>OX424469.1:3750000-5000000 GCA_949152455.1 Lithophane leautieri | reverse complement strand
CATTACACACAAAACTACAAAAAAACAAAAACAAAAATGCACCTGTGCAGAGACACCCCGCCCCGTCAAGATAATCAATATGGAGATACATCCCTAAGGACCACCAGACGAACGAAATGCCTCAACACAGGTGCACTTACATCTTCAGCTATAGTATTCAGATGTGCAGCCAGAATTTTTAAAATTTTAATTCAACCTTACTTGTTATACTGCCAGTACCTATTCGAATCATACCGCCAAAACTTAAAAGACAACCGCCTTTATCGGTAACACAGTCTGCTTAACGAAGGCCACTTTTACCCAAAACGCCAATATATGCCATCCGTACAAGCATATTTTGCATAATGCAGTCTATTTTCGTACTCGCTTGCCTATAAGAGTATCGAAAAGACAAACGCTTTAAAAGAAAGTTAGAAACAGTTTAGGGTGAACTAGGCCAGGGGCGAGATGCAAGAATCGATAGGCAACTTACTAATGCACCATTATTTATTTATACCTGGTCAGGGACCAATCAGGGCACAAAGTAAGACTAACGTGACGACACACTACAGGTCAGTGCATGATACATGAGTCACCTCAAAAATCAATCTGCCATTCTGCCTAGCCTTTTCCCAACAATGTTGGGGTCGGCTTCCAGTCTAACCGGATGCAGTTGAATACCAGTATTTTACATGGAGCGACTGCCTATCTGAACTCGGGGTGAGTTCAAATAGGCAGTCGCTCCATGTATTGGTGACATGAGTCATCTCTATCTCTCTGCTCTTGGTGACATGAGTCACCTCAACACAAAACGCTTTAAAACTACCGGCCAAGTGCGAGGAGTCGGACTCGCGGACGAAAGATTCCTTACCATTATCTATAAACACAGCAAAAATTCATGTCTGTTGTATGGGAGCCCCCCTTAAATATTTATTTTATTATAATTATTTATTTTTAAAGTGAATATATAACTAAATATTCTGTGAATATTTCATGCGTCAACCTGTTGCTCTTATCAATATCGAGCAAAAACGAGCAAAAAAATCACGTTTGTTGTATCGGAGCCACCTTAAATATTTATTTTATTCTGTTTTTTAGTATTTGTTGTTATAGCGGCAACAGAAATACATCATCTGTAAAAATTTCAACTGTCTATCACATTTCATGAGATACGGCCTGCTGACAGACGGACAGACAGACAGACAGCGGAGTCTTAGTAATAGGTTCCCGTTTTACCCTTTGGGTACGGAACCCTAAAAATATCCACAAAGAGAAAATGTTTATAAAATGAGAAAAAGCTTCAATGATTTAAAGTTCGTTCAGCAAACTATTTTATAGCTTCAATCAATATGACGGCAAGTTTACCAGCTATTTTCGTCCCTACCACTGTAATTTTATTGTCAAGGCAGAAAGCGAGTTAAAAGCGTAACTTGACATGACTTGATATAATAGTCGATGAACTGGATGCATTGTTGTTGTATTGCAATTTGCAATACACAAGCTTATAGTACTCACGGTCCCTATATTTACCATGTGGGGGGAGGGGGGGAACGCGATGCATATCAGCGTACAATCGCACGCTACATTTAGGTGCGTCGTATTCATAAAGATATGGAACGGTTATTGAATTTATTATAACTTACCTCTAGTGCAATCGCAGTTTTAATGGGTCCTTTTAAAGACCATCATCATCTGGCTAGGTTTTCCCAAATACGTTGTGGTCGACTTCCAGTTTAATCGGATGCAGCTGAATACCAGTAATTTACACGGAGCGACTGCCTATCTGACCTCCTGCTCTTACACACTGGCGCGGCTTGTCGCGCTACGCGACTTCCTGAGAAAACTTCATGGCGAACAATGCGGCGGCGTCGCGTCGCGCCAGTATGTAAGAGCCTTAATACGATACCCCTGTAAGACTGGTTGTCAGACTTTCGAGCTGCTGACGACCTGTAACGACTGTCAAAGATCTATACGAATAACATCCAGGACCAACGGCTTAGCGTGCTTTCCGATGGTCACCCATCCACGAACTGACCGCGGCAAGCGTAACTTAAACTTCGATCGACCCGTGCGGCTATCATTTAATCACGAGACAATCGAATGTAAAATACATCGTAATAACTGAGTCAATGTAATTTTTATTAGTAGACTAGCTGCGCCCCGCGGTTTCACCCGCGTAAGTCTCGATCCCGTGGGAATATCGGGATAAAAAGTATCCTATGTGTTAATCCAGGTTTAAACTATCTGTTTGCCAAATTTCATCCAAATCCATTTAGCCGTTTTTGCGTGATTGAGTAACACACATCCAAACACACAAACTTTCACATTTATAATATTAGTAGGATTTTGGTGAAATATTTTAGAAATTTTCGTGCCAAACAAAATAAGAAACAACACAATAGGCGGGTCGTATTGCTAAAAGCAAAAACCTTTGGATAAAGGGCAGACTTTGTTTAGGGCATCAATCTAAATAAAATACCAGTCTTTAGGACACTTTAACTGATCGTCGATTGATCCATTATGTACCTACTACTCATATTTACTTTATTTATGCTGATGGCCGCCCGAAAACAACACAACATTTACAGAAACATGTAAAACATCTATCCACGTTTAACGCCCCTAAAGTGTTAGCAAATAAAACGCGCGTTTACAATTTCGGAACCCGTAAATAACTTAGAAGCTTTCCATTGCCCGTCCGTCTGTTACATAAGCACAGCATTTTCTCGGTAAATAAATCACACCCTTACAGCGGAATAATTACGAGTATAAAATATTTTACGACAGCGACAAGGAACTACACTTGTCATAAGTTGCGTGCAAGAGTTTGGTTGTGTTAAAGGATAATGAATATGCCAGGAAGCTATTAAATACCTACTGATATTTCCGACAAAGCTTGTCATGCAATATTTTCTTTAATCGAAGTCGTAAAATGTAGCTGTTTTGAAAATGGTTTTCGCTATTGATTTTAGACATAGAATTCATAAACTTAAAAAAATATAAAGACAACTCACGCACTTTTATCATTTACCTAACAATTCAGTTTTATTGAATTTCAGCATCCATCCGTATGCGTTCTTGGCTTTACGTTGAGCTTTGTAACTCCACAGTCATTACAAGTCCAGGTAAATGTAACGCCCATTGAATTTAAAAACCAAATTGATATATTAAACCCCTCGTAAGCCTTCAAATCAAAAGGTGGATATACTCCACAAAGTGATATGCAAATGTGTTGATGGCGGCACGCGACATTAGCATGTCAATTGCGGTTCACCAGTACAAAGCCATTTGTGTATTACTAATACATGCTTATATGCTACGTATATGAATGTAATTTCACGTAGGTATTACACGATCTAGAGTTTAACTTATGTAGGTAGTAATCATATAGGCGACAGAGATATTGAATGTCATAGATTCCTCAGTAAGATACGAATGGAATTTAGAATTTATTCTACTTTTCACTTCATCATCTGCGTAGTTTTCTCTTAACTATATTGTGGTCAGCTTCCAGTCTATAAGGCGACTGCCTATCTGCATTCTATTTATCACACACGTAGTTAAATCTTACAACGTATCTTTTGCAGAAGAAGGATCGACGTCTACATACTTATGGCTAACTTAGGGATCTCGCGCACTAGACGGCCATGACTCCGGCCATTCGTGGCCGTCTAGTGGTTTTGTATGGTCTGTGACTAGTTGGCCATTGCGAGCAAGTGCACGATATGTTTTTTCCCAGGATGCTATCTATCTCCTTGCCAAGTTTTGTCGAAATCCGTTCAGTGGTTTAGGCGTGAAAAGGTAACATACAGACAGAATTACTTTCGAATATATAATATTAGTATGGATAAACCAATTACAGGTACTTTTGAATTGTCAAGGGGTCGGTCAGGCAAAAAGATGAAGCTAGTTGCCTTGTGGCTTGTATTGTAGTGGAGACTACAAAACTGTAGTAAAGTGTATATTCCAGATTCTATGAAATGTATATTACATGGCATCGTCCCGGCTTCTCGTCGCAATCCAATTTTCAATTATCAAAGTTCACGTACCTATTAGGGATTCAGCTATCGCAATATGTAACCTACTATAGAGCAGGCACAATGAAACCGCATTTTTAACTCATCCGTAATGAATTTGAAAGTTGGAAAATTGAATTTAGTGCTAGTTTTTGTGGCTCTGATTATCTAGAATCAGCGTTGCATAAAACGGTTCGCAGGATGTGTGAACCGAAAAAGTCCGAAAGGGATACCGGGGCCCTTGGCAACAGGCAACAGAAGGAACACGGGTGGGTTTTAGTCAGTAAAAGTCTGACACGCCCTTCCGCTCCGCCCAGAGCGGGAGAAGAAATTTGATGATTTCCCACCATCAAAGAAAAAAAGGATGTATGAACCGTTTCATGCAACGCTGCTGATCCAAATCCAAAAATGAATACTATCTGCGCATACAACCATTTCATATTTCCATTTATAGGTTCAGAATAACATGAACAGCCAATACTAAAAAAAGGTTGATAATAATTCGTTCGTGGAATAAATATTATCGCGGCGTGATTACAGGTAATTCTAGCCAGTAATTGATCGCAAATACTTTTTACAATACAAATTCTATAGGATCACTTTTACGAGTTATTTTTACACCTCTATAAAACCCTATGGGGTTAGCCAAAGGTTGTTAAAGACCACAGATTTCTTCGATGACATTATCGGGTGTCATTTTAAGCGTATTGCTTTTTTTAGTATGTGTGTATTTTTGTGGCTAACGTTTTTCACTGTTATAATTATGATGTCAATGAAACATGAATACTGAAAAATAAACCTTATTTTTCTGAAGTAAGCCCGACAAATTATTATAATACAAAATATCGAATTTTAAATTGCTCAATCTAATGCTTCATCTAGGAATTGAACGGTAATTGATTGGTAGCTCGTAGCCGTGCGCTACGAACTTCGTAGGCTGCTACGAATTTCGTAGACCGCAGTTTGTAATGAAACATTCAATAATAATTGGTTAACTATTACCTACGTCACATTTTAATAAAGAAAACATAAAAATTGCTAAAATTAATTTGCCTATTTTTACGGCGTGATATTTCATCAAGATTAGATTTTTTATTAGGATTTCAGAGTGGAGTTAATCGAGTCACAGACTAAAAACAGCGGTGAACTAACTGACCTTTGCCGTTGATACAAACCGAAAGGTTTTTGTGTTATGCTAATGCGAAGCTAGCCTAGTTCCAAATATCAGTTGACCAATCTAACTAACGACATGAAAGAGAATGTACCTATGTTTTTAAATCAGCAGCATAATGACTTACCTGGGCAAGTAAAAGGTAAATATATCTGTTAGTATGAAAACGACTTAATTTCAGATACTTACGTTTTGTATTTGAAATAATGTCTGTATGTACTAAGTTAGTTACTAAGATTTGTATGATTATTGTAGGTAAGTATGTACGTAATTATTAAGAATATAGGAGTAGTCGTGTTGTGAATACACAACACAATCAGAAAACATAGTTCTCTTTAATTAACTAAAAGTTTGATATGACTATCTCATCAATAACCTCAATCATAGTCTGTTGAGCAATTCTAGTAAAACCGACACGTACACAAGCAATTATTAATAAATGTTTTGATTGATCGTTTTAACATTCGTACTAAAATGCACAGCAACAGCTTTCGTGGGAATAAAAAATGTTAGTATCGTGAATAATAAATTGTTATAAAACGAAAGCTGAAAGCTTAACTTTTTTATAAATGATTAATGACAAGGGGACTATATAAATTATAATAAAGCCACCTTGTATGATCAGCAATGTGAGTAAATAAACTTATATCCCAAATATAGCAAATAAAACCTCATTTTAAGTGAATAATTGGAACAAGGTCGAACGTTGGCCAGCGGCGTCTGCTGCGACCAATGTCTTCTTTCACATAAAATCGATATGGTAGCAACGATCGTATCGCACGCCGCCATAAAAAACAATATAAACACAACATAATCGACACGAGCTAGCAAGTTCGCCCACCTCAGACGGAATCAGCTTGCGAATGTTTAACTCACTGCAACACAATTCACTTCGCGCTATACCCGACGTTTTAGCACTGTTATTGGTTATCGTTTATCACCAATGAACTATGCTAGTGGACTGCACATGCCTTGCGCGCCTATGCATCTTGTACATTGAAGACAAGGACGTAAGTTATGCATTCGTTCAAAAAGTTTACGAGCGCGCTCGTTCAGCCACCATTACAGAGTGATTTAATTTATTTTTTATTAGTTTTTTATTATTTTCACTTTATTTAACACACTGACGTCAGTTTACTATATTTACGCGAGTGAGAATGCAACTTTTCTTTTATAATTACAACTACTAGGTCGGTGATGACCCAGTTTCAGTGCGCTAGTAAAAAAAAGCGCTGAAGGAGAACTTTTCAATTTGTTAAATTAATATTTTGGTACTAATAGGTACGGCTTAAACAACAGGTATTACATGATTATAATGAAGTTTTAAAAGTTTCAAAGTTAGAGCGTAGGTACTCACCGATAGTCCAGGGTTGCAGCCAGACGTGATGGAATTCTTTCTAAACTTGGGTACGCAGATCTGCATCGAGCTTTTGTTGTTAGGGGGCCCGGCACAACCGTACTCATCACTCCGATTATTCCTCGTCAGATTAATGTTGTTGGTGTTGTTAACTTTCACCAAAATATTGCAAGTTTGAGAAGCAATTTGGAAAAGGCCTTCTTCTAAGTTTCGTTTGTTGTGGTACTGTCTATTGAAGTGGAGATAGTCCCACCAGGAAGGCATTTTCTCTGATGAAACGAGTTGAGTTGAGCGCGGGCCGGACGAGTCACCCGCGTGCGTTCGACAGGGCCGCTCAAACGAAGTGACGAGTGCTGCCTTTATGTAAGTCTCGACGTAGACTTGCGCGTTCAACTTTAGTTTTTTTGACAATGTTCTGGTACAGTCGCGCTGGCAAGTCTGTGCTTTGTTATTATGGATATTTAAGTTAAATGGAGAGGTTTTCATTTGTTTTCTTACTTGATTACACCTCACAGTCTCGCGGAAATCTTTCCTGCAAAAGTATGAGGGACAGTTAACTAAAAGCTAACAGTTAATAATACCGCCTGGAATACGTTAAAACTGCAGCTATTTGACACAACAAATAGTTAAACCCTTCTTTTTTTTTTTGAGGTTGGGAAATCATCAAATTACTTCTTCCGCTCTGGGCGGAGCGGAAGGGCGTGTCAGACTTTTACTGACTAAAACCCACCCGTGTTCCTTCAGTTGCCTGTTGCCAAGGTCCCGGTATCCCTTTCGGACTTTCCCGCAACCCTGGAAATAGTTAAACCCTGGCGTTTCAATTGTTCTGCGTGCAATAGTAATTAGGTATATTCTGAGATACATGGAAAAAAGCTTAGTTAAACGATCTTATTATATAAGTTTTTGGTTTTATTAACTCTGTTCTTAGAAACAGACTGTTTTCATGACGACTGTACGTTCCGCAGGTAGATTATTATTAATTAATTTGGTCTTATTGACTTTTCGACGGTACATTTGATGGTTAGTTGGTTACATTAGGGAATTCATACCTACGTGAATTTCAGATAAAGGACACGCAACAACAAAAAAATATGTTGAATAAGTTATGGTGGCGTTCTTTATAATCTACCGCATTCTGTTAAGTTACTTACAGCCCAGGTGACCCTGTCGTCTGTCTAGAATTACCTAAACTATTAGTCAATCGCGTCGCGTTTTGGAACTTTTAGGCCAGTCAGTATCCGCCTACCTATTCATTATAATTAAGTACGTACAGCATAATATTATTTGTAAAGAAAACAACTACTTTAATAACCATTGTTTAGATTCAAAATCAACCAGAAGTAGGTATATACCTAATGGCCCCGAACCTCATGATTTGATACGCGGGTTACGGCGCTACGGGCTACGGCGTAGCGGAAAGAATTTTTAGGGTTGATATTTAATTTTGTTTGTATTTTTAACCCCCGACGGAAAAAGAGGGGTGTTATAAGTTTAACGTGTGTATCTCTGTGAATGTCTGCGCCATCGTAGCTGCCAAACGGCTGAACCGACTTTGTATTTTTTGGTTCTGTTTGAATGGTAACTTGATCGAGAGTGTTCTTAGCTATAAACAAAACGTTTATTAGATGCTTTGTTTTTGTCGGGGGTTTTTAAAATGTTTAATTTAACTTTTATATTCATACACAGTTATGTAATTTACTGATGCAATCACATCGATCACTAATAAAGAACATCGATTTGCAATCAGAACACAATTAAACCGACTTCAAAGAAAGCAAGATAGGCGTTCTACGAGCTATTTTTTTCCGTTTGTCCCCTAGTATAGTAAAGTACTGTTCGATTCAAACTTAATGGCGGCTGGGAAGTTAGCTACTCGCTGCGCAGTACCTCCCAACCCCTCACCCCCGCTGACTTTTGAAATTGTTACTGCGCAGCGACTCGCCTCATGATTTGAGCCGCCATTAAGTTTGAATGGAACTGAAGCTTGTCGTAGCTCGAAGTCGAAGCTTGTTGAAGTCATTATTTAAGACAATAATTTATACTGCTCCGAGGCATTGAGCACAATCCGAGAGTGTTGCAGCGGTTGCACTTGTACGTACCTGACCGCTATGTGTGGAGGCGACAGCCCCCGCCACTGCTGGTCGTACCATCAGCCAGGACCAACTTGCTAGCCAAAACCCTTCTGACTCGAGAAATTCGCACCATCAATTATATTCAGGTCGAAATTGATATATTTACATGTCACTGGGGTGAATTCGCAAAAGTACTAAAACAATGATCGTAATTTTAATTTTGTATAAATTCTATCGCATTAGTCTAAGACCTGTAATGGTAGTTTTAAGGCATTTAAATAAATAAATGTTAAGTGGCCGTAATGTCTCAGGCTTCGTAATGTTAAATTGGTCTTGGTATATAAAAGCGTTACCTAATCAAAATAATTAAGAATAGTGATTAAATTAATACCGTTAATTTCTTTAACTTCAGCTGAATTGTAATTATTGAAGTATTAGCGAGGCAAATGAAGTTAACAATTCGGATCAATTTCTAAAAATAAAAGCAATTTTTTATTAAATGAAATACGTTATTTGGATCAAAAAACTGCTGACATGTAATAAGTGCCCATATTTAGATATTGATCCTGCTAAGCAATGAACCTGCGACCGAATAGGCAGAAGACTGATGCTCCACCACTGCACTACGATAGCCAATTCGCCATCGTTGTTTCCTACCTACATACAAATAATGGCTTACTCTCAATAAACCGCTAATAATTCGGGTACTTCACTGACACGGAATTTACAGAACGCGAACTCTATGATTAAGTTTCCAAATACTAGACTATTATTAAATCATAACTAATATGATAAATGCGAAAGTGAGTTTGTCTGTTGTTTACGCTTTCACGCTAAAACGGCTGAACGGTATGGACGAAATTTGGCATATATCGGAAGGCCATGGCCAGGAATAGGACATAGGATACTTTTTATTCAGATATTCCCACAGGATTGAGACTTACGCGGGTGAAACCGTGGGGCACAGCTAGTTCTAACGCTCAACAACTAAGTAGTTCAACGGATTTGGATGCATCATTTGGAGAATTTATTCCAGAAGGTGTACGTGTATTTTACATTAATATTATCCTAACTAATATTATAAATGCGAAAGTCAGTTTGTTTGTTACGCTTTCACGTTAAAACGGCTGAACGGATTTGGAGAAAATTTGGCACATGGGTAGACCATGACCTGGAGAAGGACATAGGATACCTTGACATTCCCACAGGCGCAGCTGGTAACTTAATAAAAGTAAACACTGAAAACTAAAATAACTTCCAAGGCGACCTCGCTTATTCCCATGACAGCCTCTGTGACACGGCCAATAGGTAATTACGTCACTTACACCCAGTAATAATGAAGTAAAACAAAATATTTACCATTTGTACACAATAACACGTAAAACTAGACATTTTGTTTGTCTATGACTCAAGGTAAAGGGTGGGTGATTACAGTGTTGAATTAACAATTGCCACCTTCTGAAAAAACGGTATTTTATTTTTGGAATTAAGCCGTTTTTAGGCTTGCCTGTTTAGTTTTGTAAAATCTATCTAATTACTTTATTGATGTCCCTTTTTAGGGTTCCGTAGTCAACAAGGAACCCTTATAGTTTCGCCATGTCCGTCTGTCTGTCTGTCCGTCCGTCTGTCCGCGGCTTAATTAGCTCAGAGACGCTTGGTACTAGAAAGCTGTAATTTGGTATACATATAAATCACGCCGACAAAGTGGTAAAAGAAAATCGTAATAAATATTTTTTTTATGGTACCTCCCCTACTCCTAAAGTGGGGATGGTTTTTTTTTCTCGTTAATCCCATGATGTGGGGTAACGTTGGACAGGTCGTTTGTGAAAACCATTTTTGGATTCAGGGATCCGTTTGCGAAATATTAAGCTTTAAAGCGCTAATTTTTGTTAGAGTCAAGTGTCCCACCAGTGCCAGCAAAATGGTTGGTTTTGGGTATGTGAAAAAATTCACGGCAGTAGTATCTCAGACCAACAAAAAAAGAAATACGGAGCACTCCGAACATCAAAAGTGCCAACCGCTGCAAAATTAAGTTACTGTTACTGCCCGATATTTTTTTCAACTGATTATAGTAACCTTCTTAATGTTTTAAGTAACAGTTGCAAAAATTAATACCCATAGGCTTTTGATAAAAAAATATGAAAAACAACTGCTTATTACTTACTACTACTACATAAACAGAGGTATTATGACGATTCCGACTTGTAAACACTTAGGTTTTTCTTAGCTGCCTAGCTAATCTTTGAAATTATAAAATTAAAATATACCATAAAACCTACTTTGCAATGAAACGCGTATATATATTTGAAAGGAAGGGTTGTTGGAAGTTTACATTCGTGAAGGCTTTGTTCAGAAATCACAGTCTGAAAGTGAAAGAGATAGCCCTAGGTTCAGTATGGCAAGAAAACTGTTTTCTGGATATCAATTCCATAAACCAAGTGTTAGATGTGTATAATAATATATAAACCAAAATATGATGCCAATTATAAAAATATACCAACTGTATAAATATACCAATATTTCAAAACAGAACTAATAAGTATGTAATTATATTAATAAGCTAGTGATGGATACTAAGCAAAAGTCCATGTAAAATACTGGTATTCAGCTGCATCTGGTTAGACTGAAAGCCGACCCTTAACATAGTTGGGAAAAAGCTAGGCAAATTGATTGATTGGATACTAAGCAAAAGTAAAAACTGAAATAATTTTGAACACCATCACAAAATATGATGATGTGTATTATATTATGTTATAAACAGCATCAGTCATGATACAATAGAAAATAATCTTTCTTATTTATCAGTTAAGAGTTGGTCTGTTCTCAATTTAAAAACAAATTTTTGGCCTATAGAAAAAAACCACTCTCATCACTTTGAAAGTCAGGAATATCAAGAGTAGAGCTACATTTATTTATTTATTTATTTGAAAGGTACTCTAATGACTCATTTACTAGTTGCATGCGGCATAATAAAAAGAAGTCATATACGTTTAAGGCTTCCACAGACAGGCATGATGCAACACCGGTAGAAGCATTACTGTGAAGTTTTCATAGAAATTGTTCTACCAGAGTCGCATCGCACCTGTCTCCAGGACCCTTTATGGTGAATTTGTCACTTAAAGGAGTACACAGCACTAACATAACAAAGCTTTGTTCTTTAAAATTTAATTATGTTTCATAATTTAGAGAGTGAGAGTGGCTTATTGAGATAGGCTTTGATTCCTACATCAGAGAAGACCTACATTTTCACACTTACAATTAAAACTAAAACTAAGGCTCATTCAGAATATCCTTCATATCAACATCGTCGGATACTGACTCAGTATCATCAGGTTCATCCAATAATGCTTGCAACTGGTGTATTGAAGTAACCAACACATGGAACTGTTTCTTTCTCAAAGCTAATCGGCTTTCCAGTTGTTGCTTTGTAGATTCTAAATTGGCCAGTTCCGTTTTCAAAGTTCCAAGACGTTCTAGAGTCTCCTTTCTATCTGGCTGTTCACTGATTACCTTAGCCAGTACGTCATACTCTATGCGATTCTTTCGCACAGTCTTTGCTTGAGCAAGATCTGCCTTACTTTTTTCTATGTGGCTTTTGGCTACTTCTATGGATTTCTCAAGTACTTTTGACATAGCCTCGTAACTTTTTAATTCTGCCGCCATCATTTCTGAGCCTAGCTGTGATTTTGTCACAGCAAATTCGCATTGTGCTAGTTGAGCCAGCATTCGATCGTGGGTAGACTTACTGTAACAAAATTGTATTTTTGTTAGTGCGTAACAAGCAGTAAAATCAAAGTTGATCAATTGTTTTGTATTTTGATTCTAACCTCTCTTCAGGTTTCTCGTCAGTGCTATTACACCATTTTATTAATGTTTTCAGCAACACATTCAATCTCCTATCGTCTCCTGTTCCATCTCCATCTATCAGAAGTCTTCTACGAATCACGTCCTCTGAAAAATAATGATGAAGAACCAGATGTAAACGATTGAAACTCACAAACTCAACCATCATAAATTAGCGGATACATAATGTAACTTACCATCTCCCATGTTTATTACAGGGTATTTTTAAGAATCCTAAGCGTATACGTCGTGGTTTAGTCAAAATAATGCAATTGAGTTCGGGTCGGTTTACAAAAATACGCAAACAACACAACGCTGGCCGCCGCAGAATTTGACAGTTTTTTTTTTATCTAGATGTAGAATTGTAGATTTAGGGTGCGTTCCGAGTTACGCCGTAATCGATTTGGGCGTGCTAAAACCCGTTCCCTATTAGCATTATCGCGATAACGATGTCCCGTGAATCGTCATAGATGACGTCATGACATGCGCCATCTTGCGATAACGCCGACCATGCTCTAAAATATGATCATCGTGAGCGCTGTCAATGTGGATGTCAAATAGTGTCATAGTGACAGTTGTACTGTTTTGTTTTGACTTTTTGAGTCGTACCAATAGTTTCAAAATTGTGAAGAAGAAGACGTTTGATGTGTATATTGTAATAACCATGAGTATTCAAGTGAATATCATGCTCACATCAGAGCAATACGAGAGGGCTCAGAGAGGTAAGTGCTGAATTTTAGCCTACTTGCAATTCTTCCCACTGCTCAAACGATTATGATGCAAATGTTTTACTCATCACAACTGCTTAGCTGTCTGTTTGCAAAAGCTTTCTTAAAGTTTTGAAAGTGCATACAACCACTCTTTAGTTATTGTCTTCTGATCAATCATAAATGTTTACTTAACTGGTTCTTGCTGTTTACAGATACTGAATATGTACAGTAATTGGTGAATGACTTTGATGCAAATATGCCTAGCCGAGAAACAGAGTCACAGCAATTGGTGAATTACTTTGATGCTAATATGTCTAGCCGAGAAACAGTCACTGCTGAATGAACCAACGGAACAATACGGTAAGTATTTTATATTATTATCTGATAATGTGCAGATACTTATTAGCTGAATGTGTCTGTTGTGTTTGCATAACATATCATGTTGACAACATTATGTGGTCACTCGTACTCCAATACTTAATCTATAACAAAAGTAAGATAAAAGTGTTCTATGGTTTTGTCTTATTAGTATGTTGGTTAATTCTTAAGAACTTGCTCTCAGATTCTATCAATTTAAAGTTATAAAAGCAGTTTCTTTAGTATATAAAAATATTCTATATTTTATTCCAGGATATGATTATCTATGTGCCAAGTTTCATTCAAATCATCGCAAACAATATTATTGCAGTGTTAGTAGGAAGTACCTTCTTAATATTATATTTTTATTTCAGTAGATCCCGAGTCACCTTCTCTATTCATTTGGAACAAGGAATGCATTTTGTTGCTACTCACATTATACAGTGAGCTTATAGAACATTTTGAAAAAATGCATCTTAAGATAGTGTATGACATCATAGCAAGAACAATGTGCAACATACAATAATAATGTTACTTGCACCCAGTGTCAGTCAAAACTAAACAGTTTAAAAAAACATTATAAAAAGATAGTGGATCACAATGCGACATCTGGAAACGATAGGGCAACATGGCCTTACTTTGATGTAAGACTTTACTTTGCTTTTTTTGGTTGTTAACCTGGAACTGATTCATTTTGCAGTTGTAGTGTAACAACAACAATTAAATTTAAGTTTTTTAAAGATCTAAGTATAGATATGATCATCACCTGTTTTATTATTAGTAGCACTACTTGTGATTTTTTATTAGTTTTTAAGATTTGATCAGTACCTGTTGACTTAGTAGTATAAGTACTGTGATTGTTTATTAGTTATGATTTGATCAGTAATTACTTACCTGTTTTAATTAGTAGTAAGTATAGATACTTGTGATTTTTTATTAGTTATAAGATTTGATCAGTACCCATTTGAAGATTTGAATAGAAATACCTGGTAAAATTGTGAATTTTATTAATGTTTAATTGTACTGTATGTTTGTGATTTTACATAATATTTACTAAAATAGATAAGAAGTTAATTATATAAATACTTACATAAGACTTTTGTTACTGTTGTACTGTTTGATATTTTTCTTATATTAGCATAAATAATAATTAGGAAAAGAATGTCGCTTGGAGCGCGAGTAGGGTACCTGAGGTTCAGTCTGATTATACTGTGATTCTAATTGATTGTTAATAAAAATGTTCTATTACTATTATTGTTGAAAATTATTTGCATACCCATCCCAATATATGGCGCTCTAATTATTCTTATAACTCAATTCCTTCTAGAGACATTTTCTTGTTGGGGTAACGCACACGTTCCCTTCTCATATCTTTTAAATACTTACATGAATAAGAATAAGTATTAAAAAAAAAAGAAAATCTACTAGCCAAGAATGAATTTCACATTTAC
Organism: Lithophane leautieri; assembly: GCA_949152455.1. Classification (NCBI taxonomy): domain Eukaryota; kingdom Metazoa; phylum Arthropoda; class Insecta; order Lepidoptera; family Noctuidae; genus Lithophane; species Lithophane leautieri. The sequence goes on along the minus strand of OX424469.1, from coordinate 4,985,044 downwards.
TTACCTATCAGTTGCAATATATAGGTACAATTTAAGTTTTAAGTATCTAAATATAAAACTTATTCAAATGATAAAGGATTGTTATAAGTAAAACTACAAAATAGACCATAAAATTAGATCATTTATTGAATGTTAAGAAGTGTACTATTGGCCAATGTTTAGTCGCTTGTGCATCCCTTCTTCTCTCCTCCCGTTGATGCTGTCGCCCTGTCAGTAGTATTTGGCGACCAGAGTCAATAAAGTCAACCAACAAACTAATGCGTTGAACTTCCATTTTCAAAAATATCCAATCAGTCTTTCTTGTGCAAGGTTTGAGGTTATGTTTATGTTATGAAGTTGAGCGAGGACTGTGTGAACGCGTTCACGAGCGTTCCGAATTGATGACAGCTGTCAGCTGTCATAATCGTGATATCTAAAAGGGAACGTAGGATATCGATGAGAGCGCTGTCACCGATTATTTTCTAATTCGGAAAGCGGCCGTAGATGACCCGAGCCCACAGAACATTAATACTGCCCGAGCCCGACGACGACCCGTATTGCGTTCGGAATTCTCCGTTTTGATCTTAGAATTGATCCATTCTGTTGTGCGTCCATTGTTTGACTGACTGTTTTTATATTTTAAAATAAAATAAGTTATTTGTTATAATTAGTATTAATATTACAATTGTTGTAACATTTTCGATTTATATCCACTTGATTTGTCTGTTCTGTTTTGCGAACGTTTTGGAACGAAACATTCTATTGTCAAATTTTGTTTTGCCTTTCAGCCCGTGTGAAGAAAATTATGGCTATTTATTATAATACCTTGAATATCCTCGAGGGTTATATCCTAAAAAATACAGTATTTAGTTGAATACTCTGTCTACATCCAAAAGGAGAATGGAAAACCCAACTTTTAGTGATAAAATTGAAGAGTACTTTTCGGAGCTCGGGCGATGGCTAGTATTTTTTCGAATTGATTCAATTATTTGATTGTTTTATAAACAAAAAGTGTAATAATCTATTCTGTTGGTTTCAGGAGGGTGTGGCGAAGTATTCTTTTGGGTCAAGTTTTGTCATTGCTACTCAGTGGTAAATGTATATTAACCACATTGTTACAAAGTGCTACTTGGCAGTTTCCCACAACCGGACAATTGGTGGTGCCGTACTTAGCGCTCTTTATATTATTCACTCCATCCCTGCTCTGCAATGGGCTCAAGAATCTATCTAAGTAAGTTGAGATTTTTTATTAATTTTGTAAACAAATTCTGTGACTGTGAAGTCCAACTGTTGTAAGGTTTTAAAATGAAAGTTTTCATTTCCAAATGAAAGTGTTTACTAGTGTTATCTGAAAAACTTCCATTACCTAAAATAAAATGAATAGAACATAAAAATTACCAACAAAAAAAAATATTCAATCTAAATATTGAAAAATAAGAGGATTACTAAATAATGTTGGTAAACTATTTAATTTTCAGAAAATGGTGGGTCATTATAATTGCATGTACTTTAGACGTAACAGCAAGTTGGCTGTTGGTCATGTCACAGCGGTTCACCTCTGTGCTGAGTTGACAGCTGCTAGCATGCAGCGGTGTAGGGGCTGCACTGGTAGGTGGTGCGTGGCGTGGGCAGAGGCTTGGTGTAGTCCACGTAGCAGGCGCTACAATGGGTTTGATGGCTGTTGTGTGCGTTGTGTGGGCTGATGTTGAGGGAGCTCCTACTGATGGTTGGTGGTGTAACATTTTTTTTCATAAATGATTCAATACTCACTCTTAATATTTCCATTATGCTGTTTTAAAGTCTTGATTGGACAATGAGTTCAGTTTAGTAACAAATCTTTCAGGTTTCTTTACACCATATTCTTTATTTTAGGAAAAAACCAGCTAGTCGGTGACATGCTATGCCTTGCAGGCTCCCTTCTCTACGCCATGGTCACAGTACTACAAGAAATGATGCTGGATACATTGTCTTGCTCAGACTACCTGGCCTTTCTTGGTTTAATCGGCAGTGTAGTATCATGCTCCCAAACATTTTTCCTGGAATTCAGTGAGCTAATGGCATTTAACTGGTACGATCTAGACACTATTGTCCAGTTGGGTAGTTACTGCTCTGTGCAGACAATATTCCAGATATTACAATGTTTCATGTTGAGAGACGCTGGGTCTATAATATTGCATTTGTCATTCCTGTCTGCGGATTATTATACACTTATTGCTGGGATGTACATTTTTCAGTTTAAGGTGAGTTAACAACTAATAATTTACAACATAATACATACAGTGTACAATAAGTTTAGCACTAGCATGTTTCTGATACACTAGAACAGGAGTCACCAAATGGCGAACCGCAGTTCGGATCCGGAACGCCGACCTATTTTGTACGGCCCATAATTAAGTAAACAGTAGAATGTATAACTAAAACAAATCTACAAGAGATTGCATTTAAAACTTTACCCTTTGTTTTCTTTGATTTTTAAATTGTGCAATAGCTGTTGAGCAGAAAATTCATTTTCTGGAAAGAAGATAATACTCTATAGAAATAATAAATTATACCTTCCATTTCAGTTCCACGCCCTCTATTTCCTATCGTACATGCTGGCGATGGTCGGCGTGTTTCTATTCAGCGCGCGACCGACGAGACAGCCGGTGCCACAGCCTGACAGACTGCCGCAGTTAGTCAACGACTCTGTGCAGTCACAGGATAATGTTTCTATGTAAGTCATTCTATTTGCAGGTTTTTTAAGTATTAGCTGTAAATTCTTTATTATCATTTTATTCAACCTTTTTGATTTTGTTTTTGTTTTATTTTATGACTAAACTTACAAGATAGTAAAATACCGTAAAAAGTGAACGATACTTTTAATAAAATTATTGAGCCTCTCATAGAAACACTCCAAATCTATTGTTATAATGAGATTTCTCAACAGAATCAACTATCTACTGATCCTACAGAGGCCCTAGTGTGAGTTTCTTTTAACCATCTCGACTTTAGGCATTGACCGCGTTCGGCGCTGCGATTGGCCCTTCACCAGTGAAGGTCAGTGTAGGGCCAATCGGATCGCCGAACGCGGTCGATGCGTAAAGTCGAGATAGTTAAAGTAAACTCGCACTAGCCTCTGTACAAAAATTTTCCTTCATACTTGTATTTTCTTCACAGGGAATACACAGTCCCAACTCTGGACTGCATACCGATCGAAGGCTTGGAGCCTCCAATGAGTAGAGACACGACATTCACTTCGTTCTTAGGAGGCCCACAGACTGTTCCAAACGGCACTGTCACATTCGCGCAGACCAACGGCGCGCAGGTCGCGAAGGAGGCCTGTTAGTGTTAGTGTAAGTTTTTATGTGGTAGGGACCTTAGAACTGTAGGCTGGAGATGACATACCTTTGCCTTCATAAAATCCAGAAACTGTTTCATCAGAAGTTGTTTGTGGATGGCCATTTTTTATAACATGCAGTATAATAGTTAAGATACAGATAAATGTATGTAGACCTACGAGCTTATTTCATCTATGAAAAGACATCCAGATTCATATATTTTCTAAAAATCCTAATAAAACAAAGAACCATCAATGCTGCAACATCTCCACCTACATTCTAAGTTAGGGACTGTGTTTTAATCGCCATGTACGAAATTATAATTTAAAAGAAGCGTTTAAACAGATTTATACCTATACAATGAACTTACACTTTATATTATTCGTTAAAGTACCGCATTCGTATTATTGATACTCTAAGTATTAGAATAGTCGTTTGTAAGGTCTAAATATCGTCCTAAGAATCCATTGTCATGATATGGCTAGTCATTCCCATGTAGAATTAAGACAGTCCGCCTTTTTTGAATTTTTCATTGAATAGTTTTGATTATGTTGTATATTTTTTAAGTATTTTGGCACTTCTGCAGTGGCTGTTTGAGCAAGAATGAATGATATTAGTTTCTTTAGTTCCACTAATCCACTGAGAATTTGCTTCTGGCTCCTGCTGCCACTGCAACTTTCAAGATTATAATTACATTAAATAAAATATGGAGTCCCAGAGGAACAACTATTGCCATCAACTTGTATTGTAGTAATATTGTCAATCGCATTTGGCAAATCAATTAAAACACAAAAACATTGACAGTTGCAAAATTGATCTTTTCAGGGGATAACAACCGCGTTATAAAACGGACATTAAAATTTACCCACACGTTAAGCAATGCAAAATATGAAAGATTAGTAATCGCGCTCTTAATAAATTGTTAAATTATGCCAGTCATGTTTATTCACGCATAATATGAAACCTAAGAAGTAAGAAAGTATAATTATAAGATCTAAAACATTGAACTGGAAGATCATATTGTATCGAAATACCTAATAATGTAATCATTTCAATATAATGCTTAATCTCACCAAATATTAGCGATAGCGCTAGCGACACTGACTACCTAGAATAATACTAGTCATTACTAGTTTAGTATAAATAAATAAATATATTAGCGCACATTAAAGTTAAATAGTTTTAGTAATTTATATCTAATTGCTCCATTTTATTATACCTAGCATTATCTGAGTAAACTCGATTTAAAGAAAACGAAAACTGCCACATATTCGAATTTTGACTCGATTTTTTATCCTCAATATTAAAATAGAAATCTTTATATAACCTTTTGAAATCTAGTTTCTATAAATTGTGAGAAATTGTACCTATCGAGATTTTGTAAGATTTAGAACCTTTAAATTTAGCGAAGGCTGACCGCGGAATTTTGATAATTCAATAAAATTGAGGAGTCCGACAGTCATATTTTTCAGTTTTTAGAATATGATTCCTAATTGAGCTTTGTTGATTTAATTATTAAAATATATATAGACGCACTTATAGAATTTGACACAAATGACACAATAATTTTAATTGTTAAACAGATTCCGTTCCGATATTATGTACTTTTAGCAAAATATATTTGATTGTTGATATTATTTTATCTGAAATTCTAGCAACGTTATGATGCTCAATTATTAAACGTAAGAATTAAGATTTTAATAGTGAAAATTTAGTCCATTAGATAAATCTATCAGTAAATTGGGATTGTCACTTTGGAATTGACTAATCACTTCTCAGAGTGTATAATGTGGAATTTGAAAAGATTGAAAAATGCTGTTGTGTAACTGATTCTGTGTTGTAATGAGATAATTTGGGCTCCTTTTACATACTAGTATCAAACTGAGTATTATTAAGATGAATTATTGATGATACTATCTTTAACTAATGTAATTGGCCGATTGCCGTTTTATCTGAAAGTAAAATAAATTAAAGATGTGGACAAATTATCGGCCACATTAGACTCATTTCATTTATACGGGGTCACATTAAATTAGTTAGCGAAACTCCGCAATCGATATCTAAACACGACAAAATTAATGATTAGTTTTTTTGTTATGGGGTCAACTTCTGATATTGTTGTTACTTGAAGTATGAGTCGAGAAAATCTGCTTTTTAGGGTTCCGTACCCAAAGGGTAAAACGGGACCCTATTACTAAGACTCCGCTGTCCGTCTGTCACCAGGCTTCTCATGAACCGTGATAGTTAGACAGTTGATATTTTTACAGATGATGTATTTCTATTGCCGCTATAACAACAAATACTTAAAAACAGAATAAAATAAATATTTAAAGGGGCTCCCATACAACAAACGTGTTTTTTTTGCCGTTTTTATAGATAATGGTACGGAACCCTTCGTGCGCGAGTCCGACTCGCACTTGTTTTTGTTTTGTCGCGTTTAGATATCGATATCCACCACGTCCGTGAGCTTACGAAAAAAGAAAGTTTTTTTTAAACTGGTGATTCAATCAACTGCGGTTGATGACCCAATTAATTTCTAAAAAAACTCAATTCATTTCTTTTTGTTTTATCATGTAGGTATCGATCCCATCCATCACGTCTGTTTTGCTGGTAAATTTAATTTGACCCTGTATTTTAAAGAATCGGTCACACAATCTGCTCAATCTTTCCAATATCCTGTTATACAACTTGTAATTATATTGTGTAATACTTATTGTTTCATAAGAGTATCTAACAAATGAACTTATTTCACCAATATGATGGTTGTGTTATGTTAATTGTAAAATATTTAAGCTATTTATTAAATTGTTGCAAGTTATTTAAGCGCTAAAACAATAAAACGATGTATAAAAATTGAGTTTCTTAAATGTAAACTGCGAATCATTTAAAAATGTACTCTAAATTGGGACTTAAATATACAATGTTTTCATGATATTGTATTTTTTTATTTATTTTATCCCTTACTGTTAGATTGTATCGTGACTAACTTTAACCAAATTTCGCGGATTTATGCTTACTAGGTACTTATTTTTTTTTCTCATTAGGTCATGAGCAGTGATCGTAGTAGGTAGATTGATTTTTGGTACTTGTATCATAAATGCACACAGAAAGAATAACATGGATAAGCCATTTTTCCGGAAAGTAATTCCGGTATTTTCGGATTCAATTAAATATTGTTAATGTTGGTAGTGATATTATTACTACTCAATTCAAAATTTAAAGGAAGGTATCAAAACTAAATTAATTCATTATTTATCTGTTGAATAATAAAAACAATCGAATTCCGATTTTTTTGAGGATGGCAAATCATCAAATGACTCCTTCCACTCTGGCAGAATACAATTCCTACATAAGTTCCGGTTTTTTTTTAATAATCCACCAATTCCGGAGGAATGTCCATATTAATATATACGTTTCGGATCAATGGCCCCAGTTCAATCTACCTACTCCGATCACTGGTCATGAGCTATCCGAATATCAAAAAATATTTGGCCTAGGTCTTAAGGGAGAGTCGTGAAAATGAGTCGCTGTTACAATGTATAATAGATATCGATATCGGATCACACAGTATCTCATCTTGTTCTCCAAAATAGACGAAAGAAACACAATATTGGTATTTTCTCTTTTTATTCGTTTATAATCTTCGCTGCTTAAAATATCAGAACATAATACAAGGGTATAAGAACGCTCATAGCTTGAAGTCGGAGGAAACATTATAACAGTACGAAGTTACGGATACCGGCCCTTCCTACATGTTGGTAACGGGCTGTTAGGGTCAGCGCAGTTCGTCGACATGGTGAAAAAAAAAAAGAAGTCACTTGGGTAACAGAAGCCAGCATCAATAATTCAACATTTAGAAATCAGATACCAACCTCAACATCCAAGGCCTTTTATACTAGTACATGCAAGTACATCACCAGGGCGGATCGAGTTTAGAAAGAGAACGTCACACAAAATTACGAGCGACAGAGACGACGACGCTCTTTACAAAGAACGAACTTCTAATTTCAACCTTATATACATGTATATAAAGTCGAGGTTCAAATGTTATCCAATTAGCCTCTCAATCTTCGGTGGTCTGCGCTGACCAAAGCATTAAGTGAGATATGTAAAATTTAGTCTATTTTATTACATTGGAAGATAGTGTGGTTGGGAAGCTATAATATTAAATATATATTTATAGAGATATCTTAGAGGACAAGAATAGTTCACGCAAATGCAACGCCGTAACAAATTTCTAGCTAATTTAGGGTCAACGTGAACCGTAAGTTTCAAGGTTTAAAACATCAGTCGAGAGGCGACGGCGACTTGTTTTAGCGGTCGCATATTTAATTGCTCGTGGTCGTAATACGCGCCAGCCAACTGTTGATGACCATTCATTATCAATATTTCATACCACTTAAACAACGTTTTCTGGTATGAAAATAAATTTTGCAAATATATTTACTAATAACAGAACTGAAAAAGAAGTGTGCTCTTACCGTGTAGGTAATGAAAATAAAAGGCAAAACCAAAAGTCAAATATTTACAACTTAATCTAAGCTTCGTCTTCACTGGCGGATACGGATTTCCTGGATACCGGTGTGTCTGGTCTAGAATGCCTGGATCCGGATCTTGACCTGGATCCGGAACGTGATCTAGATCTGGAAGCACGAGATCCGGCTCGAGAAACGGATCTGCTTCGAGAACCGCTTTTAGATCTTGAACGTGATCTCGATCTTGATACGCTTTTGGATTTTGAACGGGACCTGCTCTTAGACCTGTGGAACAAAATGTAAGGTTAGGACCTTCAAGAGAGGGTAGTTTATCTCAGAACAATAAAAGCAAATAAATCCCATATAGTGAATAAATACATAATAAAACCCCCATATTACTAAATAAACATAGCTCAACTATGAAATTGATGATGACGATGGTAAAATCACCCCAAATACAAAGTTTTCGCAGACAAATACTGATCGAATTCGGATATTTGCAACCAACCAGAGTTAATATAATTGGTATAAAATTAATAACAATTATCTATTTACAAAATAACGAAGGTTTTTACCTGGACCTTGATCTGGATACACTTTTAGATCTTGATCGGCTCTTCGAACGAGATCGGCTTTTGGACCGGGACTTGCTCTTAGATCTTGATCGGCTTTTTGACCTCGACGCACTCTTGGACCTAAAAGAGTTTCGATGTAGTAATTTAAATAGATAATTAAAAAGGCGAAAGAGGGTTTTGAACAGTTAAGAAAATAATAATTGTAAAGGGCTCAAATACGAGGGGTGTTCAATAAATAGTGATAATGCGCTACATTCACCTTGGAAAGAAAATAAATACATACTGGCGGGCATATAGCCCAGACATTAGATACGATGATAATAAAAAAAACAATCAATTCCCTTTTGTTTAAAAAAAATAGAAGTCATTTGTTTGCATCGTTTCGGAACGTGTTCTATGTTTCATCAAGATAAACGCCCCCGCGCACAACTCAAAGTTGCGATGGCTGCCATTCAAGAAGCTAGCTTCGAATTGATGGAACATGCTCCATATTCCGCCGACATTCAGACTATCTTTGTTTTGCAGAAAAGAGCTGTTCGATCAGTTTATAAATTAAGTCCGAGATACTCACTCAGAGAGAAATTTAAGGAGATAAATGTAACGACTGTGCCTTCTCAGTATATTTTTGAAAATCTTTTATATGCCCACAAAAATATTAAATTGTTTAAAAAATACAGTGATATCCATAATATAAATACTAGGAACAAACACAAATTTGTTATACCTACAACAAGGCTCAAGAAAATAGGTGGCTCCTTCAGATGTCAATGTATACGCTTTCACAATAAGCTTCCAAGCCACGTACAAGATCTAAGCCCTAATAAATTTAAAACATTTATTAAACGTAAGTTGTGCCAAAAAGCGTATTATACCATTAAAGATTACATTGAGGACAAAAAGGCTTGGGATTGAGCTGCTCCAATTTCTCCAATTTCGTTATTTTTTAACTTATTGAATTTTGTTATTTTTGTGACTTTTTGTTTTATTATTAACATATACAGTGACATGAATGTTTACTTTGTAAAGTATTATATTATTTTAATTATTGTGAATGTGAAGACTATGTGGATCATTCTTTCTTTTCTTTTTTAGTATTAATTTTTCCTTAGTTTTAATTAATCATGGTCTGGCAGTTTGAGTAATTTATGCGGCCTAACCAAATGTCCTTTCTTTGGTACTGTTCGTCAAATCGTTGAGCTCCTTAAAATTGGAGTTGAGCTGCACGATTATTGACAAATGCGTGCACTGACTGGACAGGTCCACTCAATCTGTGTGGTTCTTTCCTCAAAAGTCCATTTCAGACACCAATCTACATGGTCTTCACATGATCTGACCAAGATTATGTCTGGACTTTAAAAGAGACTGTGACCTCTGAGTTTGTTTCGGCCTTTCTTCTCAGAGTAGCCAGATAGGAAACGCCGACCTCATCTAGTTTTAATAATGTGATTGACGTGTAAAAGTGTTTGTACAAACCTACTTACAGAAATAAAAATCATTTATCATTTATCATTCACAGGACCTTGCTTCTAGTGATTTTTACCTATTTCCGCGGTTAAAGGAACATCTCAGGGGCTAGAAATTTGAAGATCATGACGCAGTAGTCGCCGCCGTACACGATTGTTTAAGGGATCAGGAATATTTTTTTTTTTTTTAAGGAGAATTTTCTATTTACAATAGAGATATACAAAGTGTATAAACCAGAAAGGTGACTACGTCGAAAAATAAAATAACATTTACAGATTACATACAGATAATTGCGTCATACTCATTATAACTTTTTATTGAACAACCATCATCAAATTATAACTTAAATACTGCTCAGAATTCCGCTGTCTCAAGGTTCAAAATATTATATTTAAATGAACAAAAAATAAAAACTTAAAACTATTCTTACCTAGATCGGCCTTTGGATTTAGACCTCGAACGACTTTTAGACCGTGATTTGCTTTTGGATTTCGAACGACTCTTGGCGGAGCCTGACCTCGATCGACTGCGAGATTTGGACTTAGACCTCGATCTAGATCTGAAAAAATAAAACGTTATTTTTTGTAACTAAAATCTATTTTTATAGGAACTGTTCTCTGTGTCTCATAGGAACCACAGGTTTTGGTTGTTCCTATTCAAAATCATCGTGCCTAGCCTCTTCCAGCTATATGTTGGGGTCGGCTTCCTGTCTAACCGGGTGTAGCTGAATACCCACCCGTATTTTCCATCCACAATCTAGTAGGTACTTAACTGGATAATAGCATACCCCTTGGTAAGACTGGATGTCAGAGTTTCGGGCTTCTGACGACTGTCGAAGATTCACGAATGACTTCAACGGCTTAACGTGCTTTCCGAGGTACGGAGGAATCTCGGTAAAGATGGTCACCCATCCACGACCAACCCCGGCAAGTGTAGCTTACCCTGATGGATCGACCCGTGCGGCTGTTATTACTTAGCCTTTTGGCTATTCATAATAAACCATACAAAAAAAAAATGTTCTTTATGGCCTTCTAAAATGAAATAATTTAATTTAAGGACCATCAAACCTGCTTCCTTCACTACTGGGCTTTTAGCTTTAGTATTACCGTGTATAGTACTCCGGTTTAAAGGGTATGGGTGTTGATATTGCAGACGGCCTTGCTCGCTCCATTAAATAGGCCGCCGACATGTTTGCCACCCAATAAAATAAAACACATTCAAACACCAAACTACTTATGGTGGAATCCCACGATCGGCAATATTGCAGACGGACACGCAGACGACATCTGCGATACCCGCCCGTCCACCTGCCCACGGCCCGCCGCGCGCGCCCGTCGGTGTCCGTCAGCAAAGTGGCCGATCGTCGGATCTCGGCATTACCTATCACTATCCGACGCAGACATAATCCTCTTGCGTCCTTTATTAGCGGGCGGACTGCGACTTCCACCACTCCGACTTCCACTTCCACTGCGGCTTCTGCTGCGCGACTTCCTTGAGGTGTCGGATTCCGACTCAGAAGTCGAAATCGTTTCCTTGGATACGATTTTCGCACGTTGTTTCGCTCCAAGTTTGTCGTCGGCGGCTTTCGCAGCTCGCGCTTTCTCGCGCTTGCCGATACCCTTTTCGCCCTGTTGATAAGAGTTAATTTGTGAAAAAAATGTTTGTAAGCAATATCTAAATAATAAAGTTTTAAATATAATAAGCAGTCTTAAAAGAGTTATCTATTTTTGTTACAAGCACGGAATACGCGTACTTAAGTAAACTATTCAGTATTTTGGAGGTGACTCGACTAATGTCGCTAATGTCGATAACAGTCGCTTCACTTTTCGTTATTTTTTGCATTTCATTCGGTATCGTTCACTTAAAGTGAAATGTCTGAACAAAAAATGAATCAAAAGTGAAAAAAAATGAATTCATTCGTTAATTTTGGCAATCGGCACCTTTCACTCGCCTACAGAATAAATCGAAAAATAAAATGAAAGGAGCGGATGAACCGTTAATTCCTATGTTAATTTCTTTCTGGTGACGTGTGAACGTGGAATGAAACAAAAATGAAGCTTTTATCGAGTGAAGCGTCTGGTATCACCATAACTACACAATGCACATACGTAAGTACCGACAACTTTAATAAAACATCTGAAGGTGTTGAAAAAGGCCTTTTGTATAAAAAATAAATAAGCTCACCTTCTTCCTGCCCCGTTTCTTAGGCGGGTCACTGTCGCTGCCCGACCCGCGCCTGTTCTTGCGCGACTTGCCCTTGCGGCCCTCGCCCTCGCGCTTGCGTTTGCGTTGCTTCGCCTCACGTCTGGAAACATATTTAAAATTTAGTAATTTAGACAATAAGTTTAGATTTGAAACTTTCTTGCTTTACGTATCCTAACGCTGTACACCGGAACAACTCAACACCATCTCGACTTGAGTCGAATATAGCTTTACTCGAAACTAAAGCATAGTAAAGTGAGCTTTATACAGTGCGATATAAATAATTACATTTCCAATATCTGACGGCAGTAGTTGGACGACGCATCGTTTTACACCAGTGGGGCAATTCCCTTATTATTTATTAAGAACGTTCACATTCGCATACCATTGCAATCTGTCAAAAAAATCATCAATTTACCAACACTTTTGACAAGTTTGACAGATTGCAACTTGAATGTGAGAACGTTTTTTAAGTTTTAAGTAAGAGAATTGGCCCTCAGAAATGTTATTTTTACGTACATAAAGCTCACATTTCAATGCCTTAGTTTGACTAGAGTTGTCTTTATGTGTGACGTCTAAACTGAATTAGACTAGTTCCTAGAAAATGTATGAAACTTTTCACCTGAGGGGCGAAGGTTAAACGCTGTTTTATTCTTTACACTCGTTTTGCCTCGGTCCACCACGTGGTGAAACCTATTGGTCCCGAGCCCGCCTTCAGAATTGTTCGCCAACGGTAAGTCGGCGAACAGTAGTACCATAGTGTAAATAAGTATAGTATTCTATCTTCATAGAAAACGGCCGAAACGACGCGCTTCGAAATATCAATACGCAACAGTATCGAGTTCGCGGTAGCTTCGCACGGACGCGGAAGGTTTATCTACCGAGTGGCTGTAGGTAATTATTTCAAGGTCACTGCCAAGATATAATACTGCTACTTATTTATTCTGTGGTAGCGCGTTCTTCTTGCATTCTTACCAAATAGAGACAAATACATTATACATAGACACTCACCCGTCTTCCCTCGGTCTATCGCTCCCGCTGCCGGGCGAATCGGAAACATATTCGTCTCGTCTCCTGCCGCGCCCACCTTTCGACTTGTTCTCAGACGGCATGTCGGCGAACAGTAGCGCGTTCTTCGTCTTTTCCATGTACTCTTGACGCTTTTGTGACGCAACCACTGAATTCTTTGCTTGTTCTTCCTCGCGACGTTTGCGTTCGTCTTCCTGTTAGATAAATATAGTGTAAACGAGAGGCCGAAATATTTAGACAACGTGTTACAGTGGTGGTAAAGGAATACGATGGGTAGTAAATAAAGAGCACCGACCTGTTGCCTCCGGAAGGCCTCCCGCTGCTCGCGCTGCCGGTCGCGCAGCGTCACCTCCTCGTCGTGCTGGCGGCGCGCGCGCGCCACGTGCCACTGCGCCTGCGACAGCAGGTCGGCGCACGTGCGCGCCTCCGCGCTGGCCGCGCCCGCCGCGCCTGCCTCCGGCCGCGCCGCGCCCTCGCCGACCTGCCACACTCAGACATTTCATTTTCTTAGATCAACTAATTAAAAGTATATATTCTGAGATCAATATTTCTAGAAATAGATATTATGATCCACAAGATTATGGTACGTATTTACTCTTACCTCGACTCCGCCGAGACGAGTGAAGTGGCGATGCGACACGTGCAACTCGTGCACCGCACGCAGCACCAGGCGCAGGTCTGACCGATCGTCCTTCAGCACGAGCGCCGCGCGCCGGCGCAAGGTCAGCGCGGTGTTGTACGCGAGCGCGGCGTCGTGCGGCGCGACCCGGCGCGCGCGCAGCAGCGAGGCGCGCGCGGCGCCCGCGCGGCCCGCCAGCGTCTGCGCGCGCGCCACCCACGTGAGCCACTCCACGTCGTGGTGCATTCGGAATTTGCGGACGCAGTTCTCGTACTGTAAAATAAAGGTTCGAGTTAGTGTATTACGAGCAATCCACGCCTGTTTCGCACAGTTTTTATGGCTTGATAAAACATCGAGATTTCATTAAAAATTTAAGTTTATTCATGTATTATACACATAAACCTTCCAAAATAATTTCTCTAAAACAAAAACCCATTGCGTAGTTTAGGAAAACAACACGGTCACACAGACAGACACAAAAAGCGACTTCAACTTATAATAATGTACAGATAAACACTATTTGCTGTTTAAATAGTTTCATTGAATTAACTAATAGTAGGTATAATAAAAATGCAAGGTCACTCACCATTTGTATAGCATTTATATACTGTTTCTGTTCAACGTAAATGTGTGCAATGTTCATCCATACATCGGGGAAGTCGGCCGTCGCTTCACGCACTTGCGCGAATATGTCGCGAGCTTCGTTTACACAACCCTGCAAATAAAAGAGGTGAATATTTATTCATTTCGACAGACGCAAAAAAACATAGAGGTATTGCTACACAAAGGTACTGGTTAGGCTTATTACTACTAGACTATCTTCCGTATTTATACTTCAAAAAAAGGAGGTTTTCAATTCATTAGCATTTTTTTTTAATGTTTGTTTTATCATCAGAACTTCGTCATTTATGAACCGATTTTAAACGCGAGATTAGAATGCGAAAAGTAAAAAACAAGAGACTCAAAAAAATTAAGTAATGCAAAGTGAAAAATAACTTTAATTTCGAAAGTCGGTGTCTTTGGTTTTGTGTTTCGTTTTTTGCCTTCCAAAATTAAAGTTATTTTTCACTTTGCAGTATTTTCTCTACATTTCAAACGAGTTTTTAAGATTGATTGTCGCTGAGACGAGATTGCAACTAGATTTTGAACGTTTTTAATTATGAGATTTCACATAGCCGTTTTGATTGATTTCTTTATTTTTTTAAATTAAAGTAAAAACGCTTTTATTACTATCTAATAGGGTTCATGATTCTGTAACTGAACATCTGCGTATCTATGCAGTGAAAAAACACATGAAAGTGTAATATTGTTTACCTTGTGCGCAAGTACGCATCCAATACCGTTGGCGGCCCATATGTTCTTAGGGTCGTTCTTTAGTACTTGTTTGTACATGGTGAGCGCTCGCTCTTGATGTCGTTTCTCTCTGTCTTTCTCACGACAAGGTTGGTGTAGAGTTTGGAGCCATACGTTACCTGGATAATATAAATTAAAAGGATTAGCCGGTAGGCAAGCTGATTCAGTTCGATGACAATTAAAATTCTTCTGTGTCTCATTAACAGTTAAAAAAACACTGAATAACTATAAAATAAAATATTAACGGCTTCGTAAATAAACCACCACCAACCAAGGAGAGAAAATAATGGTGGCATCAAATTGATGGAGACTTTTCTCTTGCAATAGAGTGGAATTAAATATGAGTTTACAGTAGTTGATTGTTTCTATGCAATAATGCGCAAGCGAAGCACTTCACTGGTGCGGCGAGTGCGGGGGAGAGCCAACTGCATGCTGACCGCCCTCGCGGGAAGGCTTTATTGCGCCATCATGACGCACAGTGGTATGCGACACCACGTGTCGCGCTAATTAATTAGTTTAATTATTTGTACATTTTTATTTCATTTTGATTTAATGTTAATTTTATTTGTAAATATATGGCTATTCTATGAGGCTATGCAACTCGAAATAAATGATTTGAATTTGAGAAACACGAGCATTCGAGACTCTTATACCATTAGCATAAGGATTACATTGCAATGACAGTCGCCCGTGAAACGCAACAACTCCATTCAGAACAAGGCTAAATGGAACTGATAAAAGAAATGCATCCTTTGATTGTTTGTCTTTTTCTTTCTTGAAGCGTTACCTAAAGAGAGAGTAATGCTTATTTCTATTCAAACATAAACTGTACCAGAGAGCTTCGGCTCTCCAATCGTAAACCAGTTTGTTTATTTGTACTTACACTAGATAATAAGTTATTTTTAATTAAAATAATATTACTAACACCCTATGGATTAATTATTTCAGAAATAATAGTACATTACTGTCGCGGCCTGCAATAAGGGAATTGATGGCCGATCGTGAAAATGAGGGCCGAGGCGAAGCCGAGGCACTCATGCGTGAGTCCATCAATTCCTGATTGCGGCCAAGGCTTGTATAGTACATTTCTCAAACAACGCGCGGAAATTCAAACTGAGTAAATTAAATAGAAATTCCAAAATCAATGACGAATAACTATCATTTTTCATGCGCCAATATGTTAATTTGTTTCTTCTTTGTTCTATTTGCAAACCAATTCGAAATTGAAATAAAATCTTTGATAAGTTATCTCCTTGGTTGCCGTGTGTTGAAGTAAAAAATTCGTTCCATTTTTAAATAACACGACAGATATGAGTTTTCATAGTAATTTATTTGGCCGCTAAACACGCCAGATATGGATTTTCATAGTAACTTTGCTGGCCGCATCGTCACTTGTTTTTTACCAGAACAGCAATTTTGATTTATCTCGAAGAAGGTTGTCAAAATAATGCTCGAATTTCCAAGCATGTTTGAGAAAAAAATATTATTATTACAAACTACAATACAAAATTACTCACCAAGAGCGATAAGAGAGTAGGCATCATTTGATGTGCTAGAGTTTTGTAATATCCTCTCAAACTTCTTCTGTCCCGGCCCCCACTCCTGCTGCGCTAAATGCAGGTTGCCTAGCAACGACCACGTGTCGGGATGTTCCGTGTTCACTTTGAGAGCTTCCTTGAACCAGTCTGATGCTTCGTAAATCTGACCTTTGTCGCGAGCCATACACCCTAACCTGTAAAAGAGATATGTTTGAAGTCTATAATACCTCAAATTGCATAGCATCATCCTCCGTTATATCGAAAATATTGCAGCATTAACAGTGTTTAGATTATGTAAGTCATTTGTTGCTTCAATTTTATTGTATGCCACAGGCAAGAAACTTGCATCATGTAAATGGGGTTTGACTCTTTTTGAAGCATTTAATACTATGATAACTGGATGTCTTATTTTAGTTTTATGTTGATTCTGGCCTGAAGGAATATGGCACATCGATTTTTACGTCCACGTTTAGAATGTCCAATTCCCGAAATGTCCAACGGTTTCAAAATGTCCATTTCCCAAAAGATCCAATTCTCGAAATCCTTCGATAAAAAAACAGCTACTCTTTACATTTATGATCGCACAACTTTGCGATTGCAGATTTATAGTAAAAATTGTTCACTGTCTCATTACTAATCATTTTGAACAACTTTTACTATAATTTTAGAATGTTTGGTTTGATTTTATGGTTACGTACCTGAAAAGCAAAAACGGAACCCTAATAGGATCACTTCGTTGTCCGTCCGACCGTCTGTCTGTCTGTCAAGACCCTTTTTCTCAGGAACGCGTGGCGGTAGTCAAGTTGAAATTAATATCAAATTCGTAAGTTCGCAATAAAAAAATACAGCCATTTACCTATGCGACATATTTAGACACTCGCAAATAAATCAAAACAAAGTACTGAACTAAAAATAATGAATAAGTAAACAAACACGATATGTTAAGCCTGACAATTGTGGAACTTAACAATAAATTAAATGGGACTGGGCAGGACACGTCTGCCGCATGCCGGACAAACTGTGGGCCCAAATAACACAGAACCGGTGCCCTGAGACAGTGAGACGGGGTCACAGCAGACCGCGTAAGAGATGGCGGGACGAGCTGGATAGGTTCCAACAAAACTGGAAAGAGACCGCGCGGGTTCGCGAAAGAGGGAAGGAGTGGAGGGAGGCTTTTGCTTAGGAGAGGGACAGAGTAGGCTAGAAAAAAAAAAAAACAATATACTGAGAAAAGTACGCTAAGTTACTCTTTTTAACCGACGAAAAAAAAAGGTGGAGGTTGTCAAGTCGACCCGTATATAAACATTTTTTTTTTTTTTTATGTTTGACCACGCGTTACTTTGTAGTGAGTAGTACGAATTGAAAAAATCTTTTTTTATTGGGCAAGGGTATTCCTCGAAGTTGGTCCCATTTAAAATTGGAAACTATAATCCACCCCTAAAGGTAGAAAAAATGGGGTTGATTGATTTTTCACCAACTGAATTTTCAATTGTGAACCGATTCTGTTGAAATTTTGCACACATACATAGTTCTGATGACACAACCACTCGTCATCAACTCCAGGTCTTTAACCTGGAGTACCCTGGAGTGGATGGTAACACAAAAGTGAAAAATAAAAAACTTTTTTTTACAAAAAATTCAACCGACGAAAAAAGAACTGAAAAGCGAAAAATAAAAAATAAACCTTATAGTGTAACTAAGCTCCTAAACTAATTTAAGTAACAAATTTTGAGGCGGCGCCAAACAAACAAATGAATTACATAATTCTAGCGCGTATTAGGCGCCGCCTCAAAATTCAAAGTTCTTTTTTCGTCGGTTGTCTATCTACATTTTCTTACCTCAAATAACAGTCGATGTAGTTGGGATGTTCTTTCAATATGTCCTTGTATAGTTTTTCTGCCTTGTTATACACACACAGCGCTTCGTTCAGTCGCGCTAAATTGTACATAGTAGTCACCGCTATGGAGTTGTAGTATTGAGCGTCCAATGTTTCGGCGTCTGCTTTTTCTCTGAAAAAGGAGTTTTAAAATATTGGAATAAAAGTGATACTTTTGGATAATGTCCAGGTGCTGTATTATGACATATTAATTCTTCAAGGACATTCTAATTAACTACAATGGTTTTTGGTACGCAGGTGTATCGCGCGAATACCATCATTTTTCCAGTGTGAGAGTGAGACGGAGCTATAGAAGGCTTTTTTTCGCAGTGGAATAACCATGGCATTAATATTTCATAATACGGCCCCTGGATATACGTAGAAAACTTTGAAAAAATAAGCAAATAATGCTTATTCTTGTACAGTACAGTTGCAAAATAAGAATAAAAAAAATTCTATGGAACTTATTTGTTAGTACTGTAGAGACCTTACCTTATGTAGTTAATATACAATCTTTTTTCTAGTTATTATAATGCCCATGGCATCCTAACTATAATATTATAAATGCGAAAGTGAGATTGTTTGTTACGCTTTCACGCTGAATTGGCTGAACGGATTTGGATGAAATTTGGCACATGACCATGACCCGGAAAAGGACATAGCCTACGTTTCATCCTGGATCACAGACGAAGTCGGTGGCAACAGTTAGTACAATTATAAGATAAACGTTGATACAAATAAAGAATAGAAGAAAAGTTTAGACAGCCCCCCCCCCCCGCGATGACGAGTGTACGTCATGATAATATAAAACATAATAATGTAGAAACTAAAAGATTCTAAATAAGTATTCAAGTTATATCACAAAAAAAAAATTAATTATCTAGTACCGTCAACGCTCCGCCGAATGTTGACACTATAGTTTGACCGAGATCAGTTCTGTGCCTTAGGTATGCACGGCGAGGCAAGGGGCAGCGTTAACCAATGAGCGAGAGCGGGAAGCGGCGTGCCGTGAGCGTTGACCAATGAGCGACCTGCACTGCCCCCCCGCCTCGCCGAACATTCCCGATCAAACTATACCTATCCTGACCCGTCTCATCACATAAGTGCTCCGTTTGAGTCCGAAACGAAACCGAAAATAATGCCTAACGTATACTAGAGGTGGTCCCCAGGAACCAAAAGCGATAACATTGAACTTGCCTAGAAATAGAACGCAATATCTGCGTGTCGCTAATTACTAACGCACTTAACACACAAATTATTATCACAATCACTTTTTTATCCTGTGGATCACAAGAAAACTATTAAATATTAGTATTATTTAATATATGTATAGTATATTCATCAATAGTAGCGAAAATCTGGGACTATTTTATTGAATTCATACCCTCCTTTTTATCCCGTAGGTGATGTGATTATTTAATACAGTTATAAAAAACTGGACTACTGGATGCGAAAGGTGGAGAACAGGGTGTTGTGCTTGTGACGCAGCTTGGGAGAGGCCTATGTCCAGCAGTGGACTGCGCTAGGCTGAGTTAATTGATTTATAAAAAATGTCATAGGTATATAACGGATGACTATATCAATGTCTGGAAAAAATAGGGTATAATAGAAGGACGGAGAAGAAGCCTTTGACGTAGAAATTTTGCAATTTTATTTCATTAAATATTTTTTTAATTATAAATTGACTTATCAATAAAACTTCTAATTTAATAAAAACAAACGAAAATTATCAAAAATTAAAATCATTTTATTTACTCGGAATCTATGCGCGGAAATAATAATAATTATAATTGTATCATCATTACCCCTGAATTTAAGATTCATACAACCATATAACTAACTCAAATAAAAAAATTATACTAAATTTCGAGCGGCCATAGTTGCTTACATCTTTGCCAAATTTAGAAATGCCAAAGAATAATTATTTTTGTTCCCACAATTTTTCTTTACGTACAATACTATACCTTATTTCTTTCCTACTTTAACTGTACCTTTCAAGTGCCTCTTCCAAATAATTCTTAGCTTCGTTCAAATTTCCAAGTCTGTAATGCAGAGCTGCAACATTGTTTAATATTTCCGCCGGAATATCTGCGTTTACTTTCTCTTTGAGAATCTTCATTGCAGTGGTATAGGCGTTTAGAGATCCCTACAACAAAAATAAATGTTAGAGATACATGGCGAACAACTTATTTATTGTGAGTTAATAACCCCCCTTTTTGCTTCGTCGTAGGCGGGTAAAAATCTTGGTTTTTCTTTCGTGAAATTGTTACCTGTAAATCATTTTGTTCCAATATTTGAGCCAACTCTATCCAAGCTTCCACATCATCAGGGAATTGTTCTGTGACTTTCTTTAGATGTTGTCGAGCGATATCTCTCTTTGACTGTGAAGGCGAGTTTGCATAGAGGGAACCTAGAATCTTCATCGTTTCATAGTTGCCTGGTTGAACTTTTAGTACTTTTTCGAAGCACTGGGCTGCCTAAAATGGATAAATATAAGTTAAATATAATAAAAATAAATATACATATACTAATATTATAAATGCGAAATTGAAGCTTATTTGTTTGTTACGCTTTCACGCTAAATAACACCGTTTAATATATTTGGATGGACCGACGTGGAACTTTGTTATTTTCACTAATACGACATTAAGATGTCAACAAACGCTCTGTATTTGGACGGGTATTATTATGTGACTTGTCCGCTTCTATAAGAAGCCAAACCTAAGAGAACGATCTTTGAAAATTCATTCCCTACTTATACAGTTTAAATAGGGCATTGCTGATGGGGAAACCTATTGGGCACACGGATTGTAACATAATAAAAAAAAAACTGAAAATATATCATTTTCACAGAACTTACATTCTCCGTGTCCCCTCTATAGATATACATCTGTCCCAGGCCATAATGCGGTAACACAAAGTTGGGCGGCGCGAACTGGGTCGCTTGGTAGTAATACTGGAAGGCTTGGTCGCAGTCGCCTTGTGCATGGAACGCTCGCGCGAGGTGGTGACAACTTTCAGCCCGCATTGCTTCGTTCTCAGTGTTATGGAACGCGTGTAAGGCTAGATGTTGGACCTTGCTGTAGTCCTGAAAGTAAATGGTATAATGTCGAAAGCTATTATATTAATGATGATAGTGTCGTATTTACGGTTCGGTGATATAAGGGTGGGGATCTATTACTAACTGTCTGACTGTGAAAGGGGTCAAAAATTAAGCAGTAGTACTATACGGCCCATATAACTTAGCAGGTCTGAACATAGGCTCTGAGAACTTTCGCACATGGTCTCTCACTCACAATCGCCTCAAGTCATCATTTGGTTCCTAAAAAATGTTACTACACAGGCCTCTGTGCGAAGTTCGGAACTGCCAAGTTATATCGGCCGTATTGTATTTTTATTTTTTTAAGGTTTTTTTTTCATCACTTTTTGTTCTTGCTCTTTTGGAAGGTAAAGCACCTAAGTATACTTAAAGTGTAACAGACACGTGTACATTAAATCTCTCTTGTAAAACATACCTTTTTGAAAAAGAAATGGTTGGCCAAATGGTTCAAGACCATGGGATTCTTGGGGTCAATGGCATAGGCTTTTGACAACATTATCACAGCCATTTTGTTTGACTCATTTTCTTGCAGATTCAGTTTGAGAATAGACAAGCCGACTAGCGCGCCGACGCACTGAGGGTCTAGTTGTAACGCTCTTTCGAAAGCCATCCTAAAAAAATAATGATTATGAGTATCTAATGGCTTGAGTGGTGAGTACAGCCTAAGTTATGCAGCATTAATTCAATTTTTTAATTAGTACTAATGACTTTATGACATTGTGTCCAATAAATCATTCAATATCATTTCTTTCCTTTCATCTAAGGCTGGCATCAGATGGACTGCATTCTTGCTGTTTGAATGCAGTTTAGTACAACTGTAATGTACTGAACGTACTGTACATTACGAACGTACGTACGTTCGTAATGTACTGTAACTGCATTCAAACTGCAAATTTGAGTGCAGTTGAAATGCAATTCGCCTGAAGCCTGTGCCTCACGTCATAATAAACTTCAGACAAACTGAAAATACCAAGTTCATTTTGTTTCAATCTCAAAACCTTGTCATTAAAATTCATATTAAAAGAATGACTGGAAACTAAAAAAGGTCTGGTGCATAGTACTCACAACAGGCATATGGAACGTAAATGAAGCAGAACGCAGAATGAAGGAGTTTGTAAGGATTGTAGCAGGTGGCATTCTGGAGTTTCTGCCTACCACAAGGGGAAGATGGCGTGAATTGATGTATTTATGTACTACAATGTGAATTCTTACCTAGCCTTTTCTTGATTATTCAGCTTCATAAAACAGTGGCCCATTCCCAACCGTAATGCCGCTGGGCTGTCCGGATTGGTTCTCAATGCTTTCTTATAAAAAGCCAATGCTCCTCTATAATCCTTTCGGTTGAATGCGATACAGGCTTTGCCAAGCAATGAGGGGACATTGTTTGGGGACTGGTTCAGTACGAAGTTGAATTGGGCATCTGCCTGCTCCATTTTATCACCTTCAAGGAGACAGAAGTAGGCACGTCCAAGGAGATGGTTCTAGAAATAAACATTAAATTATTTCTTCTGTACTGTGTAGTATGTATTTTTGAGTTCATTTTTTAAAACTCAAGTTTGGACTACAAACAAGTATCCAAGTTATTTCTCAAACAAGGAGTAATTTGGATACTATTCAGGTTTCAATCGATATTTAGAAATAAAATTACAACTCACTTGATCATACATGATGATTTTATCAGCCATAGTGTAAAGAAGAGTTGCTTTAGTGAACAACTCTTTTTTCTTGTCTTTTGACTTTTCTTTGTTGGCCTCCTGGACATAGTATGCGGCCAACATATCAAGGGCTCGCATCTGGTCCCTTTCAAAGTCTCGATAGTCAATGTTGGCGTCCGTACGGGACGCCTCGAGTATTTTGAGGAAATCATCGATTTTCTTTTGTTTGTAGTAAGCAAGCTGGAAAACAAGAATGTTATTTGTAAGAACAAATCGTTACACAGTATAAACAGTTCTTTTAGCTTATTCTGCCTTAATTCTGGGCATAGGATTCTTCAAAGTTCTTCCTGCACCACAGCAAACCTGACCAGTTATCTCACCACCTCTTTCTGGTTTGCAATGCAGTTCATGGAGTCATGCCCAGTTGTTGTTATGCATGACATGATCCACTCAAACTCTAGTTTCTACGGTCGTCAAACTCACAATAGATAATCTACAGATTCTACAAAGTTATTTATTCAAGCGTACTTTTGTCTAGATAACGAACCAACAGCATATATAATCAAATAGATAAACTCCAATTCAGAATTCCTCAAAAACCAGGCGCTATTGATTATCCGTAAATGTTTATTTTAAACTATGATTCCTAATTTTATTCATCGAATCGATTGCGGTGTGTTACATTCATTTTATGGGCTACGTGTTAGTGGCATAAACAAAAATTTTTGAGGTTAAGTTTACTTACACCAACATTGATCCAGACATTAAGCTGAGATCTTTCCTGTTGTAATATACTAAGCACTTCATCTCCAGATGGTAATTGCTCTGGATCTAATTCAATCACCTAAATAAACAAATATAAAATATGATTACGACACTGGCACTTTCAAACGAAGAAGTAAATCGTAACATCGTATTTAACTACACAGTCACCTCATCGGTGCTCATCAACGGGATTTCGAGCGACATTTTGCTGATTTTTTACACGACCCACTACATCACAAAACAAATATTATTAAATCTGTATTTTAAAATTAAACAAAAATACACGCACAGAGGAATACACGACTCTGCGCAAACCGTAGTATCTCTAAGTAGTCTGTGGCGCAAACTAAATTATGGAAGTTATGACAGTGTTGCCAATATTTTCTTCACAAAACCTTCCTCGGGGATTCACATTCTTGCAAAACCATACTTCTATTTCTTTGGTTCCCACACTTTCCACTGTCAACGTATAGGTAAAGTCAATTAACACATTCACTTCCACCTTTTTTCGACAATTGTGAAGCATAGAACTATGTGAAGTAGATAGCTAGTCATCCTGATCACGAGGTTCGTATCATCGGCAGTAATTACGCACCAGATAGAACTTCTTGTCTTGGAAGATTATAAAAATCGAAACAATATTTTTAATAAAGTTAGAATTGAGTGTGGAGTAGTTAAGGATCAAAGCCTGCAGTTGGCGTTCTGTAGTACCTCCCTACCTACCCCCATGAATAAAAGGTATGTATAGTGAGTGATAGACGTGCGTACTTAAAGTACGCGGTTTTTAAGTTCGCGACCTTACATGGCTCGCCGTCAGTGATGCACGTGAAGCTTGCTCAAAATGTCATTGTTAAATTGGCGACTCGCAGATCGCGGCGATGGCAGACGACGAGCCAAGGTGGGCTATGAGCAAAATTTCAAACCTGTTGGATCGCCGACGAACTAACTCAGCGGTTTTAAAGTCCGCGTACTTAGCATGACACACGGGCGAGTAAGCTCGCCGAGCCATAAGTACGCGTAGTTGCTCGCACGTTTATAACCCCTTTATGTGTATTAGAATGGTATAACAATTGATTCTACCAATTCTTCCATTTTTATTTTACTGGCAATTACAACATGTTTTCCCATAGATAGAAATAAATCCTACACAGATAATATAGATGACACACAGACCATTTAGTCGATTATTTGTGTACAACACTTATTTTTCTCGTCATTGACTCATGTATATAATGTCTATGGGTCAAAATGTCAATGTCAAGACTAACTAGTCTGTGGTCAAGCGGTTGAACCGAAATATTTTGTTAGAAGATTGTTTATTTTTTTGTTAAAATGTTGACTAATGATAGATATTTTGAATGTTGATTTCAATTTAAATAAAAAAAGACTAATAAAATTAATACATGTAAGACTGACTCTTTATACTTCGCGTAGCGAGTCCATTATTAGGTGTTTACACTTTTTTTTTTTTTTTTTTTAACTAGGGCATCTTGAAGTTTGTTTTCGAAATCATGACTTCTTAACCGGACATTCCTGTGGCTGCCTTAAGCTTTCTACACTCAGGGCCTCCAGCCAGGGGCATGTGTTTACACTAAACCTAAACTTATTTATATAGCAGAAAAGCTCGCATCAGTGAACAGTTTCAAGGATGAATAACAAAGTAACCTGTAAACGGCTTAGACCGAATCCTATTTTTGAAGACTGGATAGCAACAATGTATCAGGATGCCAGATTAACCAAAAGTAATCTTGAGGATATGCTTAAGGAGTCGTTGGAATCCCTGATTAAATACCCTTTGCCGTTAAAATCAGGAGCCGAATGTATAATACTGAAAGGGTTTGATAGAAGATTGTGTGCGTATCTGGATAAGTTGTTAAATCAGGACAATAACAATGATGTTTTATCAAAAAATGGTAAATCTAAACGCAATGAGGTAATAGCAACTGGTTCTGACAATTCTATAAAAAGAACATCACCATTATCTTTCAGAGAGGATGTCAAAGAAAGCAGAAGCAGTGGTCTAACTTTGGACAGATACCTAAGTGTTGATCTCACTAAGCTGGCAGAATTTCCATCAAAACCAAATTCTGAATGTTTTGTTTTGTTACAACACTTACAAAATATCAAAGTTGACAAGGCACAGGAATCCAATCCTACGCCAACTGTCAGTACGAAAAATATTGACAAAGGCCCGGCAATGGCTAAAAAGGGACAAAAGAAGACTGAAAAGTATAAGCCTGCTCACAGATCTGGAGGTTACGCATTACTAGTTGCGCTACTAGAAC
The DNA here is from genome assembly GCA_949152455.1 of Lithophane leautieri. Classification (NCBI taxonomy): domain Eukaryota; kingdom Metazoa; phylum Arthropoda; class Insecta; order Lepidoptera; family Noctuidae; genus Lithophane; species Lithophane leautieri. Next base: position 4,958,812 of record OX424469.1, on the reverse strand, counting down.
AGAGTTTAGAGAACCCAGATAAATGTGCTCTGACCAAAGAAGAGTTAATAGAAAAAGCCCAGAAACATGCAGAGGAATCATTAGTGCGACCTAAAAATGATTCTTATTATAATGGTTGGTCTAGTATGTCGACACTGCAGAAAAAGGGATTTGTGACAAATAATAGGCGGAAGAAGGCTGAATACACATTGACTGAAGAAGGTAAAGAACTGGCTAGAGAGATTTTAGAAGATGCCAAAAGTATACCTGCCGTGAATGATATAATTTTTAAGGATATGCCACCAACTAGTAATGCTTCTGTTAAATTAAATGCCGATATTGTTCTTGTTGATGATGAAATTCCAACTGCATCTGGAAATTTTGTTATCGAAATGGCACCTGGTACATTTGATATAATATTACTGATTGATAAAAATGAAACTGGCGGGTATGTGTCCTGTCTTCATATCTTAATGAGTATATTAGCACTTTGTTTTGAACTTTTATCATGTATGCAGAACACTGCTTGTATTTTTAAATGTGGAATGTATTTATTAGGGTTTTCACTTACCTTTCCATTTTATCAGATAGCTGTGATCCTTACTAATATTATAAACGCGAAAGTAACTGTCTGTCTGTCTGTCGCGCTTTCACGCCAAAACTACTGAACCGATTTAAATGAAATTTGCTACATAGATACTTTAGAGCCTGAGAAAGGACATAGGCTACTTTTTATCGACATAGGCTACTTTTTATCGACATACCACGCGGGCGAAGCCGCGGGCGGAAGCTAGTTGTTCACAAAGGCCAGTCATAAATAGCCCTTCGATGTAGGACTACTCTTAGGCCACGTCCTAACCAAATTGATCATTGCTTTCATTTTGTTTAGAAAGTCATTCATTTTGGTTAGGATGCGGGGTAATATTCACGCATAGTGTAATCAGAAGACTAAATAATTATCAAATCTCAAACAAGCATTGTCGGGTTATTGCATTTCAAATATCTCGGACATATGATGTCCTCTGATCTGAAGGACGATGTAGACATAGAGCGAGAACGCAGGGCGTTGTCTGTAAGGGCGAATATGATGGCCCGCAGGTTTGCTCGTTGTACCATTGAAGTGAAAATAACATTGTTCAGAGCGTATTGTACATCCTTCTACACGAGTAGCCTGTGGCTCTCATACACGCGCGGACAGTACAACGCCTTGCGTGTGCAATATAATAATGCATTCAGGGTGCTGATGGGGCTGCCCCGATTCTGCAGCGCATCAGGGATGTTCGCCGAGTCGCAAGTAGACTGTTTCTATTCTACTATGCGAAAACGGTGTGCATCCCTGGTGCGCAGGGTTCGGGCTAGCTCCAGCGGCATCCTGAGGGCATTCGCGCAGAGGTTCGATTGTCGGTACCTGAACCATTGCTGTATGGTTCACATACTGAGCAATCGAAGTTTATAATTCTGTTCTGTGTATTTGTGTGTTTTTAATTTGTGTATTTTTCTATGACCTTTTGTTGGTCGAAATAAATGATTTAATTTTAATTGAGACAAAACCCCTTAAAGGTCTTTTAATTATTATTTCACAAATGAGTTCATATAATTTTCACAGGCTTAAAAAGAAGAATGATCCCACAGTAGCTCAGTTCAATAAGTATCCAGACTTGAAGCACGACTACAGGAGCCTGAAAGTTGGAGACTTCACATGGATAGCCAAACATAAAGTCAACCAAGACCAGGAACTGGTTCTACCTTTTATCATAGAACGGAAAAGAATGGACGATCTTGGTGCCAGTATCAAAGATGGACGATACCATGAGCAGAAATTCAGACTACGCAAATGTGGAATTGATAATGTAATTTACTTGGTGGAGAATTATGGAAAGAACAAGAATGTGGGTCTGCCTGTACAGAATCTGACGCAGGCGATAGCTAATATAAGAGTCCAAGATGGATTTAAAGTTCATGAGACAGATTCTCTTACAAATACTGCTCGGTTTTTGGCTATGTTGACTAAAAGACTGACAATCAGATATAAGGTATTTGAAACATATCATTTACGAGTATGTGTCTTACTAGGTACCCCAGACCAAATAAAAAACTAAGACAGAGCGCTGCTAATAATACAGTGAAGCCTGCTAAAATTACAACTCCGCTCTGGGCATACACATTCACATGCACACATTTATAACCATTCACAATCAAACTACATCTCACTAAGTGCACACATGTTTACGAAACCGACCTCACGTCACTTTTGACAGTGCTCTATCTGGGTATTTTGTTTTGTCTGAGCTAGGTACTATAATAACGCTTGAGAGCGTTATCTTATGTGTGAGAGCGTGTGTGAGGAGATAATTTCAAAGATGTAGAGGGTTCAAGAGGGTTTATAATAATATGGGTAATATTTAATTTTATAAGAGAATCGTACACTGTTCGGTAGCTAAGATTTGACTGACGAATCTAAACAAAAAGCACTCCTAACATATTTCAAACCAAATTGTTGGAACGTTCGAAACTCGCGGCTGCCCTCTAGCCAGCCTGTACCATACGAGGTTGCGCATCGCATACAACCTCCTCACAGTACCCACACAATAGCTGTGTTGGTATGTAAGGCAGTTCAAAATAGTAATTTCGTTTCTCCATTTTTCAGGACAAATATCTACGAGGCTGCAATGCTGATCCCCAAGGCGGAATGCTGATGACATTTGACTATTTTAACAAAACATCTGCTAAAAGCAAGCCACTCACAGTAACAGATACCTTTATCAAATTACTACTGCAACTAAAAGGAATGTCTGTGGACAAAGCTTTGGCGATAACTAAAAAATACCCGACACCACGTTCTCTGTTACTTGCTTACGTTAAATGTGGTGGGAAAGAAGGCGAGACACTTTTAGCGGATTTGAAATTCGGAGATCTTAATCGCAAAGTTGGTCCTGCGATTAGTACCTCCATTTATCAATTGTTCTCGAGTAGCGGAGCTGAGTAACCTTGCCCCTAAACATAGCAAGCGCCCAAGGCGCGCGTTCCGTGCGCTCAGTCAAATTGTATAGAATTGTTTGTGACGAAGAATAGGAAGCGTCTGAGGCGCCGCTCCGGTCTTGTTAGCGGTTGATGCACAGCGCCCGGAGTGCGCGCCTCGGACGCTTGCTATGTTTAGTGCCTTATTTAGACTATAAATTATGCCACGTGGGTTTAAAACGCCTGCTCTTTGTGTATAAGCGAGGTCATAGAGAAGGACTTGGCGTGCCCTTATCATGTTGTGTATTAGAAAGACTGGTAAGCTAATCGAATTTGTAGTAAGTTAGTAACTGACTTTTATATAAATGTGCTGGATTTAAACAAGCGTGAAGTGACGAAGCAATGTAATGAATATCTGTGTTATTTTCATAAGTTTGTAGCAGCTAGGCAGCTTGATAAAATTGTGTCAATACTGCAAACTGTAAAAATGGCTACTTATAGTGATTCCTGTTGAAAAACTCATCCTAGATCCTGAATATTCACGAATGTCGGAACGGCCGTTCGCGTGGGCGAGGTACAATTTGATTTGATACTTACAATGAAAATTGCACATCAGTTCAGTCACCTAACTATAACAAACGCCTTTACTGCTACGCAAATAGAGGCGAGGCGCTGTCAACGTTAAATTGTTATTATGGACGTGCGGCAATTGTATGCTTATTATGTTTCGTCGAACAGCGACATGTGGCGCGAGCATGATTGTGTAAATCCTGCTTTAAATGTCCTATCGTTCTGAACGTATTCATTTAAAAAACCGGCAAAATGCGAGTCGGACTCGCACATAGGGTTCCGTACCGCCATATAACTACAATGTCCGGAAATAACTGATATTTTTCTTTTGATTTAGGTAGGTACTCACAAGATTAAAAATATAAAATCAGTTATTTCCAGCACTAGAGTGTAGGCAAAGTGCACCTAATGCTTATGTGTATCATTGTTTCATAAATACTAATATCGGACAAAAAACGGAAAAAGTTGAAAAACGCATTTTTTCGATGTTTTCTGTATGTGGAATTGGGGATCCCCTTAAATGTAGACACTCGGCTAGCTATAACGGTCCTCTATAACAGACAGACGGAGTAGACTAAATTTGGTCCCGTAAACCGCAATCTTTGACTACGGAACCCTAAAAATGATCCAAGATCATAAAGAAGTTGACCTTTTTATGGCGCTCTTGGAGCTAAAGGTTAAACGATAATGTTACCTATTATAATTCGATACAGTAAAATATGACAAGTTATGGCGTAAGTTGCGATGCGAAACGAAATTGTCACATGACATTATAGTACTATTTTAATATTGGTATAGTCCACCAGCAAAATAGTGTCAGATGGGCAGGATCGCATTCGGACGTGTACGGGTTGCTGTGGGGTGAGGCAGGGGGGAATAACCTCCCCGCGTCTGTTCAACCTGTATATGAACCAATTGATCGAGGAGCTTAGCAGCACTAAGGTCGGTTGTTCCGTGGATGGTGTGTGTATAACAACATAAGCTACGCGGATGACATGGTGTTGCTGAGCCCGTCTATTTCTGCGATGCGCAGGCTTTTGAATATTTGTGAGACCTACGCGGAGGCCTTTGATATAACCCAAAGAAGAGTGAATACATGATCTTCAAAGCTGGTACGCTACTTAACTGGACCACCTGTCACTCTCTGCGGGTCACATCTGAATAGAGTATATCGATTCAAGTGTCTGGGTCACTGGGTCTCTGATGATCTGTCTGACAATGCGGACATCGAGAGGGAGCGAAGGGCGTTGTCTGTCCGGTGCAACATGTTGGCTCGCAGGTTTGCACGTTGTTATTCACAGGTAAAAATAACCTTGTTCAAGGCATACTGCCAGACTTTTTACACGTGCAGCCTGTGGACCAACTTCACTCTGCAGGCGTACAACGCGCTTAATGTCCAGTACAACAACGCGTTCAGAGTTCTGTTGGGGCGGCCCCGGTTTTGTAGCGCATCGGCGGTGTTCGCTGATGCTACTAGCGATGACTTCTACGGAATAATCCGGAAAAGGAGTGCATCGCTTCTGCGTCGCTGTAGCGGCAGCTCGAACGGGATCCTGAGCGTGTTGTCCGAGCGGTGGGATTCTCCTTTCTTGCGGAGATGGCTGGAGTTGCATGCCAGCGCCTGCACATATATATATCTCTGACTTTGGTAGTAAATTTTCTTGAACATGTTGTGTCATTTTATTTTTGACACTGACATTTTCTTTGTATGGTATCTAATATGGGTCAAGGACCTTCATAAATGAATTTTCATTTATAATTAAACTGATACTATTTTTTGGTATTATTCTTCTTTGATTTGCACGGGTAATATTATAGCTTCATGGCCCCGGCGCATTAATTTGTGTGTTTTAATTATGAGTACCTAATACCTATAGCTACCGATATCGTTTTCATTCCATTTTTATAGTCTACATAATAGTATTAAGAATATCTAATAATATTAATAAGTATCTGATGTTTGTCGACGAGGCCATCCACGGGCAGTACTGCTGACAAGAACGCGAGTGGCCGCGTGACCTTTATGAGCTTTCAAACGATACTGGTCTTATAATTAGGTAAATATAAGTTTAAAATTCTTTCACACTGAATTATAAAGATTGTTTGCGCACCATAATATCTCCCGCATCCAAAGCTAGTCTCCGTTGAGATTGGCCACCATGGCCGAAATACGGTCTGGCGGACTGAGGTTTAAAATTCTTTCACACTGAAAGTGCTCGCCGCGCCACTGTGAATTGAGCCTAACTGTTTAGTCAAGACTTACGCATACTAGAACGCTTTGTAAAAATCTTTACCTACGTTTTGTATAAAACATAGCACACAAGCGGGCCCGATGCGGCTGTCATATAAACGCAAAAATCTTGTTTTGGTAAATTAATAAATAAAGAAGTCTCTTTGTTAAGTTTTTCTAATGTATTGTGATGTTATCATTTAAGTGCGAGGACAAAGTCTCGGATATTATACATCAGTATTTTATGTATAAGTAATATTATTAAGCTTAACATTTTCCGGAAATTAGGGTTCTGAAATGTCTTGATTTCAGTGTGGAAATGAAAATAAAAATTGATTATATGTATGTATACCTTTATTTAACATAACCATTGACAGACATGAGTAAGTAGCAGTAGTAAGATAGACAGATTTTTATAGTGGCATGAAAACCTTTCGAATAACTATCCATAAATAGTTCAGATTTAAGAGCACTTTAGGATGGAATCAACTTTCCCCAGTTTACAAATAGCGTGTTAAAATCACAAATAATAAAAACAAAATATACAGAATTGGTTATGGTTTGACACAAAAAAGTTTTGAGATACTTAATGAAATTTCGAGATTCTCTGAAGATAAAGATGAGAAACGAGGTTATATTCAATTTAGTCGAGTAGGTAGTGAGAGATTCAGGTAAACTTGATTATGCCAAACCAATATAGGTACTACTTTAGACCCTTATTTTCATCATCACATTGCGTTTCCTTACAATAACACTTAACATTAATAAATATACTTAATAGCTACATCTTTGAAATATAGTGTGTACGAAGCTGTTTAGAAATTTTACCAAATGCAGTGTTCCACATTGAAATCCGAAACATGGCACAGTTTACGAGAAAAAGAACATCCAACACTACAACTAAATTGCACTCAAAGATGAAATAGTACTATGATAATCATCAGTGGCTCATTACGACTTTATAATATATTTGAATCTTATAAATTCAGTATATAAACATCTATAGATTCCAAATGTACAAATCACAATATATTTTCATATAATATTACGAATGTAATAACTCTGGTATAAAAACCTGGCGGATTAAAATAATAGACAGATACATACATGCTTACTTACTTAAAATAAAGCATGCGACATAGAAAAATAAATGCCAAACAATCTACTAGAAGTTACAAAATCTTACACTATTTAAAAGAGAACAAATTTAAAATTCGAATTGTAAAATTAGACCTAACGACCAACCACCTAAGGGATATTTTAGGCTAGCGTTCCTTCAGCGCAGGCATAGACGCTAGACGAACGCTAGTGAGACATCACCCTAATATATAAATTCAGAAAAGCTACGTTACGTTATTAAAATATTGAGATGAAAAAAATTTACATTTAGTATGTATAATATACTGTATTTACTAAAGTGCACACGATAGTTTGAAAATGTAACATAAAATAAATTCCCCTTTATAAAATAAAAAATCTTATACGTAGTCTGGTGCACTTAGAATTAGAGTGAACTTATTAATATTTAGAGAGTGTGGTAGTTCCTTTCGGTTTGGTTCTTATAGTATTTGAAGCCCATGAAGCCGATGGCGAGCAGACCCAGCGTCAGTATGATGCCGCCGATGAAGCTAGGTCCATCGAATCTGGAAAAATAAACAAACAATGACTATGGCTGCTTCGTCGCTCTAGTGGCACAGATTAATACAGATGGTTCACTTTTTAAAATCATTTAAATAAAAAGCGACTCTTGCTTCGACACAATGAAGCATGTGCATTTACTTAGAAGTTGCCTTACTTTCTATCGCGTACCTACTCATCTTCTGACTACGTTACGCTCACTGTATTAGCTCGACAAGACGAGCCCAGCACGTACTTGTAGCTTCATACCTAAAATGCGGAGTGCGCCTTCTGTACTTTTCTGTGCTAGTAGTCGCAAGCGCAACTGCTGAGCGTGGGTTATGGACCCGAGCACCTGGACGGGCGAAAATCCAATAAAACACTTTGGATTTTTTTATTAGGCGACAGGCGACGATGATCGGCAAAAATTACGACCTTCCATACTTTTTTTTATTTAGCTTCTTTAGGGGATGAATGTTCAAAAATGCTCCTGTGGCGGTACTTACATCGCCACATTCGAACTACGCATCAAAGACCTGACGTCACAAAAATCCTGCATCGCGCAATTAGAGTTTACCGTGCAGTGAACATATATACAAAAATCCAATATCAATCAATATAATAATTATTGTGTTTGCATGCCAACAAGGCAGAATGTACACGGTTCTTTATTATGTTATTTACGATCCTATTTGTATGTACCTGCATTCAAAGCAAATAAAGTATATTCTATTCTATTCTAATCATTGGGCAGTTGCCCGCCAGACACAACACCCGTCTGGTTGGAGGCTCCTCCCTCTTCTATGGTGGATGAGTGAACTTTACACCCTGTTCCTTATACTCCTAAACTCCTTATTGTTAGTACAGTTTCGTTATATAAATAAGGAACTATAGTGAAAATTTTGAGCTTCTAGCTAGACGTAGCGATTTTTTAGTGTGTGCGTTGTCTGTCAATGAATAAACGAATTTAAGATTTTTATTATGTAGATGTTTAAGTAGCAGGCAGTCTAGATTCGGGATTTATGTCTAGTTAATAAAATTACGTTCGCGGTTCGCCCTTTATAATATGGAAACAAAGCTAAAAAAAAAAATTGTGCACCTGATTGCTATACACCTCAGGTAACGTTACCCTTTGGGAAATACGGGCGAGATGTTACCGTTGTATTTAAAACCAAATTGTCTATCGGTAGTTTAGACCAAATGCTAGAAATGTAAATACAAAACTGGTTTCGGAGAAACAGACAATCTGTTTGTCTAACTGTACTTAAATATTTTTCTCATTCAAAAACCCAAATGGCGTTGGAAATAACTTGACGTTAAAACAAAAATGTTCAGCAATAACTTAATAGGTGCTGAATCTTGTAATATGTGAAAAACGATTATTAGACAAACAATTACTTTTTTAAAGTTTGTATTACTGTAACATGGCTTTAGGAAAAAAAAAAGTTTTGTTTTACATCCAGATGAAGTTGGATATACACGAGCGAACGGTATTTTGTTTACGATGACGTAAGCAGCCTCTGTGTAGTTTTCATTGTCATCTCCTATAATAATGTTAATGTGGGAGATAACAAATGCACAGTTTTCGCATTATAAACGTGAATGGCAATCTAACCATGATAACCTTTGTTTATTTTATCATTAACTTCCTGCAATATTGACAGACTATCAATATTATTAGTAGCATTCTATTTTAGCATGTTGGAATGAAAGAAGTAAAGGTTAGTGTTTTCACATGTGGCTTGAATGACGCACGCAAAAAAAATCACTAACAAACAAGACTTAAAATGCTTTCCAAAAACTAAAACTAAAGGTTTGCGTAAATGTGCGTCATATCCGTGCAGAACAGTCATCGCTCAATACTGCTGTAGGACACGCTTGCATCGCCACAGAACTTTTTCAGTAGCATTTTGCATTCCTAGTACTATAAGTAATAGGTAAGTACTGATAAAATATTATGAGCTTTTTTTTATTAGGTTTTGAAGGTCGGAGCCGATAATTTACTGGCTACAAAACAAAAACAATACGCTATAAAACAAGACTTGCACTTAAAATCACCTAGCGAAGAATCTGTTGTTTACACAACAAACAATCGTCATTCATATCGGATAAGTAATTCAAATGCTCAGAGCAAAGACATTTTAGCACTTGAGCACACTTCGTAGAAGTGCCACTTTTATACTGTAGTTAAAGATAGCATAGATACGTCAATGTCCTGCGCGATTGTCCGGTAGTGTGCAATAATCGATACCTGGTGCCGTATTATGAAGTATTAATGCCACCATTTTTCCAGTGAGAGAGAGAGACGGAGCTAGACAAGGCCGCTAGCACCATCCCATTTTCGCAGTGGAATAATGATGGCATTAATACTTCATAATATTACCCCAGTATGAATTAGTAATGGACACGAAACGAAACAGTTGAATGTGACGTTATACCGTTTTTCCTCGTACCGAACGAATGTAAATGATTTCCTTGTTAGATAAATAAGTAAACCGCGATCGACTTGTACTGTCTGCTCTTATTAGCAAGAATCTATGCAGTTCTTATTTTAAATGTAACGTTTCGCCGGGCGGCATGATGTTAGCTCGAGTACGCTAAAAACTAAGGTGCAACCCGTGCGTGCAACGCTTGAAATAGATTCAGTACCAACGGAGATGCGGGGGATTCAGCGAAAATTTTCGAAAAGCGCTAGAATAGAAAAGGACAACGTTAAAAATAAAAAGTACTTACGCTCTAGATTTAGCTTCGACAGGTGCTGCAGTGGGGCTCACATTTTCACCCTTAGGCGTCGTGGTCTCATTCTTCTTACCGTCCTTGCTGTCCGCATTAGTACCGTTATTCGCAGGCACGTTGCCAGCGGGCTTGGTTTCATTCTTGTCTTTCGCTGGGTCTACGGGTTTCACCGGATCAGTGCTAGGCTTAGTCTCAGTCGAGTTGTTCTTCTCTGCTGGTTTAGTTTCGTTAGTTTTGGTGGATGTCTCGTTTGAGACTGGAACGGCTTGCGTAACGTTAGCAGCTGTAGCATTCTGGTTTCCTGCTATTAATACTGGTGGCTTAGCTGTTTCTGCCGCAGCTGTCTCAGTATGCTCTGGTTTTGCTTCAGCAGTTTTGACATCTGTAGCTGTAGCGTTCTGCTTAGGTGCTACTACAGCAGGCTTTTGCGACGTAGCCTCTAAAAGTTAAAGAAAGGGCATTTTAAAATTATGTAATTTAATTTGGCTGAATTTACTGATAATAAACAAAACTCCCTCATATTATGTTTTTTTTTTGTGGTAGCCCCAACAACATCCTTATCATGCCGATTAATTAGTAGTTTAAAACTCGTAAACGAATCATAACTATAAGTCTATCAAATATATTGTGTAACCTTGAGAAAAAAACCTGCTCCAAGTCTATCGTAGTTTTTGCTTAGTGAGACTTGATTCTAAGCTAAAAATACATTATCGTAGTATGTTCCCAGTATAGGAGGTACCTACTTTACACTGTAGATAACAGGATAATTGATTCAAATTACACGTGTAGATCGTCACTCCATGAAAGTTTTTACTGAGACAGAATTAGGTTCAATTTGGAGTATTCAGTACTGCCTTTATTGATGTGGTAAATATAATTATCTTGGTTTCGACAAACAATAAAAGCATCTATATAGTCATGTTGCACTAAACTACATTTATTTATTATGTATCCAACTCAAACTAAATAAAAAAAACAAGACGGAGCGCTGCGAACAATACAGTGAAGCATGCTAAACCTACACCACCGGTCTGTGCATACACGCTCACACACTCACACACATTTACTACTATTTACAATAACACTACAATCAAACTACACCAAACTAAGTGCACACATGTTTACGAAACCGGCCTCACGTCACTGTTGATAGCGCTCTGTCTTAGTTTTTTATTTGGTCTGAAGTATCCAAGGGGTCCTAAGTATACAAATAAAAGTGCGAAAACAACTTTACAGGAATGTTTTAAAGATTCTGAAGTCCGTAACTGATACAAAATTTTACGTAAACTGAATTTACGTAGTTCTTTTAAAAAACACTAGAATTCTCTCACCGTTAATGTCTAATGCAGTAGTTAGTTAATGTATTTTTAATAATAAAATATTAATATAAAACAATTTCTGATACAAATATTTTCGACTGATACAAAAATTGACGTAAATTGAATTTTCGTAGTTCTTTTAAAAAACACTAGAATTCTCTCACCGTTAATGTCTAATGCAGTAGGTAGTTAGTTAATGTATTTTTAATAATAAAATATTTATATAAAACAAGTTCTGATACAAATATTTTCGATGTATTTAGAATTTATGATCGGTTCTTTATCAGTTATTTAAATTATGTAGATCGGAGATTATTAAATATTGCTAGCATAGAGGAAGATTAAAATGTATCTGTGAACTTAATATGAGAGCATTAAAAACTTGTTTTTATCTAAAATCAGAAATAACAATCTGATAAAATTAAAATAAATGTCAACTTTTTAACTATACACCAATCTTGATAAAAAAAACAAACAATCTCATAGTAACTACAGTTCCTGAATCTAAAGAGGAGAACTTTAAAAAAAAAAAAAAAATTATTGAATAAAACATTTAAAAAGATTACTTTCATATACCACTATATTTCACCAGAAAAGGAGTTATACTGCATAACGCCAAGAGATTTCATCCCTCATTCTTTCCATCCATCCATCCCTGTCACAAAAAGGAGGCCGGAGTCAAAGCAGTGGGTTTAAAAAAAAAAATAGGCTTACTGTGCTATGTATACACATACCTAAAGTGAGAATTGACTACTACCTACTCTACTCTTCAAGGATACCCAAGATAACAGGATAGTCGAATTAATAAATGAAAATAAATAAATGAAAGCAAAAAATACATCTGTTTATGTTATGGGAACATAACATAAACAGATGTATTTTTTGCTTCTTTCAGGGTTTTCCCCAATGATAAAACCGCAAATCTGTCAGTCAGAATCTCTGGTTATTTTCCTTTTAGATGTGTATTTTGTAGTTAACGCATTGTCTGCTGAATTATTTGCGAATTATTTGCAAACGCTAAGTAAATAGCTATTGACCCTGTGCGGCAAACGCACCTGCGCGTTCAGTAAATATTTCGTATGGTGCTATGGACGCTTATGCGCGGTTGAAGAAAGTCTACCCAGTGCGGCCGGCCGCATTAGTGCGTCTTGCAATACTTGTCCAAGTGCGGCACGACGCTTCTGTGCGTTTGAAAATTTTCGAGTTTTATGACAGTCATAAAACAACTATTTATATTTATATTTATATAATACGCTCATGTAAAGGTTGTTTCGCACGATAGTTGTTTTTGCAACAATTTTTTGTGAAGCACCTTCGGTGCCGAGCACGCGCCTCCAAGGTAAAACGTAAATAAAAAGGGTAAAATGTTAGTTGTTACATACGCCATCTATTGAGATAAAAGCGAACAAGTTTATCGTACTACTAAATTTTATGAAAATAATAAGGTGATGATGATATATTTATTATAGTTATATTAAAATTTAGTGTATAGTATCAATTTTATTTGTAAAGATCACCCCATAAAATTCTAAAGGTAGGAACTTTATTTCTTCCTCAAAAAACATTCTTTAAGTTGGCACGTTCCAATTGTACTACAAACCGGGAGTCAATTTCGAATTTTGTCGGTTTTAATGTCTTTTTTTATTCATTTTGTCGCACACACGTAACATAATAAATGAGTTCACATAAAATATAAATATACCGGTATCGGGATTCGTAATAAGTTAATAATTCAATTATATGTGTTGAAAATGAAACAGGAAATCACAGTGGATTATTTTTACTGATTGTTGGTACTTATTGCTAACTTCAAGTTTTGCCTGTCAAAAAGTTTTCAATCTTTGAAGCCTGAACAGTGAACACTCAAACTTAGCAGATCGCAACGTAAGTTTAAATTGTTATTTATTTTGAGATTATTTCTTCATTAGTGCTAATGTTATATTATAAGAATTGTTGTTTTATTTTCAGATAAATAATTTCAAAATGGGAAACCTATTAAATTGGTAAGTTCATTTGCAATCATTGCGACCTACAAGTACAGACGGCTTCACATCAAGCTATACATTTCCAGTTTATGCTGATCTCGCATTGCATAAGATTTCCGAACAATGCGAGGTCAGCTTATACTGGAAATGTGTAGCTTGATGTGTAGCCGTGCGTACCTACATCTTTTATCACTTATTTTAAAACGTGGTACAGCAAGTTTTAAAAATCGATCTGCAGACTTTTATTATGTTTTACAGACGTGTCCATACATGCGCATCTGATGATCGCGACTGTCTGGTATGGATGATACAATGATTGAAAGCTTCTCTGAATGTTTATCTTATTGTGGGAAACTGTTTTACTAACATGGTGTGGCAGCTACTGAGGCTTTGGGCATACTAAGTGCTTATGGATATTATGTTGTGCAGTCTGCCTGTAATATGCTAACTAATTGATTTTTTCTTGCATGGTTTGAGTTTTATTTTATCTTTTAGCTTCGGTGACTGTCGGCACGGCGAGGCGCCTAATACTAAGGCGCCTAATACTAAGGCGCCTTATACTAAGGTGCCTAATACTAAGGCGCCTAATACTAAGGTGCCTAATACTAAGGCGCCTAATACTAGAGAGTAAGTATGGCTGTTTAATTAGTAATTAGTTTGTTTAAGAATTGAAGGCCTGTGAATAACCTACCTACTTACACATAATGATATCATAGTGACTAGTTTTACTCGCATGGTGTATCCGGTTCACTGTGATGTTTCTAAGCTTTGGGCATTTTTAACCAAATAATAGGAAAAATTTAAGTTAATTTCATAATGAATGAAATTATAGTCCTGGTTGTGTAATTTTATTAAGAATTTGATTTTTTTTTTAGAACTGAGCTTTATTGTACAGCATGACTCAATATTATCCACAGTTAGTTTATGCAGTCCCACTACTGGGCTAAATCCTCCCTCCATTCTGGCATACTCTGCTCTACTTCTTGCTAGAATGTACAATACAAAAAGGAAAACACCCAGCCAACATGAAGGGTTCCGTACCTGCTTGTTTTCAATTAACTTTTATTATTTGTTGTTATAGTAGCATTCTGTGAAAGTTTCAACTGTTTACCTATTACGGTTCATGAAATACGGCCCACTGACAGACAGACGGACGGATAGCGGAGTCTTAGTAATAGGGTTCCATTGGCACCCTTTGGGTATAGAACCCTAAAAAGGAATATGTACATGTTGATGTTTGATGATGCTCTTTTCTCTCAATGTTAGGTCCTGTTATCATGATATCAGTAGATAATATGAACTAAACATTTAAATATTTTATAGGATCACCAATACGGTGCACCGCCGCTCTAGGCGTGAGGAGCTTCGGTGGGACCGGGCGATGGCAGCGGGGCGGCTGCGCCTGTTCCCGGTGTCTGAGTTCGCCGAAGGTTTTTAGGAGCGGCGGCGGCCAATGCTTGAAGCGCGGAGCTGGCGGCTGGTTGTCCCAGCGGTGGGCAGCGCGTGACCATAACCGAGGCCAGACTGGCCGCGGCCATTAGGGGAGCTCTATACGAGTTCCTCTTTATTGGTCTATTCAACTCCATGATCATTCCTAGGGTCGAGTTGCTTTTCTTAGCATCGCCTAAGAATGATCATGGAGTTGAATAGACCAATAAAGAGGAACTCGTATAGAGCTCCCAACATAAATTAACTTTTAATAAAAAATATAAAATTTATAGTTGTTTTTTAATTAATTTAAAATTACACTACTTACTAACACATCACGGTGACTGAATGCGCAAGGGTAACTCGCAAAATGGGTTACTTTTGCGTATTCACCAAGATCGCAACGTAAGTTTAAAATTGTTCATTTAGAGATATTTTATTTCATTAGTGCTAATGTTATAGTATAAGAATTGTTCTTTTATTGCAGGCCCTGGGCCTAGCCATTTTCAAACTTCATTACCTACAATGTGTTTAGTAGTTATTTTTTTTCTCTTTTGAATTTGCTTGTGGTCATCGTTTGTTGGTCGTACGTAAACTAAACGTATAGAGTGAATGAATGAATGAAACTGAACACATACTTAGTGTTGCCATTTAGTGGTATACGATTTTATGAATGATTTATCAGAGCAATAATATCAGACCCATACTTTATGATTATTTTTTTGGGTAGTGGGTAAATAGTAGAATAAAACGAATTAATATTTACAATCAAAACATTTATTATACAAATAAAAATACATAAATTACACACAGACATAACTACATATACACGGCTACACATCAATTACACTACACATAAATTACACTTAGACATAATTACACACGGCTACATATCAAGCTATACATTTCCAGTTTATGCTGACCTCGCAGTGTACGGAAATCCTACACAATGCGAGATCAGCTTATACTGGAAAAGTATAGCTTGATGTGTAGTTTACAATCAAAACATTTATGATACAAATAAAAATACATAAATTACACTACACATAAATTACACTACACATAAATTACACTACACATAAATTACACATAGACATAACTACATATACACGGCTACACATCAATTATACAAATTACACTACACACAAATTACACTTAGACATAATTACACACGGCTACATATCAAGCTATACATTTCCAGTTTATGCTGACCTCGCAGTGTACGGAAATCCTACACAATGCGAAATCAGCTTATACTGGAAAAGTATAGCTTGATGTGTAACCGTGTGTAAATATATTACATTTAAACTAATTAATATTTACATACGCATCTCGTCGTGGTGTGGACCGTAGCAGGAAAGACAGAGTCCGACATCACAATCCTGGCAAATGATTTTGGTGTCTTTTCTTTTTTTCTCTTTTACCAAGCACCTGACACATTTGCGCCTTTTAAGACACCCACTTCCATTTCTACCTAATTCCTTGGGCATGTGTCTTGCCTTTTGAGGCGCTAATGTGTCAGGTATTGGGGGAAGAAGTTCAAGCAGTACTTTTTCCCTATATGACTCTAAGGAAAGAGTACTGCTTGTACCTTTTTGACAGAGAAAAAAAGAATTAAGGAGCATCATCTGCAGGATGTGAATGCCAATTTTTTTATACCACCTCATCGATTTGTGCTCACTCGGATAATAGGCTAACATTTGGTCGTGTCGATCAACACCTTTCATATATTTGTTATATTGTATAACTATATTCGGTTTGTTGACCACACGACCACGCCTATTTTCCACTGGCATCAAGTGAGGTGAATGCTCAGTGGAAATAGTGAGCACATCTCTCTTGTCTTTCCATTTACTGACACAAACACCATTTGCATTGTATCTATAAATATTGCCACCTTTTAAAAGTTTTTTGATGACGACAGTTTTTGGATTTTTTTTTCTGTTTGCTAGTAATGTTCCAGAACAGTACGTTTTTTTCGTTATAAGCGTTTCTGCTAGCTGGACACTGTTATAGAAGTTGTCCATATATATGGAATGGCCGCTATTAAGGTAATCCTTTAAAAGTTTGAGTACCACCTTATCCACATGCCCTTTACCACCAACTTCACTATCGGAGGAACCTTTGTACATGTGGATACGATGTACTAGTCCTTTAGGGTCGGCCAAAACATATAATTTAATGCCATATTTGTGCTTTTTATTTTTAATGTACTGTCGGAAAATCACTCGCCCTCTAAATCCAACCATCGATTCATCAATACTCAATTCCCTTTCAGGATAAATTAAATTCTTCATCATTTCATTAAAATAATTTAAAAGGTAATCAATTTTTGAGTACTTCATCCGAGATTCGTATGTTGTATTAAAAAAGAGGCATCTTAAAATTAACAGAAATCTGTCCCTAGACATATATTTATTTATGTTAAATTTTACATAACTGCTTTTTTTCCAATAATCAGCTATTTTCCCCAACCTAGCGGTGCCCATGAAAATAAGGATTCCTAAAAACGTCCACAATTCCGTTATACTTGTGGTTTTCCACTTCGTTAGGCGGCTATTAGGCTTAAGTGGCCTGGACGTTAAAATTTGGGCATGCATATTGGTCATTGCCGCTAGGTTGGTCATAAAATTGTCTGTGAAAACAGCTTTAAAATAGTCAACTGGCCCTTTTGATGATGCTTCCGCGATCATGATCTCGGGGGTCCCAGTAAATGGGAAATTATTAATAATTGCTGTCTCCTCAGTCCACTCTCCATCCGGAGACAAGACAACTGAGGAAACTCTTGAGCTAAGTATAAAGGAGAAAAAAATACCGTTCAATACTGGAATTAAACACTACGTTTAAGAATACGATTATATAATTAGATATTAATTCATGGGTTTCCTACCTGTCTGACGCCTCGGAGGTGACGCTTTCGCTGTCAGAACCGTCGGACTCAATGTCTTCGGTAACATCCTCTCCGAACATTTGATGCAGGTCACGTCTCACATCTTCGTAATTACGTGCCATCTAAAAGCAATGTTTTATCTTACATTTTGTGCCGCATAATCAATACTATAAGTGGCCAAATAAAATAACAGCTGGAGAGTTGGCTGAGCTGAGTCATAGACAGTGACATACGGGCTGATCAAGAAGAAGATGCTTATGTAGAAAAAGTAGAAAGAGATAGATAAAGATTGCTCCCATTTTTCGTGGGTGCATGATAAAATTCAATAGGTACATCGAATTGTGGATGCCCATAGTTATACTTGCTATATATTAGCTGAGCTCAGTCGTCAATGTCGAACAATTACGACTAATTGGAATTATCAAAATAATATTGGATAGGGATACCTACCATATTTTTGAACGATAGATCAAGTAAATTAAGTAAAAGATAGCTCATAATAATAACTGTTGGTACTTACCATGTACTGCCTCAAAGATCACGAAGATTCACCACACTTCACACACAAAGTTCTTTGTGTCAACCACAGAGTCCAATACGATACGTATTTTAAAGTCCAAAATAACAAGCCAAGGTAATCACGAGGTATGTTCAGAGTCCAATATCACAAGCCAAGGTAATCACGGGGTAAATCAGAGGTCCAGAAAGAAAGCAATGGTCAAAATATAAAAAGTAAGAGAGTATCGAAACGGAGAGCGCGGAGGGTACGTCTGTTCACCACGAAAGCAAAACAGAAGTGGCTTAAAAACACTTAATTTTGGTTACAAAAGATTATTAAAAACAATCGGCATAGATGAGTAGTCCAACAAACATAAAAGACATTTTAAACAAAAGGGTTCCGGCTGTTTTGCTTACAAAAGATTATTTAAAACAATCGGCATAGATTTGTAGTCCAATAAATATAAAAGAAACAAAAGGGCTCCGGGTGTTTTGGTTACAAAAGATTATTCAAAACAATGGCATAGATTAGTAGTCCAATAAATATAAAAGGCATTTTAAACAAAAGGGCTCTGGCTGTTTTGGTTACAAAAGATTATTTATAAAAATTGGCATAGATTAGTAGTCCAATAAATATAAAAGACATTTTATACAAAAGGATTCAATATTGAACTGCTGAAACCAATTTCTCCACACGTATTAGTGATCAACATAAGTTAATTAAAAATAAATTACATTAGTAAAGTAATAAAACAAATATATTATCAAAAAAATAATTGTATGGTAACATTATTTTTTTGTCATTCATTCACTCGTTCAAATATTTTTGCTACGCTGCGCTGTACGGTATAGTAATGGCAATTAATGCGATTTTTCATTAATTTCATTAGCAAGTGAATTATTGAGTCTTAGCATGATAATTGCTATTGCTATGCTAATAGCTAATATGATTATAATTGATAATAATGAAGTATGAAAATTTTATTAAAAGTGCGAATTAAAATGGTGAACGCTCATTTTAATTCGCACTTTTAATGAAAATGAAAATGTACGAAGCGATAATTCACTTAGCACTTCACGAAATTTCGCAACTAAATTTCATTAGCTAAATGCTAAATGATTTTTCACAAGCTAACAATGAATGCGAATGCTAATTAATCCATCACTACTAGTGAATAAATTATTCATCGTAAATTTTCATTTTCATTAAAAGTGCGAATTAAAATTAGCGTTCACCATTTTAATTCGCACTTTTAATAAAATTTTCATACTTCATTATTATCAATTATCATCATATTAGCTATTAGCATAGCAATAGCAATTATCATGCTAAGACTTAATAATTCACTTGCTAATGAAATTAATGAAAAATCGCATTAATTGCCATTACTAATCACTAGTACGGTAGTATTGACACTGACGGCTGGACATTGCTTATTTCTTTTTAATTGTGTCGAGTGCTACAATTTTCGTAATTATGAGCTCTTGGGGCCGAGCCATTCGCCGGTTCATATGTTGTGGGCCTGGTGCAGATGAACCAGGCACCAATGAGTAAGTATCAACATCTGAATGAATATTTTTCATGTAAGCATTATTGTATTTATTAGGTAAGTACTTAATATTTTAAATGTTTTTTTTTTAATTTTAGACCTATCTATCAAAACATGGAGCAGCTGCACCAGGCCCACGAAACGGCGAGCGCGCTGCAGTCGTTGGTGGAGGCGGTGAACGAGGTATATTTATAGCGTTTTGTTTGTTTGGTGCCACTTTTGTTGAATGATTCAATAGTTTTAAGCTATCCACATTCTTATGGTCACTCGAAATGCTACGCGCACGTACGTATTAGTACAGAAGATATATGATTTGATTATTTCTCCTACAGATGCAGGATGCTGTAACTTCAATCGCCGACATCCCATATAGGATGTGGCGATTGGAGTTGCAGCTAAGCCTGCACCCGCTGGTGAACAGGCTGGAAGACGGAGAGCACTTGGACATGCTGTGAGTACATACTTGCTCAACTACTCTGCCTTCTCTTTATATCTTAGAAAGTATTTTGTATGTTCGCAAAAACTTAGAACTTTTCAAAATAAGAAGTGATTTCCATAACATAATAAATACATGCAATAGACATGTTATTGTGTTACCCAAATTTAGATTTAACTAAAACAAGCAAGTCATTTCTTATAAACAGTATCTACTTTTATAAGTTGTCAAAGTCAGTTACAGAACTTAGCGATGGAAAGTTCCAAACCCACATCAAACGTGGCCTTATCAAAAAAGTATATCATAAGATTAATTAAAGACTACATTGAAGACTAGGAAGCTTGGCAATAATTCCTTCAGCATATGTGGCTTCCCTGATAAAATATTTTGATCTGATTGACTGACTGCACATACATGATCTACCAAGAACGTTCAAGAATATTTGTTACATTTTTGATTCATTTTGGAAGTTTTCTTTTTAAATCTACAAATCATAATTTCCTTTTTTGTAGGAACATGCCCCAGCCTGCACCAGCGCCAGCAGCACAACCTCCACCACCGGACTGCAGTTGCCTGGCATGGCTTCAAGAGCGTGTTGATTATGGGGAGTCCTGGTGATTGTTCATGTCCAAGCAACTCATCAGGGCTCCCCCAATAAACTATGAACTTTTCCTCAAGTTTTTTATTTTCCCTTTGTATCTAATTTCCATCACACATACTAACATGAAGTGAAGACTTTCAACAGGTAAAGCTGATAATAGGTGAGTATGAACTGGATAGGTACTAGACTTCATTGTACTACTACAAAGATGGATCCTAATTATGTTGGTTGAGGTGTGTACCTAGGCTAAGACTGTCTTTTTATATATATTCTTGGCATGGCTACAGAGGTCTGTGCCAATTTTGCCAATAACAGTGTTTACCCTTTTTTTTGTAGTGTCCCAGCAGTGTTTACACCTTCTTTTGGTATTTCTATTAGTCTGGGCAAGTGCACAGGCAAATGAATTATTGTTTCACTTGCCTGTCCACTTGCAACAAAAGACTTGAAAGCGCATCTGCACGTGTTTTATTGAGGTTTTTAAATCCCTCGCTTAGTCGTAGTTGGGTTTTAGTTATTATTACTTTATTTTTTTTATTGTTGAGCTTATGTTTGAAAACAAAGGTATCGGTTCGTAAAACTTTGTAGTTATTTCGATTGTTACATAGGTAATATGTTACGAGTGTTAGGATGGAATAATATTCGTTCGTGGTGTACCCACCACAACTCGCTTTCCGAGTCGTGTCTACACGTAGCTAATTAGGTATTGACATTGATTTGTGAGCGTGCAATAAAAAAAAATACTTTAAATAATTATTTTATTTGGATTTTTTACCCACGCCTTTCCCTTTAGGCGTGGGTAAGTCCGGCCGGACGCACGGCCGTTTGGCATTTCGGTCGTCGACTATGACGGTTCGCTTTGCCCTTTGCAGCAAAGCCGTCATAGTCTCGAGACCGCTGCTGCCAGCAACACTGCTCCCGGCAGCGCTGCTGCCGGCACCAGTGCTCCCGGCTTCGCTGCTGCCGGCACCGCTGCTCCCGGCGCCGCTTTCCTCGGGCCCGCCGGAGTCAGTGGCGGTGTGGGGCAGTGACCCCGACGGGACCCAGTCACTGGGATTTGTATCCTCATCTTGCCTAACAAAAAGTTGTAAATATGTAATAGGTCTTATAGGTTAGATAATTATCTATGGCAATAATAACTTTAAAGAAAACTACTACTCATAATCAACATATTACAGCTAAACCTTTTTATTTGTAGTTATAATAATTATGGATACTTACAGTAATCCTTCAAATTCCATAGCTATTCCAAGTAGTTTTGAATTTAGGCGGTTTTTACAAGCCACAGACAAGCAATACTTGTCAAAAACTTTTGTATAAACGTCAAACCTTCATGCAGCCAATGATGCACATTTTTAAGGGGGATGCGCTAAGGTAGCCCGCGAAATTCAAATTTTCTTACGTTTTTGCAATTTGCAGGTCAGTATCAGGTTGTATGTTGATCTAAATATGATTTGCGCCCGTAACAAATATGGATTTACAGAATTATAAACATTAGAATCAGCAATATTACTCTCCAAGTTCCACCTTAACCCTCTGATGCCAAATGGACCACATAGTAACAACAGATTATCTAAGCTCAGTGAATTAAGTAAGGTAGCTAGAGTTGTATAAACAGTCGTCGTCTAAATCGTCAACAAGGGATTAGAAGCCTTTAGGCTCAAGGCGTACCACGCCGTAATGGAAAGGCGTGGGTAAAAAAAAAAAAAGTCGTTTATTTTTTATTTCACGCTCACAAATCAATGTCAATAATTAGCTACGCATAGACACGACTCGGAAAGCGAGTTGTGGTAGGTACACCAAGAACGAATATTATTCCACCTTTGCACTCGTAACACATTACTTATGTAACAACCGAATATCGTATGTAACAATCGAAATAACTTGTGTGTCGAGACCCTTACCGACCCTTATTTACGATGTTTTCGAAACAATAGAAATACACAATGAACGCACAGGTGCGGCGCGCCGCACTCGAGGAAAGGCATGTAAATTGAACAAAATTGAATGGACGCGCCGGTGCGTCGCCAGCACATGGTAAAAGTCCGAAAAACGCGCATGCGCGTTGGCCGCACTAAATGCGTTAAAGGAGACAAAAGCCTTTATGGACTGGATGGCAATGTGGTTCATAGCATAGCAGAGGATATAAAATTTGTCAGTGATTATTGAGTTTAGTTTCATAACCTAATTTGGTTTATTCACACGATAAAATCAAATATGATTTCAAAGTAACCTACAACCCTACAAGTAGCTTGCACAATGTGAACTCGGTTCATTACTACTCATTTGCTCAATCACATTATATCCAATTGGCTTGGAGAGTTGCAGATGTAGTGAGAAACTGGGAAAACCAATGTTTGTTTAACTGACTAACAATATTCACTGAAAAGACTTTATTCCACATTGGAGTATAATAGCAATTATTATTATGAATGTAACAACCATTAAATCGCCATTAAGTACCATGTTTGAGATTTTGAAGTAAGTGACATTATTATTCTGGTGGAGAACTGTTTAAAATTTTAAAGGTGTTATATGAGAAATAAAAAAAGAATTAAAGATATCTGTGGTTTAGTGAAGTATGGGTACTAGTGCCCAAAGGTTGATGACTGTTTTATAATGCACAACGTTAGGTTAGATATTGTAAAACAAGAAACACACGCTAACAACAACATCTGTGCAGCTTATCTAGTAACAATCCTCTTTTGTTTATAAAGCTGTACCAACTAATGTTAACAAAACAATTGTTCTTTTTGTTTTTGTTACAAAGTTATTTACATTTACTCAAAGTCAGCATGATTATTGCATGAATTTTTAAGTCTAGAATGTTTTGTAGAAAAATATTTAGTTCCTGTATTGCCTAAGTTACTTTATATTGCATAGTTTTTTTTACCGATTTGATAATACCTTTACATGTTGGTTTGCAATTAGAAATTGTGTTAATGGACTTCTGGCATTTGAGTGCCGCAATACAGTTTTAGACACATAATAAGTGACTCTGGGCAGGCAATGTTACGTATTATATTGTAGTTGGCAATTTGGCATGACACTTTGTCATACAGAAGGAATTAGGGTTTTAAATAATAAAAAAACTAGCAAAGGAACTTGGCACCTAATTAATCATAGTTTTTATAGCCAGCTCATTGAACCAAGGTATTAACGTACTGCCAATAAAAATTGTCAGCAAAGAGAATTAGAATCACTCAAACGGGTAGTTTATATAGATCTATCTCTAAAAGCAGTCTGTTAACTAATTGATAACTTCATTGGTCAATACATTAACAAATAATTGAGCAATAACCACGTTCTTGAATTTGTTAAACTGGATTTGACGACATCAAGAACGGGTATAGTTTTTTTTTAAATGTTACAATCCGCTAATTAAGCCTATTAGACGTGGACACTTATTAAATTATGTATGCTGCGAATGCAATATTGCCGCGTCACAAAAAATCTCCGCGACCAACTGATACTGGGTACAGGAACAACGAATATTTCCTTGACCTTGACAATACTACGTGGAATACCAATCTCAACATAAAACAAAAAATCAATAACACATTTACATGCAGCAATATTCCAAATGCTTATTATTCAATAGAACACATATCTCAACGTCAGAACTACGCATCTTAATTAACATGAGAAAATTCTTATGAAACACTTAGGTAGTCTCGAATTGTTATTTGTTTTACTTACCTAATGGTGTACTTGGTTGGCTGAAGCACATGGACAGCGTCAACAAACAAACAAATATTACTTTCTTCATCTTTGAATATTGCTAAATATCAGTCAATTATAATATTTATCAAAAATTCTAATAGTACGCTTCCACTGATTGCCGACAAGAGAAAAAACGATTTCACATAATAAAAAACCAGTGATGTGACGTAGAGTAAACATATTTTTAGGCGATTATTGATTGGCGGTTTTGTGTTTTGTGCTGAATATCGAGTCCGTATGTTATGTTTTTAGTTAATTACCTTATGCCCTAAAATTATAAAACGATTAATTAGTGTCTGTAAATCTAAACAGCGTTTTTTAATTTTTTTCAGGTTTTGGATGTTCAAGAGCTCGTTACAATTTTCACATTTCATAGCAAATTTCTGGTTTTAATATTTGAAATTAATTTTTCTTCATCATTCAGACTTCTTCTTCTTGTGTGCAATATTTGAAATTAATTAGCTAGTATCATACAATCTTCGTCTTGCTCATAGAATGCAACTTATTTCCTTTTACGATGATGAACAATGATGATGCCAAGTACACTGGGCGCACTGTACACGAGCAATAGGACAGTCCAACTTGGCTCTAACTAAATAACCGTTCGGCGCTGCTAACAAAGCAAGATCATAAAAATCTATCAAGATCATTAAATTTCATGCTTGACTTCATGCTTAGATTATAAAATGTCATGTTAGTTCTCTATTTAGCCACGTTCATTATCAATCCATGTCGGACTGTAGGTACAAAGTGAATCAGGTGGTGAAATATGGAACTAAAATTGAATGTTATTGACTCCGGTTGAGAATGCAAGAAGGTATAGTATTGTTGGAAACGATCAAATAACTAGTAGTAGGTAATTTACTTGACTGTCTCGAAGTCGTACCAATCGTACCATACTTTGTCTTTGGTACATAATTCCTGGACATGGCAAATTGAGGTTCATTCATCCCACAATCTTGGTTGGTAGGCAGCCACTTTTTCATGAGTAGGCCCTTTTTTATTGTTTTCGTGTTTGTATTTATTATTGGATATTTATTTTTATTACTTATTTATTTTTGCTGTGCTTGTACATGTACCTACAACTTATATAAGTAGGTACCTATGTGGGGCCGAAGTTACTGACCCCACGCAATATTCCTCGAAGGAAACCAGTAAGGTACCCTCAGCCGCACATGAGTGGGAGCAATCTGACATTGAGCGCCTTTATGTCCTATAATAGTCTTTATGAGTGGATTTCTTAGTGCCAGTATTACCCATAGACTACTATTTATACCTTACCAGTGATGTGCGGTTGACTGTACACAAAGTTATTACAGTTACCTACGCAAAGGCTACGTTGATAACTATTAATGGTAAGTACCTAATTAATTGACTTCCAAAAAGGAGGAGGTTCTAAGTATGTTTACTTTTATTTTTTAGTTCTTCGATATTTTCGTGAACGGTGGACCGATTTTGAAAAATCTTTTTCATTTGGGAAGTTTGCGCGGTCCCAAATGAATTTTATTAACTTTTGTTGGATAGTTTTTGAGTTTTATGTGGATGGTGATACTTATTAATTATGTTCTGTCATTGTTATTAACATAGCAGGTAAGTTTTCGAATTTGGGTGCGGTAGGTAGCACAACTAAAAAGAGAAAAATAAAAACGTTTTACAAAAAAAACAACCACCTTCCAAAAAAAAACAGTACCAAGTGAAAAATAACTTTTATTTCGGAAGTTGTTGGCAAAAACCGAAAATACAAAACCAAAGACACCGAATTTTGAAAAATTTATTTTTCACATTTCAGTGTTTTGTTTTGGAAGTCGGTTGTTTTTTTTGTTATAAAATAACTACCTATTTAATTTTTCATTCATTATAAAAAGCGCACTACAAGATGGTGGTTACCTAAATAAAAAGAGAAATAAATTGAATCAGTATAAATAACTCTCAGACCAAATAAAAAACTAAGACGAAGCGCTGCGAACAATATAGTGAAGCATGCTAAAACTACACCAAAGCTTTGTGCATACACGCTCACATACCTACACACATTTACAATTATTTACAATGACACTACAATCAAACTACACCACACTAAGTGCACACATGTTTACGAAACCGGCCTCACGTATCTGTTGACAGCGCTCTGTCTTGGTTTTTTATTTGGTCTTAGTGGCGGAGAGCGTCGACGCTAAGTGAATTACTTACACACAATAGTAATCTATGCTTACACATTGAAATTCAAGACCTCGCATGTATGAAGTGCTCTTTCCTGCTGAGTTACTTATTGTGTGAGCGTGGTTGAGCGTGGGTAGTTATTAGTAGGTACTCCATTTGAAATAAGATTAGTCATTTAAAAACCTTTTTTACAGTCCGTTCAACCGATTTTGACTTTTATACCATAGGCTTATGGATGGCATTAAACGCAAAAAAGTGGTTACAATACCAACTGATTTCTGCAGTGCAGCTGCCATTTTTCATGCTACCAACGCAATAGAAGTCAAAATTGTTTGAACGGACTGTAAAAAAGGTTTATATAAAATATGTCTAATGTTATTTCAAATGGAATAAAGGTACTTACGTCTCTAACTAGCGCTGGATGTCCCAAAAATAACTGCTGATTTTTTATACATAATCTACAAGTATAAGTGTGTATGCAAGTTTCAAACCATCTCGTCGATTGCACTAACAAAACTAAGAGTAATGAGCCTCGAATTAAGATGAATCTATAAATCACTACATAATATAAAACAAAGTCTTCCGCCGCCTCTGGGTGTCTGTCTGTTCACGATAAACTCAAAATCAACTGCACCGATTTTCATGCTGTTTTCACCAATGGATAGAGTGGTTCTCGAGGAAGGTTTTAGTATATAATAACCGACATCCACGCGGAGCCACAGGCATCAACTAGTATTATTATAAATTAAAGTCACTTTTCGTGTTTGTCTCTATGTCCGCGTTGTTCTTCTAAACCACGCAACAGGTTTTGAAGAGGTTTTCACCATCATTTATAGAATTGATTCCGGAAGGTTTATGTGTATAATTCGTTAATATTAAAGTTACATATTACTAAGAAATCTCGATGTTTTGTCAAGTCGTAAAAACCGTGAGAAGCAGGAGCGAGTCGCTAGTAAATTAATAAAACGGACTATTCCGTGCATTATAAAATTCTGTTAGACATAAAAGATCTGCTGCTGGGACACAAGCCGCCTCCCTGAGAGACAGTGGGCCGTGATCCACCACGCGGGCCCAGTGCGGGTTGGTCGAAGTCACATGTCTTCCAATTTTTGGTTTTAGGACATGCCGGTTTCTTCACGATGTTTTCCTTTATCGTTTTAAGAGCAGAAATAATTTATGAAATAATTTACACAAAGTAAAGCACCTGTCTGGGTTCGAACCTACGACCTTACAACTCGTGAGTCGTGGTTGTTACCACTGCTCCAACAGCTATGTGAGGCGGTAATTAATTTTCAATACAATCAATGGAGCTGTGAATTTTAGAAGTTTTAGATACCACGGAGTTAAGATTATATCAGGGTGTCATTGAAAATTGTGATTAAGTACCTGAACAATTAAGTTCAATCTTCCATAACCTTTATATCTGATATAGTCTAATTTGATTATTATATTAATAATTATTACATCATGCTCGACATAAGCAACCTATGCGTTGAAAATGTTGAAATTATTTATTTAATATTTATTACATCATGCTCGACATAAGCAACCTATGCGTTGAAAATGTTGAAATTATTTATTTAATATTTATTTATTTAAAAATTATTTATTTAATATTGAACATTTTGTAGACTTAACAGGTCAACGCAAAGCGTCTACAAACAAGTTACATTTTCGTAATATACGCGTAGTTACAATTTGTACAATGTGCACATATTATTATTATTAAATACGAATGCTTAATTACTAACTTACAATGAGTACAGCTTAGCCTAGCTTCGTAGACATCATTAGCAGTATTGTGATGATGATGATGGTGTGTGCGTTAATGTGTGTGTGTGTGAATGTGGGTGAGATCTAGTATTGGCAATTAATGCGATTTTTCATTAATTTCATTAGCAAGTGAATTATTGAGTCTTAGCATGATAATTGCTATTGCTATGCTAATAGCTAATATGATGATAATTGATAATAATGAAGTATGAAAATTTTATTAAAAGTGCGAATTAAAATGGTGAACGCTCATTTTAATTCGCACTTTTAATGAAAATGAAAATGTACGAAGCGATAATTCACTTAGCACTTCACGAAATTTCGCAACTAAATTTCATTAGCTAAATGCTAAATGATTTTTCACAAGCTAACAATGAATGCGAATGCTAATTAATCCATCACTAGTGAGATCGTCATTTGCCGCAGATATAATTTTGCTTAGTTTGTCAGTGAAAAGGTCTCCATCTTGACTAAGTAAGATCGAGTTGAAGAGCGTAAGACTACGCCGCGTAGTTGCAAATTGTTTATTGTGTAAATAGGATAGCGGAATTACTTTTACACGTCATGTAAAAAATAAGCTAAGTAGATGGAGTCGACATTTCCTATCCACTACCCGGGAGAAGAAATGGCGAAACAAACTCAAAGTCTCTTTTAAACTCTAGACAATCTTGGTCTGATCATATATGAGAACCATGTTGATTTAGTAGCGTGTGGATCAGCGTCACCATCACAGAAAGTATAGGTACAGTAATGTAACTTATAGTTTCTGGTGATGATGCTCGCTAACCATTATTACAACTTTCAATTATGAACAACTTTCACTACGGGACTAACACTGAAGTCGCGAAATAAAATCAGCTGTTCCCTACATTTTGACGAGCTATTTTTTTGTTGCTGAATCATACATTTAGATTCCTTGTATAAAAGGATACACCTTATACACATCTTTGCAAAAAAAACAAAACGGCTTAACAGTAATTGGCTTTTCTATGGATAATATTAATATTTTTACTATGTCGTTAGCATAAATGACTAGTAATTTCTTATTATTAATAAGAATATCGTTGTTTGGCTACACCCCTCTTCCAGCAGCGCTACAATTTTACCAGCTCTTATTGCTTTTTCTGCCATTATAATTTTCACAAATATATCTGTTTTAAGTCACAATAAGGCTGGATTATGCGACAAACATAAATTATTCTACTAAAAATAACGAGAAGTTAGTTTTAGTTGCCAGGATAACCTTTTAACCACAAACCCGCAAAAAGTTAGTTAAAGTCACAAACTGAAAAAGGGATTATTATTGTTTTAAACAAAAGTTTCGAATTTGGAATTAACTTTTTTCATACCCAGACTCTTTATTAAGTGCCAGTAACATAGTTTGGCTATTATAACTTCTTTACAACTAAATTATTACCAACTAGCTGCGCCCCGCGGTTTCACCCGCGTAAGTCTCGATCCCGTGGAAATATCGGGATAAAAAGTATCCTATGTGTTAATTCAGGTTATAAACTATCTTTTTGCTAAATTTCATCCAAATCCATTCAGCCGTTTTTGCGTGATTGAGTAACAAACATCCAAACACACAAACACACAAACTTTCACATTTATAATATTAGTAGGATAATGTAAAAAAATCAAAACCGCCCGTTTTTTTTGCAAAGGGGTGTTTATACGTAGTTTGTACACTACGTTAATATCCTGTGTTCCGTTTAAGTAAATACCTACTTCCTATAATGAATTTTAGACTGTTTATTACTTCAGTCCACTGCCTTGACTTCGACTGCCTCGTTGGTTTAGCGGTTGCAAGCGCTACTGTTAACCATGAGGTTCTGGGTTCGATTCCCAAGTCGGGCGAAGTGTTATAGGGATTTTCCACCGGGAGTTTCCCAATAGCAGCCCGGAGTCTGGATTTGTGCCCGGTCGATGGCAATAGGGTCGCCCCCTATTATATGGGACTTAAAAACATAACTTTCCAAATGTGGTTGTACGGTGTATTATAGGTACATCTTTGCCCAACCCTTCGGGGTAACAAGTCGTGGTGTTACGATGTTATGTTACTTCAGTAAAAATAAAACTAACTCAATCTAAACTTGCGAACTTACATTGTCACATGTGATCAGGGTTCCATCCAATTTTCCAAAGTCCAGTCAAACTTCATTGACACGAAAAGAGTAGCTGTCACAAAACATATTAAAAGGACCGAATAATGGAAGAAAGCACACAGGTACCCCACCCTTAATCTCTTTGAACTTTTCTGAAAGGATTCCGGTAAACACGTAGGTAAAACTTTTGACCGGGAGACCCTTCAATCTTGTTCAGTACACGCAATACGTAAATAAGAAAAAAAAGTGAACTGAACCGGATTAGTTTGTAGGGCTGTCGGATCAAAACTTGATATTTTGAAGGTCTGCCTAATAGGCTATCATTTTTCTCGGTTTTACATAACAGCTTCAGTAGGTCCGAAAATTCACCGGCTTTTATTTTAATGATTAAAAACTTGGGGCTATAGATGGGGTTTCTTTTCGACTTTTCCAATTAAAATGATGGAAAATATTCGGGCACGCCCTTTGAGGCTTTTATTACGGTATTAAGTTCTGTATACGTTTTGTATGTCTGCTTGAATACTTACAGTTTTCGATCTTTTTGTTGGTAAGTATATTAGCGTTTTGCATAATATTGTATAGAATCATGTTTTTCTACCCGAACAGACAGCTGTGCTGTGCTGCTGGGGAGTTTGTTGCGCCACTTCTTCTTCCCAGCTAAAGCACTAGGAAGTGGTGAAGGGCGCGTTTTGGGGACTGTCTTCTGTCGAAAAGTGTTGATTCTC
Source organism: Lithophane leautieri (assembly GCA_949152455.1). Lineage (NCBI taxonomy): Eukaryota > Metazoa > Arthropoda > Insecta > Lepidoptera > Noctuidae > Lithophane > Lithophane leautieri. Next base: position 4,927,532 of record OX424469.1, on the reverse strand, counting down.
AGCCTAGTTTGATTATACGACTTTTGATTTTGATTAACTTAATATAAATTCGACCAAACTTTTATAATACGACATAACCAGCGAATTTCTGACCTTTAAAATGTTTGCACGTTTTATTGCACTTTTATAAAATATCATTCCTAAATCGGAAAATTACTTTCTTTGCCGTTTTCTATAAAAACATGCAATGGAAAAGAATCGTTTCCGGGGGTTACTTACCTTTGCAGTAGCAGCTTACATTCTGCCCTATTAAGTAAAGCTCAAAGGTTCAAACGTTGGTGATTGTTTGCGGCTAAACTATTGTGAAACTTCAAGAAGGTTCGACTTTGACGGACTTTGAGTTAGAAAGTAAGAATGCCAGTAAGGTACCCTTTTCTCGATTTTTGACGATCGACACGTGTAATAAACCAAATTGATTAAATATAATATGTCGATCGATAAATCAACAAAGCGATGTCTACGCCTGTCTCAATTTTAACCTTGATATTTTATTGATCGTTAACAGGACAGGCAGGAACGATCGGTAAAGTCGAGCAAAATAGAGCAAGCCTGCAGGCATCTTTATTTACGTGTAATCGTCGCTACTCTGTCGCAATCGACAGATTTTTTATAGAAATTGTACGTACACAGTGCTGTGCCATGTGCTATTACGGGTAAGCAAACTTTAAAGTACGAATCTGACTAATTAGTAGCATGTTTTTATTTTTATTTTATATGTAGGTTTGGCTTAGGTAAACACAGTTCTAGAAAAATGGTAGGGATAGCAACGGGAACTACTGCAACAAAAAGTGGATTTTTAAATAAAAATAAGTATATATTACGACGAAGCGAAACGGCCAGGGTTTCAGACACAACATTTTTTTTTCCGTAATGAGACAAGTTGTACCGGTCTAGATAATTTTGGACGTGCGATTTTTATTTGTATAGCACCAACTAACGCGCTGCAAAAGGCATTACTTAAAAAATAAATATGACTGATTTTCATTGGTATATGGGCGAATTTTCAATCTTCAGATAACTTTATAGGAAACAAACACGGTTCGCAAGCTTTTGTGTTCAAAATATGTCAAACCGACATATTTGTTATCTGACAGTTGAAAAATGCGCTCTTACGATACGAGTTCCTAGAAGAGCGATAGAGTGCGTTTCATCAAATAGTTCCTTAGCCGTAATGTTGGCTACACTGTTAAATTTAAAACACAGACATAATCAGTGACGTAGTCGTATTGGTCGTACAACAGTGGAGCCAACGTTACGGCACAGGTACTCGTACTATTTGATGAAACGCATTCTAGCCGCCACATACGTAATAATCGAATATCACTTATCACTCTATGATATTCTCTGAGTGATGCACTCTAGAATAATAAGGTGCTGCTTGCTGCATGCTTTAAAATTTTAGTGGTATAATATAGCAGGTTTCCAGATTTGTATAATTTGCTGGCTATGAAAACTTATATGATTAAAAACTAATGACTTAAAGACGTTATTGGGTTTTTCATCTAGTACTTCTCAGTAGCTGCCCGAAGTCTGAATTCGTGCCCGGTTGATGGCAATAGGCTCGCCCCTAATACATGGGACTTAAACCTAACTAGCGAAATGTGGGTGTACTAGGTATAGGTACACTTCTGCCGAACCCTTCGGAGATTACAGGCGTGATGTTTTGTTTTTCAAATGAAAACTTCTTAAGGCGCGTTGACCGATTTTTGGTAGGGGGTAAACTTATGGATTCGCGTAGTGCTGGGCTATAGAATATAGATGGCGCCAATACCAGTTTTATGTTTTCGCTTTTGTCGGCAGTCCCCATGACTGCTTATTTTTTTGTTTTATGTTAATTATGACAAACACAGTAGCACTGTTAACCAGTTAGCAAGGCAGTTAGCAGTTATCAAGGTGACTGACCAACTCTACTAAAACGAACTTGTCTTTTATAACTTGCCAGTCCTAATTCGGAGCCGTGCCCAAGGCGCTCGTTCAAAAACTAAGTTACACGACTTATAATGAAAAGGGCTAGGTTAAATAGAAAAACAACGGGGCCTCTGTCCTCCAAAAATTACGACACGTTATATTTAAAAGATTTTCACTTAGAAAAAGTTTATGTTTTGGGGTTTTTTTGCTTTTTCTTTTAATAAGGTGGTTTGGATGGTGGAGGCTGTGGCGTAGGGTTATAGAGGGATTACGAGTTTAAGGGCCACTACATATACATATAAGGTGTATTTTTTCATACACGAAATCTCTTAAGGGGTCAGTAGGTAAACTAATCAGCTGTTCCCTAAATTTTGACGAGCTATGCGAAGATTATTTTTTCGCGATTTATGTATTGGTCCCATAGTGCGAGTACAATGACCCCTTAAGAGATTTCGTGTATGAAAAGATACACCTTATATGGATAAGTAATTGCAGCTTGAAGCATATTTATAAACTTATTTACTTATATAATAAACTTCTGGAGTGTTACTTTGTACAAAAAACGCTATCAGTTTTAACTTAGGCGTAAATTTAAGTAAATTATATGATTATTCCAGGTAGCCCTACTTTAATTGCTTTATTCTGGTAGTAATTTTGAACTGCTCTCTACAGATTCAATAATAAAGTTTTGCTAACTTTGTTTTAATAGTTTATTCTGTCTGTGAAAATATGAATAATGCATAGAGCATGATACTATTAATTTTATTTATTAAGAAGCTAAATTGAACGTTAAATGTTCTCATTGAAAGCACACTCCGATAATTTGCCTTTGATAGATGAAACAAAAAACCGTATCAGGATAAAAATCTCTCGTAAAATGTTTGAGCGTTTCTGATACCTATTTATAAATACGAATGTGAATCGTATTTTCAGCACAAATGAAAACTTCAGAGAAAATTGCTACACTCGCAAATTCTTAAGGCTCGACATTCAAATTGAGTGTAAAACTCAAATAGAAGAGAAGCCAAATAAATTAGAAAGAAAAAAAATGAGCGGATGAGCAAAGTTGAGCAAAGTCTCTTTTTAAAGGAAACGAGTCACATTATCGACACTTCAAACGAAACCGCGGATGTCAGATTGAATGTATAAAAATTGAATAACGGTAGAAAAGTTTGCCTTTATAAAAGTAGGTCAATTTTATTTTCTTAGTGCTTCGTAACGGTGGGCAAAGGAGGTAGATAATCGTGCAGGCAATGAACTATATTTGCATTTTAATAGACTTGTGCGTGCTGAGTGGTCCCTAGTCTTCACCGTCGCTTGTGGTGGCGTTTTAAATAGATAAAGTATTACATGTACTTCGTTCTTCATAAAATTCCGTTTTAAGGCCATAACAAAGAAACCCGCAAAGAACAAATACTTGTTTGATTGAAATTGATGATTAAGTAGAAGGGTGTCACAAACAGTGCCACTTTGTTTTAAGTCAGACTCAATAACCGATTGTCCTCAATCAACTCAATCTATCCTATGTAGGCCTCTCCCAGGCTGCGTCACAACACCCTGTCCTCCGCCTTCCGCATCCAGTCTATCCCAGCCATCTTTTTAGGGTCGTCGGTCCATCTAGCTGGGAGTCATCGCACACTATGCTTGCCGATTCGCGGTCTCCTTTCCAGAGCTCGCCTGCTCCACCAGTCCTTTGACAAAAATGTCCCTTCAGCTTGCTTACTCTGCAAGCCATGTTGCAGGTTCTTTTTCCGAATTATATAATTTCTGATATTATGCTTCAAAGAAATTCCGATCCTCAAAGCATAGCCCGCTCCTTAGCGATTTGCCTACCTGTCAGAAAAAATAATTAGGTACAACAGTATTATCATCTTAATAGCCTTTATCCTAATATTTTTGGGGTCAATGCAGCGTCATAACATCATGCTGAGATAGGAGCCTTTTGGCCTCGTGCAGGACTTTCTGTTATTGTTTTTTTTTATTTTATAGTTTCTATTAATGTGTTTATTTTATTTTGTGATATCCTGTGCGAGTCCAAATAATTATCTTTTTTCATTTTTTTTAATGGACGACTCTATTTGCCGTCATCTCACTACCTGTATGACCGCGGCCGGGCCGCGCGCGGACCAAAAACTATTAGTAGTTTTATTAGAAAGTCCTTGAAGAATATTCCACCATCTTTCACATCATTAATTCATGCTACGGTTATTTAGTCTTACAAAAGTAGTAGTACCTATACTAGGCTAGTACAACAGAAACTCCAAGTTTATTAATACTGTCCATATCACTAAATGAGGACTTAATAATGATGATGAACGATCTCATAATGACAGTTAAGTACGTCCAGACTGACCGCACTCGGGACATGATTGCGTTGACGTTATTAATGAATCCAAGTCGAAACTGTTATTAGGTACCGTTCTACTCGTTAGACCATTTGTTATTCGATTTGAAGATGCTCATTATGAGTCCTACACTACTGAACTGGACTGAAATATGACACATGATTTTTGTTGGTTGAAATCTTTGCCTGCCTTATCGTATGTGCCTTGATATGTCTCACGGTATAGTTTGCAAAACTTTTTTTTATTAAATTTTCTAGTTTGCTCCCCAAAGGGAACCCCTTTCAAAATTCATTTATTTAAGTTACACGTCCGTTTGGGTCACAGACATACATAATGATGTGTACCAAATTTGAACTTAATCGGTCTAGTAGATTCAGAGCAAATTGGCTGTGAAAGACTGACAGACAGACACACGAGTGGGGGTAGGTATAAGGGTTCCGTTTTTTTCCTTTTGAGGTACGGAACCTTAAAAACTAGTTATTACATTACATAGCGCTGCGTTGCTGCCGTGCTTGGAATGTAATCTCATATAAACCTATTGAAAATGTATGGAGACCAAGGACGCAGCAGCACCACTGCAGAAGCACTGCCGCGTGGAGCGTTGTTCAGAATCATACCTTCAGGCGAAAAAACAATATACAACAAAGTCTAACAAAGTTGTACTTAATAGACATTTAATTCTTTTCAAGGTTTTAATTTTTCAAATTTTTTGATACTGGCTATAAGCTGATTCACCCGCTACTTAGCATATTTTAATGGAAACTTAAAAAAACTTCTCCGAGATTTTTCCAATGGAGTAAGTATCAACATTATTTTTACACCAACAAGATACTAATACTAATACTCGTATACATAAAGACCTTTTACCACAATAGAAGAACTAAGAATATAAGAGGCAACTTCTGAGTTAGTAGGGTTTACGATAAGTACGGACCCTTCACTCTGTCTTCGTAAAAGGCTAGGGTAAGGGACGGTTAGTATTGTATACAGGGTGTGAAAAGCGGGGAAATGGTGAAAGGAGGTCTAACTGTTCAGTAAATGGTCCTTTTTAGGGTTCTGTACCCAAAGGGTAAAACGGGACCCTATTACTAAGACTCCGCTGTCTGTCTGTCCGTCTGTCATCAGGCTACAGCCTGTGTCTAACTATCAAGGTTCATGAGATACATCTCATGAACCGTGATAGTTAGACAGTTAAAATTTTCACAGATGATGTATTTCTGTTGCCGCTATAACAGCAAATACTAAAAAACAGAATTAAATAAATATTTACCCCAAACCACAACAAACGTGATTTTTTTGCTCGTTTTTGCTCGATATCGATAACGGCAACTTGAAATATTCACAGAATATTCAGTTATATAATTATACACTTTAAAAATAAATAACTAAATTAAAATAAAACAAATATTTCCAGGGGGGGGGGGGGTTATTTTCAAGGGGGGCTCCTATAAAACAAACGTAATTTTGTTGCCGTTTTTATAGATAATGGTACGGAACCCTTCGTGCGCGAGTCCGACTCGCACTTTTCTCGTTTTGGTAAGATACTTTCCTCGGTTATTATCAAACATAAAGTCTCTCTGTTCGGCCCATTACTGCGCTTATAACACGAGAACCCCTTATATGATTTGCGTGATTCTATTTTTAATTCATAAATATGTACAATAGGCCGCACGTCAGTCAGTTTCATCAGAATAAGAAACCAGTTTATACTGGGGTTACCACTCACGTGCGGCCTACTGTACACACGGCCGTGTGTACCGGCCTACAAACTCTGACTAGGTTTTAGTAGGTTATTAGTGCTTCGGGAGCCTTACATTATGGTTACTGATCAGTCAGTCAGTCAGTCTATGGATAGGTAAAAGTTTTCTCGAACTTTACCTGTTTAAAGAAAACATTCTGCACGATTTCAACAAAGCTTTCATTACAAACGACTTTTAAATCGGCATTATAAAATTTAATTGTCTGAGCTCGAATAAACAGAACATTGTCGGAATATTAAAAACTTCTAAAATTGCCAGTATTGTTTTCATTCTTCTTATTTCAAGTTTCCCGCCCAAACTACAGGACATATTTCGTTCTACAAAAGTTGGTACAGAACTTTGGAAAGCCCCAGAGAAGGACTTAGGGCATAGAACAAGAATGTCTGAACGGAGAACTTACGTTTCGGGAGAAGACACGCCTAGTTTTACTTCAATCCTATTCAGTACTACTCGTTTGTATTGTAATATCGTATACTACAATGTTTGTAAATATGTGAGCACCATGTACCACCATGCACCTATCGTATAACTGATTTATTTGTCATTGCTCCATTTATATTTTTTTTTGCCTTTTGTGGGACAGAAATCTTATTGTAGGTGCATCGTCTTCACATATAATTATATAATTCATGTATACAAAATATTGTAAAACATTTTTGAAAAGAGTAACGGTGGAGTTTATTCCCCATTCTTCTTCATTCGAAAGCTACCTTTTGGAATGGGCAACTAGAATCAATTCTATTTCTTTGTTTTTCATTGACGTTCAAAAGTGCCTTTTATGTGCCTATTTGAAATAAATTATTTGACTTTGACTTTGACTTCATACTCAACCAATTTCAACATTAAATAACTCCTGGAAAAGGAGGGTATCGTAGGATGTAAGCGAAACTGAGGAAAACAGCTATTCGGATAAATAGAAACCTCTCAGTAAACAATTGAAAGTTCTGAAATCGCCAGCCAATGTGCGAAAATCTTTCGCTCTATAAAAGTCTATCGAAATGGACATTGGGCTCGCTCCGCTCATGAATATGATATAAGCCGCTCGTTCACTCGGCAACGTGTGAATCTGACACTTAGCTTTATTTGTACCAACCCGCAAAGCCCGTAACCCTTAAAGATCTCACAGGCCATAGCTATTCAATTTCTACCTTTTTCTGGGAATTTAGATCGGATTTATGAAGTCTAGGGTTTGGGGTTTGTAAATAAATGTTCATTAGATTCTGCTGTTCTTATAATTTGGTGTGAAGATTTTTATGCACCATATACTTAAATAAAAGTTTTCTAAAATATAATATGTTGCACACAATGTTTTTGATGTAGTAGATTATTTTACATTTCCGGCCATTGATGGTTGATGACTTACAACTAAATAATATAATAATTCGCTTTTGTTAGTAAAAACAATGAGTTATGTAAGATTCCATTCCAATCACCGTGATAGATAATGGCTGTCAGAGTGCAAAATTACCTAATGTTGAGCTTACTATTAATAAGGCGATGCAAAATTCTTTCTTACATTTGTTTTCAAACCACTAAACCATTAGATATATTTATAATATCAATTTTATTATTTTGAAATCAATCAAGAATAACGTACTTATAGCGGTTGACTATAATTTAAAGCATTTATTTGAAATATAAATCAGTCAGAGAGATGAAGATGATTTCATTTAATTTCTGTGATAGGTATAAAGACAAAAATAAACAGTTTAAAAATTAAAATTAAATTTGAAAAGAGCCTACTTACGGTGCCCGTTCACGAATAAAATGAAAGTGAAATAAAGATTTATTTAGCCAAACGGTTTTCACCAGAGACTCTAATCAAATCAAATAAAATGTATTTCTCCACGCTGTAGCTAAAGACTTTTATTTTGTGATGAATAGTACTTAAATATATTTTCAACAAATACGAACTCATTTATTACATTTAGGACTTATTTATAGGGTATTTATTCCCTTTTAAAAAACACAATTTTTATTTAAAGAATTTTAAAAAGGGTTGTATGAAAAGTTTTTAAAGAAAGCACGTTCTTAAAGTTCTCTTTACATTAACGTCGGTTTTCCATTAAGAAAGTACCTAATTTTACTTTTTGAATACTTAGGTCCATACTCTAGGTTTTTAAGAGACGCTCATTTGCATGCTTGTGAATCCTCTGTTTTGTAAAATTATCTAGTTTTTCGTAGTGTCTGCCTTGTTGTTCGAGTGGCAATCGCGACGAATCCAGTACATTCGTGTGGGGTACGAATCTCCTGTCAGGTTGGGGTTTTTCCATTCGGAACTTCTCAGTAGCTGCTTGGATTTTTATGCAGTCGCTATAATATGAGTCTGAAAAGTAACTGGTGAAATGAGAGTGTACCTCTCTATAGGTACACCTCTGCCTAACCTTTTTCGGAAAGTTCGTAGAGAGTAGAGATTGTTTCTTGCTCGTTCTTCTCCAGAGGAACCTACTACACTTTGGAATGCGCAACTGGCTTCATCTTTCTGACTAACCGACCCTCATGACAGTTCAAAAGTGTCTGTAACTGGTTTAATTGAAATAAATGGTTTTAGTTTAAGTTTGGGTACAGGTATAGTCTTACTATCCATAAAATAAAAAATATTGTATCCTCTTATGATATCATAACAATGTGAGAACCAAATAGCAGTAGATATTTCAATGCTTTTATTTCCAATCCCAAGACATTTCTCATGCATAACATTTTGAAATTGCATCGAGTGTCACTCAATTTTCCAGACAAGTAGAATGCATCCAATATCTCAATATCCATTGCAATCTCAACAATAATATCGTCGTTTTCTACCTCGAAAACTGCTCACACACATACAAGGAATATTGCTCGTCGAAAGGAAATCGGCAAAACTAGGCTTGGCAGGCGGATTAGGGATCGCAGTACCTATCTACGCCGTTACAAACACGCTTGGCTTTACTGCTCATACTTTTGACGGGTATAATCTGACCGGGACCGCTGTTCCGCTCCTTAGACATGCGCTCCAAGGCGGAGGACAGCGTTGACGAATCAGCGCAATGGCTTTGACGAGTTAGTGGCCTGCACTGTTCACCCGTCTCGCCGCGCACATACTTCAGGCGCGGAACAGCGGTCGCGGTCATACTATAGCGCGCAGTTCGTCATAAACGCAGTTCGAACCTACTTATTTGCTCCCTTTTAGAACAGTCACAGAGATATAGGGTCCACTATTAATTGAAAGACTGTAGATATGTATCAGAAGGCGGAGGACACGGTATTGTGGCGAAGCTTGGGGAAGGTCTATGTCCAGTAGTCAAAAAAAAAAAAAAAAATCAAAAGTCATTTATTCAAACTAGGCTGAGAATCAGCACTTTCCGAACGTCAAAATTACATAAGACAGTCCCCCAAAACGCCCACCTTTCACCACTTCCTAGTGCTTTAGCTGGGAAGAAGAAGTGGCGCAACAAACTCCCCAGCAGCACAGCTGTCTGTTCAGTTAGAAACAATTGATTCTATACAAAAGTATGCAAAATCATTTACATTACGTAACATAAAATATAAATCGAATTATTAGCCATATGTCAGCTAGCACACGCCAATATACCACCCAAAAAAATAAATAAAACGAGAACTATATGTACTCAAGCAGAAATAAGTAAATGTAAACATAAATTGACTAAATAAAAGCCTCCAGGCACAAAGGGCGTGCCCGCTTACATATAGCCATTTAATGCTGTAACTGGAAGTTATACATGATAAACTAGGACCATCGAAGTAAAATAAATAAAAAGTTAATTACTAATAACATTAACAAAACCGAGATCAGCAAGACGACCAGTCACCACAAGCAGCACCCGTTCACGAGCATAACGCAAAGATCAGCCATTACCCCCCTCGCCATATTTGAGGGAAGGAGACAACCCGACCCCCGACGCTACCGCAAGCAGTGACATCTAAGGGAGCATGACGAACCTGCTGCTGGTTGCTCAGACAAAAAAAAATATAATTATCAATTATTGTTGAGGTCGCTAGCTAACCACATATTGCAATACAACTCATATAGAAAACATTGTAATGACTAGATTATGTCAACAATAAATTAAATTAAAAATAAATTGACTAAACAGACCAAATAAAATAGAATAAAAATGTATATGAACTCATATAACCTGTCAGTGGATAAGCTAATTCTGGAGAAAGAACACAAACATTGTCTTGAGTTAATCACAGCGTCCAGCTACTCTTATCATTTAAGTAGTCGTTAATAGAGTAGTACGCCTTTGAACAAAGGTTGCATTTTACTTTTGCTTTAAACGCACGTACGCTTTAAACGTAGCGGACAGCGATAAGCTGAGTTGTTTGAATCATTTAATGTATATCTCAATGCAAGTAGCGGCCTTTAATAGACCTACTACAGAGCAAAAGACTCTTCTTTTAAGAATAGGAGCTAGTATTCCAAAATTGAAAACTAAATGGAACAAATTAAAACGTGTCACAGCCTACTCGTATATAACACAAGGTGCTTTAAAAAAAAGTTATGTCCGCATTTTAGTTCCGCCGAACGAACAGAGTTTGACCCAAAATCTGTCAATGATTTATTTAAACAATAATGTTCCGTCATAAATCAGCTGTTATTTATTAGCGTAATATACGCGTTGACCTTTCCATTAGGCAACTACGGATGATTGATAGTGCGGAGAATTGGAAATTAAAGGAATACACATACTCATCATGTTCCGGATTTAATTTGATTGGGAGAAGGACTCGTAGCTAAATAATAACAGTCACACGGGTCGTACGCTTGCCCAGGTCAGTTCGTGGATGGGTGATCATCCATTACATATCGAGACCCCTACGGGCCTCGGAATGCACGTTAAGCCGCGTCCCGGCTGTCATTCGTAGATCTTTGACAGTCATTACGGGTAGTCAGAATCCCAAAGGTCTCTGACAACCAGTTTTACTAAACGGTATCGTGTTACCCAGTAACTGGGTTGTGGAGGTCAGATAGGCTCCATGTAAAGTACTAGCATTAAGCTGCATCCTTTTGGACTGAAAGCCGACCCTAATATAGTTGGGAAAAGGCTGGCAGACAGATTTAATTTGATTGGAATTCCTACTGTTGAAGAATGAGGTAAGTTGTAAAAATTTAGGTCTGTTGTTATTGATTTTTCAGCAATTCGATCACGACAAAAGCTTGTTTCAATATGAGCGCAGTTGAGTCAACTTGAGTTTTTTTTAACAGATTAGGGCCCAATTTGTTAATTTGTCGATCCTTAAAACTACCTAGATACAGAGCGCTTGCTTTTCTCTGATAATAACGCACCCTAAATCCTTACAACTACAACTTAACACACATTTTCCACGGACACAACACACGCCTTTACCATTACACCCCCACACATACACACATATACACACAAACACATTCAAATGATCCAAATTTTTAAACACTTGTTCTGCCTGCAATTCTTTTGTGAAACTGAATTAAGTATGGGCTTGTACTTACTGCCCTTAATACAAGTTATTTCATAACTTAGTAAGGGTGCTGGTCGCAACACCTACCTGTTTTGTTAACTAGAATAAGTCAAGTGTACCTATAGATCCTAATATTTAATGTTAACGCTATTATTATTTTGATTAAACATTATATTATAAAAGATAGAAATAACTAAATAAATAAAAGTATCAATCAAGAGCCAAAAACTTTCGTAATCTGGCTTTACATGTCTCTGTTGTCTTACAACCTTTGTCCTTTACTTTGAAGGTCGCCAGAGCGAGACGAAAGACGCACACTTTGCCCTTAAAACTTGCAAAACCAATTATTAAGTTCGTTACGAGGCTTTTCAAAACTATTTCTAGATATCAAAGGTTGTTCCTATTTTTATACTTAGTTAAGAATTTTTAATCATTTGCTCAGAGAGCTTGCAATTATATTAGACTAGCGACGCGCTCCTGGTTTGCACGGTTTTTAATATTGAGATTTGTTAGTTATATGTAACTTAGTATACACAACATTACGGGATAAATTCTCTAAACGATGTTGAAAACCACATAAAAATTTGTTGCGCCGTTTAGAAGGACAACGCGGAAATACAGACAAACACGAAAAGCGATTTTAATCCTACTATTTATATATAATATATATATATAAATTATATATATAAGGATTAAAATCGCTTTATATATACATTTTATATATTTAATATATATATATATATATAATATATAATAATATTATAAATGTGAAAGTTTGTGTGTCTATGTGTTTGTGTGTTTGGATGTTTGTTACTCAATCACGCAAAAACGGCTGAATGGATTTGGATGAAATTTGGCAAACAGCTAGTTTATGACCTGGATTAACACATAGAATACTTTTTATCCCGATATTCCCACGGGATCGAGACTTACGCGGGTGAAACCGCGGGGCGCTGCTAGTTTATAATAATTTTGTATAGATAGAGATGTCATTTAAGTAATTTTGAAAAAGAAAATTCTAAAGACATAAGTTTAAAAGTAATTTACGTCCGTTAAAATTGCTTCAACGTACTGTGATGTGCTTTTCATCTCTGTCTAACCCTTTGGGAAACATAAAATCATAAATGGCAACAATATTTGATAGGATAACTGAAAATATATTTTCAGTATCCAGTAATAAAGTCTATTTTTAATCTCGTAAACTAATTTGACGGGTGCAAATGCCAAACTCCAAATTGTAAAAACATAGGTACACAGCCATCACTTGAAATGTCATATTAGTCTACGAGATTCAAAAACAGACTTTAATTTCTGACATTTTTAATGGTTTTTCAGTTTCTATTAGTTATAGTTACTGCGGTTGATATTTCAAAGGCAAACTGAGTTCCTCGCTACGTCAGTTGAATCCTAGTGTACTTACGTGCGCAAATACAGCATCTAGTTTAGTCGGCCACGATCCCAGTTTTAGCAGTTCAAAGGCGAACTTTTCATGAAAAATTTCCCAAAATATAAGCAAAGTCGTACGTGATGAGTTGTTACATTTTTTTTTTTTTTTTCATGACGTTGGAATAGAATAATTTATTTTATCCGTTTTGAGGTAGAACGACTATTGAGTTTACTAGGAAAGGAATTTTGCGTCGGGGTCAAAAAACCTTTTAAAAGATGAGGGTGTTTTGGCCGGTCCTTTACTTGATTACTTAGTTTGAAAAAAAATCCTGCATAAGTAATCCTAAGTAGACTTCATTAATGTTAGAATCATAGTTCTTTTAAAACATAGTTTCACTTTAATTTATTTATTTCAGGATTACCAACGAGATATATCAGAATTATATTTTACAATTATGAAATGCTATTGTACTAACACTGTAGACCATTGTAGTCTGAATAAATAAAGTTTAATAATTATTCTAGAAAATTAAAATTAAAATTGTAGGATTAATAACGAATACTTAGTTTAATATTTAATAATAATTTAATTAAAAGTGACAATTTATTTAATTATTGGAATTAATTGGAATAACAATAGAATAGAATAGATAATTTATTTGTCCGAAACATGAGTATGCACACAAAAAGCATGCAAGATGTTATTATGATGATGAGGTGATGCAACACCTCATGTGTTGTTGATGTTATGTGATAATAAGCCACAATGATCGAGCTTTTTAAAGTAGTTGGTTTTTATGCCTATGTTATTCCCAACACGAGTGGCTCACGTTCATTTTAATGTCTGCAAACATTTACAGGAATTAATTAACGGTATTCGTAGCAACAGCACAGATCATATCGGATCAAAACGGTTCCGGAAAATCGCGAAAAAGCCTGATAAATCCAACGAAACTCCAGTTAATTACGACTTTTTACAGAAACTAATTAATGAAGGTAAAAGCTGAGAAATATCTCACCTGAGACTGAAGGGTCTTATTTCCGTAATATACTTTTTTTAATACCCTGTAAAACGGGTTCTTTTGGTGAAGTTACTTTTGTTAGGGTTTCCTGAGGTAGAGATTTTGAGGCGACCCGTATTTTTAGACCGTAAATGATATCTCTAAAATATTGCTCGTTGTTACCAAGATTTTGTTTTGTCTAAGAAGCAAATCATGCAATAGCAAAGGTTTGAAGATTTATGTAGGTAGTGCTGGTAATCAATTGTCATGTAAGCATCGGAGTCCGAGTGTGTCTAGTAACTAGACACACTCGAACAAAGAGACAACAAAAACACAGCTTCTAAATATCACGGAACAGTTTAAACTTACCTGCATGCTAAATCTTTGCTGTCCACTGTACCTACTTTGACCCAACTACCTATTAATTATTTTAACAATTAATTATTCTGTGTCCAAGGCCTTGTTGCGTCGGCATGGGCGACAAGGGTGCACGTTGCAGGATGAGCTTGACACTTCACAAAAATAAATGGTTTTTACCCCTTCCAAAATGCATTAAGCAGGTTATTTAAAGCCGGGATTCCAGACACTTTATCGCTTTACCGAACAATATAAGGAAGCTTCACATCACCCTCATCTCCTACTATTTACTATGCTGTATAATATCTTGGAGGAAGATTGCCAGGAACGTCAATTTTTGCATCGGAACGTCGTCTTCGCGCATCGTCTGCGGCCGGCGGCGTTTATCGAAATTCCATCACGATTCGAGAATAGCGGTGAGGCGTCTACCTGTGCAAATGGAGAAATATATGGACAGACTCTTAAGAAACTTTATTGATTTTGTTAGCTCACTTCTTTTATTATTATTACACGTTATTGATTTTGTACGTGTTTCTGGTTGGTTATGGAAAGATCTTTTTAATAACTTATTAAATTTCATGTTTCTGAATTTAATTTAGTTTTATTACCTATACCTACTGCAACTATATGAAATGAAATGATTTATTCTGTAAATAGGATATTGGAATCACTTTTACACGTCATATTATAAAATATTAAAAATAAGCTAGATGAGGTCGGCGTTTCCTATCTGACTACTCTGAGAAGAAAGGCCGAAACAAACTCAGAGGTCGCAGTTTCTTTTAAAGTCCAGACATAATCTTGGTCAGACCATATGAGGACTATGTAGATTAGAGTCTGAAATGGTCTTTTGAGGAAAGAACCACAACGATTTGAGTGGACCTGTCCAGTCAGTACAAACATTTGTCAGTAATAGTGGAGCTCAACTCAGAACTTATAAAATTCTATGCCGCTTTCAAAACACAGAGAGTCAACTGAACTGTGACTGAAGACCAATTAGTTAATTGATTCAGGCGTGACTTTACGGAAATTCATTATAAAATACAATAGACGTAGATATATTAAGCAAGTAACCTATTCCGCTTAACTGTTCTCTAAGAATCATTAAAAAAAACCTTGTAAGAAATCGACACGTGTTTCATCTCTCAACGATGCATCTTCAGGATGACGATTGACCAGTCGTTGTGGTTTACGATGATACTTAATGATGTTTGGAGAATAGGTTACTTTACGACTATTGTATTTTTTTGTGTTTAGCAAATATTTTTTAATTCATTCATCTGGATGCGCTCTAGTTGGCGCAATGGAAATTAATCTTATCGTGAGACGATACAGACTGAAGATGATGCATATCATGTCATATTGACAGTGATGTAGCATCTCTCAATTATTAAATTAGGCTGCGCTTAGTGTAAAACGCTGAGCATATTATTGCTTTAGTCCCAGCTGTTTTAAAAGACAATACTTTGGAAATAAAAAGAGGCTGACAGGATGAATGATGATATTGAAGAAGCCTGTAAAATCTCTACCTATATAAGTACAATGATGTGCTTCTATTTTGAAACACCAAGAACTTACCTTCAAACCTATTAGAGATTGTAAGGTCGATCGCAAACACATCACGAAGTAGTTATCAAGTCCCAAAAGTAGATAGTTGCTATGTTGCCACTAGAGACGAATATATCTACCATCTTGAATTAGAACCCTTAATTTAATTAATAATATCCATCAAATAAGGTGAAGGAAAGCCGAAGTTAGGCTCTTAACAACTTAGGGGAACTCAATTTGCATTTGAAAAGTTAAGGGTTGTACGATATTGGATGATAATTTTCAATTCCAAACTCGATAATGGTTTGAATCTTTTTTTGTATTATCTTACTTAGATAAAATAAAGTTTTAATCTCACCGTTGTTTGAACCGAACTAAAGTGATTATAATAATGGTCAGCACCTATGATCCTATATTTTGGAGCGTTATTAACCGTATTGCCTTATGAGGTATGAGGAACAGGATGTAAAGTTCTTCGTCCTCTATAGAAAAGGGAGGATTTTCCGACCAGACGGGTGTTGTGTCTGATGGGCTACTGCCCGACTGTTGATGTCGAGACGTTGTATATATGCTAGTCATGGGTCGAATTTAGCTTGCGCGATGCAGGATTTTGCGTTACGACAGTGACAGTGATGCGTAGTGCTCATGTGGCGTTGTAGATCACCACAGACCTAACAGTTGGTATTGTGCCATCTCATTTTATGTGTGTCATGAAAGGCGATCGTCATATTACACCGACCAACAATGTGTGGTAACAAGCACGGAAGATACTAATACATAAGTATTGACCACCTGCGATCGCTCTTTGTACAGTTACTGTTTATCGCTGATTTTAAAAATATGCACTGAACTTAAATTTAGTTTAGTTTGTGAACAACAGAATCGGCACCAATGTATCATCAAAAAGAAAAAAAACAGAGACATAGAAGTAGTTGATATTTATTTTACTGTAAAAAATCATTGCTTTAAGGTATTAAAACAAAAAGAAAACGGACGAGAGCGTTTGTATGGAGAAAATATCTACCGCGTTTTCTCTTAAGGCGTCGGCACCCATTTTCTTATTAGGTCAAAGTCTCAGCGCTCACCTACGAAGTTTAAGTGAATTTATCTCGTAAAGTTTCTGAAAGTTCGAGAGCACTCTTTGTCTTTGAAAGCGAATGGAGTTCATATTTCAATTGCTTATGTCTTCATGTGAGGATGTTTTGTATGTGTTCGGTGTTTTTATTAAATTCTTATAGATAGGAATAGGTAAGTACTTATAAGTTCTTAGATCTTGAATTATTTATCACAAAGTTAATAAGGTGCTCAATGTTATTGTTTGAAAATGTTCCTCAATCAATATTAATAAGATACTTGATTGTCGCCAATGTGTACCTACCGTGCTTGATAAAATTGTTAACTTTACAACTAAGCAACACACACTAAGTCACAACATTTTATGAAAAAATATATATCGTATCTGACCTATTAAACGATATATTTTAATATCGGAATATTTTTTATGACAGAATTCATCAAACAAAAAACCGGAAAATCAGATGAACATTCCCTCGAGGTGAATGGTGGTACAGCCATTCAATGCCGTAATACTGCTCGCGCACTCGTAAAAACTACCTTTCAAAATCAAATCACGGCATTTGCGGATGTTTTTTCCGGTACTTAGGGGAATAAAAAAAGTTTGTTCTTGTATGTAAATTCGCCAGGGGGACAAGGGCGACCGTTGCTCGTAAATGGGCCAAGTTTTATGATTACCACATGCTGCGGAACACGGAATGTTATTTTAGGTATGTATGTCATTTATATACCTAATGATGGTTAGTATCTGGGAGCTCATTGGTATTTTTTTTTTATAGTGATCTGTGGTCCTACCCAAGCATATCAAAAACATGATCAAATACAGAACTTAGATTAGATCAAATAAACTATTTTCCTTTTGTAGAAAAGTTTAATGAAAAGTTGCTTGTTTGTTATTATAAATGAGTGTAGATTATTAAATCTTTCAACGCAATTCGACTTAAAAATACAATCACGAATTGGTCTCAAAATTTGATAATAACTTTATGTCGTAACCTCTTCATTGCTTTCTCTAAATATGAAATTCCACAAAATAGAGACATGAGTTCTTCCAACGTGTCGTTTCAATTTCGGCGCTATCATAATTTGGTAGCCTGGTGACGAATGGTGACGAATTTCCATACCACACGGGCTGACGAAATTGCTAAGAAATTACTTCGCGTCTTCATACACACACTGGTTGCTCGGAAATAAGGTAACAGAGCTTATTTCCTCTTATAACGTCAGGAGTTTGCAACAGTTTCAATTTCGAATTTAATGTAAATAGGTACAATACTTCTTCGAAGTTGATTGTTAATTTATTCTTTGTTCAAAATTGTAATTAGAAGTTGGGAGGTGTTGGCGCTGTTTCTCGCCAATTTGACACTGACAAACGTCAGTGTCAAACCAACGTCAAAATCGACGAGTGCGCCGGCCGGTTTCCCGCGCAGTGCTTTGTTCAAGTGACATTAACAATCGTTAAAAAACTGTGTGCTCGTTACCGTGCAAAAAAAGCATGTCTTTTAAACTTACTCATTGTAAAAGTTTTAATACAGTAAACATTAAGACCAAGGGCGTGCGTTATTTAATGTCCCGAACATTGGTCCTTCAACGCCAAATTATCGTCAGCGAAGATTATCGTTCCAGTAAAAACTCAATTGTAACCAAATCCACGTGCTGTCGAAGAGATTTTCAAAATAGAAACTTGCAAAGGGAATCTACACGAAAAATCTTAAGAGACTAGCGCGTGCGTGGATAAGGGATAAGTTCAAAGTGTATTAATACCGTGTATTTGTATTTAGTGTCCGTTTCGAGCTACCGGTGCACAATCGCCGTGAGCTAAGTACCTCATACTCGGTGCTATTTGTAAGTACTCTTTTTCGTTTCCTACACAGCCATCACAATGAGCCAAGGAACTAAATCACCTCGTACTACTTCCAATAGCGACGATCTCGATATTCGTGATTTAAATAAAAAACGGGGTACTTTACGCGGTAGAATCACACTCTTTGGTAAATACATTAGTTCGTTAGAAAACACTTCATTAAATGATCAACAAATTGTGGAGATACAGTTGCGAATATCTAACACTGAACTAATTTTCCATGAATTCGAAAATGTTCAAAATAAAATTGAGAACACTATCGATGAAGAAGAACTGGATCCACAATTGGAGATCAGAGAATTGGTTGAAACACAATATTTTAAAATAATTTCTGTAGCTAAATGTATTTCAAACAAATACCAGGAGAGAATTGTGACTGACAAATTATGTTCTGTTAGTGGCAGTGCAAATAATAATACAATCAAATTACCAACCATATCATTACCATCCTTTGATGGGTCATATGAGAACTGGCTAGAGTATCGTGACACATACATATCGTTAATCCATAATGCACAAGAAATTAATCCAATTCAGAAATTCCATTATCTACGTTCAACATTAAAAGGTACAGCGTTGCAGGTTATAAAATCATTAGAATTTACTTCTGACAACTATCAAGTTGCATGGGATCTGTTAACTAATAGATTTGATAATAATAGGTTACTAATAAGTAATCATGTCAAAGCTTTGTTTTCTTTACAAGCCATTACAAAGGAATCACCCACTCAAATAAGAAAGTTAATTGACTCGGTGTTAAAAAACTTGAGATCATTAAAAATTATGGATGAGCCCACTGAATATTGGGACACTTTAGTAATTCATTTAATAGTTACCAAGCTTGATCCAGTTACAAATAAAGAATGGGAAAATATTAAAGGTTCCATTTGTAAAGGTTCGGGGAAAGTCAAACTAGATGACTTAATACAATTTTTAAGAGACCGTTCTGATGTACTAGATATGTTGCAAAGTGGTCACAAACAGAGTAGTGAATTATCAAAAAAGTCAATAAATAATAATAATTCACAATCTTCCACGCAACTACGTGCTTTTGTTTCAAATAACAAACAACCGTCTCGGTCAGGTAAGTCTACAACCAAGCCAGCAAGCACTTATAAGTGTCTTATGTGCGAAGCTAATCATGCATTATATTCATGTTTTCGTTTTCTAAATTTACCTGTCCAAGATAGGTACAAATTCGTTAATGAAAAAGACATATGTAGTAACTGTTTACGTTCTAGTCATACCATAGAGGAATGTCAATATGGTCCATGTAAACAATGTTCACAAAAACATAACAGTCTTATTCACTTAGATAGCAATGCAAGTTGCAATTCTATTAGTTGTGTTCCTGCTTATACGCACACTGACGCGGCCGCTAGCGTGAATGGCGCGTCGGACGGTGCTTGCGCAGATTTACATTCGTTAAACGCACATACAAATGACTTGAAACAAGCCGTGCATTCTATCCCATTAGAACAGGTTTTGCTTTCAACTGCGGTTGTTGAAGTATGTCATAATAACACACACACCGTTGCGCGCGCTCTTCTCGATAGTGGCAGCCAGCGATGTTTTATTACCGAATCACTTTGTAAAAAATTACGTTTGAAACCAATACAGTCCACACTCACCATCACTGGGGTAGGAAACACTGTTACGCGTTCGCAGCAGTCTTGTGATCTCCTCATGCGATCGAAGCTTAGTAGTTTTAGCACTCGATTAAATTGTTCCGTTTTACCTAAGATTACTTATTGTCTCCCGAACTCATTCATAGATGTTCACTCGTTACAAATACCTCAAAACGTTACACTTGCAGATCCAAACTATCACACTCCATCAAATATAGATTTGCTCATTGGCGCTGATGTGTTTTGGAGCTTGCTACAGGAAGGTCGGATGCGTTTATCCAATGGGCCTTACCTACAAAATACTCACTTAGGGTGGATTATATCTGGCACGTTAACCCGTAATATTCCAACTAGTGTTAGTAACATGGTTTGTTGTACCCTCACAAACTCGCTAGATGACCAATTAAAAAGTTTTTGGGAATTAGAGGAGGTTGATAATGGCAAATCAAGACATAATATTCTTACAGCTGATGAAAAGGTTTGTGAGGAACTTTTCACTTCAACCACCACTCGCGATAGTGAAGGTAGGTTTGCGGTGCGAATACCTATGCGTGAATCAGCTGATTCGCTCGGCGATTCATATGAGCTTGCAAAAAACAGGTTCTTATCATTAGAAAGAAAGCTGGATCGTTCGCCTGAAATAAAACGTATGTACTCAGATTTCTTAAATGAATATTTAGCGTTAGGCCATATGAGCCGTCTCAAAACATACAAATCACCGTATTATTTTTTACCTCATCATTGTGTACGGCGTGAAAGTACAACAACTAAGTTGCGAGTTGTATTTGATGCGGGTGCAAAAACGACCACAGGTAAATCGTTTAATGATATACAGTTAATCGGTCCTCCGTTATTAAATGATTTGGTGGGTATACTTCTACGTTTTAGGCAATTCGCGTTCGTTGCATGCGCGGATGTAGAAAAAATGTACCGACAAGTTTTAGTACAACCTGATTACCGTACATTGCAATTAATCCTATGGCGGGAAAATAAAGTTGACCCATTAAAGGTTTACCAACTTAACACCGTAACCTATGGTACTGCTTCAGCCCCGTACCTAGCTATGAGATGCTTACGGCAATTAGCGTTAGATTGTCCTAATGAGCAAATATCTCAAATAATATTAACTTCATTCTACGTTGATGATTTAATATTCTCTCATAATAACAAACAGGAACTATTGTCGCTCTGTGAAACGATTAGTAACATTTTAAATTCTGGTTGTTTTCCGTTACGGAAATGGGCATTTAATTTCGATAGTTCATCAAATAATTCAACAAAATCATTGTCACTCGACAAAACTGCCCAACATAAAACACTTGGTTTAGGTTGGTGCAATAACAGTGATGAATTAAAATTTAATACTAAAATAAATTCTGAAGTCGATGTTTCACAAATAACAAAACGAAACATACTTTCTGTCATATCACAGGTTTATGACCCATTAGGGTTATTAGCGCCTATTGTTATTGTTGCTAAAATACTCATGCAAAAGCTTTGGCTTTGTAAAGTCGAATGGGATGATCCTGTTCCTAGTGATATCGCAAATTCGTTTATTCGAATATTAAATTCATTACAACATTTACAAAAGGTTCGTATTCCGCGACATGTCACCACACAGTACGCATATCAGTTACAACTAAACATTTTTACGGATGCCTCTCAGGAAGCCTACGGTGCCTGTGCGTACATAAGAAGCGTTTGCGAGCAGACAAAAGAGGTTACTGTAAAATTATTATGCGCAAAAAGTAAAGTTGCGCCCTTAAAGCCGGTAAGCATTCCGCGGCTTGAGCTGTGCGGAGCGTTAGTGGGTGCGCGTCTTTATAAAAGGATCATAGACTCAATGAATTTAAGATTCGAAAAGGTATTATTTTGGACTGACTCAACGATTGTCTTGGGGTGGTTACGCACTCATCCAACGTTAATAAAAACTTTCGTTCAAAACAGAGTTGTTGAAATCAATGACTTAACTAGTAATTGCGTTTGGTCACACGTGCAGGGCGTTCACAATCCAGCTGATTTGTTATCGCGTGGCGTCAGCCTACCTGAGCTCCTTCACAACGAGTTGTGGTGGGTTGGGCCTAGGTTCATTAGTGAGTCATCTGATATTGAAATCAATCAAGCTGATGTACCGTCTGTTTTACCCGAATTAAGATCACATGTTATGTCAGATTCGTCATGTAATGTGTTTCTGTTTGAACGATTTTCATCATTCAATAGAATGGTAAGAACCGCTGCCTACATTAAGCGATTTATTTACAATATTCGATATAAAACAGAACGTAAACTTGGGCCGTTGTCCGTAAGTGAATTACATGAGTCAACTATTTTACTCGCACGGTTGTCTCAAATAGAATCATTTCCTTTTGAATATAATTGTTTATTAAAACAATCCACAAATATAAAATATTCACGGAATATGTCAGGACTCAACTTATTCTTTAGTGAAAATTCTTTGATTAGAGTAGGAGGTAGGTTGGATAATTGTAACGATTTCAGCTACGACAAAAAACATCCTATACTTCTCTGTAGTAAACACAGATTTACTTTTCTATTATTCCAGCATAAACATACACAACTATGCCATGCTGGCCCTCAATTATTACTTTCAACCATTCGTGATGAATGGTGGCCACTTGGTGGTAGAAATTTAGCGCGCTCAGTCGTTCATAAGTGTGTTAGATGCGTTAGGTTGAGTGGGAAAACGTTTAGCCCAATAATGGGCAACTTACCACCTGAAAGATTATTATCAGGTTTTCCGTTTCTACGTACTGGTACTGACTACTGTGGTCCAGTTTTCATTTTAAGCCGTCAAGGGAGAGGCTCAAGGTTAATAAAATGTTATATTTGTATATTTATTTGTTTTGCGACTCGAGCTGTGCATCTTGAGTTGGTCACAGATCTCTCCACTAACGGCTATCTTCTTTGTTTAAAAAGGTTTATATCTCGAAGGGGAAAACCTTTAGAGATATATTCCGATAGTGGAAAAAATTATGTTGGAGCGGCCAACGAACTAAATAATTTTTTAACTAAATTTTCAAACGAAATTATTGAGATGGTCGCTATGGAAAATATCACGTTTAAATTCATTCCCCCATACTCTCCTCATTTTGGTGGCTTGTGGGAAGCGGGAGTGAAGTCTAGCAAGTATCATTTGAGACGCGTCGTAGGGAACTCTAATCTCACGTTTGAAGAATTTAACACGGTATTGATACAAGTTGAGGCTGTCCTGAACTCTCGCCCGCTAACACCTCTTTCTTCAGACCCGAACGACCTCCAAGCATTGACACCGGGGCATTTCCTGATTGGGCGTCCGCTCACAGCACCGATATGCGACGACATCACCAACGCAGCTACCAGTCGTTTACCTCGTTATGACCGCATCGAGCAAATGCGTCAACACTTTTGGCAACGGTGGTCAAAGGAGTATGTCAGCGAGCTCCAGACTAGAACAAAATGGAAGTCCAACAAGAGTGAAGTCACTAACAACCAATTCGTCCTCATAAAGGAAGACAACGTGCCACCATTAAAATGGCGCCTCGGGCGAGTCATCCGAGTCTATACTGGAAGGGATGGAGTCTCACGTGTTGCCACCATTCGAACTACAACTGGAGAAGTGCAGCGTTCTTTCTCAAAAATATGTCCTCTACCTGTTGAGATACCTGGTTCAACAACTGAAGCCACTTAAAGTCCTAAAACCAAGGACTTCCAGAGGGGGGAGGATGTTGGCGCTGTTTCTCGCCAATTTGACACTGACAAACGTCAGTGTCAAACCAACGTCAAAATCGACGAGTGCGCCGGCCGGTTTCCCGCGCAGTGCTTTGTTCAAGTGACATTAACAATCGTTAAAAAACTGTGTGCTCGTTACCGTGCAAAAAAAGCATGTCTTTTAAACTTACTCATTGTAAAAGTTTTAATACAGTAAACATTAAGACCAAGGGCGTGCGTTATTCAATGTCCCGAACAGGAGGTATTTGGAGTTTTCTTTGTTTAATTTGATTGTTTTTTTTAAATTAGATTTGTGATGTATTAAAGGTGTATTTAATTTAAAATAAAGTACTACCGGATTGTAAATCAAACTCTTGTTTATTTATATACTTTTCTCAAACATGCTTGGAAATTAGAGCATTATTTTGACAACGTTCTTCGAGATAAATCAAAATTGCTGTACTGGTAAAAAACAAATGACGATGCGGCCAGCAAAATTACTATGAAAATCCATATCTGGCGTGTTTAGCGGCCAAATAAATTACTATGAAAACTCATATCTGTCGTGTTATTTAAAAATGGAACGAACTTTTTACTTCAACACACAGCAACCAAGGAGGTAATTTATCAAAGATTTTATTTAAATTACGAATTGGCTAGCAAACAGAACAAAGAAGAAACAAATGAACATATTGGCGCATGAAAAATGATAGTTGTTCGTCATTGATTTTGGAATTTCTATTTAATTTACTCAGTTTAAATTTCCGCGCGTTGTTTGAGAAAAGTACTATACAAGCCTTGGCCGCAATCAAGAATTGATGGACTCACGCATGAGTGCCTCGGCTTCGCCTCGGCCCTCATTTACACGATCGTTCATCAATCCCCTTATTGCTGGCCGCGACAGTAATGTACTATATACTTTATTGTACACTAGAAAAAACCATTACATAAAAAGACTACAAAACATACAATGCCTTATCGCTTTCTGCGATCTCTACCAGGCAAGCTTGGAATGGACAGTGATTGTACTTAGACATAAAAATGGAGAGGACATAAATTGTTTGTAATATAACTCTAATAATTATTTAGATTAGTTATAATATAATTTTTTTGATTTTCTTTTTGCTGACTTCCGCTTGTCATCTTGGGGAGCCGATTGTCAAAAAATATATTTTTAAATCAAACAAAATCAAAATCTATACCGTACCTGCGTAGATACTTACCTTACCTAAATACGACATTCTGTATGAAGTTGGACATAAAACTGACATTACACACACGTTCAACAAGTATTTAATTTTATGTTGTAAGATCCTTACTGTTTTTATTTTGTCGTGAGCTTTTAAGAAAATAGTGATTTCTCAGAAAACACAGCTCTTCTAATAAAGCCGGACTGTAATAGAAAAGGTTCTGGAACATTTTGATAGCACTCGCGAGTAACTAGGCACTCTAAATTCCTATTTCCATTGGCTACCAGGAGCAGCTGTGTCAATGAACTGTCGATACTCCGCAATAAAATCCAATAACGTTGAAAGTGACACGCTGTATCCACCGAAAATTTGCATAAAACAAAAACGTACACGCTCCAAACCGCGACTATATACTCACTTCAACATTTTCAATTCCGGAAAGCCAAAAGCTGTTAGATTCGATACATGCTGGAAAAAAGAATTTCTGAAAAAATATTACGCTTCTCCAGAAATCAACCTTATTCGTCTGAGACAAGGTTCATAATTCAATGCACTATATATTATGTAATATATTTTATACTGATATGTCGTGCAGTGGCAGACCTGGAACGTTTATAGCGATATTTTGTTTTATAGTAAATTGATTTATTTATACAGGAATGTCATGACAATTCCTAATAACAATGCTCATTTGTGGAACAAATAAAATAACGTGTACGTCGTTTGATGGTAACAGAAGGCACGCATAAAATTATAGAATTGGAAATACAATGTCACAAGTATAATGCCCTTGTAGATTTCAAAACGCGCAACGTTTAGAGATGTTGAGTTTTTATATGCCATCGGTAAATTCAAAGCATCTAGATAGTTAATTACTCTGCGTCCAGTGCTCGGTGTGGCAACACGTCGTGTTGTGATTGGTCAATCGTCGTCCTGAGGATGCCTCGTTGAGAGGTGAAACACGTGTCGATTTCTTACAGGGTTTTTTATGACTCTTGAAGAATACTTAAGCGGAATAGGTTACTAAATATATCTACGTCTATTGTATTTCAAAGCATCTACTTATAAATACTTCCTACAGTGAGTCGAAGCTTCGTATGGTCATACAAATAATAAAGAAAATGTGTTATGTATTACTAAAAGTTAACAATTTTTTTTTTTTTTTTTAAATATTTATTTATAGGGCTTGGTCAACAAGACTAAGTCACTCCGTAAGACTTTCTTATAAATAATAAATCATTTTATAAATATAATACAGTTATTAATATGAGTAAATATCTTCTACGAATACAAATCCGCACAAGTTTGTACAATAGCCTTGTTGTTTCTGACAAGGGGAATGCGAGAATATTATTACATCTTCCCACCTCTTTAACATCAACACCAAAGTGCGTTAATAACTCAGCTGCGCGATCTTCGTTCCGGACACACTCCACCATGATGTGAAGATAACGTCTTCCACTTTCCCACATTTCTGTGCAGTTGGGGAAAGGAACTTTTTCAATAAATATGCTAACTTATTTAATGGGATACCTGAGGAACGAAGTCCGCGAGGTGTCACATTTTCTGTTCTGCATATAAACATTTAAGTATCGAAATTTTTTAAACATTTCAATGACATAATCCTTATTAAATTAATGTCGCTCGTAAGTAAGCAATTTCGTTTCAAAAATTTTCGCCGTCAGTTACCGGCGATTCCGCATTTCGGCGGACTGCTTATTGAACGAATAGTCGAGATTCCGTTAATTTGGTAATTTATCAGTGCAATAAATCTGAGCGAGGTTTCACTTTTCACTTTATCAAGTTTCATCATTTCCGCAGTCGGGTAGAACAAGTGAACCATTTGTTCTGCAATTGATTCATTTATAAGAATTACTTTTGGATTAGGTTTAAAGGTCGGGCTGTTTGAAACAGTCAAGAATTTTAAATATCTACTAAATTACCGGTATTTATATAAATAAATAACTAGTTATAGTCACGGAACAGAAAAAACAGGTTATAGTCCTCGCGCGACTGCTAGTCACCGACTGAGGTATGACAGCGGTGAGACGGGGGAGGTAGACCTTGGTTTACCTTCCCCACGCGCCGCTGGCCTTTTCCAAGCTAACGCAGGCTGCCAATTACTCTGCGACGATTTGCGGCCCCGCAGAGAGAAAGCTTAAGACCGTGTCCTATTTAAAAGCGATCGTAGCGCGAATACACGATCGTTCGAACTTTTTTTTCGGTGAACCTGAACACGTGGTGGCGCTGACAGAGGGCGCTTTCCAGTTTACCGAACAAAAAGCGACATATGCACGCGACCGATCGCGCATTCGCGCGACAATCGCTTTTAAATAGGACGCTCTGAAGGGTCGCAAACCGTCATCTGTCACTCAAAACTTTTGAACAGTTTTTAGGAATATAACTTAGCATTGAAGTCCAGCCCATTTGAGTATAAATCTCAATGTACTTTAATATAGAATAAATAAAAATCTTTTTATAGTAAGTAATAGACTCTGATTACAAAATAACCCTTAAAATTCGAACAACATTACAAATTGCAAAAAAAAGCCTGCCTAATTTACCGAAAGGTAAAAAACAACTCAACCAAAACCGAAAGCAAAAATAACTCTGATTTACAAAGGGCCGTCGTCAAAGATAATGTGGTGTACACTACAGAGGCAGATTATATCGCAGAACAAAATACAATACTTTCAAAAGTTCAAACCTTTGAAAATAATAATGGGTAAAAATATAATTATTATTTTGAGACTGATATGTGCACAATAACGTATTATTTATTTGCAAAGAACAATGTATACTTTGTATCACTAGTGTTTTATTGTTTCACGGGGCATTGTCGCTTCACATGCAAAGGATAAAAATATAAAATAATAACATCATTAGGTAGGTGTCATCATTGTTTTTTTTTTGAGTTGATGATGCTAGCGCAATTGGTCGAACTTTGAAGACAGATTCCAACAATAGAACTACCACAAAAGTATTTGGTAGGTAAAAGTTCTCTCCTGGCAGGGTTGCGGGAAAGTCCGAAAGGGATACCGGGACCCTTGGCAACAGGCAACTGAAGGAACAAGGGTGGGTTTTAGTCAGTAAAAGACTGATACGCCCTCCCGCTACGCCCAGAGCGGGAAAAGTCATTTGATGATTTCCCACCCTAAAAAAAATACAACTGTAGGTATTTCTTAGAAACTAACATGGTTTAAAAACGACTGAAGTCGATAAAATCAGGTTTAAGCACTGAATCAGAAGACACTACTTCAGGTTTATTCGCGAAATCCATTAAAAAAAACATTTTACCTAGCTTTCTTAAACGTTTTACGTTGACTGTACCTTCTTCGCCCTAGGAGGACCTAATAGTGACCTTATTGGTCATGTTCTTCAAAAAGGTCTGGTGCGTAGTACTCGCGTAATACACGATCAATCAGAATTGGAATCGGTTCCAAACCAATGTCTAATCCATTGCTTCATAAGTTCGTAAGTTACGTTGTCGAGCAGATTTTTTTTAGAACTTATGAAGCAATGGAGTAGACATTTGTTTCAATCCGATTCCAATTCTGTACGAGTGTGCATTACGCAATTCGCTGGCAGATGTATGAACGCAAACGAGGCAAAAGGAGTATGTAAGGATCGTAGCAGGTACCGTTCTGTAGTTTCTGCCTACCCCCATGGGAACATCTCGAAGCAGTGAGTTTATATATGTACCTACTTGTTGTACTTAGGCACTTTTATTTGCTTTTTATCTGCTTGGGAGACTGATGATTACAGTATATTACGACGACTATGAAACATGTTGCCCATCCTCCATAATTTCATATTTTTCCACTAACAATAGCTATAGGAAGTGATAAGGCCCTTTTTATACTTTTTCGAAATAGTTTTAGATAATATTACGAAGTGCTTTCAAAAGCTTATAAAAATGGCTAAAACATATATTATGAAATTCATCTGTATTATTTCTGCTTGTACGTATAAGTAAATAATAATTATCATCATCTGCCTAGCCCTTTCCTAACTATGTTGGGGTCGGCTTCCAGTCTAACGGGACGCACCTGAATACCAGTATTTTACATGGAGCGACTGCCTATCTGACCTCCGCAACTGTTACTAGGTAATACGATACCCCTTCGTAAGATTTTTTGTCAGACTTTCGGGCTTCTGACGACTCGTAACGACTGGCAAAGATAAGTAAATATATGATTAAAATAAAATAGTATTTATTTCAGATTAGATATATACGTTTACATTAGGTAACTTATTATACTAAATTAACTAAAAAACTAAAACTAAAAGGACTAACTAACTGTACCAATAAATATAAAACAAAGGAGTCGAAGTTTGTATGTATAAAATAAATAAAATAATTACCACAAAATCTTTGGTACTAAAAGGACCTCATGTTTATACCAAAAATACTTTACTGTCATTTCTCAAAGGTAATCTCCAGCTGAAAACAAAAGATTGTGAATTTTGAAATTTCATTTTCGGTAACAGGAATTTTCCATTTCAGTGACAAATTATTATTTCATTAATTCCAATGGATTAATCCCGCATAATTTGTCAACATTAATCTAAGTCAGAGTATAACATTGTGATTACAAATCTTGAAATTGAGGCCAAGTTGTAGACCAACAAGTCTAGTCTAGAAATGCCACAGAACTTTGAAACATGATTCTCTAAATTTTATTGTTGTAAGACCAAGATATTTCGGTTGAATGAATTAACGTTTTATCGCTGATATCTGTCGTGCAAAAGCTTCAAGTTTTATTTCAAAGCGAATAAATTGTTACCTACTGTGAATATTGCTGAATTATCGAAATAAAACCTATCGCGGTAGGAAGTGTTTTAGACAGGTCGTTGACATAGATTTACGTTTCATAAAATGCCTTGTTCAACTCATTCGATTCAACAAACAAAATGACCCAATATTTTGTTTGTTGAATCAAATCACACGATTCAGTCAATTTTTAGGGTTCCGTACCCAAAGGGTAAAACGGGACCCTATTACTAAGACTCCGCTGTCTGTCTGTCTGTCCGTCTGTCACCAGGTTGTATCGCATGAACCGTTATAGTTAGACAGTTGAAATTTTCAAAGATGATGAATTTCTGTTGCCACTATTACAAGAAATACTAAAAAACAGAACAAATAAATACTTAAGGGGGCTCCCATACAAAAAACCGTGATTTTTTTGCTCGGTTTTGCTCGATATTGATAACGGCAACAGAAAGACTATTTAATAATTGAAATATGCACAGAATATTTAGTCTTAGTCTTTAGTCACTCTATAAATAAATAATTAAATTAAAATAAAACAAATATTTAAGGGGGGCTCCCATATAACAGACATGACTTTTTGCCGTTTTTATAGACGGAGTCTTCCCTTCGTGCGCGAGTCCGACTCGCAGTTGGCCGGTTTTTTTAAATTTATACTTACTACCAGCTGTGTGCCCGATCAGATTCCCCATCGGCAAAATTGACGGTCTTCTTTCATTTAACCGCTCTAAGGGATGAATTAGTTAGCTTAGTTGCTCAGTCTTGTTATAAAAGGAACTCTTGTGCAAAAATTTATGATTCTAGGCCCAGCAGTTTATGCTGTGCGTTGTCTGTCAGTAAATAAATGAATAAGTTGATAGTTTTAAATTGATATATTATATTAATTGATATTCATATTTGTGAAGCCGGACCGCGCGCGTATCCAAAAAACACCGAAGCTAATTAAAATGTCCTTCAAGCCTAGCTTTGAAATATTAATTAAATTAAATTAAATTAAATTATTTATTTTTATAGACAACAATGATCCATTTATGTTAGTTGGTTAGTTACAAAAAACTTAAAAGCTATGTTAGTGTGTTTAAGTAGTGGGTATTAATATAATTATCCTTTATCTATGCGCATCGCCGGCCATTAATGCATTTGTAACTAACTTGAGAACGAGGAACTGCATTTGGTTTACGTGATTTCTAGAAATGTTCGGGTAAAGGGGACTCAACAGCTCAACTGCATTTTCAATAATCCGACTCGTTGCAGCAGTATAAAACACGAGTCTATAAATAAAATGCAAATAGCTCGATGGAACAGATCGATCGGTGCATCCCAACAGTTTATGCTGGTATCTACTGTTTTATTCAACATTCTCAGCGAATTTCAATTGAATTCTGCTTGCATTTTCAAAACGTTATCTTTTGAAAAATAACATTTATGTAAAAGTTCAGATAATATCTTGCAAAACTGGCTATCTTCAAAAGTGTATTTTGACTGTAGAGAGTTAGAATTTTAAAGGCGCCGTCGAACTGGCGATCGTGTTCTCGCAGAATTTTATTTTTTCGCTATTTTGTAGATAAAGACTCTCATAGAACTAGCATTATGTTAGGTGTAGCTTTGTAATTAAAGCAATCGGTACCGAAACTTACCGGGCTTGAGGCGCAAGATAATTGACTGTAAAACATGCTTGTCTTTTCAGCCAATCATTCAAAAGTGCCTTCTAATGGTCTATTTGAAATAAATAATTAGACATTGACTTTGACATCCGCACAGATTCGTCAATCGATTTTAATTTGTGCATAGTTAATAGAACAACCTATTTAAGTACTGGCTTCATATGCGCTATTTATGCAAAGCAGAGCGACAAAAAAACAAGGAAAGAATGTGGCCGTGTAGTCTTAATTGTTGTGTGCGCTGAAATTAAATACACGTATGAATAATGTATGGTATAAGGAGCGCGCTTGGGTGGAGGATGACTGGCGACACATTACCATATTTCCAGCTCAACGCATTGCATTAAGGACAAGGGTCAGCTTTATTGTTCGCCCACCGTTTTAGCATTTTACGTGGTTACTCTCTGGCTTGAAACCTAATGGGTTATGGAAACAGACTTTTGTTCATGCCTGGGCGGGACGGTGACGGCATTGTGTAGCGCGCGTAGCAACTGTGCTACGCCGCGCCGTAGCAATTGTCGTAGCAGTTTATAATAGCTAGGAGAAAATGATGACGTGGGTTAAACATGAAATTTATGTAAAGGCTAAAGTATACGGAAAATATCTTTAGAAGGACAGTTATTTTAAGAAAATTTCTAGTCACATTTTTTCTTCGGCATACTCATACTGATTGTATTGCCAACTCAGCATTTATATAGAAAGCCCCACCGCTAAATCTCCCTGACCTCAGGATCAAATCCCGGTCCATTGGACAAGAGACCTACAACTATAAATTTATCAATAAGCTGTGTCCGTGGCTTCGCTCACGTGACTGTGTTACATTCTTTTAGCTTTAAAAATAAGTGTGACGTGTAGAAATATGTATTAATATTGAAGCTCCATCCAGGGTTCATTGTGCTTTTGGTTGCGTTTTTCATTCTTGGCGTGGTATTGTTCGACAATATATTTACGTAGGTATATAACTGTTGAAATTTCACGACATTGACCGCAGTTCAACACATAAAGCGGTCAAGTTTTGCGTGGCTTGCATTAACCAAGAGTTGCAGCGAAGCAACACCTCGGGGTGGACATTAAATATTGTTGTAGCACTTTGTTTTACGATATACTCGCAACAGCCGTATGAGCACAGACCGTAGAAATGTCAAAGTACGTTTGAAAAAGGAAGTTTTTGAGTTCAGACTTATTGGATTACAGTCGCAGGTTTTGGAACAAAATAGATGGCCTGGTGTAAGCAAAAAACCATGGGCGGTGGTATCTACCCGTTTTCACAAATAAAATACATAAGAGGCTCTAACAGGGAAGAAATCATAACTTTCTACATCATGTTGACGACCTCAGACGGCTTTCGTAAGAAGATCAAGTTTATAACAATATAAAAACTTTATAACATTTTGTTAATCTCATTTACGACATAATAATAATAATAATATGAAATACAGTACTTACTAAATGAAGCCTTAAATTTCATAATTCAAAACACAATTTCCTGTAAACCGACTTAAAATCTCAGCGCCGGTTTAAGATGTTTTCGCCTCGTTGATATAAAGGGCGATACAGACAAAATACGTTCAACTTAAAGTGTAGTTTACCACTAGAATTTCATTTGGGACCGTCGAATTACTTCAAGGAAACGGTTACCTAATCCAATCAAACTAAGCGCTTATTTATTGCTGCAAAGTTAGTACAATGTCTGGGGTCTAAGTTTTAAATTAGGTACCTACGTATTTAATTTAATGTTAACAGGAGAAGAGACGATATTTATCTTTCTGAAGATTAGAATAGGAACGAGTAAATCTTGTTATAGGTACACTCGGCTACATATAAAGCTATACATTTCCTGTTGAGCAGACGAAGTTTCCAAACCTATGAAGCAATGGATTAGAAATATCCTTTAAAACCCGACCCGAACTGTCAAGTTTCTATTGATGCGTAAGCGCCTGAGCAAAAATACATAGCAAAGTGTAAGTGTGCTGCTTTACATATAAAATTGTTAGGCGTTGTAAAGCAAATAATTGTAGAAACACATAAATATTGGTACATTATAATTGAAAACTTTAAATATTTCCTTTTAGCTGTTAACCTCACACTAAGATTGAATAATACGTACACAGAATAGCATCATGATGGAGAATCCTTGATTCGTTTCTTAAAACAGACTGTTTACCTTTTTTTTTTAAACTGTACATTTTTTCAAACATGTCTTTGTTTATATAATAAGCATCTACGTAAACTTCCTCATATTTTAACTTGTGGTTGCTGGAGAGATGCTCTACAGCGTAATAAAACTGAAGTGTCTGTACTCTTAAACTTTCAAGGCACTTACATTTAAAAAAAAAATGTACAAATTGAGTACATATTGGGTGCGATCGACCGTATTATAAACCCTACAAATGGAAAAACAGGTGTTGAGGTCCTGGGGAGCATGACGTTGTAAATGACATAAAATCGAATAAAAAAAACTTTGGTTCTTCTTATTACGCTAAATGAGACATAAAGAACAATTTTCCTCGCAGTTAAGCCAGTAATAACAAATATGAAAGCGAGTTATTTTATACATGTGTGTAAAAGTTATTCTCATAAAATGAACACGTATTATTTTTCTATTCATTCGAGAACTTGATAAGAATTTCTTTTATTCACATACAAAAGTTTTGGGATTTGAATTTAAAACATCGTCGTTGAAACGAATTCGACTGTGACAGATTATAAATGTGTTTTTTTTTTTATATGAAATGTTCTACTTTATTCCAGGAGCTAACCATGACAGATGAAACAATGGTTGGATTTCGTCGACTCAGATTTTCTTAGTCGTAAATACTAGATAATAGTTTATCTAGTATTTACGACTAAGAAAATCTGAGTCGACGACTAGACGTAGTGACAATGAGTCGGCCATATAAGCCGTAGAAACGATGACCGTTTGGTTAGACGTGTTCTTGAGTGGAGAATACGAATCGGCAAACATAAGGTAGTACGCTCTTAGGTTAGGTGGAGCGACGATCTTCGCAGGGTGGCTGGTAGCTGCTGGATGAGTTTCCGAGAATCGAGTTGAATGGCGCGCGTTAATGAGCGGCCTATGTCCAGCAGTGGACTGCTTAAGGCTGTTGATGAGGATGATGACGATGAATAGTCTTAGATTGTGTATCGCAAACTCGATAGGGGAACAGTAACAGCAGCTATTCGTCAGTCAATTAAGCCTGATGCACCCTTAAAGTGGAGCAACCAAAAAACTCACCAAAAGAGGGCACCACTGCCGCTGTGCTCTCTAAAGTATGACGCCTTCATAAGTGTCAAAACGATGAGAGCAAAGTATTACAACAACGGTAACATACCCCTTTTTATTTCAAAAAGCGAAAAAAAAAACCTATAAAACTATGGTGTTCCAAAAACATGGTGCACATTTCAAAAACGGTGTTGAACTGGTATGGCTTGCGTTTCCATTAATCATAGCTGATTCTAGCCTTTATGACTATGATAATTATGGCGTCAGTTCGAAAGATAAACGTAAATCCTACGCAAAAGTTGTTATCCCTGGCAGAACTAAGTTGTAAGTGACGCTTCAACTTCAAGCTAACTTGTCCCAACTCGCATCGTTCAAAGACGGTACCTGCTTCACAAGTTTGATGCCTTGATTCCTGTTTGTTCCGACGTAGGTTCTCAGGTAGTTCTATTTAGTTAAAGACTTTCGTAAATTAATGGATCATCACCTGTAGAGTTGGTATGAGCAATTAAGCCTGTTTTTAAGATAAACCTAAATTAAATATTTATAACTAGCTGCCTCGCCCTGGGTTCGCACGGGTAGCACTTAGTATCCACCCTACCTTACCTACTTACCTACTCTATCCTACCTACCTACCATATCCTACCTACCTACCCTCTCTACCCTACCTACCATACCCTAACTACCTACCCTACCCTACCTACCTACCCTACCCTACCTACCTACCCTACCCTACCTACCTACTCTACACTACCTACCCTACCCTACCTACCTACCTACCTACATACCTACCTACCTACACCTACTAAATGCACAAACCTTGCCCTGAGAATAAAGAACACAACAAAAAAAGAATTATCCAAATCGGTTTAGCTGTTCTCGAGTTTTAGCGAGACAAACGAACAGTAATTGATTTTTATATATATAGATAATAGATAATGACGGGTTTTTTAGGGTGGGTATTTTCAAAATTTGCCTACATTCGCAAGGGTTTAAAGGGTATAAGATAATGTAATATTTCCATTGGCAAGTTCTATTACTTCGTCTAAACTAATATCCTAACTATTCTATCCAGTCTGTAATGTAATCAATGAGTCATTTCATCTCTCTAGCGATTTTTGGTTTTGACTGATTTATTTGACGAGCCGTCAGGCCATAGAGTAAAACTGCCTACAGACGATATTAGTCCTTGTTTAGCAGTAAAAATAGAGATTCAAGCCGCCTGAACCGGCCGCCAAACATGTTAGACAGTGGATCACTGTCTAATATGCATCTTGTTTGACAGGCGGTCCGCATCGGAAATGCGAAAGTGTGTTTGTTTGTTTGTTACACTTTCACGCTAAAATAGCTTAACGGATTTGGATGAAATTTGGCACACGGGTAGACCATGGGTTAGGACATAGGATATTTTTTACCCCGATATTCCTGCGGGACCGAGACTTTATCGTGTGAAACCGCGGGGCGCTGCTAGTAAATAATAAATAAATAAGTATTAAAGCTTTGGCAATCTTTCAAATAATTAATTTATAGACTTCGTTCAAAATACATTAATTTGTCCAAAACTAAAGTAATTGCTGATGTAGAAGGCACTAATGGTCCTTCTATCAAATAATTTATTTTTCTACGCCAGTCTGAATTTAAAAACAATAAAATACCTATCGAATGGCTTTAATTGAAGTCTCACTTCATTGAAAATAAAAACTTTTAAATGTTCTTCGATAATAGCTTCTGCATTTAATGGCATCATAAATTGTATCGAAACCATTCAATAAAAATCACTTTAATCTTTTTCAAAGAGTTTTAAACTGTCACTATAACGTTGGTCTTAGTTGGTCTATTATTTTGCGTCTATAATTTTGCTTTATCCAAGAACGTGATGAATTCGTGTTAGCGTTTGTGGTGTTCTTATAAATTTATTTTGGACATCCTCGTTTTATTCACTGAACATTTTTTACTGGGCGATTGTACCTTCATCTATACTTGATTAAAAAATCACTGCTTTACCCATAATTTATCATCGTTGTAAGTTTTATCATGAGATTTAGTTTTTCTTTATTAATAAATTACTGACACTTTTGATAAGAGAATAAAGTTGCATGTATGACCGTAAACGAGGCAAAAGGAGTACTTATGTATCTGAGGGTCAGTTCACACCGAGACGCGACGCGACGCGCACTTTTTTATGATCCAATACAATATCGAATTTATTTACTACACAATAAGGTTCACGCGCTACGCAGCACCACGCGTTTGAGCGTACTTTGACACGTGTCAACCTCGCACTGAAATTATACCTTTTCGTGAAGAAAATAAGTTTGATAATTGTTAAAAAGTGCGTGCAGTGTCGCGTCGCTTCACGTAGCGGGTTGAAATGACCCCAAGGCTCGTAGCACGTGGCGTTCTGTAGTTTCTGCCTACCCCCATGTGAAGATAGCGTGAGAATAAAGCCTTGTTGTTAACAGTCGATTCTGAGAAAGAATAAGTACCTACTTTCAGGGCTTTTGTTTTAAACGCTTCTTATGTCAGGAGTTGTATAAAGTTTCCTGCATATACTAATTGCCATTTTCTTCAAATTAAGGTCTAAAGCCGAGTTAGCTAAATAGGTGCTATTACAATTAAACAAGGACCTTTTTACACCGTCTGAAGAATAATTACGTCACACCATAGACTACTAATTACGTTGTACAAAGTTTTTAGACTTGTTTCTTTCGTAATTCCAGTTTATATGAGAATGTAAAACGTACAGAAAATTAAGCCACGTGAGAATTACTTTGTATGTTAATTACATTTTGTGTGCTACTTACGTTTTAAAGTCACAAAGTATATCCAAAATTAGGTATGAAAGTTATGTAGGTAAGAGAAAATTAGGCAGTCTTCTTTCTTTCTTTTTCGTGTGGTGCCAGTAGACAAGTGACAATCGCTTCGAAAGCGTTTAGTATTTCTACAACGATTTTCAACAGGATTGACATAATCTTTTCGATAGCTCATGTCAGTCCTATACATTTTTGCCATTTCCATCCTCGTTATCGCTGATAGAAAGTCACTTTGTCCAGGGCCTCAGACAGTGTCAGCATTTTTTTTTTTTGAGGTTATGTTCCATTTGTCACTAACACTTTTAATTGTTACTCAATTCACTTTCACACAGTACACACAGTTACGATTGTTTATACACTTCACTTTAATTTGTTTTTTGTTTTGTCTATAACTGACGATGAAACGCACAAAGTTCGTTGGCTCGATTCAAATCCCAATATTGTATGTTTCGGTTGATTTTTCTTGAGGATTTAATGTTTTGCGTGCAATTCTTTGGCAACTTTCCACTTGTGCACTATGTAGATAGTCCAAAACGTATTATTATGATTTTAAATTAATATATTTTTGCGGACTCGATGTTGACAGCGCCACACTAGCGCCCTCTCTCAGGCAGAGGCAATTTCTAGGT
Source organism: Lithophane leautieri (assembly GCA_949152455.1). Lineage (NCBI taxonomy): Eukaryota > Metazoa > Arthropoda > Insecta > Lepidoptera > Noctuidae > Lithophane > Lithophane leautieri. The sequence goes on along the minus strand of OX424469.1, from coordinate 4,889,227 downwards.
GAATATAAACTGTAGGTAACTAGCGCTGTGCGACCTGAATTGCACTTTATTGTGTTGTAGCAAGATTCACTTTTTATTTAAATGATAATGCGGAGTGAACCATCTGTACTAATCTGTGCCTTCACAGAAAAAGTCTAAGATTATGTAGACCTTAACAGTTTCCAGCAGGTGAACGAAAAGTTTGATGTCGACTTATTATAGAATTCTTTATTCCTTTGGGGCGAGCTTTGCTTTCCAAAGTATTTGTTAAGTCTTCTTTTTCAGTCTTTATAATTAAGTAAGTACGTACACTCTCAAAGGTGATCAAAGTGAAAGCCGAGTCAGTTGCAAGCAATCGGTAAATAATATATCAGTAGTATAAACACGGCAAATAAAGATTAAGGTTTAATTAATAAAATAGTTTGTTGATACTGATTTGTAAAAAATATGTGGCCTTAAATTCACCTTTTGCATGTCTAAAAAATTAAGCAAAACTTAAACGGACATATTTCATGCTTTTCATCCCGTGTTTACGTTAATGTATGGAGCAGAGATTCAACTAATGAGGTTTTTTGAGGACTGCAAAGTAGCCTCCATATTTTACGCTCCTAAAATGTTGGTGCTACTTTATTTAGTCGAAGTAAAAATTGGTTAAATTAGTTAATGACAGAATGTTTTATTAGGTGCGTACATCATGTTCTATTTAGGTGCGTACACCCTGTTCTATTTAGGTGCGTACACCCTGTTCTATTTAGGTGCATACACCATGTTCTAGTAGATGCGTACACCATGTTCTAGGAGATGCGTACACCATGTTCTATTTAGGTGCGTACACCATGTTCTATTAGGTGCTTACACCCTGTTCTATTTAGGTGCTTACACTCTGTTCTATTTAGGTGCGTACACCCTGTTCTATTTAGGTGCGTACACCCTGTTCTCTTTAGGTGCGTACACCCTGTTCTATTTAGGTGCGTACACCCTGTTCTATTTAGGTGCGTACATCATGTTCTATTTAGGTGCGCACACCATGTTCTAGTAGATGCGTACACCATGTTCTATTTAGGTGCGTACACCATGTTCTATTAGGTGCTTACACCCTGTTCTATTTAGGTGCTTACACTCTGTTCTATTTAGGTGCGTACACCCTGTTCTATTTAGGTGCGTACACCCTGTTCTATTTAGGTGCGTACACCCTGTTCTATTTAGGTGCGTACACCCTGTTCTATTTAGGTGCGTACATCATGTTCTATTTAGGTGCGTACACCATGTTCTATTTAGGTGCATACACCCTGTTCTATTTAGATGCGTACACCCTGTTCTATTTAGGTGCGTACACCCTGTTCTATTTAGGTGCGTACACCCTGTTATATTTAGGTGCGTACACCCTGTTCTATTTAGGTGCGTACACCCTGTTCTATTTAGGTGCGTACACCCTGTTCTATTTAGGTGCGTACACCCTGTTCTATTTAGGTGCGTACACCCTGTTCTATTTAGGTGCGTACACCCTGTTCTATTTAGGTGCGTACACCCTGTTCTATTTAGGTGCGTACATCATGTTCTATTTAGGTGCGTACACCCTGTTCTATTTAGGTGCGTACATTCTGCTATATTTAGGTGCGTACACCATGTTCTATTAGGTGCGTACACCCTGTTCTATTTAGGTGCGTACACCATGTACTGTTAGGTGCGTACACCCAGTTCTATTAGATGCGTACACCCTGTTCTATTTAGGTGCGTACACCATGTTCTATTAGGTGCTTACTCCATATACTATTAAGTGCGTACACTATGTTCTATTAGGTGCGTACACCATGTTTTATTAGGTGCATACCACATGCTCTAATTGGGAACTTACATAAAGTAGTTGTGGTACTTAGGGTAAGAAATGCATATTATTGTATCGTATTATATAATGGGCTGGTGTCCGCAACTTCACGTCTAAACGTGTATTTTACGGAAATGCATACCTATTTATTATATATTTCATGTAAAGATAAAGTTTCAGGACCGGTGGCGACGTCGAGAATGCTGTTCTGTAAAACCGTGTAGGTACGCACGGTAAAGTAGTTAGTATGCATAGAGTTTAGCGGCCAGTTAATTTCCCAACGCCGCGCGCCGTGGCAAGAACTTGTGTTCCGTATATCTAAGAAGGTAATGTAAGAAACGTCACTGTGCTTAATGTTCATGGCCATCTGAATAGACTTTATCTTGAATACCGGAATTTCATTTATTCTCCTTCTCCAACCACGATACTCATAAGGTCCCAACACTATCCATCAATATCAATCAGCCTAGCCTTCTCACAACAATCTTGGGGTCAGCTTCCAGTCTAACCGGATGCAGCTGGATACCAGCATTTTACATGAAAAGACTGCCGTAGACTATCCATAGGATCCTAATAAAAAATAAGCCCATGTACCTACGTAGCTTCCATACTTATTCGTTTGGCGAACAGTACTTCATGAGTATCAACGACACAGGAATGTGCAAGAGGTTTAATACATAGTTGTGAGTAAAATATGTGAACCCGGTCTTCGGTATGAATGTTACCGGCGCTCGTGCCGTGGACGTCATTGTGTCCTGGGTCCTGGCAGTATTCCGGGAATTCAAGTAAAAGTCCATCACCTTTGTGTATGAAAAACTTTCATGTTAAAGATGTAAAAAAGAAGCACTGAAAATTATGGCCAGAGGAGGTTGAAAGTTTAGAGACTGGAGGCATTACGCAGAAGGAGACTGCGAAAAGGGAGAGGGAGATCGAAACCACTCTCTCGACCCCTATCCAGCAGGACCTGAGCACGACCCTAGGCGGCGACGGCGGCGCGTAGTGTTCCATGCGCGCCATTCCCCCCGCGGGCATGAGGTGGCCCGCAAAGACCGACCGGCACCAACCGGGGATCGCTTATCATTCATTGATTGTTTAATGCACAAGACCGTTGTATTTTTAGCAGTCATTCTCTATTTACGTTTCGGTAAGTGGATGTTCCTGTCAATTACGAGAAACTGGGAAATAAAACACCTTTAACATTTTCACCAAAAAGGGAGTGATAAAATATTTATTTTGGCTTTTATTGTCGCTATTTTAGGAACAAAGCTTTTGACATCACTTACTTTGTAATGTTGTATTGTTGGACAGAGAGTTGTATTAATCATTGTAATAATTACTATTGTGATAAACGCACATTTGTTACAAACGCAAATGATATTTTAATCAACATGCAACGTGACACTAACCTGGAAAATGTAAAAAAAAAAGAAAATTTAAATTTCGCGGGCTACCTTAGCGCATCCCCCTTAAGTATAAGACTGTTGTAACTTTTACAAGTAAACATTTCGTACATAATACCGAGACCCCTCCGTGCCTCGGAAAGCACGTTAGGCCGTTGGTCTCGGCTGTCATTCATGGATCTTTGACAGTCGTTACGGGTCATCAGAAGCCCGAAAGTCTGACAACCAGTCTTACCAAGGGGTATCGTAATACCCAGTTACTGAGTTGTGGAGGTCAGATAGGCACTCGCTCCATGTAAAATACTGGTATTCAGCTGCATCGGGTTAGACTGGAAGCCGACCCCAACATAGTTGGGAAAAGGCTAGGCAGTTGATGACTCTAGGGTAAATATTCATGAATACATAATTTACTAACAAATTGTCGGAGGAACCGTCCAAACCAAGCCGGAGCAGCCTACCTGTCAGCTTACTACTGCTCAAAATCCGTCGTTGCTCTTGAGCAACGAATTAACATACTTTGAAAGTTCCGTAAAATTAACGTTCTTTAATTCACCTCATTCTATTTATTAGTAGAATTTGACCTATACTAGGAACACCGGGGAAAAAGCACTTCTTTGGCAACACTATCGGTGCTGTAAAGGGTGGTAGGTATTTTTCAGTCCAAAAAGTTTGCTTTTGTGTTTTGGCGAAAACAGACAGTTATTACAAAAAAGTAAAAATTCTGTTATTTTCAGACCATGATTCTTTGGTTAGTTTTTAAATTGCTCATGGTTTAGCTTTCACCTTTACGTCCTCATCTCGAAATTTATTCACTCAATTTCTATTATTTTCACAAAAATCAGAACGTTTGAAACCTACGTTGTCCTAACGTTGTTGTTGTACGTTGTCCTTTGTTTCCATCTGACATTATGCTGAGCTGAGGCCCTTTTGGCATTCTAATGATTGTTTGCTGTTTTATAGTTCTACGGTGTATTTTTCTGCTACAATGCCATTAAACGCATTTTTCTTTCTTTTTTTCTTTAACAAGGAGTATGTCGTCAGTTTCACCGGTAACACTATGAAATGATTGAATATCTCTCAATTCGTTAGATATTCATGAGTATGATTTTCTGAATGTGCTATTTCAATAAAATTTGCGTGACGGCTGATACCCGCGATTGCACATACGTATATTTGTTTCAAAGGTAAAGTCAAGGAAATTAATTGTTAAGCAGATTGACATCATACCTGGTACTTGTTGACCGGCTTACACTATCCTCCCATACCACAGTGTAATTTGAGAACGTAATTTTGGCTTCTACAAGCCAAAATTACTATTAAAAGAGTAACCGTGGAATTTATTACCGGCTCTTCTCCATAGGAAACGACCAAGGAACCGTGTACCTAGCTTCTGATGTTTCAGTGATCATGTAGGTTTATGTGAATTATAATATTTTGAATTTGAACATAGGTTGCAAAAGTATATACAATTGTTTAAGAATGACAATTGTGATTTCAATAGTAAAATCAGCCTATATTGTTCCCACTGCTGGGACTCAGGCGTCCTCTCCGTGAGAAGGAGTGGGCCGTAATCCACCACGCGGGCTCAGTGCGGGTTGGTACATGTCACATATCTTCCAATTTTTGGTTCTAAAGGCTTTTACATACTGGGGCGATTCGTCACGCGACGCAAATTTTAAAGGCTCTTACATACTGGGGCGATTCGTCGCGCGACGACGCCGCTGCATTGTTCGCCGTGAGAAATTGTTTTGTTAAAATTCGCGTCGCGCGACGAATCAGCCCAGTATGTAAGAGCCTTTACAGACAATTTCTCACGGCGAACAATGCGGCGGCGTCGCGTCGGGTGACGAATCGCCCCAGTATGCAAGAGCCTTAAGACATGCCGGTTTCCTCACAATGTTTTTCTTCATGTTTTGTGAGCAGTGGTGATGAAATAATTAACAGAAAGATAAGCGGCTGTCTGGGTTCGAACCTATTTGAATATACGGACATTTTAAATTGGTAGTTAACAATTAATTTCGCTGACTTTACTATTAACCACCATATAGGGTGTAAACAGAACAATGATATAAACCATGCAAAATGATGTTTCGAAATTAGATTCGATCGATTCCAAATAACACGTCCACACATGGATTTTGACATTGCTAGCGAAAAATCGGCTGTCAAGGGAGTCGCCGGTGCCTAAAGTCGCTGTGTATGTACCTAGCATAAGTGAGTACTTGCTAACACTTATACTGCCAAGTACAGTCAGGGACTTTAATTGATGAGCCACTTGGCACTGTTCTTATTTTAGCCGTATAATGCAAATCGGGCTTAATCGGTTATACTCGTACATCCAGACACGGAAAGTCATGTCGTCGCATTAAAGAAGAAGAAAATTATATTTAATATCTTTACCAGATGGCTAACTTGAGAGCCAGAACTACAAACTTGACAGCAGAGTGACTCCCCAAAGTCAACTAATTGCAGGTCTAGCAACCGTAACCTAGCGACGATTGTTTTAACGTAGCCATAGTAACGTTAGCGTTTGGAGACATTTTAATTAGTCATTTCGAAAAATTCGAAAATAATGTCTCTGTCTTCGACATTTATTTATTTATTTAAACTTTTCACACTCAAAAAAGAGGTACAAAGGCGGATTTAATGCCTTAGGCATTAAGTCAAGACATTTCAACTGTCACTGTCTTCGGATAGGTTTTCAGAATTATCGAGTTAATGAGCTCTGATTCAAAGGCGATCAGCATCAAATAGATTGGATAAATATTGTATTTATTTATTATTGAGAACTTATTAGTCAACCTCTATGGACAAGACTATTTCAGTTTACTGTAATTTTTCATCTTGTTTACGATGAAGCGATTTAAGATCGTGTTTAATCGTGTAATCTCGTGAATGTATGAAACAGCAAAATTGAAAAGTTTGAAAGTGGCTCATCAATTAAAGTCCGTGACTGTACATACATTTTGTAGTCATGTGATTGGTAGTTGAACTCTAGAGTGCGTTTCATCAAATAGCTGCCGTAATTGCCGTAATTGCCGTAATGTTGGCTTCCCTGTTAATTTAAAAAAACGGACCTATTAGGTTGTTAGGACCGCCATTGCGGCGTAGGTCACGTATATGTATTGTTGGTTTTACAACAGTAGAGCCAACATTACGACATAAGAACTATTTGATGAAACGCACTCCATTATTATTGAAAACAGCTTGACAAGCAATGGTGCCAATATGCAAGTTAATGGTGCAAGGGACAAAGTTATAGTGAACGGTCCATAGTTATTAGGATCGTATCGACTATGCATGATGAAAACAAGTAAAAAACAAAAAAATAGAATTTAAACAAGTTAAATTAAATTTAAAATATCCTCGACCAAAACAAATAAAAATAAAAAATGTTTATTAGAATAAACGTTTTTTTTATACCTACGAATACTAGATCAAGTCACCTTTCAAACAAAACACAAAAAAACAAAATCGGTTCAGCCATTTGGTAGCTACGATGGCGCAGACAGACATACAGATAATCACGTTAAACTCCTCTTTTTCCGTCGGGGGTTAAATACTCTTTGCATTTATTCATATTTCGTAAAAAAAGAAAACAAATATCGTCTCTTGTCACAAGTCAACAGTCACTTTTTTTAATGAAAATTTATGATTTATGAAAATGTACCTAACACAAATTGTCTTAACTAGAATAACGTAACCTGAGATTGTAACAGTATTAAAAAGATTTAAAAAAAATTAGACCGCCAAATTATCAGTCATCATGAATATTATTCCTAAAGTCGAGCCATCTGTGTTCAAGATCATGCGTGTGCGGTTCTGCAGTGTCGGCTCGAGCGAAAGGTGGGGTGGCTATCAGTTCCTAACTGATAAGCCACAGTCCGGTAATTTAACCGAAAATCGTAAGTTTAAAAGATAGACTCATTGCTCTTTATTATGAACACCATAAAAAATTGTAGATATAAATGTAGAAATGGTGAAACGATGGGCAGTCTTATCGCTAAACGCGATCTTTTACAGACAACCTTTGGATGGATTAAAGTGAGAAGGAGAGACAATACTGCATAGTGCTGTACCATTTACATATACAATAAATACATACATACCTACATAAAATAAAGCGAAACCAAAGGAACAAAATCAATTCAAATTAAAACTGTCGGGCTAAGCGTATGCTGCAGGAGACGCAGGTGACGTAAGCCCACGCAGGTGACGCAGATCCACGCAGCGCAGGGCAGAGCAGATTTTGTCATGTGTGAACGTACTGCGTACGCTGCGGTGCAGACACGTATGACGTAGACATGTGTCTATCCTGCTCTGCGTCTCGTTGTAGTGCGTGTTTAACCTCCGACGGAAAAAGAGGGGTGTTTCAAGTTTTCTGTGTGTCTGTCTGTGCCATCGTAGCTGCCAAACGGCTGAACCGATTTTGATTTTTTTGGTTTTGTTTTAATGCTGACTTGACCCAGAGCGTTCCTAGCTACAAAAAAAAAAATGTTTATTACATGCTTTGTTTTTGTCGGGGGTTTTAATTTTTTTAAATTTATTTAGCTTGTTGTTTAATCGAGAGAATTTTGTAGGAGAGGAATAACCATGGTAAGAAAACATGTCAGCTGGGCATTGACCATGCTTGCTGACATGTTTAGAGAGAAAACAACGAGCAGCTCTTAAAGTAATGGATTACAGTTCGGAAAATGGTGTGTAGGAATTAAAGGAAAAAGATTTGCGGATTGGTAATTCTATTAATGGTCAACCAGCCCGAAACATGTGAAACTGACAAGACCCGAAAGTTCAGAGATGCTATCGCTCACTTTACTTCACTTTTGCAGGGGAATCAACCAATCCAGCTGTAGAGCAGCAACAGCAAATCCCGAACGTGAAGAAAAATATAGCAAATAAACAGCAGCAGAAGCCATTACCAAAAAACGAAGCCTGACTGACTAACTTTAACATAGAGTAGGTACTTACTTATTAATTTTGAAACTGGTACACAAACATTAAACATGAGCGGAATAAAATAATAGCAAAATATTCAATTGTATTTTATTAACCGACTTCTAAAAGGAGGAGGTTATCAATTCGGATGTTTATTTAATATTTAATCGCTCGTCGGCCTCGCTCACGTACTGCTCGTAGCTCGCCAACTAGTTTTTAGTTGCTACATCTCCTCGCTTCTCAATAATAAACCTGTGGTGGGATAGGTTAGGGCGCGTTCAAGAGCTGTCTGTATCTGGAATATTGACACTGACAGCTCTTCATCGCCGTTTAAGTATGCTGATCGCGTTCAGTTTCATTGGTTAAACTGGATGAACCCAGTAGCAAAGGTCGTCACTTAATTCTTTACGAGGCATGCTATACACTAAACTTGTTAGGGTCGGTTGATATGTTACAATTTGGCACAGCCGGGCAAAGTTTTATACGTAAGATTTTGCAGTCCGGCCTGTGCTGAATCATGTGGAGCCGAACATGTGTGAAGCACGCGCCTAATAATCTCGAGAGACTTCCCAGTTTTGGTAACTTCCGAGTGCTCGGCGACACGACGCTGCGACCGCGCCGACACCGCGCCGCCACCGCGCCGCCGCCGCTCGGACGTGTTGGACGGCGATGGAAGGCGCCACCACACCGCTTATATTGACTGTTTTTTATTCCATCGCCGGCTGCTTGCAAAGGTTCACGCGCTTTATAATATTTTAATTAATCAAACGGAACGACGCGGCATTCGAGCGGTGGCGGTGCGGCGGCGGCGCGGCGGGGGCTCGGTGGCGGCGCGGTGGCGGCGCGGTGGCGGCGCGGTGTCGGCGCGGTGTCAGTGTGGTGGCGGCGCGGTCACACAACGCCGCCGTGTCGCCGAGCACTCGGAAGTTACAAAAACAGGGAAGTTCCTTGAGGGCTACTATACATAAGCCCTTCTCGGCTTCTCGGCTTAAGACCCTCACGTCGCGGGATGTAAGGACGCTTAAGATTAATGCTGGCGTTCTTTAATCCGCTCAATACGCCAAACGTTTGCTTCGCAAATATTTGTGAGAATGTCCTCAGTGGCTCTGTTTTTGTGGCTTTTTAACCGACGAAAAAAAAGGAGGTTTTTTTTTTGTTGTTTTTTTTTTATGTATGACCAGTCATAACTTTTTAGTGAGTAGTCCGATTTGAAAAATTCTTTTTTTATTGAGAAGGGTATACCACGAAGTTGGTCCCATTTAAAATTGGAAACTATAATCCACCCCTAAAGGTAGAAAAAATGGGGTTGATTGATTTTTCACCAACTGAATTTTCAACTGTGAACCGATTCTGTTGAAATTTCGCACACATACATAGTTCTGATGACACAACGACTCATCATCAACTCCAGGTCTTTAACCTGGAGTAACCCTGGAGTACCCTGGAGTGGATGGTAACTCAAAAGCGAAAAATAAAAAACTTTTTTACAAAAAAAAAAAAAAACTGTAATTTCGGAAGTCGGTGTCTTCGCTTTTCAATTTTCGTTTTTTGCCACCGACTTCCGAAATAAAAGTTATTTATTTTTCGCTTTTCAGTTCTTTTTTCGTCGGTTTAATTTTTTGTTTGAAGACGAAAAGCTTACCTCCGTTAATATGTACGAAAGTATCTGAATAGCTCTATAATATCTCATCATATTTGTATTTTCTTAGATCTGTTCCCCATAGGGATGAGGCAGAGTACATTTGCTAGGTTATACGTCTCATGTTGAGGAAGGTGAGCCTATGGGGCGAGTGGGGGTTACAAATGACAGAGATAGTCCACATACAGTAACTGCTTATTTAGACTAGCTTTTGCCCGCGGTTTCGTCCGCGTGATTGTCGGAAAATATCCCAAGGGGACGGACTACCGGGATTAAAAGTAGACTGTGTATTAATCTAGGTTATAAACTATCTATGAGCAAAATTTCATCCAAATCCGGTCAGCCGTTTTTGCGCTAATCTTAATCCGGAATATACATCCAGACAAACTGAGAAAATTTCAAAATACTATATTTATAAACTCGTTAACACACATCGTAGCAATCAATTTTTTAAATTGAATATTTATTATGTGCAGTTGTGACGTGGCTTGTAGCTAAGTAATAACAGCCGCACGGGTCAATCTATCAGGTTAAGCTACGCTTGCTGGGGTTGGTCCGTGGATGGGTGACCATCTTTACATACCGAGACTCCTCCGTGCCACAGAAAGCACGTTAAGCCGTTGGTCCCGGCTCTCATTTGTAGGTCTTTGACAGTTGTTATGGGTCGTCAGAAGCCCGAAAGTCTGACAACCAGTCTTACCAAGGGGTATCGTGTTACCCAGTAACTGGCTTGTAGAGGTCAGATAGGATGTCGCTCCATGTAAAATACTGGTATTCAGCTGCATCCGGTTAGACTGGAAGCCAACCCCAACATTGTTGGGAAAAGGCTAGGCAGATGTGATGTGCTGCTGTGACGGTACTATTTGATTTTAAGTGTATATTTTAATAGACTGTCGGCTATCGACGTGAGCATTTTTATTTACCTAGTAAGTAGATTGGTGAAAACTTAATTTTACAACTCATTTTAATAGCATAAAAAATGCATGAATTTCAAACACGTTCAAAGGAAATCCCTCACAAAAGACGAAGTGGCTTCACTTCCTGTGACTGGCCACTTAAAACGCTCAAGTCTTAGAAAGGAGACGAATGGAATTTTAAATTGTTCGCAACTAGCATCGTGGTATTCAGATTTTTTAATTAAAACTTTCACTACGCGCTTAGAACTTAAGACATTATGAATGTCATAGTATAAGCACTTTTTTCTAGGGTAAACTGGGTGGAAGTTCGAAACAAAGAATAAAACGAACGAACGTAGAAGCAGCCGTTCTGCATCCAGGTTAAAATTAGTTTTTAAGGTACAATTCCGTAGCAGACCGTAGGCGGCAACTGCAGGTGGAGTGTCGCCGCGACACGACTGGTTCCTATGAATTTCTATAAAACTCAAACTCGAAAGCATTTATTTCAATTAAACCATTTACAGGCACTTTTGAATTATCACAGAGTCGGTCAGTTAGTCAAAAAGTTGAAGCTAGTTGCCCATTCTAATTCGTAGATCTCTATGGAGAAGAACGGGCAAGAAACTCCAAAGACACTCTTTTAAAAATGTATATAGATATTACAAAATCCTGAGTACAGTATTCTTGGTGCTTCCATATGTGAGAACAATGTCAAACGAAAAATGATCAAAAACAATTCAAAATATAAGATTCAAAATAAGCCCTGGCAAAAAAGAGATGACCAGTCTCAACTGACGGCGCCCGTTCACGAACATGACACGTGGATCAGCACCATCCAGCTTAACCATTTTGTAGGGAACCGAATGAAAAAAAAAAATATATATAGCGAGCGACACGTCGGACTCATAGATATACATAGAAACAGTCGTGTCGCGGCAACAAGTCGCCTGTAGTTGCCGCGTGCGGTCGGCTACGGAATTATACCTTCCTCGCGAAGGAGGAGGCGGAACGCTTGAGGGAGAGGCAAGGTATGCGCCCTCACGTCCCTAACCGCCACCGCCGCAGGAGACGCTCTGGGCGTCGGGAATCCCTGGCGGATTCCCGGCCACCGTAGGCGCGGGTTTGCGGACGGCGAGCAATGGATAGCTAGCCGTCCGATAAGGACCAGGCTGGGTCGACGCCGACGGCGCGTCGTGTTCCACGCGCGCCTCAAAGAGATGTCAGCACAATTGGTTGGGTCCGCTAGGACCGATGCCTACCAGGGCTGCGGGAAAGTCCGAAAGGGATACCGGGGCCCTTGGCAACAGGCAACTGAAGGAACACGGGTGGGTTTTAGTCAGTAAAAGTCTGACACGTCCTCCCGCTCCGCCCAGAGCGAAGTCACTCGATGATTTCCCACCCTCAAAAAAAAAAAGGGTAGGTAATGAACCTTTTTTTTTTCTGCCCACTTCCTCGTATCATACCGTGACCGTGCTGGGAACTTGTCAGGCAAAAAAATGATATTTGTATTGAAAAGTATGACACTATTCCCACTAGACCCTTCCGTCACCGACCAACACCTTCGCGTGCCATCAACGGAAACGGAGCGTCAACAACGTACGCGCAGGCGGCGAAACGGTGAGCATTCGGGTTATAACCGGGTATGATGACTGTTCTAAACAATTTATAATTGGAAATTTTTCTATAGGTAGGTAAGTAGATAAGTATAGGAAATAATTCTCTCAACAAAAAATATATTCACTCGTTCTTTCTGACGCGTATGCGTCACGCGGAAACAGGCAAACACACAAACACAACTGCTACAATCGAGAGAACGGGAACCGTATGGATATGACACGCGGATGATTCGCAGATCGGTCACTAAAACCGTTATGCCCGGGTATGTTACGCTGTAATTTATGATACGTGAAGTATGTAGAAGAGAATGAATTTATATGCAGTAATTACAGTCCCGATGGGAATGAATGAGTATTCAATGAATACAGAAAAGATCACAGAATACATAGATAGATATAACGTTTATTTGGTGCACACAAAAGACAAAAAAAAAGAAAAAAATTGATAAACATCGTTTCTGAAGTGTCGAAACTTTGGTATTAGGCACCATGACGTCACTCCGTATATGAGCACTGCCAGAGATAACACAGCTACACACCAGTTGAAGATTAAGGCACTGTCAGCTTTATCAGCTTCATTAACAGCAGATATGATGAGTGTGGAGACTGAAAATGTACTCAGGATGCGCACTTAATCCGTACTGAGTTGCCAAGTCAGTAATAGGAATAGATATAGGGAAACTAGGATAACTATTAGTTGCTGTTTTAAATATGTATTATGTCAAAGATTATTGTTAAGTTGTATGTAATGTTACGGCTGAGCGTTGGTTCCTTGGTTTGAGTTGTGTCACCCTCTCTGGCAGGGCCACCAACAGGGATTTTAATTTTGATAACACAAAAATTTTGTCGTTAATTTGTCCAAATTTGTTACCAAATATCAGAATTTGTCGTTCACTGGTTCAAAAGATATAAGGGTTTATAGGTGGCCCTGCTGGAGAGACTCTCCCCAGCAGAGCCAAATTTATATCTCAAAAACTAGGGCACCTAGCGAAGATCTGTTTTCTCCTATATTTTGTCGCCAATTTGTCCAAATTTGTCACCAAATATCAGAATTTGTCATTCACTGGTTCAAAAGATATAAGGGTTTATAGGTGGCCCTGCTGGGGACACATTTTTAATTTAATGTGACGCCACATACCTTTTATCCAGCGGACGATCAAGATGCTTCTAACGATACCTCATTTGTCAAATTGTGATGAGTGGTTTAGAAGATAGAGGGAAACAGATGAACATACTTTCATACATACACACATACTTACATACATACCGGTCAAAATCATAACCCTCCTTTTTCTTCGCCGTAGTCGGGCAATTAATTTACTCTTTGGTTAAACTTATTTCTTTACCTTGAGGTTATTTCAAATAGCATACTAAAGTACTCGGGGGGCCACAGGGTCCACACACTAACAATGTGACATCTTTATAAGAACATGTAAAATAAGTTTTCAGTCTGTAGGATGAACAATTGTATCGAAAATGAAAAGTAAGGGTGAAAAAAAGCTATTGTGTTGTAACGTCTAGGGATTTGCCATCAAAAACTGATTTGTTGTTTAGTTGGGCTTTTAGTCCCGTAACGCAAAACGAGTTGGTTACATTCTTTATACCCTTTTATAAGGTACTAGCTTTTGACCGCGGCTTCGCCCGCGTGGATGTCGGATATCGTCTCACGGGAACATACTACCGGGATACTTAAGAAATACTAGGTTTCCTATACAAGCTTTCATCTCCGCTATAGGATTATTTTTGAAAATAAAAGTAGCTTATGTCCTTCCCCAGGATGCCATCTATCCCCTTGCCAAATTTTATCAAAATCCGTTCAGTGGTTTAGGCGTGAGAAGGTAACAGACAGATAGACAGTTATGTTAGAATTTATAATATTAATTATGGATAGATAAGATAAACAAAATCAATCTCATCTAAATACGTGTGTTAAAAACTCCAACATATGAACGCTGAAGAATCTCAAACTTTAATCTTACCTTTTATTCACAGTTCTCAAACTTACCGATGGTTACACAAATGTTAAAAACTTTTAGAGTGCCTGCATGCAGCATTCTTTTATGGTTTAAACTATTGCCACCAGGGGTTAACAAGAATTCTTGACTGAAGTTTATTACCTACTTTGAGAAGGTTTCCTGGGATTCACGGCATGCAGGTATAGCGATGTAACTACATTGTAAATTTAACTCCGAAGCGAAGTAATACGGGGCTTAAGAAGTTATATTAGTTGTAAGGTTGGATTTTTGCGTTGGTTGTCGAACCTGATTAGCTGAAAGTCGTATGTACTGATGGAGTTTCTTGGTCTTTGATCCGGTCATTCGTTAGGTATGTCGCTGTAAATGTCCGCGGAATTTGCAGGATTTTTATTAATTGAAAAAGGGCCAGACGTGACAAGAGAGCTGGCCCATTCTTCGGCCAAAGAATCAGCATTGCCATACAACGTGGCAATGCTGACAGTCTTTTGGGCACTTTTTCTGCTGACAGCGATGCGGACGAGTTTTTTTAATGCACTATAGTAGTTATTTCCGTTCCCCTCTTTTTATATACTTGTAATTATAAGTATTGTAGTGTTACATGTGTATAATAATGTATATTATTGAAATTACAGCAAAAAATTCCATTATGTAAACACAATTGAAAAAAGATTGATCCGCACTTCAAAGTCCGACAGAAACTTTGTATTTTTCACTAGGTATTCGCTAATTGCCTTCTTACAAAACATTAAAAAAAAAAAAACACTCCATGCATACTGTTTTGTCATCGCGACGCGACGTGACGACGTACAAGTTCGAAAAGGTAATTCACTGTCGACGTGACAAGCAAGAAAACATGTTCGGCCTATCGACGCGTTGGTGGAACCACTAACGATCACCATCCGAACTGAGT
The DNA here is from genome assembly GCA_949152455.1 of Lithophane leautieri. Taxonomy (NCBI): domain Eukaryota; kingdom Metazoa; phylum Arthropoda; class Insecta; order Lepidoptera; family Noctuidae; genus Lithophane; species Lithophane leautieri. The sequence continues at coordinate 4,874,051 of OX424469.1, read as the reverse complement.
GCGCCTTCAAAATCTTTATTACTGCTTCAGGTGCAAATGATCTCTACGCAAACGCAATAACTTGTAAAGTCATATAACCAAACACATTCATAAAAAAAAAAAAAATTAATGATGCTACATCTAAGTTGTGTCGTACTCGACCTAAATAATAATTTTCAGTAAACATGCATGATGAATCTTTTGTCATATCGATATCCGATTTAATTATCCCGAGATTGATTGGATGGGTATTAAATAATGAACTTAATTAAAAATAAATGTTTGATGCCATAAAACAATAACTACCAATTTCCAATCACCAGGTATTTGAATATAAAAAAACCCAATTAAGGATGGGTACCTACCTAAATTAATCGGTGTCGATATTAAATTAATCTGATCATTGTTTGAACCAATCTATGATGGCCATGGGTCAAAAGTCAATATTTGGCAGGTAAACCAAATTAAAGTTCATCATTTCAAGTTTAGGGCTCGTTCTAACCAAAAATATTCTACGGTCCGTACAGTCCGGATTTTTTTGTGTTTGGAGGACTTGAATAAGGAGGAGGTAGGTCTATCTGAAACAGTTTCTTAGCTTTGATATTCATAAGTCAATTGGGAAAGCAACTGTCAAAATGGCGCTGTCGTGATAATGCAAAGCGTGAGGTGGTTTTTATATTTATTTTTGTGGAAATGACTTGTTTGTGTTCCTAAATGCTCGGAAATTGGAATTTACCATTTTTCGAAAGACCCTAAACTTAGGAGATTTTGGCATAAAGCTATTCGTAAAAAAATATTTTAACTTAACAGAGTTCGAGGAGGATAGATCGGAAACATTTTGTAGAAAGTGATTACGAGGAAATAAGTAATATTTAAGGTTTTTACAAAAATACTGCAATCACCGAATACAGTATGTTAACTAACAGAGGGCGTTCCCGTTAACCCGCAATAGTATACCATACATACAAGCTAAAAAAAATATTACCATTAAAAAAAAAAATGTTTTTTTTATTTTTTATAATAAAATATTCACAAAAAATATTAAATTGATACGTAAAAGAAACACTCTGTACACGCGCACTTGTCCTTCAAAGTAAGTACGGCAATGTCGCAATTTACCTATGAATGACGAGCCGCGTGTGCGGCGATCTGATTGATGCGCCTAGCCCCGCCCCCTGCTCCCCGAATGTCCACAGGATTTGTCCACCTAATTTTAGTCGGAACTAATCTCGCGCACATACCGGATGTGCATTTATTTTCGCATTGCAACATCTTGTCTCCTTTCGTCATTCGTGTGTGAAAAATGCCGCGTTATCAGTTCAGTGGTCGGGAGTATGTTAACATGGTGCATATTTAAGCTGAATTTAATTGTGTGATGGTGCTTTGAGGATCCCAATGCACAATTTAATGCGACGAGTGCACCAAAACAACCGTCGGCGATTGCAACAAGCAATGTGTAGAGAGAGAAGGTTAGCATATTGCGTAGTTCAAAATCTAAGTAAGTCTTTAAACATTATTTAAATGTGCCTACCGTGCGTACCTAAAACCTTTTCGAAAAAAGAAATAACACTAAGAAACGACTGTGCCACAAAATAAATAAGATCAGAAAGCCCACTCTTTGCTAAAACTACTTTTATACTCAGGGAGTACCTACCCCGTACAACGAGCGTATTACTTCTGTGGTGTTACACGATTGCTATTAAGTAATTTATTACGAATGCAACTGCATAAAGTAAAAGTTTTTTTTTTTTTTCATTTCGATGTCATTGCAGAAAACATTACAAAACGTTAGACAGTGATTGCTAACGTGCAATACTTCATTATCATTTAAAAGCTAGTCTAAAACTGAGATTTAAATGAAACTTTCTCTAATACTTAACCGCACACTATTTATGAGCGTAGTTACCTACTACGTTATTTATTTTTCTAATTACTTTCTTATTAGCACTGTAAGGCACCGGAGTCACCGATCTGAGTGAATAGGTAAGACACATTCTTGTACTTGTTCCATGAGTGGGCCTTCTGTACTTTTATCTGTTTATTTTGTGGCCGCGAGCCCGCGACCGACGCGACGTGTCGGCAAAGCGCTGCCGACGCGCCACCCCGTGTCCATTACTCGGCTGCTGCGATCAGAATAATTCGCTGTACTCTGTATTCTAATATGATTGAATCGTGGCTTAGATAGGTACATGAATTTATGTTTTTACTGTTTGCGAATAGGTTATTACAAGCCCAAGGGGCCTCAGTGACGCGTTCCTTTGTCAGCCGGGCATTTGAGACGGGTTGTTAAATCAAAACATACATAAATGTTTTATTTTACTGAAAACAACACGACGCTGTGTTTTTTTACTGTCTTTCCGCTCGTTTTCCGGTGATGCAAGGTTGCATCAATCAAAACCGTTGAGCCCCACTGTTGCATATTTGCATCAGTTGACTCACGCTATTAAAATCTCTATTTCTACGGAGTAAAGGGCTAATATCGTCTGTGGAAAGGTACAGTATTAATTTTGCCGCCTTTACCAAAGTCAGCGCTCGCCATTCAGTGCCGTCACGCCGCCCGCCCCCCGCCCGGCCGGCCGGCTCGGTGAGAAGCTCGCTCGGCATCGTGCGCGCGCGAGAACAAAATTGCGACGTTGCCGGTTTGGGCTACGCCACTACGCTAGGTATTTCGCGTTAGTATTTTGATTTTAAACAGGTCGTTTCGAATTTATTGCCAATTTAGTTTTTTTTTTTATTCGGATTTTTTTTAACTCATTTTTATACGCTGATATTTTTATTTGAATCTATTAATGATATAGATTATCGAGTTTAAGGGAACGCCCTCTGTTATTTAACATACTGTATAAGGGAAAAGTCAAAGAGATTTAAGATTTTTGAGTAAATAACCTAATGCGTTCGGAAAAGTGTAGGTTTTATTTATTATTGTCATTTGGTGTACAATAAAGTATATATAAATAAATAATCCTCACTATCCATACTAATATTATAAATTCGAAAGTAAAAATCTAAATCATGAATGGTCACGGAATGGAATGAACGGGAATGAATGAACGAAATATCAAATTTATTGTAGGCCGTAGGGACCTAGCTATGGTCACGCAATCTACAATTAGCATTGACCAACTTTCCCCTTTTTAGAGTGATTAAAAGTGTAGTAGATAAATATGCATAGAGTGGAAAATTATTAAAATTAAATCTAGTTTTTCCATCATATTAAATTAAATAAAACTGTTGACCTACTTTTTGATCGAAATGTACTTATATGTGACGTTTAATTGTCTATTCTATACTCCAGAACTCTACCCAAAGTTCTAGGGGAACTCTATGACATATGACACAAACTCGCAGTAGGTGATACAGAGTACATTTTTATATAGGTAGGTGAGTATGTTCCTTGTTATAAAAATGTACTCTGTGGCAAAGAGTACATTTTTATTGCTCTGTGGTTGCTAGGACACAAAACATTAAACTGTCAAAATCATGCCATAACAAAAAATGAAATGAAATTTGAAGTAAAACAAAATGGCTTGCGCCGCTCCATGTACTCTTCTAATGCAGACCTACTTCCTATACTCTGCCTTGCTTGCGCTGAAGCTGCTGGCATTTATTCCCTTAGCCAGTGTGGTGTGCCAGCCTGAAAGGGTCCAGCGATCAAACATAAGTGACCTAAAGCATTTGACTCCTTTCTGGTTGATTGCAGCCTTGTACATGACTACATCCCCAGACCCAGTAGCAACAAAATCACTCCTACGTGTCTACGTCCTCGCACGAATCGTATCAGCCCTAGGCTATTTACGAGAGATGCCAAAAATGACACAATCCGCGTTCGTAGTGTCGTATGCAATAACAAGTTATATGGGCTCAAGCGTAATATATACTTATTGGAACGCGCTATAAAGGTAACGGAATAGCTCCACAATTTTTTTTGTGCATTTGAAATTCATATTATTATGAACAATGTGTCGAAGGATGTATGTGGCTATAAAGGGAAACGATCATGTACATCTTTGTCAATATAAAGTAAAACTTTATCATACAACAACGACTGTTCCCTTTTTTTTCGTTTGGAAGTTTTATTGCTGTTGAATATTGCTTGAGTTTCTGGTTTCATGATTTGCATTCAATGCTTTAAAATTGTCCTTCATGTTAACATCATTTAGAAAAAATCGCAAGGGGTTTCATTGTAATCGTACCATATACGACAATGCTATGAACGTAGCGGTAATATAGTACTACGGTGCCTTGAACTTACTACCGGAGATAATGTTTGTTAGTTTGTCCGGAACCACTGCACTTTATAACCTTTAGCTTTTTACAGTAGCAATTTTTTTACCCCAAAGGGCGCTAAACTATTATAGGTGTATTATTTGACTTTGACTTTGTGCCGAGAAAAAAGTCACCAGTTTCTTTCAGGATTTGTGGGATGCCCCGCTAAGAGGGACTCCTATTTCTGAATGGTTAAAAAAAAATAACCTCGAAGGGGAAGGCGGATCCCCTTCGAACCTAACCTGATCGAGTCGGGGTGCCCCAAGTCCCGACCTCACTTCCTCGCTCTTGCATCCTAAGTTCTCGTAGTAACAGAAGTAGCAACATTGCCTTTTGTATGTACAGAACTGCGACACTCTATTCGATAGTGATAGAATGCCGCTAGTGGCACTGTATACGAGTACACTTCCTTGAAAATATTATAAATATTTATATAAGATCATAAGCAGTTGCGATGCGTTTCATTCAGTGAATGCGTCAATAGAAAAGACGTGATGTAATCTGGGTTTACGACATACAAACTTTGCAAATCAGTAGTCAAAACGGAAAGATTTTCCGATGGGTGCGTTCGCTCCAGGTTCAGAATCTGGAAAGTTGGCTTGTTGACTCTCCTTATCGGGGGCGAATCTTTTTAGAGCTAACGCGAGAGGATTTATGAATTATTTATTAGTAAAGTAAGTACTTATTGTATGTGGAATGATTGAGGCAAAAGTTTGAATTATTAGGAAGTAAAATTATAAGAATTGTTACAGAAGCTACAAGGTCAGTAGACTGCTCGGTCGCTTTTCACAATTAGACTCTGAAACTGGTAGGTACATCTGTAGGATTATTTATGAAATATCTTGCTGTTTTGGTTAGTTATACCAATAATTCGATCTTTGTAGATGACCGAAGAGCAGGGACGGGTGCCCCAATGTTACCTCTAAAGGTGGGTACTGACCGGTGTTTGGGGCCGTAATGTACCATTCGCAGCGAGCACGTTAAGTTACGCCGTGTCCTAAAATCCGTGCAATATGCTCGTTTCCAACTCTTTGCTCCCCCGTGTTCTAGATTCGCAAGACACTCTGTGCGCTCGTGACGACTTGTCGCCGCGTAATGACTGAACAGCGTAACACTCAAAGGATTCGTCAAAAAACCGACAGCGTTTGGAGCACTCCAAACGAACAATGCTCGCTTTGTAATATGTTACATTACACCCCGTAACACCGGTCAGTACCCACCTTTATATAGACTCCGATTTAACGAGAAAACAACACAAATGACTTATTCCACAATCCCCCTGAAAATTTAAGAAAGTCTAAAATTCACCGCTGATATTCCCCATTGGGGGGAAAATTGGAATTGAAAAAAAAAATGTCCAGAAATCCCTATTAAAATTTATGACGGCAGCTAAATTTATGTAGGAAAATTATTTCTTTTTCATTACATTATTTTAAAACAAGTCCACCAACTAAGCATGATTACATCTTTTATGCACTACTTAATTAGAACTAACAAAGAAGAAAACCAACTGCTGTGAGCAATGAGCAATGTTACTGGAACGAGTAGTTTGCCTACAAAGTAAGGAGAAAAGATGGAAGTTAGTGCAAGCTTGTTCACAGTTTACTGACACTTCTGCTCACAGAAAATTGAGAATTTTGGTGGCTTTGCGCTTGAATATGTCAAGTCTCATCAATTTTGTTTGAGAATTTTATTGGCATACTGCCAGAATCCTTTGCTAAACGTGCGACTTGAATTGTTCGTTAACTGATGCGCATGTTACTTTGTGAAGATGGTTTCTTTGGCTGGGTTTTTGGAGTCTAAAACCCGAGTGTCTTTCCTTTTGGGCCATTTCAATGATATCTCCATTGTTACTCGTGGTACTTTCACCATTAATACAGCCTTATTTGATTAGATTTACTAGAAAATTGTGTAATTAAAACTTGAAAGTCATTTCCAATCAATCGCGTTAATTGAATGTGTGACATATTTAATTATAATTATGTTGTGCTAGAAATTCTCATGGCTTTTAGTGATATCGAATTTAGTATCTTTATTTTTTTAACGTGAGATGTTACTTCTTAAGATACTCAAGGATCATATTTTATGATTGTTTACTATGGTGTCACGGTAGATGTTTCAGTAATTTTGTTGTAGTTGTGTTAACTAAACCCAAAACTAAGTGTGTTTCGTAATTATGTCTATGAAAGTTGTTATTTACATTAAACAAGGGAGGGTCATGTGAAACCACAACTATTTCTATTTGAGTAGGACACTTTAGTATTCAGGATCACGGCGTATTGGAATATCTCACGGAAATCAGACCAATCTTTGAAGGATAAATCTCTTATATATAAAAATAAATTGCTGTTCGTTTGTCTCGCTAAAACTCGAGAACGGCTGGACCGATTAGGATAATAATTTTTTTGTTGTGTTCTTTATTCTCAGGGGAAGGTTTGTGGGGTGCGTAGACAGGAAACCTCCCCGTGTGCCTGGAGGCTGGAGTTCCCTTACGGATGCGTCCGTGGGGAAGGCCAGTCTCCGGGACGGTGTACCCTGGGGTGCGGGTAATGTTTCCCCATTGGATGCTGTGTGTTAGACACACAGTACCTAGTGGGGAGGCATTGCCCGCATGCCAATATCCTGTCAGCGGGACGCTCTAATGTGTACTCGGAGGAGCACATGTTTAGCAGCGTCTTGAGCGGGCCCGGCGTGCACTAACCCTGCCGCCGGGCAGGTAGGAGGAAGTCCTTCCTTCTGCCACCGTTGGTCTCGTAGCCCCGAAGAGTGTCTAGGTCATGTCTCTGGCATTTGACGGGGGTCGAGGGTCTTGGCTTAACCGCCCGGGCCGCGAGGAAGAAATCCTCTATAAAAAATTACCCCAAACCTCCAAGCGGCGGCGCACCGTGAGGGAGGTTGATAGCTTGACTGATGGGTAGCTAAATCAGCCATTAGTGCGAACCACACTATTTGAGCAAGTACAGAATGATAAATACTCGTGGGAACAGAAATGGAAAAATTAAACCCCAAAAACGAAGAGAGACAGGGAGAGAGAAAGGGAGAGGAGGGAAGTGATGCGCGGTCGGAGTCCGACGCGGCATCGAGCTCTAGCTCGTGTACGAGCGTAGGGCGCGAAGTTGTGGTGGCGGGGCCTTCCGGAAGAAAGTTCTTCCGGAAGCGCCCCAACTCGGGGTCGTCCACAGATGACCGGAGCCGGAGGAAGATCCACTCCGGCCGGCGGGGTGGAGCCCGAGAGAAGGGTGTGGGTAGGGGGCTCCACACCAATGGGGCCTGCGAGTCGAGCCCGTCCAGCCCGGTCAAGCCGGTCCAGCGGGCCGGGAGGCTGGAAGCGGAGGTGCCCCACCCTAGCGGGGCCAGCCTCAGGGCGGCTCCGTCAAAGGTGGCAAGTGGTGTGCCGGGCGCCACTAGTGGCCCCAATTCGCCGGGCGCGGCCAGGCTCGCAGAGATCGTGGTCTCTGCGATAAACAATGTGGCCTTGAAGAGGCTTAAGACCTCAAAGGACAAGGCCATAGCAGAGGCCACGGCCTCCATAATGGCGGCAGCGGAGGCCTCCTATAGAGGGACTCCGTCGGACGGAGTTTCCGAGATGCGGGCGGAGGTCGCACGACTGACGGCCGCAATGGAGCTTCTCCGAAAGGAGAACGCGGAGCTCCGAGCGGACCTGGCCTTGCTCCGAGGAGCCGGCCCCCAGGAGGTACCGCAAAGGGGGGAGCATGGGCAGGGTGGGCCCGTGCCTGTTGCTGCCGAGGACCGGGTCTTGACCCTCGTGCGGCAGGAGATGGCCGAAATGCGGAGACGATTCTCCGCCCTGGAGGCCATCGTCCTGCGCCCCCCGTTGGCGGCCAGCCAGCCGGCCCCCGGCCAGCGGGCGTCATATGCCGCTGCCACCGCATCTGCCACGGCTAAAGTAGCCTCGTCGGGGAAGAACAAGGGCGGGGTGGCTAAGCAGGTGGTGAGGGCCTCGGCCCCGGCCCCGGCACCGGCTCGGGTTCCAGCCCCGGCCCCGGCCCCGGCTCGGGCCACAGCCCCGGCCCCGGCCCGGCCTCGCGCCCCGGCCCCGGCCCCGGCCCCTGCCCGGGCTCGGGCCCCAGTGGCTAAACGACCGCCCCCACCTCAGACCACGCCCGCATCGTCTATATCTCCTCCGGCCCATGTTGAATGGCAAGTGGCCGGGGAGAAGAGGAGGGCGGGCAAGAAGGCAAGGGCGGCCAGAAAGAAAAAGGCCAGGCGGCAGCGGCACAAGGAGCGAAGCGTCGCGGCTAGGCTCCACGCCCCGAAGTCCGCAGCTGTAGTGGTCACGCTACAGCCGGAAGCGGCAGAGAAGGGCGTGTCCTATAAGGACGTGTTCGCTAAAGTGGCGGAGGTGGTGGACCTAGGGGAGCTCGGCGCCGCCGGTGGCATCCGACTTAGGATCGCTGCCACTGGGGCCCGGATGCTAGAGTGCCCCGGGTCGGCTGGCGGCACGGTCGCTGACGCCCTGGCTGAAAAGCTCAGGGCGTCCCTTAACACGGACGAGGTCCGCGTGTCCAGGCCCACTAAGTGCGCTGAAATGCGCATCCAGGGTCTGGACGACTCGGTGACGAAGGCACAGGTGGTGGCCGCCGTCGTCAGGACTGGGGGGTGCTCTGCCGAGCAGGTTAAGGCGGGCACCATCGGTCCTGACTATAAGGGTATGCAAGCCATTACGGTGAGCTGCCCTGTGGCGGCTGCCAAGAAAATAGCCGGGGAGGGCCAACGGCTTCTGGTGGGCTGGGTTTCCGCGCAGGTCAAACTGCTGGAACCCCGACCACGGAGGTGCTTCCGCTGCCATGTGGGCGACCACGTGGGAGCTAAATGCACCTCCGAGGTGGACCGCAGCGATGCCTGCTACCGCTGCGGTCAGCCCGGTCACAAGGCCGGCACATGCACGGCCACGCCGCACTGCGTCGCATGTGCGGCCGCGGGCAAGCCGGCCGACCACCGGATCGGGGGTAGGGCCTGCGTTCCCCCCGCTAAAGCCAGGGGCAGGGGAAAGCCCTCCGCCACCGTCACCGCCACCACCGTCGTCACCGCCGCAGTCGCCGCCACTGCCACCGCCGCTGCCGCTACCACCACCGGCGTCGTCACCGCCCCAGCTGCTGCTGCGGCAGGGCCCTCACATGGGTCTCGGGAGGGGGATGAAATGGAGTGCCAATAACGGCCCCATTTCGCCTCCTCCAGGCGAACATCAACCACTGCGCCGCCGCTCAGGATCTGTTGCTCCAGAGCATGGCGCAGTGGTCGATCAATATCGCCGTGGTCGCTGAGCCGTACTTTGTCCCGCCCAGGGATGACTGGGTGGAGGACCTGAGCGGCTCAGTGACCCTTATTTCGTCGGCCGCCGCCGGTACCCCGTCCCTCGAGGCTGTCAAAAGAGGACGGGGTTGCGTGGCAGCACGGTTCGGGGAGTTTGTCGTGGTAGGGGTGTACTTCTCCCCGAACCGAACTCTCGCCGAGTTCCACAACTCCCTTGCGGAGTTGAAAGTCGTCGTCGTCGGGTTCCGTTCCCTCCCCGTGCTCGTACTGGGGGACTTCAATGCCAAGAATGTGGCTTGGGGTTCCCGGCATACGGACACACGGGGCAGGATGGTGGAGGACTGGGCTCTGGAGACAGGCCTGGTCGTCCTAAACCGGGGTTCCGTCCCCACGTGTGTGCGGATGCGGGGTGAATCAGTGGTGGACATTTCGTTCGCCAGCCCCGCTCTGTCGCCGCGTGTCATTGACTGGCGCGTCATGGAGGGGGTGGAGACGTACTCCGATCACCGGTATATCCGGTTCGACGTCTCCGCCCAGACCTCGAGCGCGCCGGTCCGACAGGCCCCGGGTGGTCCGCGTTGGGCGCTGAAGCAGCTGGACCGGGAGCTTCTCCTGGAAGCCTCGATCGTGCAGGCCTGGGTGTCATCACCGGACAGGCCTGCCGACATCAACGACGAGGCGGAGTGGTTCCGGGAGGCCATGTCCAATATTTGTGACGTGGCAATGCCCCGGGTCCAGCCAGGACGTGCTTCGCGCCAGGTGAGCTGGTGGTCGCAGGAGCTGACAGCGCTGCGCCATGCGTGCGTTGCTGCGCGACGCCAGTACACCAGGCACCGCAGGCTCCGTATCCGCCCTCCGGATACGGAAGCCATTCAGGCGGAGCTGTACGAGGGGTACAGAGCGGCGAAGACCGCCCTCCAGGAGGAGATCCTGCGGGCCAGGGCACTGGCCCGGGAGGAGACGCTGGAGACTCTGAACAGAGACCCGTGGGGACGCCCATACAAAATGGTGCGGGAGAAACTCCGCCCATGGGCTCCCCCGCTGACGCAGAGTCTCCGGCCTCAGCTTGTGGAGGACGTGGTGAGCGCTCTGTTCCCTTCGAGAGGGGAACATACCTCCCCGCTCATGGCTCCGCCTACTGCGGTGCTCGATGCGGACCACACCGCCGACGACGACGACGACGATGCTCCGGAGGTGACCGAGGTAGAAATGAGAGTGGCGGTACGAAGGCTGAATGCCAAGAATACCGCCCCAGGACCCGACGGCCTTCCTGGGAAGGCCTGGGTCCTGGCCATGGAGGCTCTCGGGCCTCGACTAAGAGGTCTCCTATGCGCATGCATGGAGAGGGGCCAGTTCCCACTTCGTTGGAAGACGGGGAAACTGGTCCTCATTAAGAAGCCGGGGCGCCCTGCGGACTCTCCGTCCGCTTATCGGCCCATCGTGCTGCTCGACGAGGTGGGCAAGCTCTTTGAAAGAGTCATTGCAAACCGCCTCGTCGGGCGGCTGGTGCGGGTGGGGCCGGACTTGGCGGAGAGCCAGTTTGGTTTCCGCAGAGGGCGCTCTACGGTGGACGCCATCATGCGTGTACGGGCCCTCACGACGGGGGATGCTGTGGCCCGGGGCGGGGTCGTCTTGGCGGTGTCACTAGACATCGCCAACGCCTTCAACACCCTGCCCTGGAGTTGCATAAGGGAGGCACTCCGGTACCACCGGATGCCGACCTACCTCTGTCGTGTGGTCGAGGCCTATTTGACGGACAGGGCCGTCATCTACCCCGGTCACCAGGGAATGTGGAACCGGCGAGAGATGTCGTGCGGTGTCCCACAGGGATCGGTCCTGGGGCCGCATCTGTGGGACATCGGATACGACTGGGTGCTGCGCGCCGACCTCCCTAGCGACGTCAGCGTAGTTTGCTACGCTGACGACACGCTGGTCCTGGCGCAGGGGAGGTCGCACCAGGCGGCGGCCGATCTAGCGACACGCTGGGTTGCGACAATCGTAGATAGAATCCGGCAGTTGGGACTCGAGGTGGCCTTGCACAAGTCCGAGGTCATGTGTTTTCATGGCCCTCGGAACGCGCCACCGTCGGGTTCCCAAATTACGGTAGGAGGGGTTCACATCGGCGTCGAGTCGACGATGAAGTACCTGGGACTCGTCCTCGACAGCCGGTGGAACTTCGTGGAGCATTTCCGACGTTTGGCTCCAAGGCTGGACCGGGCTGGGGCCGCCTTGAGGCGGCTCCTGCCCAATCTAGGGGGTCCAAACGCCTCCTGCCGGAGGCTCTATGCGGGGGTCGTGCGGTCCATGGCCCTTTACGGGGCACCGGTGTGGGCGCGTTCCCTTAGGCTGCGGCCAGCACGCCGGTTGAACGCGTCCCAAAGGGTCATGGCCATTCGGCTGGCCCGGGGATACCGCACGGTCTCCCGTGAGGCGGCGAGCCTCCTTGCCGGATTACCGCCATGGGATCTGGAGGCGAAGGTCCTCGCGCACATCTGGGAGTGGCGCGAGGAGGTGAAGCGCCGGGGTGTAACTCCGCTGCCGCGAGAAATCGCGGCACAGCGGACAGAGCTCCGGCAAGATCTCATGGCGGCATGGAGAGTGCGATTGTCGCAACCCAGTGCTGGGCACGCCACAATAGCGGCGATAAGTCCCCTCTTTGAGGAGTGGATAGAGAGGCGCCACGGCGTCCTCACCTTCCGCCTGACACAGGTCCTCACCGGACATGGCAGCTTCGGGAGGTACCTGTGTAGGATTAGGCGGGAGGAAACGCCCGGGTGTCACCACTGTGTGGATCGCCCGGAGGACACGGTGGAGCATACGGTTGAGGTGTGCCCTGCTTGGGCGGAGCACCGCCGTGTCCTCGCGGAGGCGATTGGCGGCGGTGACCTCTCGCGTCCGGCCCTGGTTCAGGCCATGGTACGGAGCGAGAGGGCATGGGAAGCCGTCACCTCCTTCTGCGAAGCAGTAATGCTCGCGAAGGAGGAGGCGGAACGCGTGAGGGAAAGGCAAAGCTTGCGCCCTCACGCCCCTAACCGCCGCCGTTGGAGACGCCCTGGGCGTCGGGAATCCCAGGCGGATTTCCGGCCACCATAGGCGCGGGCTTGCGGACGGCGAGCAACGGGCAGCTCGCCGTCCGATAAGGACCAGGCCCGGGTCGATGGCGCGTCGTGTTCCACGCGCGCCTCAAAGAGATGTCAGCAAAAATGACGGGGTCCAATAGGACCGATGCCTGCCAGGGTTGCGGGAAAGTCCGAAAGGGATACCGGGACCTTGGCAACAGGCGAATGAAGGAACACGGGTGGGTTTTAGTCAGTAAAAGTCTGACACGCCCTTCCGCTCCGCCCAGAGCGGGAGAAGTCATTGGATGATTTCCCACCCTCAAAAAAAAAAAAAAAAAAAAAGGGGAAGGTTTGTACGTAAGATAGGTGTAGGTAGGTAGGTATGTATGTATGTAGGTATGATGGTAGGTATGTAGGTAGGGTAGGGAAGGTAGGGTAGGGTAGATAGGTAGGATAGGTAGGTAGATAGGGTAGGGTAGGTAGGTAGGGTAGAGTATGTGTTTAATGCTACCCGTACGAAGCCGGGGCGGGGCAGCTAGTAAAAAAATTAAAAATATATATGTAGCACTTGCTTGTCTATGCCAAACATACCTTAGACCAAACATGTGGCAGTTTCTTTTATATTCAGCAACGGATATCCTTTATATTCTTTTTTATACCATACTGTTAAGCCAGTGAATGACGGAGCTAATGAAATTCTCTCAAGTTTATGACTTTATGACTCCACACAATGAGGCAGTACGTGTGATTCTCTTTCATCTTAGCCAAAATATATTTTATTTTCTACATTCGGGAGAGCCAAATGACTTCTATCAAGACTACAAAATGTCAGCTCTAAAAAAAAATCAACTGTTATGGCACGTAGACGTCAAAATTATAAAATAAATAAAAGTACAGAGTAAAGTACTTATTTGTTATAAAAATGGCGGTAAAAATAAACTTGGATCATCCACTGACTAAAACGTACATGGCACATTCGGCGCTTCTGGTGGTGAAGTTATTAGCCCTAAGTCCTATGGCAGCCATGACTTGGGTAAACAAAGGTTTATTCCCGAACTCCGAAATCGTCCGAAGAGCCTATTTATCGGAGTTGAAGAGCCTAGCTCCATTCTGGGTTGTCGGGGCTCTATACGTGACTACACGACCAACTACAGACATCGGGATAAGTCTCTTTAGGATGTTCACAGCTGCAAGAATGATCTTAATTCTAGGCTATGCGACAAAGCCTGTTCCTCCAATCTTCACTGACTTCGCCCTCGTCCTCTCGTACATGATCACTTGTTATATGTCTATGCACGTAGTGTACTACTACAGAGCTGCCATTTAGATTCTATATAAATCAAATACTTGTTTGATTCAGCACTGCAAAGTCCGGGTGACTCGTTTTAAGGAACTAAATCGGAAAGGAAATTGCTTTTTAGATTGTTTTGTTCAATCTAGAGTGTAAGGAAACGACTGACTTTCTATTATTGATATAGCCGTATTAAAATGGACGAAATAGAAAATGGAAATCAAAAATCTGCCTAACCTTTTCCCAACTATGTTGGCGTCGGCTTCCGGTCTAACCAGAGCGCGGAGCGCCTATCTGACCTCAACACGGTAACCTGGTCATACGATACCTTAGTAAGACTGGTTGTCAGTCTTTCGGGCTTCTGACGATCCGTAACAACTGTCAACGACCACCAACGGCTTAACGTGCTTTCCGAGACACGGAGGAGTCTCGGTACGTAAAGATGGTCACCCATTCACGGAGCAATCCCGGCAAGCGTAGCTTAACCTGATGGATCGACCCGTGCGGCTATTATTACTGAGCCACGAGCTCCTCTAGTCAATAGAAAATGGAAATGTAAGGTGGATTTTTTTTCAAGTTGAAGGTTTACCTTTTGATTCTTGAAGGGTTCTTTTGTAACATTTAAAAACAAAATCTTTAAATCTTTATCTGTGTCCTATTCCAGGTCATGGTCTACCCATGTGCCAAATTTCATCTAAATCCGTTCAGCCCTTTTAGCGTGAAAGCGTAACAAATAAACAAACTCACTTTCGCATTTATAATATTAGTTAGGATTAGGATAGATAGGACTGTTCTTAAATCGATTAAATTATTTATAATCAAATAATGCATATTTTATTTGTTAGTAAAACTGGCAGGTATGTGTAGAACTTTAATACTGGAATTGTTTGTTTAAAATACAATTTATTCTAAGTGAAACTAGAAAGTAACCCAACGCTGCGAGCGAGAGATTGTGTTCAAACGTGTATAGGTATGTACTCCGTGGTTCTAACTAAACATTGACATATTTTCCAAAGCATTTCCACAAGAATACCAAAAGCGTTCCCGAAAACAATTGTCCCGTCCGCTTCGGAGGAAGAGATCTGATAGTCAAAGGAACTGTCCTCGACAATGTTGGTTTATAAGGTTGGGATTCACTTTGTAGTCGACGTTCATACTTGTCAGTATGCCCACTACTTGTACTACTCACTCTGTGGATCAATCGAGCGAATCATTCATATGAAATAGGCACAATCAACCTCAAAAAAGATTTATAAACCGACATTATACATTATAAGACGTATCTATTCAAACACGAAATCTCTTAAGGGGTCATGATTGTACTCATCATTATGAACAACTTTCACTAAAGGACCAAGCCTGAACACGCGAAGACCAAATCAGATTTTTTTTGTTGACGCTGAAATTGCGAGAAAAGCCAACATAAATGTAGATTTATGTTCGTTTTTTTCGCATTTTCAGCGTTGGTCCCATAGTGAACATTCATAATGAAGATACCTTATGTATTCAGTTGGCGACTGGAAATTATATTATTTATTAAGTAATTATTTATAGTTTCTTGTTTATTCTTAAATGAAGTCAATTAAAAGCATAAAGATGCTTGAGTTATTTTAGCAGACTATAAATATGCAGCAGTGTTAGGTTTCTAGCGCCGATAAAACCATAAAGCAGATCAAACTTGGAGACCTAAGTTTTTCGACGTAATACCTAAGTTCAGGAATCTCGTAAGATTGTATTAATATTATCAAAAAAAGTCACACGTGTTAGGCATAAATCGAACACATTAGGTGTAACTACGGATTTTTTATTTGTCTGTCTGTGGTTTCTTATTTAAAGCTTTTTAGTTGATTGACTTTTTTGTCGTAATTGGGATCTAGTTTCTATTACTATAATTTAAAAAAAATTTTTTTTTTTTTGGGGTTATAATGTCAACATGGTACGAAAAAAAAAAACTTTTTAGTTCATGACTTTGTCTTCTAGAGGGCGCCATATTTAATGTGACGTCACATTGCCTATAACCAGCGGACAATCAAAAGACGCTTCCAACGATACCTCAATTGTCAAATTGTGATGAGTCGTTTAGAAGATATGAAGGAACGAATGAACATACATACATACATACCGGTCAAAATCATAACCCTCCTATTTGCTTCGCCGTAGTCGGGTAATGAAAAGCAAATATTCATAAACCTATGCAAACAGAAAGTTCTATGTGGAAACTTAGCGGGCTGGCGAACTTTGGCAACAGGTTGTGATAACGACAAATTGATTGTTCTTGTGACTGTGATATTGCAGCACCCCTGCACGATTGGTCAGAATTAGAATCGGTTTGCAACAAATGTCTAATCCATTGCTACATAAGTTCTGAATAAAATCTGTTCAACAACGTAACTTACGAACTTATGAAGCAATGGATTAGACATTTGTTTCGAACCGATTCCAAATCTGATTGATCGTGTTTACGCAATTAGGGTGCTAATTGTAAAATGGGTATCCATTTACTTATGTAAGTATTTCACTATTTTACTGTAATAAGGGACCTTTTTTAAGAAGAGTATATCTGCATCAAAGGTGCATTTAAAGGCATAAATCTGAGACGCACAAACACTCAAACCTGCAACAAAACAGTTATCGCTAACCCATAGATATTTGAGCAAAGTGAAGATCGACCCCATCGGTGGGTGTGATATTGATATGAATTATGCTTAGAACGGGGTTAAGTTTGGAGATTTATTGCTCATAAATTATCCTAAACCGTTTCTGGATATGATACGGTAAGTTATATGTGAGTAGGAATTATTATGAACTTCCTACATACATACGTAAATTATCTTGACGCATTTCCTTTTCCTGGATCATTTTAGATCTTCTTTGATAACAACAGCAGCCAGAGAATACGCTAGATAACGTTTTGTAATAACTATTAAGGAGATATACTTTTTTAGACTGTCTCGTTGGTCTAGTTCGCATGCGCTACTGTTTAACATGAGATCCTGGGTTTGATCCCCAGGTCGAGCAAAGTGTTATTGAGTTTTTGATCTGGAATTTCTCAGTAGCAGCCCGGAGAATTGATTTGTTGATGGCAATTAGCTCGCCTCTTATTACATGGTACTTAAACATAACTGGCGAAATGTGGGTGTACTATAGATACACCTCTGCCCAACCCTTCGGAAACAAGGCGTGGTGTTATGTTATGTAGATCTACTTTGTTTTAAGAAGTAGACATGCTGCGCCGATCCGATAAAATGTAGGCAAAGATGAGGCAGGACCTTTCGATTACAGTTTTTTTTAATATATGTCTAGCTTTTGTTCAGAGTAAAGGGGGCTTAAAACAGTCACTTTGAAGGGAGAATCATAATAGCAAAATATTATGAATCATCGTAAAATGTCACAAACTGACAATTCATAACATGATCTGCGTGCGATTCCTACTATGAAATAATTCATCTGTTAGACAGTTTTCTGTGGAGATTCGTAAAATGGTCCACATATTATGAATTACTTTTGTGTCAAATTACAGGAATTGCTAATGATAGCTGGAAATTCAGGATATGAAATGCTTTTAGAGGAATTGCTAATGTGGCTGTTTTAGGTCCAAAGGTCTTTCGTAACTATTTGTCTTTATTGATATAACGGATAACAGTACTAACTAAAAAAAAATTAAACTAATAAAAACTAAAACCCCACTACGACTAAAAAGGTATAAACAAGATACTACACACAGACAAATTAAAAATCCGGAGTCACACTTGTTAGGGCATAAATCGAACAAATTACGCGTGACTCCGGATTTTTAAATTTGTCTGTATAATGAAGTATTAATGCCACCATTTTTCCAGTGTGAGAAAGACAAGACAAGGCCGCTAGCGCCATCCCGTTTTCGCAGTGGAATAATGATGGCATTTATACTACCCCTGCATAAGAACTATTGTTGGGGATTTACATAAAAACACCACATAAAATAGAAAATACTGTATATTCACTGAGCCGCGCACTTATAACTAGTACATCTTAGAACATAATAAAGGTTAAAAACATATAAACTGACTTTGATTTTTGTGTTAGAGGTTAAGTACTTTTCTATCATGGCGCAAGTTGTGTGTGGGTCTGAGATAGATTATTTTTAATTTATTCGCTTAGACCAATAGTAGCCATCTAGGTTTAGTTATTTTGGTCAAGCGTAAGCTGTGTTTTCGGTCAAGTTGCAACCTGCTCCCGGGCGAGGCCATTTGTTGTGATTGTGTATCGTAAACTCTCGTAAATGTTGTGTGTGTATGAGTGTTGCAAGTTGAGACCTGCTCCTCTGGGCGAGCCCATTTTTCGTATCAGTGTGCTTAGGGTGTTGCGTGGTGTGTTATAGGTGTCCCACGGTTTTAGAACAGGTTGTAACTTGTCTGCTTGGAATCTAGTTAGATTTCTTGGTTATGTAAAGGGTTTGTTTTTACTATATCTCAGCCCTTATGTGTTTGTATGGTATGTGTCAAAGGAAAATAAAGGTAGCCCTACGCTAATCAGGTACATTTATACTTATTGATAATTTCTAACGAGAAAATTGGGTGATTTATTTTAATCAGTACTTCTTAAGACTAGATAGGTAATCAGTATTTCTTAAAAACTAATTAGGCGTATGTTCGTCGCCAACAACTATATATTTAGAAGATCCATCAACCACCAACCTGGTAAAAAGATCTATAGCAATGTAAGCACTTCCCCGATCCATTATTTTAGATTACCTACAAGAGATTTCCCGGCCCGTAATATCCCGCTCATAAGATGGCGTACGGACCATCAGTTTTGTTCGTAATTGAAATCTAGATTATGTTCGATATCCGTTTGGGTTCGGATATTAATACTTCCAATAACATAGTAATATGGACTTATGAGTTGGGTATATTAGCATTGAGTCGAGTGGAAGTTTGAATGATGTTTTTATTTATTTAATTAGGTGTTTATATATTGGGAAACGTCTTTGAACGCGTCAATTCATTGAGAATGTAAAATATATGAAGTTTGATAGTGCTTTATAAGCTGGCTTTAACTACATGCGTCTATTGGAGAGCATAACTATCCGCTGCATTGAATACAAATTTAACGCCACGTTATGTATTGAACGCATCGTTTCGGTTGGTAGTGCACATATTTTGCCCTGGTTAATTTGCTGTAAAGTACGGCTAAATTTGACAGTGCTCGGAGTGCACTACGTAGCTTCGTCGAGTACGCTGAATACGCGTGCTACGCTGATTACGCTGCTACACGTTCTACGCTAACTACGCCGCTACACGTGCTACGCTGATTACTTGGCTACGCGTGCTACGCGGACTACGCGGCTGCGTGTGCTACACTGAAGCTTATTAACTCCAGTAAAATGGAAACATTTTACGAGAACCAAATAATGCAGTTTTATGTTTCACTCTGTAAGTATGTTAATAAGGATGTCTGCCAGCTAAAGGATAACTTCCTCTTGATTATCAATAACGACACTTTTTTTAATAATATAATGTGGTACCTAAACGCACTTTTATTTTTAAATCTTTATTTATTTAAGGGATTTTTCTACGCATATGCGACGATGTCAATCCCATCGTATTACAAATAACTACTAATTCCTCAACTAAATTAACTACATTAACTACGCGCACTTACGAAATATTTAAAAATTAAAGTAATAAAAACTAAAACCCAGCTACGACTAAAAAGGTATAAACAAGACACAACAGACAGACAAATTAAAAATCCGGAGTCACACGTGTTAGGGCATAAATCGAACAGATTACGTGTGACTCCGGTTTTTTTTTTTAGTTCCTTCATGTCCTCTAGAGGGCGCCATTTTTAATTTAACGTGACGTCACATAGACTATAACCAGCAGACGATCAAGACGCTTCCAACGATACCTCATTTGTCAAATTGTGATAAGTGGTTTAGAAGATAGGAGGGAACAGATGAACATATATACATACATACATTCATACATACATACCGGTCAAAATCATAACCCTCCTTTTTTCTTCGCCGTAGTCGGGTAAAAACTCAGTCAAAACAATTGTTTACAACACCCATTTCTAACTTCCATCAACATTCCAACAGCAACAATCAAACGCGCGTTCATCTCTACAAGACCGTAACACATTACTTCGCTTTATCACAGTGTATGGCAGTTTTATCGTCCCTTTACGATTACTGAGACTTCTAGGTAATATGTTATTACCTCTGTTATTGTAAGCTTTATTGTTTGTTCGTGATCTTTCAACATCTCATGTATTTGAAAAGTTGTGTGCGTTACCCTAGCAAAATATTGTCGAAAATGGACATTTCAAGCTTATAGATAATTAGTTGCTTAGCTTCTGTAATTGTTGCGCACATTTTTAAATTTGTTGTAATTATAGTTTCACAAAAACATTTCCTGCTGGGGTAACATAAAAAATAACTTTAATTCCGGAAGTTGGCGGCAAAAAACGAAATTTGTTAAGCAAAGACACCGACTTCCGAAATTATAGTTATTTTTCACTTTTTTAGTGTTTTTTTTGGAAGTAGGTTGTTTTCTTTTTGTAAAAAGTTTTTATTTTTGTGGTGTGAAGTGTATTGCGATTAACGTAAGGTTATGAATTCATGAATAAAGGGCTTGTAAAATATAACATAATGTTAATAAAATAACTGAATAACTACCTGTAGTATCACCCTCATCACCATAATGGATGTGTTTTGACATATGATGGTACATATGCATTTTACCTCAAATTCTTTAAGGACAACGAGAGTTCTAAACACACATACATTTCATGATTGCAACTGCCGAAAACTCGCGTTTCTCAACAATATTATTATAAAGGTAACTAACTATATTGTAACTAGTAAAAAACATGAAAAGATCTATTCAATTCTCATCAAGAGTTTTTTAAAGCTAAGCCATAAGTACTAATTACGCAATAAACGTTTTGACTTTGACTTTGTAATAGAAACGACATAAATAATCCAAATATTTCTCGAAAATGAATTAAATTAAAATACTTGTTCGGTTTAAAACTACCATTATTACTTAGATTTTGTGGAATTAATATTTAGTTACATTCCAGACATTTATAAGCCTTACAATGATTCAAATTATCGCAGACTTTTACTTAATTAAAATGTAAGTCTCCAATGTCAATGTGCTTAGAAATGATTCTCAGAAAATAATCGAATTTAGCTTTCTGAGACGTTTTCTTTTTTAATTAGTCTATATTGCAAATGACGTTGACGTAAGTTTTTGTTGAAGACACATATCGAGCTGATTAATGTTCAGCAGATATATTAATTTATCTTAGACATAGAATTAGTTAATTCTTGTCTACTGCGCTATGGTACGACTAGGTACAGTACAGCTATTTCTTCTTTGAGCTTTTATGCGGTTTAAGAAAGCTCAGCAAACATTGAAATCTTCAATAGATTTTTACCACACAGATACAAACAAACTAGAATCTGCGAAATATTTTTGCAAAGTGGTGGCTCACTTTGCAAAAATGTTTATTTATTTTATTATTTATGTACACACAGTAAAACACATAGAGATACGACATAATTATAATATGAGTACAAACGTACTGCTTATTTCTTCTTCCTGCGAAAGGAGAAATGAGAAAGAAATATAGACAATAGTGTGTGAGAACAAGAAGAGAAAAACATGATTATGCGAAGTCTTAACTAAAAATATTAAATATACCTACACATATACGCAAGAAAAGAATGTTTCGCAAGACAAGAATTTTATAAGACTCCACAAGAACAGTATGATATCAAGAATCCAAATTGACACGCTACTACATTCCGAGACCTTTATTATCAATTGAAGAACTCGATAACTGGTTCAGGCTGACCCTTGGGCGATATTGGTCGTTAGATAAAATCGAAGGGAACATATTTCAGTGTCGAGCCTTTATGAACTGCATATATCTCAGGGTTCAGTAAAGAGAGGTTAGAAGACATTTTTGATGACTACATTCCGTTCTTGTTACCTTAGAAGCTATGAGCTCTTGAATGAAATGAAATTTTATAAGACCGTTTATTAGGAGTTTCATGAACGTTTTGGTGACTAGTCGTGGATGGAAATTGTATTTTTAACCTACTTCCAAAAAGGTTGAGGTTCTATGTTCGACTTTATGTATGTTTTTTTTTTCCACAATTCAAAAGTGAAAAAAAAACAACAGACTTTCATAAAAACAATACAAAGTGAAATATAACTTTAATTTTGGAAGTCGGTTGTTTTTTATGTAAAAAGTTTTTTTAATAGTTAAAGAAACGACGTTCAATTGGACAGTTTCCCTTGAAAGTCATGCAGAAGGGTTTAAGTCAAACATTTTGTCCAAGCATAAAAATTCATCTCATTTTTATCTATTCATAGTACCTCAACCGTCCACGTTTCAACTTAGATCCACCGTAAGTAAGGTACAACATATTGAGCTAAAAGGCAATTTACCCTTTTAGGTGCTAGAGTCTACAGCCATCTTCATATGTAATATTCCCTGAGCTCGAGCATTGACCGCAACGTGACGTCATTAGTGCGAAGGTACCTGTGAACTAATGACATCATAGTGCTGCCTCAATTTCGTGACTCAAGCGTAGTTGTTACACCACCGATGTGATCCATTTGGATCTCTGCTTCAATAGTTACGGTACGGTACAGGTTACGGCTATAGGTATAGGTGCCTGATCTTACTTTAGGATATCGATGTTGTCTATTATTTAGGTTCCGGACGTCAGATAAGTAGTAGGTGTTCTATGTAAAACATATTCAGCCACATGTGGGTTACTGGAAGCCGACCCCTATATGGTTAGAAAAATGCGGAAGGTGAAAGTAATTTCAATATTATTATTATTAGTTAGCTATATCTCTGTAAAAATAAGTATCATTTAACCGTTCATCATCGTGATCATAATTCTCTTGCCCTTATTAACTTTAGGCTTAACTGTTATACCATAAAAATCAAGGCATGTTAATTAAGACAACGTTTCATGTAAAATAATAATGTCCTTAAAAAAAACAATAGAATGCATATTATGACCCTTTGGTCTGATGCAACTAGGCCACAATTCTCAAGAGTTCATTACCCCGATCAAATACCGATGCCGTCGGCATTTGAATTCCTACGCCCAGTTGAATTTCCTTTGCCCCCGTCGCATTTCCGAAGCCGAAAACAACGCTATTATCACTGAGTTGCCATGTTCCAACCGTTACGGACCGTCTATACTGAAGTGGGTCGTCAAAGAGTAGTTTCCACCTGATGCAACGTTCTGTTATAGTTTGTAAAGTGTCCTTTATAGAAATGCATGTTGTGTCAACTAGGATTGTTTTGGATTGTTAGATTTTATGAGTATTGTATTGGTGAGACAAAGCTTGGTTAGAACATCGCGAACGAGGTTTTGAAATTGCTAGATGGTACGTGTATATTGTTTTCAACATTTTCGGTGTTTTGTCGACAATTTGCTTGTCTCAACTCAGGGTATAAAAAATATTAAATTCAAGGATTGTGAAAACATGAAAATCCTAACTCCTAACTAATATTATAAATGCGAAAGTGGGTTTGTTTATTTGCTTGTTTGTTACACTTTCACGCTAAAATGGCTAAACAGATTTGGATGAAATTTGGCACATGGGTAGACCAAGACCCGTAGAAGGACATAGGCTACTTTTCATCCTGGATTACAGACGAAGTCGCGGGCAGCAGCTAGTAAGTATGTGATAAATCGAAATATGGCTTTGTCTATAGTGTAACAGAATATAATACGTATATAACGACAATAAAATAAAATAATGACATAATTAGTCGAACGAATCGATGTGTTTCAGTACCTAGTGACATTTTTTCCCCATCGATCAAACACTTAATGAGACTGTAAATGTGAAATAAAAAGAAAGTAGCGAAATAAATAGAGGTTTTGTTAAAACTAGAAATGAATTCAGATAACAGAAGTAATGATAATACTGACATATAGGTTAATTTTTTGAACATGGGTTACTATAGTAACTATGCAAACAGTGTTACGTAGAATTTGAGGCTTTTCAAAAACATGAGTAAAGCTTCTACATAGGGTAGGTAATGGAAGCAGTAAAAGAGCAGTGATGGCCACTGAGCCACCACTGCTCTTTTACTGCTTAACGACTTACGAGTTGTAGGTCGTTGGTTCGAACTCAGACAGGCGCTTTACTTTATGTAAAGTATTTCATCACCACTGCTCTCAAAACGGTGAAGGAAAACATTGTGAGGAAACCGGCATGTCCTAGAACCAAAAATTCGAAGATACATGACTGGGCTCGCGTGGTGGATTACGGCCCACTCCCTCTCACAGAGAGGAGGTCTGTGTCCCAGCAGTGGGAAAATAATAGGCTGATAATAATAAGGGTAGGTAATAACCGGTTTAGTTTAATAATAATTAATTCTACAATGTGTGCTAAATACCTACTACGTGAAAACTGAAACGTACGGAGTATAAAAAGCGGTAAATAAAGACCCTAATCACAGGCTGCACAGGCGCAAATTCATCCCGAGATTAATGATGGATTAGCCGAGTTAATTTTCACCCGTATCAAACCTTATCAAACCCATAGTTTCGATAATTCCAAGAAATGTGGACATTTTTTGTGAAGAGAATTTGGGGCATGGTGTAGGTTGATTGTGTTTTCGTAAAGCTGCTTTTTAGGGTTCCGTAGCCAAAGGGTAAAACGGGTCCCTATTACTAAGGCTATGTCAGACTGTCTGTCCGTCTGTCCGCGGCTTAGCTTAGAAATTATTGGTATTAGAAAGCTGTAATTTGGAATGGGTATACATATAAATTAGGACGAGAAAGTGGTAAAAAATAATGAATTTTTTTTTAGAGTACCTCCCCTGCACTTAAAAGTGCCCTCTATTTTTTTTTCTCGCTTGTCCCATAGTTTGGGTTTTCGTTGGAAAATTCATTCAAAAATATTGTTGTGAGTTTGTTAAAACCATTTTTGGATTCAGGGATCCGTTTGCGAAATATTAAGCTTTAAATTGCTAATTTTAAAGAGTCAAGTGTCGTCGTCCCCTGCCAGGTAAATGGTTCGTTTTGGATATGTGAAAAAATTCACACCAGTAGTATATATTACGAAATTAAAAGGAAAACTATCACAGCTAAGTAGGCTCTACAAGTTAACGAGTAATAATCGACCAACTTACATTTGCAGTGGCAAAAACATGTTTTCCCGTACATTCCGTATGGGAGAAAAAGTTTTTTAAGGGATAAATTCATCCCAACTGCGGAACCCTTTATTGTGCGTGGTTCGACACGCACTTGGCCGGTTTTTTTCTTAATGTTTTTGTATATGTCCATCGGGGTCACTGTGGATCAAGTACGTACCTACAGTTTTTAGATAGTAAAGCACGTAAATCATTCAGTCTCTCGACAGCTTGAATGATTTGGGGGGGGGGGTGATGACCCCCTCGAACCGCGCCTGAAACCACTGCAGTTCATAAGTACGTACCTAGGTACACTTTAAGTTCACTTGTGGTAGCTAGAATGGATATTTATACCTACTAGGTATAAACATTCGAATAGTGCGTAATGAAACACAAAAATAAAAATGAACTTTTGAACAGATGTGTCAAACGGAATTGTAAATCCTGCAGTATTTTTACGTCATGTGAATACGCTGACTGTGTGACGTCACTATTTCGACCCGTCAATAAACTGAACGTTAGCAACCCTAAAATAGAATTCCATTTATGAAGTCAATGGATAAAAAATATTCGTTGTTTTCTATTTTGATGGAAATGGAACTTGAAATCTTTACAACGAGTTCTACTAAAGGATGAAGCGATGGCTTAAACAAGGAAAGAATTTAAATAATTACGTTTTCTATTATGCAACAGGGAAATTTACTAAACCCATTTCGCGAAAAATAATGGACTTTATACACTTGACGCCGACAACATTAAAAAAGAACAATTAACACCGTTTTCAATTTCGTTTTTACTTCGTTCATATTTTCACTTTCTAGGCACAAAATAAACTTGCTTACTTAGACATTTTATACAGATAATGAACCTTTGGGAATTTAATTATTATGAGAAAGTTACTTTAGCCTTCTCTTGGTAGGCCTAATTATCAATTTTAATAACATTAAAGCCCTCCCTAGATTCTTATTCAGAGCACCGAGCAGAATTTTTCTTATATTATAAAGGATTTTATGAAAATATCTTTGTTAAATTCTATTCAGAAGCAATGTCGAGATTTCTTATTATAATAAGGTTAAGAATTACAATTTGCTTTATAGTTAAATTATGACATTAATCATTTTGATACATGAGTTACTTTATAAAATATTAATAAATAAATCTTAACCACTAAATCTTCTTACTATTACTGCGAGTTGTAAATGAAATTCTGATATTATAATAACTTAAAGATAAATGAACCGGTCTAGTGGACCACCTGTTTCAGACCCAGAGGTCCCGGGTTCGATCCTCAACAGGGGCAAAAGTTTTTTCTCGGTTTTTTTGGTGTTAGGGCTTATTCTAAGTCCATCTGGCTAGCTACTGCCACTTTATCTAAATCTGTCGCCATAACTACAAAGTTAACAGCCATTATTGTGGTTCGGCAGTTAGAGGTAAGATAGCTAGTTCCTCTGTGGTTGAGTGACGCTCGCTTCCACCTTCGGCCTGATCAGCACTTACCATCAGGTGAGATGAAGAACAAAAGCTACCTCGTTATTGATAAAAAAAAAATTAAACGTTAATAAAACTTTTTTACATAATATATCAAGTTACTCTCGAACAATAAAACTACTGCCTCCAATGGCTGCAAAACAATTTTGAAAGGATACGTTACCTAGACCTCAATACCGAAGCAAAGTCTAGGAACATCAATCAATTATCTACGCTAGATCAGATTACTCTGTTACTCTATACAAGCTATGATATATACAGTGTGTTTTAACTTACATGTCCTATTTGGTAAATAAACCCGGTACGGGAATCATTTTAAGTTTTCGCATTTCAAGTCAGGTATGAATTACAGAAATTGTTTCGAATAAACCATTTAAAAATCGTTACGAAAATGTTAACCTCTGAACGCTATATTTGTTTTCTAAATACGACAAGTAAATTAAAATACACTATAATGTTGCCCGATTTCGGAGGCTACCGACTTGCTGCGAAAGATCGATTCCTAAGCATAATGTATGTTGGCATAATTTTGATCGATGGATCGCCGATACCTTTGTAAAGTAGGTAACCATTATTTTTGATATTTCAAAAGAAATTGAGCAAGACAGTAATCGGTATATACTTATCCAGAAATTTTTATGAACTGAAAATTATAAAGCGTCTCAAATGGTTCAATTAATTTTTGAACTGCTTCTAGAATCATAATACTCGAAATCATAGTCAACTTTCCAAGAGGTAAGGAAAATATTTACGGATATGTTTTAAAAAGACTCCGGGAATCGTGCCCAGGGGACCAATCAGATAATCCGCGCGCGAAAAATGTAAAGCCACATTATGACGCCACACAAATATAGTGAAGCAGATTGCGATGATTTAACCGTCTGTCGCCGACTCAAATCCACTGAAGTGCGAACCAAAATACACGTTCGATCTACAAATCCGGGTCACCACTCATCTGTGAAAATCACATTCGAAACTCTAAGGATTGAGCTTCGAGGACTTATTAGCGGTTGCTGTTACATGTGATAAGAACTGGCAAGTGATTGCAGACGTCTTGTGTCGAAGTTCGTCCTTTGTGAACCCGATTAGATTAACACTTGAATGTTCGATGTATTTGCACCAATTGCTTTTAAGGAAATTAATTTTCTTAGACATTGTTTAAGAAGAATGGCTTAAGATTTGTTAGTCAAGATTTAAATGTAGCAATTAATTTACTTATTTTTCGAAGGGATATTTTCAATACACTACAAAATACTCTCGAATCGGATTGAAAACTTGAAACATACAATAAATTAAAGAAACAGCTCCAACGCAATGCTAAATTTCCATAGAAATACTAGAAAGAATATTTTATGACTTCTACTTTTCATAATAAGCTGCATGGGACCAGATTATTCAAATATTGAGTGTTCTCAGTATTTGAATAATCTGATCCCATGCAGCTACGAGTACGATATTTACAGTAAAAGATGTCACAAAACCCCACAAGTTAAAAATAACCGTTATTTTCTCAAACTTTTATATTTGCCATTCCAAATGCGAATACGTTCGTTTTGAATTTTATATGACCATAGCGTTGAGAGTATTGCCAGTAAATTCCAACTGAGGTGTGACCAATAAATCGATAGTGAGTGCAATCGAATGGGAGTCTCTGGTGAGTCTACAAGACTCTGCACTCTCGCACAAAATATTGTTGGTAGCAAAAAATAGGTTACTCGTACTTAAAATAATTTTGTGCGAATGAACAAATTGTTTCAGGCACGGTATAATCACGCCACGGCAACGCGCCCCCCAGGGGGTATTAACGCTCACGAATAAAGACCCTCGCATGAATTCCCGATGTTTAATTTTCATACATTTGCGAAGAAACTGGAGATTTTATGAGGTAATTTGGGATAAGCATTTAATAAAGTACGTATGAAATGCCAAAGTGATAAGTTTGGAAAGAATATAATAAGTCTTTAAATATTAAGCTGCTAATGTTCTCTTAAAAAAAAAAAAAACAACTAGTATATAATTATGCAGAGCTTGGGTAAGTTACCTCCTGCCTGTTAATTACAACAAACTATACTCTTCTGCGCACTGGCAGACTGGCGCTTTACTTTGTGTAAATAATTTCATCACCACTGCTCTCAAAACGGTGAAGGAAAACATCGTGAGGAAACCGGCATGTCTTAGAACCAAAAAATTCGAAGACATGTGACATCTACCAACTGCGCCCGTGTGGTGGATTACGGCCCACTCCTTCTCGAAGAGAGAAGGCCTGTGTCCCAGCAGTGGGAACATTATAGGCTGATTGTATGTATACTCTTCTGCAAGTTTTTCTTAAATTGTCAGCTTTCTCAGATAGAAAATGCAGCATAATAATTGTGATTCCAAATAGTTAGCTTTAAATCTATAGGATTTTCAGACTTGCTCAGACTTGCATCTTGTTTAAAAATAAATACTTACAGAGTTTATTTTGGAAGCTACAATTTGCCGAATTTAAGTCGACTTCTTCGTAAACCTTGCTTGACCTTAAGGCCCCACAGATTTCGCCGTAAGGGCTTTACGTTTCCATTCTGACATAATCCCGTATTCGTCACTTAGAGCACGTACGACGAGGGAAAGGATGATCTATTCTTGGCCAGTCATCAAGGATGACATTGCTAATTTAATAGCTTAGGGGTATATTCTCGAAATATCGCATCCCTCAAACTAATTTCAAAATGATGTGAGTTCTCGTATAAATCTGATTCAATTTCAAATTGTATTCCGAACAGACATAGGTACTACTAGGTACTTTATATTCGGAGAGTATCGAAATACGAATTCATACGGCTTGCTATTCAATTGAAGGATACTGGGAACATTCGCAACCTCAGTCGGTTTGCTGAAATTCAGATTTGTTAGCTGAGCTCGCTTTGGGTTTGTGGTTTGGGATCTTCGTTTAAGAGGGGTCTGCAATTAAGACCTCTAGTGTGTAAATGAGCCTCATGCACTGTACTTATAAATAATTTATATTTTGAAGTACTAATGTTTTCACTATGTTCAGGTAGAAATTAAATAATATTACAAAGGAGGTTTTGTAATCGATTATTGTATTATGATGGCCTATTTAGGTCTAAATAAAATGACAAATATATAAATAAAATTGCATAGGCGTGCTTAATTTTATACTATAATATTTATAATTTTAAATCTATATTAATAATTTATTCTTAATATTATGAATTTTATATTAATATTAATTAATTAAATAGTTCTATACTTATTAATTTGACCTTACTTAAACGACTAAACGTCGGCGATTATTTCGCATTTCAGCCGCGCGAATATCTTGCGCGCAGTCTGTCTTATAGTGGTTTGACCATAAATGAGCAGTGATTATCATTTATCGCTAAAAATAAAAAGGTTGCAATGCACTAAACAAGTAGATTGGAGAAAAATGCTGGCCTGGGAAAATAAAATGAAAACAGCCATTACCCTCGGAAAAAACACACAAAAAGATAATTTTAACGGCATCAAAAAAATATTTGGCCGGCTTATGGCCAGTTATTGTTATTTACATTTAAAACGCAGAGGTTGCATTACTTTTGTGTAAGCTAAAAAGGTTGCATTGCATTAAATAATTAGGTTGGAGAAAAACCCTGGCCTATTTAGGTGAAAATAAAATGAAAACAACCAATAGCCTCGAAAAAAACAAACACAGAAAAAGAAAATATTAACGGCATCAACATTTTTTTGACGCTATTTGGCCAGTGATTTAAGTCATTTATATTTAAAACAAAGAGCTTGCATTACGTTATTAACAAATTGTTAGTGTGATAAAATCACAGTAGGCAACTTACATGACGGTGTGTCCCGGTCTGTTTTAAGAAAAATATTATAAAAACGGACGCATCGTTACATATCGTTTGTAAAGTTTCAAAGTCTCCTTCTTCGTCAATTGCCGAAGATAATTCAAAGGAATGTAAACGCATCGAAGTAGTGTTAAGTTTAGTTAAGTTATATCAACATCAAATCGTTTATAGACTTACTTATGTATGTTTATATATACAGATGTATCCATCTTGACCAGCTATCTAATTTCGTAAATTGTTTCGTAACCGATTATGACTAATTTGTTTCATTTTGACAGTCCAACAACATTCATTGCGTTATTTACGTTCTTGAGCTGATATTTTTTTCGAATTTATGATGTAATGGATTAGGCATTTGTTTCAAACCGATTCCTATTCTGATTGATCGTGTATTACGTAATTAGGGTGCTGTTTAAAAATAGTCCTCTGATGACGCCCTGTCTTAAAAAGCATTTAAATACCATTATATCTTTCGTTTACATGTCCATACACTATATTGATATATACTTTAAGTAACGGGGCACCGTTACTAAAAGTATAAATTTGGTACTAGAAAACATATAATCCTATTTAATCAAGGAGTTACTAATCCCTTAACTTGCGATCATGGCGAAATGGATGTTTATACGATAATGTTGATAGTGAAACACGACACGTCTTCTAACTGAACAATCGTAACAAACTCGATCAACAGTAACATCATTATTGGCTCTGCTTAATTGGCTCACAAGTCAGTTAGCATCTTCGAAGACAAAGGCTTTACTATTGTTTTAGATCTCACTGTTCGAGTTTATTTTAACCTTTAGTACAGTAGGCATTAAAAAGTTAAGCGCTTTAAGGTCCATTTTCATTTGCACCTAAGATCAATTGTTTAATCTCGTTGACTAATTTGACAGGTGCAAATGTCAAACTCCAAATTGAAAAAAAAAACCACAATTACTTGAAATATCAAATTAGCATACGAGATTGAAAATCTGTAAAAAAAAATTATATGAACCAATCATTTACAAACTACGTATTGTCAATATTTTGAATGAAAATGACAGTAATATGGCAGGTTAGAAAATTAGGTTGGCAGGTGAAAACTTTAGATAGATGGCGCTAGCATCTATTTCACCTGTCATGTTTTTTTTGTGTTTTGGCATAATGTTGACTGCGTTTTACAAAAATAATATTGAAAGAACTGCTGTGAAAAAACAAATAGGTATTCGACATGGTAGATAAGTGAGTTAAAAGCTGAATTGAAGAAACGTGGTGCATCTTTACGAGGAAGGAAAGTAGACCTTGTCAAATCAAATAAAAAAATCTTATTTGGTTAAAGCTATTCTAGCGCCACTTTGACAATTGCAAACCCCAACGTTTTCGTTCCTTGAATGTACCTGTTGATGTGACCGTCGAATAAAACCAGATACCGTTTACTTCGTTGTAGACCATATTATCGAAACAATAGAATTACAAACAGCAGCTGAACTCAGAACAAATAAAACACCAAGACGGAGCGCTGCGAACAATACAGTGAAGCATGCTAAATACGGTGGTGTAGCCACCGCTCTGTGCATACACGCTCACACATACACATTTACAACTATTTACAATGACACTACAATCAAACTAAGTGCACACATGTTTACGAAACCAGCCTCACGTCACTGTTGACAGCGCTCTGTCTTGGTTTTTTACTTGGTCTGAGCAGCTGAATTACATATTTATTTGGTTCACATTTTATCGTGTCGGATTTTCAGGCTAACTTGAACGACATCAAAGTCCAAAATTGTGGGATACAGGAACGTGAATTTTTTGCGGAGCTGCATTTTAAGGGGCCACGTTGGAACGTGGCCCCTTAAAATGCTAGCCAACTGTAACTGACATACGTGACGTAATGAAACTGAAAATGGAACTAGGGCCAGCAGTTCGTGTTTTACAAACTCTGAGGGGTCATAAATTTATGTAAGACCGATGTTTATACACGTCTATACCCGTTTTCAATCAGTCCCTTACCAAAATAAAACTTCCCATTTTCCCAGCGGAGTATTCTGTTCAAACGTTTGCAGACTTTGCAAAGTAATGTATGGACAGGTCTGGTTTATATCGGGATTTCAGTTTTCATTTTTAGATCGTACTTTAATATCTGTTGTTGGCAATATATTTATAAAGCGGAAGGGTAAATAATGGTGCTTGGTTCGTGTTGGGATGAACGATTTTTGTTTAAGTACCTGTTGCTAAGGCTTTTATGAACGAATTTGCATTGTTGTGAATGAATTTGTTAGTTGATTGGTTGCCAAGAACATGTCAATTTTACGTTGATGCATTTCGCTTTTTGCGTTTTGCGTTGTTTAACGTGGCTTTAACAGAATAAGTAGATTTTTTCCACACTTCCTTATCCTAAACCTATTTACCTATAAGTCGATTCCTAAAAATGTTGAAAAAAGACAGTTAAATAACTCATAAGATTGCGATAACCGCTACAAAGCGTTCACAATTTATCTTCGAATGACGTCACTGAAACATTATTTATGAAAGTAAGTTGACGGTCGTTATAGCGGCCGGTACGTGGCGGCCACCGCTGTAGGAAAACCAAGCTTTAGTTGTCGGTTAAGTTTCATATTATAGTTTTTTTTATGAGTGGCTGTCTTGTACATATAAGGCCATAAAGGAAGCAAACCTTAACATGGCCTAGAAACTTTTACGATGAAGGTAGCAAGGATTTTCGGGATTCCGTCCTTAGGTCACGGTAGTTAAAAGTTTCTTGCAAACAAAGTCGCGAGGGATACCTAGTAAGTTTAATTAGTAACGTAGACCCCCTAAGTTCTAGGATTATTAAAACTCCTAAGACCGAGTACGTGAGACCTCAGAGTATTGACTGTAAACTCGCCAGTAACATGTGCCGACTTTAGGAAACATTGTTAAGTCTTGCTGGTTTATTATAGGTACGACTAACTTTATCATAGCTTGTTCTACAAGCATTCTGAGAGGTGTTGCGCTACACACAGGTATTGGGATGTGATAGATTTAAGTATTTATTATCAAACTTATAGTAACAGATAACACACATACAAGTTATCATATTCTGAATGTTAAGAACTAAATGGTGAATTCATTACTTAAAAAAATATAACTGCAGATGTGTTTGGTCGCATGGATGGATAAATACATGCAGAAACTAGCAATAGAAAACAGCGATAAGTAAACAGCTAGACAGACAGAAAGACGTTACGTTTTACAGTGCTTATACCTACTTATAAATATTCTTGTTATTCCACCACAAAAGAAAATCACAAACAAAAACCGGCCAAGTGCGAGTCGGACTCGCGCACAAAGGGTTTCATTATCTATAAAAACGGCAAAAAAAAACACGTTTGTTATACGGGAGCCCCCTCAAATATTTATTTTATTCCGTTTTCTAGTATTTGTTGTTATAGCGGCAACATAAGTACATCAACTGTGAAAATTTCAATGTCTAACTATCACGGTTCATGAGATACAGCCTGGTGACAGATGGACAGATAGACAGACAGACGGACGAACAGCAGAGTCTTAGTAATAGGGTCCCGTTTTACCTTTTGGATACAGAACCTTAAAAATGACGAAGAAAACAAAGCTATCAATTTCTTAATCCTAGGCAAGCCTCCTCAGGCAATTAAGGTAACCAATGTACAGAGCTAGAAACAAAGTTTTGTTTAAGTTATAAAAACTTTGTTCCTTAGATAATAGAGAGAATAAGTTTTGAGCGCGGATGTGAAAAGTTACACTCTTTCAGTAATTGAATAAGTCTTGGTCGCACGTCCCAGTGTTGCATGAAATAAGACATTTTATGCTTAAAATGAAATATGAAATAAGACTATACAACTGTCTTCGTGTCGATGGTACGTATGATTTTTAAATTTATGGGCCTAAAACTGACGTCAACTGTCAAATAAGTGTCAGTGGTGACCCCCATGATCTTTTGCTTTTGGAAAATATAACATACATAACGTCATGCCTGTATTACCCGAAGGGTTGGGCAGAGGTGTGCCTATAATACCTATACACTAACATTTCGCCAGTTATGTTTAAGTCCCATGTAATAGGGGGCAACCCTATTGGCATCAACCGGGCACAAATTCAGACTCCGGGCTGCCACTGAGAAATTCCAGATGGAAAAACCCAATAACACTTTGCCCGACCCTTTGCCTTTTGGAAAGTTGGTAGAATAAAAACGTTCCTATTTAAAATATCATTCTGTTTTACGTTGTACGTTGATTAAAGATAAAAGAGATCATCTTTAATCAACGTATAAGGCGAAAGCTTCAGGGGTTCGTGGGCTGCCTGAGCGCATCCCCCTTACGCCGCGAAAACATAGCAGCGAAACTGCAGTAATTCAATTGTACTGACTCGCGTCATGTTCAGCTACTCGAATCGGATTCGCGTAGCGGAACATTACGCGAGTCAGGACAGTTGAACTACTGCGGTTTCACTGCTATGATTTCGTGGCGGAGGTGTGCTACCGGCGTTAAGCTACGGTTTCCTAGAAGAGCGGTGCGGTGGCCGCCACATAATGGCCAGATGGCTATTATGATGGGCACGCCACAATTGCGGCGATAAGTCCCCTCTTTGAGGAGTGGCTAGAGAGGCGCCACGGCGTCCTCACCTTCCGCCTGACACAGGTCCTCACCGGACATGGCAGTTTCGGGAGGTTCCTGTGTAGGATTAGGCGGGAGAAAACGCCCGGGTGTCACCACTGTGCGGATCGCCCGGAGGACACGGTGGAGCATACGGTTGAGGTATGCCCTGCTTGGGCGGAGCACCGCCGTGTCCTCGCGGAGGCGATTGGCGGCAATGACCTCTCGCGTCCGGCCCTGGTTCAGGCCATGGTACGGAGCGAGAGGGCATGGGAAGCCGTCACCTCCTTCTGCGAAGCAGTAATGCTCGCGAAGGAGGAGGCGGAACGCGTGAGGGAAAGGCAAAGTTTGCGCCCTCACGCCCCTAACCGCCGCCGTTGGAGACGCCCTGGGCGTCGGGAATCCCAGGCGGATTCCCGGCCACCATAGGCGCGGGCTTGCGGACGGCGAGCAACGGGCAGCTCGCCGTCCGATAAGGACCAGGCCCGGGTCGATGGCGCGTCGTGTTCCACGCGCGCCTCAATGAGATGTCAGCAAAATTGACGGGGTCCAATAGGACCGATGCCTGCCAGGGTTGCGGGAAAGTCCGAAAGGGATACCGGGAGCTTGGCAACAGGCAAATGAAGGAACACGGGTGGGTTTTAGTCAGTAAAAGTCTGACACGCCCTTCCGCTCCGCCCAGAGCGGGAGAAGTCATTGGATGATTTCCTACACTCAAAAAAAAAAAAAAAAGATGGCTGTTATGAAAATGAGGGCAGCTGGGTTTGACTTCACGGTGTCAAAAAATGCTCTCTAGGAAAACATACCAACAGACGTTCATAAATAACATTTCAGTAACGTCATCCGCCTCCTCCAATCCCAACTATAACTAGTATCAACTACAGAGTACCTTAGCATATTATTATTATTTAAGTAACTACATAGATAGAGAAATACATAGAATAGATTTATGCATAGGTTATTTAAACATTAGATATACTTAGTTAATTTACTGTCATTTACTTTTCTGTTTGTAAGAAATTAAAGGCTTTTTTATTTATTTATTTATTAACGTCATTCGCCTGTCAAGCGCGGACGACATGTGGCGGGCACCGCTCTTCTAAAAATCCGTAGTTTTACCCTTCTACCAAAATATACAATCACGTCACACCAATATCATGTCTCCGCTCAGTTACCCCTGGTGCCTTGCTTCAAGCGAAGTCAGTAAGAACTTTCAAACTTACTTTATAGAATAAACTATTCCTTGATAAGACCATTGCGTGTGTTCACTGTTTGTTTTAGTAAAATATACAATCACGTCACACCAATGTCATGTCTCCGCTCAGTTACCCCCGGTGCCTTGCTTCAAGCGAAGTCAGTAAGAACTTTCACACTTACTTTATAGAATAAACTATTCCTTGATAAGACCATTCCGTGTGTTCACTGTTTGTTTTAGTAAAATATACAAACACGTCACACCAATGTCATGTCTCCGCTCAGTTACCGCTGAAGCCTTGCCTCAAGCGAAGTCAGTAAGAACTTTCACACTTACTTTATAGAATAAACTATTCCTTGATAAGACCATTCCGTGTGTTCACTGTTTGTTTTAGTAAAATATACAAACACGTCACACCAATGTCATGTCTCCGCTCAGTTACCGCTGAAGCCTTGCCTCAAGCGAAGTCAGTAAGAACTTTCACACTTACTTTATAGAATAAACTATTCCTTGATAAGACCATTCCGTGTGTTCACTGTTTGTTTTTAGTAAAATTGCTTTCAGCACTTGAATTTGTTCTTCCATTTCCATAGAAAATTACAGGAATTAACCACGTTTGTACCCACAATCGTTAGTTATTCCGATTTTGTCAAAAGTTAGTATTATTGTTCTCATTGCGTGTTTCTAGATTCATATTTGATTACGTTTACGTTTATAATAGGCTGTTTATGTTTACCCATAAAGCAGTACAAAGTAAGTTTTGAACAAAATACAATTTGGAGATAATAATGTGAGGAAAATTATTAGGGTTCCTTAAAATGCTTAGAATAAAGAGTGAGTTTTACGATTATCTTTTGGTTTTGTTGTATTGTGGTAAGGTGCTTTGTTTAAATGGCTAGCTTTTTGTTATTTCATTTTATTTGACTTTGAAATGAGGATAATCGACTTCCTACCTGTAATTGTGGGGAAGTTCTCAGTCATTCTTGACAGTTGTATAAAATGGCGTTTATCACGGCAAATTAAAGTAGGGTTCCATTTTATTTATCTATTTGAAATTGAAAAATTGAATTTGAAAATCATACCACATTTTCAACCAATAAGATGTAATTGCCAATCACAACGCTCAGCAGATTTGTACAATTTAAGTTCAATTTCATTTCATTTCATCGCATTTGATATTTTTAGCAGACAAGAAGATAAGAATATTTTGACGTCATCCCTTATCGTTTCTTCCGAAGCCTCCCACGAGCAAGACGATACCAATATTAAAAATTTCAAGAAAAAATATGGCGGCAATATTGAAAGCAAAGCGTAACATAAACAAAAATTTTATCGATACAAAGCGGCGGAATTTAAAATGTAGGAACAAAATTTCAGCCTAGGAAAGGCAGGTAAATAGATTTTTTGCTCCGAACTCCAATTAGGTAGCAGGTGGTCCAACCACACACCAAACGTGAATCCCAAATACGGCACACCAATTTTCTGTACCACTTTGACCAAAATTAGGACTGTTTAGAAAAAATTCTATACCACAGACAAATTGAAATTGAGAAACTTTTGCATTATGCGAAAATATATATTTTGGATTTCAAAATGTTTGTTCCCAGTTATAGAATGTTGGGCCAACTGATTTGGTAATTGCAAGTTGTTTTAAGAGTTTTTAGGGGTATGAGGAACAGGGTGTAAAGTTCACTCATCCACCATAGAAAAGGGAGGATCCTCCGACCAGACGGGTGTTGTGTCTGGCGGGCAACTGCCCAACGATTGATGTCGGGTTCTTGTATATATGTCCATTGCATAGTAAACTTTAATTGCGCGATGCAGGATTTATGTGACGTCAGGTCTTTGATGCGTACTTCATATGTGGCGGTGTAGATACCGCCACAAGTTCACTGGTTATTATTGGTTGCGGTTTGTCCATAGTGTGTAGGGGTGGGCCAGCTCTAACAGCTTCCGGAACATGCCTGCGGACTGCCTGTACGCTCGACTGTAATATATAGGTACGTGAATCACTGTAATGCCATCTCCCAAGAGGTAAATCAGCAGTTAGTCGGGTAAATTGTGATTTCATATATTACATAGTATAAAACAAAGACGCTTTTCGTGTCTGACTGTGTGACCGCTTAAATCTTCTAAACTAAGTATATACTAGCTGCGCCCCGCGGTTTTACTCGCATAAGTCTCGATCCCGTTGGAATATCGGGATAAAATGTATACTATATCCTAACCCAGATTATGGTCTATCCATGTGCCAAATGTCATCAAAATCTGTTTATATGTTTAAGCGTGAAAGCGTAACAAACAAACAAATAAACAAACTCACTTTCGCAATATTTTATAACTAGCTGCGCCCCGCGGTTTCATCAGCGTAAGTCTCGATCCCGTCAAAGTATCCTATGTACTAATCCAGGTCATAGTCTGCCCCTGTGCCAAATTTTATCCAAATCTTTTCAGCCATTTTAGCGTGAAAGCGTAACAAACAAACAAATAAACAAACTCACTTTCGCATTTTTATTATTAAGTTAGGATAGGATTTTACTCCTATACATCATTATAAATAATAATCTTAGAATGACAGACCATTCTAAGATTATTATTTTCATGTGTGATACTGATAGCAGTAAATAAAAAAAAACTGTTCTGATATTTTCAGATTATTGGTTTTTTGGTTATTCAGTCGAGGATCGATGGGCATTATTTTCACAAAAAATTCATACCAGAGTCAGGAATAGCAAACAAGATTTGTCTAACTTACATAACCTCCGTCTTCATCTTGATTTCTTTTTGGAAAGGAATACATTTTGTAATGAAATTAGAATCTTTTTGCTTTAAAGCCTAAGTAATTACATTTACTTAGCTTTGAGGTTTTTACCGAGGTTACTTAGCGTAAGTTAAAAATGTTAGTATATTTTTAATGGAACTAAGCATAAATACAAAAGTAAATTATAAAATTAAAAAAGATTAGATTTTTTTGTAAATATCACTGCTCCGACGTCTTTTAAATAAAAGAGTGTGCGGGGTCTATCAACATTTTTAAATAGATTCTTATTAAGAACATGTCATAAAAGATGTTGGAAGTTGTAAACTGTAATTAGCTTTGTAACAAACAGTAAGTTCACAACTAGCTGTCCCAACAACACATAAAAGGCTCCCGCAGACTGGCATGGCGCAACGCGACTCTTGTGGACCATTTTGTACGTAAACTCCACGGAAATTGTTCTACCGGTGAGCATCGCGCCTGTCTGCGATCAGCCTTAAGATGAGCGACTCCGTTTTAAATGACATAAAAATATACCCTTAGCTAAAGGAATAAATTAAAGGCGATCGTATTTCTTAGGAAAGTAATTTGTAATTCTATATTGGCGAAAGTAGATCCCTACCAATTTAAAGTTTTTAAAAGTCAATGAACTTCCTAGAATCTATAAGACTTCCACGTGGCAAGAATTCTGAATCCTTTTTAAACTAAGGTAGTCTGTTTGTTTTATTTAAGTAAGTAAGTAATAAAGTTGCCAGATGGTTGGTAACCCCTGCTACCTCAACCACAGAATATATAAGCAGCAGTATTATATCTTGGCAGTGACCTTGAAATAATTACCTACGGGCGCTCGGTAGATAAATCTTCCGTGTACGTGCGTAACTGACGCGTACTCGATACTGATATACAGCATGTAACAAAAACCCTGTCCGATCCAAAAGGGGGCGCCTGGGTACCGCAATATAACGAATAAAAAGAAAATTAAAAAGATTTTTTTCTGAAAATAAGAAAGTTATTACTGGTTAAAATTCACATTTTTAGTTCCAACATTACACTAATTTAAAAAATATCGAATTTTCTACATAGTTCATAAGTTATGACTTTTAGATACCCCGTAAAAGCCTCGCCGGCCGCCCGTGCCCCATGACCACCATACATACCATTAGCCTGGTAAAATAACCCATTGAAAAAAAAATCGGTGATATTTTTTTCGCTTTCCAAAAAAACAATCCACATAAGTAGACTCTTAGTATGATTCTTAACAACACCCTCACGGATCGGACAGGGTTTTACACGCTGCATAGCTTACCAACTCTGAAATAACGCGCCCCACTACCGCATTTTACGTACACGGCAGCGCCACGGGTTGTAGGTAAAATGCAGTAGTGGGGCGCGTCATTTCACAACTAGAATCAATTCTATTTCTTTGTTTTTCATTGACGTTCAAAAGTGCCTTTTATGTGCCAATTTGAAATAAATTATTTGACTTTGACTTTGACTTTGACACACAGGACAGCGTTACACTGCGTCGTTTCGGCCGTTTTCTATGGAGATAAAATACTGTATTTATTTATACTGTGCCACAGGGCAGTCACGTTAGGTCACGTCCGAAAAATACGTGGTCTACGTGCCATTGCATTGCGAGCAACCTAGTGACTAAGTTAGGAAGTCTTATATGCCTGCAAGTCTTACTGTCTGTCTTATTGTGTGGGATGCCTCTCGCCTAGATGGACTAACGACCTTAATAAAGTGGCTAGGGCTGACTGGATCCGGAAGGCGGAGGTCATGATGTTGCTACGCAACCTGCGAGAGGCCTATGTCCTGCAATGAACTGCGATGGGATAAGTTGATTGATATGCCTGTTATGTACGGTAAAACCTCCGCGCTCTTGCGGACCAATAAAAGGCGTCATCATCTGCCCAGCCTTTTCCCAACTATGTCGGGGTTGGCTTTCAGTCTAACCAGATGCAGCTGAATACCAGTATTTTACATGGAGCGACTGCCTATCGAATAACTCCTATATAACCTCCACAACGCAGTTACTAGGTATTGATAAGACCAATAAAAGGCGTATCACTACATAATTATTATAAAACAAAGTCCTCCGCCGCGTCTGTCTTCCAGTCTGTTTGCGATAAACTCAAAAACTACTGCATCAAGTTTCATGCTGTTTGCACTAATAGATAGAGTGGTTCTCGAGGAAGGTTTTTGGTATATAATAACCGACATTCACGCTGGCGAAGCTGCGGGCATCAGCTAGTTTAATATGAATAAAGGATACTAAAATTATTTTTTCTTACATTTAGACGTTCGCTATTAGCACCACCAGCTAACCCTCTGTTCATATATCTATGCATACCTAGTTCTTAATATAAAATTGTATTTATCTCTAAAACATCTTATGAAACATTCGTGGAGGTCGGAAACAAAATGTTTTCAGTACTTAAACCTATTTACTTGGATTAGTCAGAAGTCGGAACACAGTAAAGCTGTTTGGCTGCAGAATAAGTAATGATAGTAGTACCTACATTTCCGGAAAAGCTTCTGCAAGAGAAAACTTCTTGTTACATATTACTGAAAAGTATTCCTGTGACCTGCTTCATGACTTCAGGTCTAGTAAAATATTTATGTCAATGAAAAACTGAAAGTATTGTTATGAGAGGTAGAGTTTCTAATAAATTCTTAGTGTACCGCATCGCAACAATGACTTGCAATACAAAAAAAAAAAACCACTAACTTAATATATTTCCGAAACCACGCAAAATAGCTTCTTGAAGTAAAAAGCAACATTCAAGTGTATTTAATAGCTTATAAAAATACCTATAAAACTGCTTTCTACTTCTTGTAGCTAACTTGTGTGGTTTAGGAGATATTTAGATTTTTTTGGCACTTCGCAAGTGGGTTTTTCATATTGCTCGTCAGAGTATTATTTCTATCTAAGGTCGTCTTCAGTGGTTCAAGCTTAGTCATCATCATCTTGCCTAGCCTTTTCCCAACTATGTTGGGGTCGGCTTCCAGTCTAACCGGATGCAACTGAATACCAGTATTTTACATGGAGCGACTGCCTATCTGACCTCCACAACCCAGTAACTGGGTAATACGATACCCCTTGGTAAGACTGGTTGTCAGACTTTCGGGCTTCTGACGACCCGTAACAACTATCAAAGATCCACAAATGACAGCCGAGAGCAACGGCTTAACGTGCTTGCCGAGGCACAGAGGAGTCTCGGTATTTAAAGATGGTCACCCGTCCACGGACCAACCGCGGCAAGCATAGCTTAACCTGA
The DNA here is from genome assembly GCA_949152455.1 of Lithophane leautieri. Classification (NCBI taxonomy): domain Eukaryota; kingdom Metazoa; phylum Arthropoda; class Insecta; order Lepidoptera; family Noctuidae; genus Lithophane; species Lithophane leautieri. Next base: position 4,831,848 of record OX424469.1, on the reverse strand, counting down.
TAGATCGACCCGTGCGGCTGTTATTACGTAGCTACGAGCTCCTCAAGATTAGTCACGGAACTGATATAATGATAAAGTTGAAACTGTAAACTTGGCTGCATTTTCGAATTCCTCGTTTGTTTACTCAGGAACCTGTAACAATGAGATATTAACATGTTAAATTCAATTGTAACTCAATTGAATTGAACATGTTAATAGCATCGCATCATAACTTGAATCGCATCGGTTTATTAAACTCCAAGGTATTACGTATCCCCAGATTATAAAGGCACCTACAATATTTATTACCTCGTTTGCGAAAACAATTGCGCTTTTATTCAAAATTACGTTAAGGGATATTTACATTGGCTCGGAAAATAAAATTATATTTCCCGATATTAAATGTTGAAACGATATCTTCATGTTTCTGCTGATTGTTGAGTATTCGTGCGTTAAGAGGAGTGTGGTTGTGCAATCAGCGGTGAAGGAAAACATCGTGAGGAAACCGGCATATCCTAGAACCAAAAATTCGAAGACATGTGACATCTACCAACCCGCACTGGGCCCGCGTGGTGGATTACAGCCCACTCCCTCACACAGAGAGGAGGCCTGTGTCCCAGCAGTGGGAACAATAAAGGCTCATTATGTTAATGTTGTTTGTGTTGTAATGAGCGTATTTTCATCAGATTATTTATTGGGAATGGGAATTCATTTACTTCTGTGAATTTTGAAAGTCTTTTATGACTAACCAAATTAAATCAAATATTTATTGGAACAAAAAACAAGTTCACAATAAATTAAATGTTCATGAACGGCTACCATTAGTTAATAAAAAAAACTGTGTTGCAGCCATTAGCGCCCACCTACGAGAGGGGAGGATGTCTCATTACAAAAAGAGTTCTAACTCTGATTCAAGCTAAATCCTTCAAGCTATTTTTTTTGTGTTTCGAACTTCGACTAAAGTAACGTCCTTAATACAAAGTTCAAATCTTAGACTCGGGTTTTTGCAATTCGAATTTTATATTTTGTCAGATAATGGCTCTAAAAATTAAAATTGGCTCGATAGTTTCTACCTGCAGGGTAATTGCGTAACACACAAACGGCAAAGCGATCGCAATGTTTTTCATTTTGACAGTTCAGCCACTTTCGTTGCGTTATTTACTTTGATGAGCAGACTTTTTCAAATTTATGAAGCAATGCATGTCAAAATTAAAGGCATTGCGAGCGATTGCCATTTCATGAGTGATACGCAAATACCTCGCTGCGTTTAAAGACAACCCGTGGATGTTTTACGCCAGTAGCTCACCTCCGCCGCGAAACCTTAGCTGCGAAACCGCAGTAGTTCAATTCAACTGGATCGCGTCATGTTCCGCTACTCGCGTTCAATTCGAGTAGCATAACATGACGCAAGCCAGTTGAATTGAACTACTGCAGTTGCAATGCAATAAAAGAATGAGCAGACGTCGTAAATTAAACCACGTCGTAGTGTTTAACTAGCAGTCATAGCCTAGTGGTGTGGCCGTCGGACTGCCAAGTCAAAAGGCCTCAAGTTCCAACCCACGACACGCACCTCTGACTTTTCGGATTCATATGCGTATTGTTTAATTATTACTTGCTTCAAAAACGGTACCTGAGAGATATTTCTCGACGGCATGTGAAACCAAGACAGAGGCCCATGGGCGGCATTAAAACTCTGACACCAGGTTAATCACTCACTAACCACATAACAAAGAAAAGAAAACGTTAGACTATTGGAACACTTGCATTATTGAACATATCTCTTTCTTAATGTCAGCTTGTCACTCAAACACATCATAATCTACATTACCCACCAATACAAAACCTTTTCTATCCATCTTACTGCCATTATTACAAGGATATTACACCTAAAAGCGTCTTAATATCCCGAGTCGCGACGTTGAATTAATACTGATAGCGTGAGCTCAAGTAATTTCGTCCTAGACATTGTTACATGATGGAGAGCTTCCATTTGGAGCCAACAGACATTAGTAAGTAATGTTTGGATGTAATAGAGATTTCTTTGTCTTTGTGCAGCTTGATTACTTTTTTTTAAGTAGATTACTACGTACGTTTACGAAAGCATGAGCTTTTCTTTGGAGAACCTCCGACCAGACGGGTGTTGTGTCTGACGGGCAACTGCCCAATGATTGATCTTGGAATCTTGTATATATGTCTATTGCGCGGTAAATTCTAACTGCGTGATGCAGGATTTGTGTGACGTCAGGATTTTTGTATGACGTCAGGTTTTGATGCGTAGTTCGCATGTGGCGATGTAGACGCCACATACTTAATGGCGCAACTTCGTTTACGTGGAAGTCGTAGAATGCTCTAAGGAATACGCGAATATTTCAAGTCAAGCGTCGCCCACGTACGAATCTAATCCAAAGAAACTTCACTAATACCTTACAAAGTTACTTTTGAACAATATTTTACACTGTTATAATTAAATAATAAATACTTAAATAAAAATCTTTATTGCAGACCATAGTCATGTTCCATAAAAAACACAATTTAATTTAAATTTTTAATTTTAATGAAATTAAAAATAAAAAATAAATAAAAAAGCTTTATTGACACAAAAATATTTTACAAAAATGATTTCGGTAAACACTAGGTACAATTCTGCATTTGAACACAATTCGAATGACCACTAACACCTAAACTAGGCCGAGCCTGTACCTTAGGCGTTAGATCTTTCCCGGGTAACTAAACTTAACTAACTAAAATTAAAAATCGAAATTAAAATTAAAATCTAAATTAAAATTAAAATCAAAACTAAAATTTAAATACACGGGAATCACGAGGCTAGTTTTCCAAAGCTAAGATAGCAAGCTAGAACTTCGGTGTAATAGCCTATCTTGCTGTCCTGGCTTGGCACATGCTAGTGCTGTTCTGATGCCCGACAATTCGTTTGATAACCAGCACCCTAATTGCTTAATCAATACAGAATTGGAATCGGTTCGAAACAAATGTCTAATCCATTGCTTCATAAGTTCGTAAGTTACATTATTGAGCAGATTTTTTTTCGAACTTAAGAAGCAATGGATTAGACATTTGTTTCAAACCGATTCCAATTCTGACCGATCGTGCATTACGCAATTAGGGTGCAGCGCTGGACGGCTCCGACAAGCGCTGGCATATCGGCGCCGGATACAAGCGTACTACATGAATACGCCCTAAGTCTTCACTAAAAATAACTTCACATAACTACTCTATACTTGAAGTCTTGAAGGAGTCGTTACAAAGTTCTTGGAACAACGAATGCAATTTCGTGCAGAATAAATGCCGAGTCTTAGTATTTTTCATTCTCGTTCTGTTTGGGCCATTACATTTCCTGACTGAACGTGAGTCGGATTTTCTCAAGTTTGCGAGTTAACGGCTCTCAAGTTAAGAGTAGAGTAGAGTTAACACGTTAGACTAGTTTTGTTACGTTAGGGAGACGTTTCAAAATTCTGAGTTTAATTTCTGATTTAGGTAGTTAGGTGTACAATTTTCCGGGACTTTTCTTCTTATTTGTTATAAAAAATGTGAGAATTTAACGCCTGTTGTGTAACCACTTCTCTGTTTTATAACAATAAAGTAAGTAAGTGTTTGTCCTAAGAAAATAAATAATGAATAAAAAAGTCTTGAACATCTTCGGTCCTTTGTAACTTCAGAAGAGACGAGAAATATACAAACTCTGTTTACAGCCTCATTACTAATAGCCTCAATTCTTATTTTAATCTAGCCTTTGGCCGCGGCTACACCCGCGTTGATATCGGAAAATATTCAACAAGAACGTACTACCGGTATCAAAAGTACATGTGTTAATACAGGTTGTAAACTATCTGTGGGCCCAATTTCAGCCAAATTCGTTCAGCCGTTTTTGCGCCAATCTGGAACATACATCTAGACAAACAGACGAACGGACAAAAATTCTTCGTTACTGTTTTATTATATCATATGTATAAGATTCCACGGGAACGTACTAACCGGATTAAAAGTATCCTGTTTTAATACAGGTTCTGAAACAATCCATGTGCTAAATTTCAGCTAAATACGTTCAGCCGTTTTTGCACCAATTCGGAACATACATTAAGACAAACGGACAAAAGTTTTTCGTTACTATTTTATTATATAGATATAGATTATATTTCGTTCTGGCTGGAAACCACAACAGTTCATTGGGAAAGTTTGTCTTTACGTTTGTGTTGAAAAATCTTTTTTCTTTTATTTTGTAACTTTATAATAGCTTGGCTTTCCCAATTTCTTTTGTTTGTTCCCAGATTTTTTTATCTCGCCTAGATATAAATTACGTCTTAAAAGACCCTAGAGCCACGTTACCTCCCAATTTTATGGAGCGAAACTTCGACTTATTTCGTTACTTCAGTTTTATTTTTTTAAGTTACTTAGTACGATGATTTTCTAAGTTTTAAAGGGCTTAAATGCAATTACTTATTTATTTATTAAAACTTTATGCACAAATAAAAAATACTGTACAGAGGCGGACTTAATGCCTGAGGCATTTTCGACTTGTCAACCTTAGCGTGATGCAGAGACAAAACTTGGCAGGTGCAACATTATAGAACTCGAAAAATTATAAATACTAACACATAGATACATACGTACATACATGTAAACCGAATAAACTTTGTCGGGAGAAATAGCGATAGGTAGAGGAGGAAACGAATCAAACAAATCAGCGCTGTGATGATTCTGCCAACTTCTTACGAATATGTTCACGTGCCTTCACTTTAAAAGATAACCAGCTGGTTACCGTCTTGATTTTCTGAGGGAGCGCATTCCAAAGAAGTCTTTCTTTTCACCTGGACAAAGAAAGAATGAAGCCAGAACGGTGAGAAGGACATCGTAGAAGACGATAGCTGGTGGAAAGTTTTTTTTTATTATGGACACAGCATAAGTATTGAACATGGGGAGTCAGTTAAGATGAAGAGCATAACAACAACGTAGACTGAGCCCCCAACTCTGCGCTGACGAATGGGTAACCATTTTAAAAGCAGCCGGTGAGCAACATGATCCTATGAAGATTGAAAAAGAATCGAATACAGTTATTCAAAATCAAAATCAAACGTCATTTATTCAAACTAGGCTGAGAATCAGCACTTTTCGAACGTCAAAATTACATAAGACAGTCCCCCAAAACGCCCACCCTTCACCACTTCCTAGTGCTTTAGCAGGGAAGAAGAAGTGCCGCAACAAACTCCCCAGCAGAAAGCGAGTATAAGTATTGAGAAGGCGGTCAAGTTTATTGACGAGTTCTGCATTCAGGTCATAGTAACACATCACCATTGTCAATTATGGGAAATATGATATGAGAAGGTTTTTCAACCGATAAAGCGACCGCAACATTCCGGTGACTTTTTGACTTAAAGTCATGACCTGCTTTCGCCACTCAAGACAAGTTTAGTGTCGACAGGCAGACCAAGATCCTTAACATCGGACCTATATGGGATAACTGAGTTGTCGGAGATTACAGGTGGTTAAGCCATTCGGCTTTTCCCATACTGTAGAGGCTTCCCCTACAATGATTGCCGATAGATGATTTGGTTAACCGTCGTCGCCTCAAACGATCAGACCAATTACAAAAATTATAGTAGGCATGTAAAGGTGCACTGGATGCACATTTATTTTGTTTCCATTAAAAATAAAGGCAACATGACCGACTTGAATAAATAACGCTCGTGAATTATAGGAGAACAAACATTTTTATTTTTTCCTGACAGTATTTAACCGCAGTACGCTCTTATACCTCTTGTTCTATGAAAATAATAAAAACTGCATCTCCCAGTAATAACAAGAATCGTTTTATCTGAAAATGTAAAACGTATTTGCATTTTAAACCGCTTTTCGAAAACAAGAAAAGTTGGCAAACTGAAAATTTTAGTGCAAGCTTTCATAGTTACTCACTGAATGCCATAATAATATTTCATTGTACTGTGGTTTGCGTTTTTCGCGAAAATATGAAATATGTGGTGGAACGAAAAGACTGACAATTGAATTAAATATTTAGTTTGTGGAGCAAGTTTTTTTTTGAAAATCTATGCAAAGAAAGTGGCGTAATTTATGAAGTACTTTGTTATTTGTTAGGCCATGTCAATAATTTAAAAAAAAAAATGTAACAGTCTTTATTTTATTTTCTGAATGAAAACCATAATTTTCCCGAAATCTTAAAGTACCTACGAATTTAACTATATTCAACGATTCCTTCGAATTAAGTTTAGAAAAAATTCTCACATTTTTAAACAGGTTTATTCAAAAGCAATACTTACCTAGGTTGTATTGCCACCTGTGTCGATATGTTAATGTAATTACCAAATGGAACGGTGCGGCTGCTAACACCGACACGGATGTATAATTTTAGTTGCGGCATTGCAAATAATTGTTGCGGCATTTTGATGAATCCCGTTCTGAAATTATTGAATCGAATTTAAGTTACAAAAAAAACCAACCGACTTCCAAAGAAACACTAAAAAGTGAAAAATAACTTTAATTTCGGAAGACGGTGTCTTTGCTTTGGAATTTTCGGGGGTCAGTTTGTAATTAATCTAAGTTCCTCTAAATGTCAACTGCTCATCACCTTTTACAAAATATTGATTTTCCCGATGTTTAATCGTTGAGGATTGCTCCTGGTACTTCACCATCAGCTCCACTTCACCATATAAATTGTGACGAGCAGAAATTGCTTGGCAACCATATTAGAGTAATCGAATCGCAACCCATGAAATACTTATTATTGAGTAGTTACGGTGGCCTTTTGTGGTCTTCATCATCTGTTCCACTTCACCAAATGGTGCTTTCCGAGAGCAACTGGTTTTCCTCTAATATTTGAAGAGTTTCCTCGATTTCTCTAGGATCCCATTATCAGATTCTGACCTGATGACAATGGGACCGTTTCGTAAGTTTACCCTTTCAAACAAAAAAAGAATTTTGCAAATCCATGTATAAATGACGGAGTTATGTCCGGACATACGGAATAAAAAAAATAAAAAAATATATAAACATCCGAATTGATAACCTTCTCCTTTTAGAAGTTGGTTAAGAAAGATTCAACGGTCCTTTATAGTCTGTTTACAAATATCATCAAGTATTAAAACAGATTTATTTAAAAGTAGGTATAAGCAACTAGTTTTTTTTTTTTTTTTGTCTGATATTTTATCAAGTAATTTCTCCCGCACTGGGTGGAGCGGGAGGGCGTGTCAGACTCTTACTGAATTAAACCCACTCGTGATTCTTCAGTTGCCTGTGTGTTGCCAGAGGCCACGGTAACCCTTTCGGACTTTCTCGCGACCCTGGCAGGCATCGGCCCTAGCGAACCCCGTCAGTTGTGCTGACATTTCTTTGAGGCGCGCGTGGAACACAACGCGCCTTCCGCAAGCCCGCGCCTACGGTGGCCGGGAATCGGCCTGGGATTCTCGACACCCAGGGCGTCTCCTGGGGCGGCTAAGGGCGTAATACGATATACGATAAGTTAGCGTAATTACTAAATAGAACGGTGCGGCTGGTAGCACCGACACAGGTGTATGATTTTAGTTTGGCATCCCTTCAAATATCTTCAGGCGTTTTTAGAAGGAACTCAAGATTTCCTCTGGGTTTTCTACTGATATTTTTATTTTAAAAAACGCCTTATATATACTTTTGTTTAAATTTTTTATATCGATATGATTTTTCTTTGAGAACGTGATCTTAAACTGTTTTACAGATAATTGAAAAGGCCTAAAAATGGCATGAAATTTTCTAAATAATTCGATTTTTAACTAGCCTAATATTAATTCTGATGAAAAACCGTAAGGCACCTCATCCACAAAATCAGTAAATAGTTATTTCAAATTGTTTCATACATTCTTGTTAGGAACCAGCACTTAGAATTAAACGGTAGCATAAATATATTTATGTGACACCCGGATTTGCGTCCCGGAATGCAAGGCTTCCTGAAATATACTACTGTATTTAATATTGTAGATGCAAAACTTACCTTTCTTTAGTAACACTACATGGTGGCGATATAGTGACCTGCATCCGTCAATGGGGTCATTCTACCTGTCATAATACAACTTTCGCTATGAAACATAATATACGATTCGTAAAAAAATAACATTTCATAGGTACATGAATAGAAATAGTCTGACTACTGTTGTAGGTATAGGAAATGTTTATTTTTTTCATAAATTTGATATGAGTTTCATGGCGAAAGTTGTTTAGTATGACGGGTAGAATCATCCCCTTGACGGATGCAGGAGTCTAAATCGCCACCTTGTAGAAACGGCGAACGGTGACGCGGAGCAGCGGCCGGCGAGCATTACAAACGACTTGGTTGCAGTTATTTGGGTATTTAGTATTCCTAGAACCACAAAATAGAATTATTTGAAATTCTCAAAAACAGGCTCAATCATTATATTAGAGTGTTCAATAATATTTTTAGGAAAGCAAAATGGGAATTATTCGAGGTTCGATTAAATACATGCCATTTAGTTTTCGTCACACAACAGCATCTGACATCATTCAGGTCATCAGCTTTGTGTATGTTTGAGTGCATATTCACACGGGAATTGCAGGATTTTGATCAATCAGATGGAACCGTATTTGTATGGGCCATAGGTACCAATCAGATTTTTAAATCAGATGCGTCATTGATAACGCTGTGCAAACTATCATGAATCTGCCCTTTACCTGCTTTTCCATTTCGACCTAATAAATGCACAATATCGGGTTCTTTTGTTTTGTTTTGAGTCCATTACGTATTTACTTCATACTCCATGCATCGTCAATCGTTATCAGCACACCTCGTAAGATAAAATTACCATAACATTATGCTGTTTAAGCGAACCCTTGGGATACAATTTCCAAATATTAAATTCCCCTTCCCGTATACTTAGTTACTTTTATCGTATTGGTTACTGTGGTGTACGGAAAGGGCTTGTTCAAGTTAAACTATTGTGTATTGTCCAATGATCATTTGAATATGTACTTTTATATTGTGGTGAGAAATAAAAACTTATCATTATCTTATAAAGATTTCTGAACACACGGATCGTTCAGAAATCTTTGTTTTACTGCAGTTTTTGCAGGTTTTTGCAGGTTGCATGCCTCGGGAAAACTATAGTCATACTCAACTTAAATTTATAAAACTAAAACACAACTACGGCAAAAAGTCAACTAAAAAGGTATGAACAAAACATCACAGACCATTTATTTTTATAAAATAATGAATGAACATTGATTTAGCATACATAAATTAAAATTATCTCTTTAGAAATACTGTACACACATATGTGCAGATAAACCTTCTCAGCAGTGAAATGTAAATAGTGTAATAACTTATATGAAGACATTTCGAAATCTAGCAGAATAACTTTAAGCAAATATACGTATGTGAGGTTCTGATAAAGGATTTAATAACTTAATATATACTAATAGATATTATGGTCTTATAGAGCTTCATTATACGAATCATTATCAAAGTGGTATTAGGTTTAACTATTTTAATTATTTCATTAGTTTTAGCGATCGTCGTTATTATCATACTCGTATAATTAAAATCACAAAATTTGTCATTTTTGTGTATCTAATCATTGCAGAATCTAAACACTGTCCAATTTCAAAGTATTGACATCATTTTTTGTGCTTAAATGTTTTTAATGTGAAGATGCTTCAAAAACATATAAACCGGCCCAGTGCGAGTCGGACTCGCACACGAAGGGCTCCGTACCTAGTTTTTTTTTTTAAAACGCCGTAAAAGACAGGTTTCCTTGTTGTTATAGCGGCAAGAGAAATATACAATCTGTGAAAATTTCAACTATGTACCTATTACGGTTCATAACATATAGCCCGTTGACAGACAGACGGACAGCCAGTGGAGGCTTAGTAGTAGGGATCCGTTTTTCCTTCGGGTACGGAACCTTCAAACCCAGTTACCTGTCTATCAAAATGGTGATGCTAATGTTATTATCACCACATAATAAAACAAGCAACTTAATCTCAAAGACAGCTGCTGCCATATGAATTACAACGAACTTTCCCACTTCCAAAACCTTTTAGATTAAAACTAGTTATATTTCAACGATCTTATAGCCGCAGTCACCACTAGTTTCATAATCATTTTTGATATCAATTACCTTAGCAAATTCGCAAGCAAATTAGCCTAAATTCAACACGTAGGTATGTCAAGCCTTATCTCAGGTCCCAAACCTGAAGCCTGAATTGTTGGAACTTAGTAACTGAGATGTAAAGGAATACAATATCTTAGGCTTTGTCTTACTTGCTTTTGAAGTAATATTAAATGTTTGTCTTTTGTATTTTGGGTGGTTGTACTCGTAAGTACTTGGTTATATTAAAGTTATCCTTTGTGAGATGAATTATTGTGTTAGCTTTGCCGAACGTTTTTCAATTTAAAAATAATATTCTAACAGCAGTTAGCTAACCCTGAAGCAAATATTTCCATAAGAAATATTTGAAAGAGCCTCCTACGTTTTCAGAAAAAGAACATTTTAAACTGTTTCGTAATTCTCATTTAAAGACCCTTTTTTCGCAAAAAATTTAACCGTTTTGTTATATGTGGACCATTTAACTCAGTAAATAACTTTTGAAATTCTTTGATAAAAAATGGAATGATATGTTAGATTCATTTGTGCTTATAAAATTATAATGTGCTGTCTAAAGCATACTCAACGTAGTGGTGTGAAATTGAAATTTGAAATGGTAAGCGTTCTTATTTTTTTTGACCTTTTTTTTATTTAGATTTAATTTTGCTGAAAGAGGTGGTTGCTCGCATAACCATAAACCTTGCGGCAAAACATTATAGATATAACTATGACTAAGCATAATATATTGTTTTGTGGCTCGATGATAATACATCATTTGGTATGCGTTTTATTGTGTATTAAAAATAAATATTGAGCTGGAAAATCTTCCAATAAACGTCGTCGTCACATCAAGCTACAAAAACATCAACATCAAACCTCCAATAAAATCCGAAGTAGAAAAACAAGAAGAAAATTGCCTATAAGTAAAAAAAACACGGCAAAACACCATTCAAATCGCAAAATCTCCGACCGAAGCAATCTTATTACGTGTATTCTTTAAAAACACCTACAAAAGAGGTCTACAGTAATTTGTGCTTGGATTGTGGCTTGCTTACGAATATTCTCGCAAAAGGTCTCATTATGCTTCCCTGGGGGACCCCGGAAATGTTTTGGGACATCATAAAAGTCTACGTGATACAATAACAGTGGAATACCGCTAAAGTTTAAACAGTGTTGTCTGTTTTGTGGGTGTGATAGTATTGAAAGGGAAAAGGATAATATTTTGTGATCATGCATATGAGGAAGTAGTGTGTAAGCGTGTTGAATGCACTTGTTAGTGCAAATGTAGTTGCTGGCGATTTTAATTCGCGCTTCTTAAGATGTTGTGGATTATTAAACTGTTTTAATTATTCACTTAATTGCCTTCAAAATTATTATAATCGTTTCATAATGTGTGTAGTATAGAAAACACAGACAATTAATTTATAAGTGTATAAATACACATGTTTAACTGAATTGTTTGTTAACAAACTAAATGAAGGAATCTGATAACCCTCTTAATATTTCTCGAAACATTTATTTCAACTTATATCGTGTTACTAAGTAAAGGTAAACACAGCAACTCTTGAAATCTAAATACTTCTTTAACAACATTACCAGATGGTTTTCAGAGAACTTAAATTTGAAAAGTGTTTATTTGATCTAAAGTTTGTTTTTAAGGGACTTTCATAAACAATCTCTTCAAGCGTATTTTAATTGACATATGTAGCTTTAAAAAGTTATTTATTAGAAGTGTTGTTTGATAATTTTTGTCATCTTTATGCGTGAGGTGGTTATATACTTTGAGCTAAAATGATGGTCAAAGTACTTCAACAAAACCTTTTTACTAAATGAAACAATTTGTTTGAATGTTTCAAAATCAATCATACCATATTATTAATTACTTGCTTTTGCGCGCGGACTTTGTTTTATAATATGTAAGTGATAGTGATGTAGTGACCCGAGTCAAATATGACCTCTGTGTAATGTGGCTCGATTATCTAACTTTTCAAATATAAATGTTTTGCTTAAAAAATCGTTCATTAAATAAACATATTCGCCTCAAGGACTAACTAAAGTGGGTAGAAAGTTAAATATAATTATGAAGTTAGTATCGGTAACTTGATTATTTTGGACCCAGGGGTCAAGATTCTTTTAGATGTCTCCATTATGGCTTTTGATAATGTCAAATCTTTTCTTTAAAGGGCTTGGAATTCTTCGAATATTTTTAATATGCGAAGGTATTCTTCATAAGTTTTTGTTTGCGAAAATATACATATGGCCGTTACTGTTTCAGTTGAAATATTTGATTTAGCTTTGTTGTCATTGCTGTGCTTTTTTGTTTTATGCAGTGCAATTGGCAGGTTTCTATAATACACATACTCGTACATAGGTACATAAACTCACGTCTTCTTCCTATGGGGGTAGGCATAAACTACCGAACGATGCTACGACCACCTGCTACGATCCTTACATACACCTTTTGTTATAGTTTACTTTGACGAAATAGGTCTAGAGTGAGGACTTGAGGAGCCAGGCAGCATGTGGCAAGCTGTTGGGCAGTAGCCACCCCACGGAGCCTGTCTCCCGGGTGAAGACTTGTTCCTCACCTCTGGTTTGCCTTAACTGGCTGGTTGGAGGTAACACTGATGAGTAACAGAGCTCCAATCTCTTTCTTGCCTTTGCTGGCAGGCTTGAGTAAGTATTCCAGCAAGATCTTGACCGTACTTCCGGAATTTTCCTGATAGCCGTGGAATACCTCTCCACTCCTCATAAGCACCTAAGGATATGTTGACCCCTTTTCACTACAAAACTATATTTTCGAGGTCCCATTATTGAGTGTCTTTAATCTGTGTATTTTATATAAAAGGGCCATAGTCTTTCCATAGTCCCTAGATAACTAGTTCACTTCAGCCACCCAATCCCATAATTATCTTTGTTTCCATTGCAATAGTTCTACACCAACTGGGGGTTATCCATGGGTGCTTCTGCATAGCGCGAACAGGGATAATTGTTGGTTGGTGCCTCATTTAATTAAAAACGTCTAACGGACCTCGGCGAGTTAGCTTCGGCCTTTCGTCCGCCAAAAGTCTAAAAGTCCGGGACACCAGGGTCTCGAGATATGTCTTACACATAGGTATGGGTAGATGGGTAGGTAGGTAGGTAGGTAGGTAGGTAGGTAGGTAGGTAGGTAGGTAGGTAGGTAGGTAGGTAGGTAGGTAGGTAGGTAGGTAGGTAGGTAGGTAGGTAGGTAGGTAGGTAGGTAGGTAGATAGGTATAGTAGGTAGGTAGGGTGAACAATTCGAACATATATTTCAACATTATAAATTCGGGTGTAAAAGTATTAAAATTTTAAACATCCGATACCTCGTTAAAAATGTATACCTGATGAAATTAATAATGTCGGTCTGGTTATATGAAATTCTTTCTTGACCAACTTGTTTAATTAATGTTCTGCTGGCTATAATTGAAACAGCTTCCATTTTGGTTACATCGGATGTTGAATTGTGGCTGATACTTACCAAAATATTTTAATTTGAATCAACATTCTTCTGTCCCGCAAATTTTATAACAGACCGTGAAAAATTATATTATTTGAAGCGCTATATATATTATTTATAGCGCATTGGTGTACTGAAATATTATTTGTAGCAAAGGTCTGGCGTTAATTGTAGAACAATTATCAACTTACAAATTAATTAAGTACCACAGATAACGCACCTGTGTCCCCGAAGGGTTACTTGCGCACCCACATTTCGCCAGTTATGTTTACAAATATTCATGTTTAACAATGCTTAACTAATTCGTTTCTTTACTGTCTCTAAACTCATTCGATCTTTGATCATAGTAACAAAATCCAACACAAAATCACTGCCATTAACCTCGTGTTTTGTTAGTAAATCTACATCTTCTCTAGAAATATAAATGGCTTAAAAATGTTCTTTCTTTCATATTTCTCTGTCTGCAACTTATTGCTAGCGTTCTTCAATTCAAACTAGAACACTGTCAGGTCGTTTATAATTTGTATCTTATTCTCGAACGTTCTCTACATTTATTTTGTCTTCGTTCTTGAATATTCCATCTGCATTGTTCTTTATATCCACGTTCTCAAACGATTCATATTTTGTGTTTCTTGCACAATGTAAGTAAAATTCTTTTGCAGAGTGAGAATGGCGGATGTTTGTCTTTTCAACTGATATCTCTATAAAGCGAGAAATTTTTAAAGGAAATACTGTATGTACCGCTCTTGAGGAACCGATGAATAATATTTGTTGTAGCCAACTTACATGTTCTTTGAACTGAAGTAAAAGTGAGGTATCACGTTTGTGTTGTTTGTTGTGGAGTAAAGAGAGTCACGTATCTACAGTTTATTCTATTGGTGCAAGACGTTTTTATTATAACACCTACTCACTACTTATTTTTCATTTCTAAGTTTTATTTAGTTGTCCATGAAATGTTGCTAAATTAATAGTTTAATTCTTTCGTCTTTTCTAATTTTGCGGTCCATAATCAAAATTAGTTATTTTTTGTCCAGCAATGGTAACGCTCAACTTACACATTTAAAAAGATAGTAGATAGGAAGTGAGCATAGAGCCTTTTATTGCGCGCTTTTGTAATTCCTAACTTGACAATAACATCGTGGACGTTTATAAAAATGCACATTGGATCGAACATTAAAACAAAATTGCCCAATACAGGCACACGTCACCATTGTCACACAAAGATGGCTCAAAAAAGAAAAGCTGTTTTAAACGCGCGACTATAATAGAATATTTAAGCAGTAAGTCAGCTGCTGCAAATTATATCCCGTGTTCGGATTTAAAACGTATTTTTAATCCGAACCGTGTTTAAGTCCCTCGCCATTCATCACCGCCAATCCTAACTACGATCCTTGGGACATAGGACAGGTAAATAAGAAGGTCCTAGTTCAAGTTCATTGAACTTAACTATTGTTGAAGTAAGTACGTTTGCCGGAGAAGAAGCTCTCTTAAGAGTAACAGACGATATAAATACCATGTTCTGGATAAACACTAACATATATTATCCGGATATCAAAATGAATATCCAGAACATAGTTCATCAAACTGATGCCGATGTCAATGTTGTGTGGCAGACACACAACATCCGTTGAGTTAAAAATATCTTCCGATACGTGGAATTAAGGCTACATTGTGCAAGTTTTCAATGTTTTAGGTGTAATTACCAACAATATCGTTTACATAAAATATGTAACTCTCCCATGAAACTTTCAGACTGTTCGAGTTCAAACTTCTCTCAAATTTCTCTCCTAACAACTTTAAAAATGGTACACATTTTATACTTATTTTTATCTGGACGGGCTCCTAATGGATTGGCTACATATATTCACAGGGGATTTGCGGAACGTTACCCACCCAAGTTTTTCAAGTAACAGGTATTTATCTTTCTGTTACCGCTTGTTGCTACTAAGTTAATTTTAAATGTTGCCCGCTAACAGCACAAGAAGGTAACTTTTAAAGGCTAATAAAACTTTTAGAACAACTGAAAATTGAATTTCATGCATTTTGAAACTTGGAATTTCTTTAACTAGCGTTACTTAATTATACTGCTACGCTCAGCTTTAAGGAAAGCACAAAGTTTTGTGTATTTAGAGAGTTCTTGATTAATAAATCTCTCTTCATTAATTTCGGCACATCAGCTCGTAATTATTTACTTTTAACTTCTTGAATATTTAATGGCTTACCACGCTTTTTTAATTAGTGATCGCAGAAAGCTACAGTAGTGATGTTAAAAGGCCACGCCATTCATCTGAACGGCTTGGTGATCTCACCAAACCGTTGATCAGGATAACAGTACCATCACGAAGATCAGTTTGATTGATTAATGACTCTAATATCTACATACGTACTGTAGAGGTTTTAACCTGGATGCTTTCTTATCCAACCTCCACGAATGTTTTACGTAAATGGTTTATGTAAATGGCTTGTTTTGGAGATAAAAATTATTCCATATTTAAAATAGAAAACATTTGAAAATTAATCCCATTGGCTGACAGGCATCGTTATTGATAAAAGAGATTTATTTTAAATAATTATAGGATTGCGTTTCATTTTATGTGGTTAAAACCCCGGATAACAGTAGGTCACTTCATCAAATGCTTCGTAATGTTCCTTATTTTATGTCAATTTCAAGAAGAGTGTGTAGTGTTGCACTTTCAATATCAAAAATATTAGCAGGTAGTCCCAAAGGCATGCCATACGATGCGATGCACGTTTGAATCCGAGATACAGGGTAATTGCAAACTCTTTCAGTTCTACTATTACAAAGCTTTTGAAGGATGTGTGAAACTGATGGCTTGGTACAGTTGCGAACAATGATAGATAAATTCTGAGAAGTATAGATGAGCTCGGATAACAAAGGTACTCGTGTAAACAGTTCAGGTCTAACTATTTGAAGACGTATTTCTATATTTTACCGTTCGTTATTGAATAATACGAGTAGAATCGTGTTTTGAATAAATGTGAATTGAATTGTCGTCTAAATTGGTTTAGAAGTTTTTTGTAGTGGGTGATGTTTAACTACGTACACAAAGGGAAGCCAACCTTTCCTATTGGAAATAAAAATATAACATAACTCGCCTATATTCCCGAAGGGGTAGGCAGAGATGCACCTAATAGTAAACCCACATTTCGCCAGTTATGTATGTTATGTTAAATGCTGTAGTTAATTAAAAATATACCTAAAAAAATTCAGCTGTTCCCTACATTTTGACGAGGTATGCAAACGTAGGGAACAGCAGATTTTTTTTCGCGATTTCACGGTTGGTCCCTCGGTGAAAGTGGTTCATAATGCTGAGTACAAGGGCTGCCATCACCTAAATTACGGACCCCGGACAAAAACTTCAAATACCCCGGAAATTTGGGTGAAATGAAGATTTTTCCCCGGAAGCCCTCGGATTTTTTTTGGCTTCAAATAATAAGCGCTTTAAACACAAAAAACGAGCGCATAGGTATATATGCCGCGCGGCCGAATTTTTATCTATGATAATGCTTTAAAAATCCCGCCCGGATGCTCCCCAGACGCCCTCCAAACTAGGACAAATACGGGGAAACCCGGACGGATGGCAGCTCTAATGGTACAATAAACCCTTATGAGGATCCCATGAATTCAATTTCACCCTGTATAGCACTACGCGAATCCATAAGTATATCTACCAAAAATCGCTCAACGCGCCTAAAGAAGTTTTCAGTTCAATAATGGTTTCTTCAGAAAATAAAATTAAAATGCAAAGCCAAGATTTTCAGTGGCCAAAATTCAGCCTCCTTTCTCACAACTTTCTCTTTTAATCGTAACGTGCCAAGTTTCTGTTCCTAATGTTACATATTTGTTACGTTATTCGCTATTACCTTATAAATATTGAAGAGGTCTTTGTTTCTTGGATTTATTGGCTTTTTCGTGGAAATATAAGGTAGTTTATTGTAACACATGAATATATTACTGGGTTTTATTGCTGAAATACAATAATTTATTGAGTTCTGAGTTGTTTTTACTACGATAACGGAATTATGCTTTGTCTTGGTGTTTTGGTTTTTGCTGACATTGCGGGGGAAGTAGGCAGGGAAATCATTTTGTTGCGTCTTAAAGCCGTACCCTTAGACTTTAGTGCTAGCGGCTCTCAAGCCTCGAATAGTTTAGGTAATTGCATTTCACGGTGAAAATAATGGTAATTAAAATTAAAAAAAACATAAGACCTGCTTTATAGTTAGTTCAGGTGTTATACAAAGTTTCATGATCTAATTTGAAGTATTTTTTTAAAACCTACCAGCGGTTTATAGTTCGGTATAGAGGTAACTTTGGAATTTTTTTCTATCAACAAAATTTTGTGAAATCGTGTTTTCGCCAAACATAGGACCTAGCATCAATCCTTAACTTTCGCAAAATATATTTATTTCAAAATGAATGCTGCAGTATTTTCGGCATAACGGAGGATCATGCTAAGCAATTTGAGGGAGAGTAGAGCCTCTTGTCCGTTGCGCACGCGTGGACCCTTTGCGCACATGTGTCGGGGATTTGAGATTATAACGACGATAAATCTTAAGTAATATCGCGGTCTAAAAATGTTTATCAGTTTTCAAATTAGATTCTTTACCACACTGTGTGCAGCAAAGTCTAAAATGACACATTACCATAATGACATTTAACAAAGAAAATAGTTTGATTTCCAATATTTATGAATTACATAGATGTGTGCATGCGATTATAAGCCTTAATGTGGTAAACATTCTCAGACCGCGGCGGTACATAACGATACACTATTATTGTCGCGTAATACCCCATAGGTGCATGTGACATTTCGGGCGTTTTACCGATGCACCTATGGGGTATCACGCGACATTGCAATGAGCGTTTCAACCATGGCAGAGAAACGATTTCGTTGCCAAGGTATCTTGCATTGTGTAGGTCACACAACCAGTCCTGCCTAATGTTTTGCTTCTGGTATGGACCATCGGTCGCAGGGTTTGCGATCGTTGTTACTTCTGCTATATATAGAAGAGGATTTCTTCTTTTTTGAGTTGTGCTAAGAATAACCCCTGAGTTTTGAACCCTAACTTTCTTTCGCCATTCATTCTCAGGAGTAGTCAGATAGAAATTATTGACTTCATCTAGCTTAATTCTTTTTTTTTAAATATCCTTTAGAAATAATAAACGATTTAATTTTATTTCAATGATGAGACCACAGAACTATCGAATGACATGCGAGAAGAAAAGAAGATTAGCTTTAATGACACTGACAGTGATAAAAGCTTCAATTATTAGTGTTGTAATGTAATGTTAACTCCATGGGGAGAATTTAACAAAAAATTTAATAATTTTTGGCGAATCTGGAAGGCACTTAAAATAATCTGCTGTTTAGTTTAAAAGCTCTTATTTATCAACCATATAAAGTACTGCTCGCCCCATTACATGGAACTTAAACATATTTGGCGAAATGTGGGGGTATACTATAGGTACACCTCTGCCTAACCCATCTTGGAAAAAGGTGTGATGTATCAACGCTTAATTTTGCAAACCATAAAACGATTGTGGCCTAAACAGTATACAAACGGCGGCAGACAATATAAAGCTATTTCAATGTTTTATGATTGATTACACCAAATATTTTCCATTTTGTTGTGAAACACGCAAACTAATATTTGTGGGTATATTAGGCACAATTTGTTCCTAGACGAACTAATAAACAGAAAATAAGGTCATATTATATTGTGACCTAGAATTTAGGAAAATGGAAGTGTCTTTGAAGTCTGAAAAGAATGGGGGCTATCGTTTTTGTGCTCACCAGATGGCGCCACTGACGAGTAAGGTCCTGTCAGTACTTTTATTTGATAGGTTTTGTATATGTTTAAGAACCTATTACATTATATTATTATAATGTTTATTTAATTATATTTTGAAACATCAAATGAATATTTACATTACAATGTTCCTAAAAATGCATGAAGCAGACTATTATTCTTCCTCCAAATTAGATCCTGAGATAAAACTTAAAATCTAAAGCCATAATTAATCAGGAATGGCATAATCTTTACAAAAATTATGAATAATAAGTAAAAATTCCCGATAGAAAATCCCAACAAACAGTGAACGTTCAGTGACATTTGCCATTTTGCCTCTAGCGGCGAATTCATAAGCCCTCATTATGAAGAGCGTAGTGCCTGAAGGAAAATTATTAAGCAACATATACGAAACCCGGTCGGAGAATTTGTACTCACGAGATTAATATTTGCAAACGTACTATACTCCATTTGAAATAAGATTAGACATTTAAATAAACCTTTTTTACAGTCCGTTCAACCAATTTTGACTTTTATTGTGTTGGTGGCATGACAAATGGCAGCTGCAGTAGACATTTGGTATTGTGTAACCTTTTTTGCTTTTAATGCCATCCTTATGCCTACGGTATAGTAGTCAAAATCGGTTGAACGGACTGTATAAAGGTTTGTTTAAATGTCTAATCTTATTTCAAATGGAGTATACACACTCGGTATATCTCAGTACCGAAAGATTAACTCAAAAGCAGAACGACCGTAACGCGCCTTTTAATTTTCACAGTTTTCTGTATCTGCTTATCTGCGTAACTATCGCGAACACATTGTATTAAAGTCCCATCGCCAAACAATTAACCAGAAGGTACTAACTATTACATTTTACAACAGTTCTGCAATGTTTACACAGTGTACACCCATAAAGATGCTGCAGACTCCGTTTTAGCCAACATTACTGAAGCAGGCAACAATTTTAATTAACAAAAACTATTCGTACAGGATTAACCTTATAAACTTATGGGCACTAGAATTACCGAAGTTAATGGGACATAAAATTAATGTCCATATCCTTCTCTGTATGTTCTAAGTTCCAGCCGTGCGTAGAGTTAATTGCGTTAAATATTTTCGAAGGGCTTTAGTACTAGTATTACTTGACTATTTTACTTGGCTTTAGAAATTATGTCGTTTTGTACATATTATTGAAATATTAAAGAACTTATAAAATATTTCTAACTAGGAGCTAAAGTTATAAAAGTAAATCTGCCTAGCCTTTTCCCAGCTATTTTGGGGTTTGCTTCCAGTCTAACAGGACGCAGCTGAGTACCAGTAGGTATGTTACATGGAGCGACTGCCTATCTGGCCTCCACAACCCAGTAACTAGGTAATACGATATTCTTTGGTAAGACTGGTTGTCAGACTTTCGGGCTTCTGACGACCCATAACGACTGTCAAAGATCCACGAATGACAGCCGGGACCTTCCGAGACACGGAAGGGTCTTTGTATGTAAAGTTGCTCACCCATCCAATCAATCCCGGCAAGCATAGCTTAACCTGATAGATCGACTCGTGTGGCTGTTATTACTTAGCCACGAACTCCTCAGGAGTTAAAGTTATACAAGTAGGTAATAAAGGTATAATTATTCGAGACTGTTTCATGCCAGTAATTTGATTGAATTTGTATGAATTTATACGTTTCTTAACGGCGCGCGGTGTACACTTGTGTATTCGTGGAATTAATTTGTTTCTAAATAAATAACTACAAATTTTAATATACTATTATTACGTTTCGTGTTCTCTATCAAGGTTTATTTTAGTACAGTATTATGTCTAAATAGCAGTAGTAAATATAATTGTGGGAAAATACACGATATAGCAACATTAATTTTATCGTCATCTGGCATCTTTTATCGACTGTTATGGCCATAAAAAAGACCTACATAGTGTTATGGCTATTTATATAATTGCCAAAATAACTCCATTCTTTTTTAAATGGATTAACATCTTGGTGGCAAAGATATTTCAAAAGGAGGCAAAAAATATGCGGTCTGCTAACAACAACCATCTGAGATAACTAAACTATCTGTCATGTAGTAGACCTATGTTCAAAGCTCAGTCATGATGATAAAACTATTGAATATACTCAACGAAACACACACACACACAATAGATGACACAATACGCAATTTTAAAAAGAAGTTAACAGCATTATTGTTTGAAAAATGTTACTACTCGATTAACGATTTTCTAAATGACAGTTACATATCCTAATGTAAATTTCTAATCCTTACTAATATTATAAATGCGAAAGTAACTGTGTTTGTCTGTCTATCTGTCGCGCTATCACGCCAAAACGACTGCACCGATTTAAATGACATTTGGTACACAGATAGTCTAAAACCCTGAGAAAGGACATAGGCTACTTTTTATCGACATACCACGCGGGCGAAGCCGCGGGCGGTAGCTAGTTTAAGATAATTATAATATTTTTTATGCAATTTAACGACATAACTTAATTTTTGTATTTTGACATTGTTATCTATTGTTTTATTATTTTGATTCTATATTTCATTATTGTTTGCATGGCATTGTAATTTTAAATTTAATTGAGATTTTGAAATTGTTATTTTTTTGTTATTGTTATCTAGTGCAACTAAGTTTGTACGCCATATAATATGGCAAAACATGTAGCCACTTCATATTAATTATAAGACCTTCATACTGTAATCATGTTTTACAAAATAAACTTACATATACTTAAATATACTTACAAAAAAGCATGAAAATAACAAGGAAATATAATCACGAAAAATGAAGGATTTTTTTTAATGAACACGGCCCAACCCACGCAACTTTATATTAACGCAGTACATTGAGAAACTATTCTTTCAAAGTAAAACCTTAAAACACTTTATATATCAAAATTCCTACGATAAACTAAGTCTGTCACTTCGAATAAAATTTTCGTCACGGAGGTCATAACCTAAGCATCGACCTTTTCTAAATATAGCCAAAGAGCCAAGAAGCCAAGATGGATCGCATGCCGTATAGATGGTGTGAAACTACTGAAATATCGGGGCGGGAATTTGCTTTATCTTTTATTTTTACTTTCAGTAAAGCGTCGAATTATCGATAGTCTTTTAAAAGAGTTGTAGGTTGGAACCTAGCTTCAAGGTATTTAAAGTCATTCATTTTAACCGAATGATGATTTTTAATGTCGTGAGGATTTTAGAATTTTTTATTAGATTCATATTCATTCATGCCTCGATAAGTAGGTATTCAATAGTACAATGTTTAAAGACTAACTAGGAAATCCTTTGAAGTAATTTAAACCTTCCAGTAAACCTAAGTCAGACGTACTGATACACAGACGTTCACATTTTCATTTTCACAGAAAGTCAACCGGCACAATTCCAAACTTCTGGCTGTTGCGAATTCCATAACAGAAAAATTGTTTGCAGCTGTTGGAGTAGGTATAAGGCAGTCGAAATGAGGAAACTTAATGTTCTATTTCTATGTAGTATGTTCATATAGCTCAGCCAGACTATAATTTCTCCAACCTGTATTTCAAAACCAGTCCATATCTCGTATAATTGTATAACAAACACTTCTCAGTTCTACGTCTGGTATAATACAGCACTAATTTCTCAGCTGGGAGACATTTAGACCGAATCCAATTAACACTATGTGAGACGTGTGGAGCTATGATGAACACACAGTATTCATTGTGTTCTTAGTAAAATGTGGAGCGCTCTAGATAATTGCTGGTATAACAACCTATGGGAAAGAAAGTTCCAGTACCGACGAAAGAAATGATTTCTTATGTTTATGATTACTTCATGGGTCTCGTGGTTACAAGCGTGATTGTTCCAGTGGTTGCAAGCGCAAGGTGTCTTTTTTTTTGTTGTTGGGAAATTATCAAATAACTTCTCCCGCTCTGGGCGGAGCGGTAGGGCGTTTCAGACTCTTACTGACTAAAACCCACCCGTATTCCTTCAGTTGCCTGTATGTTGCTAGAGGCCACGGTATCCCTTTCGGACTTTCCCGCGACCCGACACTATTGTGCTGAAATCTCTTTGAGGCGCGCGTGGAACACAACGCGCCGTTGACCCGGGCCCCTATTATGAACTCTTATTTCCAGGCAGTTTACGGCGTAAACAGAACTGCCTTGCAATTTCGTATTATGAACTCGTCAAACAAGCCAGTCAGCGGTCACGTGACGCCCTGGCCGCCTTCTGCCCGAATATTGCCTGGCAATATCGTACTACGAACGTTCGTTTGACATTTCTTGACATACTAAAACTGTTATTATGTAACCTCACAATCCATTCAATAAAAGCTGCTTCAGAGGACCTTTTATTGAATTGTTTTGGATTTATTTGGCGAAATTATTCGAGCGTTATCCAGCTAACATAAAAAATATCAGGTGTGACGAATATGTACCGTTTGAGTTTCTGGAAACTCTAGAAAGTGGCACTTCTGAGTGATAAAAATACCGAAACAACGATCAAATTGTAAAACTCCCACAACTTTTCCAACAGAACATAAATTACTCGCCGACAAGGGCGAGAACTCTCATCCACTGAACTATGTATAATAATTATAACTGCCTTTTAATTCTTCAAGGACATTCTAATTAACTACAATGGTTTTTGGTACGCAGGCGTACCGCGCGGGGTCATACAGGTATCTTGTTTATTTATTTTCATACATAATTATACATTTTTAAATATTTTATAAAAGTCATTAAAAAAATCATTTGAAAATATAAAAATAGATCCGCCGGTATCGGGAGCAGGGCCTAAGCTACTAGTGGTTAAGGCTGCAGAGACAGGAACCTCCTCACAATGCGAGCCTTATCTGCCTTCTGAATCAGGCCCTTGATCCAACTGCATAACGAGAGCCTCGAGAGCTGTTGGTCGAGGCTTTCGGCCATGAGCCAGGCCATTGGCCGTTCTGACAATCGGCACAATGCAATGATAGCCGAGCTCACATTCCACATGGCAACAACTGCTTCTAATTCTAATATTATCATGATGAAAACTGATAATTAAAAACACTTGAAAACACCACACGGTGGTGTGGTGTAAGTAAGTATTTTCATCCACCACCATATCCATCCCGAACCATATTTTCGTTTATACTTCGAATCTATTACATACTTAAAATTATACATTTCTTCATTTATTTTTGCAACAATGACAACAATACGTACATGAAGTTGTCAAATTCCCCGCTGAACTTCAAGTGGAGTACGTTCGGAAACTTAATCGCGCATTACAATTTGCAACCACACAAAATTATTAAATGAATTAATAATGTAGCACAATATACATTGCGTTCATATTTTAACCTACTTTTAGTAACTATAATTATATATAATTTATTATTTTTACATAAAATACATGATTTAAATAAAATCGTAACTTACCGATAAATATTTGATTGTGTTTCTGAATGTTACGGCAAAGAATTACAAGCCAGCCATAGACAAACTACCCAGCGTGAAATCGGTCAGAATTACGAATGTCATAATACGAAATTTAACCATGCAGGGAAATGAATTGCCTGGAACTTGCCAGGTTTTTTTAAAGTTCGAAATAGGCCCCCTGGTCCTTACTGGACGGCGAGTTACCCATTGCTCACCGTCCCCAAGCCCGCGCCTACGGTGGCCGGGAATCCGCAAGCGCAAGGAGTCCTGTGTTTGTTTCAGAGTGTTTGATTGGGTTTAAACATAAGGAATTTCTCAATAGCTGCCTGGAGTCTGAAATTCTGGCCAGTGTGAAGGGCAAAAATGCTCAGTATATAACATGGAACTTCAACATAATTGGCGATCCACCTCCGTCTAACCCTTTGGGGAAGTAAGACGTGATGTAATATTATGTACTACCTTTTGCGACTATGCCAGCGTGGAGATCAGAAATTATCCTATTTCGGATAAAAAGTATGCCCTACTAATCCAGGTTATGATCTACCCACTGTGCCAAATTTCATCCAAATCCGTGTCGATGTTTTAGCGTAACAGCGTAACAAACAAACAAATAAACAAAACAAGTCAATTTCGCATTTATAATATTAGTTAGGATGCTCTGTTGAAGATTTCTACCATAGGTTTAATTAAAGAGCCCCAGAAATGTTGTTTGCACATGACTCTAGTATTCCGGTTAACCTTTGTAGGAGAGTCCAACTAAGGTAAATAGTTATATTTATGCTTCTGTAAGAATCGGGTTCATGTATATTTAGAACTGGTACGCTTGGAAGCGTAAAACGCACAATTTTCAGCCAACGAAATTGGGAAGTCCTATTACCGAATTACCTACGGAGTAATTTGCTGGTCAATCGATTTTCGACTAATTGGTAGCACGTGCAATGTGCATTCCCTGTCATTGTTTCATAATAGCTCAATGATTGGAATTTGAATTTGCTAGGAATGCGAGTAGTACTGGCTGCTGAAATAATGTTTATATCGTGTCCAATGAAGTTTCATAATCTTCTGAGGGCCTGGTACACCAAGACTATTAAAAGGCCGTAATTATGTAATAATAACCAGTAAGTATAGGGATTCTGTTGTCCTTCATCATCTCGTACCATTCAAATAAATAAAATTGGAGTCTCTGTTTCTAATGTCAAAACAATAGTTTTTTACTAAATAAAAAACTGTTGTTTTGAGTTCATATAACAGCAATATCGCTCGCTATAAATTTACTTAGAATACTTTCACACTTTGCTATACTATGTATATATTAAATAAATGTATGGCGAGCGATATGAACTATATGCTATATGCTATTATATTATAGCGTAGTCTGAAATGAGCTTGAAAGTAAATAATGTACCTAAAACTAAAAGAAAAAAATTGTCTGTCTGTTTGTTTCGGCAGCAGCTAGTTATCAAAAAAACAGGCACTCCATCTAACTATTTTATTAATCTTTTCTTGTATCCTAAATATTTATAATTCCTCAAATTCAATGAAAAGGGTGACCTATCTATGTCAGGAAAGTCACACTTATACAATGTCATTTTTTGTAAGATATTTGGTGAATAAGGATTCCACTAGCAAACTTTTTAAATATATATTCATGAGTTCATCGGGCTGCATCGATATTCTGATAGCTGTTGCGCATAGGTTACGGGCAGGCGTGAAGCTAACCTTACATAATTCATCTCCCTATGGAAAAGTCGGCTTTGTATACGAAGTGTCCTATTGCACCATTTTGAATTGTATTCTTGTGTAACGAATAGCGATGCTTCTAGGAATTGTAGCAGGATATTGAAAACACAGCTTTTGTTTTCTAGGAAAGTTGTTAAGTCTTCGTTCGTGTTTTGAGCTATCTGATTCGAGTGATGGCGTTGCATTCTCAATTCACTTTGGATATAAAACTTAAACTCCATTGTAGCCATAAGACGTTGCTTCGGAAACATAGATATTTTGTTTTCTTCTACATTCGTAGTATATTTTGAATATTATTAAAAAAACTAATAACTGTTGGTGCCTCAATCCATTTGAAATTTTCTAAGAGGCCTCTGCGAGTTTGCTTCGGCCCCTCGTACATTCCAAAGGACCGGGACACCCCATTGTCCCGAGATATGTTAACATATAAAAATACTAATAATAATACTATTTATTTCAAGCGTCAAATGCCCATAGAAAAATACCATAACCTTAAAATAGGTAGTTAAACAATTTTTATCATCAAAAACTTAACTTAATTACTTTCTTAACTTACTTATTTATTTATGAAATTGCCACAAAAACAGCACAACAAAGTATACACAATACACACAAGAACGCACAATAAACAACAAAGTACAATAAAGTATTATATAAATAAATTGCATAAAAAAGGAGAGAAAACAGAAATGGGTAACTACAGACCCATAACTTTAATCCCTATCATGTCTAAAATATTTGAAAAGGCTATGCACAAAAGATTATCTTCGTATTTGAATAAGTACAAATTAATTAAGAATGAACAGTATGGCTTCCAAAAGGGAAAATCAACTACACTTGCTGCATTCGATTTAGTACACAATATTCTAGTAAACATTGACAAGAAAAAGCAGACAATAGTAATATTTTTTGACATGTCAAAAGCATTTGACTTCGTTTCTCATGATCTGCTTCTACAAAAGCTGGAGAACTATGGTATCAGAGGCCCAGCGTTACAATGGTTAGAACAATACTTGAGTAATCGCGAACAATGTGTAGAAATACCTTGTGAACATAATACAGCGGTAAAACAAGAGAGTCTGAGTATCTTGTTAACAGTTACGGCGTTCCGCAGGGAAGTATCCTCGGACCCCTCCTTTTTCTTATATATATTAATGATTTACCTGACATTCTTACTAAAAAATGTATATTATTTGCAGATGACATCTCAATAATATTAGCATATGACAGTATAATTAATAATAACTTTGACATTGATATAAACAATACAATTGATTTAGTTATAGAGTGGTTAGTAAGGAACAATTTACAAGTAAATATCAATAAGACGACTTTTGTACAATTCCAAACCCGTGGATCAAAAATTGTTCCAAGGCATATTTCATATGACGGTATAAAAATAAATGAATCTACCAGTGTAAGATTTCTAGGGTTCACCATGGACAAATACCTAGACTGGAAAGGACACGTTGACGGAGTCTGCAAGAGAGTTAACACTTTCGTATATGTCCTAAACAGACTAAGAACTACGTCTAACCAAAGTACGGTATTGTTGGCATACCATGGCCATGTAGCTTCCGTGCTACGATACGGGTTAATACTATGGGGAAACTCAACAGACTCCCAGCGGGCGTTTCTCTCCCAAAAACGATGCATAAGAGCAATTGTTGGTACTCCTCCTTATGAGTCATGTAAACCTCACTTTAATAAACTCAAGATATTACCCCTGCCGAGTATGTACATTTTTGAAGTTTGTGTGTTCGTAAAGTCCAATCCTAATCTATTTGTAAGAGCTCGTGATATTTATACACGGGATAATGTCTACCCTCGTAACTCCAGACATGGTCAGCGACTAGTGTTAGATTTTGCACCAAAGACTGTGGTGTTCAAAAAAAATTGCTCAGCTATGTGCGTTAAAATTTATAGTAGGTTACAAACAGACATTCAAAATCTCCCCCTACCAAAATTTAAGAAAAAGCTTAAAGAGCTACTGCTTAAGAGAATGATTTACTCGGTAAATGAATGGCTACAGGAATAAGAAAAATATTCTATATATAAATATTTTAAATAATGTGTGTTGTGTATTATTAATTCAACGTAGAAATGACAGTTTTATTGGCATTTGACAATGTATTTTACCAGGCACATAATTATTTTATTGACATTATATAAGACTATGAAATTCGGAGACACGTATTGGCTAAGACCACGGGCTAAGACTAACCATTAGTTATATTTCTTTATTCCTTTTTACTTTTAAGAAAACGATTCACATGCCATACCACAGGCTAAATAGAATTATAAGACCAAATAATGTAACATGGAAACCACCGATTGTATTTACTCTATTTATACGTGAATAAATGAATTTGAATTTGAATTTGAATAAATAATAAAAACAATTTTCTCAACATCTTATTTATTTGCAATCGATCCGCTAAGAAGAATAATGAAATTGAACGCACAATCAATCTTCGTTACTAGAATTTTATTAACCTTTTTTTTTTTTTTTGAGGGTGGGAAATCATCCAATGACTTCTCCTGCTCTGGGCGGAGCAGAAGGGTGTGTCAGACTTTTACTGACTAAAACGCACCCGTGTTCCTTCATTTGCCTGTTGCCAAGGTCCCGGTATCCCTTTCGGACTTTCCCGCAACCCTGGCAGGCATCGGTCCTACCGGACCCCGTCAACTTTGCTGACATCTCTGAATTTTATTAACCTAAGAACATCGTATATACTCAATGAATTTTTGATTAAAAACCTCGGATTTTTTCAATTACCTACCAATGCAAATTCTCTTGATCCTTTTAAACTTGTGGCGCTCTCATTAGTCTCTCACTCCACATTAACTTAAATCGAACCCGCTGCAACGTCCAACACTTTGACAGGTCATTGAACTTTCCTGATCAATTTCGTACTCAGATCGTTTGCTAGGAATTTTCAAACCTTCAGCTTTAACGTAATTATGTACTTTAGCGTTTGCGGGTACAGCTCGAACTTTAGCTTTTATAAATCACTCTCTATGTTACTTTTCTGATGCTTGTCTAAGTTGTTTGGTCGGATTATACGTAGTTAGAACTTCTATTGAGCTCCTGTTTTTAGTACGGAACGTTGTAAGTTTAATATAGTGTATTGAGTATATTGGTTCTTTATTTATTTATTTTATTATTTATGTACACACAGTAAAATACATAGAGATACAACATAATTATAATATGAGTACAAAGGTACTGCTTATTTCTTAAGAAATTTCTTCCAGCAGACCTGCGAAAGGAGAAATATGAAAGAAATGTAGACAATAGTGTATAAGAACAAGAGAAAAAAATTATTATGCGTCTTAACTAAAAATATTAAATATACCTATACATGTTACACATGTACACTTTATGTTTTGTGACATCTTGTATGTAATTTGTTTACAGTAGGTGCACTTCATATATACCTAAGTCTTGGTTCATAGTTACTTTTTTAATGAATTCAGTCATTATACCTAAGTGTTATGAATAAATAACCCATACAAATGATTGAATTTATTGAATTCATAGTTACGTTGTAACTCTGAATAAAATTTTACAACCTTTGAATCCATCAATCCATTTTTAAGTGAAACATACTATTATTACTAAGAATTAGTTGTTCTTACATTATTTTTAACAAAACAAAGGATTTCACCGCGGCTTTCAAGGAGCCATTTTTAATAGCAATTTGAACCACGTCTGGTCCGACTAATGGAATTTGGTTGTCCGTAAAAATTCCCTATTATGCACATACGCGGAAAGTTTACCCAATGGAAAAATGTCTACCTTCGGGCGGAACTGCCTCTTAGTAACTTCTGCAGTATTAATAGTTCCGGAAATTGTCTACTACTTAACAAAGGGTTTTATAGATACGGTTAACAATAAGTAGGATATTAAATTGTGTCCCGTTCTTGGGAAAAAAAAATATTACTCAGTGACTGGGTTGTGGAGGTCAGACAGGCAGTCGCTCCATGTAAAATACTGGTATTCAGCTGCATCCGGTTAGACTGGAAGCCGACCCCAATATAGTTGGGAAAAGGCTAGGCGGATTATTTTTCTTGGGAAAAAAAATAGGCACTCGTTCTTCCTGTGGACTTGTAGCAAAAGCCAAGGATAGCAAACTCGATGATATTTTGTTTGTATTTGTGACGAAACCTCGTACGTGTTGATTATGGAATTTTGTTATTAATTGTTCCATCATCGATTGCAGAAGTCAATGCAAAAGCCCAAAAGTAAAGAAAATAATCTTAATATGATATTTTCAACTAAGCATTTTCACTCTCTGACCTGTCTTACCAAGGAGTATCGTTTTACCCAGTAACTGGGTTATGGAGGTCAGATAGGTAGTCATTCCATGTAAAAACCTGATATTCTAGCTGCATCCGGTAATACTTGAAGCCGCCCTCAAAATAGTTGGGAAAAGGCATCATGTCTGTTCAATTAAATAAAACGCAAAAAATATGGCAA
Source organism: Lithophane leautieri (assembly GCA_949152455.1). NCBI lineage: Eukaryota > Metazoa > Arthropoda > Insecta > Lepidoptera > Noctuidae > Lithophane > Lithophane leautieri. The sequence goes on along the minus strand of OX424469.1, from coordinate 4,800,837 downwards.
AACTTTCAACGAAACATTTATCTAAGACTAATCCATCCTCATCAGTTCTATTTGTCACACTGGCCCGGAAAACACGAAGAATAGGACAAGATATTTCACATGTCACCGTCTATAACCTTCAAAGACTTGTTTATATTTGTCTAGCGACCCACTTCTCCTTCGCATGGTTTTTACGACTTGACGAAACATTGTGATTCCTTTATTAATTATTATGTAAGTTTAATATTTAAGTATTTAACTTATACACCTTCCTGAATAAATTCTATAAATGATGTAGTAAACTGCATCAAAATCCTTTGTGTTGTTTGAAAGAACATCGCGGTCGCACAGACAGACACGAAAAGCGACTTTAATTTATAATCTGTATATATACAGGGTTACTGGTAACTCGACGTATTCCTTGCAGGACGTCAAAGTAGGGTTAAAATGCAACAAATTAAGCCACCAAAATGTTCTACCGAAATTCAGTATTTTTTTTTGCACTAGACTACATTTTTTATGAAGTAATAGCAAAAATTACAAAAAATTAAATGTTTTGTTAGTGATATTTGCCAAAGTTTTAGGCATTATTGAACTTTTAATTATTAACAAAGGTCTGCTACGGCGTCAACTATGATAATAACTAAAATTTCAGTACAGTCGCGCCGTAAATCATTTTTAAATTGGTTTCAAATGGTTTAATCTGGGATTTTTCATTAAAAAACTAAAACTCTTAACTAATTCAAAAACTACTGAATTTGTAGAACATTTGGTGGCTTAATTTGTTGCATTTTAACCCTACTATGACGTCCTGCAAGGAATACGTCGAGTTACCAGTAACCCTGTATAGATGTATTGATTAATCTATCAAACATTACTATTGATTAATATAACGGGTGTTAGAAGACGCTTAACGAAGCTGACAGTCACTTGTTATTCCCGTCATTGTGATCATTTTTTGTTCTGGACTTTACCTGGGAACCTTCTGGTTACGGGGATATTGAATGTTAAAGTTACAACTTTTTCAAACATTTTTTAAAGAAAGCAAATTTTAAACTTAATTTTAATTAAAGTGCTGTTCAAGACACGGAGGAGTCTCGGTATGTAAAGATAGTCACCCATCCACGGACCTACTCCGGCAAGCGTAGCTTAACCTGATGGATCGACCCGTGCAGCTGTTATTACTTAGCCACGAGCTCCTCAATAAAGTTATTGTGTAAGCTATTGCGAATCGAATTGATTCGAGTCGAGTCAGTATAGTAATTATTGTAATTAGTAATTATACAATTCGATTCGAGTCAGAACATCGTCAACAGCCTTAAAATTGCGTGGCTTAATTCCCGGGCATCAATTTGAAGTTATAATGCCATTCAACAACTCCACCTGCCGATTTTAAACAAGGCATCTTATTTGCAAATTCTCAAGACGGTACAATTAGCTTTCGAGCAATTAATTTAAACAATTTGAACCTGCGATAATAATTAAGATTTATTACTGTGTGGAGTTAACTTCAGAATGGTGAATGTTTCAGAAATTCTATTAAGTCATGCAAGGCGTTTGTCATTTCGAGGAGGTCGGCTTGTTTACTTGGCTTCTCATGTAGTTCTGTATTATTTTATCCTCTTCTCACTGTATTGAAACTGTAAATAGAATAATTGTGGGTTTACTTTATTGTTCTCAGCCGCGTCTATCTGTCTGTTCGCGATAAACTCAAAAACTACTGCACCGATTTTCATGCTGTTTTCAGCAATGGATAGAGTGGTTCTCGAGTAAGGTTTTAGTATATAATAACCGACATCCACGCGGGCAAAGTTGCGGGCATCAGCTAGTTAAAAATAAATCAGAAAACTCTTCGTAACAAATGTTCAATAAAAGCAAGCTTTTTTACAAAGTCGCTGTTTAACCAATTTTCAATTCCACGCACCGCCGCATCGGTGATCTCTTTCATTGTCTTAATTGAAACAAAGTCAGCTGAAGTTTCAACGGCTATCAGATGAAAATGATACGAACATGATTGCCTTCTTATTAGAACTTTCGTTTTATGAAATGAAATAAAATTAAACATTTTTATGGAGAAGTGAGAAGGGTTGCAAATAAACTGGCGTTTATTGAATCGGACTCGCGCACGTAGGGTTCCGTATCTATAAAAACGGCAAAAAAAACACGTTTGTTGCCGGAGCCCCCTTAACTATTTATTTTATTATATTATTTTGTATTTGTTGTTATAGCGGCATCAGAAATACATCATCTTTGAAAATTTCAACTGTCTAACTATGACGGTTTATGAGATACAGCCTGGTGACAGACGGACAGACAGCGGAGTTTTAGTAATAGGGTCCCGTTTTACCATTTGGGTACGGAACCTTAAAAAGGAATTGGAATGCCTCGTTGGTCTAGTGGTTGCAGGATACCTTGTTGACTATAGGGTTCGATTCCCTGATCGGGAAAAGTGTTATTTGGGTTTTTTCCATCAGGAATTTCTCAGTAGCAACCAGGACTATAAATTTGTGCCCGGTTGATGGCAACAGGCTCGCCCCCTATTACATGGGACTTAAACATAACTTCAACCGGTTATCTGCTTCTCGCATCCAGCGGATTCCTGTGGCCTTCACCAGGTCATCGGTCCACTTCGTGAGAGGCCTTCCTACGCTACGTCTTCCGTCTAAGTGGCGAAGCGTCAGGGAAGCCTAAGTCCAGCAGTGGACGCCTTTCGGCTGAAATTATGATCATGATGAAACATTGCTGGCGAAATGTGGGTGCACTATTGTGACGTCAGCAGTGTGATGCGTAGTTTGCATGTGGCGTTGTAGATGCCGCCACACATTTACCAGAAAAAAAATTGGTAGTTTTTGTAATTTAATAACACATCACATAACATCACTGTGTGTTATAGTATGTTTAATGAGTTGCTTAGCAAGAAGAAAGAAAGAAAGAAATCATTTAATTGCTGATAATGTAGGTATATAAGTTGGAATATTTATTAAGTGTCCCAATACATTTTACTTTACGGCATGCAAAATTAGGTTTGAATTAAATAGTAATATAGATACAGCTATTACGATCATTATTAGCCGTAGTCGAATTTAATAGGTTAATTACAGATCAGACAACAAAAGAAACAAAATAATTAGTGAATTAAATATAAATCTCTCGCAAATCATACAATGAAGAATATAAATGTCGAAATGTGTAATGTCAAAAAGCTTAATGTCAAAATATTCTAAAACATTAACAACAATCGTGTGCGTAACCGTGCGTTTGCACTAGCGAAACTTTTACGACAAAACATGTTGAAATCTCTATTTTCTGTCAATGTTCCATACAATTTTTGACAGGAACTAGAGATTTAAACATGTTTTGTTGTAATGTTTCGCCAGTGCAAACGCACGGTTACCCTAGCAAAATGTTGTCGAAAATGGACATTTCAAGCTTATAGATAATTAGTTGCCTAGCTTCTGTAATTGTTGCGCACATTTTTAAATTTGTTGCAATTATAGTTTTTTTTTATTTCACAAAAACATTTCCTGCTGGGGTAACGTTTCAAACGTTACCGCAGCCAGACATTTTTTTAAATAATGGGAATATTGAAATAAATATTAGCTATATAATTAGTTGTCTAGACGAGGTAAATGTTGCAACTTATATTTTTTTTTTTACTTCGGCTGCCAAGTTATTCGAAATCCTGCTGGAGTAACGTTTATGGTTTTGCTGGATCTCTGAAACGGTTAAGCGGATTCTAATCATCTTTTGTACATGACTTCTCAGGAATTAGTTTTAATTTGTTGTGCAATAAAAAAAACAAAATAATGCACCATCTATGGGGTATTTAATTAAATATAAAAACACTTCAATAGGTCCTAACATTCTGAATAAGAGCTCTAAGGACTTACTTTAAACGTTATTTTGTAGCTTGTAACGGCATTCAAATGTATGTCGGGGCAGGTGGCTGATCAGGGTGAGGATCTTTCCCAGAGAACATGATGTGTGGGTGATGTGTTGGTTAGCGAGCAAACAAAGTATTCAAAATCACACTGATAATTTAATAAGATAGGTATGGTACACTGAACACAACGAGTAGTATGACAGTTTCTAGACAAGTGTTGTCCGCGCGGCTGCCAGCAGTGAAGTAAAACGTCCCCTCCCTGCGAGCGGACAGCTTGAGTTAGCCCGCGCGAACTTCAGTCTAGACTCCATCGAAGCGTTGACGTCATAGCGCTTGCGCCTCGTTGTTAATTCAGCTCCCGTACTAATGACTTCTCCAACACGGCCATCCTACGGGACACACGTCCCTGTGTGTTACTCTGAAAAAATATTCCTCACACAGTATCACATAGATCGGTTAGTATTTCACTGTCAGAATAATTATCACAGGTAGGTACAATACTAATAATGTTCACGCACTACTTTCTACGTTCGGGCAAACCGACAGTTTCGCATAGTAGAAGTGGAGGTCTGCATCTGTTCGTTGCCCTGACAAGACTGCCTCGTCGTTCAGCCACTTCTCTTAACACGACTCTGTCCACGTGACACCCCACTCCAGTGAGCGCGTCACGGAGTTTACCCTCACCTTAGTACTACAATAATCAAATGAGAGACTATTATCGCTCAACTTTTATAATCTGCGACACGGCCATCCTGCTTGCACACGTCCTCGTGTGATGGTTACCCTGCGAACAAATAGTTCACGGAAGAATTTCGTTCCACTCGGTCACTCCTGAACTAAACCGTAAAATCAGTTTGTGGACTTCTGATTTATCAGAATTTAATAAAGTCGAAATTTGACATAATTCTTTAATTAACTATCAATGACAATTAGAAGAAGATTACATCTTATCAATAATCAGGAAATTCAAAGTACAACTGACCAAACAAAATCAAACCAAATGAATCAACGAATCTAAGGAATATAAGCTCTACATGTGATCAATGGCTACGCATAGCCCAGTAACCTCCAGTTACTATCTTTACTTTATGCGAACCCCCACGGGAACGCCGAGTCTACTCCTGGACTCAATGGTTTCCACTGAAACCCGACCTCCGCCAGAGTTGCCGGCAATACCGCTTACTCACGGACTACTAAAGTAGTAGATGCCGATTTCTATTGAGCTACGGCTACACGACAACTTCTGGTACGGTCCAATCATCATGCAAACTCATACTTTCCCCATTTTTACAACTACTACTTTGTTCAACCTCAGTTCTGTCAGCTATACCTTGATCTCTTTCTTTCAGTTACATTCCGGCATTTTTCGCAACCTATCATGTGCGTATTTGTATGTACGGTTAGAATTCAGTGCTTTTAAATTATAGCGATCACCTTCAAGAACCTCTATGACCTCAAATGGTCCTTTAAATTTTGGATCTAACTTTGTTTGACTACGCTCCTCGTTCATAATCAAAACAAAGTCTCCTATCGAAAATTTATTGAGCCTCGCCTTAGTCTGATCGAATCTACGTTTTTCATAAGATACTGACTTCTCCATATTGCGTAACGCATCATCTCTTACGGTATCTAAGTCAACCTCGTGTTCTACATCATCGGCTGTCATCAATGATAGTGGCCGCGCAACTTTGCCAATTAACAGTTCTAACGGACTAGCTTTTGTCGTTCGGTTAACCGTGCAATTTATCGCAAGTTGGACTTCGCCTAGCGCATCTTGCCACGAACGGTCTTTTGTCTCTATAGTTGTTAACATCGACTTTAACACAGACATTACACGCTCTACCTGTCCATTCGCTCGTGAAGATCCCGTTGCAATTAAGTGTAAATTAATGTTACTAGAATCGCAGAACTCTTTAAAATCTTTACAAGCGAAGCAACGTCCTTGATCAGCGATTATTCGAGTCGGAGTACCAAATAACGCTACGCCATCTTTAACAGCCCTAATACTACTTTTAGAATCGATATTAACGATATGAAACAATAAGACGTATTTAGTGAATGCGTCGATAAGGACGAAAACGTATTCTTTCCGATTGCGGATTGCGATACAGATCCTTTATTGCATGCCTTGCCCGATCCCCAAAGATGAACTAGGTAGTTGACGGTGCAACCTTGTTTTAATTTTCAAGCAATTTGGAACTAAAGATTTGAAATTAAAAACTAGGCTAACCTACGAATTTAACCTATCTAGTTTCGTGATTACCGAGACCAAGCACAACGATTTCAAATTGAATTAATCAAATAAAACAAAACCACAGGTATCTCATTCGCGGTCAACAATCACACACACTATTCCCCACGGGAATACAGAGTCGACCCTGACTCTACTGTCTTGGCTTCAAAGCTAAACCCGACCATACTACCCAGAGCTACCGCACACCATGGCTACGATACTCTGGTACGGTCTCTGACCCAATGAATCGAGAACCTGTTTATACAATCTAAAGTGATGCCAACTCATCATCATTCTATTTCGCCTACAATCTCTATTAGTACTTGGCCTTCGGACATCTTCCGAACACGGTCATGATCCATCATACTTTTTACCCAAAAGGGCCGGACTAGCAAACGGTGAACTACTGGGTCTAATTATTTTCGCTTCCATCAATTCGTTAACCTTATCGCGCATGATTCGACGTTCGGTTTAGGGTTGATTAACTCCAACGCACCAAAATTAACACGTGTGGTCGGAAAACCGTCAATAAAAAGTTAACCTTATTTACAAGGTCACTTCTTTCATGAAACGGTAAATCAGTGTCAATTTTATCACAATTATTCTTTATTACTGTATAGCGTTATAGTTCCTCTCTATTCAAAATTAATTCTTTTGCAGTCATGTTCACACAAAAGCCGTTATTCAAAATCTCTCGCCCCAACAGAATATCACTACGCAAGTATGTATTGGGCAAAACGTGGAACAGAATCTCTGTCGTAAAATCGTTACGCTATAAGATTTGCTCTATGCTGAATACACGTGTTTGACCAATACCAGTCAACGCAACAACGTTATTAGGTAACTCGCTTGCCACTTAATTTGGCTGCACAACTCTCGTTTACTAACGAGCATTCAGCACCGGAATCAAAACAAAAATCATACGACTCACAAGGTTGCTGTAACTGTCCACAAACACCAGCTATTTCAAGCATCTAAGCGTCGCTCTTTCGCTGCGTCACCACCTCCAGCGAGACTCGCCCTGCTCACACCGGGCGACGGCGCCGCTCAAACCCGCAGCACTAGTAGACTTCGCACCATCCGCACTGCCGCGTCGACAGTGTGACGTTACGTCCGTTTTCGCCACAACGGAAACAAATCACTTGTTCGACTCCAGATGATGCATTCGATGCCAATTGGTGTGGCAATGAAACATTGCGCGCCAGTGGGAGTCAGATCCTTTATCGCACTTCTGATGTCGGGGCAGGTGGCTGATCAGGGTGAGGATCTTTCCCAGAGAACATGATGTGTGGGTGATGTGTTGGTTAGCGAGCAAACAAAGTATTCAAAATCACACTGATAATTTAATAAGATAGGTATGGTACACTGAACACAGCGAGTAGTATGACAGTTTCTAGACAAGTGTTGTCCGCGCGGCTGCCAGCAGTGAAGTAAAACGTCCCCTCCCTGCGAGCGGACAGCTTGAGTTAGCCCGCGCGAACTTCAGTCTAGACTCCATCGAAGCGTTGACGTCATAGCGCTTGCGCCTCATTGTTAATTCAGCTCCCGTACTAATGACTTCTCCAACATGTATATGAAGTTTCATTAGTATCCTGTAACTATGTAATTAAGAAAATATGATGATATTCAGTTCTCCACGTTCACGGTCACAATGCGCGCGGAGTTATTTGGCCACCAGTAAACCTGTATGTGGATATATAAACTGAATTTGATATCAATAATTAGTTGCTTAGTTCAGTTTTATGCCCGTAAAATTTCAGCGTAGTAAATACAGTAATTAACGAGATAATAAAATAAAAGTGATTAAAAAGTCCAAGTCCGTGGTAACCCGACCAAGTTTAGGTGGTTACAAAGAACCGCCCGCGTAGTACATTATGCTATCTTCTAAAATATGTAGGATAGTGTTACAAATTTAGTACAAATGTGTACACAAGTGTTTAAAAAAAACGACATGTTTTTTAAAGAATTTTATTTTACAGGTAAAATAGTTAATTATTTAAATTGAACTTTTAAAATATTAATTAAACTTAAAAACAATCGCAGATAAAAATTAGAGATAGCAATTTTGCTTTTATGGCATTTCCATTATCTTTTAAATGAATGATTTCTTTAAAAACATAAATTTAAATTTATATTTAAAAAGATAAAATTTATATTTTTAAAGAAATCAACATAACCCTCGTGCATTAATGAAACGCTCTTTGCGCCCGATGCAACAATCTACTATTTCATATGACAAATATTATTATATTGTTACGTATTTAACAGTGTAGTACGTGTCTGTACCGAACTGGTAAGGTGTATTATCCTACATATTTTAGAAGATAGCATAATGAACTACGCGGGTGGTTTTTTGTAACCACCTAAACTTGGTCGGGTTACCACGGACTTGGACTTCCTAATCACTTTTATTTTATTATCTCGTTAATTACTGTATTTACTACGCTGAAATTTTACGGGCATAAAACTGAACTAAGCAACTAATTATTGATATAAAATTCAGTTTATATATCCACATACAGGTTTACTGGTGGCCAAATAACTCCGCGCGCATTGTGACCGTAAACGTGGAGAACTGAATATCATCATATTTTCTTAATTAGTTACGGGATACTAATGAAACTTCGTATACATTTGAATGCCGTTACAAGCTACAAAATAACGTTTAAATTAAGTCCTTAGAGCTCTTATTCAGAATGTTAGGACCTATTGAAGTGTTTTTATATTTAATTAAATACCCCATAGATGGTGCATTATTTTGTTTTTTTTATTGCACAACAAATTAAAACTAATTCCTGAGAAGTCATGTACAAAAGATGATTAGAATCCGCTTAACCGTTTCAGAGATCCAGCAAAACCACAAACGTTACTCCAGCAGGATTTCGAATAACTTGGCAGCCGAAGTAAAAAAAAAAAATATAAGTTGCAACATTTACCTCGTCTAGACAACTAATTATATAGCTAATATTTATTTCAATATTCCCATTATTTAAAAAAATGTCTGGCTGCGGTAGCGTTTGAAACGTTACCCCAGCAGGAAATGTTTTTGTGAAATTAAAAAAAAACTATAATTGCAACAAATTTAAAAATGTGCGCAACAATTACAGTAGCTAGGCAACTAATTATCTATAAGCTTGAAACGTCCATTTTCGACAACATTTTGCTAGGGTAACGCACACACAACAATCACAATTATTATTACATAAAGAATTTAGATAATCTTAGTTAATTTCTTAATCACAGCAATAAAAAAAAGAAGTTTATTGTGAAAACAATCTAGTTAATCTGTTTACCTACCTGACTTTTCAAAAAGAAATATTTTCATTATTAAAAATTTTGCCGATCCAAACTTTTTGTTAAACTGAAACTAACGGAGCAGAAATTCCATTACATACCTATTATGAAATAATAACATCTGTAGCTTTTTCTGTTCAGCTTTTATTATAAAAGTTGAGCATATCTGGAGGGTACTCGGAAAGTAATAGTAAATTCAGTTAACTAATTCAGGTGGCCTGGCCCTCCAAACTTGGGTATTTGAAGTACTTACTAACAATTTATTTGTTTTTGTTTATTACTTTGTAATTCCAGTTCATCGTATTCTAAGTAGTAGATAATAATCATTTTTAATAATTTTTGATTATAGCGACCTACTTTTTAGGGTTCCGTAGCAGCAGTGGGTGTAGTCGAGATTAATGAATTTTGTTTGGCCGATAGGGCTAAAGGTTTTGGAGTTTCGACCACGTACCAGAAGACGTAGCGTTGGAAGGCTTCCCACAAGGTGGACCGGTGAACTCGTAGAGGCCGCAGGAATCCACTGGATGCGGGAAGCACAGACCCGGTCGAAGTGGCGGTGCATGGGGGAAGGCTATGTCCAGCAGTGGATTTCGGCGTAAATGAATTTTGTTGTACATTTAAAAAAAACGCTATTTTAAGCATTCTGTACACTTGATTCCTTCCTAAAAGCTAAATGATCCGAAAATAGGATTACAAAAATAAAATAAAACCGGTCCATTTACTTCTAAAACAATTGTTTGACATCATTCGATTTACTCGAACAGAGATATGGGACAGGAAATGAAATATCTATGGAGGCTCGCCAAAAAAAAGAATACTTACATCGTTTAGGTATTAGGGTTCTGTAGCGAAACAAGAAACTTTTCCGAGTATTTGTCATAGAAAAACTTCTCAATTTGCACTTTAATAATTTATAACATGACGATATTATTATCGTGGACGTCCACGTCACGATAATATGGAAGTTAAATTTATGTAAATACGTGCACGTCATAACGGGGTGTACCTCATTATTGCGAAGTTCATTACAGCGATGTACGTTACTGCGAAAGTATGTGATTGCGATGTACGTTGTCGAGAAAGTTGTTTACTGCGATGTATGTGATTGCGATGTACGTGATTGCGACGTACGAGATTGCGATGTACATGATTGCGATGTATGTACGTTACTGCGAAAGCACGTGATTGCGATGTACGTTACTGCGAATGTTTACCATTGCCACGTACGTTGTCTCGCGTCTTTACTTCGATGATTGCAGTTTCGATAACACGCTATTACGATCTAGGTCATGTAGGAGGGTAGGGTTATCACGTACTTTCGCAGTAACGTACATCGCTGTCATGAACTTCGCAATAATGAGGTACACACGTTATTTAATTACGATATCTTGGACGGTTTTAAAGCGTCTTCATATATTTTCATACAATTTACTTCCATGTGTTATGTTGCCGTGACGTGAATTTCCACTATCGTTACGTTAGATATTGTAAAAACGCACAATACCTAGTTTGAGGTCTAAAAGGAGTGCAAAAACTACAATTTTTTTTCCACACTTTGGAGTCATAATTTTTTATTATAATCGCAATCCCTGTAGGTAAATATTAAGACTGTAAATTTACAATATTCTTTAACAACAAAGTCAAATAGCCCAAAGTGATCGCGCCACGGTTTGACGATAAAATAAATTCAATAAATTTATATGTTCGCAGAAATACGGAACCTAAATTAAAGAACATACACACATGACATCACGTATTCCCCGAAAGGTTAGGCAGAGGTACTATAGTCGCCACGGCGTCCTCACCTTCCGCCTGACACAGGTCCTCACCGGACATGGCAGCTTCGGGAGGTTCCTGTGTAGGATTAGGCGGGAGGAAACGCCCGGGTGTCACCACTGTGTGGATCGCCCGGAGGACACGGTGGAGCATACGGTTGAGGTGTGCCCTGCTTGGGCGGAGCACCGCCGTGTCCTCGCGGAGGCGATTGGCGGCAGTGACCTCTCGCGTCCGGCCCTGGTTCAGGCCATGGTACGGAGCGAGAGGGTATGGGAAGCCGTCACCTCCTTCTGCGAAGCAGTAATGCTCGCAAAGGAGGAGGCGGAACGCGTGAGGGAAAGGCAAAGTTTGCGCCCTCACGCCCCTAACCGCCGCCGTTGGAGACGCCCTGGGCGTCGGGAATCCCAGGCGGATTTCCGGCCACCATAGGCGCGGGCTTGCGGACGGCGAGCAACGGGCAGCTCGCCGTCCGATAAGGACCAGGCCCGGGTCGATGGCGCGTCGTGTTCCACGCGCGCCTCAAAGAGCTGTCAGCAAAATTGACGGGGTCCAATAGGACCGATGCCTGCCAGGGTTGCGGGAAAGTCCGAAAGGGATACCGGGACCTTGGCAACAGGCAAATGAAGGAACACGGGTGGGTTTTAGTCAGTAAAAGTCTGACACGCCCTTCCGCTCCGCCCAGAGCGGGAGAAGTCATTGGATGATTTCCCAGCCTCAAAAAAAAAAAAAAAAAAGAGGTACTATAGTGCACCCTTATTTCGCCAGTTATGTTTTAGTCCCATGTAATAGGGTGGCGAGCCTATTGCCATCAACTGGGCACAAAACCAGGACTGCTACTGAGAAGTTCCAGATGGAAAATCCCAAAACCACTGCCTGACTTGGAGATCGATCCCGGGATCGTCTCTGCTTAGTAGTAGCGCTTGCGATCACTAGACCAATTATGCAGTCAAAAACAAGAAATGAAAATAATTATTATCTACCTACGGAACTCTTCGTTATTTATGATCCGAGTTGCACTTAACAGATTTTAACAAAACACGTTTTGCTTTCGATGCCTTGTTTGTATTGTAAAGGGGAACCTTTTAATCGGAATCTCTTTAATTCATACATATTTGTGTTCGTTGTAATTTGTGTGACCAAGTAATGGGGTCTTTGTTCTCTTTATTTATTATGCAGGCATGTGATCGTGTTTTATAAAAAAAAAACATTTTAAAAAGAACAAAGAATTTTTGCGTTTGAAAAAATATTGTTGTTTTTTTGTTTCCGCATATAGTTCAATGTTTTAAACACCTCCACATAGTGGTGAATTATAAATGTATGTGCATAAATAATTTTCGTGTTTCGGGGCACATGGCTGCGGTGCACACGGCGCAAGCACATAAGCATTCCATAAACATACCTACGCTTCGTGTGGTGTCGGCGTGTGTTTGCTTCTAAAGTTTTTCAAACTGAGATAACACATTACGTACACACGGCTACACATCAAGCTATACATTTCCAGTTTATGCTGGTTTCGCATTGTATAGGATTTCTGTACAACGCGAGGTCAGCTTATATTGGAAATGTGTAGCTTGATGTGTAGCCGTGTGTACCTTTCATCTTAGAGAGGTAGAATAATCATAATAATAAATAATAAAAATCTTTATTGATACAAAAACCTTTAACATTTCTAAAGACTAGGATACATAACTTGGTTCGCTAAAGGTCATACGGATAAGGTAAATCCTGACTCCTAAACTAGGTGATCAAGAAAGAATAAAGCGACTTTATTAAGAATATTTTTAGTAATAAGCTTTCGCTACATGGTAGTGCTTTATTTCTTAAAGGATGAGAAAAATATCCTATAAAACGAACTTCGAGTATTCGAAAACAACCTTGAGTAAATTCTAACTAATTAACAGCAGGCTAAAACTCTCAAAGAAAAAAAAAACGAAATTTAATATACCCAGTAAAATCATCATTATTTTGCCCTTATCCCAATTTATTTGGGTCAGTGACAACTGGGCCCGTGTCAACTCAACCCGAATAATAATACCAGATATTTTACTCCAGATTACGGTGATTTGTACGGTCGGTTAAAATAAGTCATTACGAATTTAATTTTGTTTTCCAAAGATTTTGGTTTTTATTTAACATAATTATCTACAACGCCTATTTCAATTATGATACCTTTATAAGTACCTAGCCTAAGTTCATTCGTTTTTTAAATTGTCTGGACTAAAATAGACAAGCGTTCCTGTGCTATGATAATGACACACGTCAAATGTTTTCTATCTCACTCTTGCACATTAAATTTACAATAGTCTAGTAAAACATAAAAGACAAGAAGGCGATTTCGGAAATTCTGATTTCTGCTTACATGAATAAGTATTCAAATAAAAAAAAAACAGACTACTGCAGAACAAGTTCTAGAATTCAATTTCATTTAAAATAATAATATTTATCACATGTATTCATAAAAATAAATAAATAAAATCTATAAATAAATTTAAAAAATATTCAATATTTTAAGAGGTCGATACTTTTCATGCCGACGGTACTCACCACTATTTTGGGTATTTTGACGACGAAGGATCTGGTATTATTATTCGGGTTGAGTTGACACGGGCCCTGTTGTAACTGACCCATTTTTTGGGGTCGACACAACGTGTCTTTTTCTTCCATACTACTCTATCAGTCGTCATCTCGGTAGTCACCCCCTTTCTATCCATATCATCTTTCACACAGTACAACCATCGTTTCTTAGGTCTCACCCCACCCCTAAGGTATGCTTTTAATATAAACGTAAATATTCATTCGCTCGTGGCTAAGTAATACCTGCCGCACGGGTTGATCCATGAGGTTAAGCTACGCTTGCCAGGGTTGGTCCGTGGATGAGTGACCATCTTTACATACCGAGACTCCTCTGTGCCTCGGAAAATACGTAAAACCGTTGGTCGTGGATGTCTTTCGTGGATTTTTGACAGTCGTTACGGGACGTCAGAAGCCCGAAAGTCTGATAACCAGTCTTACCAAGGGGTATCATATTACCCAGTTATTGGGTTGTGGAGGTGCGGTAGACAGTCGCGTCCTGTAAAATACTGGTATTCAGCTGCAGCCGGTTAGACTGGAAGCCGACCCCTACATAGTTGGGAAAAGGCTAGCAGATTGATTCATTCGCAAAACTTTTCTCATGGCATTTTCCTCACTCCCCTCCGCATTACATGCCCCTACCATGACAACCAATTTCAATACCTACCTAGAACTTAATTTCAGTCATAAATGCATTAAATTTTTCCGAGCAATATATTGAAACACAATAATCGAATGTTTCGACTGGTGAAGGATTTGCTCGGTTGGCTGAACACCTGTAATTCCAGGAGGCCGGGCAACACTCATAAGCGGCATTTAATTAAGTTTAAAGGAAATCGTTTTTAATTACGTTAATTGTTTTTCGTGGAAGTGCCTTTTTATGCTCCAAAAGCTTGAACAGTGTCGAAATTAACTTTTACGCACTTATTTTTTCGCTTTTGCAAGAGCTCTACTTAGATACATTATGAAAAAAAAAAAACCCTCTTAAAAGTAAAAAATTGTAATAACATATTTATGTATAAGTTTAATAAAAGGTGTGGTAGTAAACAGTAGCTATAGTTTCTACAATAGCAGACATTCATTATAACAGGGTGTAAACTTCGTCTGTTTGGCGTCTTCATTAGCCTTATATTTAACTTAACGGGCCAATACTTATGCATTTTTTTTAACTTTTTAGAGGTTTTTGTTTGTGAAGGGAGTTTTCAATTTTTTTTAATTTTTTTTTCTTGCTTCTTATATTACTAGCTAATGCCCGCTCGCCTGCGTAGATGTCGGTTATTATTATACTAAAACCTTACTCGAGAACCACTCTATCTATTGGTGAAAACAGTATGAAAATTAGTGCAGTAGTTTTGGAGTTTATCGCGTACAGGACGACAGACAGACGCGGCGGAGGATTTTGTTTTATAATATGTAAGGATAATACTAGTAGACACGAGCCTAGCCGAAATCTGCGCAGCTGTACGTTTTTTTTCCACAGTGAAGCTCGTTACGAATTCATCCTCATTTCTCTTTCCTATGCCAAAATCAGACCCTGATCACCATCTATCTGTAACTTATTCAGTGAGACCATTTCAAAGAGTCCAAACACGATACCTATGTTCTTAGTTAGTGAGTGGGTTGGTTATCTTGCACATTTTAGATGATGCTGCAGCATCAGTTCAAGGTGCCTATTTTCGTCTAATATAATTGAAGTAGGTAACAGAATATCAAATATCGACTCGCTGAAACCTGTGGAAGATGCTAACATCCATTCATCAACTAGAAAAAAGCTGATATGAATCTGAATCTTCAAACAGCTGAACAGAACACTCCCTTTATGGCTTCGCCGCGGTCGGGTAAAAACTTGCTTAATGTACACACGGCTACACATCAAACTATAAATTTCCAGTGTAAGCTGACCTCACATTGTACGGAAATCCTATACATTGCGAGATCAGAATAAACTGGAAATGTATAACTTGATGTGTAGCCGTGTGTACGTGTCTTAACAAAAAATGGCAAAAATACACTAATTTGGTTTTCTTTTTTGAGTATTATATTAAATGATGTTTATTTCTGTAAATTAGTTCAAAAAACACTTTTACACTTCAAAATTAAATTATATTTTTAAAGCTATATGAGTTCGGTTTTCCATAACTGACTACTCTGTGAAGAAAGACCTAAAAAAACTCAGAGGTCACAGTCTCTTTTAAAGTCCAGACATAATCTTGGTCTGGTCAATGAGGACCATGCAGGTTAATGTCTGAGATGCTCTATTGAGGAAAGAACCATACAGATTTGAGTGGACCCATCTCAAACTCAAACTCAATGTATTTTTTTTAAATAAGCCATTTATGACATACATTTATTACATATTTATATTTTTCCATTTTCTATGGAGGATGAGTGTGTACAGAACTTTACATCCTGTTCTTCATACCTCTATAAAAATATCGAAATACTATCGACAAACACGTCTCTAAATATTATTACTGTCTTCGAGACATCGTTATTCAAATTCGCCAATATTCAGTACGGGTCTGAATTCCGTCATCGATATAATTAATTGAATTCAATTGTTCCGGCTCCGCTTCTCAATATTGAATATCGATAACGCTCGAGAACGCTTGGAAGATACTAGTTTTTACAGCTCTTTATGCAGAATCCAAATTGTTGTGTTCGGTTTATTTTGTCCAACTTGCTTTTGCTCGATTTGCTACGACTTATATAAAAAATATTACTTGTTTGTTGTACTTGTTATAATTTACAGCGGCTACTTTCCATAGTAGGTACTATAGAGGTATGGGGAACAGATTAGAAAGCTCTTCATCGTCCATAGAAAACGCACAGTAAAGGGCGCATTTTCCAACCAGACGGGTGTTGTGTCTGATGGGCTAATGCCCAAAGATTGATGTCAGGACGTTGTATTGGTATATGATAGATACTACGCATCGGAATGGGCAACTAGCTACATATTTGCAACTGACCGACTCCTTGACAATTCAAAAGTACCTGTATTATACTAGTCGTGCGGATAACTTTCCTGACGTCAGGCGTCAAAAAGATGCGTCGTTTGCCTGAGTCGTTGTAGATGCCGTCACAGTAGCATAATACAGTTCGGTTTACTTTGGATTGAAATTAAAAAAAATTAAGCTACTTAGAAACAAATTTCTTCTACGTAGTTTAATCCAATGTGGCAAGCCCTTTGGTTGACCGCAATATGTGTTTAGTATGCCTGGTAACATTGTGGTTGCACAATGCGGTTCACCGATTTTTTTGCAACCATAGTGGTTTTGGGAAACCGCATCGACATTATACTGCGCATAGAAATGACTTGAAGGAACATTTTCACCGTACGCGCCGTATTGCGGGTAACCTCAGAAGTGTGTATTATTTCTAAAACTAGCAGTCTCTATCTATAGTAATTTCATTTTGCATGAACTTTAACAGCAGTGAGAGCCTAGTGGGGCGACCGTCGGATGGCCAAGGCATAGGTTTTGAGTTGGAACCCAAGCGACGCACCTCTGCCTTTTCGGATTCATGTGCGATTGTATAATTATCACTTGCTTCAAAAACGGTGAAGGAACACATTGCGAGGAAACCAGCAGGCCTTAGAGATTTATCAACGGCATGTGAAGGCAAGTCCGATTCCCATGGGCAGCATAAAAACTCTGAAAGCAGGTTAACCATTAACCAAGCAAACGAAAAAGAAAAAAAAAAGCATGAAACCCTCTATTAAACCGCAATCAACATGCTTATTTAGAAAGGCCTACAAAACATCTCTTACAAAACTCCATCTTTTCCAGCCATTCCGCGCAAACACTACAATTGTATAAACTCAGTAACGAGGTTTTAACAGCTCGACTAATCGCTTAAAGACCGAGACCATTGCAGTAAGCGTATCTTGTAATTATTTGTTAACTGAGGAAATGCAGGGATTTCGTCTGTCAGAGATTTTCTTCTCCTTTGCTTTTTTTGTCTTATTTTCAAATGAAGACGGGATTATCGTTACGTCTCATTCACACGAGGACGATTCGTGTTTTTTGACGAATCGTCTTTTTTCACGATTCGTTTTTTTTTGAAGGCGGCAATGTTTTTTTAATGTACGTGTTCACATGCATCACGAATCGTGAAAAATTGCGGATACGTCATAAATCACGTATCGTCTTTTAAAAATAAAGTTCGTCAAAAAACATAAAACGCTATTTTTTTGTGACGGATACGCTGACGCGCTCGCCTAAGACTGAACTCTGACTGAACATTTTGACGAATCGCGAAAAAATTCATTTTCGTATGCTATGTGAACGTCAGTACCTGGGTTGTGGAGGTCAGATAGGCAGTCGGTCCATGTAAAATACTGGTATTCAGCTAGACTGGAAGCCGACCCCAACATAGTTGGGAAAAGGCTAGGCAGATTGATTGAATGTTTGTGTTTAATAGAGAAGTTTGAAAGAAAAAGTTATATTGGGATGAGGGGAACAGAATGATGATTATGTGTTTTTGATTCTATTTTTCAGCGAAAACTGTCCGTAATTTGTAAACAATGTAAAAAGCCACTTCACACAAGCTATTAAAATTCTGTACAAAATATTTCAACAAACAGCGGTTTTACCGCGTATGGAGTCTTTCCCATGCGAATAAACGTTCGCATCCTTGAAACGTAATGGAGAACCAATAAAAATGCAACTTAAATCGCTGCGCCGAGGTCCGGGCTTTTAGAGGAGGAACGATTTACCTGAGCGGTCTAAGTGATGAGAGAATTACTTTTTATAAGGCTTTATAATCTGTATTACCTGTGTCCATTATGTTCCTACACCTGCATTACAGAAGATCTCAAATAAGCCACCAAGGGGGCCTAGACAAAGTGGCAAACTATCAGCGATGACGATGATGGAAATGTCAAAAATGTATGGCATACATAAGCTAAGCTGTCAATCTTGTTGAAAGTGGTTGCAGAAATATGTAGGTAACGCTTTGAAAGCGATTATCACTTTTTTCGGCCCTAAGAACTCAATAAGCATAAAGAAAGGACAAAAATAATTTTGCAACATGACTGTGTGCCATCGTTAAAATCAAGAAGACTATATAAGTCAGCTTGTCCAATGGGAGGAGATTCGTATGTCAAAAACTAAAACGAATTACAAAATAGTAAAAGAAGTACCTTTTTTTATGGTGGGAAATCGTCAAATGACTTCTCCCGCTCTGGGCGGAGCGAGAGGGCGTGTCAGACTTTTACTGACTAAAACCCACCCGTGTTCTATCAATTACCTGTTGCCAAGGTCCCGGTATCCCTTTCAGACTTTCCCGCAACCTAAAAAGAAGTACCTGCCTACGAAATATTGCATTAGCGGTTAAAGAACAGCGACTAGCAGTCACGAGCGCGCGACGACGACGACGATATGGCGAAAATCGATGACCACTTCAACAGACAATATCAAGACATCACCCGGATTAACAGCAACATATTTTGTCTGCAAAAAAATCGCTACCTCTCATGCCATGTCCCACGCCCAGCCGTCACGGTAAGCAACAATGAAATCCAACATATGAGCCCTCTATGCCAATTTCCGCTTCAACACCACGGAATACAGATTTCAGATATATGCCACTCCATTTTCTATTGTAATGCAGTTTTGTCGCCAATATATTCAATTTTTCGCCTGAGTTGGAAGTATTGAAATATTATCTGCTTGCATAATTTTATTTCTTTTAGTTTTCACGTTTTGCTGCGCTCCAAGGGGTATCGTATTGCCCAGTTACTGGGTTATGGAGGTCAGATAGGCAATCGCTCCATGTAAAATACTGGTATTCAGCTGCATCCGGTTAGACTGGAAGCTGACCCCGATTTAGTTGGGAAAAGGCTAGGCAGATTGATTGACGTTTTTCTGCGCTCTTGTTGAAACTTTACCAAACAGCACACTGACTTGTGTTTTTATTATGGAGACTCCGTTTCGTAATTGCGAAGTTACGAATGCCATTTGTTGAAAGGGTTAATTCGGGAATAATTCGTCTTTTGTCAAAGATAGTAAGATTATATAGATTATTTACTTTTTTTAAATCTTTCTAGCCGTGATGAGCAGTAATGGCTGTGATGGCCCAGTGGTAACGGCTGCGACATGACATTTACCCCCGCCCTGGGCTTGCGTGGCGAATTACGGCCCCCTCCCTGTCACTGAGAGGAGGCCTGTGTACCAGCAGTGGGAACATTATAGGCTGATTATGTTTTTTATGCTAATCTTACAAGGAATATAAGAAAAAACCTTATTTCTTTATGTGGCACATTTGGCCAGTAATGATTAACTCCCACGCAACGGGGTATTGCCTAACTGCCAAAAAATAAAAAAAAATAAAAAAAACAAAAGATAATTCTGACTTTATATATATTTTTTTTTGACTGTGCAGTGAATGTTTCCGGAGGTAAGAGAAAATAACCATTAGAAGCGTGAATAAGTGAATTAAGAGTTATGGTAGCCATTATGGCCCTTATGGGAAATGGGCCGTTATGGTACTTAAGGTGCACTTAGGACGGTAACGGGCTAAGATTGATGAAGTTCAGGATTTAATCTAGTGAAAAATGAACATACCCAGCAGATTTTTTCCTTACGGCCTAAAATGTGGCGATAGGCAAGGTTAGGAAAAGTGACTACCAACTAAAATCTTGTTTTATAAGAGGCGCAAACTGATAAATAACCAATAAATCTGCCTAGCCTTTTCCCAACTATGTTGGGGTCGGCTTCCAGTCTAACCGGATGCCGCTGAATACCAGTATTTTACATGGAGCGACTGTCTATCTGACCTCGACAACCCAGTTACTGGGTACAGTATGTACCTAATATTTGCATTATGCATTGTTATGTTCTCCTATTTTTACCCGACTACGGCTAAGAAAAAAGGAGGGTTATGATTTTGACCGGTATGTATGTATATATGTATGTATGTTTGTATGTATGTATGTAAGTATGTTCATCTGTTTCCTTCTATCTTCTAAACCACTCATCACAATTTGACAAATGAGGTATCGTTGGAAGGGTTTTGATCATCCGCTGGTTATAGGCTGTGACGTCACTTTAAATTAAAAATGGCGCCCTCTAGACGACATACAGTAAGGACTAAAAAAAAATATTGTTTAATCGTACCATATTGGGTATCAAATGAAAGGGCTTAATGAGCAAATTTCAAAAATATATGTATTATAACCACAAAAGAATTTAAAAAAAATTAAAATAATAAAAACTAAAACCCAAATACGACTAAAAAGGTATAAACAAGACACCACAGACAGACAAATTAAAAATCCGGAGTCGCACGTAATCTGTTCGGTTTATGCCCTAACACGTGTAACACGTGTTTTTTTACTACACCACCTATTAGCTCAGTTACGATACCAGCCACCCTACACCTACATCATGAGTTGACCCTACAACGAATTTGAGCGGAGTCGTCTGGTTCAACAATTGTTCACGTTCACCACGTAATCAGCCTCTAACACTAATGTGGCGTGAATTTTCGGTTTCCTTAGTTTATTCGGGTGATGATCAATTAATTTGTGGATATGGTATTTACCTAATCATTTTTTTCTTTTTCTCTTATATCGGCACGAGCTTAGAATCTTTTGAGCCCATGCCATAGTACACAAATATTGGAGTCAGTAAGATGAGGGCAGTGGTGAGCCAGTGGTAAAGGCCACGAAGAGTTGTAGGCTGTAGGTTCGAGCCCTGACAGGCGCTTTACTTTGTTTAATTTATTTCATCACCACTGCGGTCAATACGGTGAAGGAAAACTTCGTGAGGAAACTAGCTTGTCCTAGAAACAAAACTCGAACATCACATCTACCAACCCGCACAGAAACCACGTGGTGGATTACGGCCCACTCCCTCTCACAGAGAGGAGGCCTGGTTCCCAGTAGTGGGAACGTTATTGGTTGATTATGCTTTTGCAGTAAGATGATTTCTTGAGATCAGAAAATTTAAAAGTGGAATGGCATTTTTGTACCAAGTGTATCATTGCCGTGGTCCTTTTGGTAACAAACTGGCATTTTACATGTCCCAAAAAAAAACTCAATCACAATATGTCCTGGTCCTGCTTAAGCATGGTACGCCTTTAGTAGGATGTAGATTTACTTACTGGTTTTATATTCAAAATATTGTGTATTTTATTTGTTGTAAATTGTGTGAGGTAGTCTGGAACTCTGCGGGATTTAGGGGGATTTAATTACGCTTAGATGAAGTCAGAGTTGCATTACACGTATGAGCAAAATATTAGGTAATTTATTTGTAATAAATATATGAGGAATTTGTCAAAATACCATTTACCTGTTAAATTACGTATACCGCAGATTAAAACCACAAAAAGTAACTAAAATAATGTTGAAACTATTGTTAAATGATTTGCCAATGATTCATGATCTACCTATGAATGGTCACTTATTTCTTTATATTTTTTTAACTAGGCCACAAACTATAACCACCGGAAAAACCTAAAATGCATTGATTTCAATGACTGTATAATATTCATGCGTAAATAGAGTGATTTCTCACGTCATCACCCACAACTATGATGAAAGAGACGTGGTTTTAATATATTGGTCACGTTTTAGGTAAATCTAAATAAAAGTAATACAAATACATTCCATTCATCTTACTTTATTTGATTTGTTGAAATGATCGTCATTTGTTTTGATTTTCATTTGTCGAAATGCTATCTCTTGGGATTAAGTCTAGACTGGAAGAGTGAAAAGAGATCTTTGATAGTATTGAAATACGTTTTCGGAATTTTAAGCCGTCTCAAATGGTCGTCAAGAGTTATTGCTGTTTGAATTAATTACTAGATTCTGCCCGCAACTTTGGCCGCTTCGAAAAAGCAAATTTTCTAGCACTTGGCAATAGAGTTACGAGTATGTAGGTTTCTATCAGTGAAATACAAACAAACAAACAATTTTACTTGTTTATAATACTAGTTAACTTTAGATAAACTTTCTTAGAACCGTGATCGCTCAACACTCTTACGCTGGTAGCACACCTCCGCCGCGAAACTATAGCAGTGAAACTGCACTAGTTCAATTGTACTGACTCACGTCGTGTTCCGCTACATGAATCGGATTTGCGATCGGATAGCGAAACATGACGCGAGGCAGTGCAATTGAACTACTGTGGTTTTGCTGCTATGATTTCGCGGCGGAGGTGTGCTAACGGCGTGAATGTCACCTTGCATGCCACTTACACATATATAATTCATTATTTATATTATATCCTAACTAATATTATAAATACGAAAGTGATTTTGTTTGTTTGTGACGCTTTCAAATGCAGTTATACTTATTTAAGTGACCTATTGAAATAAATGATTGATATTTCACTCGAATTACAATAGGAATAATTCAATATTTTTTCGTGAATGCCAACATTTTAGGAATCATGCATAACATAACATCACGCCTGTATTCCCCGAAGGGTTAGTCAGAGGTGTACCCATAGTAGGTACACCCAAATTTCGCCAGTTATGTTTAAGTTCCATGTAATAGGGGGCGAGCCTATTGCCATCAACCGGGCAGAAATCCAGGATAACGAAAGGAAGGCAGGTTTTTAACGAATGCAACGTATATCATCTCATGAAAGAGGTAGCTCATACATCAAACATTGCAGTGTGTTAAACCCTTTATTATACAACGTGTTCCTTCTGATGTCCCATAACTCTAAGGTTATATGCTATAAGTAAAAATAATACAAAAAGTCCTAGAACAAGTGTTTCAAAAATACATAGTTTCAAAGATAACATAACACGACTCTTGATGTGTGTATCTAGGTTGCATTATACGTAGGTAAATCATTTTTATTTCATACCAATTCATATTTAAAGCTAAGAAAATGCGACGCTGTCATATATTTTTTATGAACATAAGTTGTCTAAATTAAATGTTTTTTAATATATTTTTTTATATTTCACGGAAGGGGTGTTCCACATCAAATAATCGTGACTTTGTCGAATTATTTTGTATGAAAATCAAAACGCAAAAAAAAAAACAATTATGCCAGTTGATTCTTGGACATAGTCTCATTAATACCCTAGAGTTATAAGATATCAAAAGGAACACGTTTATACATGTCATAGGAGTGAGATTATCATTTGTTTAACTAATTAAACTTTCCTAGTACCTCATATTATACTCGTAATGCTATCATAACAATACTGGGTTTATTTTACAACGTGTTTTAATAGATAGTACCTACACGTGTCTAGTACTGGGAATCCTCGTGATGTGTGCAGTATTGTCACTTGTAACGAAGTAAACATGGTCTGCATTGCTATGTCAATATTTCGTGTTGACAGCATCAAAATCAATTTCAAGTTTCTTGAAATTCAGTGTGTAATCCGAACAGGAAACATTTTCCTAAATAATTAACGTTAATAATTCTGTAGAAGATCATTACCGTTTTTTTTCCTGTAAAAATGCATTTTCCTTGATTCATTGGACACTGAAGATTATAAGTCAGTATAAGCTCCATATACCTATTCGTTGAAATTCAATCAAAAGTGAAGCCTTTTTTGGTTGATTCTCAGCACGAATATATCCGCCCGAAAGGGGTGAATCGACACTTTAAAATATTTTTTTTCTGTAGGTAATTCGCATGACATTAATTTATTTGAGAGCGAATCGACAACTCCTGAAATACGTATTAGGCAATTGGCACACATTTTGAATTTTATGCAATAAACTAAGCAAAGAGTATCTACACTAACTTGAATGTGTTCAAATCAAAATGCGCTACGAAACGTTTATGTTCGCCAAAATTAATTTACATACATTTGCTCGAATAACTAGTCAGCGCCGTTGTGATCAGTTAGTTACAAACAGTCGGATCTAGTACTGCACTATACAGAAACAGTATTTTTTGTAATTATAATTAATTACCAAAAATGTGTAAGGAGTGAATATGAAGTCCGCAAATTCAAAAGCAAATTGTCTTTATTTCTAATAGATAAGACGTATTTACTCTATCGTAGAATTTATAAATGATAAAATATGACATTACCAGCCCTTTAATATCTTTGTCCATTGACGTGCATGTAAAAATAAATTATAATTGATTAATTGTTTTTAATAATACATTTAATTGACATTATTTACTCAAACGTGTCTTTGTATTGCATAGATTCAGACTTATTATTAAAAAAAAAAAAAAAAAATTGTACACCACTTTAATTGGTTGGATATAGAGCTTGCCTAAAATATATAAGACCTTTATACCTGTGTTCACGAATAAAGATTGTTTAATTGCCAATTACCTAAGTAATATAATGTATTACTGGAGTTATCAATTTGCCTACAAATAAATTAACTTCGTGCGAAAGCCTAAGTATTAAAAAAAAGCGCGAATGCGCGGCGACAGAATTCGTGCGAATCGACCAATGAGCCAAAGTGAAAACATTCAAACAAAAACTTTATCTTTAAAAAGCCACCTCCTCTAATTACTAAGTCTCGAATCCAGCTTAATCTGTAGGAACTGAAAACTTCACACGAACCGACGAAGTAAAGAGATTACGTGGCGCCCTCTTCTGGCTAATTAGGTGTGTTTAATATTTCGGGACTTTTGATGTATCGCAACGAATGTAATTATTTATTTTGAGCACATATTCAAAGGATACGAAAGTTTTGCAGGTTTCGTTTTCTGTCATGTTTGTCTTGTCATAAGGAATAACAACGAATTACAATGTGTGAGAAGGAAACACGATGGAGGGATTTCATAATCATAATTTCAACATGAATGATGGAGGTACCTATATTTTGTAACAATATTTTAAAAGACTGTCTATGGAGTTTCCTTTCCGTTCGTCTCCATAGTTTAACTTTCTGACTGATCGAATTTTTAACAGTTGAATGGATTTAAATGGAATAAATGCATTTAATTTGAGTTTTGTGAAACAAAAACGATTTGTCGTGGTAGGCAAATACTGAAGTGGAGGCGGTTAAAGATGTTTGAAAGAAAAATAATTGACAAGTTGGTGATATCTGACGCGATCATCTAGACATGACTAGTAAGGAATATTATGAGGTGTTAAAAAATTAACTTTACAAACTTTGAGAGGTGCTTTAGACCATCGACCTGAATAACTTTTACTAAAGCACCAACTTCGAAATCGTACAAAAAAGAAAACAGCTGTCCCATACAGTTTAGAGCAGTAGGTATTAAACTTTAGTATGAAACAGCAGATTTTTTTTCTAATATATGGCTGAGAGATATATTTCTCGAAGGTATGTGGGGCCCAGTCATAGGCCCATCTTGCGGACGGCGAGCAATGGGTAGCTCGCCGTCCGATAAGGACCCGGCCCGGGTCGATGGCATCGTGTTCCACGCGCGCCTCTAAGAGATGTCAGCACAATTGGCGGGGTCCGCTAGGACCGATGCCTGCCAGGGTTGCGGGAAAGTCCGAAAGGGATACCGGGGCCTTGGCAACAGGCAACTGAAGGAACACGGGTGGGTTTTAGTCAGCAAAAGTCTGACACGCCCTACCGCTCCGCCCCGAGCGGGAGAAGAAATTTGATGATTTCCAACTTTCAAAAAAAAAAAATGTCATAGGCCCATATGTGGCAAAAACAATTCTGACACCAGATTAGTCAATAACCACACGAAAAAGAAAAAATGATCATTTCCCTATGGTTACAATTTTATGTTTACCTACATTTTTGATTGGAACCAAGATTTAACAGGTCATCACTAAAAGTAAGGAGTTTATCGAACTCACCAATCATGCATAAGTATTTTATCTGTGTGGAGTAAGGTCATTTAGATTGTAAACGTTTGAGAATAAAGTGAGTGTTTTAATTAGACACTTTTTGCCTCATAGGTATTTGATGCGACAGTTTGGGGCTTGTGATATGAGGAAGGCTTATTTTATGATGATGAGCATCATTGCTAGAAAAATTGAAGAAGGTAAGCGTAATCAACCGTTCATCAATACTGACTAGAGTCATTTTTATTATTTTAATGTTTATTATGCGGTAGGAATAATCAATTACATAATTATGTGAATCAATGGTTGACTTCTGTCTTACCTACCCGCGGAGAAAATAGGCGTGTGTTCATGTACACACGGCTACACATCAAGCTATACATTTCCAGTATAAGCCTGACCTGGCATTGTACGGAAACCCTATACAATGCGAGATCAGCATAAACTGGAAATGTATAGCTTGATGTGTAGCCGTGTGTAGGTACGTACAATCGTCTTCGTATGTTAATCTGTCACCACAAGGTTAATTCTAGTTGGAGGTCAGATAGCTCCAATTTCAATATTAGGGGCTAGGCTTCTATGGAAAAATGCCCAAAAAAAAGAGACAAAAAAAAAAATTTCAGAAACAATAAATAAAATTATTCCTCATCGTAACTCCAGATTTCCTATGTTTTGTAATTTGGAAAAAACCTAGTGGTCGTAAGAGCTTTTGTTGGTCCTAATTAAGCGCTACCTACTGCTGAGCATGAGGTTCGATTCCTGGGTCTGGCAAAATGTTATTGGGTTTTTCCATCAGGAATTTCTCAGTAGCAGCCCGGAGTCTGGTTTATGTGTGGTTGACGGCAACAGGCCCTATATCATGTGACTTAAACATAACTGTCAAAATGTGGCTGTATGCGCCTACTAATACTTGTAAGTAAGTACCTACACCTATTATTTGTCATGTCACCTTACGTTATGTTATTATGTGAAGAACAGATTAATATTATATGTAACAGGAACTTGAACTTAAATATGTTTTATTTGATTTTACTTCACCCAGAACATGTTTTTATAGAAAACAATATTATCCTACTAATATTATAAATATGAAAGTTTGTGTGTTTGTCTGTTTGAAAGAAAGAAAAATCGGTTTATTTGTCACAGAAACACGTGCATACAAAATAGATAACTGATCAGCAATATTAAACAGAATAGATCTACTTAAATACGAATATGAGATTACGAGTTTACAGATAGATAATCGGCAGCTGCACGTCATGACTGTGACAAGAAGGCTTCCACTCAGCATGATGCTACGCTAAGAGGACCCACAGCACAGTTTGGATGTTTGTTACTCAATCACGCAAAAACGGCTGAATGGATTTGGATGAAATTTGGCAAACAGATAGTTTATAACCTGGATTAACACATAGGATACTTTTTAACCCGATATTCCCACGGGATCGAGACTTACGCGGGTGAAACCGCGGGGCGCAGCTAGTGTTAACATAATGTTTTTTTATCGGTAAGCCGATTATACCTATCGGTTTGCACCGAGCTCAAACAAAACAACGATGACGTATACGCACTATCCAGATAGTACGTGGAGTGTACCGAGTCATAATTCCATATTCAAGAGTCTGATATCAACATCCGACCCTATGTAGGTACTTAACGTTATTTTTAAGACTTTGAAAGACAATAAACGCGCATGCTTTATAACAATAAAATTTATGTTGTATCTCATTCAGTGTCCTTGAATGTGATATCCTTACATATTATAAAGGATTAGTTCACATTCAACCCCTAGAATCTCAACCCCTGTCCACGTTCAACCCCCGAGGGGTTGAACGCGGACTTTTAATCTTGAATGTTTTTAATCCACGTTCAACCCTCAATGAACTGAAAAACACAAAAGTTTTACTCAACTATACATAACTTGCCCGCCCCGGCTTCGCTCGGGTAGCACTAAGTACTTATCTACGGTGCTCCTACCAACCTACCTACACGAAGTCAAAACTACACATACATACATACACATCATATTTTTGAAAAAAGTAATTGCTGCGAGGTCAGGGATCGATCCTACAAAGGGTCATGGCCATTCGGCTGGCCCGGGGATACCGCACGGTCTCCCGTGAGGCGGCGAGCCTCCTTGCCGGATTACCGCCATGGGATCTGGAGGCGAAAGTCCTCGCGCACATCTGGGAGTGGCGCGAGTAAAAAAGCAAAGTACTCCGTCGCGTCTGTCTGTCGTCCTGTACGCAATAAACTCAAAAACTACTGCACCGATTTTAATGCTGTTTTCACCAATGGATAAGGTGGTTCTCGAGTAAGGTTTTAGTATATAATAACCGACATCCACGCGGGCGAAGTCGCGGGCATCAGCTAGTATATTATATAATATGAAGTGCTCTTTCCGTCACCTAGTTTTCCATGTCAATTTCCTTATTTGCCTATTTCTGTCAAATTAAGTTCCACTTAGGGCCTTATCACACTGGCGATTTGCGGGCGTGTTTCCAGCGAGCCGATTGGGTAACACTCGCTGCATGTGAGTAGCGAGCACGCCACGTGTGATCAACGTGTTCGCCGCGCTCGCGGAACGAGAGCGATTGACGTTAGTGTACAAGAGAAAGTACGACAAGCAAAAGTACAATAATTGTGACAGCGAGATGAACACGTTGCGTAGTCGCGGCTTGCTCGCTTGGTACCCGCGAGGCAACCGTTCGCCACGCTGGAAACACGATGGCAAATCGCAGTGTGATAACAATCACACGGTTATGTTAGTTCAAGTAAGTAGGTACTTAAGTAACACATAACATCCCGTCTGTATTCCCCGAAGGGTTCGGCAGAGGTGTACCTACAGTACACCCACATTTCCCTAGTTATGTTTAAGTGCTATGTAATAGGGGGCGAGCCTTTTACCATAAATCGGGCACAAATCTAGAGTCCGGACTGCTACGAAGAAATTCCAGATGGAATAACGCGATAACATTTTGCCCGACTCGGGAATCGAACCTCATGCAGTAGGTTGTGCTTAAGTAAAATTTATCTATAAACTTCTAGTAGGGTGTTTTGTCATCGGTGTATAGGTAGTAGGTATAGATCACACGACTACACATCAAGCTATACATTTTCCAGTATAAGCTGATCTCGCATTGTACGATAAAAACTATACAATGCGAGATCAGCATAAAATCAAAATGTATAGCTTGATGTGTAACCGTGTGTATATGCACACTAACTTTATATAATAACGGAATCACGCAATATAGCAGTGATTGTTTGTCCTCTATAAAATCCGGAACATAATCTGAGAACTTTATACGGCACATGACCGCGGACGGGCCGCGCGCGGACCAAAAACTATTGTAGTTAATTAGAAAGTCCTTGAAGAATTAATATATCTAATAGGATTAGGATTATAAGCTTTAATTTATCAATTCACGATAAGACTGTAAATAAAATGCTATCTTTATTTTCCTTTATTTTTCCATTCGTCATCATAACACCGAGAGAGGTCAGTGTCGTGGTACGAAGTACAAATTTTTCGATTTTTTTATGTGATTGATAGATAAGTCTTTATTTGCCTTAAACATGGTATTAAGATGTTACAGTCTGGTTTTGATTATGACGTCCACATGTTTAGCCATACAGAATATTGTATCAATTACATGCAAAATAATTAATAAACAAGTTCTGGTTAGAATGTCGCAGATTACTTGGTTACACAATAATAGTCTTTTGATCACAAACATTACCATTAATACATTTTATATTTTCAAACAAAAGAAATCTTTATAAAAATTATGTCCATTCACCCATTTAAATAGTTTTTTTTTTATGAGTTAGGATTATTTAATAATTTTAGTTGTTTTGGTATTTTATTGTACATACGATATAATATATACATATCCGGCTGTCATTCGTGGATCTTTGACAGTCTTTGCAGGTCGCCAGAAGCCCGAAAGTCTGACAACCAGCCTTACCAAGGCGTATCGTATTACCTAGTTACTGGGTTGTGGAGGTCAGATAGGCAGTCGCTCCATGTAAAATATTGGTATACAGCTGCATCCGGTTAGACTGGAAGCCGACCCCAACATAGTTGGGAAAAGGCTAGGCAGATTGATTAATATAAATATACATATGATTGGTTTAAATTGCAATGATTGACGCACGCTCGTAAAATGCAACCACTTTATACGTGACTGGCTTTCCCCTCTATATTATCTGTTATCATTCAAGTCTGAAGAGCCAAACAGTCTCTCTTTGAGGATGCCAAGCCTTTATCAAAGAATTATTGTGGTAATTACTACCTTCTTAGCTACATCACGACTTTCACTAAAGGCTGAATAACATTTACATTAGTTTTCAGACTAATTATTCGTTCATAATTGTTGGTTATATAGGTCTTAGAACTATGTATGTTATTACTGAATCTTTAATGAAATGCAACATTCAAATAATAAACATTTATTTACAGAAATTCAATAATATACATTTTTATACATCTAACACTAAAATAATAATAATATGTACAAGTATATAAAAAGGGAGAAATAATCACTATAGTGCATCAAAGAATACGTCCGCATCGCTGTCAGCAAGAAAAGTGCCCAAAAGGATGGTAGCATCGCCACGTTGTATGGCAATACTGATTCTTTGGCCGAAACATAGGTCAGCCCTCTGGTCACGAGAAGAGTCGACCAACCGCTTGGCGATGTCTTGATAGACTAAGTGAGCACTTGGATTCCATGGCCCTACGGCTTCAACCCCAAACGTCTTGAACATATAAGACCCATTGAGATTGGAGTATTTGCGTCATTTTCCACACCTGCAGCAGCAGCCCCAGCACAGCCCGTCGTGCTAGGAAGATAGGATGACTCAAGGTTGTCGACACACGTTGCATCCCACACCAAAGGCCTACCTACCTTCCAAGGCATTATGGTCAATCCTTCTGGTCTCTTCCCATCGTCGCGTGCCAAGCCATTGGGTTCTAAAACAGCTGGCACCCCGGCGGTGACAAGAGCATGACAGACGATGTCATTAATGCTGGCGTTCCGTGCTATCTGGCCTGCGCTTCTACTGCAGGATAGGCCATGGTAACCGAGGCAGTCGACACCTTCACCGCATTGGCAGCAATGCGGAGCCACGCAAGGAGCGCCCAGACGCAGACAAGTAAAATAATAAATAATTCAATTACTAAAATTTCATGTCAAAAATCCCAATGTCAACTCGTCACATGAAGCTGGATGAATCTTCCAAGCATTGCAGACTTCAGACTCACAGAGACCATCCTTAGGATCCCGTTGGCGCTCCCCCGAATCCGGGCATCAGAGAAGCTATTTTCTTACGCACAAAAGTCGTCCACTCTTGTATCAGCAAACATGCCCGATGCGATGCAGAATCGAGGGAGCCTCATTCTATATCCTGGTCATACGCGCACGCCAGTTGCGAGTACTACGCACTTGACCTTTCTGAAGAACTTCGCCAATAAGGTCAGTATATTTTCTCCTAGGGCGTCCTTCCCGGCGTTTCCACTCACATCTGCCTTGTTAGTTGCCTTTCATACCTCCTCTCGACATAACCAAACCATCTAATCTAAGCATACTCTTTTCAATTTTTATCACTACATCAAAATCAAAATCATTTTTTTTTATTTCACATAAGCCTACATGGGCACTTATGAAACGTCAGACGTTAGGTGCACGGTTCCAATTGGTCGTTTCCTATGGAGAAGAGCCGGCAAGAAACTCCATGGCTACTCTTTTAAAAGATAATTGGCTTTTACAATAACATCTTCTCTTAAACCACACCGTTGTCTTATCACATCATTCTTCAGCCTATCATTCATAGTCACACCACATGAGTTTCGCAAAAAAAGTAAAAAAATTAAAGTATGATAAAATAATATAGGTCAGTTATAAATTATAATAACTCATTGCCTCCCAGCCCGTTATTTAATCTCGACAATGTCAAGAGCGGTCGGTGCCACAGCATCGGAGTATTTCTAGGTCAAGTACTCTACATAACGTGAACAACGATATCCGTTCTTTGAGCTAACTCACAAAGGGTTTTCGTTTGCTACAGAATATGTTGCATTTTGGCTACTTTTTGTAGTTATAGAGGTTAATTTTATAGTCATATTTTTTTGTACATCTTGACTTTTTACCCCGATATAGACTGCAATGTACATAGAAAAGTAATAAAAACACTATCAATACCATGTTATAAATGTGAAAGTATAACCTTATCTGTCTGTTATTTTTAACGCCATAACAGCTGAACGGATTTCGATGAAATTGGGTACATAGGTATTAGGTAGATAGGATATTCCCGTGGAAGAATTTCCGACGTCCATGCCGGCGAAGCCATTTTATGTAGTAATAATTAATCTGGGTACGTATGTTAATAAATTCTATTATATAGTAAATTGTAAGTTGGTTGATTCATACTGAAGTTACAATATGTGTTTTATTCCATGAATAACCTACCTAGGTAAAATTCTGTAGGTTTTCTAGAATATATTGTAGTACGTACAATGGTAGCGTATTCTACAAAAATTCGCTGTCGACATCTTTGAAGGCAGGTTTATACGAGCCCAGTAATTCAATCCAGCGCTACTGGGCTCGTGTAGACACTGCAGCACTGGTTTGAACCCAGCCCAGTGCTGACTTCACGCCTACAAGTCAGTTCAGTTGACTAACCTACCCGTCTATTTTCGGGTCCAGTAGCTGCCCCCGCCAGACTTACTGACTTATTGCCGATCTCGTCTTTATGATACCACTGACTGGGTCAAGTCACTGCCCTCGTAAAAACCACGCATGAGCGAAAATCTCATTCTACCAATAAGCTTTAACGACCAGTAGAAACAAAAGATAATCAAAAAGTGAGAGCCTGAGTTTATCTAGCTGCTAGACTAACTTGTGCTTAAACTAACTATGTTTAAGCACAAGTTACATAATTAGTTACTTCGAGAACTTACAGTGAACTACGCTAGCAAATGTTTTTCTTTTTCTTTATTGGAAAATGTACGAGTATATACCTTTTGAAACGTACGTAACGTAGGTAGATTCTCATGAAGAAAGATTACCAGAATTTTGAATGTAATAATGTATTTCGATATTGATTCTTTTAAAAAGTAATTTACTTCTTAAAAGCAACGTAGGTGTAGGCCTGCTTGTTTTTTTTTTTTAATTTATTAGACAGATATAAAATCTCTATTTTTATCTAATAAAGGCCCATAAATACAAATTAAAAAAAATGCGATAATGAGTTTGTTTGTTTATTACGCTGAACGGGGCACATGGGTAGACCATGACCTGGGTTAGGCCATAGGATATGCCCTTATGGCCCTTATGGCCCTTATGGCCCTTATGGTTAGGTTAGGTAGGTGGGTGTGTAGGTAGTTTCACCACTGGGAGGCCCCTGGACGACGACGACTAGCCGTCGTTTAAGTAATAAATATTAAAATCGCGAAAAACAAAAACGTTACTTTTTAAGGGAACCCTTACAATGTATGTCCCTAGCATGACCACAGCACCCATGGGGTTCAAAAGAAAGAAAGGTCACAAAAAAAAAAATGGCCAAACAGACAGACATAGGTAGATTAGGTTGACAAAGGACACACCATTAAAATTCACGTATCCCAGTATTTTACGTACTTTTATCCCACTAGTACGTTCCCATGGGATAATTCCCGACATACACGCGGGCGAACTGCGGGCAAAAGTTAGTATTTCATATTACGTCTCAAGTCTCCCTGTGATCTTCATTTTCTCAGTGGAAAAACTTCAAACAAAACTGAAATAATATAAATAACAAACGTAAAAGGCATAAGTACTTCTAGAAATTCTAGATACTTCATTAACGAATCAAATAAATGTCTGACAAAGTTGCTATCATTCAAGAATATTATTTATTTTACTAATGAGACATCAAACGTACATACGCCTTTTGAATTAATGTTTGAGTGCCTGAAATAAACTGAGTTATTTTTATTTTTGCTTCTATATAGAAAGGTACGTATTTAAATATTTGGCATACGGCATAAATATTTAGGTGACTATTTTTGTATTTTAATTGAGTTAATCTGCCTAGCCTCTTCCCAACTATATTGGGGTCGGCTTCCAGTCTAACCGGATGCAGCTGAATACCAGTATTTCACATGGAGCGACTGCCTATCTGACCTCCACAACCCAGTAACTGAGTAATACGATACCCCTTGGTAAGACTGGTTGTCAGACTTTCGGGTTTCTGACGACCCTTAACGACTGTCAAAGATCCACGAATGACAGCCGGGACCAACGGCTTAACGTGCTTTCCGAGGCACGGAGGAGTCTCGGTTTGTAAAGATGGTCACCCATCCAGGGACCAACCCCGGCAAGCCTAGCTTAACCTGAAGGATCGACCCGGTGCGGCTGTTATTACTTACCCACGAGCTCCTCATTTAACTTCATTGAGCTTTGTATTTTAATTGAGTGTGAATTTGAAAACGTGGTTTTTACTCTAAAAGCCTATCTACGTGCCGTTACAATAGCAAATTTACGAGTAACACACGGGTAAGGCCAGTAATTATAAAAATTACCTACTTACAAAATAATAAACTGTTTCCAATTTCAAAATAACTACTTTTTACTAAATGCATAACATTATGAAAGAATACGGTACATAAATAAAAATTAAAAAAATTGTCTATCCGTCTATTTGTACCGGCTAATCTCCGAAACGGCTGGACCGATTTTGACGAGACTTTTTTATTTTTGAAACATAATTAGGATCCACGCTAGCGATGCTGCGGGAAGCAGCTTGTAGTAGCAGTATAATAACATAAAATAAATCGTAAATTAAAAATTAGAATTTTCAAACGCTCGCTGTCGTAGGGCTCTCTCTCTTTCCTTCCATTCGCCAACTGTTTGCACGTTATTCGTTTTTATTTTATTGATGCTATGTTATGATTCGTGAGTAATCGTGACTCTGGCAAATGACATCTGCGTTAGAGCCATGCCACACGATGCGGTGCAGCGACGCACCGCAGGTCATCATCGGTGCATCGTCGGCCGGTGCGCACCGGACGGCGGCGCCGTGTTTTTTTTTTTTTTTTTGTACTCGGGCATCTTGAAGTTGATTATTGAAATCATGACTTCTTAACCGGACTTTCCTGTGGCTGCCTTAAGCTTCTACACTCAGGGCCTCCAGCCAGGGGCATTTAAACTATTCTAAATTAAAATTAAGTGTGCGTTCGCTAAGGGCACCCCCTGTGGGGTACAAACCTCGGCTTAGGGCGACATCACTGGCGGGGGGACAGCAAGTTGGGACAGGCTGGATCAATGGGTTTATATCATCATTATTATTAACAGGGGAATTTAAAGCTACGTGCTCAGCTACGGCGCGGGCTGGCACTACTTCATCGGAGCGGCGCCGTGTGCCATACTATACACTTTTATATGTAAGACGCCGCAGCGCCACCGCTCCGGCGCTGCCACCGCATCGTGTGGCATGGCTCTTACAGTTCGTTAGGTACAGTCACGAGCAAAAATATGTATACACTTAGCAAAATTCAATAACCATTTTTTCTTGGAATAACGATTGCAACTTTGAGATGAAACCTATTTCATCATAATTATATGGCTTCCGAACATCTAAAATACTATGTTCGTTATAACATATAATTACAATCAATACAGTAGGAGAAAATCACTCTTAAAGGTTGCTAAGTGTATACATACACGCTGTATAGCCCATAATATCCCACTGTTGGGCAAATGCCTTCTTGACCCTTTTAAACAAGTCTGTCCACTGCCATTGCGGGCCACTAAAACCCTACTCTATTATATCTATATTCACTCTTGCTTGCTTTTCAATATTTTTGTCAACCAAACTGC
Organism: Lithophane leautieri; assembly: GCA_949152455.1. Lineage (NCBI taxonomy): Eukaryota > Metazoa > Arthropoda > Insecta > Lepidoptera > Noctuidae > Lithophane > Lithophane leautieri. The sequence goes on along the minus strand of OX424469.1, from coordinate 4,764,524 downwards.
ACTCAGAAACACAAGTAGGAAATACGTCTACAGACCTGTTCTAAAGATAAGTAATAATATTCCATTCACGCAAGTACCTACTTTACGAGCACTCAACAGTCCATAATTATTATTAAATTAAACCACGTGCATCCTAACGTGGATGTAAAACGTGAACGTGCACACACACATGCATGCACGGTATGAACTATGTACATACACTGACAGATGCACGCATGGAACGCGTGGGGTGCTCACTATCCAGACTATTATAGGTACTTATTTTTTTTTTTTTTTTATAACTACGTCTATCTCTACTAACATAATTATTATAAATTCATTTCATGAGTCGTGTGTCTTTGTGTGACCACGTTGTTCTCCTAAACTGCGCAATAGATTTTGATTGTGTTTTCACCGTTATTTTTAGAGAATTTATTCCAGAAGGTTTATTTGAATAATACATTAATATTAACTATAGAAATCTCGATGCTTTGTTTGTCGGAGTCGTAAACTCCGTACGAAGCAGGGGCGGGTCGCTAGTAATGGAATAAAACAGAATGGTTAGTTCACTATGATGAAATTCAAGGAAATGTTTATTGTTTAAACGATCCTTATTTAGCAGAATCACGGAACTTAACGATTTGAGGAAAACGTTGAGTCCGCATGAATAAGAAAAAGTTCTCTTTATGTCTCCAGTTTGGTGTGTTTTCACAAGTAAACTACAGCACTAAATTCTCATCAAAATTTAGCAGAATGTGGGCGAAATCGCAGGCGCAGTTTGTTGGAACTAAAAGTTAGTTCAGTGCCGTTTAGCTTTCACTCAATATTTTGTTTACATAGCAAGACAATGCATTTTAAATATATTAGAACAAATAAGAAGTCATATAAGACTTTGTGCCCAGCAGTCTATCGAATGAAAAGATTATGAATAAAGTTTGTCATAAATTACAATCCAAATTCAATGAATTAATTAATGACAATTTATCTTATCACATAACTGTAGGTAGGTATTCATTTGTTAGCGGCAAGCAGTCTGCATAACCGTGCGTTTGCACTGGCGAAACATTACAACAAAACATGTTTAAATCTCTAGTTCCTGTCAAAAATTGTATGGAACATTGACAGAAAATAGAGATTTCAACATGTTTTGTCGGAAAAGTTTCGCTAGTGCAAACGCACGGTTACGTTGTTCAGCGCTGTTAGAGTACATAATTATGTACCTACCTACGTGCGTATCCTTTGATTCTTAAAATGTATGTTGGTTGGTGATAGAAGATAAGTTTGTTAGAAAATATGTTTTGAATTCCACTATAATAAAAATAAATGCCAATATTTTCCGAAGGGGTCAGAGATGTAGGTATACATCCACATTTTGCTAGTTATGCTAATGTCCCACGTAGGTACGTAATAGCTGACGAGGCTCCCTCCCTTTAATTAATAAATAAATAAGCCTATTGTAGCCTATCTACAATTCACCAGGCAGTTACTGAAAAATAGTTGACGGAAAATCCCAATAATATTTGGCTCGACCCCGAAGATCGAATGCCTGTAATTAATTAGCAAAAAAATGTTCATAATAAATAATTATCAACGAAAATATCAATGCCCCTTTACCCGAATATTATTGTTTTGATACGAGTAGTGAACTCAAATGGAAAAAAAAAACACAAGGTCGGTGCATGAACTCTTTAAAAAGTGTTTTTTGGTTGATTTGTGCAATGATTTCACAATTTTGATATCTACAGATAAATAACACCCTCACATTCCTAGGTAAAGACCTAAAAGCTCCAGAAGACAGTCGCGAAGCGACAGTGCGATGCTGCTCTTGTAGAATAATTTTCATGAAGTTTTTATATAAATTGTTCTACTAGAGTCGCATCGCGCCTGTCTGCGGGAGCCTTAATTTCTCACGATTTGTGGCGACAAAGAAGACCTCCTTCCTCCTCCTTTCTATATTGCAGCTTCTTTACGTAGTTTCTATATTATTATTTCTACATATATTGCAATTATTCTTTTTTTTTCGGATTAAAAGTGGAGTTAAGTTGTTTAAATTGTCGTCATAATTCGGTCTAACCATGCTAAGTAATAACAGCCGCACGGGTCGATCGATCGGGCTAAGCTACGCTTACCACGGTTGGTCCGTGGATGGGTGACCTTCTTTAAATACCGAGACCTCTCCGTGACTCGGAAAGCACTGCGTTAAGCCTAACGGCTTGAAAGATGATTTGTAGACCTTTGACAGTCGTTACGGTTCGTCAGAAGCCCGAAAGTCTGGCAAGCCGTCTTACCAAAGGTAATGACGGTTAGATAAGCAGCCGGTCTATGTAAAATACTGGTATTCAGCTGCATCCAGTTGGACGGGAAGCTGACTCCAACATAGTTGGGAAAAGGCTAGGCAGATGAAGAATTTATCTAAGGGGGCAATGGAAGACGAAGTTGGAGTTGATAGAATAATGTTTGGAGGGTAGAACTCGGCTCGGCACGGCAACGGATTTTTATGCGACGAATAGAAATGTACCTTAATTGTATGAGAATAAAATTGAAATTTCAACGGTAACGATGCAGCGGTATCTTTATGCATGCCGCGACGTCCTTAGGCATCACCATTGAATTTTCAATTTTATTGTTATACTAATAAGGTACATTTCTATTCGTCACTAAAAAATCCCTTACCCTACCGAACCGCCAGTGGGCGCCGGCCCTAAGCTGAGATGATGCGCCCCACTAATTAATTTTAAAGCTTGTGTGCTGAATGCGGTATTGTGGCGCGTCAGCTCAGCTTAGACGAGCTCTAATAACTGTTCAAACTTCATGCATTATTGTGAGACATTATGATAGCTTCGCTGAAACAACGGCTGTCTAATCCTAACTATATAGTTGCATATAGATACTAATATTATAAATTCGAAAGTAACTCTGTCTTTCTGTCTGTCTGTCTGTATGTTACCTTTTCAGGCCTAAACCACTGAACGGATTTCGATAAAATTTGGCAAGGAAATAAATGGCATCCCAAAGTTGCCTATGTCTTTCACATAGGTAATTTTTATTGACAAAACACGCAAGCGAAGCCGGAAGGCGGAGGGCGGAAGCTAGTAACTAATAAATGCGAAAGTGAGTTTGTTTGTTTGTTACGTTTTCACGCTAAAACGGCTGAACGGATTTAGATAAAATTTGGCACATGTATAGACCATGATCTGGAATAGGACTTGGTACTTTTTATCCCGATATTCGTTAGGGATCGAGACTTACGCGGGTGAAACCGCGGGGCGCAGCTAGTTTTTTATGAAGGATTTTAGGTTTCTTTTTAGTGTTCCGTACCCGAAGGGTGCCAAACGGAACCCTATTACTAAGCCTCCGCTCGTCTCCGTCCGTTCGTCCGTCTGTCAGCGGGCTATATCTCATGAGCCATAATAGGTAGACAGATGAAATTTTCACAGATTATGTATTTTTACTGCTGTTGTAGAAAAAAATAATAAAAATTAAATAAAATTAAAAATTAAAGGGGGTTCCCGTATAAGAACGGTGTTTTGTTCGGGGTTTTTTGTTGTGAAAAATATTATACGGTTAGGAACTCTTCATGTGCGAGTCCGACTCGCACTCCGATCCCACACGCATGGCCGGTTTTTATTTATAAAGCTTAGAAACAATTTACATACTTCTGAATAGTTTCAAAGATAACGTAAACGACAATTTGAAAAGTAATTCTATTCAAAGCAGAACCGCATCTTCCTTATCTCAAATAACAAGAAGAAACAGTTTTACAACATCACTTTGCAGAAAGAAAAGGTCTTCCAGTAGTTTTAATTTAAGGAGAGCTTAAGGACTAGAATGACTTAAGAAACAATGCCTCGTAACTTTGCCGAGATATCTAGCTGAAGATTAGTTGTAACGGGTTACCCTAAACCCGGCTCCCGAAAACCTAACTTTATTCAACCCTTACTAACGGTTTTGGCAAAAGTAACCATATAACTAGCTTTTGCCTGTGGCTTCACTTGCGAAGCTCGGAAATACACAGGAACATACTATCAGGATCAAAGTAAGTATCCTATATCTAAACGTTGGTCATGTTCTACCCGTGCGTGCTAAATTTCATCCAAATCCATTCAGCTGTTTTGGTGTGAAACCGTAAAAAACAAACTCACTTTCGCATTTATAATATTATACAAGCTGTTTCCCGCGTCTTCGTTTGCGATCTAGGATGACAAGTAGCCTTTTTTTTTTTGAGGGTGGGAGATCATTAAAGGATTTCTCCCGCTCTGGGCGGAGTGGTAGGGCGTGTCTGACTTTTACTGACTAAAACCCACCCGTGTTCCTTCAGTTGCCTGTTGCCAAGGTCCCTGTATCACTTTCGGACTTTCCCGCAACCCTGGCAGGATGAAAAGTAGCCTATGTCCATCTCCAAGTTAAAAAAAAAACAGGGTAAGGGTTTTAAATAATATTATTTTTTCTTGAGGCGATTTGCACGAAATTCATTTATTTGTAGGCGCATCGACAACTCCATAAATCGATTCGGCTCCAAATTAACTTCGTGCGAGTCGCCTCAAGAAAAAAAAAAATTAAGTGTCGATAACCCCTTTTCGGGCGAGTAAATTCGTGCGAGTCACCAAAATGCCAAATTTTCGGCGTTACGTTTTATCGCGAGCGCGCAGCCCTAGGCCGGTATCAAGCGATTAAAACTGGATATAACCGGATAAATGCAGATTCATTGTCATTAATCATTAGTGGTATCGCGGCTTGACTGTTGTTGTGATTTTGACGGCGACGTTGTTGACATGATTTGGTGGTTTGTTATTGTAATTAGCAAACAGATTGTTCTGCTGATATTATAATACAAGGAATCATGGCACAAAATGGAGGAGGCCTATACTTAGCAGTGGGTGGAACAAGGCTGCTAATGATGATGGTGATGATGAATTATAGTAGCGTTGACAATAATTATCTACTTTGAACCATAATCATAGAATAGTACAGAAGGCGCCCTCCGCATTTTAGGTATAAAGCTACAAGTACGCGGCGGGCTCGTCTTATCGGGCCAACTCAGTGAGCGTAATGTAGTCAGAAGATATAAGAGTTACGCGATAGAAAGATAGGCAACTTCTATGTGAATGTAACTGTAGGTGATTAGCGCTGTGCGACCTGAATTGGACTTTATTGTGTCGTAACAAGAGTCGCTTTATATTTAAATGATTTTGCCGAGTGAACCATCTGTATAAATCTGTGCCATAATTGCCAAACATTAATCTCTTGATTGATTATTTATCAGTTTGCGCCTCTTATAAAACAAGATTATGTATTTGCAATATTGCATTTTAAATCCGATTGGTTTATTGACTCAATGAGTAAGATAACGATAACACTTTTTGGTTTAGATTAAGTCTTAGGAAGCAGATAAGAACGGTTGCTAATTCAACAGAATCCGTGCTATTATGGGTGCAAATATTTTTTGTGCTAATAATTGCAATAAGCTTTTTTGTTAATACCCGAAATTTTTATCTTATTTGGGTACAAATTTGGGGTAAATTTCGGTTGGTCCTGTGATTCCAGACTTGGTTTGCACTTTTGCAATTTATCATCTGCCTAGCCTTTTCCCAACCATGTTGGGGTCGGCTTCCAGTCCAACCGGATGCAGCTGTATACCAGTATTTTACATAGAGCGACTGCCTATCTGACCTCCACAACCCAGTAACTGGGTAATACGATACCCCTTGGTAAGACTGGTTGTTAGACTTTCGGGCTTCTGGCGACCTGCAACGACTTTCAAAGATCCACGAATGACAGCCGGATATGTATATATTATATCGTATGTACAATAAAATACCAAAACAACTAAAATTATTAAATAACCCTAACTCATTTAAAAAAAAACTATTTAAATGGCTGAATGAACATATTTTTTATAAAGATTTATTTAATTTGAAAATATTGCATATATGAATGGTAATGTTTGTGATGTATTATCAAAAAGACTATTATTGTGTAACCAAGTAATTAGTATTGTTTTTTTGTTTTTTTGTTAGTATTATTTGTAAATGCAAAAATGTAAACAAAGTCTGGAATCACAGGACCATCTTATCCCGGTCAGATAAGAAATATTTACAATTAAAATTATTGTCTGATAAAAAGAGTGTTGTTGCTGAGTTCAATGATATTACTTAACTTTACATTTTGCAAGCCTAATATGTACGAGTTCATGGCTGTAAAAATGTAAATTAAAATGTGTAATTTCGAGCAAGTAGCACATAAAATATGCTTCACTTACTATGGCGCTCCCTCACCAGGAGTTTTCACCTATAATGTAACAGTTCAGATACGAGCATTACATCAGTGAGTGAGGAGAACTGAGCTTTACAGTGCGCAATCTGTAATAATACAATTTGTAACAGTAGGAGCTCCTGTGTTACAATTTATAACAAGAATCTAATCGAATCTTGGATTGTTACATTACAGGTGAATGCTCGTCAGTCAATGAGGTAAAGAGGTTAATTAGAGGTCAATCAATTCCGAGACCGATTGATAGTATTGTAGCGTAATGCCAAAAATCGAATCTTGGATTGTTACACAGGTGAATGCTTTGGTGAGGCAGCGCCTTTACAAGCTAATTATCTTTCTTATTTTAAAAACAAAATACTTTCGAAAAGTCCATAGTTATTCAAGATATCAGTATCACTCTCTCTAGAGAATTCCTTCGTAGAATTTACAACAAGAAGTCGATGACCAGACGTGAAGCTATTAATTCTAAAGTAAGTTCTACACTAAAATTGATCGCACACAATTTCTTGTTCGCAGACGAACAAATAGCGGCCACAAATCCTTTTTCTCTCTCAGGAGAAATGTTTAGCTGCAGGAACTTGGCAGCGGACGAAAAACGATTGCTGAGATTGCAGGAGTTAAATAGAGGGAAACTAATGCAACTATCGCAAGGTAAGCTCAAGGTGAAGTTTATAAAAAAGGTTGAGAATAATCAAAAAGTTTAAATGCAGAGAAAATTTATATTCCAATGAAAGTATACTTACCTGAGGAATGATTTGATAAGGCAACGGTGTACTGTAAAGGAAAATGAAGTGACAAAAATTGAAAAGTTTACGCTTAGACGGTTTGGTCATGTTGAGGGGTGAATGAGAGCACTAACAAAAGGCATTTACAAGGCAGATGTGAGTGTGTAGTCATCACTACATACTCACATCTGCCCAGGAGGACATAATTATAGTGACCTTATTAATGATGTTCTTCAAAAAGGTCAGGTGTGCGTAGTACTCGCAACTAGCGTGTATGAACGTAAACGAGGATGTATTATGTAAAGATCGTAGCAGGTGGCGTTCTGTAGTTTCTGCCTACCCCCACGGGAAGAAAGCGTGAGTTTATGTGTGTATGTATACTTACTTGTAACGTGATTTCGAATTCGTTCATAGCACTACTTGTACGTAGTGTTTGTTGTATGTGGTTGTAGTTGTAAACCAAATGGTTTAAAATTATGTAATTTAAAAAAAAACTCACGAACTCGCCTATATACCTGGAACTTCTGAATAACAATAGACTTCAACATATTTTCTGAAGGATAGATGAGGTCAATGACTTTCAGGCAAATTACGACAAGGTATTTCCCAGAAGCATTGATGAAAAAATTCGAGGAACATCTTTTGTTTCTCGACATTTCCCGGCTTCTTGGAAAAAAACCCTTAAATAAATATTAGGTAGTATTGTATGGTATAAACAGACTGCTGTTCGCAGCTCAACGTCCAAGCGCGTATTTTGCGTAAAAATAATAGATACTCGTAATATACTAGTTTCATAATAGTTAAGACAAGTTGATTGACTTAGACAAACAGTTTAATCACATCCTATAAAATTTATCATTATCAGTGTTTTTGTGCTTTTTTTATAGATTTTTATATCAATTATAAATTTAAATTTTCTTCAAACTGTGGCTTCTTCCATTACATCAGAATATTTATCTTTTAGGTTTAATAGATTTGTGCTGATTAGTTTGTCATAATAATAATATTATTATCTGCATTTACGACCAATGGAAAAAAACTATGTTTTTATAGTAGGTAAGAAATAGGAAATAGGTATTGGTAGGAAATTTTAGGAGAATTTTCACACTTCTCACTAATGAATACCTAAACGATTTCCATCTTCAATTCTTCATGTCTGATCAAATAGTAGATACGATACTTAAACTTAACAGTGTTTTAGGTATCCACATAGTAATTTAGCACCGCAATCACCGTATCGGGCTATAATGGCTTCATTATAGCCCGATACGGTGATCATAAATATTGCTAATTACAATTTGATACTGGCAATACTGTTATCTTAATTACAAATAGTTACTATGAACACGTCATAATTCAAAACTTTCCCTAAACATATGTAACTGCTTATATATTTTGTGTAGGTACCTGTAGTTATTTTATTCGTTTTATTCCTTTGGGGTTAAAACTCCTTCAAAAAAACAGCTGTTCCCTACATTTTGATGAGCTATGCGAACATAAATGTGGGGAACAAATGATTTCTTTTTCGAAAGACATGATCGAAAAAAAATATATGTTCGGTGTGTTTTTTTTTGGGGTCATCAATCGCAGTTAGTGTAGTCACTTGAAATATCTGTTTAGTAAAACTGATTTTTTTTTGTATACTTTATCGATATCTAAACATGATATAATATATGATAACTTTAACACTAGAAATAGGAACAAATTAGATCAACCACGTTTCAGATTGTCTAAAGTACATACTTCTTTTATTGGGTACTTTGTAAAATGTTATAATAAAATACCACCCGATATTCTTCAACTAAATGAGAAGAAATTTAAAACATGCATTAAACACACACTATGTAGACAAGCATATTATAAGTTGGATGATTATATCGTAGATAAAAATGCTTGGCTTAATGCTGGTCCTGCTCCACAGGCACTTGGGCTCAAATAGTTAAATTTTTTATATTTGGAAGAGTGGCTTCCCCTTATTTTTTTTATTTTTTCTGACTTTAGGAACTTAATGTTTATTTTTTATTTAAATTCTATTATATTAATCTCTCAAGTACATTGCGAACTATAGTTTTGTATAATTTAGAAGCACTTTTTCAATTTTGTAAATCTGAGTACCATGGGGCCGTTTCATATGGTATCATGTTGTATGTTGACTTGAAAGAGCCTGGCAGATGAGAGTATATCATACTCACTTAAATGTCTCGCTGATGGTGGCGCGTGTGTTGGATCATTCGGTTCCCTACAAAATGGTTGAGCTGGATGGTGCTGATCCACGTGTCATGTTCGTGAACGGGCGCCGTCAGTTGAGACTGGTCATCTCTTATTTGCCAGGGCCTATTTTTACCGACTTCAAACAAGGAGGAGGTACTATGTTCGGATGATTGTTTTTTTTTTTTTTTTTATGTATTTTCACCGATTACTCCGCCGTTTGTGAACCGATTTAAAAAAATATTTTTTTGTTCAGAATCTTATACTTCTGAGGTGGTCCTATTGTCACCAAGTCAGGATCTGATGATGGGATCCTAGAGAAATCGAGGGGAACTTTCAAAAATCGTAGGGGCAACTAGTGCATTCCTTAATTTATTCATTAAGTATTTTACAGCACTACAATTTTATGAAGGTCTGGAATCGATCTGATGATGGAGCCGAAAGACAGTCAAGGGAACTCCTCAATGGTTTACAGCAGATACCTCGTGTTTGGGCTTAATTAATTTGTATTGATAAAAACTTTACACTTTGATGGGTTGTGACTGTCGTTAGGGGTCTGATGATGAAGACGAAAGACAGTCGAGGGATCTCCTCAGTGGTTTACAGCAGATATCTTGTGTTTGGGCTTGATTAATTTGTATTGATAAGAACCTTACACTTGGATGGGTTGTGACTGTCGTTAAGGGTCTGATGATGAAGACGAAGGACGATTAACGGAACTCCTCAACGGTTCACAGTAATTACCTTGTGTTTGGACTTAATTCATTTATATTGATAAGAACTTTGCAACCATATAGGTTGTAAGTGATATTACAGATCTGATTATGGTCACCTTATTATATGATGATTAGGGGAACTATACAGTGTAAGCAAATGTATAGTGTTCACCCTTATATTCTTGAGAAGGCACGGGAGTCTCATTAGCCAGCCGGTTTCGTATAACATCTAAACGATACTTGCGCTGTTCAGACGACTGATTGAGTCGGCAGATCTTATCATTTGGCGACTCCTGTGACAAATGAGAATGCATGTGATTTCTCATCTGAGATAACCTAGCATGACAAGCTAACGGTGATTCTTGGGAACCGGACATAGCACTCCGTTTGCGATTCTTAGATAGGCGTTCTTTTTCAGCAGTATTAGTCTCTTTAATTCTGTTTTTCTTCATGCGGGCGGCTCCTTTAGTAGGTCTAACCATGGTGATTACAAAAATCAAATTACACAAAAAATGGAAAAATAATAAAACTTTAAAAAAAAAAATTGACCGACTTCAAAAAAAACAAAACAAAAAAGGACTACTGTACTAAAACCAAACGACAAAAGTACTTCTTTAATAATAAGAGAAAAATTAAAAAATAACTTTAATTTCGGAAGTCGGTGGCCAAAAACTAAAATTAAAAGCAAAGACACCGACTTCCGAAATTAAAGTTATTTTTTAATTTTTCTCTTATTATTAAAGAAGTACTTTTGTCGTTTGGTTTTAGTACAGTAGTCCTTTTTTGTTTTGTTTTTTTTGAAGTCGGTAAATTTTTTTTTTTAAAGTTTTATTAATCTTATATTTTGAATTCTTTTGATTATTTTTCGTTTGACATTGTTCTCACATATAGAAGCACGAAGAATACTGTACCCAGGATTTTGTAATATCTATATACATTTTTAAAAGAGTGTCCTTGCAGTTTCTTGCCCGTTCTTCTCCATAGAGATCTACGAATTTGAATGGGTAACTAGCTTCAACTTTTTGACTAACTGACCGACTCTTTGACAATTCAAAAGTGCCTGTAAATGGTTTAATTGAAATAAATGCTTTGAGTTTGAGTTTGAGTTTGATAAAACAGATTTCCTCAACTCATACTTCAAGGAACAAAAAAACCTGCAGACGTTGACCCCAAAAAAAAATTGGAAATGCGGAGTTTTGGTAACCAATTACAACTGGTTCCACAATTAATCTTCAAAATGTATGTAACAGCACATTTTTTTACCATGTGTCGCAAAAACATTTACTTTTTCCTGCGAATTTCGTTTGCTATTAATGTACTTACGTATGCACCACATCCGTCGATGCAATCAGAGTATGTAATTATAACACCAGCGCATCTTTTGGAATTGCTTGCTCAAATATTCATATGATAGCCTTGTATATACCAGATAGACCTCTACATGTACCATTTGTATGCAACAGTTACTTCTGCAATACATGGACTGGTGACGGAGCGTGAGAATTAACTTGAATTAGTTTGTTTGATAACATTTTTTTTCTACAATCTTGTTTTTTTTTTTCGTAAAGTTTTGATTTAATTGTTACAAGGGTTTGGGCGATATCTGCATAGCGTTCGACATAATATTATTATTATATGTTTAGAGGTATGAGGAACGGGTGTAAAGTTCACTCATCCTCTATAGAAAAGGGATGATCCCCCGACTAGACGGGTGTTGTGTCCGGCGGGCAATTGATGTTGGAATCTTGTATATATGTTGTTTGCGCAGTAAACTGTAATATTGCGCGATGCAGGATTTTGTGTGACGTCAAGTCTTTGATGCGTAGTTAGCATGTGGCGATGTAGATGCCGCCACATACATATGTATGGCTATTATCTGATTGCATATCATTCGATTAGTTGTTCAATTAAGATGTGGAGCCATAACCCAATGATGTGTGTGTGTAGTGTTGTTTAACCTCTGTATAGCTAGGGTATAAAAAAGCCATCACATACCCGTCACCTACGCATTCTGTACATACTTCAAAATAATATTATATGGTATTCGCCGTCGAGGCCGGCCCAGGAAGAGATGGCGAGACGATCTAGACGCGTACCGCAAGGGTTGGATCGAGGTGGCCCTGGAAAAAGATGTTTGGAAAGATTTGAGGGAGGCCTTTGCTCAGCAATGGAAGAGTGTAGGCTAACATTAAAAAAAAGTATATATTGGCGCCGTTGCTGAATTTAGGGCTGAACAAAAATAAATCTAATTAGATCGTATTGTGATATTTTTGCCATAGACAAGCTAAGAAGAAGAGTGAGTACAGTCACAAGCACTAATATGTATAGGTATACTTAGCAAATTTTAAAAGAGTTTTTCTCCAACTGTATTGATTATAATTTTATGTTATAACATAGTACTAAGGAACCTATATTATTATGAAATAGGTATCATCTCAACCTTGCAATCGTTAGTTATTCCATAAGAAAATCGTTATTGAAATTTGCTGAGTGTAGACATATTTTTGCTCGTGTGTGTGTACCTAACATTCAGTAACAACTATTGTTGGTAAGAGGCTTTTATTTTAGATGTGAAAAATCGCTGTTCACTGTAGCACCCAATGAAACGCACGCATAACATTTTATTCACAGTACGGGTTGTGGGGTAACCACGACCCGTACTATGAATAGTCGCTTGCATTTAAAACTAAGTTAATATAACCCACCCTTAGTATTACTTAGGTTTACTGATTAAGGTGGCTTATATACTCTAGATCAGTGGTTCTCAAACTTTTTTGGCGATGGGACCCCTTTGGAAAACGAAATTTTGACGGAACCTTAGAATAATCAAAACCGTTCTTCGTTTTTCCAGATGTTGCAAAACTTGCTTCACAGGGGTCTTAGTTTCATTTGTTTTAGACGTAGGAGCAGTATCGCGTATAAAAAGTAAAGCGCTTAGTTGTAGTTCCATTGTATCCTGCAGAGACATTTTGAGAAAATTAGTTCTTGAGGAAACTGGGCTCCTCAAAGCTTCTGTGGGGGCTCCGCGAAAATACTGGTTTATTGTGACTAGTAATTTCGCGGAGCCCCCACAGAGTCTTTGTGGAGCCCAGGGGCTCCGCAGAGCACACTTTAACATAGCTCTAGATACACCTGGAAAGTTCCAGCATCAAATCACATCCGGCTCCCTTTAATAAACACTAGTTATTACATCATAGTCGTAATTTTTATCAGTAAATGAATTCTCCTGTTGATAAGCGGACAGTATGTAAACATACATAACAACTATGTAGGTAATTAAGAGTGTTGTTTGAAAATTTGATAAGGTGATTGATGTTTGTTTGAGTAATAATTATTATATCATCGGCACGAGCCTATTGGCGTGACTTGTATATTTGAGATGAATAAAACAACCACAGTACAACTTTTTTCTTAATGTCCCTCGGCAAACTTCGTGTTTCGTCAGTCGTCGTCTATCAGTTGCTTTTGTACTTGGTGCAGACCGGACGCTCTCAATCGACTTGGAAGTATATAGAGTTGTTAATACTCTTTTAACTTAATGTAATTTATTTAAAAACTGGGTGGAAATAGTTTAAGGACAATAGTTTTATAGCTCTATATAGTTCACATTGATATCAAACGAAACAACAATAAAGTACTTAGTTCTGAAATCAAATTATTATACACGATAAATCTAATAATTGATGGACATGGACATTAGCTTTCGTTTGTATTCGGAAATGCGATGATACCCGAGGGACTTAAGAAAATAGTACGGTACCTATTTACTTAATTGTCGTACTTTTATAATTTCGGATGTATTTCGTAGGATGGCAATAAATTCGAGGCAAGAAAACTGAATTGCTATGGCGTTAAATAAACACGGGTCTTGCTAGACAGTACGGTGATCACAGTTTTTGTGGTTTATCCACTGGAATTGTAAAAATCCAACTACCTACAATATTGTCGTAGCTCCAACACACGCATATTTTAATGTCCACGAGAAAATTTACGCAATTATGGATTACCTACTACAGAAAAAAAATCAATCATTAAAGGTATCTGTACAATAGATGAAGTAATACAATTGAACCATTCCTGAAACGCTATAGGTCGCTAGATTTAATCCAGCTTAAGTATTTTGAAATTAATATGGCTTGATTTAAGAACTTGTGCGATAAAGCGTGTGCGAGTAGGTACTTATTTCTTTCCCTAGTTGCTTACATCACAAGTCGAGACTAATTTATCTGTTCGGGTTATTCAAGACCTACTTGCCTATTAACATGTCAATTAATATTTAAATATATTAATCATCGCAACAAGCTTGTCATCACAAGTACCTAAGTATCAACTACAATAACGTGCAAGTAATTATAATATGTACGTTTGAACTCAGCACGGATCGCGACACGTGCCTTCAAGCATGCGTTGCATTTATTGATACTGTTACATGTTTTTAATCAGTCATTACAATCCACTATTGGCTATGACGTCACAATGTGGACGCAGCACTTATATGTATAATGTAAGAGCCTGATCAAACGATGCGTTGCGGCGCTGCACCGCAAAGATTTCGCCGCATTGGCGGTCACACGGGCGTTGCAACGCCGTAATGTTGTCACGCCGCAGCGGTACAGTACCGCAAAGATTTCACCGCATTGGCGATCCCATGGTGCAACGCCGGAACGCACCGTGTGACATACCATGGATTTGTATGTAGGACGCCGCAGCAACACGGCTCCGGCGCCGCATCACCACCACAGCGCATCGCGTGCATCAGGTCTTATAGGCAAACTATTGGACGAACCTTAAGCCCTTTAGATTCTACACCCGGGCGTTGTGAGGTGCGATGTGCAATCGCAACAGGTGTGCTTTTGTTTTTTTCTATTTACACGAGGTACAGTCACGGACTTTAATTGATACGCCACTTGGCACTGTTCGTATTTTAGCCGTGTAACGCAAATCAGGCTTAGTCGGTTATAATCGTACATCCAGACACGGAAACTCATGTCTTCGTATTATAGAAGAAGAAAATTATATTTAATATCTTTACCGGTTGGCTAACCTGAGGCCAGACTATAAACTTGACAGCAGAGTGACTACCCAAAGTCAACTAATTGCAGGTCTAGCAACCGTAACCTAGCCACGATTGTTTTAACGTAGCCATAGTAACGTTAGCGTACGGAGACATTTTAATTATTCATTTCTACAAATTCGAAAATAACCTCTCTGACATCGACATTTCAACTGTCACTGCCTTCGGATAGGTTTTCAGAATTATCGAGTTAATAAGCTCTGATTCAAAGGAGGTCAGTATCAAATAGATTGGATAAACATTGTATTTATTTTATCATTGGGAACTTATTAGTCAACCTCTATGGATAAGACTATTTCCGATTACTAGTAATTTGGCATCTTGTTTATGAGCATGCGATTTGAGTTCGTGTTTAATTGTGTAATCTCGTGAATGTATGAAACTGCAAAATTGAAAAGTTTGAAAGTGGCTCATCAATTAAAGTCCGTGACTGTATCTAAATTTCATGCCTATGGCATACAATAAAACTGAAGGACTTGACGGTGCAACTTTTATTATTGCTTCAACTTATTGCATGCGACTGGCAATATAATTTCCTCGTGTAAATCAGCCGTCCACTGCTACGTAGGACGTGCACGGAGAGGTTTACGTTAGCTGCACGGTTTATTCGTTAGCTGCACGGTTCATTCATTTGCTATTCACGCCTTCGTTGGTACTTAAAGGTACGTAATATGGCCGTGAGTCGCAGTGGGCGATCCCGACTTCATTTTCAGAAAAAGCGAAGAAATTTTTTTGTTTAACCGTGGACTGTGAAACGGCGCCTTTAAGGCTCTTACATACTGGGGCGATTCGTCGCACGACGCGACGCCGCCGCATTGCTCGCCGTGAGAAATTGTTTTGTTAAAATTCGCGTCGCGCGACGAATCGCCCCAGTATGTAAGAGCCTTTATTTTGATTACCCCCCCCCCCCCCAACCTGCAGCATCCGATCCTACAGCTCAACTAATCAGTTATTCGATCTACGTCGCAAAAATATTAGATATTAATTTGTAATATAATACGGAAATAAATAAACAATACCTACGTACGTATTTATTGTTTTGATAACAACATGGTTAGCAGGTAACAACGGAAAAACTCCACGTACGTAAGTACTCCACGTACAAGAATTGTGAAGCTAAAAAGGATAACTATCAAAGTAAAACAATAAAACCGGCCAAGTGCGTGTCGGACTACGCACGATGAAGGGTTCCGTAGTTGGGATGAATTTACCATATTTTTTTAAGACCATAGACTTCTTATTGGTTTTCCTGTAATCTATATTTAAAGAACTACTTTCTGTATTTTTTTTCAAAATGTTGGCCTATAATTTTAAAATAAGTAAGTACTTTAAAAGATATTTATGAAAATTGACCATTCCCCCTTGTCTCCGAAACTACTGTTCTATCTATCTTTAAAAGAACTTATTTTAAAATAATAAAAAAAATGTATTTGGGATCCTCAGAACAAGCCCTTTCATTTTATGTGTAACACGGTGCAGTTTGCAAAACTTTTTTTTAAATTTTCTATTTGCCCCCCCTAAAGTGATACCCATATTCAAAATTCATTTATTATTGTTACACGTTCATCATTGGGTCACAGAAATACATATTAATGTATTTGTCCAAGAACGTGATTTAAGTTGTTGTACACATAATTGTGTACAACAACTTAACTCTATTGGATTCGGAGCAAATTGGCTGTGACAGACGGACAGACAGACAATCAGACGGATAGAAAAAACGGAACCCTTATAGGATCACTCGTGTGTACGCGTGATCCTATAAGGGTTCCGTGTGGGTTTAAACCAGTATTGGAGTCCGACAAAGCCCTCTGCATATCTACAGCAATATTCGTGATCTCAATATATATTTAAAAAAAAGAACTTGGTTGTTCAGGCAATATTTCCTTGGAACTTCCTTGTTTATGTAAGTGCAGTGGGATTCTCATCACAAGTATTGGGTTTTGCCAGACTAGCAGTCATTTCTTCCCAAAATGGTCAGTGACAGCTCCACCCGCGTCAACTCAACCCGAATAATAATACCAGATAATAAGTCGTCAAAACGCCTAAAAAGGTGGTGTGTACCGTCGGCAATATCGACCTCTAAAAATATTGAAGAATTTTTTAGACCTTCATTTTGATCTAGTGACGTATAAACTACTAGCTTCCGCCCGCGGCATCGACCGCGTGGAATGTCGATAAAAAGTAGCCTATATTCTTTCTTAGGCTCTAGACTATCTGTGTACCAAATTTCATTTAAATCGATTCAGTAGTTTTGGTGTGAAAGCGCGACAGACATCGCATTTATAATATTAGTAAGAATTAAACAAAAGTCAGCTGATGATATTGACACAGACATTTACCTACGTTATTTTCCTTTCATTAATAAATAGATACAGTAATATATGACTCGGGGTTTAGCATCACTTGTAAATAGCGTGTTCGAATATGAAATCATTAGGGAATTTTAATTTGGTAATTTCAAGTATAGACACGTACAAACAATTAGGTAAATGATAATACAATTAGGTATTGTTTCGTGTGTGTCCTGTTATATTTTAGTCACAGGAAACCCTTAAGTCATTGGGTAGTCCGTGATGGAATGTGTTACGTCATGTTATCTTGCCTGGGTCAACTCTCGGTGAACTGGCTATGGATGACGTTGAATATTGGTTTTCCTTAACAAATTACAACCCGGCCTAAAACGGCCACATTAGCAATTCATTTCCTGAATTTTTAGCTGGCATTTGCAATCTTCTAATTTGACACAAAAGCAATTCATACTGCGTGGACCAGTATACGAATCGCCATAGAAAACTGTCAAACAGATGAATTATTGCGTAATATGAATTGCACGCAGATCATATTATGAATTGGCTTATTATGATTCTACCAAAGTGACTGTTTTAAGCCCCCAGAACCAAAACATAAAAATTATTATCTTTAACAAAATAATAAACGAAGGTTTTTGACATAATTTAAGTTTGTCCAATGTGAGGGAAAGTCTGATGCCATTTATGAACTTTACATAACTTCACTGCCTCTTTGGACTTAGTGGTCGCAACCGCTACTGCTGGCCATGTTACTGTGTTTTTCCATCCGGAATTTCTCAGTAGCAGCCCGGAGTCTGGATTTGGGCCCGGTTGATGGCAATATAGGGTCGCCCACTTTTATATGGGACTTAAACGTAGTTGGCGAAATGTGGGTGCATTATAGGTACACCTCTGCCTAATCCTTCGGGGAATACAGGCGTGATGTTATAAGAACATTATCTCGATCAATTGTTTTAATAGGGGATTACTAATCTTAAAGGATGACTTGCTCCTTGCCAACATACCGAATGAGAGACCGTAGAGGAAGGTTTCCTATCCTCACATATTATAAAACAAAGTCCTCCGTCGCGTCTGTCTGTCGTCCTGTACGCGATAAACTCAAAAACTACTTCACCGATTTTCATGCTGTTTTCACCAATGGATAGACTGGTTCTCGAGTAAGGTTTAAGTATATAATAACCGAAATCCACGCGGGCGAAGTCACGGGCATCAGCCAGTCCTTTATAAAACTGTCACGGTTGCGATAACTGCAGAAAGTATCATTTTGGTCAAATTGAGTTAAACATAGATTCGGAATCAGCTCAATGAGCTGTACAGTTTGATGTGACTCCCATTTTTATATCATAATTAATTTTTCAATATGGATAACGGCAGTAACTCGATGAGTAACTTCATACTTACTGCGATTATATTAAGCAATTCATACTAGAGTTCTTGAACTCGTACTGGGTGTAAAATAGTTTTTTGTCATTTAAAAGTATTCTAATAGAAATACGTATTTAATGATTACACAATGATAATAATTTATTTAGGCTACACATTTAAAAAATCAGAATATAAATAAGTTAATAAAACTAGTCAGCAAAGGTAAAAATGTGACGAAAAACTTTGAGCGCCAATTACTCGAAACTATGCAAAACCTATCTACTTACTGTATACTTATCGCTAGCGCGGCAGAATATGAGGGCGGCACTGCTAAGATGGGATTGGATAGAAATTCCCATGGGAACATAAAAAACGAGATAGACGACTGGCCAAGTGAAGGAAGACATTTAAGGGTTACCTTGGTCTAAATTTTATTGAGGAAGTAACTAATATGATCATTAAAGGTTAAAATGGTGCCAATGACTGGTGATACTTTTAAATTTGACGGTGCATCCTGCAGACAGCCTCGCTACCATAAAAACGGAGCACTGTGGTGGCCCAGCGGTATTACTTACGAGTAGGTCATGCAGTTGAACACAGACAGACGCTTTACTTTGTGTAAATAACTTCATCACCACTGCTCTCAAAACGGTGAAGGAAAATATCGTGAGGAAACCGGCATGTCCTAGAACCAAAAAAATTAAGACAATTGACATCTACCAACCCGCACTGGGCTAGCGTGGTATATCATAGCCCACTTCCTCTCCAAGAGGCCTGTGTAAGCAGTGGGAAAATTATAGTCTGATTACAAGTAAGCATCTTTATCTTGAAAAAATAAAAAAACTATTACGTGCAGAATAGTTAACGAATAAACTAGCCTTATCATCAATTGACTAAACCTTTTTAAAATACCTTAATTAAAAATCAATCTATCTAGCCTTTTCCCAACTATGTTGGGGCCGGCTTCGAGTCTAACCGGATGCAGCTGAATACCAGTATTTTACATTGGCCGACTGCCTATCTGACCTCCACAATCCAGTAACTGGATAAATACGATACCCCTTGGTAGGTTGTCAGACTTCCCGGCTTTTGACGACCTGTAACTACTTTCAAAGATCCACGAATGACAGCCGGGACCAACGGCTTAACGAGTCTTTACAAAATACGTAGTAGCCTAAAAAATTTAATTAATCAGCAGGATTTACTTCGCAGATTTGCCTTTATTATATCTTACTAGCTGATGCCCGCGGCTTCGCCCACGTGGTATGTCGATAAAAAGTAACCTATGTCCTTTCTCAGGCTCTAGACTATCTGTGTACCAAATTTCATATAAATCGGTTCAGTACTGTTCAGTAGTTTTGGCGTGAAAGCGCGACAGACAGACAGAGTTACTTTCACATTTTATAATATTAGTAAGGATTTTCCTTGGCTATGGGCTATTCTCTTAAACTTCGCGCCATGTCGGTTTTTTAATGTAGGCGTAATAGTTTTGTTATTGTTTTTTGTTATTTTGTACACGTCATAAGAGCAAATATTATGAAGGTGTGTCTATTTGCATGGGTAAACAATCGATAGTCAGGTGCTACTGTTTATCTCACCAGTGACGTTCTAGACACGAAAATAATATTATGTTGGCCTTACCTGTTTACAACTTGCCACATTATTATGATAAATAGGCTTTCTGAGTGTTATATTTTTGTCAATATGTTCTTAAAGTAATAATTAACCTAAAGACGACGAACAAGCTTTTAAACGATGCAGTGTTTAAATTCCTTCAATGCTGAGAATAATTAATTAGTTACCGACACTATCGATCCTTCAAAATGACACTTTATAAGCTGGGTACGTACATGCAGGTTTAGAATTTTCCACTTATTTCTATTTGGTGCTAACACGAACCCTTTTTCGATCAACGTTCTAAACATCCTATCCTATCCTATCCTATATCCTGATTAACATATTAAATGTGAAAGTGAGTTTGTTTGTTTGTTACGCTTTCACGCTAAAACGGCTGAACGGATTTGGATGAAATTTGGCACATGGGTAGACCATGACCTGGAAAAGGACTAAGAATTTTTTTATCCCGATATTCTACCGAGATCGTGACTTATGCGAGTGAAACCGCGGGGCGCAGCTAGTTTCCAATAAACTATCTCTAATTTATAATAATATTTCGGTGGAAACTCGAACTATGTAAACGTAACGGAAAGCCTCTACCACAGGTATACAACGTTCTGGGAATGACGCTTAACTAACTGACCTGTTCTTCTTCTGTCTAAAGGTATTTTGCTCCTCTGTGGTGTATGAGACTTTGATGGACACTAAACTCCCATAAACGTCATAATAACAAAACTTCAATTGTTTCTCGTGCAGTGTCCTTGAACACGTTCATGATTCTAAAGTGCCTGTTACACGGGTGCCAACCGCGTCCCCGACAGAGGTGAGTTTGGTTGGCGACCGGCAGAGTTGTTTAAAATTTGGTAGCAAACTATCATCTATAACCACCAAGGTCACCTCTGTCGGGACGCGGTTGGCGAACGTGTAGCAGGCACTTGACCAAACACGTGGACAATAGGTATTGTTGTGTAAAGTACATTTTGTTTCCTGACATCTGACCGCACATAGTTGAAGTCAATAGAAGTTAATTAAGCGTTACAAGTCAACGGACTAAACAGTATACAGTTTCTGATGCAAAACGTGCTTCAGCAAACTTTGTCCTACAACGTTGCAGTAAATGACGTCACGGGTTGCGACACGTGCTTTCTGTTATGGCGTTATAAATACACATTATTCACTTTACGCTTTATTAGACTGATTACAGATGTACGAGCATAGTTTTACATGCTAGTGAACTCATGTATAATTTAACAATTGATAGATTTTATTTCTTAGCAAAAGAATATGGCTGAGATGGTTGATAAAATACTCCAAGGCAATGCAGTTCTAAAATTTAGATTGTGCGAAAAATGCAGCTTTTCCAACCGATTGCCGTTGGTCAGTTGCTTAAATTTAAAAAAATGTAACATTTCAAACTTAGTACTTCGCGACTTTACACTTTCGATCGCTATCAGAAGGATTTAGAAGGACATTGCTTCATATTTTATGATTGAATAATTCGTCTGCTAGACAACGTTAATGACACAATGAATGTTGTTGAATTGTCAAAAAGCATTGCCATTGTAATTGTGTTACGCAATTACCCCGCTGATTGAGTCCCGGATCAGATAGGTATTTAATTAATTTATCCAATCTTATGTTGTTGCTCTGTAGTTGACCATAATAACAAAATACGTAATTGAATAATATAACATTTTACGCCGTTAGCACACCTCCGCCGTAAATCCATAGCAGCGAAACCGCAGTAGTTTAATTCAACTGGCTCGCGTCATGTTGCGCTACACGAATCGGATGCGGGTAGCGGAACATGACGCGAGCCACTTGAATTGAACTTCTTAGGCTTCGCTGCAATGATTTCGCGGCGGAGGTGTGCTACCGGTGGTCCCTGAATCATTTACTGAAGTACATTATTTTCCAACCTTATTGTGTTGTCGCTGTGATGTGACCAAAATATACAAATTGACTAAATTATATTGACTCACTGAATCGGTCGGTGACCGGTAGTTCGGGTTTGAGAAGCGGTATTTTCGGTATCCATAAGAACAATAAAATTGCTTTGCTTAATATAATATCATAATAGCGATTAGTATCGTTGATTATAGTAGAGACAATAGTTATATTCGATTATTATGATTATACAATATATGTAAAAAAAACTGTCCGATCCGAAACGGGCACATAGGTACTTACTGCAAAAACATTACCAGAAAATATTTATTATTTATTTTGACTGAAAATTAAAAAAAGAATTGTTTTTTTAAATTCACATTTTTAGTACTAAAATTACCCCAAATTGTAATAACCAACATTAGCAACAACAAAAATTAACATAACACATAGTGAGTTTATTGGCGATCTTCAGAAAGGTCAGTGGTGTAGTATCTACTCGCAAGCGGCGCGCGTGTGTAGCCAGCACCCTAATTGCATAATACAAGATCAATTACAATCTGAATCATTTTGAAAGAGATTGCTAAACCATAGCGTTATAAGTTCGAAAAAAATCTGCTCAACAACACGTAAATAACGCAATGAATGTTGTTGAACTGTCAAATGAAACAGATTAGTTATAATCATTTACCGAAAATGTGTTACGCAATTAGATAACTGAATGTATGAACGTAAACGAAGCAAAAGGAGAATGTAAGGATCGTAAACAGCTGGCGTTTAATTTCTGCCTACCCACATGGGAAGAAGGCGCGAGTTTATTCATATTCCCCTTTATTCATAAACGTTGCTTAAAGGTAAGTAATGATTAGCGACTGTTTAACCATACATTTTTGACGTTTGAACGTCACTTAACTTTAAGCAACGTTTATAAATAAACCCCCTAATGTTTATGTAAATTATATGTAAAGTGTATTTAATATCTCCTGTAGAGGGACTTTTAGAAAACAAACATAGTCATTATTACTACTAGGTTAGTAAGTAGGTAACAACATTTTAAAGCCCTTTATTATTTGCGATTCTTTAAAGTGCGCAAAAGGCGAACAATCTTAAAATCGCGGAAAAATAAACAAATGATAAACGTTATCACTACTATTCATTTTGTTCTACTACGTATAAGATAACAGCCTACGGTGTTATCTAAGACCTCTGACATAATAATACAAACTATGATTTATTGCATCATAGTAATCAGTATTATGGGTGACCATCTTTACATACCGAAGCTCCTCCGTACCTCGAAAAGCACGTTAAGCCGTTGGTCCCAGCTGTCATTCGTGGATCCTTGACAGTCGTTACGGGTCGTCAGAAGCCCGAAAGTAATAATAATTCATTACACGGCTAAGGTTTCAACAGTGCCACTAAAATTAGGCATACAATCATTTGAGCATAAAAAGAATGTAATGTAACGATAGTAACCATCGTTACATTACTAATGATACTGTTACAGGAGCAGGAAAGTTGAAGCTTATAGTATGTTGTCGTCAAATCGACCTACAAGTTTATGGGATCCTCAAGAGTAATCCAAGAAGCCAAGAGGATGAACCAGTGTAGGTATTTTTTTTCGGTTCAATATTGAAAATTGATTACCTACTCGGTGATTGATGTGTTTTTGTGTGTCATATCAATCATAATTTTATAAACGAAGGAAAAGGGAGTCCGTTTTCTGTGAAATTCTTTTGCAGGGACGTCACTGTTGGAAAATAATGATTTTAAATGGACTTAAATATTCATAAACATCCAATCGTCTACAGTTAGCGTGGATAAATATTTTCTTTACAGAAATATGAAGCCATAATTTAAATATAGCCACTCGTAGAAAAACCTTGTAGGGAGGCCCCGGTTTTCAAACGCTACGTCTTCCGATATGCGGTCGCCACAAAGGTGGACCAATGACCTGGTGAAAGCCGCGACAATGCGCTGGATGCGAGAAGCACAGAACAGGTCGAAGTGGCGGTGCTCGGGAGAGGCCTATGCACAGCAGTGGACGTCTTTCGTCTGAAATGATGATGATGATGATGATGGTAGAAACACATAGCACACTTATAAACTTTCTTCCCACGATGGTAGGCAGAAACTACAGGAAGCCACCCGCTACGATCCTTACACACTCGTAGAGGCCCGTTATATCATTTTTAATTTCAAATACTTATCATAATGTGCACACCTGATAATAATTGAATACCACCACTCAAACGCAATGCTTACTAATTTGGCATGTCACATAGTTACTGCAGTATCGCCAGACAAAACAAATACGAAATTACCAGAAAGTCTGCTCTTATAAATTACAAAGCAAACAAATTATCTAAATAAATCTGACACTGCGCAAACATACCGTAAAACATGAATTGTATGCTTTTTATTATGAGTTATAAAGTATTACAGTTCTATCATAAAACTTGTCTGTAAACATTTCGACGGCCGTTGAAGATCATCCAATTTTTTAAGGAATGCTTTTTCCTGAAAGAAGGAACCTCTCAAATCTGTGTGGTTTTTTCCACAAAAGTACATTTCGGACACTAATCTACATAGAAAAAAAAGAAAGAAAGAAAAAGGCGTTTATTGGCATTGTAGCAGAAAAATACACCTTAAAACTATAAAACAGAAAACAATCATTAGAATGACAAAAGGGCCTCAGCCCAGCATAATGTCAGATGGCAACACAAAGTGTATCACCTGACGCCTGTTTTTCAGCTGCAACCCACGAGTGTCATACGCTAGAATAATAATATAATACATTAAACACTGATTTATAAAATAGAAGAAATACAATAAATAAAATAACTAATAACTGTATCATTTTAACATTCCGCAGTATGATATTCAATTCTGGTATCATTATAATTATTCTCAAGTGCTAATAGGTAATTTATTGTAGCAATTGTTCCTAGTTACGACAACAATAAACTGAGCTATTTTAAAACATGCCCAGTTCAAGGTCCAAAGTCTAGTCTCCGATTGTAAACAAACACTGATTGATTGAAAAATCCTGATCAAACTATCGATCAATGAATTGTTAATTGAATGAGGTACTTACTTACTTATCTGTATACACACGACATTAATGAACAGATGAGAAATCATAATGTAAAATTAGATTATATTTATTTTTATTTCTGCTGTTCTAATAATCATTTAGAAACTAAATTATTATTTATTTGTTGAGCATACACGAAAAACCAACAAAAACTGAGCAAATACAATCTGTCGTTTCAATTGCATGCCATAAATTTCTGTACCCAAACTGTGACTCAGATATAAATTAACGAAACTGGCGTAGGTGGAGTACATTGAACAGTTTGTGACATTTTTTAAAGAATGCTGTAAAGTAAGCCAGCTGTGGATGCATTGCTTATCTATATGTAATGGAACATTTACACAGATGAGTGGATCTATAGTTCTAGTTGCAGCTAATCTACGAGTACCATGGCACGCGTTTGCGAAGTGCAAAGTTTACATACAGACACACACAAGTGTGTCACCGACGTACAGTAATACGTCGACAACGACGCTGTATACCTTTATCAGTCAGACGCTTTGCACGTGCCTCCCAGTATATAAGGAAACGCTGCGATCCCAAACATCATACCACAACCAGTTCTCGACTGCTCAACACGTATTCAGAGCTGTTAAAGTATCTCTACGTAACGTAGACCACCAGCTGCTAAGCTGTGCTGTATACTCTGTTTATTGGATATTTTCTGCTTCGACAATGGACAAAAGACAACTCATCGGCAGCGCCACGAGGTACATAGCCGGCAGGAACGCTGTGCAGACGGTCTACTGGAGGAAGTCAGCGGAGAACAGCAACGGCCTCGTCAGGACCACGAGGATGACGTTCTTCGGTAAAAACGATGGCCCCAACAAAGTTGACAGTGCGGAGATGTTCGCGAAAGTACGCGAAAGGTACAATTAGTGGAAGAATAACCCATCGTATTATGACTGTGATAGATCTTAGAATAATTCTATATGTAAGTTTATTATAAGTACCAGTGATTGTTGTGGTTTGGTATGCCGGACGTGTGCTGAGTGGAATCACCGTAATGTACAAATACATTTATTTTTATAACTATCTAATTCTTTTATTTCCTTTTCAAAAGCTTTACTGAGATCATAACATGACACCTGTAATCCCCAAAGTACATACACTTACACACTTGGTATTCTAATGGATGTTCTTCCAAATTGGGTGTCAGTGTAATACTTAGTTTACATCACAACCATCAACAAAATAAATAATATTATTGACCCACTTAAATATTGCATAATTAAACTGAATATTATTTGATTTAAAAAAAAGATAAACAAATGATTGATTACGTGGTCGTAATTAGGAAATTAATGAAGTGTATATTTTAATGCCCATCAGGCCACAGGTTTATAACATAACATCCCGTCTGTATTCCCCGAAGGGTTAGGCAGAGGTGTTCCTATAATACACCCATATTTCGCCAGTTATGTTTAAATCTCATGAAATAGGGAGCGGTTCTATTGCCTTAACTGAGATCATTTATCATTAAATAGTCGTAGAAAATTGTTAGTTGCTTGTTATATAGTTACTAGTGTCTTTACTCACAGAACTTCTGAATAGGGCTTTATCAAGCTTTCTATTATAAACCCTTTTCTATAAAAAGTTGTTGAAATTCAGTTACTTCAGAAGATAATAGTCCGGGCAGTCTATTATTCATTTAGATTATGAAAGATGAATGACTTAGAATTTATAGTCGCTATAGAAACACCGAATTTTGTGATCATAAAACGTAGTCAATGACAGGATATCAATGGTAATTTATTAACAAAGACAATACAAGCGAAAGACAAATCTTATGTTCTGATTAGAATACATAAAAGCCTATCGAATACCTTTCCACATCAATATGTTTAACACAAGAACACATTGCAACAAAAAATTAAAACACTTGTTTTTCGATAAAACCTAAACATTGTTTTATCGTAGTCTACGCTACTGAAGGGTCAAGGTAACAGTCGACAAGCGATAGTTATACGAGCATTGCCACTTCACTCAGTGGAAGTCAAGGATTATTTACATTAGTTTATTGAACTGAAAATAGCGTAAAGGTGCAAGATTGCGGAAGATCGACGTCATATGACGTCGCCTGTCTATGTTGCTCACCTGAAAAGAAAATAGATTGTCGATCGATGATCGCAAGCCACTGTCATGCACCACAGGATTGATCTGAACGGTCCATGTCATCGATCGACCGCAATCTAAATCTCATTTCAGCCGTAATACGTCCATTTCTGGACAAAGGCCTCCCCCAAGTATCGCCACTTCAACCGGTTCTGTGCTTCACGCATCCAGCGGATTCCTGCGTACTTCACCAGGTCATTGGTCCACCTTGTAGGAGGACTTCCAACGCTACGTCTTCCAGTACGCGGTCGCTACTCCAGAACCTTTCGGCCATCATTAGCCATCAGACATCTGCTATGCGAGCGATTTGCCCTGCCCACTGCGAATTAAGTTTGGCAATTCTTCAATCTAAGTAGTGGCACAATAATGGAGGGGCCCTTAGGTAAGATACTGAAACTCCTCCACATGTACAGAACAGGTCTATGTACCCTGGTGCATACATACTCCTTGAAGCTTATCTAGAATTTTCTTATTCCCCGACACATCGCGTCGCATCGCATCGCCCCTGCTATCACTTCGTCGACTCTAAGCGTTCTTTCTGTCTTTTGTTCTTTTTGCTCGGCTTTTAAGGGTCGTAGCGTGATTTTAAAAACCTTCCTCACAAAAAGGGGTATCAAATGCAAAAATATTTTTTCAAACCCAACAGGTGGCAGTTCCAGACTAAAGCGCATTAAAAAAAAAACTCGTTTCCTAAAGGTAAAATTGAAAATGAAATATATATATTTTTTTTATGGTCATACGGTCCTTTCATGATTTTTATTTGAATGAATTGTTTACTATTCTGTTTAGTTCGTACTTAGGTTAGGTTTCACTTTACTTGTATTCCTCCTAGTGTTATTTAAATATGTTACAGCTTGGAGCGATTTCACGTAAAAAGAGCAGCGGGTGGGCATCGAACTAACTACCTCTAGCTTGCCTGTCCGTCCACGTCATAACCTGTGGATAATTTATTAATTCCCATTTATTAAAATATGAAAAGACTACCTAAGTACCTATCAATATGTATTTATGAATGACCAATGAATAATTAACTTCATCGATACCTACTCACGTTGTTGAAGTACAGACCCCCTATAGAGGTGCTATGATAACCTACGCCCTAGGGATACTATACAACGACGTAATTACCTCCTGTCAACTTAGAAACAGAGCTACCCTGTTATGAATATCGTAAGATAGAATGACGCATTAATTCCCTAGTTAACCTACAAATATAACAAAACAATATTATGCTTGCATTCCTTGGAGGCACACCCACATTTTACGATTTATATTTACGACTCATGTAATAGGGGACGAGCCTATTGTCTAATGATAATCAGGATTGAATTGATTGATGATTGGATTGGATTGGTGTCATATTTTTTTTTCGGTTAATACTAACCAAAATCGTGACACTGATCTGCTACTGAGAATCTCCTGATGTCAAAAATTAATTAATTAAAATTAATTTATCCAGACATCAAAATCTGTACCGACAGTAAAAGTATCAAAATCCATTTTCATAGATTTCTTCATTAAAAAATTATACCTAGATGTCAAAGTCAAAGTCAAATAATTTATTTCAATTAGGCACATTAAAGGCACTTTTGAACGTCAAAAACAAAGAAATAGAACTGATTCTAGTTGCCCCTTCCAAAAGGTAGTTTTCGTAAGAAGAAGAATGGGCAAGAAACTCCACCGTCACTCTTTTAAAAATGTTTTACAATATTTTTTATACATCAAACTTGTGAAGACGATGCACCTAGAATACGATTACTGTACCACAATAGGTAAAAAGTATTAAAAATGGAACAATGACAAATAAATTCATTTAGTATGTGATAGATACATGGTGCTCACATATTTACAAACATTGTAAAAGTATACGATATCACAATATTCCTAACATTTTTATAAGTAACTAGTTGCGCCCCGCGGTTTCACCTTCGTAAGTCTCGTTCCCGTGGGATTATCGGGATAAAAAGTATCCTATGTGTTAATCCAAGTTATAAACTATATATTTGCCAAATTTTATCCAAATCCATTCAGCCGTTTTTGCGTGATTGAGTAACAAACATCCAAACACACAAACACACCATCTTTCACATTTATAATATTAGTAGGATATTAGTAGGATACTAATAAGACAGTGCGTGAGTTTAAGCAATCATAAGAGATGTAGATAATAATTAGGAATAAAGTAATTAGCACAAATAACTGGCGAAATGTGGGTGTACTATAGATACACCTCTGCCTAACCCTTCGGGTATTACAGGCGTGATGTTATGTTATTATTAATTTGATAAACCTGTGGCCTGATGGCCATTGAAATACACACTTCATTAATTTTCTATTATCGACAAAGTAATCGATCATTTTGTTTATCATTCTTTTTTTATCAAATAATATTCAGTTTTATGCAATATTTAAGTGGGTCATTATTATTATTTATTTTGTTGATGAGTGTGATGTAACACTTGGTCACTGATACCCAATTTGAAAAAACATCCATTAGAATATCATTACCAAACGAAAAAAGTATACCTACATACCAAGTGTGTAAGTGTACCAGCGATCTGGGGTCTGTCTTGCATAGGGTCGCATTATGCTGAGCGTTAGCCATTTTGCGTGGATGGGACTCATATTTTCCCCCAATTTGTTATTTTCGTGTATATGTCCTTTCTTAGCGTCATGTTTGCCGCAAATAAACGTATTTTTAACCGACTTCAAAAAGGAGGTGGTTCTAATTTTTCTCTCTACAATTATGAATAGATTTTGATAATTCTTTTTTTGTTTGTTTGGTAGGTCATACTTTAGAAGTGGTCCCATATAAATTTTATTAACTAAGCTTGCGTTTTTGAGTTAGCTTCAATATTTCCTTATTTTTCCCACTTAGTCTATATGGACGATGTTTTAAGTTACTCCGTCACATTTACATATCAGGTAGTGGTATTCGAATTTGTTTTGGGGTAGGTACCACAACTAAAAAGTGAAAAATACAAACTTTTTACAACAAAAAAAAAACAACCGACTTCCAAAAAAACCCCAAAAAAAAGTGAAAAATAACTTTAATTTCGGAAGTCGGTGGCAAAAAACGAAAATTGAAAACTAAAGACTTACAAAATTAAAGTTATTTTTCACTTTTTAGTGTTTTTTTTGGAAGTCGGTTGTTTTTAATTCTTACTTTCTTTACATGACAACCGAAACGACTTTTCGTAAGGTCACATAGATAGGTATAATAAATATTTAATCTATCACTAATTGTTTGAGTCCAAGAAATCCAGACCCCTTCTGCATCCTAATCAACATCCCCTAATTATAAAAGTCAATAAATATAATACTAACATGCATAATTATTTATGTTTGTCAAATTGTATAATATCAACAAGATAAACGAAAGTGGGTTACAAAGTAGTCCGTAGTATTGACACACTGTTTGATAAGACTCTTTTGTTTCTGTCCTATCTTTTTACCCGACTACGGCGAAGAAAAAAGGAGGGTTATGATTTTTACCGGTATGTATGTAAGTATGCATGTATGTAAGTATGTTCATCTGTTCCCTTCTATCTTCTAAACCACTCATCACAATTTGACAAATGAGGTATCGTTGGAAGCGTTTTGATCGTCCGCTGGTTATAGGCCATGTGACGTCACATTAAATTAAAAATGGTGCCCTCTAGAGGACATAAAGTCAGGAACTTAAAAAAATCGTACCATGTTGGGTATCAAATGAAAGGGCTTAATGAGCACATTTCAAAAATATATATACTTCAAAAGAATTAAAAAAAAAAAATAAGTAGTAAAAACTATAACCCAACTACAACTAAAAAGGTATAAACAAGACACCACAGACAGACAAATTAAAAATCCGGAGTCACACGTAATCTGTTCGATTTATGCCCTAACACGTGTGACTCCGGATTTTTAATTTGTCTGTCTGTGGTGTCTTGTTTATACCTTTTTAGTCGTAGTTGGGTTATAGTTTTTAAAACTTAATTTTTTTGCGAGACCGAGTCCTAATTTGACTGAACGCGATCAGCACATCTAAACCGCGTTCAAGAGCTATTCTATTCTATTTTTAAATAATGGCAAGCAAAGCCGATGTCGACTATTCCATCGGAAAAAGCAAGTGAGCATGATTTAAAAAATAAAAATACAAATAAAATTCTTCTAAATTGATTAGCTGTCAGTGTCATCATTTTTGTTTTGGAATACTGACACTGACAGCTCTTGATAAACTCGGTCTTGTAAACCGGTGATGGTTTTAAGAACCGATCTAGAACAGTGTTGACTTAAAACGTTGTATCTCGACTTAAAAGTAGATTAATCGGCGTCCCACAGGTTAATCAATTATTTTAAGATTTTTTATTATTTATTTTATTAACTTGTTTATCAGATGAAAATCATCGAATTGAGTTAGAAAAAAGTTCGTATCTGATATTTTTGATATAATAGAGAAATCGTACTTTCTACGATTTATTTACTGTGAAGAATACAGTCACAGTACCTATATTAATCAATCTGTTTGCAAGCGTTGTTTGCATAGAAATACAAACTTCTTTCTTATATCTATGGTTGTTTGAAATAGTTATTATGTATTTCAGGTTTCAGATAATATCTGACAGCGAATGCAAAAAAACATAGGTACCTACCTACCTAAAATATTTAACAGTACCAAAACAAAAACAAGTTATCAATATTATTTTGTTCGGTATCAAGGACTAACGAAGACTTATCTTTCATTAGCAAACATACTACGTTGGACAATGAACTCGACGCAATTACAAATATTTTATCTATGTTTTGGTAAAACATCCGATTCATAAAATCTGTTGCTATCTGCACAGTTTTTTGCATTACATAGAAATATCTGGAAAACCTATGACTCTCTGCCTGTAGACGTCCACTGCTGGACATAATTATGCCTTTTCCGAAAATTGCCAGAACTACCAGTCCTCCAGTGCTCACGTCTAGCGGATTTAATCAACCTTTACTGGAAGCCTAGCTAGTAACTGCTAATGCGACGTATTTGTCAAAAAATTTCAAAATTGACAGATTTCACGACAGGTGCTGTAATAAAGGTCATAGCACACTTATCAACTCGGAAAGGGATCGTCACCGTATCGGCTTTCACCTCGCCGTCAAACAGTCGTCAACCTAACGTAAGCACGTAACCAAAGCGGACCAGCAGCTCCGATACGTCGACTCAGCTACAACTAGGCGACCGACGCCAAGCTTACGGCTCGCCGACCGCTGGTACTGGCAAGAATAGTTTGACAGGGTGGATGAAGAGAACTCTGGAACTACTAGTTGGATTTGAAAAATTGTTTTTGTACATCACGCTACGACCCTTATAAGCCGAGAAAAAAAAAGAGTCGAAAAGAATGCTAAGCGAAAACAAAGTAGCGCGGGCGGTCGATGCGATACGACGCGCAGGGTCAAGGCTCCCCACAAACAGGCGCGACCAGGGTAGCGCTGTCCGTCACGCCTGCGATATCGCGCCAGTTTGCACGAGCCTTCAGGGAGCCGAGGGCGGTCGAGAGAAAGTCCGAAAGGATACCGTGGCCTCTGGCAATATACAGGCAACTGAAGGAACACGGGTTTTAGTCAGTAAGAGTTTTATTGAGAAGTTATTTAATAATTTCCAACCCAAAAAAAAGGGGGCTGAGGGCGTTTTATAAAAATGTGGCAGTTATTTTAGTATACCATGTAGCGTTTTCCACATCGCGGGCAGAAGCTAGTTAAACAATCATTTACAAACACAATATCATATTAAAATTAGATGCCAATTCACCACAATTGACACTCTATTAACTCCACATGTTTACCCCATTTGCTTATATTTATTGCAAACAATATAGAACAAACGTGACATAAAAATGTGAAGCTTTGCCTTGTATGTGCACAATTTTGTCTTTGGTAATACAAACAAAACAGTAGTGTTGGTTAAAGCACACTAGACTTAAGTCCTTGTTTATACTGTGACTTAAGGCTCCCGCAGACAGGCGCGACGTGACACCGACATCGGCACCGGTAGAAAAAACATATCCGCTGCGTCGCTTTTCAAGTATTAGAATTTCTCTCAGTATTTTGGCAATTAAAAAAAAAAATTATCGCTCAAAAATAAATAGTATTCAAAAATGTTGATGGAGGCATAATTCTGAAGTAATATAGTTTATTAAAAAAATACTTGACCCTTATATGAATCACATGCATATTCCCTATAACAGGAGACCACGGCATGCACATATAACTAGGTGTAAACAGGTTAAAAAAAAAAAAAAAAACAAATGAATGATGAATGCAAAAAAATAAAAATTAACATTTCAAGATTGAGCATTCAGATTACAATTGTTCAGTACAGGTACCTAATAATAATTATTTCACATTTGCTGACTGGGTGTTGGAGGGAAGAAACATAATTAATACGTAATTAGTTATTTTGCGGGGATTCATTTTTTTTTTTTGTATTTTGAAATGGGTAGTTTTCAAATTAGATAGGTTCAGTGTTCCCTAACCGACTACTCTGAGAAGAAAGACCAAAAGAAACTCAGAGGTCACTTAAAGAGAACATATTGAACTTGAATACGATACCTGTATGACCGCGCGCGGTACACCCGCGTACCAAAAACCATTGTAGTTAATTAGAATGGCCTTGAAGAATTAAACTGAAAAGCAAAATAATTATACTTAGTGAATTATAGAAGCAAAATACTTAGTGAATTATAGATGAGTGAAAAAACTTTATCTATGAAGGAAACTCGCGAGAAAACCCTTAAAATTCAACAAGAAACAAGGTTTACCA
Organism: Lithophane leautieri; assembly: GCA_949152455.1. Taxonomy (NCBI): domain Eukaryota; kingdom Metazoa; phylum Arthropoda; class Insecta; order Lepidoptera; family Noctuidae; genus Lithophane; species Lithophane leautieri. Next base: position 4,730,372 of record OX424469.1, on the reverse strand, counting down.
GACTGATGATGCCTCTTTATTATTTACAAGCATTCTTCGCCTACAAACTTAATTTCAGAGTTAAGTTGAACTCAACCAAATATTCACACACACCGCGAAGCCGACCTTCCTTGACCTAAAATTGTATGGCTTCAAACTCCATCAAAATCAGTTTAATGGTTCCCTTGGTGAGTAAATACGGGTCGACAAAGTTATACTAACTCGTATGTAGTAGGTATGAGTTCCTTTGTCTTAATTATAAAATACCGCCAGCGAGACGTCTTCGTGCAAATACTACGTGGAAGACATAAAGGGACGTCGCCGTCGAGGGCAAGTGGAGAAGTTAGTACCTACCTGTCCTTTAGTGTCACAGGAGTTACTAAGATGACCTGTTGCCGTATTATGAAGTATTAATGCCACCATTTTTCCAGTGTGAGAGAGAGACGGAGCTAGACAAGGCCGCTAGCACCATCCCGTTTTCGCAGTGGAATAATGATGGCATTAATACTTCATAATACTACCCCAGGAAACCTTATTCTAGGGACAGGCTTTGGATAGCTGTGGACTGTGAGAGAGTCCCTTTTCAACATTCATGGTGGTTGGATTAGTTTGTTCTTAGCCTGAAATTATAATCATAATTATGCAATGTATCTTACTTGAAAAAATTCAAAAGCTAAAAAAAACAGCACACTTTTGGATTGTCCAGGACTCGGTCAGTCAAAAATATGAAGGACACTGTTTAAAAAATTAAGATAGTTAATTGATTCAGGCCTGACTTTGCAGAAACCCATTATATGCATCCATCATCACGCAGAGACCCTATGCATCCGGCGCTCGGCGTGGCAACACGTCGTGTTCGGGTTCGCGACTGGTCCATCGTCATCCTGAGGATGTTGAAATGTGAAACATGTGTCGATTTCTTACAGTTTTTGTTATGACTTTTGAAACCTAAGCGGAATAGGTTACTAAATAAATCTAAGTACGTCTATTCTATTTGAAATGAACATACCTATAATTACAAAATATTTTTTAAATATAGACTGGAAGCTGACCCAAACATAGTTGGGAAAAGGCTAGGCAGATGATGATGATGTTTCAAAATATTGGATACATCATTCATGTAATGATTATTTCCCTCTTTTTTTATAAACTTCTATATTATTGAATTATTACAATAAATGCGAATAAGAATTGGCAAAAAATAAAAACATTAATTAATTCATTCACGTTGAAATTATAAGTGAGAGAACATTATAGAAACACGTGCAACAGTATTTAAGTTATTAAATAATTGTTAAGTAACAGTTCCGTCAAATTGAAACTATTTACTTGCTCATGACCCCGGAAGTCCCATTTCCAGTGTGGTAAATTATACCTGCTTTTTCCTTTGCAACAAACACTATCCGGATTAAAATAAAACAATTCCACTGAAAAATATAGCAATCGGCTAAAACACAAGTCCTCCAGTTCGCACATTACTGTTCGATCTCAGCCGTCAAAATGCCAAATTGTGTTCCTGCAAAGAGGATTCATCAACTTTGTGGGCATTTCCTACAACTCTGGCGTATTTTCGTTATATGAGGGCCATGGGATTATGTGAAGCCCATTCAAACCAATCCGTCAATGAAACGATAATTGAAGTGGATTGGGATTTTTTCGCCTTTCGCTAAAGTAAGCTTTGGTATGTTTCTTCTTTTGTTTTTGTCAGTGAAATATTTTCTTGAGAGAAATTTTTAGTCCAAGTGTATAAATTGATTAGCACTTAGGTACTATGACTAAGCTTGATTCCCTATTGAATTTATTCCTGTTAGTGTCGCACATTTCTGTTAAACTACAAGCGTAAGAAAGAGACGGGGACACGTCTTTATCTAAGTCAAACTTTGATTTAGACAATGACATGTCCCCGTCTCTTTCTTACGCTTTGACTGTCAAAGCGTAACTTAAGTAAAGCATATAGATCTCGGAGTAGGAGGTGAGAGGTAGGTAATATAATTATAATAATAAAGAATAATGTAAAATCCAAAAAGTTTGTGAGTACCCCATCTGAAAACAAAATAATATCACACTACCAACAAACTGGGTCACATTTCCAACCATTATTGATATAATTGTCTATTGTATAATAAATTCAAATTAAGCTCAATATTCAAATTGTTAATAGTGTGATAAATCCCAAACATTAATAGAAAATGCATTATACAGAATAGCCTGCAATCATTCGAATAGAATTTGTCGAAAATTGCAGTTCACAAAATCTCACTATTGGATAGCTATTCGCATCAGTAGGTACTCTATTGATAACATTGCCAGCATTTCAATAGGCCGGATATTTTGTGAAATACACTTCCGGACTCTTAAATCGAGCCACCGTGCATTTTCATGTAAGGTATAATAGACCTAATGAAATCAATGATGAGTCAATGAAAAAGTTTTGATGCAGTTTTGAAGCTGACATAAGTACTACATAGTCATCGACACAAAAATGTAGGGTCGCATGGTTTAAGAGACCGGCGGTGACATAACCAGCCTATACTGTTCCCACTGCCCACTCCCTCTCGAAGAGGGCTTTTTTCTTCCACGCGGATAAATCTACCACGCGTGCCCAGTGCGGGTTGGTAGCTATGTCACATGTCTTTTGAATTTTTTGGGTCTAGGACATGCCGGTTTCCTCGCGTTGTTTTCCTTCACCGTCATGCAAGCATTGGCGATGAAATACACTTTACACAAAGTAAAGTGCCTGTCAGGGTTCGAACCTACGACCTACAACTCGTAAGTCATGGCGTTGGCGCAGCGGCGGCGGGGTAATTGTGCAACACACATAAAATGATAAATAACCGCAATGCCTTTCATTTTGAAAGTTCAGTCACGTTCACTGCAAAACGTGCACGTGCACTGTCAAAATACTCGGGTAAATAGGGTGGTGGAGTGATGTTTTTGGGTATCAAGTGCACGGGGTGTTGATTAAACCGGCATTTATTGTGAATAATACCCGGCGATGCGGCACATTAGTGGCTTATTTGTGTTTGGTACGTCGTCGCTTGGAAATCACTGTATATTTGAGATTGCTTGTATTATGTTTGATTGAGTATTATTATAATACAAAACAGTTTTTGGAAATACAGAACAATGTTCAGTCAAGGAAATGATTTGTTTATCAAATTAAAAGACTACGCCAATATTCCGTGTCATCGCCATTTCATTATTTCCGTAAATTCAAATCACAACTGTCATTCTTTGACGGTTGTACGTCAAAAAATGACAGTTGTGATTTGAATTTACGGAAATAATTGGTAAGTAAGTAGTCAATTTGCAAATCAAATCAATTCGTTTTCCTGAGTTTACCGTCCATAACACAGTTTTGAAAGTCCAGGTAACCTAGGTCTTAGTTCAAAGGAGGCTAAAGATACACTATAATTTAAAACAATAAAAGATTTTCCCTTTAATATCAATAAAAAAAAAAAACCTTATTTGTTTTATGAAAAATCACGAAATAAAGTATACCTAACTTTACTTTTTTTTATTGAGCTTGTGGTAAATAAAAATAACCACTTAGCTATTAAAAGCGCCAAAAAGATTTTTGCCAAGAAAAAAGAGCCGCCAGCTGTGTGCTTGAAAAGGTAATTACCTAAATTTTACAGTATTTTTTGTTACGAAACCAAAAAAAATATGTAAACCCTCCTCTGTGTGTCTCTTATGAACAAAATTCTGTTTCCATGCAAACCGTATCTCGCCATTTTACTAGCAAAAAGTCTGGCAACATCCCAAACACTAAAAAGAAAATCTGAATAAAACTTTGCTTCCGTCACTTCGAAATTATTATTTTGTTTTTCAGTAAAAATGTATTATTCCATTGTTTTATGACTGGCACGTGTAACCACTAGGCACGAACAAAATGTCATAAATGCAATAGTAAGAATACACGACGAAAATTTTTTTTATAGTTACTTCGAAAAGAATTGTTGAAACTGAACTTCATGCTAATGGAGCACTTCGAATTTTCCTGGAAAATAGTCAGATTTGTTTTCAGAGAGAGCTCTTTTTTCCTTTTTCATTACAAGTGCAACGTACACTTTCATGGTTTTGGTAGAATCGAGTTTAAAGGGTTAATTCTGTACTTTTTCCTCTACTGTGAACACGTGGATTTACTTAGCGTATTAGTAATATGTTGCTCGGCAAATACTATTCCCATACATTTTATCAAGGAAGCCGTGTGCTCGTTGGTTTTCCCCATCGTCAAAAAAGACGACCTTCCATACAAATGTATTTCATCCGTTTTAAGAGGATGAATATTTTCAAAAATCCTTCCTTCGGTCTCACTTTCGTTATGTGTATTTGAACTATCTACTTATTCAAAATTTAATTTTCTAGACCCAGTGGTATAAACTGTGCGTTGTCGGTCAGTGAATGAATTTAAGATTGTTATTAAGTAGAAGATCTACCAAGAAGAATTTGTTGAGCTCCAAGTATGTACAGTGTCATGATGGTGCCACAATCTTATTTTGCCTGAACAAAACTATAAAGCGTCGGTAGTTTTAGGGGTATGTGCAAAACAAAATGAGCAATTACAAAATACATTACTTGTGTTTTTATAAGATAAGGTTCATAATAATGATTGCTGTTTATGTTAGTACGGGTCAACATTTATATTGTGAAAAACTGATGTCAGATTATTACGTTTCATATACCGAATTGGAAGTTTAAAATAATAAATTACATTCTAACGAACCTACCTAACCTACGCAAATATGTTTTTTTCAGCATAGTGCGTAATGTTTCCGTTTTTATCAACAAAATATTGCGTATTCATAAGATTATTTTTAGATTTATCAGTAGGTGTTACATCGAATAACAACGATTACAAAACATTTTTGTGCCCTGTTGACTGGCAAATAACTGCTAATCAACAAAGTAGGTATCTAAACCATTTTTCATGTAGTTTTTGAGTAAAGTATTTCTACAGTGCGCGCCACGAAAGGACGCCCGCGGAAATTTCTACAGTGCGCGCCACGATAGTTGGCCCGCGGAAAATTGTGGAACTACATTTTTTTTTAATGCATTGCGCTTGTCATGTCATTGCATCTTATAATGACATAGACACTAGCGCCGCGTCAAATTGACTTCAGAGACGGCGTGGACTCTAGAATGCGTTTCATCTAATAGTTCTTATGTTGGCCGTAGCGTATTCTTGTTTGTCCTAAAACGGGGGGCCAATATTACGGCATAGGAATTATTTGATGAAACACGCTCTACTTCTCCTAATGTCTTGTTTTTTATTTTGATACATAATTTAATAACTACTTTTCGTATTCATGCTTTACCCAATTCCTAAACAAATCATAAATAAGATAAGAACAATATCAGCAAAAAGTCGGAACAATAGGTACCAATAAAAATGCCATGGGAGTAGCATAATAAAAATACAATTTATTCCATAAAACTGATTTGAATAACTATAAAGTATTCGAAGGCTGCTATTTTATTTCGTTGTCCAAAAATGAATAAGTATTTTTTTTACGGCGAACGTTTTCGTTTGCTGTAGAACAGAAGCAACATGATTTACCAGATTGTGAAGTACATGGAAATACAAAATGCAAAACCGAGTTTTAGCATTTTCTTTTGCAAAGAAATAATGAGCAAAAGAAAAAAATGCCAAGCATAGTAAAACATTATTTTTGGAACTCCAATTTTCTTTTTAGAGTTCGCATTGTATTTCACAGATGATTAAACCTACATTTACATTGAGTTCCTACTGTACGTTGAGAACTATTATGTAAATGAACAGGCGAAGCGTTTCTCGGGAACATTAAACATTGCAAGCATCGAAGCCGGGATCTTGTTGGAATTTCAATGAGATGTGTATTTTGAAGGATCGTTTGCGATGCCCCTTATTTAAGTCTGCTTAAGTATTTAAAGAATCGTAAAGGTCAAGTATGGGCCTAAAATTAGAAGCTTCACATAATTTGCATAAAATGGAACGGTTTAATTAAAAATCCGTTAATGGAATTCGTAGAGCATTTAGTTAGCCAGTGAAACTGCCTAACTGAGCCTTATATTGCTTTTAAAATCTTTAAAGGTTTTAGCAAACTTTCCTGTAGTCGTGACTTCGTGAGCCATATTGTTCAAGTTGTACGCCAACGCGTCGGCTCCATTGGAATGTTTACTTGAGCAAACCACTTGAGACTTCGACATAACTTAGGATGCATTTTGAAATTATAACACCAGATGGCGTTAATCAGTACACTTATATCCGCACTCTGGCAACTTTACCTTATGTTCAATTTTTTTCTGATAACTTTGTCAGTTGGAACCGAAATTATATATCCAATGATAATTTAGGCATTTTACTAATGCTATTACAACGCAAAATACGCGCTTTGACGTGGAGTTGCGGATATAAGCCCATATTACCTTTTATCTACAATAGATAAACCTGTCTCTGACAAAAACTTAAATGTACCACGTAATCCGCTATTTATGTAATTTTTATTTTTATTGTTATTATTTTTTATATTATAAATGCGAAAGTGAGTTTGCTTATTTCTGACGCTTTCACGATAAAACAGTTAAACGGATTTGGATGAAATTTGGCATATGGGTAAACCATGACTTGGGCTACTTTTTATCCTGGATCTCAGACAAAGTCGCGGGCTGCAGCTAGTAGAAGATAAAAATGTTGCAGGCGTATTAGATTTAGTTATGGACATTGGACATCCTTCTAACGCAAATGTCAACACTAGAGCCAAAGCAAATCATCATTTGCCTAGCCGTTTCCCAACAATGTTGGGATTGGCTTCTAGTCTAACTGGATGCAGCTGAATATCAGTGTTTTACATGGAGCGACTGCCTCCACAACCCCGTCAGATACTGAGTGATATGATAACCCTTAGTAAGACTGGTTGCCAGACCTTCAGGACTGTCAAAGATCTACAAATATCAGTCGAGACCAATGATAACGTGCTTTCTGAGGTACGGAGGGGTTTCGATATGAAATGGATGGTCACCCAACCATGGACCGGCCTTGGCAAGGGTAGCTTAACCTTAGATCGACCCGTGCGACTGTTTTATTATTTAGTCTTGAGCCCCTCTTTGAGTCGAAGTAAATATCGGTCATTAAGGGCCTTCCCAACCTCAAATTGCTTAGCATGATCCTCCGTTATGCCGAAAATACTACAGCATTCATAAAATTCTCCAATATAATATATATTTATGTTAAAGTTGAAGATCGATGCTAGGTCCTATGTATGATGAAAACAAGTTTACATAAAAAAAAATCGATGGAAAAATAAATCCAAAGTTACCTCTAAACCGAACTATAAACCGCTAGTATTAAAAAAATACTTCAAATTAGATCATGAAACTTTGCATAATAACTGTATTAACTATAAAGCAGGTCTTATGTTTTTTATATTACCTTTATTTACGCCTTAAAAAGCAATTACCTAAACTATTCGAGGCTTGAGAGCCGCCAGCACCCCACGCCGTCTCGCAGTATGGTGCCAGCGAGATAAAATTTGAGATTGGGCAGGCCCTTAATAAGAAAAGAATAACAAGTCCGTGGAAGCTGTTAATCCTAAAAGTGATGGAGTAGACACTAGCTGTATGTAAATGTAGACCAACCCTTGTTTTGGCGCTACTAGCATGTACTTGGTCTAGGATTTTGGTCCACTCCCAATTAGAATGTAAATTCTCAGAATTAATTTCACAATTCAGCCCAGTTTATGTGATGTGTGGATTACATGTTTTGATTTTGCATTGTTTTATATAATAATAGCTTTGAGCCCTCCATTATCAACTCCATTGATGATATTAATAGTTCATTTATTTGTGAGAATATTGTTACAGAGATGTTACATTGCTTTTAGAGTTCCTAACATTACGGCGTTTGGGCGTACAAATACATTGTCATGGGTTTGGTTAGTTTATTTTTTAGCACACAGGTGGTACTAATATTGATCACCGTAAGTACCTTCATAACAAAACTGATAAATATAGATGCAGTTTGTGATGTATACCTATTATCTCCCCGCGGTTTTACCCGCATAAGTCTCGATCCCGTGAGACTATCGGGATAAAAAGTATCCTTTGTCCTAATCCAGGTCATGGTCTTACCATGTGCCAAATTTCATCAAAATACGTTCAGTCGTTTTAACGTGAAGCGTAACAAACAATCTCACTTTCGCATTTATAATATTAGTTAGGATTTTCTAAAAACATTACCTTATTATATATTGCATTATTTTAAGTTCTGATACTGGAATGGTAGAAATTCATGGTTTTATTACTTATATGCCACTGTTGTATTATTTGTAACACTCAGTTTACATTAAAATTAACAATATTTTTCCAAGCTAAACTGTACTTATCCATTTTTACAAAGTTACCTTAACTAATTCCTATTCCAACGACTTAAGGTTCTTACATACTGGAGCGATTCGTCGCGTGACGCGACGCCGCCGCATTGTTCGCCGTGAGAAATTGTTTTGTTAAAATTCGCGTCACGCGACGAATCGCGCCAGTGTGTAAGAGCCTTTATGTTTTGTAAACACCTCCGATACAAAACTTAAGACTTATCGTCATTATAATCTCAAGTGGTCCACTCGGTGTCAGGTTACAGACCACCCAGAAGTAGCCTTGATGGTAGTGGCTAGCAGCGTCATGAGCAAAAAAAGCTTTAATTTTGTTCAAAATTCAATTTATCTACATAAGTGAACTAACTCCATCTTGCTAAAGTTTACTCAAGTACGTTCTCGTCGATCTCAAGTTTTTTATTGATAGTAACTCCGTTAACGTTACGCTGTCAAACTTTTGTTAATATGTGTTTAGTTCTAGTATGTGTGGCAAAATTAATAATGACGCTACAATGTTTACATAGTTTCCAATTTTGTTATTAAATCGTTGTAATTTAGTTGTGTTATTAGTTTTCATCACTGCGTTCTCATTATTGGTATTCAAATATCTGATAGCCAAACAATGTCGGACGTATATTGGTCGAAATTTAATTTAGGTAACAACGTTTGGTACTATTATCCATTTTAGTTGTACAAAGGAAAACCTTATTTTAATATAGTACCACCACGGTCTGGCCTTCATTCAGCCTTTGTTGAATGTCGATATTCGGAGTACCTAAGATTTAATTAGGCTAAAATATTCCTGAAAGTAGCTAGCCCTTTGTACCGCTTACATCACAAACTGAATAAAATAACGACACAAATATATTTGTCTGTAACCATAAAATAAAATTGGCGCTATGGCGTCACATTACCGTTCATACTCTGGAAACCCAAAAGATAAAACCGTAAAAATATCGGGAGACGCATAAACATAATCCCATCGTTTCATTAAAACACGAACAGATTTGTTCAAAACAATTTTTTTAAAAGCATTCTCGTAAATTCAAATGTATGGGCAAGCTGGGAAGGAAACGGGAGAGATTGAGAAGCGTTCCAGTTTACATAATGACGAACACTTGAACCCCATTTTGGAATTCAAGTGTTCGTCGTGGGGTCACAGGCCTGATTATTCGAATCGGTCGGTTTAAGAATAATCGCTTACCGGGTGTTTTTGAGTGCACGAATACTCACAATAATAAAGGAAGAATGGATATTTTTGTCTCTTGGACGAATTTCTTTGATCCAAATTCGACATGTCGACTGCTTGAAGATAGGCAGAAAATAATGAAATTTTTTTTTTTGTTACAGGTGATCACGTCCCTAAAGACCAAATAAACGATGGTTGGACTGTGTGAACGATGATATGGCTAGAAATGGGGTGACTACGGAAATGATTATTAGAAGTATGGAAGACAAATACACGTTTTGACCCCAAATAAATTTCGTTAAAGGCAGGATGATTATAACGATGAATATATGTAGATACGTCTTCCGCTTCAAATAAAAAGTCTATAAAACCAATGAAATTTTCCAATAATCATCTATACTTTCTTGAACGACAGTCCTTGTGTAGAAAAGTCAAGAATTAACGTTGGCATTCAACTATATTCACTAGTTCATTGTATAAGTCATTTAGTTTTCTATCGCCCAGTGTATCTCGTTATTGGTTTGGATACTTCATCGAGAACTCTTGCTTGGAAGTTGACATTACCTGAAGTAGTTTAACGGTAAGTTATTCGATGTAATGTTGGCAAGCTGAGATTGTCTTCAAATAGCGTTTTTTTTTACTATTTTTGCTGTGGATTTGTTTTTATGCCCGGAAGTTTATCAAGAATGGAATGATCAGTAATCATCGTATTTATTTCTGCTACCAAGATTTTTCAATTTTGCTGCCACATTTTGCAGCGCATCAGCCCCGCTGGGTGTTTCCGATTTTCATAGCCCCATATTTCAGCATGTTTTGGGGCTCACAATAGATTATGTCGACCATAAGGATGTTGCCTGGGTAGGAAAACATAAATTATATTTAGTCCGATAGCCAGATAATAAAAAAATACCAGACACGTATTTTTTGCTTAATCATTATAAGAAAATACTTAGATAATACGCATTAAAGTTGGGGGGTGGGGGCTCGCTACGTCACAACTCAGTATAAAATCTACCAAGCCTGACGTCATGCCACATTTTAACTGAATATATCGCCGTAATCTTAAGTTTGCAAAAAAATAATAAATACGTGTCCAATATTTTTAAACGAATATACATAATTATGTAGGATAAGAAAAAAAAAATCATCATCCCTATTGACAGCCGAGATAATTTTAGTATGTCGCTGTGCATATCTGCCAAATTGCAAGACCGCAATATTGCCTTTGCATAAACCCACATGGCAACGTGTTATAGTGCTTTGCATTTAAAGTGGCTCAATTAGGTTAACTAGACTATCAGATTATCTAAGAGAATATTTGAGAGGGACATCGACTTCTGCTCTATTATGCTAAACCTGATTGGATGCAAGCTTTCAAACCACATAATCAATCCACTGTTGAACATACGATACAAGCTTTATTCCCGACATTTTCTTAATATTTGGTAACATAGATTCTTGTAGTTCAGTTTGGATAAAATTGTTTGTCCTTTTATCTTCAGACTGGAGAAATAATATTTTATCATACTTACTGCAATAATGTTGGAGGAGCTGGTGGCTAAGTCGCTGGTGGCTAAGTACAGCCGCACGGGTCGATCCATCAGGTTAAGCCACGCATGCCGGGGTTGGTCCGTAGATGGGTGACCATCTTAACACATGGAGACTCCTCGGAAAGCACGTAAGGCCGTTGTTCCCGGCTGTCATTCGAGGATCTTTGACAGTCGTTACGAGCCGTCAGAAGCCCGAAAGTCTGACAAAACCAGTCTTACTAAGGGGTATCGTATTACCCAGTTGCTGGGTTGTGGAGGTCAGATAGGCAGTCGCTCCATGTAAAATTCTGGTATTCAGCTGCATCCACTTAGACTGGAAGCCGGCCCCAACATAGTTGGGAAAAGGCTAGGCAGATTGACTTACTGCAATAATGTTAGTAACGAGATTTTGGGCTATATACATTGTTGTCTTAAATTGTGGACGACATTGTCGAGGTAGGAAGCTAAGTTTCATTAATTACAAATGGTTGCATATATTACTGTCTCGTTAAGACAATGCTTTCAGACTAGTGTTAAACATTTGTCGTCTATCGGTTAAAATGGTGATGATTATGAATGCTTTATTTTTATTTATTTATTTTTGCTTTGCCCAGTTTCAAAACACACTACTAAAGAGTTTGGGGTCCTAAATAAATAGTCTTTGTTTACCTTTTTAACCTTTAGAAACTTTGTTAGGAAACATTTCGCGTAGATTACATTAAGTACCAGCTAACCCTCAACGCGAGTAGATTTCACTTCTTTATTTTGTTTTGGTTCATGTTCGTAAACCCTGAAATCTTAGGGTTCCTTCTGGACGCGCGAAGTATTTAGTTTTGATTCAGAGGTTTCTATTTTGTTTTGTTGCAAAATTTATAGGTCACATTTTATAAATTGGAATGTGCGTATTGTATAATTATCATAATCACATAACTTCACGCATGTATTAAGGGTTGGGCAGAGGTGTACCTATAATACACCCACATTTCGCCAGTTATGTTTAAGTCCCATATAATGAGGGTGAGTGGTGTTTATAATTATCACTTGCTTCAAAAACGGTGAAGGAAAACATCTTGGAGAAACCGGCATGCCTGAGAGATATTTCTCGATGGCATGTGAAGCCAAGTCAGAGGCCCATGGGCGGCATAAAAACTGACACCACATTAGTCACTAACCAGGCGAAAAAGAAAGAAGCTAAATTGGAATTTTAGTATTAATTAATAGTTTTAGTATTAATCATTAATAGTCAAGTGAGCAAAATCAAAGGTAATTTAGATTTGTGTTTCTTTACAAAAACTTGGTCATTAGAGTTGAATTCTGTTAGGAACTAAAAAAATATATTATGATCAAAGAAACGTGGTATCTATCGGACATGCACTTACCCATTACCATACTAAATCGACTGTAGGTACTTAAGGAGGAATCTAAACACACACTATAACGACCACATAAACTCACCAAGCAATATTCAATTCCACTTACGGAACCCGTATACCAACAATGTATTGGGTACTGAAGTTTAAACTTAATACACACGTGTTTTCAGCTCTGAGGGAACTTTGTAATTCCAAGTCACGTCCCAGATTCACGCCCCGATAGTAACTGGTAGGAACTCCTCGAATTTATCTCATAGCAATAATACATGGTGGCAGTTATTAGCAACGGTTTATGAAGATAGTATAGGCGAGTTTGGCTTAATTTCTTTTTCGTAAGTTTTTCCGGGTACTTTTTTTTTTTTTTAGGGTTCCGTAACCAAAGCGTAAAACGGTACCTATTACTAAGACTCCGCTGTCCGTCCGTCTGTCTGTATGTTTGTCCGTCTGTCACCAGGCTGTATCTCATGAACCGTGATAGTTAACCAATTGAAATTTTCACAGATGATGTCATTTCTGTTGCCGCTATAACAACAAATACTAAAAAACAGAATAAAATAAATATTTACGGGGGCTTCCATACAACAAACGTGATATTTTTGCCGTTTTTATAGATAATGGTACAGAATCTTTCGTGCGCGAGTACGACTCGCAATTGGCCGTTTAAAAAAAAACAATTTTTCTGTTATATTGGTTGTTTCCATCTGGAATTTCTCAGTAGCAGCCCGGAGTCTGGATTTGTGCCCGGTTGATGGCAATAGGCTCGCCCTCTATTACATGGGACTTAAACATAACTGGCGAAATGTGGGTGTATCTACCTACTATGAGTACATCTCTGCCTAACCCTTCGGGGAAACAAGGCGTGATGTTATGTATTTTTGGATTTTGTATGTATCTATTATTTATTTTTATTGACTTTTTTCGAGAAAAATTACTTAAGAGTGGAATATAGAGGCTTATGGATGATGATTAGTTTAATGTTTCTCTAGCTTTGTTCAAGCCTCAGATTAAGAAAGTACCTCAGATTTTATCTTGCTTGCACCATACTACTCGCGGCCTGAGTGAGAGCGAGACGGAGTGGGGTGCTGGCGGCTCTCAAGCCTCGAATAGTTTAGGTAATTGCTTTTTAAGGCGAAAATAAAGGTAATATAAAAAACATAAGACCTGCTTTATAGTTAATACAGTTATTATGCAAAGTACCATGATCTAATTTGAAGTATTTTTTTAATACTAGCGGTTTATAGTTCGATTTAGAGGTAATTTTGGATTATTTTCTATAGAGAAAATTTTATGTAATCATGTTTTCACGAAACATAGGACCTAGCATCAATCCTCAACTGTAACACATATTTTTCCAAAATTAATGCTGCAGTATTTTTGGTATAACGGAGGATCATACTAAGCAATTTGAGGTAGGGTAGAGCCTTAATGTGTGTCATCTTTTTTAAGAACACACAATATAATTAAATACAAATTCATCAGACATTTTTATTTGTCACGAGCATCAATTTATCAAAACAAGTACACTGACTCCACGCGGTTTCGTAGAAATTAATATTGCCGACACTTTTTTATTAGCGTCATGCGTTTCAATAAAATCATTTGACTCCAATAAAATGTTATTATATTAATTACAACGTTGCACCAGCAAAAACACTTGAATGGAAAGTTCTAAGGTCAGATGACAGTCCAAAATGTTTAAATAAGTGCCTTGGGGTGTTGTTATCCTGTTACTTTGTGTACCAGAGGGCCTAGCACGAACACGCGGAGTAAACGTAATGAAAATTCATAAGATATTCATAATATTTAGTTAGTTACTTCGAAGAATTCATTTATAAACTCAAACTCAAAGCATTTATATCAAATAAACCATTTACAGGCAATTGTCAAAGAGTCAGTCAGTTAGTCAGAAAGTTGAAGCTAGTTGCCCATTCGAAAACGTAGATCTCTATGGAGAAGAACGCCTACTAGAAAATATCGAATAAACAAAAACACATTGAGAAATTGAAAGAATTGAATGAATTGAATGAAATGGAAAGAATTGAAAGAATTGAATTTTATGAGACAATACTTGCCATGTTATCACAGTGTAAAAAGATTTCGCACGGTAACGAGGAAAGTTTTATGAATCAAGGCTTGTTTCTTGAGTTTTAGTTGTTTTCGATTCTGTATTGTCTTTGGCGTTCATTTTATGTTTCCAATTTATGTTTAAATAGGTTGTTACTTTTTAAATTAGTTTTCATTTTTCTTTGCCAACTTAAGATTTTTTAATCAATGTCAAAGGAATTGACATTCATAAAATTTTCTCGTATTATGCTTTTATTTGAATAAATAATAATATATATCAACGTTTTTTTTATGTTTCATATTCAATCATTATTTTCATATTTAGACGATACTTATGTTGAGCAGTTTATATTGAATTACGTTTTTTATTGACCCATACAGAGTTTTCGTATTACATTGCCAACTTATGCTTTTTTAGTCAATGTCAAAGGACAATTCCTTTGACATTGACTAAAATTTCACATGAATTAAACTTTCTCATGTTATTCTTTTATTTGAATAAATAATAATATATGTCATGTTTTTTTTCATGTTTCATATTTATGGGTATTTCATATTTAATTCATAATCATTATTTTTATATTTAGACGATGCCTATGTTGAGCAGTTTATATTGAATTACGTTTTCTATTGACCCCTACATAGTTTGGAATTTTTTTACACACTTAGACATACAAACTCACTCCTTCCTCTCGTGGGGGTAGACAGAAACGTCAAAACGCCTGTTACGATCGTGAGTCCTTACATACTCCTTTGTATACGTTTATGATCATACATTTACAATCCTTCTTGACAATACTAGTTTCTGCGATAAAAATAATCCATGACTGAAGATAAGCGTATGCTAATACTTTGTTATGTCCTTCCACATGCATGGTCCTTATAGTCACAAACAAGAACAGCCATATTTCTACTCACAAGAGGACCAGTTTAAACATCGTTGATTTTTCTACGTCATTAGCTGTATCTTACGAGTGGTCCGGTTTTCCTCTTAACTTTGCCAATTTATCTTGAGCTCTAACATTATCTTAGACTACTCTTTCCTCATACTAATTTTAGTTACAGAGAAAGGGAATGATGTCTTCCTATACTGGTCCTTTTACATGTAATGCATTGTCAGTAGTTCCGTATCAAGATTTTGTTCTTACAATATAAAAATGTGAGTTACGGGATTTTTATTTGTGTACTAACATGTATGCTAATTTAATGCCTTGCGTTGTGTTTTTGTTTCAGTTCCCACACATGTCACGATGTTTGTGTCCTGTGAAGTTCCAAGGACAGTAAGCTACCATACTTTATAGAAATACAAGAATAGCTAGAAAATAACTAGAATAGCCAGAATAGCTTTAAGATAAATAATGTGAAATAAGTCACGAAAAACCATTTCACTAAGAGCTAAATCCACTCTGGGGCACTTTGCTCATAATGAAGTAGTAATATTTGTGACCTGGTCTTATTTAAAAAAAGTTTTAATTAAAATCTTTCATAAGAAATTTTATTTGCGCCACATAGGATAAATTTTAATTTACATTTTATATTTTTCTCAAAATAAATGAATTTTATGTAAAGGCAAAAATTCGTTTCTTAATAAAGATTTATGCATTTGCATTTTTTTTTCATTTTTGCTTCAATCCTGATTAGTTTATTCGTTTCTTATGAAGCAGCTGGCACTAGAAAGATGATTGAAATTAATTTTCTCTGAATCGAACAATGTTATAGAACGAATAACTTTTACAGAACAATGCAATCTACTTAGGACACTTGTGGCTTTAATAAAACTTTCAATCAATCAATTATGAATCTAGTCCAATCCATTTGAGTCTTATTCTTCTTCGTCGTTCCCTCAATGCTGAGGATCGCGACCACATATGACGCGTCTCTACTCTATGCGGTCTTCTGCAGTGTGATTTGAGTCTAAATACTGGGTACTAAATTATTTTAATGAATGTGACTGCCTGATATTTGAAAGCCAATTAAAAGCTAACCTTTTCTAAATTCTTCTTCAATTTACATGATTTTCCATAACTTTATCCGATTTGATGCTTGAAAATGTCCCTATGGAGGGAACAGGAATTAGATTTACATCGAGTTAATGATGACATTTAAATGTCAATGTGTGAACAACATGTTTTGCAACGCATTTGTCGGTTGAAAATGAGTTAAACGTATAGGAAGGTATTTTGATACATTTTATTATTAAATATTCCCTGAAACAAAATATTGGGATAGTAAAAAACTAGTATTTTAATAACCCATTATTTTGTTTTTTTCAGCAAGTTTCATAAACTACTATTATTTAACGCTTTCCATTTTTTTCATCTCAATGTTTTTGATTTCTTCTTTTTTGCGATATGTAATCTGTGGAAATAACTAACCAAAGCCACAGTATATTTAAAGTAACAGTATCATGTCACGGCAGTGACCTTGAAATAATTACCTACGGCCGCTCGGTAGATAAACTTTCCGCGTCCGTAAGTAGCTGCCCCGCACTCGATACTGTTTTTGAAGTGTACTGAATTTTTGAAGACACTGACACTGATATTTCGATACGAAACCGTTTCCATGAAGACATTTCTGTTACTTATTTATACTGTGGCAAAGCTAAGCTAACTTTTACCATTTTTTTAAATCAAACAGGCGATATTGAAAATTGTGATGACCAGTGATTCTAGCCAGTAGAAAAGGAAACTTCTAAAATTGCCTATAATCTATTTTTTCGATTTCACTTCCTGCTATTGAAAACACATAACTCAACCAAACGAGCATCGGCAGCGGTGCCCATCCATGCCATAAGTTTTTTCAACTCTAATCTCTCCTAATGGCACTAGTTTAGATATTTATAGCATATTTTTATTGTTCCTCATGAGTTTCAATGGCGAAGAAAGATTACGAAGAGATATCTTTATTTTTACGAGATTCTGACATTAATTGTGCAGGGCTATCTTTTGGAAAGCTCCGATGTAACTTTTTGGCGCCTTGCCTTTTTGTGATTTATTCTTAGATTATCAGAAAAGGACTACGCATAATGAAGGGTTGCGTAGTTGGGATGAATTTATCCCAAAAATAAACTTAACATTGTAGTTGAAAACCATGTTCTCCCAATCCCGTTCTAACTGCAAATGTAAGTTTGTACGCACAATATTGGGAGATTAACCATGTTTTTTTTTAAATCATAGACTTCTTATAGGTTTTCCTGTAATCTATATATATAGAACTATTATCAGGATTTTTATCGAAATTTTAGGCTCAGTTGTTTCAGAGATAAGGGAGTAGAGTGGTCAAACTTCATCTATTTTCTTAAATAACCCTAAAAGTATACATATATTTTAAAATTATAAAAAAATGTATTTGAGATCCTCGAAACAAGTTATTTCATTTGATATGTCACACGGTACAGTTTGCAAATCTTTTTTTTTATTTCCTTTTAGCCCCCCAAAAATGGTATTCAAAATTCATTTCTTCACGTTAGACGTCCGTGTTTGGAATGACACAGAAATACATGTGTACCAAATTCCAACTTGATCGGTACAGACGGACAGACAGACAGACACACGATTGATTCTATAAGGGTTCTGTTTTTTACAATAACAATTAGTGCGTAGAGTATGATAATAGTACATTGTGATACGAGTGTGCTCTATTGGATATTACAGGCGATTCGGTATTATTTACGCGAGCCATAGGCGAGCGCGATAAGGTAGCCGAGAGTGTAATAATCAATGCACATGCGCAAAGAGAATTAAACCACTTGAGAGCTGATAGACCTATTTCGTCTAGGCACACGACTCACTACTGCGGGCCGGGGGACGAAGGAATTAAAGCGGTTGTGATTGGCCGATGCAACAATGTTAGGACGAAAGTTCCAAACATAGTGATGCACAAGTTAGTTTTACAACAATAATATCGATATCGATAAAATCGACGTCTACAATCCTAATTGAACAATAAATTATTTAAATTTCACTTAAGAACACGGCGACGGATGAATTCTCCATACAAACGTAATACCTAAATCATTTGCAATTTGAGCATATTTTCACCATAGTGTGTTGTTATTCGGATTGAGACAGTATTTATCTAGGTTCCTAATCTTTTTTTTCCAAAAAACCTAACTAAAATGAAGTTGTAGCGAATTGAATTTCGCACATTTTTACAGCGTAAATGACATGTTTTCATGTTGTTTTTTCTGTATTATAAACAACAATACTTGTGATATTGTTTCAGCAAAAACATAGCCTATATTATCAAGTTACAAATTGTCGAAAAAAAAACGGAACGTCATTACGTTTTCATTCATCATTTTTGGTATTACGGAACACACCCAAATTTATCATAAATTTTCAATAGCCAGTAGTGCTATCGCGTCAAGCAAATGGCATGTCAATGAAAATGTGTGCGTGGTCGTACAGTTCACGGTAGCTGTGTGTATCGCTCCGACAGGCACACTAGCGCAACATTTGTAGCACTTGATTCGTAGTTGCAATCGAAGCTCCGCCGGCGCCGGCCCCTTAAGAGAATTTATTGTTCTATCCGACAGGGATTGACATTGCTATTACTTATTTTTAATCTGCTGTGAAATGCCTTAAACAAACAATGCTACATTTATTTGGAAACCAATTTTTCCTGTGAACTGCATTAATCCACTTTTCTTTCAGTTACGGAACATTTTGAAATCTAAAATGTAAACATTAAGTACTTAATGTTACTTTTTTACCTTTAGGAAACATCGTAATTTTTATCGACTTAGATAGACTTTATTTTGAAGTTGTCACAACACTCTACAGTATAAGTGCACATAGAAAGGAACAGACTTATTGCAATACCCTAGTGAGAGAAAGGGACTCTTCAAAAAGACATCAACGTGGTGTACATTTTTTGTGCCATTTACGTATGCAACCAGTTTAGCTTGAGCCCTGCAATTATTCTTAATAAAATATTTATTTTACTTACCGATGAAAAGTAATGCAATCTTTTTATAGCTGGATGTTCTAGAGAATTTCCCACACCATTTAATTGAACAGGAACTCATAATTGTTTTTATTTATGCAGAAATGTTTTAAAAGGTAACAAAATACCCGCGTGTGCAGAGATCCAATAACTGGTCAAAACTAAAATGGCCACTCGTGTTTCCATCTAGTATCAGTGCTATTCATCATATGTGTCGTGAGCCTGAGTCGCCCGCATGAGCAGTCAAGAGGTTATATAGTCATTGCACATGCGTTTTATATGACGTTTTTCAACATACTTGCGAAGAAAAAACAGACTTGTTGTAAGAACTTATGCTACAATAACGTAACTATAGAGATGATAGATTTATAAAGTTTAACTGACCTTTGTTGCCAGGTACTGACTATCCGGAGTTTCTTTTAAAAACTTCTATGTCGGTTGGTGACAATAATTTAAATTTTGTATTGTATGATAATAATTAACCACACAACGAAAACGATAATAAAAATTTATGGAAAATGGCGCACTGGTGTTGTTTTTCCATAGGTGTAAATAAAGGCACTGGCAAAACCGTTAGACAGCCTATACAAAAAATATGGTTTGAATAAGAAAAAAATTTACAAAAAAGAATTTTACTGTAACTAAACGTACCATGGTGGAGTCAAATCTATTATTATTTACGCTCTTCTCCTCTACGTGAAATCGACATTTTTTATAATGATTTTAGCCACACAACAAAAATGTTAACAAATATTTATGGAAAATGGCGGCTGGTTTTGTTTTTTTCCTCTAGCGATAAGCGCGCAGGTGTAAATAAAGGCACTGGTAATACCGCTGAACAGCCTATATAAAAATATAATAATGTTATTAATACATAATACGCAAATGGGGTTAGGGTAGTGAACGATATAGACTGAAATAGCCACAGACGATATAAACCCTTATTTATTAGTACAGAATGATAGAGATTAATTCCGCGCGAACGCGGTAGCACACAGGCAGGCCAGCGCGGTTCGTCGGGGCGGATCAAGTGGCCTGCGCGCGAGCCAACCGTTGTCTTACCGGAAAAAAGCGCAAGTCTCTGCTCGGGTGTAAATAGAGAATGCTCATTTATTAGTAGGATAGTTTATACAAATTCAATGTATAGTATCCCACTGACGTTTAGTTATGGTAAAAAAAACCCATGGGCATGCATGGGATTTTTTTTGGTTATGGTTCTTTTTTTAAATAATAACTTGCTGTTGAGCGCTTGTCTTTGGTAAAAAGCTTCACCAAAAACAATTTCTGTTGGATACAAATTCCATGCTGCCATGATAGTACTTACTAATTCCATACTGCCATGTCATTAATCCGACTAGTAAAAAGTAATCTGTGGCGCACATTACCGTACTAGTGCGGTAATACAAAGTAAAAAGCACGCTTCCATAATACACTGCATTATGAACCTAAAAGCGGTTCAATAAGAGCCACTTTACGAGCAAGTGTGTTGAAAAATAAATTACATCAGCTTTTGCTAAACAGTGTAATTATACTAACAATATTAAAAAGAGAAAAGTCAACCATCAATACGAAAATAAAGTTTTTTGTCTCATTCAAGGGATGTTTATTTCGCAGTCTCAATTAAAGAGCAGTCACATCACATAGCAAATATTTGAACCAAATAATTTCAAACGTGGAAAAATTCGAGTGTTTTTCAACTTTGTTAATGAAACCTTTTAGGGTCCAAGCTTTAAATGGACTGGATCCATTAAGAGCTTAAGATTTAGGTTCGAAATTTAATTTATATGCGGGATCACACCAACATATTTGTTCAAGTAAGTGGTGTCATATAATGTCCTCAGTAAATGTTGTGAAAAGATACTCTGCGAATCCAAACCCTGTTGTAAAAATGGGGAAAATGTGTAATGTTACCCATTTGAATTTTATTATGTAAAGGCTGTTATTTTATGGCCTGAACCTAGAACTAAATTGTAGAGGGTCAAAAGTATTATAATGAGATTCTAGGGTTGTATTATACGTTGAAATAAATTGGAGACCTTTGAGACGAAAAATCCTTAAATTATCTTCAAATCTTCAAAAATAAAAAGAAACCAAAAATAAAAAATTAATTTTGAATTATTAATTATCTTCAAATCTTATTTTTCTTCTGAAATTATCTTTCTCCGTACAAAATATTAAGAGTATGAGATAGGTAATAGGTGTAATACCACAATTTACATTAACAACATATGGAAGACACTATAAAGAAATGCCCGTAGTGGAGTGCGTCTGTGAGCTGAGTGGTGTGGCGGGCGCGCAGCGATCGGTCATCTGTCAGCTGAGTGGTGTGGCGGGCGCGCAGCGGTCGTTCGTAGCGGGTTCGGTACTCCGAGACCCCGCGCTTGCCCCGTAGTGAATCACGCGCATAGGTGATGTGCCGACAGGTTTCGTTGTTTGACACACAGCTAGACCATGACCTGAATTAGGACATAGGATACCTTTTATCGCGGTAGTACGTTCCCGCGGAATAATTTCCGACATCCACGCATGGGAAGCCACGTGCAAATGTTAGTAAAGTTATAATAAAACCGAATAAACTGAAATAAAACCGTAACCCTTTTTACTGGAATTAATTCTGCAAAGCTTCAAAGTCAAAGTCATTCAAAGTATTTCTAGTTCAAGTATAGACTGATCCAATGCGTCATACCACTTTTCAATATTTGGTTTCTTTTCAGCGGCTCTGATTGGAAAGTCACAGGGTTGTTACTACAAATTTGTAGCGACTTTCGCTTTTATCAATCAACACGTCAAAGTAAATCCTGCATTGCTTGCAAAGTCAATTTTTGGTAGTAACCCGAGATATTCCTGGTTAATGACAAATGGGCCAAACCACAAAAACCCCGAAAATTTGGATCTCTGCAGGTGAGAATGAATGAATGATGAATTTTTTTCTGCTCGCGTATCTCAGGCAAATCTTGTAAAATTGCCTAATTGGTACCAGCATTGCTATTCTATAACCATTTCACCGTGAAAACTTAGGTGAAGTGAGCTTGAAGTGTACTGTCACTGCCTTATCATCAGTAGGTATCGATGACAATGACAGTTCACTCCACCCTCACTTCACCTAAGTTTTCACGGTGAGATGGTTACAGAATAGCAATGCTGGTACCGATTAGGCAATTTTACAAGAGATCCAAATTTTCGGGGTTTTGTGGTTTGGTCCATTTGTCATTAACCAGGAATATCTCGGAATATACCAAAAATTTGTAGATTCGACATACCGCAACAAAATATGACAGTAAAAAAAAATTACGAGTCTCATTATTTTTTACATGACTTTTACACGAGGAACATTTCAACTAATTTCATTGCAGTGTCCTATCTTGTTTTTCCTCAAAATTCCCATTAGATTAGAACTTTTCCAAATAGATCCCTCGGTGGTGATTTGTGGAAGGCACGCGTGTCATGCCGTAAGAGTTTGAGTAGTACACGGAAAACGCTTGAGATAAAAATGTGTCGAACTAATGCTCATAGGTGTAGGCTTTCAGATGGTGCTCACATGATTGAGCATTTTATGATGTGGAGTAACAAAACAAAGTAACATCACGACTGTTATCCGAAAGGGTAGGCACTAATAGTAACACCCAGATTTCACCAGTAATGTTTAAATCCCATGTAATAGGGGGCGAGCCTATTGCCATTAACTGGGCAAAAAATACAATTACCGGGCTGCTATTGTGAAATTCCTGTCGGAAAAACCCAATAACAGTTTTCCCGACCTGGGAATCGAACCCAGGACCTCATGCGCAGAAGACGCTTGCAATCACTAGACTAACGAGACAATACTAGACCAGAGTAGGCACTCTGTAATTTCAAATAGTCTGATTATAGATATATTTTGATGGTACTGGTATATTTTTGTCTCATAAATATATGCCTCAGACATTAAGTCCGCCTTTGTACAATATGTTTTTTGTTTTATGCATAACGTTTAAATAAATAAAATATTTTTATTTTATTTGTATTAAGTATTCTATTTATTTTATTTTATTTATGCATCTACACCGGCTTGTTTTCAGCTCTGCCTAACTTCTAGGACAAAAATGTATGTGATTTCTTAATTAGACAATTTATTCCCTACCCTATTAATAATAATACCATGAAGTAGAACTTAGCAATTTAGCGAATTTACATTTAATGAAATGCTCATTAAGTGTGAGTAAGTCGCGTCAGGTATGTTGATTCGTGTCGATGCTAATGACTTTTCTTATGTACTCCTCTTAGTTTACATATTTACATACATCACGTAATTAAAGTGAATTGAGGTGTACGGCTTTTCTTTGTGAAAATTATTCCATCACCACTGATCTCAAAACGGTGAAGGAAAACATCGTGAGGAAACCGGCATGTCCTAGAACCAAAAATTCTAATACATGTGACATCTACCAACCCCCACTGGGCCCGCGGGGTGGATTACGGCCCACTCCCTCTCACCGAGAGGAGGCCTGTGTCCCAGCAATGGGAACATTATAAGCGGATTTCCTTCACCGTTTTGAGACCAATCATATGGTGATAGATAATATTGAACAAAATATTGTCATAATTAAATTAAGCTGTATTTCATTCATAATTTATATGGCATGAACAACAGATGCTGTTGACAATTAGTCTAGATTACATTTCTGCACTCTAGAGTCTACTAGAGTAACCGGTCGGTAAGGATACAGGGTCAAAGCTTTCAAGAGCAACTATGTTGAGGGCCGCTTAGTTACTTACCATAGATAGTTAGTTATATGCAATTTACACCGTGAAAATAAGAGTGTAGATAATGTCTCTAGTTTTGCTTATAATCTTGGTATGCCACGCAATAGAGTAAGTATTGTCTTTAATATCAACCCCTAGAAAGCAATTCCAGACATTATTAAAAAAAAAAACTTGCCCAATCCCTTAGAGAGAAACTGAAAAATAAACGATTTTTATACAGAAAAATAAGCAATCATTCTGTTAAAAAATTGGTCCTAAGATCCATACGGTTTTCGGGAACTACGACTTCTTTCAATCAATTCATCATCAGCCTACAGCAGTCCAATGCCGGACATAGTGGACATAATATATAATATAATATAAAAAAGCCTTTTATTTCCATACCCATAAACATTGCAAATGTTGATCGTATTTTATTATTTTATTGTTAGTAGTTTGACTTATTTTCTAGATGTTAGTACAGGTTAGTTATTTTGTAGTGGACATTATGCCTCTCCAATTCCTTGCTATTCAGCTCGATTCTCGGCAACTCTCATCCAGTTGCTACCAGTTACCCTGCGAAGATCGTCGGTCCACCTAGCCCAAGGGCGTCCTATCTTGCGTTTTCCTATTCAATTGTGTTGTATTGTGTTGTTGTTTCTATTGTTTTTGTTCAATTGGCTAGATTTACTTCCATACAGACGTCAATAACTGTTGACCACTAGACACCAGAAAATATACAAACCTACTTTCAAATAAAAGGCCTCGTTTTTAACGTATGTCTAAAAAGTTCTCCCCTTATCATCATGTAACACGGCGTTCTTCTTGTTTATGTACGCAGCTTTAACAACACTTGAACAATATAAATTTTTCTATATTGTTAAACTTCGTTATATTCCTTTAAGATGAACTTTTGTGTCCAAATTAAAAATGAGTGAGCTTTCTCTCTTTTTACCACAAAACAAGACAAGGGGGAAAGTTTGAAATGAATTATTATTATGATGAATTTTCGTGCGAAAGCTTTGAGGAAAACGCGGTAATAAAGTTGGAAATAGCTGAATTATTAATGATCATTAAATGCCAATTTGATTGAGGAAATATGGTACGTTGGCTAGTGGCTAGTTGGCTAGGACACTAAAAACACAATAGAAGTTTTATTGTTATAACGCTTACTCGCGTCGCGAGTCAGTACAATTGAACTACATACTCCGGTTTCTCTGTTATGGTTTCGCGGCGGAGGTGTGCTACCGGCGTATAAATGTCAATATGGACTGGAGTCGGTCATGCTACTTAATTATTTTTCTTAGCGTGTCGATATCGATGGCAAATATTGTTAGAAAAGAAATTAAATTGATACTGTAAAAGCTAATTGATAAATTATTTTGAATTGCACACATATTGTTACATAAGTTGTTTGTTGTTATTTTCTGATGACATTGCACTGATATAAATATTATTTTTGGTGATTCTAGTGGGTGCTCTTTACAAGTGTTGGATTGGAATGCTCTATTTGGATAAACTCATAGCCAACCGGATATCATGCAAACTTAAGAATTATCGGCTGATTCAAAGGAACTTAACAATGCAATTCATAGGTAGGTACGTAGGTATGAATTGCATTGTTAAGTTGCTCTTTTTGCAAATAGTAGTATTTGTATGATTCGTTCTACTCAAGTGCCTCTTACATAGAAGTGGCTTATTCTCCTTTTTGCTCTGAACAGAAATCCCTAAAAACAGGATTTCTTGAGAATTTGCTTCATAATTTAGAATCTAAGTACAATTGGGTTTTAAGTGCACACATTAACTTGGTTGGAAAAAGAACTAAATGTTTTATATCTCGGAATTAAGTTCTTTCGTTTCTTTGAACTGTAAGTAGTTACGGGAATATGTATGTAATAGGCTACGAGCAACTTTAATGAGCTAAATGAAAGAATGAACATGACCGAGGTTAGTTTGAAGCCGATTCTGAAGTGTGGGATGACAATAACCATGCTACTAAGTAATTTTTTGCGGGAGCAATTCCTAGCAGGAACACAGTAACTCTTAGCCAATGTGTCATTACAATATTTCTACACCTTACTAATCAACCTATAATGTTTCCACTGCTGGGACACAGACCTCTCTGTGATAAGGAGTGAGTCGTAATCCACCACGCGGGCCCGGTGTGGGTTGGTAGATGTCATTGTCTTCGAATTTTTGGTTCTAAGACATGGCAAAAGGCTATGTTTTTCTTCACCGTTTTGAGAGCAGTGTTGATGAAATTACGACATACGTACGTCCACTGGGCCACCACTGCTCTAAATTCCATATCATAACTTTGACAAATTTTTGAAGATGTAATGAATGTAACAAGATTTAATTTATGGAATCTTCTACATTAGAATCGCAATTGCCAATTTTGTTTAATCGCGATTCGCATTGACTTTTACTTTTTAAGTAACAAAACTTTTAGCTTTAAAACCTTTGATATTAGAAGAAGTGCCTGATGAAATCATAATTAAATCAGATAAGAGAACTTTCTTCAATTTTCAATGAAAAATATTTAAATTAACTCTAATATGAAGTTTCTTAAAGTTTTCAATTTGAATATTCAAGTAGTACTAGCTCTGTGACTTTATCAATGTAATGTAATGTAATTTTATATCCAAATTTCAGTACACGTTACGTCAATGAGGTTCACAATTGGCGAAAACATCGATGAACATACAAAAAATAAAAAATAAAAAAATACAGACGAACATAGAACCTCCTCCTTTTTGGAAGTCGGTTAAAAACCAGTTCTTTCTAATAAAATATGTTTCTGGCAGGATCAAATGATTAACACTTAAAAACGTTTTCCATACCAGGAGCATGCTAAATTCTAAAGTCAAACAGAAAAGTACCTTAAGATCAATTTTTGCACGTACAGAGCAAGCCACTTCATTTCGCAGTCATTTACTTTTTTGTTCTTTACGTACATGCAAAAATGGATCCTAAGGTACTTAATCTTTTTGTTCCACGTTTGTAAGTATTTGATGTCGTTCATCCCCATTGTAAGCACGCATGTAAGGACATCTACGATAAAATATTCGTATGCGGCCCCAAGGACCAGGAAAATGGAACCATCTAAGAATCATAATGTCCTTTTGATATGACCCATCCGTTACCTTATCTTAGTTTTGTTACCCTCGTTTATCATCACGCTGTCACGGAATCGAACACTGGCACAGGAGTGGTGTAAAAAAAACTACGCTGCACGTAATTTATGTTTGTTTTAAGAATAAATTATATGCCATGTAGTGGAAGGAGATCTTCTAAATGAGTTTTTTTCTCTCTTTATTTTCGTTGTAGATTATAGAGGAAAATATTGTCTTTCTTTGTTATCAACCTCTTACATAATTCCCTGAAACATCTGATAACTACTTTGCGACACATTATGATTGAGATCATGTCGATAAACGACCATTCAACTATATAAACTTAAGGGTCATAACAATGCAAGAATACCCCTAATATTTGGCTGCCTATAAACTATAATTATCAACGTAGATAATACAGATACCTCTGTGCTCAAAGGGCGTATAGCACAATGAAAAGAATGTGCTATACGCCCTTTGAGCCCAGAGGTATCGAATATGTAGGTATGGATACGTGGTAAGTTCACGTTTACCAGAAGCCTCCAAAATACCGCAATACAATCAAAATAATTACTCCAAACTACTGTTGGCTGCAAAGGCTTTGCCGCATTTATAATAAAATATATATTCGACAATAACGATCGTTATCTGATACAGTTGTCGTAACACGGTATTTGATCGAACAACTCGGGTGAATAATTTCACAATAGGGAATATGCATGTATTTTTTTAATATTTTTATTCGATAGTTTACATCGTCAAATAATAGTTTTTAAAAAATCGACGGAAAATAAGCAATTTAAAGTACTTAACAAAAATGATAAAAATATCCAACCGATCTGGGCTATTCAAACGCCCTCCATTTGGCACGCTTGGTGTGGTGCCGTCACATTCTATGAAAACAAACAAGCAACTGTCAAGTCAATGTCAAACACTCCTTTTTGTAGGAGTGTTTGACATTGACTTGACACTTGTTGATTGACCTGACATTGATATCTTGATTGTTGTGCTAGATTGTTACGTCACATCCGCTCTTAGCTTTTCAAGTATTTGAATTACCCGCAGTTATTTGGCACTTTTTAAAAATTAATTTCTCGCTCAAAAAGAAATTTTACTCAAAAATATTGATGGAGGCATAACTCTGAAGTAATATAGTTTATAAAAAAAAATACTAGACCCTTATTTGAATCACATACGTATTCCCTATTTGCTCGCACATCCTAAATCCTATCCTTATTCATATCCTTACATAAATATTATAAAATAAAGTCCTCCGCCGCGTCTGTCTGTCGTCCTGTACGCGATAAACTCAAAAACTACTGCACGGATTTACATGCTGTTTTCACCAATGGATAGAGTGGTTCTTGAGTAAGGTTTTAGTATTATAATAACCGACATCCACGTTTGCGAAGTCGCGGGCATCAGCTAGTTAATGTATATAATGTAATAAGGGCTCGATCCATTCCACCTTTAGATTAAATTCTTCTTACAAAGGGCCTTCTACGTGTTGGATCTTAGTCTTACATAAGCCTTCGTAAAAATGGGGCATACCAGGCCAAGAATGTGCTGTCTGACCGTTAGCGGCGTCTACTAATAAATAGATTCAAATAATAGCGTTCACACTCACAGAAGTCACACAGTCATCTTCACATTAAATAAAGGTCGAGGTTCTGGGTTCGATTTTTCCATCTGGAATCTTTGGGTAG
This sequence comes from Lithophane leautieri, assembly GCA_949152455.1. Taxonomy (NCBI): domain Eukaryota; kingdom Metazoa; phylum Arthropoda; class Insecta; order Lepidoptera; family Noctuidae; genus Lithophane; species Lithophane leautieri. The sequence continues at coordinate 4,701,399 of OX424469.1, read as the reverse complement.
CAGCCCTGAGTCTGGATTTGTGCCCGGTTGATGGCAATAGGCTCGCCCCCTATTCCATCGGAGTTAAGCTAATCTGGCGAAATGTGGGTGTACTATACTCGTAGATCCACCTCTGCCTATTCGTTCGGGGCACACAGGCGTGATGTTATGTTATATATCCATTGCTAAATATGTCATTTGTCACCTTGACGGCGTACATGAATGTTGGTTTGGAATGAACCGGTACGAAATGAATTTTGTTGAATTGTCAATATTATGAATGGCATTGCTTTATGGCATAATCATAAGGTACCTAACCTACTAAAATGTAGATCGATAAAATATTTTATCATTAAGCGCGTGTAGATGGAATTTCACGAGCTTGATCAGGCAAACTCGTGAAATTCTACTTTGTAACGGTTGGCTACGAGATGTGTGTATGTAATATATTTTTAAACCATTGTTTTTCATGTTCAGGGTAACCATCTCATTTAGTTTCATAGCTCGCTATAGCTAGAATGTGTGTCTGCTTCATCAGTTTTCTGGATAGAAAAACTGAGACCAATGTTCCAGGGAATGCAATCATTGTTAGAGTTTGCGCACATTTTTTTTCACAGTAGCTGCAGTATGCTTATGAGCGTCAAAAATAAATTTAAGTTTTCTATCTCAATTAAGAAGAATTTTTTTTTTCTTTTTTTTACTTATTGATTATTTACTTACTAATGCTTACCTATACAGATAGGAAGATAGCTCCAAGATGAATGACCATTTTTTTTCAGATTTTCTTATATTGATTATGTAATAGGTTTACTTACTTATACTTACATCACGTAGCTTGAAAAGTCTACAAAATATACGAATTCATTCAATTCAACCTAAAAATTAATCATAGTCTGTGCTCCACATTTAAAAGATTCAGTGAGTTACCCCACGTGCCTGTCTCGGTGACCTACTGCATTTATTATTCACAAACACAACTGAAATAGCAGTCGCATGTCGCGGTCGCCGTAAAAATATTAAGTTCGCGTCGTCTCCTCACATTATAAGTCTTTTTCTTCATAAATATTATTATCATCGAAATATATTTAAGTAAGATTTGCATCAAATTGAAATCGTAAGAAAATTTTATCTATATTACTAATCGAATAGATTAAATGAAATTAGGTATGTTGATTTAATGCATTCCTGCCTGTCTGGGTATAGCGTATTAGTGGATTTCATAAAGTGTTGGTCCTTAAAGTCTGTTTTTTTTAAATCTCGTAGACTAATTTGACATTATAAGTGATTGTTATTCGTTTTTTCAATTTGGAGTTTGACATTTGCACCTGTCAAATTAGGCTACGAGATTAAAAAACAGACTTTAGATAGATTATATTATAAACGTGTCCTTTTACCCAAATTATACTGCATTATTTGGGTTGTCTTGTGCATTTTATGTTTCCCTACTTACGAGCACATATGCAAAATGCTCGTATGAATATGGAATTGAAATCGTTGAAAAACTAGAAATACTCACGAAATCGGGTAGCAGAATGACCAAGTTCTTAAACTAAAGTGGATTAACGAAATTAAATATTCCGTTATAGCTCCTTCTTTGCGTGCATTTGCTGAACCAATATTTTCTTTCGATATCAACAGCATAATTTCTTCTGTAGAAAAAGGTTTTGACCCTTTTGTCGATTTTTGTGGGATACTGTTTTATTATAATAAATGTGTTTTCAAATATGACAACAATTTCCTCATCTCATGTTTCAAGATCTATGCAATGTCTGTTATAAAGGGTGTCTATTTCAGAACTTGAATTTGGTAGCGCGGCATTTTCGACTGTCAATTTATTGTTAAGTCAGCATTTGTATTTGTTTAACTTGCTGACATTTACGAAAATGGTGCATTACTGCTTGAAAGAACGATTGTTAATAGTGAAAACCCAAAAAATAATGGGGAAAATTGTACATTCGCAACTTACGCGATCATATTGGCGTGCGTAATCGAGCGACACGGCCTGCTATTAAAATTTGATCAAGATCATTTCTTTAAAAGATGAAATAAACCTTATCCGTCATCGTCCTAAAAGATCAGTAGAAAACTTTGCAGCTGTGAGTGTCAGTGTGGCAGAACGACCAAACACCTCCATCCGAAATCGTTGCAAGGAATTAAACCTCTAGCGCAGGCAGCATTCTTCAACGAATTTTTAGAAAATATTTACGCCGTCATGCTTACAAATTCCAGATGAATCAACAGTAGACTGCACTAACGACCATAGACAGCGCAGAAACATTACTAATTGGATTTTAGAAAAACTGCAAACTGACGATGAATTCCACAAACACTATCATCTTTAGTGACGAGGCTCATTTTCACCTCAACGGATAACGTTAACAAGCAGAATTCTGGAATCTGGGGAGATGAAAATCCACATCCCTTTCAATAACTTCGGTTACATCGTCCGAGGAATAATCGCAACGTGTTTTTTTGAAAATGATGAAGGTTTGTCGATGGCAATCGTTACCGGACCATGTGGACAGACTTTTGGCAAGGATTGGACAGCAATACCTAAAGCAGCGGTGGACATTTAACCGATATTTTGTTTCATGTGTCATTACTACATCAGTCTGTACATAATTATAAAGTAAAAAAAATATGTAAATAAAACATTTCATTAATATATTGTTGGATACTACTACCCGACCCAGTGACGGAGGGGGGCGCGGTCACTATAAATCCACTACGGCGACGGGCTAGACGGCACTTTCTGTTTGCACTGCGTCGAGTTCGGAAGCGCTACCCGTCGGCCGTTCGGTGTAATCTGCTAAAACCAGGTATCTCTGTATCTCATTATTCTGATGATTTTGTTCCTCTGATTGTAATTTTGTTAAGTTTGATAATTATTTTCATAAAGTTCATGTGATTAGTTTCTAGGTTAATAAATAATTCTTTTTTAAATTGTGATTTCACTTCTGTCCTAACAATATTATTAAGTTTTTTAAATTCTAGTTCTTACTAAGACACCCTTTGCAAACATGATAGTTGTTATAAATATAGGTAATATATTATATTGCCTACATTAATTACACCTAGGTGGTGTTAACACGTCCATTAACAATAATGTCCTAATCTAATTTACAATGTAGAGACAGCTCTGATAGCTTGATAGTTTGTTTGGTGATCGTGGTACCTAATATCCTGATTAAGACCTACCTGTTATGCCGTGAGATGGATTACCTACTACTTGTTATTTTTAAAGCGAGGAAAATATAAATTTCTGTAGCCTTAGTGCTCGGCGACACAAAGCCATCACCGCGTTGCCACCGCACAGCCACTGCGCCGCCACCGCACCGCCACCGCACCGCTACCACACCGCTACCGCGCCCACACCGCCACCGCGCCGACGGTGTTCCACTTGATTAATTAATAGTTATTCATGCAACTGTTATATAATTAGGGGTATTAAAACACGAAAGTATCACAGAGTGTTTTAATACCTAATTATTTACAGTTGCATACAAGACTTTATCTACACCCATTACGAATTCCCTATAAAAGGTTCTTTGTAATACTAATATCGAACAAAAATGGAGGGATACAACGCAAGTGAATTCGAATAAACTACAAGTTTTTTTTTAATTGACTGAGCTTATTTATTGAAACACGCCTGCATGACAGCGTTATTTTTTTAAATGAGTTGGATTATGTTTATTACAACATTATAACACCCGTTTGGATGATATAATGGTTACTATGACACTGGTTGTTTTAATGTTGGCAATAAGCTAACTGTTTCAGAAACTTTTATAGAGGATTTATAGCATGGGTGTCGATAAAGTATTATAAAGCACGTGCACATTTGCCGCCGGCGATGGAATAAAAAAAAGCAGTTTCAACAATACTAGCGGTGTGGTGGCGGCGCGGCGTCGGCGCAGAGGCGGTGCCGTGTGATGAGCAGGAAAGCTCCTCAAAATGCAATAAATTGCGCACTTTTCGATTTCTACCAGTGGAATCGGCCGTTTAACTATTATTTAGCGATCGATGGAGCACCTGGGACCAACTTCTCATCACAACTTCTCACTTATTAATTGTTGCAAAAAAGTTTGTGCTCGCGAGATCTACTGTTCGCAGAACTACTAGAGCTACTGTAGCCTCTACGAGAGGCGACGTATATAATAGTCAAACTCACGTAGGGTAAAACTTTAACCTGGATTCAAGGTCACGCTACAACTACGCTAGGCCGTTACCTGGCGTAGTACGAAGTATCAATAGAATGCGGGGCGGGCTTGAACTGTTTTTTTTATTACAACTTACTTGCACTCTACTCTCCGTGAAAGTACATTAACCTATATGCGATCTTAAACACAGGATTCAAAGCTAGCTATCTGGTTTTTAGAAACGTATAATTACGATATAATACGACCTCTCAAAAAAAAACAAACATTTCATTTTCAACCGTCATTAAGTGAAAGAGCTTCTGTACAAAAATAGCAACCACACAAAGCTAATATCCCGAAATTTCTCACAGAAAGGGCTTTGTTATTCGTGTATTGATTTTATAGCTCCCTATTATTCTCTGTCAAACTCCCATTGTACAATATTTATTTAGATCTCATCATTGTATAATATTTATTTAGAGCTCGGCCATCTTTATTGTAAGCTATTTTTATATTCATTTTTCTTTCAGCGGAACTTTATTACTGTTTCTGTAACGTTGTTCTGACTTGTTCACTTATTAAGTCGATGTTTTTGTTTTTCACGTGAAGTTACTTTGAGGAAAATAGAGCGAGGAAGGAAAGTCGTCAAGTAATAAGCCAGTAGTAGGTTTAGCTGAAAAAAAATATTAATGTTGTTACATTGAGATTGCTTTAGATAGAAAGAGGGCTCATGGCTAAATGATAACAGCCACACGGGTCGATCGGAGGTTAAGCTACGCTTGCCGCCGTCGATTCGTTGATCGGTGACCATTCATTACATTTCTAGACGGGATCAACGGTTCCGTGCTGTGCCTCAGAAAGCACGTTAAGACGTTGATCCCGGCTGTCATTCTTAGATCTTTGATAGTGGTTACGGAAAATCAGAAGCCTATAAAAGTCTGACAAAGAGTCATATCAATAGGTATTGCGTTACTTACCCGTCCGTACAGTCGCTCCATGTAAAATACTGGTATTCAGCTGCATCTCGTTAGACTGGAAGCCCCAACATATTTGGGAAAAGGCTTGACAGATTGGTTTGACACTGATATTGCTTGGTATTCGTTTTACTAATTTTCATTTGTAAAAATGTTATACAGAGGTAAATATTTTCATATTATGTGATGTCTTTTCAGTGTAAGGTTTATAGAATAGAAGTCTTACTAATGGTTTCCGCCGCTAGCAGCAAACGTCTTTAATGTTAATTGGAACTTAGTGATAAATGGTCTTAAGACTCGCCTGTGTTGCGTTGTCGTAAACTTTGTATAAAAAGTTATAATAATAGATTAGAGCGTATCAGGTCTCACTTACTAATATACTGAACATATTAGGTATGTAAAATTAACGACATAATCATATCAAACTAAGTACAGTTTCCTTCATCTGTACAGAAATAGGTGAATCATAGTTCCGGGGAATTATTGAGAACATCCGACAACTTTGTAAGCTTCTACGAGGCCCACATAATCTGCTTCCTGAAACATTGTTTTCAGAGTTTGTTATGTAAACCTGTTCTTGTACATGTATTTGGTTCTCGCGGGACATGCCCACGGGATGTCCCCTAAATACCAATCAAAGCAAACATAATAGGCAATAATATTAGGTTTTACAATATTCTTAAATTTAGGACGCAAGTTTATAGTTCCTTTTGTTTTGTTTTTTTTTTTTGCATACTTGTAGATTATGATCGTTTTCAGTTTTGCTTAAACAACATAGATATTTTAATCATAAATACGAAAACTATGCAACTTTGAATTAAATGACTAACAAATAGAAGATTAGTTACTAGACAGGAGATAAATCACTAATTGAAAATCTGTCAAATGTAACTAGATTTAAAAGTTTAATGAACGTTTTCAACAGCAAGATAAGGTATTTCGCGACTTTTACTAAAACTTAAAATTTACACTATTAAAGTAACATAACTTATCATAACATCACTTTTGTATTTCCCTGAAAGGTCAGGCAGAGGTGTACCTATAGTACACCCTCATTTCGCCAGTTATGTTTAAGTCCCATATAATAGGGGGTGAACCCCCCCAAAGAGCTAGGGGGGAGAGAGGGGGATTTAAAAGTACCTATGGATTTTAGATGGTTACACAAATTATGTAGTCAGAAATTAAATCCTAAGACAGCTTGTGGATACACAAATGTATGTTTGAAAACTAGCTTTTATTTTAATATTTGAAATACTATACTATTTATAGGGTGACTGGTATTTAGTGACCAATACTTTAACACGTGACTTAACTCATCAATATGAATAACTTTTACTATGGGACCAAATCTGAAATCGTTCACAATCTGGTTGCTATCGGCTTGTGACATGTAGTGAAGGTTTGAAACAATTCAATGTACCAAAAACTTTTTACAACAAAAAAAACAACCGACTTCAAAAAAAAACACTACAAAGTGAAAAATAACTTTAATTTCGGAATTCGGTGCGATTGTTTTTCAATATTCGTTTTTTGCCACTGACTTCCGAAATTAAATTTATTTTGCATTTTGTAGTGCTTTTTTTGGAAGTCGGTTGTTTCTTTTTTATAAAATGTTTTTATTTTCACTTTTTAGTTGTGGTACCTACTCCATAGTGATAGAGTCCAATAAGATATCGTCTACATAGACTAAGTTGAAAAAATACGTAATTATTGAAGCTAACTCAAAAATTGCGCCAGCTAAGTTAATAAAATTTATAAGGGACCACCTCGGAAGCATGACCATGACCTACCAAACAAAAAATTATCATCAAAATCGGTTCATAATTGGCGGAGTAATCGCATAACAAACATACAAAAAAACAACATACGAGGAATTGAGAACATCTTCCTTTTTTAAGAAGTCGATTAAAAATGGCTAACTTATGAGTTAGAAATTCATTGTTCACAGTTAAAAACTGCTATGTATGAATCCAAATAAAAATAATATTATGTATATTTCTGCGTCCACAAATTACTACTGATATTTCACCCCGCAGAACAGGCTCACCTGTTTACACAGCCTATAAAATTTATCGCAACTTTCATAGCCATATTCCAGTACAATCATTATCTAAATAACAATCAATAATTCACTCTACGTCACAACAACCACCATTATTTACCGCTAGCTGGTGCTATAAACTCGTAATTGGAGGTGATTTCCTCAAAAGGTTCGAATTTCTGGTGCCTTTCATATTCATCAGGGCGAATGTCTTTGTTCTTATCAATCAATTTCAGTTTAACGTGTTAAATTAGCGAGCAAATTGGTTTTGTTGTCGGTTTTCTGTCATTGTTGTGGTTTTCTTTTGTCTTCATCGATTGCAAAGGTAAAAAATATCGAAGAGTTGAGCCCAGATGCCAAGATGCGATTGGCATCGGTGGGGTTTTTTTTACCCTCAGAAGTGCTGGCAATGGGCACTTTAGATGCTCCAGCATTATGGGACATGGTTTGGTAAGGAGCAGGAGCAGTTTTCTTTTGTATAATTAAATCATTATTAGTTTTTTTTTGCCTTATTTTTTCTTTTGCTGAATGTAGTTTAAAAATAAAGAATGCAAGTAAAGTATAATTACGTGATCATGCAAGTAGGTCGGTGCTTACGCATCGTAATGTGGAACCAGAAAATAATTATAAACATAAAGGTTGATTGATCGGTTTTACTTTTAGGACCTTTTTTACTGATGATTCATTTTTTTAATAATTTTCGTTCTTAACTACGTAATTAGGATTTCATTCTTTTTTTAAACCAGAACTTTTATAACTTTAGATTTGAGGCTAAGGACATGTAATCGCCTTTACGATAAAACCCTAGACATTACATTTTTATGATCGAAAAGTATTTTTATGTATTTTCTGACTTGCCCGTTGTAATAAATAAAATATTTTCGGGTTATTAAATAAAGTGTAACACCCAGAAACAGCTTATCTGGGATTAAACAGATGGAAGAATAATGGATAGTAAAAGTTTTATGGCTAAGATGGTCCTTGGCATACTTGAAAGATAAATAAAGTGTTCCTTCTATCTTTATGGACAGCTTTAAGTTCTGTTTGAGACTAAAAACAACTCTTTTGGCAAGTCTTAAAAACAATAACCGTAAAACACTGGTGTTTAGGTGTTAATTAAAGTTACAATTTCAGACACGTTCAGAAAACACTTTCTATGAAATTGCTATATCAATAGTTACAGGCGATTTACCTCGCAAAGGGTACTTACTGCTCAACTTATTTTCATTCACATAACAAAATGTTCTGAACAGGGTCATAGTGCGTTATGTATTAAGCTTATCACGATAGAACATCATAATCCCATTTCCCTTAAACGACACTTAGGTACAAAGACCTCATATAGCGAAGGATCTGTCGTCAGATACGCCGATTTTAGAGATTGTATGATAAAATGGTTATTACAATGTATATTTGCGTAAGTAAGCACCCACATTACATAATCAGCCTATAATGTTCAAATTATACACCCGATTTACACGTATCTGTTTGATTTATGCTAACACGTGTGTCTCCGGATTTTTAATTTGTCTGTCTATGATGTCTTGTTTATACCTTCTTAGTTGACTTTTTTGTCTTAGTTGGATTTTAGTTTTATAAGTTTTTTTTAATCTGTATGTGTTTGTATAAGCTCCTAAGCAATTGCTTAAAGAAGTTCATCATGCTTCATACACAATGAATGAGCTTTAGGCGTATTAAGCAGATAACAATAATTTACTGATTCCTGACATAGAATAGAACAGAAGATTCACTCCGTAAAATCATTTTAAAAAAAGCGACTCTTGCTACGACACAATAAAGTGCAATTCAGGTCATACCGCGCTAATTACCTACAGTTATATTCACTTAGAAATTGCCTTTCTTTCTCTCGCGTAACTCTTATATCATCTGACTACGTTACGGTCACTGAATTGTAGACAAGACGAGCCCGCCGCGTACTTGTAGCTTCATACCTAAAATGCAGAGTGCACCTTCTGTATTATTCTGTGCCCCTGACTTCATGTAATGACGATTTTTGTCAAAATCAAAACGTTTGAAACTAAAACTAGAACTGATAAATTACCAACGATTTGTACGTTAACAAAGTTTAGTTTTAGTTCAGAAACTCTAATTTTGAAGGCAATTAGTAAGCTACAGTAATTCACTATTCTCTCACAGGCATAATTACTAGCTAGTACGCGTAATTGGAACTGCGGTTTAGCTAGTAACCTCCCTATAATGTGGGCAACTGTACTGCATAAGTAAGTTTGTAAGACGAGTCGATCATTCATTGAATTAATAAATCTGTAAACTTTGAAGTATAAGTGATTATAGGGGACTGCCCGCAGAAATGAAGAGTTAAAACTAAGTATATTTATATAATTATTTTTACTTTTACTGCTTATATAGCTGCTGTTGATAGCCAAAGATATACAACACATTTTAAAAAAAACATATACACTTTGCCCGACCCGGGAATCGAACCCACGACCCCACGCTCAGCAGTCGCGCTTTCGACCACGATACCAACGGGGCAGTGTCTAAAATTTTAGTTCTCGTTCAAAACTCCTTCGAAGTTATGTTAGAATGTTTCCTTTACATAAGCCTGGTCGCCATACCTGACATACTTTCCGTGCTCATGTTTGTCGGTCAAGGTCAGTCAAGGTTAACTTTGTAAGTGCTGAATTATTGTACGTTACATTTTCATGAAAATAGTTGCTACTTCAATGAGGTTCCTTCTGTAACTTAGCTTTTATGTGAGTAGATACTTTGTGACATAATGTATCATGCACGTGTCTGTGTGCGTGTGTCTTCGTATATTTTGGCGGCAATTAGAGTTAGACTATTATGTTTCCAAGAATGTTCAAATTATAGTACTTAACAGTAATGACTACACATAACATAAAATCATGATTACCTATATTTCCCGAAGGGTTAGACAAAGGTGTACCTACATAGTATGTTATAACTGCTACAGTTATGTTTAAGTCCCATGTAATTGGGGGGTAGCGTACTAACTTCGTCGAATTTTCAAACATACATCACCCTTGTATTTCCTTGACGTGTAGGCAGAGGCACATCGTACACCTATATTATTGTCAGATATCCTATACTATTAAATGAGCAATATTTGTTAATATAAGGTCCCATTAAAATAGATAGTCTTTTAACACAGCGTTCAGTACTAACAGTCTAACCAAAGATATCTCATTCTTCAACTAAATGAGAAGAAATTTAAAACATGCATTAAACGCACACTATGTAGACAAGCATATTATAAGTTGGATGATTATATCGTAGATAAAAATGCTTGGCTTAATGCTGGTCCTGCTCCACAGGCACTTGGGCTCAATAGTTAAATTTTTTATATTTGGAAGAATGGCTTCCCCTTATTTTTTTTATTTTTTCTGACTTTAGGAACTTAATGTTTATTTTTTATTTAAATTCTATTATATTAATCTCTCAAGTACATTGCTAACTATAGTTTTGTATAATTTAGAAGCACTTTTTCAATTTTGTAAATGTGAGTACCATGGGGCCGTTTCATATGGTATCACGTTGTATGTTGACTTGAAAGAGCCTGGCAGATGAGAGTATGTCATACTCACTTAAATGTCTCGCTGATGGTGGCGCGTGTGTTGGATCATTCGGTTCCCTACAAAATGGTTGAGCTGGATGGTGCTGATCCACGTGTCATGTTCGTGAACGGGCGCCGTCAGTTGAGACTGGTCATCTCTTATCTGCCAGGGCTTATTTTTAATCTTATATTTTGAATTATTTTTTTTTATTTTTCGTTTGACATTGTTCTCACATATAGAAGCACGAAGAATACTGTACCCAGGATTTTGTAATATCTATATACATTTTTAAAAGAGTGTCCTTGGAGTTTCTTGCCCGTTCTTCTCCATAGAGATCTACGAATTTGAATGGGCAACTAGCTTCAACTTTTTGACTAACTGATCGACTCTTTGCCAATTCAAAAGTGCCTGTAAATGGTTTAATTGTAATAAATGCTTTGAGTTTGAGTTTGAGTTTATCCAAGCAAAAAAAAAACACTGATTAAAGTGATTTTATTTTGACCTAAAAAAATTAATTGCTGACACACTAGAATAAACACATCCATTATGGGTAGGTACTTGCACTCGCGCTTGTTATTTGTTATTTTTTAACCCCCGACGGAAAAAGAGGGGTGTTATAAGTTTAACGTGTATATCTGTGTGTCTGTCTGCGCCATCGTAGCTGCCAAACGGCTGAAACGATTTTGATTTTTTGGTTTTGTTTGAAAGGTGACTTGACAGAGAGCGTTCTTAGCTATAAAAAAAATCGTTTATTAGATGCTTTGTTTTTATCGGGGGTTTCTTAATTTTTTAAATTTAATTTAACTTGTTAATAACATATTTAGTGTATTTTCGTTAGCAGATTTTTTTTCTTGTAAGTATGTAATGCGTTTTTCTTATTGTTTTTTTTTTATCGTTGTCCTTATTTTGGTTGTCTGAATGATTTCTACAAGTTTTTCCATTTAGTTTAATAGGACCTTATATATATATTTGTAATAACGTTCTCAAAAACGGCTCTAATGATTTCGATGAACGTTGCATTATACGGATTTAAACGGCGAAAAATCGATCTAGCTAGTACGTCTCATATCTGGGAAAATTCGTTTTCTCTGTCGCCACCCGAGAAGAGCTCGGTCGCTCAGGTTCTGTTACATTTAAGTCCCATGTAAAAGTATGTTAAAGAACAAAATTCTACTAACGTAAACAGTAAACAAAACACCTGTAAAAATATATTTCATTATCAATCTTTGAAACTTTAAAGCCGTTAATTTATAAGCACTTTCAAACATTGGGGTTAAGCCTTTATTTTAATCAAATGTTCATTGTTAGTCTTAACTTAAGCTTTAGATTGAACTTTTGATTTAAAATTTAAAGATTAGATTGAACTTCGATTGAACTTTATGGAAATTACTTTTTGGAAAAACAATAACTAAGTAGGTACTTATATTTTTTGTAAAAGGCTTTATTTAATTATACATTTTATATTAAAAACAACAACAGCTGAGGAAAATCGAAAGAATTACAAATCAGAGTTGTTGCCATTATTACCTAAAATTTTCACAGGTTTCAATATACAGAATGGGCAATTGTGTCCATATATGCGTATATATATGAGGTGTATCAAGAAATATCTTTTGGGGTCATTGTGCTCATCATTATGAACATAATGCTCAACTTCCACTATGGGACCAAAACTGAAATCTCGAAAAAAAAATCAGCTGTTCCCTACATTTTGCACACGCACACACCCTCATACAGACGCACACACTACCTCATTCACACACGTACACCAAAAACCCACTCACACATATGCATACCCCAAAACTCACTCACATACATCACTAACATCACACTAGTGTGCATTCTTTGTTATTTTTTTTTTATTATCCTTTTATTTCATTTTTCTTTTTGTTTTTAAATTGCATACCCGCATCATAGATAGTGGAAGAGCGGAGTCACCTAACACAAGCATCTCCTTGCTTTAAAGGTGATCTCCAGCTCACATGTGATATGTATTTTATAAGTGCAATAAACATTTTTTTTTAACGAGTTATGCGAGCGTAAATGTAAGGAACAGCTGATTTTTTTTCGCGATTTCAGGGTTTGTCTCATAGTGAAAGTTGTTCATAATAATAAATACAATGACTCTTAAGAGATTTCGTATATGAAAACATACACCTTATTTATACATGTAGCAAGCCTATCCACAAGCCCGATGTCCCCATGTAAATGAGTTACTGACAATGGAAAATAAAGAGTAGGATCTACTTATTAGTGATGATATATTTGTTTATTAGATCGGAATGATAGACATTCTAAAGGAAAAATTAATAATTAGGTAGGTACTATAATTCCTATTAATTTTGCGTTTTTATAAATTAATTTTGCATTTTTTTCATTTATTCGTTTTTTATATATTTTATAGTCATCACAGTCAGTGTTTTACATAGTTAATTGATTCAGGCGTGACTTTGCGGAAATCTATTATAAAATACAATAGACATAGATATCTATATTTAGTAGCCTATTCCGCTTAACTATTCTTCAAGAGTCATAAAAAGCCCTGTAAGAAATCAACACGTGTTTCACCTCTCAACGAGGCATCCTCAGGATGACGATTGACCAATTGCAAACCAGAACACGACGTGTTGCCACACCGAGCGCTGAACGCAGAGTGAATCAAATCGCCCGTCACCCCCACTTATATCTACGTCTATTGTATTTTAGTCTTTTACATATCATCTAAATGAAATACCTAATTTGGTAAACATTTCAAGTGCTTATCGTATCTTGTAAATCACGCCTGAACTTTCAAAGCCCGACTCTTTGACGGGGTCCCTATTAAAAGTTTAACCGCTGATGTGAGAGATATATTCATACGTATGGGAGCTCCCACATATCATAGTTAATCCTAAAATCCTCGGCATCACATAAACCTTGGATCCAAAGATTTAATAAAGAAATTGACAGTTGTTTGTTTTCCTTATTATGATGGATTTCTTACTATGAGTTAGATGAAAACATTTAGTTAATTAATTTGATGGGTTTGAGGGAACACAATCGTCACTAAAGACTGTTGATTTATTTCTAATTCTTTTGTCAAGTTAATTATTTTGATGGAGATGTTTGGTAAAGCCATAGAACCCTGTTAATTCCTGGGACAAATTAACTTAGCTGATACTGAGGTCTAATTTAGTAGTTACAGAAATAATTGTCAAACTTCCTAATAATCCGGTTTGTACTCAATTAGGGTTTAATGGTTTCCTGAGAAATTATACAAGTAGGTATTTTAATGTTTTGTTCATTACTGGAAACAGAAAAATATAGTGTCTTTTCAGTAAATCGAATAATAATGCTTTTGGTTTTAAAATAATATTCATTCAAAATAAAACCTCCTCAAAAGGTCTCATTATAAATATTTCACGAAAACAACTTTTTCTTAATAATTCGACTCTACGTCATTATCCGAGCGAGTATCAAAAGACAAACAGTGTTTTAGCCTGAACAAGCGACTGTGGAACAAAAGATCCATAGAGTTGTCTCGTCAAAGGAAGAAGCTTCTATTCAACATACCTTCGTTAAACAATAGGAACGGGGCGAGTGACTTTCAAATCGTTTTTAGGGCACGAGTAAGCGTGGCCTTGGTTACTTAAATGTCTTGAGTTGGTACTTTTAAGTTTGACTCCTTAATATTACAAATGCGAAAGTGAGTTTGTTTGTTTTGTTACGCTTTCAGACTTTAACTTCAAAAGTTAAAGTTAAAAAAAATATCTTTTAAAAGAGTAACCATGGAGTTTCTTGCCGGCTCTTCTCCATAGGAAATGACCAATTGGAACCTACACCTAGCTTCTGACATTTCATAAGTGCCCATGTAGGCTTATGTGAAATAAAATATTTTGATTTTGATTTTAACGGCTGAACGGATTTGGATGAAATTTCGCACATGGGTAGACCATGACCTGTTTTACGATAATTATTATGATACTTTTTATCCCGGTAGTATGTTCCCGTGAGTATCTTCGACCTCCACGTGGGGCAAAGGGAAATAGAATACAAAAAAAAAAAAATTGCGTACACTGTAGGTATACAGGTAGATCAAGGCCTACAAAATGGCTTTTCCAGCCAAATAGATTCTACTTACATCATTCGTCAATCAACAACACTGCTGTATTTTGGTTCTAAGGATATTTTGGTGGCAGTGACATTAGTGATACTTCTTTTTTCACTTTTGCTTAAGATAGAGTAGTTGGACTCGGCCGCACATTGGTACGTAATCTCCTGGGTGCAAAATAAAAGTCCGGCCGGTTTATTAACAAAAATAAAAACTTTCTCAAAAAAAAACACAAAAAGTTTTTATTTTTCACTTTTTAGTTGTGGTACCTACCCCATACAAATTCGAATGTGCCTACTATGTAAATAACAGTGACGGAGTAACTTAAAACATCGTCCATATATGGTGGTGGTGGGAAAAATACGTATTATTGAAGTTAACTCCAAAACTACGCAAGCAAAGTCAATAAAATTTACATGGAACCACCTCTGAAGCATAATACCAAACAAAAAAAGATCATCAAAATAAATTCATAATAGGCGGAGTAATCGCGTAAAAAAAAAACATAAAATCGATTTGAGAACCTCCTCCTTTTAGAAATCGGTTACAAAACCAATTTCAACGAAGGTACAAACATGAACTTTGTTTTTACGAATGCAAATGTTGGTACTTCGCCTTTTTTAAATTGGTCCTCCTACATATGATCATATTGAACTAATTTACTCTATACTAATTGACTAAATAATTACGGTACACACTGAGCACAAATTCAATACATCAAAGCTGTAGTTTACCACATTTGAAATTCAACATCCTGCTTCCCGCTAATTGCGTTACATTGACAAACAATGCATTCGATTGCGGAGTAAATATTGAATCAAAACCGTGTTGATGATTTGTGGCTGATGCATCTATGAGTTGGGTGTTTAGTGAATGATTTTGGTGCTTGGTATTGCTTATTGTATTATTAACAGTACTGGGTCATCTAAATTAAAGATAAATAAATATTCAGTATATACCGTGTAAACATTTAAATGAAATCAAATTAGTCTATAGTTCTTTCATCAATATAAATATTAATTTACAGATAAATCTAAATTAAAGACAAATAAATACTCAGTACCGTGTAAATAATATTTAAGTGAAATCTAATTAATCTATAGATCTTTCTTCAAAACATATATTAATTTGAAAAAAAAGAAAACTAAATTAAAGATAAATAAATATTCAGTACATACCGTGTAAATATTGAAATGAAAGTTCTTTCTTCAATATAAATAAGTACCTATTAATTTAAAAATCTATAATTATAAACAAAAAATGAAATGCTGGTAGTTTGGTCAGCGCATCACTTGAGAACGGCTGGCCCGTTCGGTTATTTTTTGTTTTAGGCGATGAACACACGGCACCGCGCACCGCCGCGGACTCTACGGGCTCGACCGCGCGGTCGGGCGGTGTACTTGTGTTAGGCATCAACGGATTTCATTAGAGGCCAATGCGACATGAGATCCGCTTCACTGCCTACCGCGGCGGTGCGCGGTGCCGTGTATTAATCGCCTTAAAATGTTCGATAGCGAAATAGGTTTTCATTGATAGAAAATTTTCAAATTGGGTAAAGAACTGAAGGTCCTTTTTTCTATGGGATTTTGTATGAACTATTTGGACAGGACAAGGTCTGTTGGATCAGCTAGATTAAAATATTTCTTAAGAAAAAATTTGGCAAAGCAAGTAATACTAGCTCGATAACCATCCTTGAAACTTCTCACCGCGTTGTTCATAAAACCGACTAGTCAGTTGATCAAAGCGTAAAGTAATAAAACTATGGCCTCGCCACGCCAGTGTGAGCCAAGCTTTGTTCCATCAATGAAGAAAATCACAGAGTTGTCGTACAAACTTGTTCAAATCTATTCAGAAACTTGCGGCTACTGATACCTACAGAAAGTTGAATAATTTGTGGATATAATTGCAGAATTCTGGAAAAAACAAACAAGATTAATGTATATTATTATTCTTACTCATACTTTGGACATGCAATAAATGCAAAACTGTACAAGAAAAAAAATAACTTTCAGTAAAGTTCGTTGCGAATTTTTTTATGTTTTTGAATGAGAAAGGACTGTAAGCAATATCGTCACCTAAATTCAACTGGAATAAAGAAAAAATATGCCGTCTCAGGTATACTGGAAGGGATCTCTTTAGAAATGAATATTTCTTTTGTGCCTCCTGCACTTTATAACGAGTTACGATTACGCGCGACATGTTATTTGACTCCTATCTAGTTTGTACGTTATGCTATAAACATAAAGTTCATAATGATTTGTTTAAAAAAATTCGCTTCCATTTTTTTTCCGCGGCATTGTAAATTGAGCCTTAATGTAATTGAATTGATTGCGTTCCGTGTGCTCTGCTGGTAACTTGAGTGGCTTGAGAGAGAAGAAAAATTGAGGAATATCTGTAATATTCGATTTTCAGGAAAATACATAATGAGAAAATGAAAGATTCTAAACGTTTTCTTTCAGAAAAGTATAATTAAAATGGTTTAATTTTAATTTACTTGGTTCTGATTCTTTTTGCACTAATAATACTCACTAAACACCATTTTTACAAGCTTTATAATAATTTGTTGCGTTCGTGTTTTTTTTTTTTTTTTCGTTTATGTTTTTTTACTTTCTTTGTCATTTTTTTTAACATAGACAATGTAACAAACACTTGTCTATAGCCTAGCTCTGTAACCCTACATATTTTGCTACAGTTTTAATGCCATAAACTAATAGTTAGTTACCGTAACGTGTATACACCTACAGTATTTATTAAATGTATACCTATCATCTGCTTAGCCTTTTCCCAACCATGTTGAGGTCAGCTTCCAGTCTAACCGGATGCAGCTGAATACCACTATTTCACGTGGAGCGACTGCCTATCTGACCTCTACAACCCAGTAACTGGGTAATACGATACCCCTTGGCAAGCCTGGTTGTCAGACTTTCGGGCTTCTGACGACCCGTAACGATTGTCAAAGATACACAAATGACAGCCGAGACCAACGGTTTAACGTACTTTCCGAGGCACGGACGAGTCTCGATATGTAAAGATGGTCCCATCCACGGACCAACCCCGGCAAGCGTTACTTTACCTGATAAATCGACCCATGCGGCTGTTATTACTTAGCCAAGAGCTCCTCTCCTCTATTAAATGTATACCTATGCCTACAGTTAAATTCCGTTGTCCAATACTGAGTTAAAATCCCTGGGTCGTTTTTATGGCGCCCGCGGGAAATTATATCGTAGTCAAGGCCACGTGGTTAAGGTCACCACCCTTAGGGACTGTTTGTAACCTACACTCATAAAATAGTTACGCTAATAGTTAATAATTATGGTGTGTAAATAGATACCTACCAGTTATAATAACATTATCACAACCCTATTCCTGAAGGCGTAGGCTAGCTATCCATTCGCCAGTTAAGTATAACACAATCTCCTGTTCTGTTTCAATCAGTTACGAGTTACAAAGCTGAAACATTAATGGAAATGTTTGCTTTCAGGCGTGCTGACTGTTATATTAAAATAGTTGGCGGTTGATGTCCAACTATCATAGTTTGTTATGATATTAGTTGTAATTGTGGGTATGTTGTTGTTGGCTTAGTCGGCGGTTTAGGGTTGGTATTTGAGGGCTGCCTACTCAATTATAAATAATGTAAAAACATTAGTGGTATTTAATTATTATGGTCGACCGCTGCGTTACGCGGACACCATGAAGGCCCACCGTGCGTGAGCTTTCTCTGTAAAATCAAAGAGCACCGCTATGTGGCGCGGGTCGTCCGTTGAAGACACATCTGCTGCGGATGTCCATCGCAGACGTCCTCCGATGGACGGCCTAGAAGTGGCCTGTTTTTTGTACAAAAGCAAAAATAGGTAAGTTAAGTTTTTAATTGATTGATTGAAGAGCCCGAAAAAGCCAGCAGCTCGGCACTAATATCTTATTCAATGTTTTACTCCACAGGGATATTATCTTAGAAACTATCACGGACATACATATTTCCTTCCTATATGACTCAGCAACTTATACATAAAACTAAGTTACAAATGAGGCGTATGTGTACGTAATGAAATATTTGGCCCTAGTGCCCTTAAACTTTTCTCACAATAATTCAGCGGAAAAATTACAGTAGTCAGTCAAGCCACATAGAAAGTAATCACTAAAGAAGACCTATTCCAAATAAAGCAGTAGAAGGCACCTGTCCCACCGCCGACGAGGAAGCGACTATGATTTTCTCGCTCTATGTAGAAATGTACAAAAGATTTAGGTCCCGTGTGAGTAAAAGATAAACATAAATATTACTAGGTTATCGGTTTTCATAGTTTAACTTTTGTATTTATTATATTATATTTTATTTTTATTTTTATTACTTTTATTCCTCTCTGGGATTTATTTTATGTCCATAGGTGTGTCCGTGGCATCACAGTGGGCCCTATCTGAATACCAGCGCTGCGGTATTTGTTATTTTTTTCTCAAATATCGTAGCATTATGTTGAGATGGGAGCCTTTTGGCCACGCACAGGTTTTATTTTATTACTTGTTTTATTAATTTTGTTAGTTTTAATGTTTGTTTTTATTGTTATATATCCTGCGCGTGTCCCAAATAAAATATTTTTCTTTTTTTCATTCTTTAGTTGATCGATGACTGTTCCTAGCGCTGCGCACCTGCGAGTACTCGTTTGTCGCAGTGATACGAACTGTCAAAGAGAGTATTCGCTAAGCGACTCTCGCTTGGCGAGCAGAACACTCGTCGAGAGACTCAGGCACACTAGCGAGTAGTCATTCTTCGTCGGTGCGTACTCCACTCACTGTTCATTGTTCGCCAACTCGTTTTTAGTTGCAAGCTCTATTGGTGCCCAAGGTCCTGATGGCCAATTCTCGTACTTAAAAAACGTTCACATGCAAGTCGCAATCTGTCAAACTTGTCAAAACTGTTGGTAAATTGATTGTGTTTTTGACAGTTTGCGAATGAGATGCGAATGTGAATGGTCTTAAAAATTACGGGAATTGCTCTGGTTCATTACGCGAGTGAATATTATCCGCACTTTGACTTTTCATCGTTAGTAACGCACGTTGTAAATACAAATTATATTTAAAAAAAACATAATGTTAAATCTAAAGTCATTTATTCAAACTAGGCTGAGAATCAGCACTTTTCGAACGTCAAAATTACATAAGACAGTCCCCCAAAATGCCCACCCTTCACCATGTCTATTTCCTGAAAGGGTAGGAGGGTGTAATAGTACCTGCATTTTACTCGTTTTTTCCCAAGTCCCTAGTAGCATGCGCGAGCTTATTGGTATATAATAATTAATAAGCCAAGCACAAATTCAGAGTTCGTGCCTCTATTGGGAATTATCCAATAGTTAAAAAAAAGAAAATTAAACCCGTTTCATCAGTACTGCAAATTACTGATACTTATCGGGTTTATTTTTGAGCTTGCCTTCTTTACTTTACCTTGTACTGTGTACTAAACTTGTAGGGTCTACAGAGTAGTTTGTGCCTAGCGCCAAAAGTTGTGAACAATACCACGAAAACCCTCTCGTCCCTTTATTATCCATACTTTAACTTAGTTCCAAATAACTTGGTTGTACAGGTCAAAATAGGACTTTCAAACTGATTATAATATTATTATGTAGTTTCTAAAATGTTGGTTGCCTTTAAACGTGTATACAGGGCGTCCCACGGATATGCCATATGGAGGGAAAGTACCTTGAATATTGTAGATGGAACATTTTACTGAAAGAAGACATTATTTGAATTTAAAAAACAATTTAAACTGCATTCATAGATATTTAAATAATTACATGGTTGAACCGGGAATCGAACCCGTTACATGAGAAAAATAATCATCTGTAGCTTTATCATACCGATCGAAAGGCTTCATCATAAGGATTATTTTTTTCTAAATAACATAGTGTCACAAATAAAAGGAATACCATGAATTTTAACATTTGATGAGTTTTGTTCAGAAAAATGAAAAGCTTATTTTATGGGGTTATGTAAAAAATTTAGTTTACAAGACTAACCTAACTAAACAAAGGCATAGTAATTCATCATTTTCCCGCTTTAAAAATAACAAGTGGCAGGTAATTTTATAACAGGTGGGTGGGCAGGCAGCATGATTACATTTTAGCAAACTCCAAAAGGTCACGCTTCCGATTCTTTGCATTTTCCTTTGCATAATAATAGGGAAACACGCCATCTTGGAATCAATTTGAAGAGCTTTCCCAGTACCAACTTTTTATCCTCGGATTCTAAGAAAAGATATTTTGGTTTTCTAATATTTCAAATGGTTGTTATATTATAGCGATTGGGGCGATTGGGTGTCTTTATGTCTTAGAGATGCAAGATTTTAAAGCAATAATGTGGTATCACACAACAACAACAGCAACAGTATCACTAGATATTCTTTCCGTTTCACTTGTAAACTAGTGGTATTCGAACTGTTACTGGCTTGTACATTTCCAGTTTAATTATGTTAAGTAATATTGGATACCTTGGAGATCTTGGTATCTTGGCCGCAGAAATCCGCTGGATCCGAAAAGCACACCGGTTGAAGAGGCGGTGCTTGGGGGCCGCCTATATCCAGCAGTGGACGTCTTTCGCCTGAAATAATGATGATAATGAGAAAAAAAAATGTCTTCATCATTAATGCATTCCTGCCTAGCCTTCTCCCAACTATGTTGGGGTCAGCTTCTAGTCTAACCGGATGCAGCTGAGTACCTATATTTCACATGAAGTAACTGCCTATCTGACCTCCACAACCCAGTTACTGAGTAATACGATACCTCTTTGGTAAGACTGGTTGTTAAAGTTTCGGGCTTTTGACGACTGTTGACCGTTGACAGTTGTTATGCAACTGTCAAAGATCCACGAATGACAGCCGGGACCAACCGCGTAATGTGCTCTCCGAGGCACGGAGAGGTCTTGGTGTGTAAAGATGGTCACCCTAATATGGACCAACTCGGGCAAGCGTAGCTTAACCTGATCGATCGATCCGTACGGCTGTTATTACTTAGCCACAAGTTTCTCCTTTTCCACTTCCTCCTTCTCAAATTCTTCTTCTTCATGTCAACCGTTACAAAGAAAGGAACTGCATCATTGAAACCAAGAAAGGAAATTTTGCAAAGAGGTTGCCTTTATGATGTAGACAAGGATTTTTTTTTTAATATCCACAGGGTAAAGAATATAATTACAGGTAAAACAGAATCACAGTATAGGTAAATAAGTAACAGTATTATGTCTTCAGAAAATGGCCGAAACGACGCGCTTCGAAATACCAGGGGGCCTAAACCGGCCACATTAGCAATTTCTCTAAAAGCAGTTAATTTGCTGAATCCCAGCTGTCATTAGCAATTCCTCTAATTTGACGTAAAAGCAATTCATCATTTGTGGACCATTTTACGAATCTCCATAGAAAACTGCCAAACAGATGAATTATTTCGTAATATGAATTGCACGCAGATCATATTATGAATTGTCAGTTGGTGACATTTTACGAAGATTCATAATATTTTCATATTATGATTCTGCCAAAGTGGCCGTCTTAAGCCCCCAGTACGCAACAGTCTCGAGTGCGTGGCAGTTACTCACGGACGTGGAAGGTATATCTTCCGAGCAGCCGTAGGTAATTATTTCAGAGTCACTGCCGAGACATAATACTGTAATTACTTATACTGTGACAGCATCGTTGGTAGAACCTAGCCACATCATCAACAATTTGAAAGTTTCAGTACATCTCAAGTGTTGATACATCATCTGGGTCGGGTCCTACATGACCTTAAAAGGCCTAACCCTAGAGGAGTCAAACCGTGACGCCTTTTACCTTAAGGAAAAAACCTCAAAGGGCAGGGGTAACAAATGTTTCTGTCGCACTCCGATGGCGATTAGCAACTCACTCAGTTCATTTTGTTAATGTAATCGTTATGGTCAATCAGGGGGCCCTTAACATTAATACTATGTATTTGATAATAGTGAAATGAGATTATTTCTTTATTACTCAGGCACACAAACAAGGAAGTGACGGTCAGTAATTCTATTGTAATGAGTTGCAAATTGTATTAAAATATAATAGACGTAGTATATTTAGTAAACTATTCTGCTTAACTATTCTTTAAGAGTCATAAAAAATCCTGTAAGAAATCGACACGTGTTTCATCTCTCAACGAGGCATACTCAGGATGACGATTGACCAGTCGCAAACCAGAACACGACGTGTTGCCACACCGAGCGGTGTTCGCAGAGCTCTGCGTCCAGCACTCAGTTAAGCGAAATAGGTTACTAAATATCTACGTCTATTGTATTTTATAATGGATTTCCGTAAAGTCACGCCTGAATCCGTTAATTATCTCAAATTGTATTAATTAACAAGATCGCCGATTGCCTCGTTAGTCTAGTGGTCGCAAGTTCTACTGCTGAGCATGAGGTCCTGGGTTCGATTCCCTGGTCGGCAGTGTTATTGGGTCTTTTATCAGGAATTTCTCAGTAGCAGCCCGGAGTCCAGATTTGTCTCGGTTAAACCTTTTTTTAGTTCATTTATCTTTCAAAGACCCTCTCAACATGACCAAACCATCTAATCATAATCTTTTTTTTTTTTTTCATTACATCTTCTTTTAAAATATCTTCTTCCGTTGCCTTATTACATCATTCTTCAGTCTATCAATCATAATCCCACCCATGCCATTACCCTTTTCAAAAATTGAGTTTTTAATTCTAAGTTTAAAAAAGACAGCCATTAATTCAATTCAAACTCGTGTTTCCATCATGCCAACCACATATGCATCCAATTAACTACATCTACTGATGGAAATGTTGGATAAATATTAACCGAATTTTAGTGCGAATTCGATCGCTAATGCACCTGGTTCGGCAGTTTACTAATTAAAGTTAAGTTAATTAATAATAGAAGTTTGGTGCTCATTTTGTAGATGAAATGTTTGTAGTAGAAATGTGTGTAGGTAGGCTTGATTTACACTAGTTTGAATAATGATAATTAGTAGTTCTTAGTATGAACTTTATTTAAGATATTAGTTGGTTTCGTCAGTGTTTCGTCTATATTTTATTTGGTAACTAACTGGTGCTTTTTTTCTGAAATAAAAGAGTTTAAGTTACTTCTTATAACATCAGCTATCTGCCAGTGAAAGTACTTTCAAAATCGGTACAGCCAATTGGGAGATTTGCCGGAACAAACAGACAGACGGACAATTTTTTTATGAAAAATGTTTTTTTTATAAGTACCTTAGATACCTTCATAATTATGCATTTAGTAAAAAAAAACACAACCAGTCACTTCAAGTTTATTTACTTGTATGTGTGTATGTCTACGTATGTATAGATGTGTAACAATGAATAAAACAAAGACGTAAAAATGATGCCCTTGATGAAAATATTAGGCATGAAAATTAAAGAAAAACGCCAAATAAAAGTAGAAAACACAATTAATTTTTTCTTGAATGAATTTTTTTGGGGCTGGAACATTGTCTTGAGGTCATCGTTATTGCATTTTTTATTGAATAAATGTATTTTCTTTCTTTCTTTCACTTTATGAATGCGAGTTGAGTGACAGTTGAACATTATTGTCAGTTTCCTCAAAAACACCTTTTCCTTTCCATCGCTCTTTTTAATTGTAATGGTGCCTTTCAGCAAAATCTCATAAATTAATTAAGTATCCATTGCTAGACATGTACACATTAATCATGGTAATTGGCTTATACATTTCACTCTAAACCGTTTTTAAATTAATCATCTCAAGCACTTAGTAAAATTAGCCTCCAATAAATAAATGGTACTGCAGCAATTCATATTTATTTAGAGTTCTCATATGCCCATTTAAATTAAATTTACCCATGTCTAGACAGGATTAATAAAATATTAGCGCCGGATTTTGCTCATTATGTATTTATTAACGAGTAGAAATTAATTGAACATCATTATCATTAGAACATTGTGATTATTTACTCGGCAAAGGGTTTGTTCAGCCTCGCCACAAGCACAACCCAAAAACTGGAACAATTTGGCCGGGTACTAAATTGCTTTGGTTTTGTATCGCGTGTATTGACATTCTTAGGTCGGTATCGGCCACATCACAGCCTGCAACGCACACTCATGGCACTACAAAAGGACAAAAACGTCTAAATCTGCTTTTATAGCATAGACACTGTTTGATAACCTTTTCAACGCTATGGTAGTTCAAACGTGGCGACTATGAAGTTAGATGATATGCCGCGACCCAATAAGTGCTGCAGTGAAAACAGCTAAAGTTGTATTTATTGCGATTATTTTACTCACGTAAACACGTGAGAAGAATTAGAAATACAGCTCTTGATTTACTGAGATCATATCTGAAAGATAGGAAAGTTAAAGTTCAAGTAAACGGCGTAAACTCATTGGGGTCTGAAATGGCAATGGGCGTTCCTCAAGGCTCGATATTAGGTCCATTCCTCTTCTTAGTTTATATTAATGATTTACCCCAATTACTTCTAAATCAACCGAAGATGGTGTTATTTGCAGATGACACATCATTGATTTTTAAAATAAATCGACGATCACAAAATCTTGACGACGTGAATAGCTCTATTCTTCAGGTCCAAGATTGGTTTACGGTAAATAATTTGGTACTCAATGAAAAAAAAACCAAATTTACATTACCTAATGTTAGAAGTAGCGAATGTGACATCATATTGAATGGAGAAAAACTAGAGTTTATTAATGAAACAGTTTTCCTGGGTATCACGCTAGACGAGAAATTACAGTGGGGACCTCATATAAAATCTCTTGCGGGGCGGTTAAGCTCGGCCGCTTATGCTGTCAGAAAGATAAGACAGTTAACAGATGTAGAAACCGCGCGTTTGGTCTATTTCAGTTACTTCCACAGCATTATGTCGTATGGCATTTTACTGTGGGGTCGGGCTGCTGACATTGAATCCATCTTTATTTTGCAAAAGAGAGCTGTCAGAGCCATTTATAATCTATGTCGCCGCGAATCTCTCAGGGAACTATTTAAAAGGATTAATATTATGACGGTACCTTGCCAATTTATTTATGAGAATATTATGTATGTAAGAAAAAATTTAAATCTATTTAAGAAAATAAGTGACAGACATAATTTTAATACTAGAAATAAAGATAAAATAGATCAACCATTTTTCAGATTAGCTAAAGTACAAACATCTTTTATGGGGTACTGCGTTAAATGCTATAACAAAATACCTTGTGATATATTGCAATTAAATGAAAGAAAATTTAAAACTCATATAAAAAGTACACTTTGTAAACAAGCTTATTACAAATTAGAGGATTATATCCAGGATAAGAATGCTTGGAAACATGCTGGTCTTGCTCCATAGGACAATTTAGAGTCTGGACAAAATCAAACTGGTTGTTAATTTAGTTGTATATTTTATTATTTGTATGTCATAGATTTTTACACTCTGTGATTGCATGGAATCACGCACTGATTTATTAGTATTACTTGTAAAGATGTTAGGAATATTGTAATATCGTATACTTTTACAATGTTTGTAAATATGTGAGCACCATGTACCTATCACATAACTGATTTATTTGTCATTGCTCCATTTATAATTATTTTTTTTTTGCCTTTTGTGGGACAGTAATCTTATTGTGGGTGCATGGTCTTCACATATAATTATATAATTCATGTATACAAAATATTGTAAACATTTTTGAAAAGAGTAACGGTGGAGTTTCTTGCCCATTCTTCTCCATACGAAATCTACCTTTTGGAATGGGCAACTAGAATCAATTCTATTTCTTTGTTTGTTTTTCATTGACGTTAAAAAGTGCCTTTTATGTGCCTATTTGAAATAAATTATTTGACTTTGACTTTGACTTTGACACGAAAAATATCGGAGCCCAAACTCAAAAACAATACGGAAGACGATTTTACTACCCCTTACATCACAGCCGTAACAACACACTCAAAAATATAGGCCATGAAAGTGGGTTAGCGTAACACGAGATAATAATGCGGGAGTAGGCAAATAAAGTCATTATTATTGTCTCTGGCAACCCCTCGGATAACTTTGTTTATATCACCAATAGAACTTACACTTTGGAGTCGGTTACGAATTTTGTTCGGAGTTTGAAACTGATTTCTGAACGATGTAATGGTAAGGGGAAATTTTTATCTCGATGTTTATGTCAGTTTGAGTTTTTGTTTCAAAATAATGGTAGTAAAAATACGTTTTTGGCGATTTTCATCCAATACTTCAGTTTTATTTTCGGTTTATAGATATTCAACGAGGATTATCTTTCGTAACAGATTTGAATTCTGTGTCAATTTCTAACAATTTTATTTACGACGAGCTATGAAAATAAGTTCGGTACTAGACGTGCCTATTATCACACTGCACCGCGCTCCATCGCGTAGCGTGGGGCGGCCATAGCAAACAATATGCGCGCGGGAACGCGTCTCGCGCGCATTTTGTGTATACAAGCTGATACAATGTTAAATCCGCCCGCGCTACGCGACGGAGTGTGATAATCGCCTTACCAACAACTTTAACTGGTAAAATCATCTCATCGTTTTTAACGCTGCGCTTAGGTACAGGAAGTTACAGAAAAGTCTGGGATCATAACCAAAACAAAACATTATTTTCACAACCTCTTCCGCTCACGATTTGTGATGGCAGCGGATGAAAATTCGTAACACCAAGTATGCGGCAACCTTATGCATGCATATTATTACGCTTAACGCCAGTCTTGAATGAACACATAAACATAAGTAGATGCAAATACCTTTCAACATGTGGCGTCTGGCGTGTGACGTCAGGGCTTCTAGACGTCCGTGCAATGTTATGGTTGATTCACGCTAGACTGTAGCGAAGCCGCGTCAAGTGAGTGATGTTTCCGTTGAAGATAATGGAAGTTTGTTAATAAAGATTAAATAACAGCTGAACATGAGAGATTCTCGTGAAGTCCTTGTTGAAGTATGAAAAGTAGTCTTAGTACTATGTAATAAGGTACCCTTTCTCGTCCCAGGTTACTCTAAAAGGGTGGCAAAATGACATTTAATTAATAGTAATGGTTTACAGTACCTTCCAGTGTTTCTTCAGTCCATTTGTCAATATTGCGAATGACAATTTTGCCTCAGGATCTTTTATACTGACTGAGAAAATTAAAATGAACGGTCGTTTATTAAGCTTCGTTTTCACTTAGCCTTCTGAATAGTTCTGAACGAGCGCAGTATTCACGCGGTAAATGAAAACACTTGAGCGACTGAACATGTTTGTTCAGTGATGATAGGTTGAACTCGGCAAATGAATGCTCGCTCGCTCATTCTCTCAGTGAAAACGACGTCACATTCGTTTTCTCGTTATAGTGAAAACAGTGTTTTTTTGTTTTGAGCGAACATCAGCGGAACAGCAACCATTTGCTCTGAACAAATGTTCGCTCGCCACGGTAGTGAAAACGGACTATACCCGCGCGTTTGCTCGCGTCTCCTATAGTCCAGCGTGTACCAGTCCTTATTCTGTGAGAGTATACCGTGCATGAAAAGATATTTCACTCGACTCGTAGAGATTATCCGGGTGTGGGTATGATAATGCATATAGGGATATATTCGCGTTCTCAAGCAGAGAAATAGTCCCATTTACTTCTGGTACGATTTCTTGTTAGTTTGTGGATTTTCATACATTTACATCATTTTCTTGAACATAGAAGTTTAATATAATATAAGTTTTAAAGATAGCATAAGTTTGAGAATGAGAAAATAATTATTATTTGTGCTATTCTGCTGAGATTTCATAAAGACAAATAACATTGAATAAGGATATCCATACTTAATATTATTATATCAATATGTAATAATAATATATTATTATATATATATGTATTTTACCAATTTTTTTATTGAATATTTTATTTTATTTTTATTTTTTTTTATGATAAAACGTAGTCTTTCTGCCATTTAGGGCGATGATAACATCTGAAAATATCTAAGTACATAAAACTATATTTTTGTAACTCGGGAAGCACCTAGCCTACATTTTTGTTCTTTGTAAATTAATTTATGTGTTCTTCCAAATTTTTTATAGGTACCTAAATAATTATATAGTTAATTTAACAGCAATTGTTAATTACCTACACCTAGATACGTCGTCTTATTATCTCTATCTGCTTGTACATGATTACACACATTGTACCAACACCAATAGTTCCTATCAATCTGATCAATGACGCGATTACTCCATAAACCACAAACATCGTTAAAGGGATAGGAAATAAAGTACCATTCTAATTTAACGACGGGCCAAGCTGCGTATCCCATGCTGCGGATTTTATAGCACCATAAAACAAAATCTTTTAAGGTGTGTCCAAACATTGAGCGGCAAGAGCGAGGCAGCAATACGCGGCGTTTGCAGGACACATTTCTGCCGCGCTCTAGTTGAGACTAAACCGACGAATGTTTGCGCGGTAGTACTGCGCGGCATATCCAAGACACGCCACGCACTTCAGTTGGCATCAGAACATAAATGAAAGCGGTTGCGTGTCTGGTATAATTCGTCCAAACACAATTACTGACGAATGTTTGCTAGAAATTGTTGTGCGCGGCAGGTGATAGAAGCGTTTGCGCGCGGCAGTTGTCCAAACAAAGCGCGGCACGCCGCGCGCGGCAGCCGCCCACGATTGCCGCTCAATGTTTGGACCACACCTTTACTATCGTATCCAAAAGAGGACCTTTATCTTTTTGTATTTAAATTTTATGTTTTATACCAATCGTGTGTGCGGAGTTTAGTTAAGTACCCAATTTAAAATAACCCTGGTTAGATTTATTTAAATAAACTATTGGTTTAATACCATAATACATACAAATATTATAAATGCGAAAGTGACTTAGTCTGTATGTCTGTAACCTTTTCATGCCTAAACCACTGAACCGATCGTTATGAATGACAGATAGGTAGCCTGGGACCTAGAGAAGGACATAAGCTATTTTAGATCCTGGAGAATTGTTTAAAAAAAATATGAAATACAAAATACATGCCGACAAAGCTGTGAACAACCGCTAGTGGTAGCATAAATTAAACAAAAAGCTATTAACATGCTAAAATGATATGAAGGGATCTTTAGCTAAATCATCCCTTTTGTATAATCTATTAAACCCATTTTGGATCTCATAAAATATGCATGTTACATTATTTACAACCAGTAGGTTACTTACGCTTTGTTAAAATAAATTTTAAGTAGCAAAATTAGAGGTCATTCTGTCCCGCTATTAAAACAAAAGGGATCGTGGATAAAGCGAGGCCTATATTACAAAATATAGGGTATAAAAAGACCCATCGCATAGCCGCCAACTGTGTATTCTGTACATCAAATGTCCATGGGGGATTTTGTATGGAACCTGTCCCCATCCTCCAACAGTCATAGGATACATGTCAATATGTTAATATAAGGATCCAGAAAAAGACTTACTGTCTTATTAAATTGCAAAATTGATGGGATTTTTTATGGAGATTTGCAATTTGTTTACTGTTTGTTGAATAGTCTTGGGTCCAGAAATTTGAAAACGTTTGAATTTGAATTTGAGTTTAAATTCAAACGTTTATTGCTAAACACAGTATAATATAATCATACATTTCTAGATGTCAAGTGAATGCGCCGTCCACTGTGTTGCACCAATGGCCTCCAACCAGGCATGCAAAATTATCATTAAAATTATACTGTGTCATAATTTCCAATTAATACCTTATAATTTCAATTTCAATTGATATTTTATAAAAAGTCTTAAATTACAATTAGTACGCTATACAATGTCCGAAAATCATTATTAGATACCTTATTATATGTCTAAAACAGTCAACACATATTAATCAATTGATAATAAAAATAAAATAATTTTAATAAAATAAATCAGACCCATAATTTTATGTATTATTATTATACACATTTATACACATTACTGACATGTAAAAATGTTTGTACAAACCTATCAGAAAATTAAATCATTTCATTTCATTCCATTAACTACAAGGTCTAAACAATAGCAGGCTCTACTATTCTTTAGATCGAAACCACAAAATATCAATTCACCGCAAGTACGTACTGTACCCCTATCGCAGGCAACAGGTAACAAAAGCTGGTGGAATAAAGAAGCTTCCATTGGCTTTTCCATTAACTCCAATACCGCTGACCGGCGATAGAGACACAATAGCCAGGTACAGAAGGCTGGCTTCATACACGCATAATGTCTATTCCAAATGTATCTGATGAAAGTTTAAACAAAACCAAGGGAGAATTCCCGTATTTTAATGTTCGCATTCTAACCTCATTCTCAACTGTCAAAAATACCTCTAATTTCCCAACATTTTTGACATTGATTGTCGTTGAGATATGAGTAGATTTCGAACGTTTTTAATTACGGGAATAGGCCTATTAGTTTCTTCTTACGCAAACACTCACCAAATGGAATTACTTAGTAACTTTATTTGAAAAGTTTAACTTTTTAACTCACCGCTTTTCCAACAATTAATTATTGTTTGAACTACATTACAATTGATTACATGAAACTTGAGGTTACAAAATTAACCTCAATTTTCATTTAATAACATCTTGTAAGTGATTTAAAATGAGAATTTCGGGTTTCATTATTCAAATAATTAAATCAAAACACTCATTTTATAAACGGTGACAAAGTGGCATCCACAGGTAGTTTTTCTGACCCATTTTTTTACATTTTCTTCAGATATTTTTGGAACAACCCATACGTACAGAGCTTTCACACTGTAATACGAAAGCCA
Organism: Lithophane leautieri; assembly: GCA_949152455.1. Taxonomy (NCBI): domain Eukaryota; kingdom Metazoa; phylum Arthropoda; class Insecta; order Lepidoptera; family Noctuidae; genus Lithophane; species Lithophane leautieri. The sequence continues at coordinate 4,669,874 of OX424469.1, read as the reverse complement.
TTCGAAAGAGAGCGCTTGCTACTGTACGCACACGTGTATCTAATGTCTGTGTGTGCGTGCGTTTTCACTCATTGTATGGAACTGACTTTCTGTACCTATCTATTTAGCGGCAGAGCTAGAACCACAATAGATGCGACCATCCACCGTCCACTGCAATCAAGATAGAAGAGATTTAATTCGCTTTAGATTTGTTGAACTGTAAAATAAATTAAGTCTAACCTTTTGTTGGTCTGTCGATCATCCTAGCTAATATTATAAATGTGAAAGTGAGTTTCTTTGTTTGTTTGTTCGTTACGCTTTCACGGTTTCAATGAATGGATTTGGATGAAATTTGGCACAAGGCTAGACCATGACCTGGAGAAGGACATAGGCTCACGTTTCGTCCTGGATCGCAAACGAATTCGCGGGTAACAGCTAATAATATGTATATCCCTACATATTATAAAACAAAGTCCTCCGCCGCGTCTGTCCGTCGTCCTGTTCGCAATAAACTCAAAAAATACTTCACCGATTTTCATGCTGTTTTCACCAATGGATAGAGTGGTTCTCGAGTAAGATTTTATTATATAATAACCGACATCCACGAGGGCGAAGCCCCGGGCATCAGCTAGTGAAAGATAAACAAGGAATGGCGATGGTATTATGAAGATGGATGAAAGAGAAATGGAATTATGAATTTGGTTATCGAAGCGAGTCAAGACTAAATAAGAGAGTGAAAGTTGTTTCTTTCGTAATTTTGACATTTTTCATCATAATCGGTTTTTTTTTTTGTCCTTTGTCGATATTAGCAATATTGTGTGATCGCGTAAGGAAAAAAGGAAAGGTTATCAATTTAAACTAACATTTTAAATACAATGATTAAGATTAATTTATTTTAATTATTTAAGATTTTTGATAAGTAGATATTTCATAAAGTATACTACCTATTTACATTAAATGAATCTTAATCATTGTATTTTGCCCTCAATTCCTGATAAGTAAAATTGTAATCAGATTACTTATTTGTAATACATTTTAAATAGGTAAAATTGTTTGTGTGTTTGTGAGAGGCGTCTTTGGAAGAACAGATCCGATTTCAAAAAATATTTCACTGATGGAAAGCTTCACTATTGGCGATTGCCATAGGATGTTTGATCCACGAAAGACGAAATCACAGCTGGAAGCTAGTACCTGATAACATAGATATGCACCTTCAATTAACTGGGGGCTTAAAACGGCCACTTTGGCAGAATTAGGAAAATATTATGAATCATCGTAAAATGTCACTGTTAGAAATATAAACGAAACGCAATCATCTGCTGTCACTCTCTTTTTATGTTCTCTCTCTCTCTTGCGCTGTCAACCGTTCTGCTGTTATGTGTGTTGCTCTGAGATCCATTAAAATCCCTTTTAATTAATATACATCTTGTATGATTTCATCAAATCTATTAGTCACAAACTGACAATTCATAATAATATGATCTACGTCCAATCCGTAATACGAAATAATTCATCTGTTTGACAGTTTCCAATGGAGATTCGTAAAATGGTCCACAAATAATATGAATTGCTTTTGTGTCAAATTAGAAGAATTGCTAATGACAGGTGGGAATTCAGGAAATTAATTGCTTTTAGAGGAATTGCTAATGTGGCCGTTTTAGGCCCCCTGTAATAATACGACATATCCCACAATCACTCAGAGACACCAACTTATGTAGGTACATGCTTGTAATTTTGAACATAGTTGCTGATTAATTAACTGCATAATTACTCGAGGTATTTGCTAGTATCAAGACCAGTGTACATAAATAAAGTAAGTACAATGCCACGCAGAAGTACAATATTATAGAACAGTATATTATTGGTTTATCAAATGTCACTTGGATGTGATAAACACACCGCATTTGTGTTTATCGACATTTTACTTGTATAGTAGATAATAAAAAAAAAATATTAATCCAACACTGCATCGAAATATCTTAGCAATATTACTGGAAACATGTCGTGTTATAAATGTTTTCCTTTACCTTACTATAGCAAAATATCAAGTTTGTTTGGTAATTTTATCGAAAAAAATATTCTTGTCAGAATCCAACCTAAAATACTTACGGAAACTAAAAAGTTTCAAAATAAGATAGAGAGCAGAGTTTAAACAATACATAGTGAAATATCGAATTAATAACAGAACGCAGTCTTCCGGGAAATCAAGTGATTATTACCGCTAACAAATTGCCCTATGTTAAATTTCTACATTCATATCTGTATTTTTTATGGTGTAGGTACAGTCACGGACTTTTATTGATGAGCCACTTTCAAACTTTTCAATTTTCGCTGTTTCATACATTCACGAGATTACACGATTAAACATGAATTCAAATCGCATGCTCGTAAACAAGATGACAAATGACTAGTAATCGGAAATAGTCTTATCTATAGAGGTTGACTAATAAATTCTCAATGATAAATAAATATAATATAATGTTGATCCAATCTATTTGATACTGACGTCCTTTGAATCAGAGCTCATTAACTCGATAATTCTGAAAACCTATCCGAAGACAGTGACAGTTGAAATAATAATAATAATAATAATAACCCCACCGCCGTATCTCTACGTTGACGTCGTGGTGGGGCTTGCGCGCTCCGAACTCCAGGTCTGTGCTGGGAGAGTTTACTTTGCCGGGACGGGTCTAGGATGAGGAGCCAGACCAAGAGAGATACAGAAACCCGCAGGGCAGCATGTGGCGAGCTGTTGGGCAGTAGCGACCCCACGGACCCTATCTCCCGGGAGAAGTCTTGTTCCTCACCTCTGGCTTGCCTTTATTGGCCGGCTGGAGTGAAGACTGACGAGGAACAGAGCTCCCACCTCATTCTTGCCTTCATTGGCCGGCTTGAGTGGAGACTCGCAAGAGCAAACGTGCTCGGAGGAAGGAAGTATTCCAGTAAGTGCTCGTAGGGATCTTGACCATCTTCCGGGCTCTGGGATTGTTCTGAAAGCCGTGGAATACCTCTCCGCTCCTCAAGCACCTCAGGAAGTGTTACCCCCTTGTGGCTACGTCACTATGCGCTAGCGACTGTTTTCGGGGGCCCATTATTGAGTGTGCAAGTCACCCCCTGCCATTTTATCCATGTATACCATAACATTGATCAGGCAGGGGACATAGCTTTACCATAGTTCTAGATAACCAGTCCACTATAGCCACCCAAACGCTTAGCCCAATATGTTTTATGTATCCATGTTCTGCAATAGTCCTACACCAACCGGGGTTTGTCCTTGGGTGCACTTGCATAGTGTATACAGGGATAATCGTCGGTTGGTGCCTCATTCCTTTTGAAATTGTCTAAGGGGCCTCTGCGAGTTGGCTTCGGCCCCTCGTACGCCTTCCAAAAGACCGGGACCCCATGGTCTCGAGAAATATAAGCATATGAAAATAATAATAATAATAATATTTTATTCAAAAATAACAAGCCATAAAAATTAGTACAGTTTTGCTTAAATGTAAATTATGTTCCTAAGACTTACGTGCCTGAACTAGGTTATCCTGTGTTTCAGGCGAGAAGAGCTAAAAATAGAGTTATAAAATAAATAAATAATAAACATGTTAACTCTGAGTTTCTAAATTTGACAAATACTTAACATAATTGAAATTTTTACATAAGTATATTCACTTTAACACAGTTAGTAAATGTAGTAAGTAGTAGTGTTGTGTAGTAAATGTCGATATCAGAGACGTTATTTTCGAATTTGTCGAACTGAGCAATTATTTCTCCGTACGCTAACGTTACTATGGCCACACTAAAACAATCGTCGCTAGGTTACGGTTGCTAGACCATCACTTGGTTGACTTTGGGTAGTCACTCTGCTATCAAGTTTGTAGTTCTGGCTCTTAGGTTGGCCAACCGGTAAAGATATTAATAAAATTTTCTTCTTGTGTGTCTGGATGTACGAGTATAATCGACTAAGTCCGATTTGCATTACACGGCTAAAATACGAACAGTGCCAAGTGGCTCATCAACTAAAGTCCGTGACTGTACATAATAAAGAGTATTCTATTCTATAAAGGAATAACGGCTAATAAAGGAAAGAAAATGGTGGAAACGTAGAAATAAGGTCCCTTGGATTACAAGATTGAATTAGGTACTTATATAATATATTGATTAATAAAAGACAGTGTTTCATCGAAAAAATTGGCTCGCACATCATTTCTTGGCGAGAATAGCAATGTTTATTGTTGTTATTATTTATATAGGAAGCTTCTTTTGCAGAATAACGCGTCATATTATTTGCCGGGTAAATAATAATGTGATTGTTTCTTGCTTTGGGTGTTATGAAGAAAAACACCCACCTATTGGGTTCTGTGTCTTCAACAAACATTGTTTTTTCGACTTCACCTTATTCGTATTCGGTATCCACACATCTGGGCCGGCATCCGGTTCCGCCGGATTCCAATTGCAGTATTCACCGTTGGCGAAGTTCATGCTAATGTCAAATTCGCGGTGACTGTTAAGATACGGCCTAAGGGCCGTATCAAAAGACTACTATACACTGTGTCAAATTAAATCCGTAAGCGAAGCTCTACAGATCTGATGGGTGTGATGGTATATACAGCGTGTAACAAAAACCCTGTCCGATCCGTGACGGTGTTGTTAAGAATCATACTGAGAGTCTATTTATGTGGATTTTTTGGAAAAAATAAAATTCGCCGCATTTTTTTTCAATGGGGAATATTACCGTGATATCACATGGGGCGCGGGCGGCCCTCATTTAGTAGGTATGTCTACAAGTCATAAATTATGAACTCTGTAGAAAAGCTAATTTATAATGAAATTGGGGTAATTCTGGTACTAAAAACGTGAATTTCAATAACTTTTTTATTTGCAACAATTTTTTTTTTAAATATTTTCTTGTATTGTTGTTGCAGTACCTACCTATGTGTTTATTTTATATATTATTGTGTATACAAAAAAAAAACTGAACAAATTTTTCAAGAAAAATATAATAATTATAATTATTATTCTAATAGAGGTCGTTAAAAAAACATAATATTTTTTGATTTGCTTTGTCATGTTTAAATTTCAATAACGATAACGTCAGTGGTGTTTCGCTAGCTAATTAAATTTGACCTTGAATAATTTTCCTTCATTTCCAAACAAAGACTTCTGAACAAAATTATAACTCAAAAATTGCCATTAATTTTCCAGATGCTTTATATTCTGGCTCACAGGCGCCATGTTTAGATTGTTTTGTTAATACTGGCTTTATATTAGACCTTCATACCGATCCAAGGATTTAACGTTAACTCTGAGGCTTTATCGGTTAGCTATTCAAAGTCTAGTATCGTAGTTGCCCAAGGTTTAAAGCTCATGCTTAGTCAATAAGTTGTGGGTTCACAAATTGGCTAATACCAGATACAAACTTTTCAAATATATAATTCATATGTACTTTAATCATGTAATTTTGAGACAACTGCCCAAAGATCAAGGAACAAAGTGACTAAAATAGGTATTAAATCCAGATTTGCTCACAATTTGTATCGCCAGCGCGCAGTGGCTCTAGTGTAGTTTTTTTCTATATGTGCGGAGGGGATATGGAATAAAACTTTTTCTTTAGCTGTGGGGAAATTATCTTTCTATCATAACTATGACTATAGGGAAATCGTACCCAATAATCCAATAGGCGATTGTTGTTCCTCAGAAAGGTCAAGAGCATAGTACTCGCAACCGGCGTCCGCGAATGGCCAGATATATGAACGCGAACGAAGCGAAAGGAGTATGTTAAGATCGTAGCAGATGGCGTTCTGAAGTTTCTGCCAACTCCCATGGAAAAAAAGCGTGAATTTATGTATTTATAGGTTTAGTTTATCACTTTGATGTAATTATTATTGATTTTCTGACTACCATGTTAGTTTGTATATACCTAGGAATGTGTACAGCTCCAGGCTGTCTGGCGCGACCTGGTTGTGATTATTTCCCCTTGATGACGTCAGAAGTAGGGCGGCTCTGCCCGTGAGAAAAGAACAGACGCAGCTCTGTCATAGGGAGAAGGAAACTTATCCGTTTCATATGAAAAAAAATGTGGTAAATGGAGTGGTCATATTGTGACTATATGGAATTTGAATTGACGGCAAATCATGTTATTGGTGATTTTATTTTCTGCAGGGTAAAAGTACTGGCGTTATACACTGATCAGAAAAATATTGTAGAAGTAAAGAATATGCATGTGTGATTAATTATGTGAGTCTAGATACAAAATGAAGGTATTTTTATTACAATCAAATTAATAGTTCACATACGCTGTTTCGATATTAAAAACCAGCCATATTTACAAATAGTGCATTATAGAGTTTTTAGTCAATGCAATTAAAATAATAAAGCTGATACAACTTCAAACAGAAATGCTTTGTTCAAATGTAATTTACCAATTAAAAATTTATCAGCAAATCGGAGTAGCGATCGTTGCTGTACACATAGTTGGATGGTTGAATTGATCAATTAAATTTAATGATCAGTTTCATTGCAAGCAGTTTAGGATTTGCACTAAAATATAGGGGTATATTACTTCAGATCAATTTAAGAGAGCTATTAGGGTTTAAAATAAAATGAATATTTTAGAACTTCGCTTATTTTGAGATAAATAAATGTCATTGTGTATTTTTATTATTTTTATTTTTATATAAATACTTTTTACCCATGTAAAGTTATACACACACTTAGCGCGCGGCAGCGGTCCCGGACGGACGTGTTTGCGCAGTGTTAAGTGTTTTCGTGTGTTTGGCTCAGTAGAGCCAGTGATCGTGTTTTCGTCGCGCCCCGCGACGGACGTCATAGTCGCCTTGACTATCTTCGATTTATTAGCTGTGTGCCTTTTTCAAGGCACAGCTAGTATAATTATTTCTTTAACAGTATATCGTTAAAATATACGTTCGACGGTGATTTTTGCCCCTTCCGGGTAAAAAACCACAGTTTCGTGGTCCTCGGTGGATACCTTACGGTGCCAACGAAACCGAGGGGGTGTTGACCCAAACGCACCCGCCAATCCCCATCAGGGTGAGGCAGAAAGTTGGACGGGTCCCAGTGTTCGGCCTTGGGGGATCTCCTAGTCGGCATTGGTGACAGTTTTCCTTTCACAGCAACACACCTGGTGTCGGTTGGGTGTGTCTACCCCTTCGCACCAGACCCAGTTAGGACCCCGTTGCACAAATAAGATAGGCAACGGGCCAAAGCAAGCTTAGGGCTCACCAATAGGTTACACACCTCCCTGTCTATACCCGACAGGGAGGGTCACACATCCCCGGGCAAGTCCACCCGGGGAGTTAGGTGTTAGGGCAAATGTTAGGTTCCCCTTACATTTCCTCCCTTTTACTCTCTCTAGCCTAGTCTTCCTACGACTATGGCTGTCGCCGTGCCTAACGACACGGCCCGCCTCATACTTGAGTGTCTCAAGGCCATCCTGGTCAAAGAAGGCATCTCAGACAAGTATGCCGATGAAGTCTCTCGCATCGAGCGAGCGCTCAATACCCCGATCGACCCTACCATCGCTGGTTTCAGCGATGTCTTAGTCATTCCCCCTGTCTCAGTTAGTCTACCATGCTCATCCGGCCTCACCGGTGAGATGGATATAGACGAGCCCGCTTCTTCCAAGCGGGCCGATACCCCCATGCCCGCTTCCTCAAAGCGTGTAGCAGCGGCCTCTTTCCCGCTACATTCCGACTCGGAGGATGTCTTATCCTCCAACTCTACGTCCCAAACCGACGACGATGGCTTCTTGCCCGTCGTCGGCAAGGGAAACAAGAGGAAGAGGAAGAAGAAACAAAGCTCCACCCAGGCCACCAAGGTGGCCGCGGTCGAGGAGCCCGTTTCCGATAGGGAAACAAACAACGTCGTCATCGATGACGTCATTTCCCCCACCCCTACCCCCGTAGCGCAAGTCGCCGGTACAGTGCCCAGTAGCACTACCGTTGTTGACACCGCGATTTCCCCCTCCACCTCGACCGCCGCGATAGTAGCACAAGTTGCTCCGGGGCCTCGCATTAACAAAAAATCGCCCCCTCCCCCCGTGTTCATTCAGGACAAGGGGAAGTGGACCGATGTTTCCAAATGGTGTTGCGATCAAAAGATCGCGTACACCAATGCCCGCAATACCCAACAGGGTATCAAAGTGACCATCCCTACGTCTAACGACTACAGGGATCTCACTAGACTCCTCCGCTCCAGAGGTGTGGCATTCCACACCTTCTCCCTACCGGAGGAGAAACAGACACGCGTGGTGATTAAACGCATCCCACGTGAAATTCCCACAACCGACATTAAAGAGGACCTTATTTCACAGGGCATCCCGGTCGACGAGGTACACCGCATGCACCGCGCTCGCAACGGCGAAGCGTTCGACATGGTCCTCGTTGTCTGTCCCCCCTCGGAGTCCCGCCTACACCCTATATTCAATGTCAAAGCCATCTGTAACCTGACGGGCTTTGACATTGAAAAGCCCCACAAAAACGCCACAGTCGGTCAATGTCACCGTTGCCAACTGTACGGGCATTCACAGAAGCATTGTTATGCTACCCCCAGATGCGTCAAGTGCCTGGGTGAGCACGGCACTGCTGAATGCTCCCGGCCCAAGGACCGCTCGCTCTGCACCGAGCCGCCTAGCTGTGTGCTATGCGGCCAGTCAGGGCACCCAGCCAACTACCGTGGCTGCCCCAAAGCTCCCAAGACCGCTCCCTCCAAACTGGCGAAGCGCTCAGACGCTCGCCAGCAGAGGGAAGCTCCCTCCGCCTACAGGGCCCCCACCGCTCATATCCCAGAGAGGCTCAGCCCCCAAAGGCCTAGCCCCTGGAACCAACTCCATCACCAGCAGGCTTTCCCTGCCTTAGGGTACCCCAAGCCCCAGGTCCCCCCCCCCTCACGCGTCCCCCCCCCCCCTTATGGATCCCCGTCTTCGCGCTCCTGCGCCCCTTATTCGTCAGACTCCTGCTCTGTTAGCAGCGCGCCCTCTCCCCCCTCCCCCCGCGGCCCCTTTCGATCCATTTAATGTGATCACTTCCACTTACATGACTTTCCTCACCCCTCGCGCTAGGCAAATGGCCAACGAAATCGTTGCTGCCAGAAATGCCAACGACGTAGGTAGGATTCACCAAATTTTTAATGCGTATCCCGAGATCACGCAAGCCATGTCCTCCCTAGCCAACCACCCTACCCCCCATAATGTCTAACACCACCGTAGCTAGGTTCAAACCCCGATCCCTTAACTTAGGATTTTTCAATGCCAACGGCATTCAACGCCAAAGAGTTGAGATCGCGGAATTCCTCCGCGACCATCAGATAGATATCCTCTTAGTACAGGAAACATTCCTCAAACCCCATAAACGGAACCCTTCTATCGCAAACTATCGTATAGTTCGCAACGATAGAACCCGTTGTCACAAGGGCGGCACCCTTATATATTACAAAAAGGAACTCTATTGCATCCCAATAGATCCTCCCTCTCTCTCTCGGATAGAAGTCTCAGTATGCCGCCTAGGCATGTCCGGCCATCAGCCGATTACCCTAGTCTCTGCTTATCTCCCTCCCTATTCCTCCGCCACGGAGAATCCCCAGGAATTCTCCAATGACTTCACCGCCCTACTCGGCTTGAGTGACTCCGTTATTATAGCGGGTGATCTCAATGCTAAACACCCGGCCTGGAATTGTTCCACTACCTCCGTTAGAGGGCGACACCTGTTCGACCTCTCAAACTCCCATAACTTCGATATCATCGCTCCGATGACTCCCACTCATTTCCCCCACGAACCCAGTCACTCCCCCGATATCCTAGACATGGCGATCCTTAAGAACGTCAACCTTAGGTTAAACTCCATAGAAACGGTGCACGAGCTCACCTCTGACCACCGCCCAGTAGTCATGAAACTGGCCCCCCGCATAGGTCTCCCCGACCCCACCCAACCCCCCGCCACCAAGAAGGTAACGGACTGGAGGAAAGTAGGCGAATTGCTGAAATCCAACACGTCCCCCCAATTGGACTCTATCCCCGAACAGTTCGATTCTGTCGCAGACACGACGGCCGCGATCGACTCGCTCACGGATCACGTACAATCGGTTTTGAACGATTGTTCAAGGCAAGTTCCAGTGGTGGACGACCACCGCTTCAAATTGCCGGCCGATGTGCGTGATCTGATGACCGAGAAGAACGCGGCCACCCGTGCCTACAGCAATTTCCCATGCTCCGCTAACAAATCTCACATGCGCTACTTACAGCGTAAAGTAAGGACACGCATTGCTGAGTTGCGTGAAGCGGGCTGGGACAAGATGCTGAGCGATCTCGAGCCCACTCACCAAGCTTTCTGGCAACTCCAGAGAAATCTCCAGTCCCAACAGGGCGCTTCCATGCCCCCCCTAGTCCGTCCCGATAAGACCATAGCCTTCGACGACTCCGACAAGGCGGAATGCCTAGCCGATAGTCTCGAGGCTCAATGCTCGCCCAGCTCACTGCCTGTAGACCAAGCTCATCTCGATGAGATTGACGCTGAAGTCGAACGCAGAGCATCTCTCCCCCCCGTCGAAGACCCCGATGATCCACTGCCCCCCATCACTCCTGATGAGGTGCACGAGATCATCAAAGGTCTTAAAACGCGTAAAGCCCCCGGCTCAGATGGACTCACTAATAGAGTGATCCAACTTTTCCCCGCACACTTAATAATGCTCTTGACCATCATCTTCAATGGTGCTCTCGGCAATAATATCTTCCCCCAGGCATGGAAGGAAGCCACCGTTATAGGTATCCCCAAACCCGGCAAGTCCAAATCCGATCCCTCTAGCTACCGTCCCATCAGTCTGCTCAGGGTTCTCGGTAAAATCTATGAGAGGCTTATTTATAAGCGTCTCAGAGACTACGCCGAGACCAAGGGTCTCATCCCGAACGAGCAATTTGGGTTCCGCACCCAACACTGCAGCATCCACCAAGCCCACCGCATAGTCGAGCACATAAGCGAAAGCTTTATGCGAGGCCTAATGGTGGGGGCGGTGTTCTTCGATATAGCGAAGGCGTTTGACAAAGTCTGGCACAATGGCTTATTATACAAGCTATACCAACTCGGTGTGCCCGATCGTCTCGTGCTCATCTTACGAGACTTTTTGTCAAACCGCACCTTTCGCTACCGCATAGAGGGTGCCCTATCCTCACCCCGTCCCATTCGCGCAGGTGTCCCCCAGGGCTCTGTCATATCCCCGCTCATCTTCACGCTGTTTACTAGCGATATTCCCAAAAGTAGAAAGGCACAGTTGGCTCTGTTCGCAGACGATACGGCCATCTACTTTAAGGCCCGTAGTCCCGTTAGGATTCGCGACACTCTCCAAACCTCAGTCGACAAGCTCGGCGAATGGTTCAGGAAGTGGCGAATCGAGGTCAAGCCCGATAAGAGTCAGGCGGTTCTCTTTTCCAAACCGCGTACGAAACCCACCCTTCCCGAGCCCATCACCATGTTCGGCAAGCCGATCCCTTGGGAGAAGCGAGCCAAATATCTCGGTGTAGTCCTCGATGACCACCTCACTTTTCAAGAGCACATAAAGCAGGTTCGCTCGCGAGCCGCTTTCGCTCTAGGTAGGCTTCACTCCGTCCTAAATGCACGTAGCAAATTGTCACTTAGGTGCAAATTGCGTATCTACACTGCGTGTATCCGTCCCATCATGACATATGCCGGTGCCGTCTTTGCCCACACTAGACCCCGCCATATTCATAGGTTGCAAACCATCCAGAACCGATTCCTCCGTAGAGCTACCGATTCCCCCTACTATGTCCGTAACGAGATCCTCCATCTCGACCTTAAAATCCCCACGATAGCTCAATTCTTAAAACGCCTCTCTAAGCGTTTCTTTGACTCCGCCGCCAAACATCGCAACCCACTGGTTGTCGAGGCAGCCAATTATACCCCCTCTCGCATCAGTCATACCCGCCGTCCGAGGCATGCTCTCACCGACCCCGACGACCCCATAACTCTCCTCCAGGAGAGCAATAGGGCCACCAGTACGGTTCTTAAAACCAGACGCCGTCCTTCATTCCGACCTCGACGTCGAGGACCTCCTCGACCGCGACCCCGATCTAACAGGATGACGACTCATCCTACTCCTCCCCGACCCTTGTCTGTCGACGGTGAAGCGCCCGCACAGGCGGACGCTGAGCCGCCAGTAGTAGTAATAGTTAATTTAAACTCCCCGATCCAGCCTGTCCCCACTAGCTGCCCTCCCCCCAGCGACGCCCTAAGCCGAGGTCCGTACCCCACAGGGGGTGCCCTTAGCGAGCCGTCGTTTAGTTTATAATTAGTTTTAGATTAGTTTTTAAATGCCCCTGGCTGGAGGCGCTTTGAGTTAGTATCATAGCTTAGAGCATCTTCGCAGGACAGTCCGGTTAATTAGATAGTACCCTTTGTGGTAAAACCTACGAGATGCCAATCACAAAAAAAAAAAAAAAAGTTATACACTGTCTGTGAAAGCTAAATATTGAGCAGTAAAGATTTTAAAATTGCAGTAGTGGAAAACAAAGTTGTGAATCAACTAAGAAATTCAGTAATGCAGAAGAAAACCACATGGGAAATTAAAAGAAACCAATCTTGAAAACTTTCACAAACAGGTAAAACCTTTGCATAAAATAAAATGTACTAAAATTTTCGTACGAAATGAAATAAAGAAAATGAAGTAATACTTATAAAATGGATTCTTGGCCTATCTAGTAACCATAATATCAACAGAACGCAAACTGTCAAGTGCAGATTAAAACTCGTTTTGTTGTTAATTAACTTTAATAGCTTCAAAAGAAAAGTTTAAAGTTTTTCTCAAAGGTACATTTCTATACTAAATGCGAGACTTTAATTAGCAAATGCGATGGCAACAGTCATTAGCTGCAAAAGTTTCATAACTTTCAAAAGAAAATATGCAAACGACGACTTTAAAACTAGTAAAAGTAGTGCCTCTTCTAATAATATGTCCCATCCCATCTTATAGTTGTCTGGCATTTTTGCTGAACTGGACCTTTTTGGTGCAGCCGTGAGGCACACTCCCCTACATCGCACGTTTACACCTTTTTTTATTTTGTTTCTATATTTTATTTTGTTATCTTCTGTATATTATGTATATTGTGTGCCTTTCAGCCGGTGCTAAATAAATGTATTTTCTTTCTTTCTTTCTGTCCATCCTCTTAATATTGATTATGTTCATGAATCTGAAGTTCGTGGCACTATGGCCCGGCTCCCTCCAAAATCTACTCAGGGTCCAGATGGAATACCTCAGTATTTGGTTAAGGTTGGCTACGAAATATTCAAATTGCCCTTGCAATTATCTTCAACCTGTCTATTACGACGAACATATATCCAACGGAGTGGAAAACATCCAAAGTACTCCCGGTACATAAAAGCGGCCCAAAAAGTGACATAAAAAATTACAGACCAATAGCTGTTTTATCCATATCTGGCAAAGTATTTGAGTCGGTACTTTATAAAAAAATATTTAATAAACTGCAACGATGGTTCGTGGAAGAGCAGCACGGATTCCTTCCAAATCGCTCAACAACGTCTAATCTACTTAACATTACTACACTATTAGCCATAAATGTTAACGACAAAAAGTAGATCGATGTAGCCTATTTTGACTTCCAGAAGGCCTTTGACCGGGTTGACAATGACATACTTCTGGATAAACTGGCATTGGCAGGTTTCTCTGTGTCATCGATTAAATTCTTTGCAAACTATCTGCACGACCGCAAACAATTTGTAACTTAAAAGCATGCCAATTCAGAGCGCTACTCGGTCACTTCTGGCATAGGGCAGGGCACTAACCTCGTCCAATTGAAGTGTGGCCGCATCACTAGGGTTTGCCCCTAGTGATGCGGCCACACTTCAATTGGACATTGACAACATTCACACTTGGACCACTACAAACAAACTCAATCTCAACATTAGTAATGCGCGGTCATGACCTACTCAAAAGCCACACAACCCACACACAACATCTACACTATGAACAATGAGCCCCTGAAACGCGTTTTAACCGTACGCGATTTGGGTGCTCAGTTTGATCCACAGCTTACATTTAACCAGCATATACTATTGACCTGCAACAAGTCCCGCAAAAACCTAGGTTTTGTCTTGCGTCAGGGCAAATTTTTTACTAATCGTCAAGCCCTAACCATACTGTACAATTCCTTCATTCGCAGTTTGCTAGAGACTAACTGTGCAATCTGGAACCCCCATGAGAAAGTATATACACTGGTTATCGAAAAGGTTCAGAAGTCTTTTGTCTGCTACCTCTACTTAAAACTGTATGGATATTACCCACACCATTTGTGCTGGGTATGGTGGGTTACCAAAGTTTAGAGGTGAGTAGAAATCTTAGTCTCGTCAAATATTTCATCCGCCTAATTCGTGGTACCCATATCAATTCCTTTTTGCTTCATTTCATCTCTTTTAACATCCCACTAACCGTTAGGCACACACTTCGTCCTCGCCAACGTCCTCTATTCTCATTATCTCAAACCAGTACCATAACCGTCAAAGCTAGTCCATTGTACCTAGCCCTCACCCATATTAACAACATTTTGCTCTATGACGAATCCTTAGATATCTTCAATTCATTTATTCAATAACAATTTACATCGTGTCTGAATTTTTATAGCTAAATATTATAAGAAACAAGAAACATCATGCATGCAATCTATATTTAAATCATTCCAATAATCCAAATTTCATTATAATCAAAATAATAATAAAAAAAAATAAAAAATAAGTATCAAAATAAATGTCATAATAGTCAATTCTTAAAATTCAATAAAAATTTCATTTCAAAACAATAAAATTATGTTACTTTCGACTTTTGTATTAATTTATAATTCATCAATAGAATTTAGACACTTATTTAACAATTTAGATTCCTGAACACTGCAACTCGATACCTGGAGTCCATTGCCACTCCCAGTACAGTCTCTTTGGAGTGATTAAATTAAATCAAAGTGTATCTTGCTACGTATTAATAATTTTATGCCAATGTTTATGCCAATTCTATCAAATTTTATCTAATCTTGTCTAAGTTAGTCTAATTTTGATTAATTTTAATTGTGTTTCATCAAATTTTGTATAGTTTTTATGTTATTTAATCTAATTTTATATGTAATTACTAACAGATATTGACCATTAACTTATATGTGTGGTGCAACTGTAAATATAAGTTGGTTGTTTAATAAATAAATAGTTTTACTCAAGCTTAGCAACAAATAGTATTCCAGATTTATAATTTAAAAAAAAATTACCTTTAGGTGGTACAAATCATTATCAAATTGACTCACTGCTTCAATTTGCCGTGTTTTAGCCAATTCATAAATCTATGAAAGAATTACAGTTGCGATTTGAATATACGGACAATAATTTAAGTTGGTACTTAGTCAATTTGCTTAACAATTAATTTCCCTGACTTTACCTAGTGTGTAACATCTATCCTGTCGCTTTCCTGCAATCTGTGGGAGTGATTTTGTGAAAAGGGACGGAAGTGTGTAACAGGAAGCTGGGGAAGCGCGTGCTATTTGATTTGACCAATGAGCGCGCGCGGTGCTCGAGTTGGCCGTCGGATGGTACACACGGCTGTACATTTCCAGTTTATGCTGATCTCGTATTATAAAGAATTTCCGTACAATGCGAGGTTAGCTTATACTGGAAATGTATAGCTTGATGTATAGCCGTGTGTACCAACTCATCATATCTACGTACGATGAATATTGATTATATCATATAAGAACTCGGATGTTCATCATCTGCCTAGCCTTTTCCCAACTATGTTGGGGTCGGCTTCCAGTCTAACCGGATGCAGCTGAATACCAGTATTTTACATGGAGCGAATACCTATCTGACCTCCACAACCCAGTATCTGGGTAATGCGATACCCCTTGGTAAGACTGGTTGTCAGACTTTCGGGCTTCTGACGGCCCGTAACGACTGTCAAAGATCCACAAATGACAGCCGGGACCAACGGCTTAACGTGCTTTCCGAGGCACGGAGGAGTCTCGGTATGTAAAGATGGTCACCCATCCACGGACCAACCCCGGCAAGCGTAGCTTAACTTATGCGATGTTATATATCATATGCGACTACTGTAGGGCTCGATCGTTTTTTATTGTATGACTGATCGTTTCATAAAGCTCCTGTAATACCTACATATGACCTTAAACAGTGATCATGAAAATGTGGGTGTAAAACAAAGGGTGCCCTTAGGCATAATATCTTTTAAAACATATAAAAAAATCATACCACTAGAATTGACATCTCACGTACCTACATTATTAAGGTCACCTTAAACTATAAATAGTACTAGACAACTAAACCTTCCCTCGCCTTTATAACCCATTAAAATTACCTGCCGTTAAAAATCGTTTATCTACATAACCGTATCATTTACCATCTCACTTACTATAAATATATTATCCAATATCAATCATTCCTTTTATACATAAACTGATAATAAATGTTCCAACTTTGACATTTAGTCATTTCTAAATCGTCGGTTGCTTCACGTAATGGAAATAAAATATAACTACATCGATTTCAGTTATTTGAATAACAGCGGTTTCTTTTAATACAATGTCCGTTGATGGAATTACTGATTTGTGTTCAAAATTTTATTTCAGGTTTATAAATTTAGTTTTGAGGGGCTCGTGGCTAAATAATGTCAGCTGCACGGGTCGATCAAAGGTCAAGCTACTCTTGCCGCGTTCGGTTTAAGGATGTGTGATACCTATCGAGACTCCTCCGTACTTCGGAAAGTACGTTAAGCTTTTGGTCCCGGCTGTCATTGTGAAGATGTTTCATAGTTGTTACGGGTAGTCAGAACCCCAAAAGTCTGACTACCATCTTGCTAAGGGTTATCGCATTACTCAATAACTGGGGTTGTAGAGGTCAGATAGGCAGTCGCTCCATGTAAAATACTGGTGTTCAGCTGCATCCGGTTAGACTGGAAGCCAACCCTAACATAGTTGGAAAAAGGCTAGGTAGATTAATTTTTCATTTAGTTTGCCTAACTCGTTAGTCTAGTGGTCGCAAGCACTACTGCTGAGTATGAAGTCCTGGGTTCAATTTCTAGGTCTGGCAAAGTGTTGTTGGGTTTTTCTCAGTAGCACCCCAGAGTCAGGATTTGTGCTCGGTTGATGGCAACAGGCTCGCCCCCTATCGCAGCGACTTAAAAATAACTTGCGAAATATGGATGTACAGTCACGAGCACCACTACTCGTATGTATATACTTTGCAACTTTTAGAAGTGATTCTTTCCTAGTGTATTGATTGTGATTTTATTATATAACGAATATAGGATTTTGTAACCCATATTATTATGAAATAGGTATCAACTCAAAGTTGCAATCGTTATTCCAAGAGAAAATCGTTATTGAATTTTGCTGAGTGTATACGTATTTTTGCTCGTGACTGTACTATAGGTACCTCTGCCTAACCCTTCGGGAAAACAAGGCGTGATATTATGCTGTTTAGTTTTAATAAAAGTTTCAGGATTCAGTGAAGCGAGTTTTATGATTGAAATAGTTTTTATTCTACTGGTTTTCATTGGCCGACCTTTTTCCAATTAAATCAGGATCGGCGTACAGTCGAATCAAATACGACTGAATAACAATGTTTTGTAAAACATTCATCCATGTTATTATTCTTTTTAATTATTTTTATACGTTGATAATTGTAAGCGACATCATGCAAACTAACTCCTAAGCTCACATTCACAACACACACACACTCTCAAACACATACTCACTTAACACTCTACACACCTATTTTAATTTTTTTTATTAATTATACCTAGGTTAGTCTTATTTTAGTTAATATTTACCGGAGCAATAATCACTATGTACAATTTAAAAATGTCACAATTCCGACCCCAAGATACAGGCAAATGCCTGGTTTGAGGGCCACCGTCCAATCTGTTCTTTTATGTACCTACAACATGATTATGAATGAATCAATTTGAATTTGAAATATATATGGCCTCAACAAGCCAATTATGGGGCAATATTGTTGTTTTAAAGTCCTATTTATTTTTATTTTGTTCCTAAAGCTGGCGCCAGACACAGTCACATATTTGAACACTTATTTGAACACTTGTTTGAACACTTGTGAGGCACGGGTGTTTGGGTATTTAATCAAAGTTTGATGATTATTATTATATGATGATAATTACTTTACAATAAGCATAGGTTCCATCGAATTATCTTCTAAATATTCCTTACATACATTTCGAAACATCGTGTTATCTCCAAAATAGGTCAAGAGAAAGTAATTGACATCTTTCCAAAAAAAATCACCTATCTGCAGCTTCCATACCAAAGCTATAAAATTACTTTTGCCTACTAGGAAAATACAACCGAACTGGACCAACAAAAAACAATTGAAATCTATCATCCGATGCGAACGAGTCACGTTTGTCCACTAGATTTATTTATGGACGAAAAGTTTACGTAGAACCAATTGCAAACATTACAGTGGTCAGCTTTGGCGTTGGATTTGTGGTCGTGGTTTCTAAGAATTGGATTAAAACTATGATCTATGTGGTAAGACCGTTCTTAGTGGTTTTTGAGCTGATTATTGTGCTGCTTTGAGCTGATATCTATAATCCGTTTAGTTTTCTGTGAAGATAATGAATACATTAATTGTTTACTAGTGAGTGCAATGGCGTTAATAAATGAGCATCCAGTTTTGACTTTTTAAAGTTACCTAGACTTAAAAAAAGGTTTTGAGAGACTCCTAAAATCAATGGTTTTTTTCTTCTGAATTTGGCTTTATAAATCCGGTATTTTGAACAATTTAATTTTATACAGAAATAATACCAAAATAATAGACTTTCTATATTATTTGACCTCACTTTTTTCCAGAAAGTTTGAGGCTTAAGAGGAAATAGGGTCGGTCTTTTCTCCATACAAAAAGTCGTAATTCGAGGTTCGGCTCTCGTCTATTTCCTCCTCCAATATTGGCTCAATTTGAAAGATATGTTATAAATTGATTAAGAAATTATTTATTGTGCTCCTATGTTTTTCTTTTTTCATTTATAGTTGTCAAATTTCTACAATAGGCCTCTAATAACAGCGGTCTACACAGGAAACTTTGAGCATTTTCTGAGAGTTCTAGTGCTTTTACAGATAATGTATCATCAAAACGGAAAACATAGGGGCATAGAAATAGTTGATATTTATTTTACTGTAAAAAAATCATTGCTCTAAGGTCATAAACCAGAGAGAAAACAGGCGAGAGCATCTATATGGAGAGGGAACTGACCCTATTTGCTCTTAACGTGCTGGTTGGAATTACTTACATTTATATTACTATTTTTTGCCTGTAATAGGCAAAAAATCTAGTTTGATATTCCTAAAACACTGAATCTATATTCAATAAAAAGTTTCCTTTTACGTTGCGAAAATGTTGAATAATTTATAAACGTCTCTACTAGTCAACTGTGTAATTCAAGGCAAAATTTATTGTATGAGATTTTAGCGACTCAAAGGCTTCGACCAGGGAGACGAGCTTGCGCGGATGCTAAGGCGGAGGCGAAGTATCAAACATCATGAAACCGCCATTTGCGTTCAAGTGCATAAAGCATCATAAAGAAGCAGGTTCTGGTAAAGACAATTCGGTACCGATAGTTGCAGTAAAGTAGTCCCGTGTTATCTTCACGCGATCATGGAAACTTGTAATACATGTAACCGTTCCTTTCCGCAGATTATCTTGCAGACGGTACTGGAGACAGGCCTTAAAATTTACCTCTTACGCAAGAACCCTAAAGAGCCTGCGCGAAACCTAGAGAGAGACTGTCTATTGTTTTTTTTTTTGTGGAAATACGTCTAACCTCACCCGCCGTCTAGAACAATTCGCGATGCACTGTGACCACATAATCGCGCCCGCCACCGCGCCTGCTACAGCCCTAGTCACCGCGCATTCTCTCTGGACAAGGTCTGATATTTAGACATTATATGAGACTAAAGTTTCGACGAGACGTGATTCATCTTTCAGTCATTTACACCAAAATACACTCAAATATTTTGCTAAATTATTAAACTGTTGGGAAAATTTGACGGATACGTTTCATCCCAATTTCAAGCTTTAAAGTTTGTGATGTCCTGTCCTAAAATTTTGACCGGGACGTAAATTTTTTATTGTGCACATAATTTCGTGTACCTACTAAGGGTGGAATTAGGTTGTGAATGTAAATTTTAATAAGGTACTCTAAGCTTTACATCCTAGTTGATGAGTTAATTTTGAAGCGTGAAGAGTGATTAAACCTTATTGTTGTATCAACTTCAAAGGAGGAGGTATTAGTTTTTTTTTTTCCGTTATGTAAGTTGTAACTGTTGCCTGTTCTTTTGCCATAATCTAGATGATAGATCACATTGAAGGTAAATAGAATAATTCATTCAAGTGCCCGCCATATTATAGAAATTGTTTTGTATTTAATTTTGTGTTTTGTGTAGTCCATTCGAGGTTTGAATACATAGAAAAATAGAAAAACTCTCTTTTATTTTTTTTAATATTTGCTTCTACGTCAATCCTTACATATTATAAAACAAAGTCCTCCGCCGCTTTTCTCTCTCGTCCTGTACGCGATAAACTCAAAAACTACTGCACCGATTTTCATGCTGTTTTCATCAATGGATAGTGTGGTTCTCGAGTACCGTTTTACTACAAAATAACCGACATCTACGCGGGCGAAGTCGCGGGCATCAGCTAGTAATTGATAAAACTATCAGTCTCTAGCTACGTGAAATCTTTCGTTTGGACCGAACATCAAAACATGAATTCGAGAGCCGTGTACCAAAATGTGACAACATTAAAAAACAACTCGTAAAGTAACTTCTGTTTTACAACACCACTCAAACATCTCAATAAAAAGTTTTATCATTTTAATATTGGACGACACTGAACACCTAACGTCGGCCGTTTGAGTAAATGTCAAAAATGTTAATATTAAAAAGTTGGTGACGGAGAATTGAGATGCCGACAATTAGTTTCCCGTCACGTAGCCACGTCGTCGGCCTTACAGAAAGTTATAATGAAGCTGAGATGTAGCAGCTGACGATTTAATCCTACCAGTGATCAGTCATCGTGTTTGGAGACGTGGTCCTAGTACCAGCGGCGTCAGATTACCCGGTACGGTAATGGTGAATGATGTTTGATTTATCTCGTCTATATTATTGAGATGGATTCAGATTTCACAGCGAAAATAACCGTAAATAGATAATGTTGAGGAATGTGACCTCTTCCAAATGCTGACAAATATTC
Organism: Lithophane leautieri; assembly: GCA_949152455.1. NCBI lineage: Eukaryota > Metazoa > Arthropoda > Insecta > Lepidoptera > Noctuidae > Lithophane > Lithophane leautieri. The sequence continues at coordinate 4,648,599 of OX424469.1, read as the reverse complement.
TTTTCAAGCCGTGTACCTGATGGATTTTCCATTATTTTGGGATGGATTTTCCAGTATGATTTGCTGCACTCGAAATTCAAATCGAACGTTTAAATTTGAAAAAAGAAGAGTGACACTTTCCCACCCAACAGCACTTCAAAATCATATAAGCGTTTATTGCTGGTTCTAAAAGTTTTCTCAAATGATTTATGTATGTTATACTTACCTTCAAAATTTTAAAACAGCTTGTCTTTCGACAAAGGGAGGCCTTTGTCGAAAGACAAGCTGTTTTCATTTCCATCTCTCTCAGTCTGTCGCCCTGTGAATCCACTCTGAGATAATATTGTATTCTTAACATTTTTGAGTGCATTCTATACCGCTAACTTTGGGCTTAAAACGGTCACTTTGGCAGAATCATAATAGGAAAATATTATAAATCATCGTAAAATGTCACCAACTGACAATTCATAAAGATCTGCGTGCGATTCATAATACAAAATAATTCTTCTGTTTGATAGTTTTATATTGAGATTTGTAAAATGGTTCACACATTATGAATTGCTTTTGTGTCAAATTAAGAAAGAAAGAAAGAAACATATTTGATTTGGGACACGCACAGGAAATATAACAATAAAATCAAACATTAAAACTAACAAAATTACTAAAATAAAATAAAACAACGTGTAGAAAACGAAACCCGTGCGAGGCCAAAAAGGCTCCTATCTCAGCATAATGCTACGATATTTGAGAAAAAATAAACAAATACTGCAGCGCTGGTATTCTGATAGGGCCCACTGTGATGCCACGGACACACCTACGGACATAAAATAAATCGATAAATAAATAGTAAAATAAAAAATTAAAAAATAAAGTAAGTAATTAATATAAATTAAACAGTAAAATATAATAAAATAAATATAAAAGTAAAACTTTGTAAGCCGATGAACTTAATATATGGTCGACCCACACTCGACGCTCCAGCATCGCTTGTCTATGCTACAAACTAATTGATATAGTCTATGACAAACGAGGGGACGCGAGCGCAGGCGATGAAATGGCTGTCAATAGGATTGAAGAACAAGTTTTATACAGGAAAATGATATTGATCAACTATTTTAAACAAAAAAAAAAAAAATGGACATTCAGAAGATATAGCGTTAGAATAAATAACAATACTTCAGAGTCAAGTAAATATTATAAGATAATATAAAGATGTGTAGTGCAAATATGATAAAATGTATCGTTGTTGTTTAAGACTGACTGTGTATATTGTGCTGTATTAATTAGAGGAATTGCTAATAACAGCTGGGAATTCAGGAAATTAACTGCTTTTAGAGGAATTGCTAATGTGGCCGTTTAAGGGCCCCAGTTGGGGTGGGCTATTGGTTCAGGTAATAAGCCCAACATGAACATAACTGTCGAAATGTGAGTGCACTATACATATCTGCCTTTGAAAGAATACATATACAACAACACTTACTAAACCATAATACCACCCTTTCATTGTCCTACTGCAGGGCAAAGGTCTCTTGTCATACAGAGAAGGCAAAAGTATTGATCACCACGCTTGCTCAAGACGAGTTGGCGATCTCAGACAGTAATGTCTACCTTAACGGTAGACCATAGCTGCGAAGTCGCAGTAATTCAATTGTACAGAATAGCGTCATGTTCCGCTACGCAAATTCGATTCCTGTAGCGGAACATGACGCGAGTCGCGGCGGAGGTGTGCTACTGGCTTATAAGTATGAATTGGAATAGTCGCCTTGGTACTTAACTGGATTTGAGGCCACAACCTCGGGCATGAGAGGCAAGGCCTTAACCAACAGTAGGTCATAATGACAACACAAAAATAAAAACGTAAAAATAAAATAATATTATGTAGTCTTAAAAAGCCCCGCTGTCCATGAAGCTCCAATTGAAATGGAAAGCGTTAATTTTTCCTTCTTAGTGATCTATGTTTTATTCTACTTGTTTGAAGATTTAAATCTTTTACTCTCCCTTAAAACTTCTTACTGTGATAAGTCTAGTACTTAACAATTGCGTTAAGTTTTTTGTTTGAGTTCGTACTTCAATTGTTTTTTGTCTGTAAAAACACGAATTTATTTGTTTTAGGGTCCTGTAAGCCAACTAGAAGCATTATAAGGTATCTTATTATGTCTGGTGATTTTGAATTATTGTTTTTAATATTATGATGTAGGTAGTTATTGGTAGTCCGAAAACAGAAATATACAAAGTAATGTTTAGTCAGATTACTACGCTTGCGTACGATTCCTTACTTATGTGAAGTTTGTAAATTCATTTGAATTATAATTTGTAGCAAAAAGCTAATTAAATATTTTGAAATACGTCGTATTCTTAAATAAAGAATACATTACTTTTAAAAGGGCGATTTCGATCTGATATGATAGTTAATGATAACAAAAAAAATTATGCCATTAATCAATAAAATAAAAAATAGGCTGCATACGACAGAGACAATGAATAACTATAATAAAACAACTGAATCAAGTAGGTACATGAAATAAAAATTGTCATCGCCCCCGCCTAAGTGTACTACGGCGTAGACGGCTCGTAGCGTCAGTTGATAGTCGGTCGCTACGGAGAACGCTCGCTACGGCCCCACCGACGAATGTGCTACGCGAGAGTGCTACGAAAATAATGCTTTAGAACTTTGAATTAAGTTGGATAGAAGTGATTGTGAAAGCAATAATAAAACTATAGTAATAATTTCTGAGTGAGAAAAATAACTCTACTATTATAATCAACTTTTATATTTTAAACTTTTGTTTTAAAACTATTGAAATGATGTGTATGTGAGCTGAATAGAGAAAAAAACTATACAATGAACACATTTTTAACAGAACCGAACATTAAATAGGTAAGTGGAAGCAAAGAGCAACATTATATTTAAAAAAAAAATGCAGAAAAAAAATGGCGGAAATATAAAATAAAATCAGATTTGTACTATTGAAAATAATACGATTTCTAAATACAATACAAATAATACAAATAAGTACCGACAGAACTTAAAGCAAAAAACTTTTACTTTTAGGTGCAATACTTTGGCGTCCACATTTTTTAAATATCTCTCTCATATTTTTCATCGCATCTTCAAAATCGCTTTACGAATAAAAATATCTTGTCACGATCCCTTGCAATCCTAGAAATCATACAGTTACTGAGCATTCCAGTTTACATTTTAGGGTTCTACGTCAAACACCTCAAGGGACGGTAAACAATATTTGAAGGAAATTCTTGAATAATTTTGTGGTAAATTGACTGAGACCGCGGTAAAGTCTCGCCTCCGGTAAAGTTACGGCCGTGGTAAAGTTATGCCTGCGGTAAATGTCGGCTGTGTTTTAGCGTAGTTCCTACGTCTTCGAGGGAATTATTCTCTACTGGTTCACGGTTGAACTCTTTAGTGATTTGAAGCGTGTGGGAGTAAATATTAGTAATATGTGAGGAAATATTAGGTACCTATATACTTGGTAGTATTAAAATATTATGTATTTTTTTAATTTATTTCTTCGTTGTACTTTGTTAAACTAAGAAAGCTTCTGATTATTAAAATAAATTTCAAATATTTAGTTTCCGTTTTCAGTGTTTAAATTAGTCCCGAAAAGATAAGCAGCGTAAGCAGTTTCTTTATATTTTGCAGCACTTACTTGTTGGTTAATTTCTTCATATTTTTAATAGTTTTCATACACTTAATATAGATCGTATACGTTTACTAATAATAGATCTGCAGGGCAATTCCCTTATTTTTAATCACATTCACATTCGCATCTCATTCGCAATCCGTCAAAAAAAGGATGAATTTACGAAAAAAAAAAATTGACAAGTTTGACAGATTTTGACTTGAATATGAACGTTTTTTAAGTTAGATAATTGGCCTTCTGCTTTTGTTTGGAGATTTTGGTTCTTCTATAAAGAGATTTTTATTCACATTTTAGTCATTTATGCGCGCTATAGTACCTAATTTGATGTTTGATAATAATTATGAGGACGTAATAGAAGAATTGCCTAGCGTGCTGAGGTATGATTTTTATATGGTGGGCAAAAATTATGGTAGTTAATTGATTCAGGCGTGACTTTGCGGAAATCCATTATAAAATACAATAGACGTAGACATATTTAGTAGTTCTCTGCGTCCAGCGCTCGGTGTAGCAACATGTCGTGTTCTGGTTTGCAATTGGTCAATCGTCATCCTGAGGATGCCTCGTTGAGTGGTGAAATACGTGTCGTTTTCTTGCAGGGTTTTTTATTACTCTTGAAGAATAGTTAAGCGGAATAGGTTACTAAATATATTTATTTAACCATTTATGTACACACAAAATATACAGACAAGGAGAAAAGAACAGAAAAAGACGTACAAATGTGATGCTTATTTCTAAAGAAATAAGGACGTTTCTACGTCTATTGTATTTTTTTTAAATTATGGTAATAAAAGTTACTGATCGAACATTCTCTAAAAATATGAGCACTTTGGAGGTTCATTTACTTTACGGGATTATAAAAAATCGAAAATTTTAATGGCAAGCTTTTACAAAATGGGGCAACTATACCATAAATACTTTTTTTCCTCTTCATCGTGTCTTTTTTAATGGCATGAAGCCAAAGTATTATCATACAGTATATGGCTAGTTAGTTTATAGAATTATTTAGTCAAGAATAATTTTGTGCTGTAACGATATTAAAGGAAAAAAGAATTTATTTGGACACGCATAGGAAATAAAAACAGTAATGCAAAAGGAGCATTTAAAACTAACAAATTTAATATATTTTTTCGAATAAACGAAAGCAAAACAAAATTACGACCTGTGCGAGGCCAAGAAGGCTTCTAGCTCAGCATAATGCTACGGTATTTTAAAAATAACTGTCTTAAACTTCTTGTATTCCTGCCAGGGTTGCGGGAAAGTCCGAAAGGGATACCGGGACCTTGGCAACAGGCAACTGAAGGAACACGGGTGGGTTTTAGTCAGTAAAAGTCTGACACGCCCTTCCGCTCTGCCCAGAGCGGGAGAAGTCATTTGATAATTTCCAACCCCCAAAAAAAAAATACTTCTTGTATTCTCATTTAGCACTCTGCCTGACCTCGATTGCCTCGTGTACAATAGTACCTTGAGCTTTTTGTCCACCTTTACTTTACATCCGGAGAATATCAAAATTATGCAAAACTAGCTGCGCCCCGCGGTTTCACCCGCGTAAGTCTCGATCCCGTGGAAATATCGGGATAAAAAGTATCCTATGTGTTAATCCAGGTTATAAACTATCTGTTTGCCAAATTTCATCCAAATCCATTTAGCCGTTTTTGCGTGATTGAGTAACAAACATCCAAACACACAAACAACACACAAACTTTCACATTTATAATATTAGAAGGATTAATTGCTGTTTTTTGAAGGTTAGGGTTGTGAAAAGTATTGTGATCACATTAGGTACATGAGTCTTTAATTTGTGCAAGCTTTAAAATGGCAATTGTAAGCGCTATTAACCTAGATTATTTAGACTAAGCTTTCTGAAGAATAAATAAGAGATTTATAACTTATTTAACTTTGTGTTTTGATAGAGTTTCTTGCCCGTTCTTCTCCATAGATACCTACTATGCTTTAGAATGGGAAACTAGCTTCATATTTCTTACTGACCGACGCCTTGGCAATTCAAAAGTGCCTGTAAATGGTTAAATTGAAATAAATAGTTTGAGTTTTAGGTATCGTATTGCTGAGACTACGAATGCACCGCGTTTTCTTACAACGACTTTGTTTTAAATTTGGGCGTGACCCCCACACAATATTTCAACTGTTTGAGCCAAACAGGCAACAACTAAATCCATAAAATATTACTAATTCGAAAGTAAGTCTGTCTGTATGTTATCTTTTTACACCTAAACCACTGAACGGATTTCGACAAAATTTGGCAAGGAGATAGATGGCACCTTGGGGAAGGACATACTTTTTATCAACAAACCACGCAGGCGAAGCCGCGGGCGGAAGCTAGTAAACGTATAAAACGTCTTCACAAAAAAACATAAATCTTTCCGTTACAAAAAAGGTAAACGAAACCAAACGAGCCAAGATTTAACAACTACACGTAAATTATGTAGCCGTCGATAAAAATGCCAGTCTCAGTTTATTAGGCATCTATAAAGAAGTATTAGGGTCGTTTCTCACTAACTGACGAACAAATTGCTGATGTAAACGCCACGGCCCGTTTCTTCCCGTTTCTCACATTTTAAGGCACGCTCGGTAAAAGCGCTCAGAGTTTTTAGTACTGCTTAAAAGGACCAGCGTGATGAGGTCTTTGTATTAGAGATAGTGTGGTTACATACCGTGTGAGGACGAAAATAAAACTATAAATGAAAACACTGGCAATATTAGTGCATAAAAGTTTTTTTGATACTATGAAATACCTACCTAAATAGAGACATAATATTTTAAAAAAACAGACTATTGGATCTATATTTTGTTAGTATTACATTATCTTCAAAATTATGTTAGTCATGAGGAGATCAAATTAATGTATTTAAGTATCAACGAAATGAAAGATTGAAAATTAACTAAAATTAAAATCACAATTAAATTGAAACAGAACATTGAAAATACATTAAAATTAAAATTAAGTTTGAAAAAATTACTTATTAAAGATTTTCAGAAAAACTAAATGCCTATTAGTGATGGACGGACTATGGGTTTTGCTAATGAGCCGACTAGCTACAGTGCCTACTTGGTTATGTTATTTAAAATAATATTAATTAATGTCGCTCCATGTAAAATAGCGGTATTCCGGTTAGACTGGAAGCCGACCCCAACATAGTTAGGAAAAGGCTAGGCAGATTGAATGTTATTTGAATTTACTTTTGATGTGGGAACGTTATCCTTTGTTAGAACACTACGACATTTAATTAACTTTCGTATTGATGTCCACACCCTGTATATCTGAGTTTTGTAGTCTGTATTAGCTTTTTAGCTGACTTAAAAAAAAAAAAACATACAGTCAAAGTGAGAACGTCCTCCGTTCTCAATTCAACTGTATGTTTTTTTAAATTTTATTTTTAACCGATTACTCCGCCAATTATGAATTGATTTTTATGATTCTTTTTTTTTGTTTGGTAGGTCATGCTTCAGAGATAGTTCCATACAAATTTTATTAACTTTGCTTGCGTAGGTTTTGAGTTAGCTTCAATAATACCTACGTATTATTCCCACTTAGCCTATATGGATGATGATTTAAGCTCTCTCAGTGTTATTTAGTAGTGGTATTATAATTTGTGTAGGGAAGGTACCACAACTAAATCTGGACAAAAAAAAAAACTTTAATTTCGGAAGTTCGTGTCTTTGGTTTTGAATTTTCGTTTCTTCCAAAATTAAAGTTACATTTCACTTTTTAGCGTTTTTTGGACGTCGGTAGTTTTTTTTTTTTGTAAAAAGTTTTTGACATAAAATATATTAAGCTGAATATTAATGAGATACTTATGTTTTTTTAAATAAATCAATCAATTTCTGACTCTAAGCTGGTTATTGCTATTTTGTATTCTAAATATCTTAAAAGCGTTAACCAATTTCTGTTGAAACAATTTCAGGCTTATGAAATCTATCTAAGTTATGGAAGTAGGTTGTTTTTTTTTTGTAAGAAGTTTTTGACATAAAATATATTAAGCTAAATATTAATTAGGTACTTATGTTTTTTAAAATAAATCAATTAATTTCTGACTCTAGTCTAGTTATTGCTATTTTGTATTCTAAATGTCTTAAAAGCGTTAACCAATTTCTATTGAAACAATTTCAGGCTTATGAAATCTATCCGTTCGTATTTTGTTCTAAATACTTGGTCAAACTCGACCCGATTTAAAATACAACGTCCAACAAATAGGTAGAGAACTGAAATCCATTTACAGCCATCTACTTCATCTATAAAATTGAGGGAATAATCTGTTTTAGAAGGAAATTGCCTGGAAAAAACAAAGTTAGTTGGGAAATCACTGCAGGACCTCGGGAATATTGCTCGCGAAAACCGTTACTAGAAAACTAATATTAAAGCAGATTTACTAAATTCTATTGAATGTGGACAAATATAATAGAACTATTAATGAAAGTCGTTCTATTCTACTGGTTCGCTGAAAATTATTAAATTTTAATATAGTATTCAGTTGAATAGCCGGCTTAAGTACAAAATTAATCTTTTGAACATTGAAATTGCAATATTTATTTATATTAATATTTGTAAAATGTTTCTTTTAATATTATTGTCTTTATAACGAATTCTTGGTATTGATATTTTTTATTGCGATTCAAATGCATAATGTGTTTCATATAAAGTTTATGAACGACGCTTTATAATTTAGACTTTCTAGTTATAAGCAATGGATTTGGGAGCAGTGGTGGCCCAGTGGTAACGGCCCTGACTTACAATTTGTAGGGTGTGGGTTCGAACCTAGGCAGCCAATTTACTTTATTGTAATAATTTTATCACCAATGCTCTCAAAAGGGTGAAGGAAAACATCGTGAGGAAACCGGCATGTCCTAGAACCAAAAATTCGAAGACATGTGACATTTACCAACCCGGTCTGGGCCCGAGTAGTAGATTATAGTCCACTCCTCTCGGAGAGAGGAGGCATGGTGTCCCAGCAGTGCGATCAAAAATAAAAATAATTATGGTGTTTCATATTTATGACCTACACCTACGCTTAAAGTTACACTAGTAGGTAGTCAAACGTATATAATCATCATCATTATTCTCCTGTCCGTAAAGCTGCATTTTCACTGGGCAACAATTGACGCGCAACATGTTGCACAACAAGTTGCCCAACATGTTGAAAGTCAGCGCGGAACTTTTGTTAATCAACGTTGACTGTCTACGCATCTACTACTTTACGTTAGTCGTTGACAACATGTCGCCAGCACTCGTTCGTTACACCACACTGCGGACATTGTTGCTCGTCACGTCTCCACTCGACAACAATTGATGCTCAACTAACGATGCTCTTTACAACAAACAACAAGCCGCGCGTCATGTTGCGCGCCAGATGGCAAAGTCGCGCGCTGTTGTGCAGCGTTGCCGTAAGTACATGTTGAGCGTCACGTGTCGCGCGCCAAATGTTGTCTAGTGGAAACGCGGCTTAATTTATTTGGGGTCGGCACAACATATTTTTCTTCCAAACTTCTCTATTACCCGTCATTTCGATAATCACCCTCTTTCTAGACATCATCTTATAACTTTATTATCATCTTTCACACAGCCCATACATCTTTTCTTTGGTCTCCCTACTAGGGGTGTTCAATAAAAACTGATAATGAGCATGCCGCAATTATCTGTTATTAAATGTTATTATATTTTTCGATGTAGTCACCTTTCAGGTTTATAAACTTTGTATACCTTTTTTCTAAACCTAAAATTACCTTTAAAAAATATCTTCTTGCTGATCCCTTAAAAAGTCGTTTACGGCGGCGACTACTGCGTTATCATCTTCAAATTTCTGGCCCCTGAGATGTGCCTTTAACCGCGGAAATAGGTAAAAATCACTATCAATCTGTCTGTCTAGGCTATGCCTGCCAGTATTTAATAAAAAAACAAAAAAACAAACACTATTTATTGAACACCCCTCCTCGTACATTCTTTTAGCCATTTTCCTCACTCCTCTGCTTTACGTACCCATACGATGACAACTGATTGCCACATAACTTTTCAGTCACCGGGGCCACTTCCAGACTTCTTTGGATTTCCGATAAAAACGTTAGGTAAAACATCACAAACAACATTAATTAAACATTTATGATACTAAAATATACATTAAATATTAAAATTACTCTAGACAATATTATACTGTCTAATAAATCTATAATTTCCTCTGTCTAAATAACACAACTAACTAAATATTTACATTAGGTACTAAATGAAATGACTGATTAAAGGGTTTTTAGTTGAACGTTTTTGTTCTCAGGAATTGATAACTTTGAAGGCCTTTTATTCACTCTGATTTCTTCAGTAGGTACCTACTCATCGGGCGTGGATTTATAATATTAAATACCTTACGTTGATAACGTCGATGGCGGGACGAGCTGGATAGGTCCCGTCAGAATTAGACGGAGTACGCGCGGGCTCGCGAAAGATGGAAGGAGTTGGGGGGGGGTCTTTGTCCAGGAGAGGGAGAGCGTAGACTAGAAAAAAAAAATCTGATGTCAGGTGTAACACTTTGACTTTGAGTATTCCAATTGAATAAGAGGTCAGCTACCACTGGTTCCAAACATGACGACTAGTTTCAAACACCTACTCATTGTCCAAAACAGAACTAGTCACATAATTATGTACATACTTTAAAATATTGCGAAAAAGCAAATTCGAAGCTAAAATATTTTATTTAGAGACGAGTTCAATTAGAGATAAAGTGAGAAAATAATCAATTGAGTCATCTGTCCCACATTCTTCCAAATAACGGTAATTTTGTCATGATAAGAAAGATAAGTGGAGGTATGTCGGTCTTTTGTTATGTCGCAAATGTGTGTGTTGTTTTGTGTCCTCGAAGGGAATGATTATTATAACTTACTTATGCAAATTAACATAACTGATAAATTATAAATTATTTATTTCTGTAAGTAGGTTTGTACAAACGCTTTAACACGTCAATCACATTTTTTTAACTAGATGAAGTCGGCACCCTTGTTTTCCTTGAAGGGGTGTTTAGTGCACTCACATTCACCAGTTATATTTTAAATCCCATTTATTAGGGGACCGGTTGATCCCGGTTGCCGGTTGATGGTAATAGGCTCGCCCCCTATTACAGGGGACTTAATGTGGGTGTACTAATAGTACACTTCTGCCCAACCCTTCACGGATTACAGGCGTGATGTTATGTTATGTTGTTATAATGTAGGTATTAGAGGACCATTCTGTTCATATTTACCGGGCACAAATCCACACTCCGGGTTACTCCTGAAGTATCCTAATCGAAAACTCACCCGGGAATCTAACCAGCGCCAGCTTCAGAATTGCGCTTAGGACGACTTAATGCTTCTTGTCATCAAACTAGAAACTGTGACGAGTAAAATTATATGAACTAAACATAATGTATGTTTGTGAATAATATTTTTTTTTTAAATCAGGGATGCAGTCTGAATTATTTTTTATAATAGGTACCACCTTCATTTCCCAAAGGATAATAGGTACTTGTACTTTTTTACACCGTAATAAGTCATGCCTGATGTAATAGGATGTGAGGAACAAATACTATAAATAAAGCTCAAACCGTAATAGGGAATGATACTCGTCACAGTGTGTGGAGTTGTGTATAGATAATGTTTATTGTTGATTAACATAGTTAAGCAGTTCTGTAATCGTGCTATGAACTAATCTGGGCCTTCATATTTAGGTCACAAATTACATTCAAACGTTTTAATTAGTAATAGAACCATTTTGATCTTTTAAAACAAATGAAAGTCTTTTATTATGTAGTTGATGTTGAAAACCTAATTTAGTAGGTATTTACTTTGTGTTATTTCAAGACAGAAAATAATTTATTTCAAGAAATCACGACATACCGCTAGGTCATTCATAATACTTCCTAGAAAACCTCAATCAATCTGCCCAGTGTTTTCCCAAATATGTTGGGGTCGGCTTACAGTCTTACCGAATTCAGATGAATACCAGTATTTTACATGAAGCGACTACCTATCTGACCTCCACAATAACGTGTGGGATCGGGGGACCCCCGTCCGGAACGAAGTTCCTTCTCACGTAGGATTTAAAACAAAAAACAAAATGGTCACAGGTGCCATCTTGGATTTACATTTTGACTTAACGATCGGGTTTAGTCACCTCAAAAACCATAAAAACGATAACCAAGGTGAAAAAATATAAAAATCAAAGCCGCCATCTTGGATTTACCTTTTGACCTCACTATCGGCTTTAGCACCCTCGAAAACCATAAAAACGATACCCATGATGACAAATTTACTTTAAACAAATCAGAGCCGCCATCTTGGATTTACATTTTGACCAAACTCACATTTTTCTCTATAAGCAGTGTACTCGGGCAATACATTTATTATATTACAATTATTATATTTTTATCCCACGACACTGTAATCACTTTCCTCTTTTCTTTTGTTTTTTTCTGCCGGCGTTCTTTCTCTCTCTCTCTCTTCCTCTTTGAATTAGAAGAAGACACTCGCAAGTATGAATGCTAAAAGCGTTACACTTTCTGAAACCTTACAAACCGCGTAAAAGAACTTCGTTCCAAAAAACATCCTAAAATTGTATTCCCCCGCGATATCCGTGACCCCGTGTCTCGAAGGACCTGTGACCACAACCAAAATAACATCAGTGCACATTTTTTACGGAAACAAATACGGGAAATCTTCACAGGCCGTCGCCCTATCCTAACTGGTGACGTCATGAACCCCTCATGTAAAAGGTTAAATTATTGGCGCTCAAAATTGGTAGGCCGAAGCTATGGCAGTGACAAATGGAGGGGCAGAACGGGTTCAGTATAATGTATTGTGAACCTAATAATGATGGTATAGTTTGAAATGATATACGCTGAAACTTCTACCGTTTTTTAAATGGTTGGGGACTTTAGTGAATTGAGGTAACTATTTTGGGGGATTGGCATATTTTTGGGAATATTTTTTATGGTATGGAACCTTTGTCAACGTAAAGTGTCTATGATAAAGTAAACTTTGCATAGTAATTTCTAGGGCAATGTTTGTGTAGAATCGTACTTCAGCATCACTCCCAATTTATGTTAAGTCGGGCAGCGTAACACGTTTTTTTTTCATAATTTTCTATTATTCAGAGGTTTACCCCCGTTTCACTATTTACGAAATCATTCTACCATGTTTTTCAAATAACAAAATAACAGTATTCTTTTCTCGGTTATTGGCTTAGTACCTGGGCAACTGAGCTCTCCTCGGATGAAAATACGGAGAAAACGAATTTTCCCAGATATGAGACCTAGTTTGATCGATTTTTGCCCGCGTAAACCCCCAATATTGCCACTTTCAACGAAATAAAGAAAGAAAGAAAAATGCGTTTATCGGCATTGTAGCAGAAAAAGACACATTAAAACTATAAAACAGAAAACAGCCGTCGTTAGAGCCGTTTTGGAGAACATGTTCTTGAAAACGGCTCTAACGACGGCTTACATTACAAATATTTACATAAAAATATTGCTCATTTAATAGGATGTCTTTTCCAGAATCCACCAAACCATTTTAAGTTTCAACAACACTACATTAGTGTTCACATATTAATGTGTGTACATGTTCTATGTTAAAGGGATTTGTTTCCATTATGCGAGGGCTATGGCAGCTGTCGGTGATAATTCCAACACCGGATATCTATTAGATCGTCAACACTTTCACGAGTGTTCATCAGCGTAACCTTTTTAGGGGTATGAGGAACAGGGTGTAAAGTTCACTCATCCACCATAGAAAAGGGAGGATCCTCCGACCAGACGGGTGTCGTGTCTGGCGGGCAACTGCCCAATGATTGATATTGGATTTTTGTATATATGTTCACTGCACGGTAAACTCTAATTGCGCGATGCAGGATTTTTGAGACGTCAGGATTTTTGTGTGACGTCAGGTCTTTGATGCGTAGTTCGAATGTGGCGATGTAGGTACCGCCACACCTTAATAGTCAGCCCTGCTTTCAATCTAACTGGATGACTAATTGTTATACATTAACATTTTTGCATCACTCGTGCTGACACACAAGGCTAATGCCAATGGAAAATACATTCAATTAGACAGCATAGCTTCCCCATTGTGAGAATAGCACAAAACCTAGAAATTAATAATTTACTCCATGGCCTCAATTCTGTAGGGACCCGAAACGTTAAAAAATTGTACAAAATGAAGATAAATCTTCGTGCCTTTCTATCTTTTTTCCTTTTATTCGAATAAATAAAGAGATGGAGACGGCACGTTTTGTTTAACCGACTTAGAGAATAAAGGGCTTTTTTCCGCGTTCATGCACGTATTTTATAAGGGGAATAAAGTCAGTACGGTGCGTTTTATTTACAAAGAAACATGACTTAACAAAATTAAACGATTAAAATAAATCTGTAGGAGCAGATGGTTTTGATAAAACATTAGGTAATTATAATCTCTATTTTCATGTCATGGAGCATGAGAGATGTAGCAAAATTCAAGTTTAGCAACACCTCAGAAATTAATTCATCATCTGCCTAGCCTTTTCCCAACTATGTTGGGGTCGGCTTCCAGTCTAACCGGATGCAGCTGAATACCAATATTTTACATAGAGCGAATGTCTATCTGACCTCCAAAACCCAGTTACTGGGTAACACGATACCCCTTGGTATGACTGGTTGTCAGACTTACGGGCTTCCGACGACCCGCAACAACTGACAAAGATCTACAAATGAGAGCCGGGACCAACGGCTTAACGTGCTTTCCGAGTCACGGAGTCTTGGTATGTAAAGAGAGTCACCTATCCACTGACTAACTTGTGCAAGCGTAGCTTAACGTGATTGATTAACCCGTGCGGCAATATTTTCTTAGCCACAAACTCCTCAGTAATTAATTAATAACTAAATATCATGGTAAAACAATCTAAAGAGTTTAACGGTCTTTAGTATCTTTTCTTGTCGTCCCTATATCTACATTATTATAGTAATGTAGAATAGTGAGCTGTAAAAGCAAGATTTAATGCCACCAATTTTCCAGTGTGAGAGAGAGAGACAGAGCTAGACACGGCTGCTAGCACCATCCCGTTTTCGCAGTGGAATAATGATGGCATTAATACTTCATAATACTACCCCAGGACAAAAAAGGCAAGCTACTTCGAAGCGCGGAAGCGATCAAAGGTCGAAAGGATAAGTTTGAAGCGCTGCAAACACTTCTATAAGTTTGAAGCGCTGCAAACACTCCTATCCGATTACACTAAGGCTGCGATGCTTTTAAGCTCCAAATGAAAGTGTTCAAACAAAGCTTCGATTCTAAAAAGAACTAACAAATATTCGTACTTTTATTTATAGCTAGTGATTTATGCGATAGTAGGTTTTTTTTTGTTTAGAAACACTGCCGCGGGTATTTTTTTTTTTTGTTTAGAAACTCTGCCGCTGTTAAAAAAAACATGATGTAATTTAAAATGGATCAATTTCCTGAATTAAAAAAAACGCAATACATAAACTTTCAGATTTTTTTTTTATGTTTAAAATACAATTTTTTTGTGTCTTTATTATTAAAACGTTCGTTATTTTTTTCTATTTCTAACTGACGGAACCAATTTAGTATTGTGATAATTTACGTGAAGTGAACTGTCATTCAATCTGGACGTTAGGGAATCTATTGAGCGCAAGGATTGACAGCTCACTTCACACTTAACTTCACCTAACTTTTCACGGTGAGATTTTTACAGAATAGACCGGCTGGTAGTCATCAGAATATATTTAATAATCATTTGGTTGGTTAAAAAAAAACATTTTTATCAATCCGATAAGCACGTGTATCAAAACAGATTATTTGTTATCTCGTACCTACGTAGATTCAGTTTAATAGACTGAAGTGTCAAATTAACGTACGGTCAGCAACGAAAGTTGGTTAACATTGCTACTTCAACGTAGCTATATTCTGCACAAGTGCAAATTGACGGCGTCTTTATGTTGTAACAGTAGGAGCAATTTTCGTAGTGAAACTGTTACCACTGATGTACAGATGTTTTTCCCACATAATTTAAAGTTACGTTTGCATTTACTTCATTATTTTTCATACTTTCATATTTGCACATTTCAATGATTGAAAACGTCATTTGTTACACGATGTTTTACAGTATTCACTGCCCCCAAAACAGACACAATACTTAAACAATCACCATGAACAATGTGTTTCAAATTCATCAGACAGGTTAAGGGTTAGCCGAGTTTCTTAGCTGACTGTACCAACCCTCTACCACAAACTGACATAGCTTAATGACAGCGCAATTACTTTTAGATTGGATGTGCTACGGTGGCTGTCTTAGCGATGAGATTGTCACTTAGTAGTGATACAGTGAAGTGTCGGTAGACCGCAGAGGTAATGGAGGGACCGGCTTGTATAATTTTAGGCAGTAAAAGCCGAAATAGCTTAGACATCAGACTGGTGATTGGAATATTCTGTTTTGAAACATCAAAATCAAATTATGTAGGTATTTCAAGTAGGCCGATAAAAGGCACCTTTGATCGTCAAAAAAAAGAAAATAGATTTATAAAACAATTGTAGCACCTTCCAAAATGTAGTTCCGAATGGGTAAGAAACTCCATGGAACAGTTACCTTTATAAAATATTTTACGAAATTTTAGATACATTATATAATGATTTGAAGACGATGTACCTGGAATAAAATAAAATCAGTGTAGTTACTCCAATTTATAAAAAGTATTAGGAACTCGGATACTTAGCAAAAGCATGCTTAGTTGAATCGAAGGGAATTACATTTATAAGTTAACTACTAGATATCAATATCACAACATTTATTATTATTACTAATATTTAATCTCTATCTAGCATATTTTATTTTGCGATATCTATTCCGTGGATTAGCGATAAGACTACCTTATAGATATAATTTAAAAGCTAACTCACTGGTGTACAATAAACAATAGCTAATATAATTTTATATAGAATCTACTTATTAAAAACGTCGATTGATGTTCCATTATCAATAAAACTTAAGAATTAGTCCTACATCATCATCATTTCAGCCGAAAGACGTCCACTGCTGGCCATAGGTCTCCCCCAAGCACCGTCACTTCGACCAGTTCTGTGCTTCTCGCATCTAGCGCATTCTCGCGGCCTTCACCAGGTCATCGGTCCACCTTGTGGGGGCCGTCCAACGCTACGTCTTCCGGTACCGGTCGCCATTCCAGAACCTTTCGTCCCCATCGGCCATCTGTTCTGCGAGCAATGTGCCCTGCCCACTGCCACTTAAGTTTGGCAATTATTCGGGCTATGTAGGTTACCTTGGTTCTTCTATGGATCTCTTCATTTCTGATTCGATTACGTAAGTAAGTAATTAAGTAATACATTTATTTGTTAGAATAGTGTTGTTACATAGGTGTTACACATAATATGATGTCCATAATATTCTGCTCTTTCCAGAAAATAAGGAAACGTTAAATACTATGAAATACAATGTCAGGGGTTATAATGTTAAGAATTATTAAATACAATGTCAAGGGTTATTAATTATAATGTCAATAATTATTAAATACAATGTAAGGGGTTATTAATTATAATGTCAAGAATTATTAAATACAATGTCAGGGGTTATTTATCATCCGGGTGTCACCACTGTGTGGATCGCCCGGAGGACACGGTGGAGCATACGGTTGAGGTGTGCCCTGCTTGGGCGGAGCACCGCCGTGTCCTCGCGGAGGCGATTGGCGGCGGTGACCTCTCGCGTCCGGCCCTGGTTCAGGCCATGGTACGGAGCGAGAGGGCATGGGAAGCCGTCACCTCCTTCTGCGAAGCAGTAATGCTCGCGAAGGAGGAGGCGGAACGCGTGAGGGAAAGGCAAAGTTTGCGCCCTCACGCCCCTAACCGCCGCCGTTGGAGACGCCCTGGGCGTCGGGAATCCCAGGCGGATTTCCGGCCACCATAGGCGCGGGCTTGCGGACGGCGAGCAACGGGCAGCTCGCCGTCCGATAAGGACCAGGCCCGGGTCGATGGCGCGTCGTGTTCCACGCGCGCCTCAAAGAGATGTCAGCAAAAATGACGGGGTCCGCTAGGACCGATGCCTGCCAGGGTTGCGGGAAAGTCCGAAAGGGATACCGGGACCTTGGCAACAGGCAAATGAAGGAACACGGGTGGGTTTTAGTCAGTAAAAGTCTGACACGCCCTTCCGCTCCGCCCAGAGCGGGAGAAGTCATTGGATGATTTCCCACCCTCAAAAAAAAAAAAAAAAAGGGGTTATTTATCATAATGTCAAGAATTATTAAATACAGTGAAGAAAAACGGACAAATAAAAAGGAAAACTTCAAGCATAGCAAGCACGTTGTCCTACTCACAACGACTAATCCATCAAACAAAAATATAATTCAATCCGCCGCCACCGTATTCCTTTTGCATCTGATCCAAATTGCAACCCCAAAACAAAATAGGTATTTGAATACCAATACTTATTGAAAATATACAATTAATTAATCTATCAAAGAAATAATATTAATTAATCGGTGATAAGCCAAATTTTCGGAAAAGTGGAGTTCAAAGGATATCCGTACTTTGCCGTTTGGTTTTTGTTTTGTGTAACAAATGATCAGGAAAATGTGTCCTCTGAATGTTTAGTGGTTAAGGCATTGTTGACACAAAAATTAATTGATGTTTTGTTGTTGTTCTCGCACGAAATATGCTGCCGTTTAAGAAAATCCAGTTTGTTTTTCTATCTCATTCTTAAATCAAATTCAAATCAAAAAAATCCTAATACAAATTCGCCATCCATCCATCTCATAAATGCAAAAGTGAGTTTGTTTATTTGTTACGCTTGCACGCTAAAACGACTGAACAAATTTTGATGAAATTTGGCACATGGGTAGACCATGATCTAGAGAAAGACAAAGGCTCCTTTTCATCCTGGATTGCAGGTGAGTTCGCAGGCAACAGCTTGTACTTTTTTCCGTTCTATCTAAAATCTTAAGTCTAGACTGTGTGGGTAATCGGCTAAGTCTTGAAAACCGATATTATTATTATTTCTGACTGATTTTCTGCTAAAATCGAAAGGTCATTTCTTACTTATGAGGACCTAAATCTAGCGTTTCCGAAGACTGCGGTGGCCGTTACATAGCGTCCGCAATTTACCGGCAAATGACGTCAATGAAACGTTATTACTCGGCGGCCTGTAGCGCATTGTGAGTGCACCGTGCACACTTCGATGATTCGATATAATACCAAAACAAACAGGTTTTTTTGCTGAGACCGTTCTTGTTGTTTTGTTTTTGTAATTATGTATAATTATATATTATTTTAATATGTATTTGTCGGCGTCGCATCGTAAACAGCACGTGCAGCGGGTAACGCGGTAGCGCCATGGCGCCGTAGCGCGCTACGTCATTCTCCCACCTCCTCGCTGCTGGGCGGAGTTAGTGCGTGCTACGTCGTAGCGCGCTACGTCGTTGCCCTACCTCCAATACTGCCGTATAAAAGGGGCCGCACGGCGGCGAAATGACATTCTAACTTCAGGCGTTGCCCGGTGCACAGGTTGTATTGCTCTTAATTATTGTTACTCTGCCTCTCTGCACATTGTTGCTCTTTTGTGTGAAATAAACTTTACTGTTACTGTACTACTGAGTGTCATGACTATTTTCTAAGGTGTTAAATTAATTATTTCTTTAAACTGATTAAGTGTAGTTTCGTGTAAAACGAATTAATTAAATAATTTATAATAAACCCTAATTTCTTACTATTGAAAGTACCTCTTTTATTTTACAATATGTCTGATCCTGTGCCGTCATCAGAAGTGGGATCAGACCCACTCCCACCTTTATCTGGGACTGCCGGCAATTTAATACAGGAACAAATGTCTTTTTTTTCGGCTAGTATGGAGTCAATTTTTAAAAAAATAGCCGATAGTATGACACCTCGCCACATGACACCCAGTATGCAGTCAATGCTGGTTCCTTTCGATCCTGATGCACCGGAAACCGACATTATCAACTGGTGTGCGTTAAGTGAGATCGTAATTGAGAGTAAAAAGCTAGAAGGTGTAGACCTTATTTTAGCCCTCACTCACTCTTTAAAGGGCCGCGCCGCCATGTGTCTTACTAGAATCAAGCCAGATAATATTTCATGGGTTGCTATTAAAGAAATGTTGATCTCTAAATTTTCCAAACCCATGACAATGCAGGATCATTTTGATTTAATTATCAAATTTCAAATTGATAATAAAGAAACCCCAGCCGAGGCAGGAATACGGTTGTGGCAACTTATTGAAAAGGTTCCTGATGCAAATTTACCAGAAAATGTAGTGACCGGTTTTGCCATATCTCTCCTGTCACAGTGTGATGACAAAATTCGCCGTGAACTCAATTCTGTCGTCATAAACGATAAGAATCAACTCTTCCGTACGCTGCGCAGCTTCTCACTAAAGAGAAGAAATGAAGAACCGGGCACGTCCGAATCAGACCCGAAAAAGCCCCGTCCGTCAACACCATTTCGGGGAAACTGCAATTTCTGCGGGAAGGTGGGTCATCGAGGGCAGGACTGTCGGCTCAGACAGCACATTGCTTCAAAAAGTACAGCTGTTTCAGCAAAAACTCCACAGACGAACCCTGGGGTGACCTGCTTCGTATGTGGCGAGTCTGGTCACGTGGTCACCACTTGCCCTAAACGCTGGAAGAAGAAAGAAGACCACACACCGAGCAACACCAGCAAACAAGTGAACCTGTGTTCCAGGTCAGCGCGTGGTGTTCTGGAAATACATGGTATGCAATTTCCTTTCATATTTGATTCTGGGTCTGAGTGCAGCCTTATGAAGGAAAGTAACTGTGATCTTCTTACTGGTGAAAAGTTTCATGAACAAGTACTTTTAAAGGGGGTTGGTTCTAATAACGTTAATTGCTCACTCCAAATAAAATGTCCAACCATGGTACAAAACTGTCTTCTCGATGTTATATATTATGTATTGCCTGACGAATGTCTCAATGAAAACATATTATTAGGCCGCGACATTTTAGAGCAAGGAATATCCGTTGTGGTTAGCAACGATGCCTTAACTTTTTCCACAAATAAAATTTCAAATCTTAGTTCTAAATTAGAAATGCCTCTTGACATTAATTTAATTGACACCGACCTTACCGGTAAAGAAAAGGAACTTTTGATTGAAATACTAACTAAATATTCCTCATATTTTATACAAAATCTTCCCACTACGCGTGTTAAGACCGGTGAGCTAAAAATCGATCTAATAGATCAAAATAAAACTGTACATAGGCGTCCTTACAGGCTATCACCCACCGAGTTAGGAATTGTTAATGACAAGGTTCAAGAATTACTAGATGCTAACATAATTCAAGAAAGTTCTTCGCCTTTCGCGAGTCCTATATTATTAATTAAAAAAAAGGACGGTAGCGATCGTATGTGTGTTGATTACCGGGAACTCAATAGCAATACTCGACCAGACGGCTATCCTTTACCACTAATTAGTGATCAAATCGATAAGTTACATGGGGCCTGTTTCTTCTCTAGTTTAGATATGGCCTCTGGTTTTCACCAAATTTGCGTCCATAAGAAGTCTATAGAAAAAACTGCCTTTGTTACACCCTCGGGTCAGTTTGAGTACCTAACCATGCCGTTTGGTTTAAGAAATGCTCCACAGGTTTTTCAAAGGGCTATAAATACTGCACTTAAACCTCTAAAAGACGATAGAATTCTGGTTTACATGGATGACGTACTTTCTGCATCAGAGACTGTTCAAGAAGGGTTGGTTCGTTTAAATAGATTGCTAGATATATTGTCTAAAGCTGGATTTTCTTTTAACTTTAAGAAATGTTCATTTATGAAGACAAAAATTGAATATCTGGGTTTCGTAATATCCTCTGGAAAAATTAGACCAAATCCCCATAAGATTGAAGCCCTAAAAAATATCCCTCCTCCAAGTACCGCTACTCAGGTCCGACAATTTATAGGCCTAGCAACATATTTTCGACAATTCATTCCAAATTTCTCAAAATTGATGAAACCATTGTATCCTTTAACCGCGGTCAAAAAGGGAAAAATTAATTGGACCTGTGAACATAATAACGTACACAAGAAAATAGTAAATTATCTAACTTCTGAGCCAGTTTTAAAAATCTTCGACCCTTCTTTACCCGTTGAACTCCACACTGATGCAAGCAGTGAAGGATATGGGGCTGTTCTTATACAAAAAAATAATAGTCTGCCTCATGTTGTCGCTTATTTTAGTCACAAAACCACAAGTGCAGAAAGTCGTTATCATTCGTATGAATTAGAGACATTAGCCGTAGTTAAATCTGTGGAACATTTTCGACATTACCTATACGGGCGTAAATTTACGGTTTTTACTGACTGTAACGCCTTAAAGGCCTCTCATTCCAAAAAGGACCTTACACCTAGGGTACATAGGTGGTGGGCAATTTTGCAGTCGTATGACTTTGATATCATTTATAAAGAGGGAAAAAATATGGCACATGCAGATTTCCTTTCACGTAATCATGCTGAAACTACATCTTTTACTCATAAACCAGCTAAAATTGTAAATTTGTCTGAACTGGAAAGGAGTTGGTTATCTGTGGAACAACAACGCGATTCTGAAATATCACACATTACTTCCAAATTCCGGTCAAATGACTTACCGTCTGAAATATCACACACATACGATATTAGGCAGGGCATACTTTATCGTAAAATCGAACGTAATAAAACCACTAAATGGTTACCCATATTGCCTCACTCTTTAACCTGGTCAATGATTAATCATGTACACAGCGAAATAAAACACCTTGGTTATGAAAAAACACTCGATAAATTATACGATCTTTATTGGTTCCAAAATATGTCCAAACTTGTTAAAAAATTTGTAGATTCGTGCGTCTTTTGTAAGGCTTCCAAAGGTCCATCGGGTGCCCAGCAGGTCCGTCTGCATCCAATCCCAAAATTGGCCATTCCATGGCATACAATTCATTTAGATTTAACAGGCAAACTCAGCGGAAAAAGCGAGCGTAAAGAGTATTGTTCCGTGCTTATTGATGGTTTTACAAAATTCGTTTTGTTAGAGCATACCCTAACCCTAAATGCATCCGATGCCATTAAATCGCTTAAAAATGCAGTGAACTTATTTGGCGCTCCTAAAAGAATAGTTGCAGATCGTGGTAGGTCTTACGATAATACTGAATTTAAGAATTTTTGTAAAGATAATCGTATCGATTTACATTTAATTGCCACTGGTTCCAGTAGGGCCAATGGCCAGGTTGAGCGTGTCATGAGGACATTGAAAAGTATGCTCACTATAGCTGAAACAGATTCGGATAGCTTATGGCAAGATCATGTAGGTGATATCCAATTAGCTCTGAATAGTACTCGTTGTAGAGTAACAGGGTTCACGCCCTTGGAATTAATGTTTGGCATTAAGGGTAGTTCATTGGGGATATCAAAAGTATCTACTAATTATCCTGATGAAGATAGGTTAAACCTCGAAACCATTCGATCCGATGCTTCTGCTAGCATAAAAAGGCTGGCCCAATATGACACAGGTCGATTTAACAAGGGTAAAGCTATAGTAAAACCTTTTTCAGTAGGTGACTTTGTCTTTGTTAAATGCGATGAGAGACACCAAACGAAACTAGACCATAAATACAAAGGCCCCTTTAAAATAACCGATATTTTAGAAAATGATAGGTACGAATTAAAACACATAAATGGAAACAATAGAGTCTACAAATTCTCTCACGAAAAATTGCGTGAAGTACCCCGTGGTCAGGCATTCCTTTCGGAAGTCGCAGAAAATTATGATGAGGATGACGTGTCGGCGAATAATACAACCATAGAGGTTCTTGATCATGAGGCTAGACAACAGATTAGCAATGATGATATTCAGTCTACTGATAGTGATACTATCTCTGCCAATAGTGATACTATCTCTGCCAATAGTGATACTATCTCTGCCAATAGTGATACTATCTCTGCCAATAGTGATACTATCTCTGCCAATAGTGATACCATCTCTATCAATGGTGATACCATGTCTGCTAAAAGTAACACTATATCTCATAATAATGTAAATTGTAAAAATCCTGGTTTACGTGCTGTTTCAGTAGAATCTATTGGCCCTGAATCAATTAAAATTGTAACAGAAGCACTTGTACATCATCCAAAATAATAAGCTATTTGTTAATTAAGCTAAAGGAACTTGTAACGGCCTAGCTAGATCCGGTCCAGTTTAACTGAAGGGATACACCTGAAGGGCAAAACAATTGCCGGACCAGGGAGCTGATCTTGTAGGGTCATAGTTGATCGGACCAAGAAACATGTCTTGTAGAGTCATAGCTGACTGGACCAAGTGGTTAAATATCTGAAGGGTCTAAATAGACCGGACCAGAAACAATAGCAGGATGACCAAACGGTACTTAATCAGTTTTTCATGTTCTAGATGTTGTATAGGCTGAGCGTACGAGGACGTCCGCACGTCAGCATGGCCGTGTCGGCGTCGCATCGTAAACAGCACGTGCAGCGGGTAACGCGGTAGCGCCATGGCGCCGTAGCGCGCTACGTCATTCTCCCACCTCCTCGCTGCTGGGCGGAGTTAGTGCGTGCTACGTCGTAGCGCGCTACGTCGTTGCCCTACCTCCAATACTGCCGTATAAAACGGGCCGCACGGCGGCGAAATGACATTCTAACTTCAGGCGTTGCCCGGTGCACAGGTTGTATTGCTCTTAATTATTGTTACTCTGCCTCTCTGCACATTGTTGCTCTTTTGTGTGAAATAAACTTTACTGTTACTGTACTACTGAGTGTCATGACTATTTTCTAAGGTGTTAAATTAATTATTTCTTTAAACTGATTAAGTGTAGTTTCGTGTAAAACGAATTAATTAAATAATTTATAATAAACCCTAATTTCTTACTATTGAAAGTACCTCTTTTATTTTACAATATGTCTGATCCTGTGCCGTCATATTTTTATTACTAGTTATTTATATTATAATTATTTATTAGGTATGTTGAAACTGTATGTACTTCCCGTCACTTGTCCTTATGGGTTCATTCGAAAACCAGCGTCAGACAGTATCTGTCTGGCATTAATGCTGAAATGAACCTTTTTGGCGCAGCCGTGAGGCACACACTATTGTTTTAAAAACAATACAATACTTTTTTTTTTTGTTATTTGTATTTTGTGTTTCATGAACTGTGTCCAAATAAACTTTATTCTTTCTTTCTTTCTTTCTTCTTTCTTTATTATGAAGAAGTTGGTATGTTTTCTTAGAGAGCCTATGTTCACACTGTAAAATCAAACCCCGGTGCCATAATTTTCATGACAGCCATCATGGCGGCCGTTATGTGGCGGCCACCGCTCTTTTAGGAAACCGGAGCTTTAATAAGTGGTCGTTAACGGTTTGGGTTTTGACGCTTACAAACCCTTCTATCTTTCTTTAAATAGTTAAATATCGCATCATTATGTATCGAAACGCCTCAAAACTTCTTCTAGGTCCCAACTAAAATATTTTCTCCCATAACTAATCAGAAAAGCAATAAACTTGGTAAACTTGTTGCACGGTTCTGTGCAACGACGTTAGTGTGCAAGCTACTTGACTTACAAATACCTGAATCCATTTATGTATGAATTTCTTTGATGTGGTTTTTGGTAAATGACGGGAATTAGTTGCAAAGGTAAACTTTTAGCAAAGTAATTTATTTGGAGACCAGGGGGCCTGAACCGGCCACATTAGCAATTCCTCTAAAAGCAGTTCATTTCCTGAATCCCAGCTGTCATTAGCAATTCCTCTAATTTGACTTAAAAGCAATTCATAATTTGTGGACCATTTTACGAATCTCCATAGAAAACTGTCAAACAGATGAATTATTTCGTAATATGAATTACACGCAGATCATAGTTATGAATTGTAGGTTTGTGACATTTTCCGATGATTCATAATATGTTCATATTATGATTCTGCTAAAGTGACCGTTTTAAGCCCCCAGTAATGGTAAACAAAATGAATGGAAACAAAGTTAGAGAAAAACGCTGAAATGACCCTTATGTAACATTTTTAAAGAAAGTTGAGATGACGTCGTTTTTCTCTATTACCCTGTATACTTCCAGTGTAATCTGGACAGTCAGTAAACTTGAATTATCAGGGTATTCTTGTTGCCGTAAAGGGAGAATTTTTAGTGCTAATAGTTTTAGAGATCTACTCTTTCTGTCATCAGTATGGTACTCTTAAAAGCTCTTAAACTACAAACAGTAAGTTACAACAATAACACCTAACAATAACAAAGAAAAGGTTCTTATGTGTTTGTTTATTTGCTATCAATTGCCAGTGTTGTAATACAGATAATCGTCAATAGTATTACCGTGCGTTTGCACTGGCGAATTATTTACGACAGAACATGTTGAAATCTCTAGTTCCTGTCAAAAATTGTATTGAACAATCAAAATCAAAATATTTTATTTCACATAAACCTACATGGGCACTTATGAAACGTCAGAAGCTAGGTGCACGTTCCAATTGGTTCCAATTGGTCGGCCTATGGAGAAGAGCCGGCAAGAAACTCTACGGTTACTCTTTTAAAAATAATTGGCTTCTACAATATTTTCAAATTAGTGTTAGTAGGCATTAACAGAAAACAGAAATTTCAACATGTTTTGCCTTGAATGTTTCGCCAGTGCAAACGCACGGTAACGCAATGTATTGTGATTGGCCCGGACATCAAGCAATAGACAAAATTGACAAACTTACTTTGCTTGAATAAGAGGCTTTTGGCTGCTCTGTATGTACGTTTTTTTGTATTCTTTTTTTGTAATGTGCGTTTCGTTTGTGCAGAATAAACAATTTTTCTTTCTTTCTTTCTTCGAACGGTAATTCGCGATACCTACCATTACTGCTAGCGTTCACGGTAGAATCTTATTAGGTCACAACTCACTGAGAGATTCTGTACTGTAATATATTCTAAGAATATTACCGAAATGGCGCTCGAAAGTAATGTGGCACTTACGAAAAATATATGTACTTTTTTTTTTTTTTTGTTAGTAACCCTATGACTATTTTTTTGGTTGCTTCTCCAAAATGTTATCTTGACACTTATGCGGTTTTTACCAGAGTTATTGGTAGTTACGTGGTATTGAACTATTCCTGAAGCTACATCTCTAAACAACAATAAAAGATGAATAAAATAAAATGCGAAAGCTTCGGGGTAGCCCGCGAAATTCAAATTTTCTTACGTTTTTAGGGTTCCGTACCCAAAGCGTAAAATGGGACCCTATTACTAAGACTCCGCTGTCTGTCTGTCTGTCTGACTGACTGACTGTCTGTTTGTCTGTCTGTCTGTCTTTCCGTCTGTCACCAAGCTGTATCACATGAACCGTGATAGTTAGACAGTTGAAATTTTCACAGATGATGTATTTCTGTTGCCGCTATAACAACAAATACTACAAAACAGAATAAAATAAATATTTAAGGGGGCTCCCATACAACAAACGTGATTTTTTTTGTAGTTTTTATAGATAATCGTTCGCGAGTCCGACTCGCACTTCGCCGGTTTTTTCAATTTGCAGGTCAGTGTCAGGTTGTATGTTAATCAAAATATGATTCGCGATTTGAATTTCGCGGGCTACCTTAGCACATCCCCCATAGCTTATTAGCTCCATAATTCCCCAACATCTTTACTTAAGCGGAAGATTATTCTTGTCGTTATTTTCCAAATATTTCGTTCATATAAAGTGGGGAGCATAGATCGTTCGCCCTTGAGCGTCAAGAAAATTAGTCCTTAGACAAACGGTGGTTCGTCCCCACAATAAACTCTTTGGCTGTGGTACAAGTGATAAAAGTCAGGTGCGGAAGTAACTATCGAACATATTTTTTTTAAATTGAAAACTTGATTTTGTTTTTATGAACTTTCTGAATACAGGTGATATATCTAATGTAGCAAAGTTTTCTATAAAAAGTAAGAAACTCAGTTTAGAAATTCGGTTTCAATATAGGACTTAATATTATTCATTAATATTTAATTTTAATAAGAAGGAGGTTTTATCAAGTCTTGTTTGTCTTATAAAGTCTGGTTCTCACTGTTCTCCCCATGTTTCTTATAGCATGTGCTTTTATAATAATACTATGAATTTACCTTAAACCGGAGACAATTGATATGTTTGAGATCTATTGCCATCAACCTTGCACCAATCCAGACTCCGGGTTGTTACTGAGAAATTCCAGATGGAAAAACCCAATAACACTTTATCCGACCCCGGGATTCGAATCCAGGATCTCATGCTCAGCAGTAGCGCTTGTGATCACTACCCTAACGAGGTAGTCTGCAATGATATATTATTTGCTATATTGAGACCATTTCATGGAAGCGGGAATATAATGAACATAAGGACGATGTGGGCCCATTAGGGGACCATTAGGAAACAGAAGGCCCTTTCCGGCCGTCGCGGACAAAGAACTCAGAGGATGATTGGCGATTTTTGGTAATTGGAGAGGCCGGTACATGGAGCGAGAAGAGGAAGAGGTCTCGGTCACCTTTTTACATTGAGAGTTACTTTTTATGTCTTTCTGTTCTACTTGCAGCCTCCCTGGGCCCGCTGCTTTGTTTGTTTTTCATTAATTGGATTTAAAAAGTGTTCAATAAATATAAACATTTTCTATTGTATCTAGAGTGTGTTGCATAAGATAAATAGATAGAATACTCTTTATTATGTACACCATGAAAATTACAGTCATTTTAGAAATTTTTCATCGGGTGAAACAATGGGCGGTCTTATCGCTAAAAGCGATCTTTTACAGACAACCCATATAGAGATTATAATTCATCCAACATTTTATACACCAATAAAAATATCTACATTTCAAAATTATACATTTTTTAAAGCTAAAGCTAAAGAGACAAAAACCCGCTTGTAAGTAAATAAAACCAAACCAAGTCATTTAGATGCAAAAGAAACCCTGGTTGCAACCCACTTGATTGCCAAGGGTGGAAAACTGTTCACAGCCCCGACTGTTATCTATTCAATTAACGAATGCGATCATTCGATTAGCATAAGAACCCTAAATTCTATTTTCATTTAAATCTGAACATTTTGAACTGGAAATCTAAATGTGATGAATAGTCCGAGAGACTGTGAAGTTTATCTGATTACGATTCGATTATCTTCTAATCAATTAACAATACGCAGCAGATCTCTGATTCGAAGCAAATCTAATACCCTTGTGAATGGCACCCATTAATTTGCTCAATCCTTAATGAGCTCATTAAGTAAGGGATATATAGGTAGAACGTGAATTAGTTATCTTTCGTTTTTCACGGAATTTTATAAGGTTTTAAAACGATCTTTGAATCTATAGTACATTACTGTCGCGGCCTGCAATAAGGGAATTGATGGACGATCGTGAAAATGAGGGCCGAGGCGAAGCCGAGGCACTCATGCGTGAGTCCATCAATTCCTGATTGCAACAATTGATTCTATATAAAAGTATGCAAAATCATTTACATTACGCAACATAAAATATACATCTAATTAGTAGCCATATGTCATCAACGAGTACCATAAGCCAATAAACCACCCAAAAAAAAAAAACGAACATAACGAAATAGAACAGAATAATATAATCAACTTATGTTCCCACTAAAACGGTGATTTGGGCTTGCTCTCTGTGAGATTCCCTGGCCGTAATCTGCCACACATACACGAATTCACTAATCCTATAGTAATGTGTTCGAATGTTTTGGTTTTAGGACACTATTTTTGTTACAGGCCGTAAAAGGCTTTATGATTATTAATGGGCGCATTCGATAGTCGTCTTAAAGCTAAATCAAATTTTATTTTACAACGTGCTAAGTCTCATAATTGCAAGTCAATAGCGTTTCCGTGCCTGTAGAAGTAAAATCGTGATGGTTTGGTGATTGCCTGAAAAAAAAAACTATTATATCAAAAAATTATGTCAATAATTATTACCTTTCGTTATTCTTATAAATAGAACGTGATTCAGTAGGCTTCACACCTTATTATTACTTCGTCGTCCCTAATAATATTTATCAATACGGTCCGAAATCTCAAAGCTTTTAGATATTAAAAGCCAGCCAAAACACGTAATATATTTTGTTTATTGTTACTTTTAGTAACATTCATACAATTTCATTACCACTGCTCCCAAAACGGTGAAGGAAATCGAGAGAAATAAACAATGAAATCGCGAAAAAAAAAAACAGCTGTTCCCTACATGTTCGCATAGCTCGTCAAAATATAGAGAACAGCTGCTTTTTTTTTGCGATTTCATGGTTGGTTCTATAGTGAATGTTATTTTCCATACATATTATAAAACAAAGTCCTGCGCCGCGTTTGTCTGTCGTCCTGTACGCAATATACTCAAAAACGACTGCACCGATTTTCATGCTGTTTTCAGCAATGGATAGAGTGGTTCTCGAGTATAGGTTCTTTAGTATATTACAACCGACATCCACGAGGGTGAAGTCGCGCGGATCAGCTAGTGATGAATAAAATTACCCCTTAAAAGATTTCGTATATGAAAAAATACACCTTGTGTATATATTTTTGCTGAACTTGACCTGTATATTATATTGTGTGCCTTTTAGTCTGTGTTATATAAACGTATTTTCTTTGATTCTTTATTTATATTTGTCATGGCGTAAAACCTGTGCGAAGAAGGGGCAGGTCGCTAGTGTTGATATAAAATCATTCTGCTTTCTGTGCTTTGTGTGGGAAGTTGATACCCACACGGAATAAATATTTATATGGCCCGCAAATGTCAAAGATCCCTAACTCTATAGATTTACATAAGTCAACAATAATTTTACAACAACTGTGTGAAAGCGTGGATTCCCCATTTAACTTTGGTAATTACTTCATTCCAATTGACTTTTAAACTTTTTGGTATTTGACGTTTTACATCCAAAAATGAATATGTGTTCGAAATTGTTGACGAGAATGTAGCATTTTAACCGAATTCAAAAAGGAGGAGTTTATATGTTTTTCTGTATGTTTTTTTAAATCCTGTTTTCATCGATATTTTCGTCAACATTCATTCTGCCTAGCCTTTTCCCTACTATATATTGGGGTCGGCTTCCAGTCTAACCGGAACATATTTTCGTCAATAATGCAGCAATGGACCGATTTTTAGGGTTCCGTAGTCAACAAGGAACCCTTATAGTTTCGCCATGTCCGTCTGTCTGTCCGTCCGTCTGTCCGTCTGTCCGTCTGTCCGCGGCTTAGTTCAAAGACCGTTTTGTACTAGAAAGCTGTAATTTGGTATGGATATACATATAAACCACGCCAACAAAGTGGTAAAAAAGAATTGTAAAAAATATTTTTTTTAGGGTACCTCCCCTGCATTTAAAGTGGGTTTTTTTTTTTTCTCGTCAATCCCATGTTGTGGGGTATCGTTGGAAAGATCGTTTAAATAATAAATAATGGGAGTTTGTGAAAACCATTTTTGGATTTAGGGATCCCTTTGCGGAATATTAAGCTTTAATACAAATTTTTGTTCGAGTCAAGTGCCCCCCTGCCAGCTAAAAGGTTGGGTTTGGAAATGTGAAAAAATTCGTGGCAGTAGTATATATAACGAAATTAAAAGGAAAACTATTACCGCTACGTAGGCTCCACAAGTTACCGAGTAATAATCGACCAACTTAAATTTGCAGTTGCAAAAACATGTTCTCCCATACGAAATGTATGTCGTATGGGAGAACAAATATTTCAACTACAATGTTAAGTTTGTTGCATAAATTCATCCCAACTACGGAACCCTTCATTGTGCGTGGTTCGACATGCACTTGGCAGGTTTTTTAAATTCTTTTCATTTGGTAGAGGAAGCTTCCACGGTGGTCCCATTTATATATTATACTAGCTGCGCCCCGCGCTTTCACCCGCGTAAGTCTCGATCCCGTGGGAATATCGGGATATAAAGTATCCTATGTGTTAATCCAGGTTATAAACTATCTATTTGCCAAATTTCATCCAAATCCATTTAGCCGTTTTTGCGTGATTGAGTAACAAACATCCAAACACACAAACACACAAACTTTCACATTTATAATATTAGTAGGATTTTTTGTTTTTGATTCAACTTCGACTATACGTGTCTATCTTGATGGTGTTTTGATACTTCCTGTTACTGTTGTTTATAAAGCAAGTAGTGGTATACGAATTGGTATAAATGTATTTAAAAAAAAAAAACGACTTCCAAAAAAAAAAAGCAACATAGTTACAAAAAAAAAACACTACAAAGTAAAAAAAAAACTTTAATTTGATTCTAGAGTTAACTAAGTTTCTTTGCATTTTTACTGAACAACTTTTACTATGAAATTACAGAAAGATATATTCATCAACCATCGTCTTTAATAACATTCAACCCTTTTATTATACAAACCGCTTACTCAAGCATAATTTAAGTCTTATTAGACATCCCCAAATTGCTCTAAACTCCTTCAAATATAAGCGGAAAGGGACGATTGGTATATGAAACGAAACCAACCGTCATAATCTCTCATTGGCGCGTCCTTGCATAAACTGGACCTTTTTATTTGGCTTATAATATACTAGCTTTTGCCCGCGGCTTCGCCCGCGTAGATGTCGGATATCGTCCCACGGGAACATACTACCGGGATACATAAGAAATACTAGGTTTCCTATACAAGCTTTCATCCCCTATATCACCCCCTATACGACTATATTTGAAACAAAAAGTAGCCTATGTCCTTCCCCGAGATGGCATCTGTCTTCTTGCTAAATATTGTCGAAATCCGTTCAGTGATTTAGGCTTGAAAAGGTAACATACAGACGGACAGACAGATAGCATTACTTTCGAATTTATAATATTAGTATGGAAGTATGGATAGTATGGATGCCACGACTGCCTCAATGGTCTAGTTAGTGTTCGCAAGCGCTACTGCTTAGCATGAAATCCTGAGTTTGATTCCTGGGTTGGGCAAAGTGTTATGGAAACCATCTGGAATTTTTCAGTAGCAGCGCGGAGTCTGGATTCGTGCCCATTTGATGGCAATAGGCTCACCTCCTATTACATGGGACTTAAAGCCCTACCCAACCTCAAATTTTATCTCGCTCGCATCATACTACTCGCGTCCTGAGTGCACTCTTCTGGTGCATTTGTAATGTCCATTAAAGTCTACAATAAGTTACCAGATTACATCAAAGACATAAATAAGAATAATATCTTTATTAATAAATTAAAACAATTCCTAGTATTCAAAAGCTACTATTGATGAATACTTTAGCGCTAATTTCAAAAACAATAAAAAATCATTGTTACCTAATACCTACATTTTACTATGAATATAAAAAGGCGCCTTCATCCTCTCTCCTGTGAAAAATTAACTTTTGCTGTGCCCGACAGGGTCCATAATTGATTCGATGTCTTAACATACCAACTATTATGTACACATTATGCAATAAAGTATTGAGTATTGAGTATTGAGCCAGACGGAATGGGGTAGTGGCGGCTCTCAAGCCTCGAATAGTTTAGATAATTGCTTTTTACGGTGAAAATACATAAAGGTAATTTAAAAAAAAAACATAAGACCTGCTTTATAGCTAGTTCAGTTATTATGCAAAGTTTCATGATCTAATTTGAAGTATTTTTTTAATACCAGCGGTATAAAGTTCGGTTTAGAGGATTTTAGGATGGAACTTTGGATTTTGTTTCTATCGAGAAAATTTGATGTAATCGTATTTTCGTCAAACATAGGACCTTGCATCAATACTCAACTTTAACATAGGTATATTTATTTTAAAATTAATGATGCAGTATTTTCGGCATAACGGAGGATCACGCTAAGCAATTTGACATAGGGTAGGCGCTTAAATATAGGCTACTGGCGAAATGTAGGTGTTCTATAGGTAGAAGATTCGAAGATTACCTTCGAAGATTACAGGCGTTGTGTTAAAATATGAAGAATAATTTTTGGTCTCGTTTTGTCGTAAAACTTGGCTCTTATAAAGTGACTGGCTCATATTTCTTTTCATAATTTCTTTTTTTATTTTTGTATAGATATTATAAATTATGATAATAGGTACTTGGCAACGCCTACCGAGTGTGGAAAATGTAGTTATTAAGATAAAGTAAAGATAAATTACTATGTAAATAAGTACACGCCTAAGTGGTAAAGTAAAATCTTTTGGTAAAAAACTTAGAATAAATAGGTTCCACGTAACCGTGACCCAGTCCTTGAATTTAGATAAAATCTGTGTCAAATACGAGTATACCAGGAGCCATAGGTAGGGTTAGTATAAATAGTACAAGGCCCGCATAATATCGCTATTTGTTGCTCTGATACGTATTTTTAGATAAAAGAAACCTAATTTTCCGGTCTCTTGGGCTTCTATAAAAATGCCAGGATCTAACAGATTACTAGATTTTATTTTTGGCTAAGAAATTATTAGTCTGACAGTTCTTTTCTCCCAAAAATAAAAACTACAAAATAATTTTGTAATTTTGATTGAAGGAAGATTTTTTTTTTTAAATTGTATTTCCTATAATTTTGTTTCTATTTTTATCTTTCGCACGGTACCGCATTTATCAAATTATGATGAGTAGTTTAGAAGCTATGAGGGAACAGATGAACAAATATACATACATAGATAAATACCTGTCAAAATCAGAACCTTCCTTTTTGTTTCGCCGTAGTCAGGTAAAAAATACATCACATCACTCTAAAAATTTATTTTACGTAGGTGCCGTTCGGAGACTGAAAATAATTTATATATAAACTGTTCCACCGCACTGAAACAAAATTTTGATAAGTGCGGTTCACACTTATCAAAATTTAGTTTCAGTGCTGTTAGTGGAAGTGCTAAAGTGCGGTTCGGAGAAGTGCTATTGAAATCAGTGCTAAGAGTGGAATTCCTCATTTTCCCTTTCGTTAGGTACGCAGCGCTCATCTTCATTAAACTTTATTAACTTAAAGGCTCTTACATACTGGGGCGATTCGTCGCGCGACGCGAATTTTAACAAAACAATTTCTCACGGCGAACAGTACGGCGGCGTCGCGTCGCGCGACTAATCGCCCCAGTATGTAAGAGCCTTTATAGTAACTCCGTATTGCCCGGGATTTCACCTGTGATCCAGGAGGTATGTAGCCTATGTCCTTCCCCAGATCCTTCTACACATAAGTGTTTCATAGCATTTGGTTCTATGTTTAAGGCGTGAAAAAGTAACAGACAGACAGACAGTAATTACATTCATATTTATAGTAAACTAGCGACCCGCCCTCGCTTTGCACGGTTTCTAAGACATGGCAAAACGTCTACATGTCTCTATTATAATATGCATGTCTAATATTAATGTAATAGACACATAAACTTTCCGGAATAAAGTCTCTTGATGGTGAAAACCGCATCAAAATCTGTTGAGCAGTTTAGATGTACTATTGCAGCTATCATCGGTTAACATTGTTTGTCTTTGTATGCATTTGTTTTTTTTTTCCCAATAAATGATTTAAGGATGATTTCCACCGAACGGCTCGCATCGCATCGGATCTGAACGGATTTTATAACCATTAAACGATATTAAATCGTGTTCACAGTACTTAAAGTCTGTATTACAAAGCCGCGCACAGCAGCTTGACCGCGGGCGTCTTCCGCGACTACGATCGTAGCCGAAAGTATGCTGCGATGCACGATCGGCTCCTTCCTACGTCAATAATAAACGTTTAAAAAAATTAGAACACGTCAGCATGGTATGAATGAAACTATTTGACTAGGAGTAGAAACGGATACGTTCGCAAGAACCGGTTCGTTCGGTAGGGAGCCGATCGTATGCGTCGACATCCTGCTGGACGCGATCGGCTGTCGCCGCATCCGTTCGTATCCTTTCCGATCCGATGTGATGTGATTTTGGTGGAAATTATTCTTAAATATAAACGATTTATGTTAATATTTTTTTTTTAAATATAGATTATGACATACGAGATCCACCTATCAACTAATAAAAAGGAGGTTACACACAAAACACCTACCTGTTAAAAGGTAAGGAAAAATGTCTGAAATCCCTTTTTCAAGCCTATTTATCTAGATTCCAATAAGCCGCAGACATTTCGAATACGCAGGATTTTCCAATGAGGTCTTGTATTCGTTTCAATGACTTTGGGCTATATAGCCTAATCTGATGGGCGGCTATCTCTTTCAATCTCGGTACACAATGGGAGGCAGTGAATCATTGCGACCTCATGGCTCAATTTTATGCTATCTCATTATTTATTTTCCTCTGGAAGTAAGAAATTGTGCTCTTGAATAAGTGTTGAATACGGTCTTTTATAAAGTGCTATTCTTGTGAGTAGAAGATTATAATGTGAACCCTTTTTTTTTCGAGAGTAAATCATTCAATGGCTTCTCCCGCTCTGGGCGGAGCGGAAGGGCGTGTCAGACTTTTACTGACTAAAACCCACCCGTGTTCCTTCAGTTGCCTGTTGCCAAGGTCCCGGTATCCCTTTCGGACTTTCCCGCAAATAATGTGCACCCTGAAGCTGCTCTAAATAAATTTACTGTTAGAGTAAAACTGATTTCTCATTACATACCACCACACCTGTATTCCCCGAAGGGTTAGGCAGAGGTGCACCTATTATCACAGCCACATTTTGCCAGTTATTTTTAAGTCCCATGCCTACTGCGATCAACCGGGCACAAATACAGATTCCGGGCTGCTACTGAATAATTCCAGATGGAAAAACCCAATAACACTTTACCCGACCCGGGAATTGAACCCAGGAGGTTCGATTCCGGGTCACGTTCAGCAGTACCCAACTCTTCCGACTCCTAGACTAGTGATGGTGTTAATCATTAATTTTATTTTACTAAAATGATACAGTGAAGGTCATACCCAAATTCTGTAAAACAGTTAATTAATTATGCTTAATGGCAACTTACATTCTACAACGGTTGAATGGATTTAGATGAAATTTGGCAACGGGGGTAGACCATGACCTGAAATAGGACATAGGATACATTTTATCTCGATATTCCCACGTGATCGAGACTTACGCGGGGGAAACCGCGGGGCGCAGCTGGTGTTTCATAATTATGATTTCACACTTATTATCCCATTCTGTTCACATTTCTTATTATTTATTATAATAGCTTTAATATGGCTCTTTTTTTGTTTGGCCGGCCCACTTCAACATATAGGCCAAAAATGTATGGACGTGGAATGATCTCCTTTCGATTATGTTCTAAAGTGATAAATCGTTCTCGCAAATGGACACTTCTCGCCTGTAATTTATGGTAATTACCTGAAAATGTCGTTAAATTAGGCTGTTTCAGTTGATTGAAATAGTTCTAAAACTTATTCCAGTAATTACTTAATTTGAATAGAGAAGATAGTATTTTACTATAATATAATATACTATAATTCTAGCGTCTTTGCTTGTGGATCCAAGTTTCTCTAATTTCCGGAGTAAAATTATGTCGCTTTTCATCTGGAGAAGGCAAGCTACCTCTCCCAAGATCTTAGGTCTGTATCAAAGGAAACGTAGTTATAAGCATATAGATGCTAGCGTAGCCATGAATATAAATTATTCTTTTTTTCAATGATGTGGATGAAATGGAAAACTTTTATGCAAGAATCCAAGATTGAAAAAAATATCAAACTTTTTCTCATTGAGAAACACATGATCCAGACAGTCAAATCATCGTCATCAAGTAGGTATGTTATGAATGTAATGGTTAATTTTTTTTATGGATAACATTTTGCCTGAATTAGAAAGCTCACTGAAGTTTGGTAGACTTCTCGCTAAAACAAATAAAATAACAAACCATTACACCCCGATTCAAACTTAATGGCCACTTGGAATATGGGGCGAGTCACTGCGCAGTAACAAATTCATGGGTCAGCGGGGGTGAGGGGTGGGGTACGGCGCAGCGAGTAGCGCACTTACGAGCCGCCATTAAGTTTGAATCGAACTGTACGCACCTACAATTCCAGTACTTCCTACTCAAAGAACTTTATAAATTAAAGTTAATTATGTATAAAGGTCATTTCACAATTCCATAAAATGTACTTGAACTCAAGTAACCTAGAAAGTCACAGCAATCATAGCAACGCCGACGCAGGATCGCTTTAATTTCACGTCTGACGTCACCTGTCCTTTGATCAAGAGTAGCAACAATTAATGAATCGGCCTCAAAGAAAACTGTTCACTGATCTGTGTGGTCTTAAAACAAAATAAAAAAATATTAATACTCGCATCAAAAAAATAAAAGTGACGTCTGCCTCTAATGAATGAGTTGTTTAAAGGTGCATCCACATTTTTCTGATAATATTATTATATTTATTTGTCAAATTATTACTACTTTTTATTTGTATTTTTTTTTATTTATAACGTAACTGGTGAAATTTGGGTGTAATACAAGTACATCTCTACCTAACCCTTCGGGGAATACAGGCGTGTTGTTACGTTAGGTATGTGTTATTTGTGTTGACAAATAGCACACCACCCACTTGATCATTAATATTTTGTTGCGACAACCTGTGTTGTCAAAGATTATTATAATGTTACTCGTAGCAAGAATATCAGATATTTTTGTAACTTGATGCTAAAAATATTTGTGGGTTCACGTTAAAAGTGAAATCGGTGGGGATCTTACTCACAATCATTCGCTTATCGTTATGTTTTTAGCAAAAATAATACGCTTTTTAACCGACGAAAAA
Organism: Lithophane leautieri; assembly: GCA_949152455.1. Classification (NCBI taxonomy): domain Eukaryota; kingdom Metazoa; phylum Arthropoda; class Insecta; order Lepidoptera; family Noctuidae; genus Lithophane; species Lithophane leautieri. The sequence goes on along the minus strand of OX424469.1, from coordinate 4,610,286 downwards.
AAAAGGAGGAGGTTCTCAAGTCGACCCGTATATTTTTTTTTTAACCGACGAAAGAAAAGGAGGAGGTTCTCAAGTCGAGCCGTATATATATATATATGTAGGGATTGGAATAAAATTAAAAGCAAACAATTCTTTAACTTCTTATATTTTCACACACGTTCGTCGATTTCCACCGTCGTCGTCCATCTTCTATTCATTCTTCCCTCTCACTCGCACAGTCCTGTCATTCCCATCTTCTAACATCCCTCGTATCGTGTTGCCACTAGTAATAATCATTCCCACATTCGGCCATTCTGACAATCATGACTGTCCTCAGGCATGCACTCACCAGCTGCTCACACATACCTTCATACAATCATAACAACTTAAATTAGTTAACATCTTTTAACTAAGTATACTTTACAAACAAAAATAGTAAAAAAGAAAAAAAAAAATCCTACTACAATATTATAACACTAACATTGTATCAAACTTAAACACATTATTATTCATCTTACTTAAATAAAACAGATCACATCATGTTTTATGCCTTATGAAATAAAATAAAACTTATGAAACGCAACCGTGTTTGCATTTCCACCTAACACATTAAAAAAATACAACTCAATTTCCTAAAAATCTCACTCCTTCATTCTTCTTACCTATTACAAACAATCATCTCTTACTTACTCATACGTCCTCGGGCCATTTCTTCATACCATCAGCTGAACAAGAAGTTTTCAATGGACCCTCAACAGCAATGTCATCTTTCTCTACATCATAGCCGTCGTTACACTTGACTTTAGTAATCTTATAGGGTCCTAAGAATTTCGGTTTCAGTTTGAGTCCTGGACCAAACTGTGTTCTCCGTATCGCTACTCGATCTCCTTCTTCATATTTGGTACTTTCCTTTCTTTTCTTGTTATATGTTTTTCTGTTTTCTTCCTGAATTTTAATTATTTGTTCCTTTGCTCTATTTCTTAGTTCTTCTCTTTCAACATCGAACTGCTCTAAACTTTCCTGCTGTAATAATTCAATTAGAGGAATATCTTCTTTGGATTTCATCTTAACACCTGTAAGTAACTTGAATGGACTGGTATTGATACTTCTCTGAAAAGTACAATTTATTGCCCGTTGCAACTTGCTGACGTGTTTGTACCATACTGATGAGTCTTCTGCACATAGCTTTGTAAGAGTTGGCTTAATAATACCATTAATCCTTTCCACCTGCCCATTACCACGGGGTACTCCTGTTGTTATCAGCAAATGTTGTATGTTCTCATTCTCACAATATTCTTTAAACTCATGACTGGTATAGGCGGTACCTCTGTCCGTAATAATCCTTTTTGGGTTTCCAAACGTCTGTTGATGTATCTTGAGTTTCTCCAGGGTTTCACTGCTGGTAGTACTTTTCGTGGGGAAAAGCCACACGAATTTGGTAATTGCATCTACAATAGCAAGTATATGATTATACTTCTTCTTTGTTTCGGTCATTGGACAAATATGGTCAAGATGCATAGTATGCATTGGTTCACTTTCCTTCTCAATAGGGTTGAGGAAACCTTCATGTTTTCCTCGCTTCTTAGTCGCTAGTAAACAGGGTATACAGGTTACTAAAAAATCTTCAACTTTTTTACTAACGTTTTTTATAAAATAATCTTTACTGATCAATTCCAACATCTTTTTCTTTGAGAAATGACCATTCTGGTGAACTCTTTTAATTATTTCGTCTTCCATACTTCTTGGTATCACCAATTTCTTGTCACTTCCTTTATAAATAAGACCATTGTCTAACAGGTAATCTTCATATGGCACAGTCTGCAAAATACTCATAATGGCCTTCAAACCTTCATCTGCTTGCTGAGCTTTTCGTAAGCTGTCAAATAACTCATCAACAACTGCAACATAAGGGTTTTGGCTTAGAGCATCAGAATGTCTCATTCTAGAACCTTCTCTATGCTCTATGGTAAAATCAAAATCTTGTAGAAATAATATCCACCTAGCTACTCTAGTAGACATTCCCAAGTCCTTTTTATTTAATGTCATCTGAAAGGCTCTACAATCAGTTATAATCTTAAAATGTCTACCAAATAAATAGTGCCTAAACTTTCTAATACCTTCAATGATTGCCAATGCCTCAAGTTCATAACTTGTGTACCTACTTTCTGCATCTGTTGTTTTTCGACTCATATAATACACAGGGTGTAGCTGCTGCTCATCCACACAACGCTGCATAAGAATAGCTGCATAACCAACACAGGAAGCATCTGTGTGTAGCTCTGTATAAAGTTTTGGATTAAATATTTTTAATACTGGGTCACTTGATAACTTTTTCTTAACTCTATTGAATGCATCGCGCTCTTGTTCATTAAATTTAAAGTCTGAATCTTTCTTCAACAAGTTAGTTAGAGGACTAACTATCAATGCAAAATCTTGTATGTATTTTCTAAAGTATGACGCTAAACCAACAAAACTATGTAACTGTTTTACCGTCTTCGGCTCTGGGAACTTCATTACAGCTTCAGTCTTTTCATTGGAAGGTCTCACCTTCTCATCTTCAATCACATCTCCGAGATAAGTAATGCTTCGGCACACCAGAAAGGCCTTTTTCCAACTAAATTGCATTCCATATTGTGATGCTATTTCCAGTACTTCTTTAAGTCTTTCTACAGCTTGATGTTCATCTTCTGCAGGGATTAAAATATCATCAATGAATATCATAATTTTTCCAGCTGCAATCAACTCTCTAAAAGCATAACTGATATAACGCATAAAATATTTGGGACATATCGACAGACCAAAAGGAGCTCTTAAAAATTCGTATTGACCATTGTGAGTCACAAAAGATGTGTACTTCACACTGTCTTCGCTTACTTTTAAATGAAAAAATCCGTTTTTCAAGTCTAACACGCTGAAAACTTTAGCTTCTGACAATCTATCAATGTAATCTTCTATCAGCGGTAGAGGAAATTCATCTTTTACCATTTTCTTATTGAGTTGTCTATAATCCACACAGATACGGGTGGATCCATCCTTCTTACGTACCAGGACTAGAGGACTAGCATAATCCGAATAACTTACCCTGATTATTCCATTTGCTAACCACTCTGCTACCTGTCTATCCACTTCATCGCGCTCTGCAAACGAGATGCGCCGTGGGCGTTGAGCAATGGGAATATCATCCCGCAGCACTATCTTCACTTCAATGGGAACTTCTTCTGTTTGTTTTGGTTGGTAACTTTCAATACAGGAAATGATTTGACCCTTGAGTAGTTCACTACCAATGTAACCAATACAATCTGAAACACATGGAAAACAGTTTAAACTACCTAACCATTCTTCATCAATCGGCCTCATCCATACTGTACTTCCTTTCAACACACATAAAACATTCTTTAAAAAATCTTGACCAATAATCACTTTAAAAGGCATACACGTTTGCGGCACAATATGAAATCCTACGTTAAAATATCGACGGTTATCAATTTCAATTAAAGTTCTAAAATATCCTTTCGAAAACACTTTGGATGATCCTAGACCCGACATTGAAATGTTATTGTTTTCATCGCATTTCGGCAATCCTAACTGCACATAACACTCGTTCGATATTAAATTGACGTCACTTCCACTATCAATTAATGCTGTGACCACTATTCCATTCTTTAGCTTTATTTCTTTCATCGGCTTTTTCCCGTTAATGTTTACATTACAAACGTCCCGTTGACATCTTTGACATAAATTATCTTCACATCCGCCATGATGGCAGTAATTACTCGATGGACCAATCAGCGTCCGCTTATGAATGTCATTATGCAAGTAGCCAACTTCATGTTCTAAACTTTCGTCGACAGTGCTGCCATCTGCGGCACTGTTAAAAAATGCTTCTTTCGGTTGGCCCTGCTGGGAGCAGTGCTTGATGTTCTTATTCTTTGATGATGAATATGATGATGATGGCGTCGACGAAGATTTTTCCTTCTTACATTCTGTACCAATGTGTCCGAACTCATTGCATTTGAAGCATTTTCTCCCTTGTGCTTTATTAGGGCACTCTGACGACACATGGTTGAGTTCCCCACAGTTAAAACATCGTGATTGTGATGATTTTTTAAATGATGTCGGTTGCCTGTTTTCACGTTTTTCCTGGTCAATTTTCCCTCTGATAACCTCGTAAATCTTCAACTTTTCTTTAAGCTCGGGGTACGTTCTTACACCGTACAGCATCATTTTATACACTTCGGAGTCCACTATACCGTCAACTATGTATTGGATCGCGACATAATCTGGCATCTTACCCCGTTTGCCCATTTCCTTCATCACTAGTAGGTAATCCAGGCAAGATTCATTCTTTTGTTTTCTTCGGGTTCTCATCATTTCGTGGATCGCTTTTACATCTACTGTGTCCGGAAATTCCTTACACACCGCTGTTTTTAACTCATCCCAGCACTTGTACGGCCGCTCCGCCCGTAGCCATAGCCCTGCTGTGCCGGTGAGCGCCCGTTGTGCCACCAGTAACTGCTGGAGAGGAGTCCATCCGTAAATCACGGCGCTGCTCTCGACGTCTTCTACCCATCGCGTCACTGGGTACGTGCTGTCGCATCCGCTGAATTTGGGTAGTAACTCCGCGCTCATGTGGAAAGTGGAATTTATATTTACAGAAGCTGCAGCTTCAGCTTCTCTCGTCGTAGTCGTCATTGTGTGTGTGATGCAGTCGTGGAAAATTTCTCCGTCCGTCTTTATTTTCTTTCCCAAACGTCTTCAAATCGTCTTTCGTCTTTTGTTTTTTTCTTCAACCGAGAAAAATTCACATCCGCTGCTGCTTTTACTTTTATCTTTGCTTTTTATTTACTTTTCCATCCCGGACGAGCCCCCAAATGTAGGGATTGGAATAAAATTAAAAGCAAACAATTCTTTAACTTCTTATATTTTCACACACGTTCGTCGATTTCCACCGTCGTCGTCCATCTTCTATTCATTCTTCCCTCTCACTCGCACAGTCCTGTCATTCCCATCTTCTAACATCCCTCGTATCGTGTTGCCACTAGTAATAATCATTCCCACATATATATTTTTTTTATGTATGTACACGCATAACTTTTTAGTGAGAAGTCCGATTTGAAAAAATTCTTTTTTTATTGGAAAGGGTATACCTCGAAGTTGGTCCCTTTTAAAATTGGAAACTATAATCCATCCCTAAAGGTAGAAAAAATGGGGTTGATTGATTTTTCACCAACTGAATTTTCACCTGTGAACCGATTCTGTTGAAATTTCGCACACATACATAGTTCTGATGACACAACCATCAACACAATCACACAATCACAATCATCAACTCCAGGTCCTTAAACTGGAGTAACCCCCTGGAGTACCCTGGAGTGGATGGTAACTCAAAAGCGAAAAATAAAAAACTTTTTTACAAAAAATTAAACCGACGAAAAAAGAACTGAAAAGAGAAAAATAAATAACTTTAATTTCGGAAGTCGGTGCCAAAAAACGAAAATTGAAAAGCGTAGACACCGACTTCCGAAATTAAAGTTATTTATTTTTCTCTTTTCAGTTCTTTTTTCGTCGGTTTAATTTTTTGTAAAAAAGTTTTTGAATTTCAAATTCGTATTGACTATCGGATTCAGTTTCAATTAGTACAAAAGCCTCCAAAACTGTCTGTGGGAGTTGAATCATTCGATCAATCGGTTCGATATATTCCAATTATAAAATTGTTGGTCGTTCATGACAACACTAAGCTCGGCACTATATTTTTAATGGCTTTGTGTACACTCGATATTTGATTGGACTCGGTATTGATATTACTGTGAGCGTCAAAAATATCACGACAAACAGGCGGTTCAATACTAAGTAAATTAAACTATTATAATTCAATGACAAAAGAGTTGTTTCAGAATAAATACAGTCTCGATAACAGTAATTCTGACAACAATATTATAAAATTCAGATAATGAATTTTCAGATAATTTTGTACAGTATATTTGTCCTGATATTTCTGACACTGTTGGTAATTACAGTAGGTCTAGGTATATGTCCCAATTTGCGAATCATATAAACCAGAAACGCAATTTAAAATAACGAGGTCATAACACAAATTAGATTAAAATATCGAGCTCATAAATATGTACACGACGATCATGTGGGGGTTTAAAATAAATATATAAAATAAACGTCACACGCGCGGAAAGGAATGTGACACTTAAATAATTAATATCAAGGTTGGCAACTCAATATACATACAACTTTAGATAAAACTGAACTGTTTTTTTAAGTGAAAACTACTTTAGGCGCATTGAGCAATTTTTGGTAGGGGATAAACTTATAGATTCGCGTCACCGACATGCTCGCGTCGTCGCACTGTGCATCGAAAAAAGGCTCTCGAAGGCAAAGGAGCTTAAATTTTTAAGTGACGGTTTTTTGCTTGAAATAGCTTCGAACAGCCAATATCATGCATAAATATATCATAGGATACTATCTGGTAGGCAAACATTAAAATATTAAAATACTTTTCTGTTTCACTTTGTTGTTGACTTCTTATTTATACTCCATTTAAAATAAGATTAGACATTTAGATAAACCTTTTTACAGTCCCATCAACCGATTTTGACTTCTATTGCGCAGCTGCAGTAGACAGTTGGTATTGTGTAACCTTTTTTGCTTTTAATGCCATCCTTATGCCCTACGGTATAGAAATCAAAATCGGTTGAACGGACTGTAAAAAGGTTTGTTTCAATGTCTAATCTTATTTCAAATGGAGTATAGATAAGAAGTCACCAACAAAGTGAAACGGCAGTGAATGTTTCACTAAATACTTCATTAAAATCATATTATCTCAGCTCAGTACTGTCATCTTCCTCGATAATATCTTAAGCTAGCAATAAAACTTGAAATGCACCGATTAAAAGATCAGAAACGTTTAAGAAGGAATTTAGAGTCAGAATTTATCGCGGAAGAAACGATAAAGTCGTGTTTAATCCTTCATCAATGTGAATGTAGCTTTATGCGGTCGGCTGTTGTGATTGCCCCGATGGCCCGATTTGTAACACGCTGACACACCTATTAACCGACAAATGAGGAGAAAATCGCGGTATGTCACGGGATTCGCGTATTAATGTTTAATGTCGATGTTAACTCAATTTCGTCGGGTTACTGCTTTTTGTGAATAACGTGGCTTTACATTATTTTTTTTACAAATTCGATATATTCACTTTGTATTCGTATCCCTTGGAAGCTTAAAGTAAATTAGTAATACCTACCAGTTTTTTATGCATTCATGTTTATGTTTACGATTTAATACGCGAAAAGTTAAAACCATTTAAACTCAAACTCAAATCATTTATTTCAATTACACCATTTACTAGCTTCAACTTTCTGACTAATTGACCGACTCGAAGCTAGTTGCCCATTCCAAATCGTAGATCTCTATGGAGAAGAACGGGCAAGAAATTCCAAGGACACTCTTTTAAATATGGATATACACATTGAAGAAGACGATTTCCTATACTTTTTTGCTTTATTATGCTATGCTTACGTATTCTATAGTAAAAAGATTTACCATTCATCGAGGTTAGTAAAACAAGACTGCCCAGATTATTTTAGTATAATAATTTTGTAAATGTTCTTTTCTTCCGGTACTTGACCAGTTCATTCATCTTTAAAAACGGTATAACTCAAATCGCGAAGTGGGTTTATGGTTTTTTTAAACAAAGAACTTGTTAAAAATCTAGATTCGGCTTGGCTGGGATCCCGGACAAAGCATATTAGTCTTCATACGGCTTCCAGCCAAGTTTTCCTTGCCAAAATTTAGATCTGAGTCAAAGGATTTGTATCCCTAAGTGGAAAGCCGGACAAAGTACCGACATATTGGACGAAAGCCGGTGGATGTCGGAACGAATTGACCTAGTCTAGTTGTTGCCAGAAATTGCTTCGATAACAGCTGAGGTTTTGGGTCTCAGCTGTGGTTCCTTTGACGAGATATTTCAGTAATGGACTTCAAAAAGGCAGTACATATGTCTTTGAAAAAAATAAATTATTAACATTTTTATGTTTCACACGGAGTCACATACGTAAATGGACCCGTAATTATCTGTTTTTGAAAGACCACTCCCCGAGAATTAGTCCCGGTTGTAAATATTTTTAAACCAGCTTCAATAATAGGAATATGAACCCATGAAGAATTTTGTTAAGAGGGTAAGCAGTGTGGTCTGTTTGCATGCTAATAACCGTTTCCCTAGCACAGCAATTACATGTACATATACTGCCATAAATCAATTTTCAATTTAAGAGTTTATTATACGATTAAAGGCTAGTAAATTAACAGCAACGATATCATAATTATTATAATAATAATGATGAAAGGTTTCAGTAAACTGAAATTGATATAAATCTATCTAGGTTATTTACCTAACTTTTATATCTGAAGAATAATTATAGTTTTCTATACAAAAGCAGTCAAACTGCAGTTATTGTTCTTCATAAAAAACGTTTTCTGAAGGGGCTCGTGGCTAAATAATAACAGCCACTCGGGTCGATCGTCAAGGTTAAGGGCATATACTAGCTCAGCTCAAAATCACTTTTTATCTCGCTCGCACCTTACTGCTTGAGTGAGAGCGAAACGGAGTGGGGTGCTGGCGGCTCTAAGCCTCGAATAGTTTAGGTAATTGCTTTTTACGGTGAAAATAATGTTAATGAAAACATAAGATCTGCTTTATAATTAACTTAGTTATTATGCAAAGTTTCATGATCTAATTTGAAGTATTTTTTTTAATACTAGCGGTTTATAGTTCAGTTTAGAGGTAACTTTGTTCTTTTTTTCTATATAGAAAATTTTATACTATCGTTTTTTCGTCAAACTTAGGACCTAGCATCAATCGTCAACTTTAACATAATTATATTTATTTCAAAATTAATGCTGCAGTATTTTCGTCATAATGGAAGATCATGCTAAGCAACTCGAGGTTGGGTAGGCCTTTAAGCAACGCTTGCGATGCGGTCCATGGATGGGAAACCATCCATTACATATCGAAACCCCTCCGTGCCTCAGAAAGCACGATATGGCTTCAGTCCCGGCTGTCCTTCGAAGATCTTTCACAGTCGTTACGGGATTCAAAAGCTCAAAAGTCTGACAACTATTCTTGTAAGACTGTTTATCAGACTTACACGATACCCACGATACCAAGGGTTATCGTGTTACCCACTAACTGGGTCGTGGAGGTCAGATCTCCATGTAAAATACTGGTATTCAGCTGCATCCGGTTAGACTGGAAACCGACCCCAACGTAGTTGGGAAGAAGCGGTATCTACATCGCCGAATGCGAACTACGCATCAAAGACCTGACGTCACACAAAAATCTTGACGTCACATAAATCCTGTATCGTGCAATTCAAGTTTACCGTGTAATGGACATATTATATACAAGAAACCAACATTAATCGTTGGGCAGTTGCCCGCCAGACACAACACCCGCCTGGTCGGAGGATTCTCCCTTTTCTATGGTGGATGAATGAACTTTACACCCTGTTCGTCATAAAAAGGTAGATTCATGTATATAAAAGTTTTCAGAAGATTGAAAAATCGGCCCCAAAATACCTGCATTACCTTATTGTTCATTACAGCGATGTACGTTATTGCAAAAGTACGTGATTGCGATGTACGTTGTCGCGAAAGTTCTTTATAATTGTTTTGTTTTCCCATAGAATTTAATTAAATTGTTATTTCCGTACGTATTTATTTAATTAGGGGGAAATAACGTGATGTTTGCGTAAACAAACTGTTTGTTCGTTTGTATTCGACTCCGTAAGCGAAACTGAACTAATTAGAATGGCGATTTTTACTTACTCGTTGTCACGAAAAACCTACACAGTTTTCTTAGGTGTATATTATTTATTATATTTCCATATTTTATATTTCCATGAGCTACGAAAAGAAAAAGAAAAATTGTTTATTCTACAAAAAAACTGGCCAAGTGCATGTCGAACCACGCACAATGAAGGGTTCCGTAGTTGGGATGAATTTATCAAACAAACTTAACATTGTAGTTGAAAAACTTGTAGAACATGTTTTTGCAACTGCAAATTAAAGTTGGTCGATTATTACTTGGTAACTGGTGGAGCCTTCGTAGCGGTGATAGTTTTCCTTTTAATTTCGTTACCTATATATACTACTGCCGTGAATTTTTTCACATTTCCAAACCCAATCATTTAGCTGGCAGGGGGGGGACACTTGATTCTAACAAAAAATTTCACTTTAAAGCTTAATATTCCGCAAATTGATCCCTGAATCCAAAAATGGTTTTCACAAACTCCCATTATTTTTAAACAAACTTTCTAACGATAAACCAAGCCATTGGATTGACGAAAAAAAAAAAAAAAACAATCCCCACTTTAAATGTAGGGGAGGTACCCTAAAAAAATTTTTTTTACCACTAAGTCGGCGTAGTTTATATGTACATTCATACCAAATTACAGCTTTTTAGTACCAACGGTCTTTGAGCTAAGCCGCGGACAGACGGACAGACGGACGGACAGACAGACGGACATGGCGAAACTATAAGGGTTCCTTGTTGACTACGGAACCCTAAAAAAGGAAAGAAAATACGTTTTATTTAGTGCAAAAATGCTTCAGTTATTATAATTATTATTTTTACTTACCTATGATGTGAGTTATTTCCTTCCCGATCATCAATCTCGTTTGTGTATTCTGCCTTGTGGGTTTAGATAGATAGACTTCTTATTTTTAGGAATAGTAATCTAAGAATTATTCTATTTGTAATTTTCAAGCCATTAAAACTAAATTTCCTAATAACTCAAAGTGAAAACGTGACAAAACTGCAGCAGCTCAATGAAGACGAAGTTTAAAAAAAAAAAGTATGTTGTGCATATGTATATTAGGAGTAAGCAACATGAAGATGAATTTCCGTCACACAATTCGCATATTCAAAGAGCTCATCTCGTGTTGTACGCTGTACAATGCTTAAGCTTAAGGGAATGTTGGCTGTCTCTGCATGATAATGTTACGTCACAACACAAAATAGATCGGTACAGAAGGTCGGCTCTGTAAAACGAGCGTACACGCACGCATGTTTTAGAGACACTTCAAGTACAGCACTGCCGGGCAATGACAACACAACACGTATTAAAAACCTTTAAAGGTAACTAGCTGATGCCCGAGACTTCACCCGCTTGGATGACAGTTATTATACGAGTATACTAAAACCTTACTCGAAAACCACTCTATCCATTGGCGAAAACAGCATGAAAATCAGTGTAGTAGTTTTTGAGTTCGCGTACAGGACGACATCAGACGTGGCGAAGGACTTTGTTTTATAATATGTAAGGGTATCAAGATCTCGAAACATCATCTGCCTAGCCTTTTCCCAACTACATATGTTGAAATCTAAATTTCGAATAACATAATAAAATTTATTTTAGATACTAACTACTAACCAATCGAATATCCAAAAAAGTCCGACTCTTTCCAGTTATTTCGTTCCATTAAATTGAGAAATTCTCGTATACTCGACACGTTTGTTTTGTATGTATGGTGTGTTTTAACGGCTAAAATGAACACTTTGATGATTGAATAAATAAGGTTTTTATTCCCAGTAAATGAGTTTTTTAAGGGGTCTTTGTCACAATTTATATTTTGGAAGGACTGTAATACGTTCAAGGTAAAATTACTTTTTGGGAAATTCGAATTTAGCTTTGCGCTATACGATGCCTACCCAAGAAAATAATATTGTATACAACTGAACTGACATTGTGCGAAAAACACTAAATAAAACTAGACCCGAATTAGGTTTCAAGTGTCCCATTATTTTTCGCTTGTCCTGATTTATTAAACTTCGTACACTCTTCAAAATAAAAGACATTAAAGCAGTACTTACGAATTTTTCACATGTGCGGTGCCAAGACATACCTATATATATAACAGTTCTTAAACAATTTCTCTGCATCGCCATTATGATAATGTGGGTGCCAAAGCAGCACTTTACCAAAACGTCTGCTCCAAGACTCATATGAGAACCTATTTCGTTAAAATGCAGACTGGGTAATATTTCAATGTACTTGCGATCTGTGCCCTGTTTATCAAAACTTAAAGCCCTGTATTAAGCATTTTTCATGTAAAATATTGCATTAAAAAATACTGCAATGTTATAGGTGTCATTATTTAGTTCACAAGTACTTATATTTTTAGACTTTATTTCGTGATTTCGTGTATCAAAAAAATCTTTGTAAGTTACAACTTGTAGAAGATCAGAGCAAATCCTGAGTGTCCAGCGAATCTCTATTCCGTCTTACATGTTTACAAAGTGTCGTGCTTAGTACCGTAATCAATTTTTAAATTCGATTTTATTTTTAATTGTTGTAAAAAAGGAGAGATGACCTGATGCCCGTGTCCCAGCAGTGGGAACATTAAGGCTGATTATGAATATGGAGTTAAGCTATGAATTTAACGAAAAACTTACATTCTAGGTAACTTGTGAATGTGTAAACTTGTAACTTTTGATAAACAGGGCATCGATCGTTATCGATAGCTTGACTCGTAAAACAATGGAAGGACACCAGAATGCTGTTGATTAGAACCTTCTTGCAGCTCCTAAGCTATATTAATTTTTGGTCACGCGAATCGTTTAAGGCTGCATTTATGTAGAACGCTGGTAACCGGCGCCATCAAACGATGGTTGTCAACGCTGAGCTGGCGGGCGCAGGATATTATCATACTCTTTGCCAAATCAGCGCGAACCGTCACCGATAAGCACCGACGAGTTCCTATCTGATTAGTCGGTGCCGGCTGACATGGTATCAACATGATAGCTGGTAGCGTCAGCAAACACAAACTGAAACTACCAATGAAAATAATGAAGATTATGTCCCTTTATTTTAGGGATTGGCTTGAGCTGATATTTTTTATTCATTGTATGTAAACGATAAATGAAGATTTTAAAATAGTTATAGGAACACCTGAATGTAGATGATTTATTTTTACTTTTCGTACAAACGCATTTTTTTTTGTTATATAATCTATAAAGTAACTAAATATATTTAATAACGAATGAAAAGTGGTAGCTTTTCTTAACATATGTAATTCTAAACCCATGGAATATCTTATTTTCGATAAAATTCTAATAAACTTCACATTCTTGGTCGTAGCTAATATTTATTATTACATCAGATATGAGAGAATTATATTATATTATATTAACATTATTACACACATTCCGAGCTCTTCAGAAAAAAGTCTGATGAGAAAATACCAAGTTTTATTAAAAACTCCTTCGTATTAAACAGTGATTAATTGATTCAGGATATTTTATTCAGATTGTGTACTGAAGCGGGAAAATTGAGACTGTCGGCTAAAAGGTAAACTGTTGAAAGGATGTCAAACTAATGATAAACAATAGTGTCTGTTCTCGACTACCTGAGAGTTTAGTAGATTATCTTGTTGGAGTTCGAAAACTATTGCTGTCAGAATATTGTAGGTACTTGTCGTGAGTTTCTGAAGTTTTGTTGTACGTTTCATCTTGACTAACACTTTCACAAAATCTATTTATACTCCATACTAATATTATAAATGCGACCAACGGCTTAACGTGCTTTTCAAGGCACGAGGGTATCACACCGCCAACTTCTAAACTCCGGGCTGTTACTAAGAAATTCCTAATGGAAAAACCCAATAACACTTTGCCCGACCCAGGAATCGGAACCGGGGCCCCACGCTCAGCAGTTGCACTTGCAACCACGAGACCAACGATCCCTGATCCTGATCTTCCTCCGGTCGTGTTGGATTGCCATCCCATCGGACTATGAGAATGAGGGAAGAGAGAGTCCACCTGTGTCTGCGCACACACTTGTGCACTATAATATCTCCCGCGCCGAAGGCTGGTCTCCGTTGAGATTGACCGTCATGGCCGAAATACGGAGGACTATATATATATAAATACGAAAGTAACTCTATCCGTCTCTAACCTTTCACACACACGGATATCCCGGCCATGACTTGGTTTACAACATACTTAGGATACATTTTATCCCGGAAGTAAGTTCCCTTGGGATAAGTTCCGATATTTTAATATAAATGTCCTGCCTGTTATTTTAAAAGGGTTCTGTAGGTTTTATAGTTTTATTTAAACCTTTAGGTAATAAGGTTTATTTGAAGACAGTTCGTGAAACACAAAATACAAATAACAAAATAAAAATAAAATAAAAATAATGTATTTACAACAATAGTGTGTGCCTCACGACTACGCCAAAAAGGTTCATTTCAGCATTAATGCCAGACAGACTGTCTGATGCTGCTCTACTAATGAACCTATGGACAAGTGACGGGAAGTACAAACAGTTTCAACATACCTAATAAATATTTTTAGTCATTATAATATAAATAACACAAAATGACAAAATAAATAAGCATTAAAATTTTCGAAAATACAACACTAATATTTCGAAGAGACGATGAAATATTACTCGGCAACACTAGAATCCTAAGACCTTATTGACGGCACAGCGCGAAGCCCGTACGTCCGTAAATTTAATATTATGAACACTCCGTCAATATTGAACGCTGACTGGACTCTGCAGGGTGGGTACAATGTTTAGCCAAGATACGGTTTTATCCTATCTAAGCCTAGTTTTAGTAGCAATATTCCCGCCAAAGCGTTATGAATATCTTCGTCACGGGGTCGAATTATTACGTTTAGAAGCGTTTTTGATATCGTCATTTTGCTTTTGGCTTATATCTAGATAAATTACTGCACGACTTACGTGGAATTTGGAGCTTTCTCGTTTTTGCTGACTATATTTTTGTGGATATTTGGCCAAGTAATAACAGCCGCGCGTCCATCCATTAGGTTAAACTAAGCTAGCCGGGGTTGGTCCGTGGATGGGTGACCATCTTTACATACCGAGACTCCTCCGTGGCTCGGAAAGCACGTTAAGCCGTTGGTCCCGGCTGTCATTCGTGGATCTTTGACAGTCGTTACAGGTCGTCAGAAGCCCAAAAGTCTAACAACCAGTCTTACCAAGGGGTATCGTATTACCCAGTTACTGAGTTGTTGAGGTCAGATAGGCAGTCGGTCCATGTAAAAAAGTCTGGAAGCCGACCCCAACATAGTTGATAGCAGATTGATTGATTTTTTGTGGTTATTTCAACTGTAGCTATTTTTATCGATTCATGCCTCATTGACAAATTTTATTTCATTCATCAATAAATTTTTACTGACTTTAGATTTTCAGTGAAGATCAGATCCCGACCTGTCGTACAAAAGAATGTAACAAACAATTCATTTGAGTTTAGAAATCGTAAGTACCTACGATCAATAGAAAAACCTGGAGTCGTTTCCCCTATCTTCTAACAATTCAAATATTCTCAAAAGCCGTTATCGCCGAACTTCAAAGCAACACAATACAAACACACAGACACACGAAACGTAAAAGTAGCTTCCATTTCGTGCAACACTTGGAACTCAATAGACTAGATCTAACAATCATGTAAGTAAACAGTCTGCTTGCGACGTCGTTCGTTTTCAACGCTCTTTCCGTTCGGAGGGCCTACTCGTATTCTTCCATCTTGTTTGTTCGTTCGAAAGGAATCGCAATTATCGACTGCGTTGACGTAAACCTCTCAATAGACCGTCCCTTTATTATAGAAGAGACGTAATGTTTAGTAGAAATCTATACTCTTTGGACTATTGTGACAGTTGGGTTTGAGAATGAGAGTAATGAATTGAGAAATTGTCGTTGTCCAAGGGATCTATTTATCGAATTGATTTTATCGGTGATTGAGCATGGTGAATTGTATTTTTGTTAATGTAGGGTCTGATTTGAGGGTATTCGGTTTACACAATAGATGTGACCTTATTAATGGCAATTCAATTTTTATGATTGAATAAAATATGTGATCTAATTTCACTACTAAAGGCAACTTAAGGAACGAATGACTGAGCTCAAATGCCCGATTTTATTTGCCTCTGTTGTCTAGTGGTTAGACCACCTGTCTCAGCCCCAGAGGCCCCGGGTTCGATTCACAGTGGTGGCAAAATTTTCTGCTCGGTTTGGTTGGTGGTTGGGCTTGTTCTAAGTCCACCTGGCTAGCTAACACCATCATAATTAACTCAGTCGTCATAACAACAATGTTAACAGCATTGTTGTGTTTCGGCATTTACTGGTAAGATCCAGTTCCTCTATGGTTGAGGATACCAGGTGAAGCTCGCTTCCACCTTCGGCTCGATCTTCACTTACCATCAGTACGTCGATTCTTTAAAATTCAAACAACAACTCGCATCTCACATCGCTATTCACTCTCACTTCGCTTATGGTTCAAGATGTGTTCGGGTTCGAGTGCGAAGTGAGCGTCGAAGTGACGGGTGAATTACCTTACTGAATGCCACTTCTTACGTCATCTCATACTTTATCTGTCAAACTCTCACGGTCAATTTAGTTCAACTCGCTGACACGCTCGCAAGGGTAGCGCTAGTGTATCAACCGAGTTTTTAGAATGCCAATCAAGAAACTCACAGTGGATTCAGATTCGAAGTTTAGAATGAGGTCTTACAGAATTACACCCCGGTGAGATGCAGGACAAGAACTCTTCCCCGTAGGTGGATAAAAAAAAAACTGAGTCCAATAAACTGTTATTAGTTCACCGGTGAAACCTTCCACATAACCATGATCCCGTCGCTTTTTTATGACACAAGCGAAAATCAGAAATTGATCCTATGGGTAAAATATGCAATGTCATACAAGTAGGAAAGGATGGAGAAGGGTTATATTAATGGAGCTTATGGTCTGCGGGTCAGCACTTTCCTGTTATGTGCACCTTCACCTTTTGCTCACCTCGTTCTTATTTTTAGGGTTCCGTACCCAAAGGGTAAAACGGTACCCTATTACTAAGACTCCTCTGTCTATCTGTTAGACAGTTGAAATTTTCACAGATGATAATATTTCTGATGCCGCTATAACAACAAATACTAAAAAAAAGAATAAAATAAATATTTAAGGGGGCTCCCATACAACAAACGTGATTTTTTTGCTCGTTTTTGCTCGATATTGATAACGGCAATAGGTAGATGCTTGAAATATTCACAGAATATTTTATTAAATATTATATAATATAAATATTCACAGAATATTTTATTAAATATTATATAATATAAATATTCACAGAATATTTTATTAAATATTATATAATATAAATATTCACTTTAAAAATAAATAATTAAATTAAAATAAAACAAATATTTAAGGGGGACTCTCATAGAACAAGAGTGATTTTTTTGCCGTTATTATAGATAATGATACGGACACCTTCGTGCGTGAGTCTAACTCACACTTGGCCGGTTTTCTTTTTGGCATCATCATCGTCTTTCTTAGACTTTGATTGATTACCCTGCATTCACATGGAAAATGTATCATAGCTAAATGCTGCTGTAACATTTCACGTGAGGCACTGCAAGCTTTTATTCCTTGAATACGAGGCTTTTGGCTACTTTGTATGTGTTTATTTTAGGTTATTTTTTTGTGGAGAATAAACAATTTTTCTTTTTTTTTTTCTGTTCTAATTGAATTTTGAAAACACAAAGAATATTTTTTATTTAATTTAAAAATCCAGTGCGTACACTGGATTATTAAATCCTTAATATTATAAAACAAAGTCCTCCGCCGCGTCTGTCTGTTGTCCTGTACGCGATAAACTCAAAAACTACTTCATCGATTTTCATGCTATTTTCACCAATGTATAGAGTGGTTCTCGAGTAAGGTTTTAGTATATAATAACCGACTTCCACGCGGGCGAAGTCGCGGGCATCAGCTAGTTATATATAAAAAACCTCAAAGGTACCTATATGAGCTACAATTAAATACTAATTTAAAAGACAACCAATTAAGAGTATGTCCAATATGGTGCCAATTCCAACAAAAAAACGTTTTTTTTTAACCACTATGGGGACGCTCTTGTCCTGTATCTAACCTGATGATTAGTGATAATCAGGCCGAAGGTGGAAGCGAGCTTACTTTATGTTAATTGGCATTATTTTTCTGGTAAGTAGTACACTACTTACCCAGAAAAATAGTATAAACACCCTGTATAAACAGGGTATAAGGGACAGCCCTCCGCAGACTAATGGGATAAATTCAGCATATCATACTAAAACAATCGGTACATGAAATTATTTCAGGAACGTTATGGGAATCCAATAAATCTGATTTGTATTATTACCTCACGCGCAATGTATCGTTACCGTGGCAAAACCCGCGTAGCCGCACTCACCGTGTCGGGGGGCACGCTCGAGTATTTTAACATCCATTGCTGGTTTTTTTATTTTAGCTGTTTTATTTACATAAATGGAGTGCTGCGTAAAGAGAATGTAATTTGACATTGAAATAAAGGAATATTAACTAAAAAGACGATTTAAAAAAATGAAAATTTTCCTGAGAAAATTTCCGGTGGAATATGATTCAAAAAAAATAAGGAGCTGAATGCCCCCTGTTAATTTGCGAAGGGCTGTCCCTTACACCCTGTAAAAGGTAAAAACTTAGGTCGTTGGATAAGAAAGAAAGAAAGAAAATAAATTTATTTGACCCAGGTAAGGCACACAATATTTATACAAAACAACCTAAGGCATTACCTTATTTATAATGTCAGCGTATTTTTTTTATTACCGACTTCAAAAAAGGAGGAGGTACTATGTTCGGGATGATTGTTTTTTTTTTTTTTTTTTTTATGTATGTTCACCGATTACTCCGCCGTTTGTGAACCGATTTAAAAAATTCTTTTTTTGTTCAAAAGCTTATACTTCTGAGGTGGTCCCATTGTCACCAAGTCAGGATCTGATGATGGGATCCTAGAGAAATCGAGGGGAACTTTCAAAAATCGTAAGGGCAACTAGTGCATTCCTTAATTTATTCATTAAGTATTTTACAGCACTACAATTTTATGAAGGCCTGGAGTCGATCTGATGATGGAGCCGAAAGACAGTCAAGGGAACTCCTCAATGGTTTACAGCAGATACCTCGTGTTTGGGCTTGATTAATTTGTATTGATAAAAACTTTACACTTTGATGGGTTGTGATTGTCGTTAGGGGTCTGATGATGAAGACGAAAGACAGTCGAGGGAACTCCTCAGTGGTTTACAGCAGATATCTTGTGTTTGGGCTTGATTAATTTGTATTGATAAGAACCTTACACTTGGATGGGTTGTGACTGTCGTTAAGGGTCTGATGATGAAGACGAAGGACGATTAACGGAACTCCTCAACGGTTCACAGTAATTACCTTGTGTTTGGACTTAATTCATTTATATATAGATATAAGAACTTTGCAACCATATAGGTTGTAAGTGACATTACAGATCTGATTATGGTCACCTTATAATATGATGACGAGGGGAACTATACAGTGTAAGCAAATGTATAGTGTTCACCCTTATATTCTTGAGAAGGCACGGGAGTCTCATTAGCCAGCCGGTTTCGTATAACATCTAAACGATACTTGCGCTGTTCAGACGACTCGCCACTTAATCGTTTTTGAATAAGATTGAGTCGGCAGATCTTATCATTTATCATTTGGCGACTCCTGTGACAAATGAGAATGCATGTAATTTCTCATCTGAGATAACCTAGCATGACAAGCTAACGGTGATTCTTGGGAACCGGACATAGCACTCCGTTTGCGATTCTTAGATAGGCGTTCTTATTCAGCAGTATTAGTCTCTTTAATTCTGTTTTTCTTCATGCGGGTGGCTCCTTTAGTTGGTCTACCCATGATTACAAAAATCAAATTACACAAAAAATGGAAAAATAATAAAACTTTTTTTTTAAAATTGACCGACTCCAAAAAAAACAAAACAAAAAAGGACTACTGTACTAAAAACCAAAAGACAAAAAGTACTTCTTTAATAATAAGAGAAAAATAAAAAAATTAAAAAATAACTTTAATTTCGGAAGTCGGTGGCCAAAAACTAAAATTAAAAGCAAAGACACCGACTTCCGAAATTAAAGTTATTTTTTAATTTTTTTATTTTTCTCTTATTATTAAAGAAGTACTTTTTGTCTTTTGGTTTTTAGTACAGTAGTCCTTTTTTGTTTTGTTTTTTTTGAAGTCGGTCAATTTTTTTATTTATAACTAGACAAAGAAAATAAGCTAAGAATAACTTTTAGACAGGATGTCAACAGACAGATTGTTAGTAATTGTGCTGAAAAAAGAACGGTTTCCTTCAAGTAAAATATGTTTTCTATCGAAAATAGTACTAGCTGATGTCTGCTCCGTCGACAGTTCCGGTTCCAACCAGGTCAATTGGAAAAAGACTGGAAAATTGTTCTGAACATCCTTTTCTAACTATGCATGACTTTAAAATAAATTGAAGAGCTCTTGTGTAAAGCATTCAATTGCAAATACCGGTTGTAAATTCAATATTTTGATTTTAACATACATATTAATGTTAGAAATATAATATCTAGTTACTTATTTCAAATTCAAATTCAAATTCATTTATTTCGTGAACACAGGGTACATACAGTAGATGTTTTCATAATTATATTTGTGTAGGTATTTCTCTTTTTGCTTCGATAATAGTACCTAGTAGTACCGAGCCCCCTGTAAACACATATTTGTGTCTAAGATGCACATAAAGTACAAGAATTACTTACTTAAAAAACCAATACAAGTTGCTTTGTGGCTGGGTCGTAGTAGCAGTGGCTAGTCGTTAAAAATTAAAGTAATAAAAACTAATACCCAACTACGACTAAAAAGGTGTAAACAATACACCACAGACAGACAAATTAATAATCCGGAGTCACACGTGTTAGGGCATAAATCAAGCAGATTATGTGTGACTCCGGATTTTTTATTTGTATACTGTGCTGATAAATAACCCAACAATCAGCATCCTAATTGCTTAGCAAACGATTAATCATAATCTGAATCATTTTGAAGGATATTGCTAATCCATTGCTTCATAAAATAGAAAAATTTGTCTGCACAACAACGTAAATAACGCAATGAATGTTGTTGAACTGCCAAAATGAAAGAAGATTGTGATTGAAAGTGTGTTACGCAATTAGGGTGCAGGTTTGAAACGTCATCCTTACCATTTGCAACGAAAGATAAGCTACCATCCTATATACTTAACCCCTATTAAAAACCATAATGGAAATGTAATGTTTTTATAGCAGGCCCACCAGCAATATTTACCTCAAAACACTGGAAAGCAAATGGGACGAATAAAATTAAAATTGAGGTCATCCTTGTATGTACGTCCCGACTTTTTTATTTTATTCTACAGTAATTATGTAAAATTTTTAACTTCGCGTAGCACCTTCTGGCGGTTCCCGGCTTAATTATTTTTTTGTGAAGTCATAAATGTCCCTCCAGGGACTTATTTAAACAGATTATTTAAATTGTAATTAGGAAGACTTTCTTCAAAATTATGAATATTTACTTATGTTTTTATTTACATTTTTTTCCTGAATGAGCCTAATTTTAAGCTCATTTGACGTTGAAAACATAATATTTTGGCCTTAATATTTTAGCCTGAGTTGTTTTTTGGTTTTATATTTTATTTATTTTGATCTTCTACTCTTACACACAGTGTCTACATTATAATTATATTTTTATCTATTCTCCTGTGGCAGTTATGCTGGAAGAGATTTCTTAAGAAATAAGCATCGCCTTTGTACGTATCTAAAATGCATGAAAATAATCCGTTTAATACTTGCTCGCACTGTGATAATAAGAACTACTATAGATAAATAATTTTTGCGTGTTTAGCTGTTTTACAAAATGATAAAAAACATTACAAAATATAAACAACCGACTTCCAAAAAAACACTTTAATTTCGGAAGTCGATGTCGTTGGTTTTCAATTTTCGTTTTTTACCACTGACTTCTCAAAGTCTGTTTTTTTTTGGAAGTTGTTTATTTTTTTTTGTAGAAAGTTTTTATTTTTCACTTTTTAGTTGGGGTACTTACCCCACAGAAATTCGCATTCAACTACCTGCTATGTAAACAACAGTGACGGAATGACTTTAAACATCGTCCATAGATTAGATTGAAGCTAACTCAAAAACTACGCAAGCAAAGTTAGCATATATATGGGGACCACCTCTGAAGCATGACCTACCAAACAAAATCAATTATTAATTGGCTGAGTAATGGCGTGACAACAAAATAAGTATACAAAAAAAACAAAAACGTCCAAACGAATCGAGAACCTGGGCGTTTTAAAGTCAGATAAAAATAAAGAAAACTAACATTCTCGTCTTTAAAATAAACTTTAACTATTGCCAGTTAATTAAAACAGGATCAAAGAGATCGTAATCAAGGAAGGAATTCAGAGCAATAAGGTAAATGTCTAAATGTTAGACCAAACGTAATATTTAATGGCAAGGGGGAAACCACAGGCGGCCGCTATGAGCACCCAAACTAACTGCTAATTATAACAGCTGGTTTGTACCCAGGTCGGGCTATTAAAAGACGGTGTCTATATTATGAAGTTTCTGATAAACTAAATTGATAGGTATATCAGTACATTGATCTTTACAAGAGTTAAGTAGAGAATAATATTAAAAACCGGCTAAGTGCGAGTCAGACTCGCATACGAAGCGTTCCCTACCACCGCCGTTCAATATTGAAAACTACATCTTTTTTTACAGTGTGGCGGTATTTACATCGCCACATGCGAACTACGCATCAAAGATCTGACGTCACACAAAAATCCTGACGTCACATAGGTAAATCCTGCATCGCGCAATTAAAGTTTACCGAGCAATGGACATATATACAAGAACCCGACATCAGTCGTCGGGCAGTTGCCCGCCAGACACAACACCCGTCTGGTCGGAGGATCTTCCCTTTTCTATGGTGGATGAGTGAACTTTACACCCTGTTCCTCATACCCCTACAACAGCAAAAATGCCCGTTTTTTTTTTTTACTGTTTTTTTATATCAGCAATAAAAGAAATACACAATCTGTGAACATTTCAACAGAGAAGGCTCCTCTCTGTTAAAACGAATAAGCACACACTGTGTTAGGTACAGTAATATCAGACTAATGTTAATCAAACATTTCAGGGCAGTAGACATCGCGCAGTCCTGTGTTACTGAAAATGGCAATTTCTCTCTATAATTTCGAAAACTGATACTTTATAATTGTGATATTTGAACGTTTTAATTGCGAATTTGTAAACCAGATACAAACCTAATCAAGTAAATTCGAGGTTAATAAATTAGTGTTTTATATAACGGTGCAATTTTTGATGAGAACTTGTGACCCGTACGTATAAAATTTTGCATATTTAAATATTTATGAAATAGGTATGATGTAGTCTAGACAGAAGTCATGGTTTATGCAAATTAGTTGTCCCTAACCTTATGGAAAGTTATTCTGATGTTATTTTTAAGGTTTTGGTATGTAATCGTTAAGGCGAAAGCCCCAGGGTAGCCAACGATATTCAAATTTTCTTACGTTTTTTGCAATTTGCAGGTCAGTGTCAGGTTGTATGTTGATTAAAATACGATGCGCGACCGTAACAAATATGGATTTATAGAATTATAAACATTGGAATAAGGTTTTTGTATGAAACTTCTTCTTTTTTTTCGATATTTCAGAGTTGGAATCAATGACAGTAGCTCATAATCATGAGTACTTTCACGCCCTAAACGATTAACAGTGAATTAAAAATCACTGTGTATAATCTTTTATTTCAGTGATTATTTAAAGCTAAGCGATTATTAATTTATTATTTAAAACGGCTTCCCGGAAGAGCGGTGCAGTATTTGTGTAAGTAAGATTGTGTTTTCCTAGAGAGCGTTTTTTGACACCGTAAAATCAAGTCCCACTGCCATCATTGTCATGACAGCCATCATGTGGCGGGCATTATTGTGTCGGCCGTCACTCTTATAGGTAACATAACGTAATGTACGATTTAATGAGTCTTTATAAAGTGACGCACAGAAGATCCGGCGTCGCGTCGTCTGGATTCATTGAATATTTTTAAACAATAAAAATGTTATGAATGACTCTTTACCTACCTATTTGATAAATTGGTACTTGGTCTATTATTTTTGTCTCAAATTTTCCACATTTGAAATCATTCTATGAAAAAAACCGGCTGGCTATCAATTTTACACAGTTTATTTTTCACATTCTTGTGTTTACATTCCATTACCGTACGGTACTCAGTAATGCTATTACAAAATGCTTAAAAACATCAAACAAACGGCCTTTACAACATACACTCACATAAAAGTACCTACTACTATCCCTCAAAAAGGTCTCTAAGATAACTAAAGATTAATGGTACAAAACCCGTCGTCTCTACAACATAATTTCTAGGTCAACATTTTTGCTTCATAAAACCTGTCGCCGTATTTTATACAAGCAAAGAATCAGCTGAAACACTAACTCATCACTACCCGAACATTCTGAAAGTTCTGAGAGCTTGTGGAAGTGTAAAACTAGAATAAACTTTCTTCTCAGAGTAGTCAGATAGGAAATGCCGACCTTATCTAGCTTATTTTTAATATTTTTTAATATGACGTATAAACGTAATTCTGATGTCCTATTTACAGAATAAACAATTTCATTTCATTTCATATCTTTTAGATTTATTGTAGAATGTAGAGGGAGTTAGCTCATTGGGGACTCGCTCGAATTTACTCACTCGGAAACGGGCGAATCGACACTTTTAAATAATTTATGGTTTTTCTTTGCCTCAAGAAAAAATAATATGGTTTAAAAGCGTCGATTCGCTCGTTTCGGATGAGTAAATTCATTGCATATATTACACTATCATTATTATAATCATATACTTAGCTACGAAGCTCACAAATTACCCATAAGCTAATAATATAAAAACCCTACAGATAATTATGAATATAAAATCTTAAGCGACCGCGCACGTATAATGATCAAGGATTGCTATAAGACATACGTAATGAACACGGAGAAGAATATCGCGCAAAACCCAAAACTCTTCTAGTCTATTGTGAAAGCCAAAAAATCTAAATCTAGCGACATACCTTCCACTATGCATTTGGGACAGAATATTGCGACATCTGGTGAAGAAATAAGCAAACAATTTGCCACACACTTTTCTTCAACCTTCATACCATCCGTGAGTCCGAATACTCCCAGTACTAGCTCGCATAATTATTTTCAATCCGCTTTATGTGGAATGGCTTTTACTGAGAGAGACGTGTTTAAGGAGTTAAAGAGACTGGACGCTTGCAAAGGTCCAGGACCTGATGGCCTGCTCCCATTATTTATCAAGAAATGTGCAGCTAACCTGTCTCTTCCGCTCAAGTTGATTTTTAACAAATCAATTAAATCATCTACGTTGCCCTCGCAATGCAAAGTTGCTAACGTTGTGCCCATTTTTAAGAAGGGAGAAGGCGACTATTATTCGAACTATCGTCCCATATCGCTTCTTTCCGTCTTTGCGAAGCTTTTTGAGGCGCTTGTTTGTCCCATATTGACCTCGCACATAAGACCGCAGTTGGCTCCCCAACAGCACGGCTTCTATGCTCGCAAATCCACTACCACTAATTTGGTACATTACTTTAATGAAATTAGCAAATCGCTGGACTCCCGCACACAGGTTGACTCCGTCTATACAGATTTCAGCAGTGCCTTTGACAAGGTTAACCACAAAGTACTTATCGCAAAGCTCGAACAGTTTGGCATATTCGGCCAGCTACTAATGTGGTTTGTCTCATATCTAGTCGAGCGGAAACAGAGAGTGGTTGTGAGGGGCTATGAGTCACCGTTTTATCTTTCCACCTCCGGGGTACCACAGGGATCTCACCTGGGACCGATTCTCTTTTTGATTTTCGTCAATGACATTGTTCATTCAATATGCCACTGCAAATGTTCCACGTTCGCAGATAATTTGAAACTGTACAAAAAATTAAAACAGACTGTGACATTCTTCTACTTCAGGAAGACTTAGATACGGTGCATGAATGGTGTCAACTTAATATGATGACTCTCAATGCAAGTAAATGCTATCACATGACTTTTACGCGAAATAAACAAGTACGACCATCGTCTTATACGTTGGATGGAGTTCCCCTGCAAAAGGTTGATACCATCCGTGATTTGGGTGTCCAACTCGACAGCAAGCTAATGTTCATCAATCATATTGATATGATTGTGGCCAAAGCGTTAAAGATTTCGGGTTTTGTGGGGAGAACTTGTTCGGAGTTTCGGTCCATATCGACACTAAAAGTGCTTTACCACACCCTTGTCAGAAGCATAATGGACTACGCATCTCCAGTTTGGAATCCCTTATATCGTGTCCATATTAACAGGATAGAACGTGTACAGAAAGCCTTCACCAGGTACTTGCGCTTTAGATGCCCTAGTTGCCCTCATGACGCAACTTACTCCCAAAGGCTTCATCACTTTAATATGTTACCACTTGAATAACGTAGAAGCACTTCTGATCAGCTCTTGTTTTTCAAAATCATCCATAACCTGGCTGATGTACCTGAGTTATTATCAGAAATTAATATAACTGTACCTAGGCGTACCGTAAATAGATCTCTGCGCAAAATAAATACCTTTGCACCGTCCTCATCAAGAACCAACCTTGGTCTCAATGCCCCCTTGAATCGATTTATGGCTAATTATAATAAAATAGATATCTGTAACAATATTGATATATTTACAGACACATTTTCCCAATTTCGCAGAAAGCTTTTAGGTATTAGCGACGAATCATGATTTCATATTATCATTTTAATTGTTTTAATATTTGTTTTAATTTTTGTTTTTTTGCCACATATCCTGCCACTGGAATGTTCTCTTTAAGCACTCGTTATCGCGTTCTACCGTTTTGAAATTTGTGTCTCAATTTTACTGTTATTTTATTAATTTTAAAATTTTTGTCTTAAATGTTGAATTTTAATTTTAATTTTGATTCTAATTTCGTTTATGATTTTGTTTAGATCTTTGTTTATAATTGATTTTTCTATCCTAACTACGAGTATAAATTTTTGTTAAAACGAATATTTATGAAGCTGTCTTTATGCAAGTGCTGTGTACGCCTGTAAGTGACTAGTTCACCATAACTCAACGCATATGTTGTATTTTTTTTTTTTTGTAATGTTTTCTGTGAACAGGTCGTTGGTATACCTTTCAAATAAAATAAAATAAAAGATGTCTATATTACAATTTAATTATATCTTTGACTAGCTGATGCCCGCGGCTTCGCCCGCTTGACAAATTATATACTTAAACCTTCCTCGAGAATCACTCCATCCATTGGTGAAAACAGCATGAAAATCGGGGCCGTAGTTTTTGAGTTTATCGCGAACAGACAGACAGACACACGTAGCGGAGGAGTTTGTTTTATATTATGTAGTGATAATAGATCTAAGATCATAGATATGATAGTGTAATACCCCCCCCCCCCCCGTAGACAAAATTCTTGTGCCAAAAATAATAACGAAAAACCTAGAGAAAGGAAATAAAGAGTTCCTACATCGTTTAACTACGTGAAGGTTTAAATAACAATTTAGGCTAAAATAATTATTTTAAGTGCTTGTAAGCCAGTTAGAAGCCATGATAGGTTAATTTCGAAATTTTCTCGTGTGATGAAGTGTGGAGATAGTGAAAATTCTGTCTTTTTTATTGCTCTGTCGTGACCATTATATCTTTATAGTTTATAATAAATTTACAAGCCAAGGACAATGTACATTTTCATATACTAATATTGTAAAGAAAGAGGGCGAATTTTGTGAGTTTGTGTATATGTGGAGGGTAATCTCCGGAACCATAGCATCTGTTTGAAAAATGATTTCATCATTTGAAAGGAACATTATTCCAGATGGACATAAGCTATATTAAATTACGTAAATATATCCGAAAGAGGTACTTAATAATACTAATGAAAACATCTTGAATTCATGCAAGCCAGTACTTTTTCTGAGGTTACTTGCTAAGAACTTGTGCAAAAACGTATCGTGAACAGCATACCATCTTCACATGACGTAAAATTCCACCCGTCCAGTGCGAATCCGGGGCCGATCCCTAGTTATTATCACTACATATTATAAAACAAAGTCCTCCGCCACGTCCGTCTGTCTATCTATGATCATAGATCTATTATCACTACATTATAAAACAAAGTCCTCCGCTGCGTGTGTCTGTCTATCTGTTCGCGATAAACACTAAAACTACTTCACCGATTTTCATGCTGTTTTCACCGATGGGTAGAGTGGTTCTCGAGGAAGGTTTTAGTATATAATAACCGTCATCCACGCGGACGAAGCCGCGGGCATCAGCTAGTTATTTATACTTATTCTAAAGAGCTAAAGTTTGTAAGTTTGGATGTAGGAGGTAATCTCTGGAAGTACCATCCGATTTCGAAAACTCTTTCACTGACAGAAAGCTTCTCTATTGCCGACCGCCATGGGGTATGTTTTACTTGACTACCAAGCGGGCGAAGTCGCTGGCAGAACCCGGTAGTTTAATAATAGTTCGCAGCGTGTCAGGTTAAATTGGGTGGATTCTAGTTACCCACATCACGCAAACATGCTATTACTTTTATTGTATTTAGGTGTGGACCAATTAAATTAGATATTTTTTTGAATGCAAGAGATATTAAAGTTTTTGGGATGGTCACTACTGAAAGGTACTACTGTAATTTTGCCATGCCCGTGCCCCATTCGGAGTTGGCTTAGTCGATGAATGCTCAATTCGTACAATGCCTAGCATTCTACAAATGCGAATTGAAGGAAAATAGGTGTACAATTACGTATGTAAATTTTTATTTGAAGTATATATGGAACCGTCTAACGAATCATATGAACTCATTGGTTTGATGTTGGGTTTCATAGTAATAATTTTGAGTCGGATTTCGCTATAATACTCGTAATTAATACAGGTTCAAAATGATGTTCTTTTTGATCATTTATTTTATTAGTCTTGAAAGGATATTTTATTAAAAGTTCATTTATTGTTCATCTCGACTTTCTACCAGGAAAACAGGTCAATCGCAACTTAGCTCGCACACCGCATCTCTCACTTTTAATAATGAATTCTGTCATTTCTTCCGACTTGATTTGCTTTGGACTCATAACAGTCTATAATAACTCAAATCACTTATCATCCTCCGTTATAACGAAAAATACATTTTATAAGTAAAAAGTTTTTTATTTTTCAGTAAAAAGTTTTTTATTTTTCAGTAAAAAGTTTTTTACCAGTGTCATAGTAACCATTATATGATCCAAACGGGTGTTATAATGATGTACTAAATTTAATAATGCAACTCATTTGAAAAAAAGTACGCTGTCATGCAGGCGCGTTTCAATAACTAAACTCAGTCATTAAAAAAAAAAACTTGTAGTTTATTCGAATTCACGTGCGTTGTATCCTGCCATTTTTGTTCGATAAGTATTACAAAGAACCTTTTATAGAGGATTCATAACATGGGTGTAGATAAAGTCTTGTATGCAACTTTAAATAATTAGGTATTAAAACACTCATGTGATACTATTATCACACTCGGATTCGTTTTAATACCCCTTATTATTGTATAACAGTTGCATAAATAACTATTTGTCTATGTAGGTATGATCAAAAGAAGTCTATTAACAATAGTTTTTTTAAATCTTGATTATTGAGCAAAATAGGTATTTGTGATGTAAAATATTAAAACTAGGTATGCAAGTAGCTTTACATTAAATGGTGAAAAGCAATTTTATCTGATAATGTTGTAAGAAAGAAAGAAAAATAGGTTTATTTGTCACAGAAACACGTGCATACAAAAAGATAACAGTACTTAATCATAGACATAAATTATAAAAATACCTATGAGATGAGGAGTACATAAAAAAGAGAAAAAAAAAACAGTTGGTAGCTGCACGTCATGACTGTGACAAGAAGGCGTCCACTCAGCATGATGCTGAGCTATGGGGGACCCACAGCACAGCGCTGATTTTCAGTGGTCACCCGATTTCTTGTACTCTTTGGAAAAAAAATTGTACTCTAAATGGATGATATAAAATATTAATATGATATTTTATTCATTCGATGTAAGTGTTAATCGATTTTTGTTGCTGACTGTAGGTACATCCGTCCAGAAGACTAATGTATGGTAAAAATTGTGGGCTATAAAACCATTTGTGTGACATAGCCGTTTATTGCGAAATTCCGGTGTTTAGGCTTGTGATGTACTACTGTCGACAAAAACGTTTGATTTTGTTGGAAAAAATGTTTTGTAATAAGTTATTACATTGGCTTCATTTTAAGTTTTCAAATTCCAAGATTTAACAAATATTAATATCCATGGTTTGCATGCAAATAGAAATAATATAACTATATTGTACCTCCGGCTCTTTTATTGCCTCTTCCATAGAAAAAAAGGGGTCAGACTTTTCCGGCTACAAACCAAACAAAATCACTTACATTTTATGTTTCCTTATGAGGAAATAACTAAAATTTTATGTCATCATTACTTTCAATGGCCCTTCGGCCAAAATCTCCCATTTCAGTTAGATCCTACCTACTGAATAACTTATGACGGTGTTGTAATTTGCACTATTCTCCAGGACTACTAACCGTTCCCTGGGCCCAGATAACGGAAACTGACCATAATATATTCCTTCCAAACAATGGATTCCTTTTATATTGTCGTTTTAATAACAACAGTTATGACCAAGATAAAATAATGTATGTAGCGATATTCACGATTAGTTGTCAAGGTGAATTGGACTCTAACGTCGAAGCGTAAAGTTGGTTTTCTATTACATGGTCGATGGAAAGCAATTTGATCATTTAGCGCAGCCGCTGACCGTGGTTGTGATGCCTTATTGGAATTTCGCGAGGCGACAGAAATGCTGTTTTAAAATTCTATTTACGTGGAGGTATTTTGAATGTTAATCTCACAATAAACTTGGTTCTCCATGGATTATGGAAATTATTATAAATACTCCGCGAGTTTATTCGAATTGAGCAGGTAACAATAAAGATTAATTCAGGCAATATGATTTTTTTATGTTCATTGATAAAAAAATTATATAAATTTTTGCAAATTGGTTAAAAAAATAACTTTACACGTCAAAAATAACAAAGTTCTGTGTTTCATATTTGACTACTCTGAGAAGAAAAACCGGAACAAACTCACAGGTCACAAATCTCTTTTAAAGTCGTGACATAATGTTGGTCAGGCTATATGAGGACCATGAAGAATAATGTCCGAATGGTCTTTTAAGAAAAGAACCACATTGTTTATCTGTTAAGGTTTCGTTACGGGTGATGATATATTAATATGTTAAGTGTTTATACAGAATAATGTGGTTCTTACTATGGTATTTTATTTTATTCATTTAATTAATGCAGTCTGCACAAGAACCTTTAAAACTGCACAAAGGTGGACTAAATGCTTTGGTACCGTGCGGACTGATTGCCTTTTAATTTCTTATAGTCACGAAGTTTTACCATCTATTTTAATGTATTTCAAGGTAACCCAGTGTATTATATAACCATCTCATTTATATTGCACCACAAACGATCAATACAAACCGCAAATCGGCTAAAAGAACAGGTGCAGACGAAATCAATAGCGGAAATATTTATAACATCCATTTTTGATGCCTACCTCAAAGTATAACTAGCCACAGTCGTGGCCGCCGTGCTCTTAACTGTCAATCAATACTGCTTCAGTTTTATTGGATCGCGCAACGGCAGGCCATAAAATAAAATGGAAGGATAAGAACCAATTTGCACCATGTTGCCCAGAGAGGGTGTGTAAATACTAACGTGTTAAGGGTTATGTAAGGTCCTATTTAAAAGCGTATATGTGATCGGTCGTGCATATGGTAGGTACTTTTTGCTCGGAAAACCGCAAACCATCCTCTGTCGGCGCGACCACGCGTTCAGGTTCGCCGAACAAAAAGTTCGAACGATCATGTATTCACGTGACGACCGCTTTTAAATAGGACGAGGGGTAAGAATAGCTCTCAAATTTAAGCCTCGTGCAGACAGGTGCGACGCGACGGTGCAACGCGACTCCGTGCACCGGTATTCCGTAGTTTTCTTAGAAATTGTTTTATTAGAGTCGCGTCGTGCCATTCTGCACGAGGCTTTAGTGCGCTGACACTCGACATACTTTTTGTTGGTCCTACAATCGGTCAGATTATTTGAGCCTTCGTTATTTGGACCTACGTTTTATAGAACTTGTGCGTTAATACAGTCATTTGATCTCTACTGTTTCACTTAGCTCCTACAATAAATAGTATGACGTGTGCGATCGCTCTTACCCACATGTTTTCTTGCCGTAAAAACTACGGTTTATTCGCCGGTTTAACACGGTCGTCAGTGTTGTATGAATCACTATGGAAGCTTGTTGACCGACACGTGTTTTCTACGGCTCGGTTTATACCGTAAAGAAATCGTGTCGCGACCTGTCTATGCCTTCGGAATTTATGTAGATGTTGAATTACCATTATTTCATGTTTTGTATACAAACAAAATTTTCATTGTTAGCCTGGATGAGACAGGTTTTGAAGCAATTAGATAAGAATCATGAATCGGTCCGTGAAAAAAAGAAGAAAGTAATACTCATCGACTAGGTAATTGTTTCCTTGTGTGTCATAGATATCGCGCAAAAATAAATATTCATTGCTTTACGAAAAACGACTTTAAAATGATTTTATTCAATTCAAAAAACTCCCAAACATAACACTCCACAACTCTAAATAATTGAACTATTGAAATTCGGAAACCGGATCTTTTCCGAACGATATTCGGGAGTGTTCGGGAAAATTCTTGTTTTGTCGGCATTTAATGTTAAAAGTCTCAAACTTAGGAAAAGAAAGAAAGAAAGAAAATACGTTTATTTGCGGCAAACATGACGCTAACAGGACAAATAAAATATACGAAAATAACAAGTTGCGGGAAAATATGCGTCACATTCACGCAAAACGGCAATCACTCAGCATAATGCTGCGACCCTATGCGGGACAGAGCCCCAGCGCTGGTTTTCAGTGACAGCCGGCGTTGACGTCATGACATCAAACGGTGTAGCACATAGCGAATTAACAATAACAAAATAAGAAATAAAATAAATATACTAAGTGTTTACAGAAATATAATATTTATGATGGCAACATTCCGTTCCGTCAGCGACTCACGCACCACAGGCTTATTGCAGTCTGTGCGCGTAGCTGTCATTTATACTATTTGGACTGTTTGACCTTGACACAGAGACGCTTAGACATACTGACTGGTGAACTTGTGAACAAAATGATTGAATTTTATCACTGATTGTATAACCTTGTATTTTGATGTTTGTTTAATTTATTCCGTAAGCTTTATATTCGTAATCAATCTTCTACGCTAGTATATAAAGTATAAAGTGTTTTTCTCAAACTATTGTTCTCGAGCGAAACTTTCGTATAATAAATCGGAATCTTATTTTGACCTCTCTTTATACGATACTCGTAAAAGTTTCAGAAACCCTTTATGTGTAGCTTTTAAAGGCTTTCAGATTTTTTTTTCTTCGACGAATTAGGTTGAGTCTGGGAAAAGCGGCTCATTATCAGTGTTCCTAATCTTGATTAATAATGTTTATTAATATTTTATTAGATTTTCTTAATTGCTGTTATTTTTCTAGAAAATACTCTCTCATAGTATTGCATCGAATGGTTTCAAAGTATCCGAAATATTACCATGACCAGTGTCCTCTTGTTACACTAAAACTTCTTCTTAAATCAGGCAAATTTAAGAGTGAAGTATCGTGCGAAGTATATTCTACACTTTTGTATATATTCTACACTTTTTATATATTCGACACTTTTGTATATATTCTACACTTTTGTTACACATTATCATTCTCTTGCCCTTATCCAAATTGATTTGAGGTCAGCGCAACATATCTTTTTCTTCCATACTTGTCTATTAGTCGGCTTATCGGTTGTCACCCCCTTTCTAGCCTTATTATCTTTCGCATAGTCCATCCATCGTTTCTTTGGTCTTCCCCTACTCTCATAGCCATCCACATTCCTACTCAAAACCTTCCTCATGACATTACAAACTTCACGGCAGAACAATACTGGCGGTGTCGCGTCGCGCAACAAGTCGCGCCAGTATGTAGGAGCCTTTATTTCAATTCGACGCACACATTCGGAATCAAGCTCACTTGTTTTTCAGTGTGTGTTCGAATTGCAAAGTCATGCCTTGAATACTACCGGATCATTAACCTCATTTGCCTTCCCTACGGTTTATGCAAATCTGCAGTCATTTGTTACACTGAACTGACGCAGTCTACGAGAACTGAGTCGGTAGTGAACTTGGTAAGTTACTAATGAGCAATATTGAGTTAAACTTACTTGTTTCATGGCTCCAAGTTATAATTCTGCTGACTTTGGTTACGGCTCGTGGTGCTATATTGTACACTTTAGTGTTTAGTTACTTATAATATGGAACGTTGAATTAAAGTTTTAATCTTTTTATAGAACCACACACACTGTGAGCTAAATGCCTATGTAGTCATTTTATTACGGTGTGTTTAGTTTTGACAGAAACAGTGTACTTGTCACTTCTATGATGGATAGTATGATAATATCCAACTTCTAACTTGTCAATCTTTGGATTTATCTCAAGCCAAACCAACAACCCATCATTTTCTGCACTGACTTTAAAACATTAACAGCTTAGCCCTTCTAACAAAATACACAAAAACAAACAAATCGACCACTCTTTCTTATGATAATTCCCTTCCTTATAGGTGTATTTAAGCCCCATAAGCCCATAACCCTCGTATTTGGCGTCGAGCCATAATCTCCTTTACAAGCTTATACAAATAAATGTTAATTCTTCCTAACTTTGACTGTTGACAAATTGATTCCCACAAAATCGGATAAAGTTAATCCCTTCAATTTATTTCCCCGGATTTTATTTTAATCCGGATATTCTGTGATGAACGTTAATGAGATGCTGATGTATGCTTTGCGATAAAATTATTAATTACCTAGTGATTTTAATTTAGGTGTAAATTGGTTAGTAAAGTAAATATTATCAGTGTTACAGATTATGTTATGATATTAATAAAACGTGATAATTAATTAATTAGCGAATGGTTTTGTAAATCAAGCAGTGTGATAAATTTTGCTATAAGTACCTACTACATTTAAAAATAAATAATATTACTATACGAGCAACCCAGAAAATCTTTTTTGAAATTTAGTATTCTTGCAGTGTGACCAAGTCTCCGAGTTATGCTACGTTGAATGGCAATGCTGATCCTTTGGTGAAGGGCCAGCCAGTTACGTGAAGTGTCAACGAACGGACAGCGTGAACAAAAAGATTCTCAAAAAACGTCACTTTTATCCATTTTTTGGGTTTCACTACCTACAGCAGCATTCTGACAGCAGCTCTGCACGCGGCTTAACCCGCGTGGAGGTCGGTGTGGCGGTATCTACATCGCCACATGCGAACTACGCATCAAAGACATGACGTCACACAAAAATCCTGACGTCACATAAATCCTGACGTCACATAAATCCTGACGTCACATAAATCCTGACGTCACATAAATCCTGCATCGTGCAATTAAAATTTACCGTGCAATGGACATATATACAAGAACCCAACATCAATCGTTGGGCAGTTGCCCGCCAGACACAACACCCGTCTGGTCGGAGGATCCTCCCTTTTCTATGGTGGATGAGTGAACTTTACACCCTTTTCCTCCTACCCCTAAATCGGAAAGTATCCCATAGGAATGTACCTAATGGGCTTAAAAGTAGGTACCGTATGTCCTAAAACCTAAGTCATGATCTATCCGTGAGCCTAATTTCATAGAAATCCGTTCAGCTGTTAAGGCGTGATAAGTTGTTAGCCAGACAGGATATATTATAATATTAGTATGGAAATATATTAGATTACCTTACGTTGTCATGGCTTCTAAATATTCGCAATGTGTTACGTACGTAACGGTCGCGACTTACGAGTTGTAGGTCGTAGCGTCGAACCCAGGCGCTTTTTTTATTTCTTTATTGGCAGACCTTGAAGTGCAAACTGGGTCTGGGTGGTGGGGTCTTTACTTCGTCTAAATGACTTCATCACCACTGCTCTCAAAACGGTGAAGAAAAATATGGTGAGAAAACCGGCGTGTCCCAGAACCAAAAATTTTAAGACATGTGACATGTAACAACCCGCACAGTCACCCGCGTGGTGAGTATGTCCCACTCCGTCTCACAGAGAGGAGACCAGTGTCCCAGCAGTGGGAACATTATAGGCTGATTATGTGTTCCTCTTATAACCCGATATACGAACCTTGAACACTTTCAAAGGTCGCTCAAAATACGAAAAAGCGTGTCTTACCTTCATAACTAAATTACGACAAAAATAACGTTATTCGTGAGTCAAATTAATTGTAACGGAAAGCTAATAAAAACAAAAGTCGTGACTTGCGAATCTATTAATCAAAAACAGAGCGACCATTTCGTCAGTCAGGCCAGGGAATGTTTAATAAATGTCTAAAGTCCCGTCAAATGGGGAGAATTAAATATGAATTAGGTTCAGTCTGTCGAGACGACACCCCATTAGTGAACCGACTAATAAATAAGCAAAATGTCTCAGTTTTCACTTGAAATAGTTTGTAATTTATTTCTGAAATATTGAAAAGGGTTTTCTGTTAAGCTACTACTTTGTCATGAAAGCTC
The DNA here is from genome assembly GCA_949152455.1 of Lithophane leautieri. NCBI lineage: Eukaryota > Metazoa > Arthropoda > Insecta > Lepidoptera > Noctuidae > Lithophane > Lithophane leautieri. The sequence continues at coordinate 4,573,641 of OX424469.1, read as the reverse complement.
AAAGGACGAGTGTACAAAGGACTTTTGGCAATGAGGAGATGTCTTTCATAGTTGGCATGATTACCTACTATGCCAAAATGTTAGTTGTGATCCTGGTGACATCTCAAACCTCATCACAGAAACCCCAAATTTTGTCGACGAATAAGTAACTAGATATAGTTTAAAAAATTTGGGTAAGGTATCAGTCAGACTTGCGATGAGGTTATCTCATTAAATAGTACAGCGGTTAATATATTTTTTTTTTTAACAGACATAATTAAAGTAATAAAAAACTACTATCATTGGCATTTAGCTGCATGCGGTTAGACTGGAAGCCGACCTCAACATAGTTGGGAAAAGGATAGGCAGATTGATTGAATAAACATTTTGACTAAAAATAAAAATTATGAACTCTTGAAACGAAATAAATACCCGAAAAATGACACGAAATAAAACAGTGGTAATAATTAGTTTACTGACCTGAAAATGCAGCAATGCTGCAGGCCCGTGTAGGCAGCATAGGAGTTGCGGGGCGATGGTATCAACAATACACAAACTTCATGGTATAGTTTTTATCCAAATAATCACTCAAAATCCCGTCGCATTTCGTTTTAGAGAATCTAGTATTCATCAGGTGATATCTCTGTGCATTTCATTCATCATTTAATATTTAAAAAAGAACAAAAAGGTGCCTTGACTATTATAGTAGATAGTCATGAGTATCTTTAAAAGCCGTGGTTTTTTTAAAGTAGTGGCTCTTTGGACAGGATATATCCACTCAGATTTGTTACAGTTGTAAAGACAATGTAATTTTTTTAAATTGTTTATATGTTGTTATTTTATTAATTTTTCAAACAAACGTACATTTGAACATATTCATAGGTGCGTGGTTCCAATTCGTCGTTCGCTTCTGACGTTTCAAATGTGCCCATGTGTGTAGGTTCAAGTGAAATATCATTTATTTAGAATTTGAATTGCGAGTCCTCTTCGAAAAAAGGTAACCTAAATAGGTATTTCAACTATAAGACCAATTCATTCAGTCATCAACTAACCGTTTACTCAAACATTAAGGGGGATTCGCTAAGGTAACCCGCGAAATTATTATTTTTTAAATCTAAGTTCATAAAATTGTATTGAATGACTATTTCATGAAATCGTGACATTTCGCTCTTGTATGAACTTAAGGAGTTGTGTTGCTGATTCTAATTCTGTTACAGTCGCGAATCATATTTTATTCAACACAACCTGACACTGACCTGCAAAAAACGTAAGAAAATTTGAATTTCGCGGGCTACCCTGAAGCTTTCGCCTTAAGTGAAGAACAATATTAAAGCGTTTGTCAATAGCCAGACTTGCTACTCATTAGTTTGAGCGAAGAATTATTCCTTTTCCTTTAGCGAACCATTTGTTAGGCCAGATTCTAAAGGACGTTTAGTGTTGATGCCCGCTGTGCGACCAATTAACAAGGATCCGACTCGTTAAAGACATACATAATATAAATGATTTGTATGTACCTTTTTTATTCCTCTTTAAATAAATAGGAATTTATCTATAGCACGTAGGTACATTTCTAACGAAAATCTCACGTACATACACACATATATACAAAAATTCATGTCATCTTCCCCCTCCTCATAGTGAGCAGTGGTAGCTCAGTGGTATCGTCCTCGAGTTGTAGGTCGTGAGTTCGAGTGCCCGTGCAGGTAGTGAGTCAGAGTAGGTCATGAGTGCCCAGACAGGCACTTTACTTTGTGTATTTAATTTCATTACCAGTACTCTAAAAACGGTGAAGGAAAAGATCGGCGTCGTGAGGAAACCGGCATATCCTAGAACCAAAAAATTCGAAGATATGTGACATCCACCGGCCCGCACTGGGCCCGCTGGCGTGGCGGTTTATGGCCCACTCCCTCTCACAGGGAGGAGGTCTGTGTCCCAGCAGTGAGAACATTATAGGCTGACTATGATTCACGCACGTTCATACATCTGGTCATACGAGTCAAAACGATATTAATTAATTTTATTTATTTATAACTGTGATTTCAGTAGCATCAGTGAAGTAAATACGAGTATTTAGTTAGCTGATACATAGGTATTCAACCTTATTGGTTTTAAAATGGAGAAGCTAATGGGTTCGAAGATTAGCATGCTAATGGTTTGATAAAAATGTAGGGAATGCACTTTCAGACGACTTCGAAGTTTTTAATTGAATTTATGCTAAACTGGCGATACAGCAACAGCAGCTACGGACTATTTCTAAATAGTAAAAGTGCTTCGTATTTCAAAAGCTGTAAAAACTTGTATTTAAGAGAACAGTATGTTGTCTACGATAGGTACTATTAAACTTGTAAAACTGCCTTTGAAAGTAAAACTTCATCATATTTTTATAATACCAGTATTATTGTTGGAAATGAAAAGGCGCTAGTTTTTGGTAGAAAACAAAAAGTATAATAAGTCAATCAAAAAATAATAAAGAAAAAACATAGACAAAAGGAAAAAAGGAAAAATATCATAAAAAGGCTTGCACTACCAGCTTGTTTTTTTTTTACTTCGGGGTACAGAAGTCGCTCTTGCGAAATTAGACCAACGAGGCAGTCAAAATCAAAAGTAATTTATTCAAATTAGGCTGTGAATTGCAAGCACTTTTTGAACGACAAAATTACCTAAGACACGGCGCTCTTCACCACTTCCTAGTGCTTTCGCTAGGAAGAAGTAGCACAATAAACCTTCTCAGCTGCACAGCTGTCTGTAACGTTAGAAGAACTTGATTTTATGCAATAGTAGGTATGCAAAGTAAGCAAAACAACTTAAAAATACATTTTTATTATAATGAAACATGAACATGTTATCGTACGTAATTACAACATAGCTTTTGCGAACTTGGCAACATCGAATTTTCTCCACATTTTGGCATTACGGAATTCAACGATTTTCAACGCTACTTACTTTTTTTAATTTTGAGAGAGTATGTTTGTCACGTGCTGCTGTTTGAAGTACTTTGGTCCAATTTTACTAGTTTCTGCTGCAGCTTTGGTTGCAAGCCTGACCATTTAACAAATTCGAGTTCAAATGTGTATTGCTCAACACAGTACATAATCATTTCTAGTTGTCAAATAAATGCGCCGTCAACTGTATTGCACCAATGTAAAGTGGGGTCTTTGGCTCGATTTCCAATGTGGTCAGTGTGATAAGGTAAATCCATCAGGAACTCTTCAGTAGCAACACAGTGACTGGATTTATGCCCGGATAATGGCAACCCACAGACCAAGGAATCATGGCTCAAAAGGGAGAAGGCCTATACTCAGCAGTGAGTGGAACAATGCTGCCAATGATGATAATGATATGGTGATGAATGGCAATAGTCTCGGTTCCCTTATTCTAGACTACACAACTTTCAATCGATATGAAAAGAAAACCTGTCTTTTTTTTCATTTATTAATGTCTTTGGGAACATGTCCAGATGGTGGTTTTATGCGTTCATTTCATTCACTGAGAAGTTTTGTGTTGAATAACTCAGTACTCAATTAGTTTTTGTATTTCATTACATACACTACTGGACGGACTAAGTAATTTAATTTTGACGTGTAAAAGGGGTTTTTGAACCAATTTACATAAATAATATATCATAATTCATTGTGAATACTGTTAGAGCACATTTCGCGTTTCCTTTTTACCGGATGACATCACAGACAGACAAATTAAAAATCCGGAGTCACATAAAAATTTGTTCTATTTATTCCCTTAACACGTGTGACTCCGGATTTTTAATTTGTCTGTGATGTCTTCTTTATACCTTTTAATTGACTTTTTTTGCCGTAGGTTTAAGTTTTATAATTTTTGTGTTTATGATACTGTTTTAGTTTTATAACTTGTATAATGTTTTTGATATTGTCAACCGTATTCTCTCAAACATTAAATCATAACATGTCATAACGTGACCGCGTTATTATTTGAATGTGATATTGTGCGGGAAATAGGATATTAATTTTGAGTGAACTGAATTTGACATGATTATTGCCGTCTCTACCATCAAATGGCGTAATGCCCGTTTTCACTAACACTACACGACTCCTAAATATAATGCCTAAATATAATTGAGGCCATGAGAACCATAGTGGCCTAACTAATTTTTACAATATTGATTCAACGATTTTTTCCAGTTAAAGTTGAGTCTATGATTTTTTCCAGTTCAGTTAATTAAAATATAAAACTCACTTTTTAGTACTTTTATAATAAAAGTAATAAAAAGTATGAATTCTGAAGAGTGCTAGTTAATAAAACAATTATACTGTTTTTGTTTTCTATGGTACTCAGGGTTGTCCATTGGTTAGGCCACTATGGTTCTCATGGCCTCAATTTATGGTCAGTTATTTATTGAATCGCGGTACACGAACTATTATATATTACAGTATTATGTTGCTGATCAGTTATCTATTTTGTATGCACGTATTTCTGTGGCAAATAAACCGATTTTTCTTTCTTTCTTTCTTTCATGTATCAATATTACATAAATACAATAGTATTAAGAGCCTATACCTACAACCTCAAATTGCTTAGCATGATCCTCCGTTATGTCAAAAATACTGCAGCATTAATTTTGAAATAAATATAATATGTTAAAGTTGAGGATTGATGCTAGGTTTGACGAAAAAACGATTACATAAAATCTTCTCTATAGAAAAAAATACAAAATTACCTCTAAACCCGAATAAAAACCGCTGGTATTCATGAAATTATTCAAATTAGATCATGAAACTTTGCATAATAACTGAACTAACTATAAAGCAGGTCTTATGTTTTTTTATTTTTTTAAATTACCATTAATTTCACCGTAAAAAGCAATTACCTAAATTATTCGAGCTTTGGAGCCGCCAGCACCCCAATCCGTCTCGCTCTCAGGCCGCGAGTAGTATGGTGCGAGCGAGAAAGTCCCTTTTGAGGTACGGAATCCTTAGAAATAACCAATGTTCAAATAGCATTACCCGTTCCTCTCGCGTCTCCATCTAACATTGATTCACCTTTCGCTGTATACATTTTTTTTTTTTTTTTTTTGAGGTTGGGAAATCATCCAATGACTTCTCCCGCTCTGGGCGGAGCGGAAGGGCGTGTCAGACTTTTACTGACTAAAACCCACCCGTGTTCCTTCATTTGCCTGTTGCCAAGGTCCCGGTATCCCTTTCGGACTTTCCCGCAACCCTGGCAGGCATCGGTCCTGTTGGACCCCGTCAATTTTGCTGACATCTCTTTGAGGCGCGCGTGGAACACGACGCGCCATCGACCCGGGCCTGGTCCTTATCGGACGGCGAGCTGCCCGTTGCTCGCCGTCCGCAAGCCCGCGCCTATGGTGGCCGGAAATCCGCCTGGGATTCCCGACGCCCAGGGCGTCTCCAACGGCGGCGGTTAGGGGCGTGAGGGCGCAAACTTTGCCTTTCCCTCACGCGTTCCGCCTCCTCCTTCGCGAGCATTACTGCTTCGCAGAAGGAGGTGACGGCTTCCCATGCCCTCTCGCTCCGTACCATGGCCTGAACCAGGGCCGGACGCGAGAGGTCACTGCCGCCAATCGCCTCCGCGAGGACACGGCGGTGCTCGGCCCAAGCAGGGCACACCTCAACCGTATGCTCCACCGTGTCCTCCGGGCGATCCACACAGTGGTGACACCCGGGCGTTTCCTCCCGCCTAATCCTACTCAGGTACCTCCCGAAGCTGCCATGTCCGGTGAGGACCTGTGTCAGGCGGAAGGTGAGGACGCCGTGGCGCCTCTCTAGCCACTCCTCAAAGAGGGGACTTATCGCCGCTATTGTGGCGTGCCCAGCACTGGGTTGCGACAATCGCACTCTCCATGCCGCCATGAGATCTTGCCGGAGCTCTGTCCGCTGTGCCGCGATTTCTCGCGGCAGCGGAGTTACACCCCGGCGCTTCACCTCCTCGCGCCACTCCCAGATGTGCGCGAGGTCCTTCTCCTCCAGATCCCATGGCGGTAATCCGGCAAGGAGGCTCGCCGCCTCACGGGAGACCGTGCGGTATTCCCGGGCCAGCCGAATGGCCATGACCCTTTGGGACGCGTTCAACCGGCGTGCTGGCCGCAGCCTAAGGGAACGCGCCCACACCGGTGCCCCGTAAAGGGATTCGCTGTATACCTGGATTTTCACATGATAAATCTGGACCACATTGTCAACAAAATAAAGTCAACATTTTCACTTAGTTAAATTATGCTGCCGTCGTACGAGAGAAGGGCACATCTATCATTATGGTCAAACTGAGATAATTGGGATTAAAGTTTTTATCATATTCTGCTTCAGTGTGGAAACCTATTGCTTAAAAGAAAAAAGAATACTGATGATATATGCGTGACAATTCTACAAAAAATTGAGCAGATGTGTCTTTTTTTTCTGATTCTAAATATGTATATAACTCAATTTTTTTTTAAAGGTTTGTTGTGCCCTTTTTTCTCACGACGGCAGTATGTCGGTGGCAGGCTGGGATAAGATTTTACTTAGACTCTGTGCTAGAGTTTTAAAACAAACTCCATTATATTTTCTTATATTGATACTGGTCTCATCATATTTTGTCTCTATCAGGCTTAATTTTGGACTGACAAGTTAATTAAAGTAAACTAAAGTTAAAATTAATAATGTCAGTAGGTAACGTAGGTATTTGATTATTTTTTCATTAAAACCAAGTTTTTGTTCTAAACTTCCAAGTTTTGATGGACAACATTCAAAAAATTTTACTACGAAAGACAAGTAGATAATTAAAATAGTATAAAAGTTTCAAAACACAAATTGAAAGTGTCATTGGCTTTTTAATCTTAACTTATCCTAATTTTAACTAATATTATCCAATTAATAATAAATACGAAAGTGAGATTGTTGGTTTGTACGCTACACTTTCACGCTGGAACAGCTAAACGGATTTAGATGAAATTTGGCACATGGGTAGACCATGCCCTGGGTTAGGACATACAATACTTTTTATCGTGATATTTCCACGTGAAATAAATAAAACATCTCGATTCTAAGTCCTTATACTCCATTTGAAATAAGATTAGACATTTAAACAAACCTTTTTACAGTCCGTTCAACCATTCCGTACAACCGACTGTAAAAAAGGTTTATTAAAATGTCTAAAGTCATCACTAATATTTAAAGTATGATTAATGACTGCTGTCTAGTACTTAACTTTATATGTGTATTTATTTATTTATTATTATTCACATAATCCACAGCTCTTTAGAGAATTATCTTAGAAATATAAACTAGTCTTACAGCCAATTACGGATTTACTATTTAATAACTATACATGCAGCAGAAACACATACAGAGTGAGTAGTGAACTGCTAGTACCATCTAAGCATTGCTTAGTGTACACTGTACAGTGTGGGCGAGTGTAGGAGTGTGCATGAAGAGTTGTGAATGGGTGTGTGAATATGTCATAGTGGTAGTGGTATGCGGCAATTCTATTAAATGTGAACTTACTTTAATTTTTATTTAGATTTACTTGTTGATTTACTGATGAAAAGCCTTTTATATTCACTAAGCTTATCAACAGCCTGTTTCGAGGAGGAGCTCGTGGCTAAGTAATAACAGCCGCATGGGTCGATTCATCAGGTTAAGCTACGCTTGCCGGGGTTGGTCCGTGGATGGGTAACCATCTTTACATATCGAGACTCCTCCGTGCCTCGGAAAGCACGTTAAAGCGTTGGTCCCGGCTGTCATTTGTGGATCTTTGACAGTCGTTACGGGTCGTCAGAAGCCCGAAACTGACAACCAGTCTTGCCAAGGGGTATCGTAATACCCAGTTACTGGGTTGTGGAGGTCAGATAGGCAGTCGCTCCATGTAAAATACTGGTATTCAGCTGCATCCGATTGGACTGGAAGCCGACCCCAACATGGTTGGGAAAAGGCTAGGCAGATGATGATGATCAACAGCCTGTTTGGTGTTATGTTGTGGTCGCAAGTACCCATGCTTGGCGTAGGGTTTTTTGCTTAGGAAATTTTTAATTAGCAACTCAGAGTATGGATTTTACACAGTATATATAAGTAACAGTATTATTTTTAACTTTATAGAAAACGGCCGAAACGACGTGCTTCGAAATCTTAGTACACGAATATAAGTTTCGAGTGCGCGGCAGTTACTCACGGACGCGTAAGGATTAAGTACCCAAGCGGCTGTAGGTAATTATTTCAAGGTCACTGCCGAGAGATGATACTGTTACTTTATGATACTGTGCCGTTTATGTTAACGGGCTTGCCCACAATTATATGGGATGGAATTTCTGCCTAACCCTGTCTTTTGTATTAAAATATCTGAACAAGTCTACTAGTCTATAAGTAGCACAATCGAAATCATAATTTTCGCAAATTATATTCATTTCTACACATTAACAAACAACCTAAATTATATACGTTTGCATAGCAAAACTAAACATCAATTAATGTAAACCGATTAAGTGCAAATATTCCCATATTAAGCTTCAGTAGTAATTGATCAAAGGATCGACTCTATTGAGGCTGTAATGGCAGAGAAGGGGAAAGCAAATTAAATGCTTGCCATCAATTTATATAAAGGGTTGTACACACGGCTACACATCAAGCTATACATTTCCAGTTTCTGCTGATCTCGCTTTTGTATAACATTTCCGTACAATGCGAGGTCAGCTTATACTGGAAATGTATAGCTTGATGTGTAGCCGTGTGTACTATGATAAATACATAATGCCTCATAATTTTCTTTTTTATAACTGTGATCCTAAACACGAACCTACTCGTACAGCCGTTCATAGATCTTTTGGCGCATGGCCAAAATTTCGGCCACGCTACGCATATTATGCAAATAAATACTTACTTACTTACTTATTGTTTTTAACCGACTTCAAAAGAAGGAGGAGGTTATCAATTCGTATGTTTTTTTTTTAATGTTTGTTACCTCAGACCTTTCGACTGGGTGAACCGATTTTGATGAGTCTTTCTTTATTTGAAAGCTGGGGCTTCCCGTGTGGTCCCATATAAAATATATTTCATATAATTTTTTTATTAACTTTGCTTGAGTAGTTTTTGAGTTAGCTTCAATAATTACGTATTTTTCTCACCATCTTATTTGATACAATCACTGTTATTTATATAGCAGGTTTATTGTTGTATTAGAATTAGTGTGGGGATGGTACTAATATTGTAATAATATTCTGATTCAAAAGAGTGTCCGTGGAGTTTCTTGCCCGTTCTTCTCCATAGGAACCTACGCTTTGGAATGGGCAACTAGCTTCATCTTTCTAACTGACCAACCCCTTGACAATTCAAAAGTGCCTGTAATTGGTTTATTTGAAATAAATGCTTTGAGTTTGAGTTTGAGTACCACAACTAAAAAGTGAAAAATTAAAATCTTTAAAAAATAAAACAACCGACTTCCAAAAAAAACACTTAAAAAGTGAAAAATAACTTTAATTTCGGAAGTCGGTGTCTTTGCTTTTCAATTTTCGCTTTTTGCCACTGATTTCCGAAATAAAAGTTATTTTTCACTCTTTAAGTGTTTTTTTTGGAAGTCGGTTGTATTATTTTAAGTAAAAAGTTTTTTCAATACAATTTCTGTGACAACTTCACAAAAATGTTTACCAATAACGTCCAAGCGCCAAAAAAATGCTTGTATACCCATTTATGTACTGGCTGCATGTAACGTAATGTAAACCTACATCGTTCAAATCGTACCGCAAAAAGAATTTTCTAATTTCATTTACTGCAGATCGAAAAATTTTAGTACTTGACGATTCTTAGCGTTCCACACAGAATTTTAAATTTTTGCTGACTGCTAAGTTCGTTAGAACGGATGCGGATGCAACCATCCAACCATGTTAGTAGTTAGGACGCATTTAGCAGTCTGTTTGATTAAGTACGAAGTAGAACTTTGTACGTAATCAAACAGACTGCTAGATGACTCAGATTGTATAGATTTGAAAGATCTATGTGGATGCACCTTTTTTCGGTACAGGTGCAAATACCAGTAGGAGCACGTTAGCGAAGTAGGTACTCGTAACATACCATTAGGGGGTTATAATAGTTAGGCATCGTGAATGCCTCATTTGACGACCCTAACAATCATTTTAAAAGTAGATAGGTAGGTTTAAGGATTTATGTTACCATAGAAACACCCGTAATGATGAACATTTAGTTGCACGTCGGTTTATTTTCATTTTAATTCCACCACAAACCTCATTTTGATGGGGATTGTCAATGGGGATTTGTGAAATAACCCTCATGTACCACAATGTATCACTGATTGCCACACTGAATTCAGTCCAATGTACGAGTATCCAGGCAAATAAGTCGTAACAATCCTCTTCTCACCACTCTAAGGCTGAGTCCTGAGTGACGGCGCACCGCCCAGGCGGATTGCGGAGTGGGTTTTGAAAGTTGATGCGTGCGCGTGTGTCTAGTGGGCGTCCTGAGTGACGGCGCACCGCCGTTGTTTGTTGCTATGACATTGTAATAACGTACTGTCAGAATATTAATCAATCAAAGCATTTTTCCAATATAAAGTGAAACTTGGTGCTTTCGAATGATACTAATTGTTATAGTGTATGGATAACATAGTAATTAATGAGGAATATGAATTTGACTTTTCGATGCCTTACGTATACGTTCTTATACAGTTATCGCGGCATGAATAGTGAGAAACGTCAAAAATATCCGCCACTCCGCCAGTAAAAATCAAAATACGCGTATAGATGAGCGAATCGATGAGCGTCGAATGCGCGCGCCCGCTCGCACTCCGGACCAGGGGGCCTATTACGAACTTTAAAAAACCTGGCAAGTTCCAGGCAGTTCATTTCCCTGCATGGTTAAATTTCGTATTATGACATTCGTAATTCTGACCGATTTCACGCTGGATAGTTTGTCTATGGCTGGCTTGTAATTCTCTGCCGTAACATTCAGAAACACAATCAAATATTTATCGGTAAGTTACGATTTTATTTAAATCATGTATTTTATGAAAAAATAATAAATTATGTATAATTCTAGTTACTAAAAGTAGGTTAAAATATGAACGCAATGTATATTGTGCTATATAATTAATTCATTTAATAATTTTGTGTGGTTGTATATTGTAACGCGCGATTAAGTTTCCGAACGTACTCCACTTGAAGTTCAGCGGGGAATTTGACAGCTTCATGTACGTATTGTTGTCATTGTTGCACAAATAAATGAAGAAATGTATAATTTTAAGTACGTAACAGATTCGAAGTATAAATGAAAATATGGTTAGGGATGGATATGGTGGTGGATGAAAATACTTACACCACACAACGGTGTGGTGTTTTCAAGTGTTTTTAATTATCAGTTTTCATCATGATAATATTAGAATTAGAGGCAGTTGTTGAGATGTGGAATGTGAGCTCGGCTATCATTGCGTTGTGCCGATTGCCTCGACCAACATCTCTCGAGGCTCTCGTTATGCAGTTGGATCAAGGGCCTGATTCAGAAGGCAGATAAGGCTCGCATTGTGAGGAGGTTCCTGTCTCTGCAGCCTTAACCACTGGTAGCTTACACCCTGCTCCCGATACCGGCGGATCTATTTTTATATATTCAAATGATTTTTTTAATGACTTTTATAAAATGTTTGTATAATATATAAAATATGAAAAGAAATAAACAAGATATTAAAAGGCAGTTATAATTATTATACATAGTTCAGTGGATGAGAGTTCTCGCCCTCGTCGGTGACTAACTTATGTTCTGTTGGAAAAGTTGTGGGAGTTTTACAATTTGATCGTTGTTTCGGTATTTTTATCACTCAGAAGTGCCACTTTCTACAGTTTCCAGAAACTCAAACGGTACATATTCGTCACACCTGATATTTTTTTATGTTAGCTGGATAACGCTCGAATAATTTCGCCAAATAAATCCAAAACAATTCAATAAAAGGTCCTCTGAAGCAGCTTTTATTGAATGGATTGTGAGGTTACATAATAACAGTTTTAGTATGTCAAGAAATGTCAAACGAACGTTCGTAGTACGATATTGCCAGGCAATATTCGGGCAGAAGGCGGCCAGGGTGTCACGTGAACGCTGACTGGCTTGCTTGACGAGTTCATAATACGAAATCGCAAGGCAGTTCTGTTTACGCCGTAAACTGCCTGGAAATAAGAGTTCATAATAGGGCCCCAGTTCGCCGTTCATTCCGCCTGCGCGGTGCGCCGTCACTCAGGACTCAGCCTAACAAAGCATGCATCATTACATATATTTACCATCCCATTCTCCGTTCAAATAAAGTCATTCTTCGTTCATTCATTCGTGCCGTTCAATATCCGTGATGGAGCCCGTCTAAACTGCGCTCCAGAAGTACATTTCTAGTATGTTAGTACCAACGCGTTGTAATTATACGTGTCAGTGCATCTAGTTGCCTCATATTGTGTAATAAAGGTTTATACAGAAGGGGATTAACTGGCCATCGTGTTTTTCTGTGTTCCGTGTTTGTTAGATTACACTTTTGGTGTCAGTTTTGTTGTATGGTTTTTTTTCCTTACATGTCTTGTTGCATTGTATATCTTCCTTCTCAGGCTTTAAATTATACGCTGTGGCCTAGATTGGTCCTTCAGGTGTGTGTGACAAAGAGGACGGTTTACAGAGCTTCCCTTTAATGGCCTTTGAAACTCTGAATCACAATAATAGCCGCGTTTACACGTATTTTTAAGCAATGCTGTTTTTGTTCTGGTATTGATCATCGATTAATTCAAAAGTTTACGAAATTATCTCTCTGACTTAATTTCCGTCCTAAAGCTGCGAGACTCGGGTCGATCGGGTCAGTGACAACTGGGCCCGTGTCAACTCAACCCGAATAATATACTAGATATACTTTACTCCCGATTTCGGTGATTTGTACGGTCAGGCAGAAAATCGATATTTAAAAATAAGTAAGTGGTCGATACTTTTCATGCCGGCGGTACACATTACTTTTTTAGGCATTTTGACGACGTAGTATCTGAAGGCCAATATTCTCGTACTTAAAAAACGTTCAAATTCCATTCGCAATCTGTCAAACTTGTCAAAAATGTTGGTAAATTGATAGTGTTTTTGACAGATTGCGAATGAGATGCGAATGCGAACGTTCATTAAAAATACGGGAATTGCCCCTCTGGTATTATTATTTGGGTTGAGTTGACACGGGCCCACCTGTTACTGACCCCGTAGATCGGCTTACATTTTTAACAAATTATGAAAAATGGACCATTAGCGCATCTGTAACACAGGAAGCTACTGAGCATTAATAGCATGCGTGATACATGAGACCACCTGATTAATATCATGCTAGATAAGGTCAGCTGATAAAGGGTTAGGAAATTTGGTGAGGGAAATATGAAGTTGAACATACTTCTAAACATTAAGACACGTTCCACTATCTGAATAATATAATTATGTGATTAATTTTTAGTAATTAACTTTTACTTTTGTTTTATTATAGACGTTTGACCATTATCTAAACTGATGATATAATATCGTCTACGATGGTGCACGCGTGCCCAAAAGTATCCTACTATATATAAGGTATATCTATTCATACACGAAATCTCTTAAGGGGTCATTAATCTCATTATTATGAACAACTTTCACTATGGCACAAACCCTGAAATCGAAATCTGCTGTTCCCTACATTTATGTTCGCAAAGCTCGTCAAAATGTAGGGAACAGCTGATTTTTTTAGCGTCTTAAGGTTAATGCGCTAAGGTAGCCCGCGAAATTCAAATTTTCTTACGTTTTTTGCAATATGCAGGTCAGTATCAGGTTGTATGTTGATCTAAATATGATTTGCGCATGACACCGACCTGTAAATTGCAAAAAACGTAAGAAAATTTGAATTTCGCGGGCTACCTTGGCGCATCCACCTTAAGTGATTTCATGTATGTATAGATACACCATATTATACACATAAAATAGAAAATGTTCCGATGTCCATTGCCTTATAAACCGATTTAACGTCCATCGCACACATATAAAGGCTACATCGGATCGGCATCACCTAGTCTCATCAGCTCGTCTTCAACCAACGTAAGCACGTAATTGGATCGGTTCACACCTCCGAGGCGTCGCATCGGTCCTCTCGTAAGCTCATTGGCTGCTATGTACTAGCTGAACCCGAGCCCAGGCGATGCCATTACGATACTTATAAGTGCGGGTTGCTGAACAAAATTTCATATAATTGTAGCATTTTAGTATGGCGGTCATTCACCAACCTACATTATATAGCATTTTTAATTTCAAAAACTGAAATGAAGTCCGTTAACGTCCAGAAACTATATCGTAATTTTTAACATGTTCCAATAACTAAAACCCACACACGTTTAGACAAGGCCAAACTTGCATGCAATAATCGCGATGATTGCCTTGGTGTAAACAGAAGACGCATGCAATTATTGAATGGCAAAACTTGAATTCAATTTTATTATTGTAAATCCAATCCAATTTATGGAAATCGCACGCGTATGAACACATGTATGCAATTCTTGAATGGCAATAATTGAGCGTGCTTTATGAATGAGATTATTGCTTTTGAACAATTCAGAAACTTGCACCGTGTAAATGGAGCTTTACGCTACGCGCTACGCCGCCGTAGCAACGCTACGAATGTGCTCATTACATATCTGGGCTGGTCAACCTACAGGCCTACAGTCCGCTGGTCAGCTCAGTGCTACGCCGGATGAATGACATTACACGGTCGTGTAATGTCATGCATCCGACGTAGCACTGCGTAGCAAACATATAATTTCCCTAACAACGATTCTTGTTACGAGGTAACTAGCCACGATGTTATGCTCAACACCGTCTGGGGAATATGTTGAACGTACATTATTACATTTACATAAAATTTTGCTTGTGCTATAACAGACTTCGTAGATCCTGAATGTACCCGTGAAACAGGCATTGTCGTTTCAAAGATTTTATTTTAATAAAAAGTTCGGATCCGTGCTTTACGTGAAACAATGTAATCCGTTGACTTTTACGGACTAACTGAATACGATTTCTTTCATTCATAGACTAGGTTATGATAATATACCTACAATTTAAGAACTCTGTACTTATATTTAATTAAGTCCTATCCACAATATTTGAATATTTTGAACTAGCTTCTTCCAGCGACTCTGTCCGCGTGAAGTTTGTTGTTTTAAGATAAAATATATTCTACTAGCGACCCGCTCCTGCTTCGCACGGTTTTTATGATTCGACAAAACATAATGTCTTAGTTATTATGTAACTTTAATATTAACGTATTATACACCCTCCGGAATAAATTCTCTAAACAATATGGTGAAATTCTCATCAAAATTTGTTGCGTGGTTTAGAAGAACAACGCGGACATACAGACAAACACGAAAAGCGACTTTTAGTGAAAGAATTTTCGGAATCGGGTCAGTAGTTCAAAAAGTAGTAAAAGAAAATTACCCTACATACAAACTCCCAACTTTTATCTCTTTATAATATTAGTAAATAATTAGTAGCGAACCGCCACTCCATTGGCATACTTGGATAAGTATGGTGATCCCATGGAATCATGCATGGTCGCATAACCGACAATTCAATTGGCATACTTAAATAAGTATGGTGATCCCATGGAATCATGCATAGTCGCATAACCAACATTTCAATTGGCATACTTAAATAAGTATGGTGATCGCATGGAATCATGCATGGTCGCATAACCGACATTTCTATTGGCATAGTTAAATAAGTATGGTGATCCCATGGAATCATGCATGGTCGCATAACCGACATTTCAATTGGCATACTTAAATAAGTATAGTGATCCCATGGAATCATGCATGGTCGCATAACCGACATTTCAATTGGCATACTTAAATAAGTATGGTGATCCCATGGAATCATGCATGGTCGCATAACCGACATTTCAATTGGCATACTTAAATAAGTATGGTGATCCCATGGAATCATGCATGGTCGCATAACCGACATTTCCGCGTGAGTAAAAAGCATTAATGTGCGGAGCTTTGAGCAATTAGGAAACCGCTGACTCGTATGAATTAATTTGTAATAGTAACGGTACATTTTATCGTACCTGTCTGTCTGTTTATTAAGGTTAAATAGCATCCTTCCACTACCTAAATGGCAGGCAAGGTCTTGCTTAGGTATTAAACATAGTATAATTACGTATACAATAGAATTATAATTATTAATATGTCATCATCTGCCTAGCCTTTTCCCAACTATGTTGGGGTCGGCTTCCAGTCTATCCGGATGCAGCTGAATACCATATTTTACATGGAGCGACTGCCTATCTGACCTCCACAACCCAGTAACTGGGTAATACGATACCCCCTGGTAAGACTGGTTGTCAAACTTTCGAGCTTCTGACGACCCGTAACGACTGTGAAAGATCCACAAATGACAGCCGGGACCAACGGCCTAACGTGCTTTCCGAGGCACGGAGGAGTCTCGGTATGTAAAGATAGTCACCCATCCACGGACCAACCCAAGAATTATAATTATGTGTGGTAGGTATAATGCCTGTTTTTTTTTTTTTAATCTTCTTGGTTGACCAATTCTTTTGCCAAATGTGGCTTTACGACTTAGTAGTAAATTGACCTACATAACCCGACCCTTCTTTTTTGTAAGAGGGGCACACATTACGTGTGACTCCGGACTTTTAATTTGTCTGCCTTGTTTAAACCTTTATAATAGACTCTTTGTCGTAGTTGGGTTTTAGTTTTATAACTTATATTTTTATTAAAATTTTTTGGAGTTATAATATATTACATGTGCTAATTAAGCCCTTATCATCATATTTTTTTTTTGTTTATTTCTTTATGTCCTCTAGAGACCACCATAATCAATATAATGTGACTTCCCATAGCCTATAGTCAGCGGACGATCAAGACCCTTCCAACGATACCTCATTTGTCAAATTATGATGAGCAGTTTCGGAGTTATGAGGGAACAGATGAACATCGGTGTAAATCATAACCCTCCGTTTTGCTTCACCGTTGTCGGGTAAAAACTGATACTACATTAAAACGACACCATGAAAATTCCTGTAATAATTAAAAACGCGCGTGTCGAATTCAATTTGAGTATAGGTCACTGAGCAGAAGCGTGGTTCATGGCGGGTATAAAATGATTAAAATACATGAATGTAATTAATCGAAAATTTTGAATTTATTAATCATTTTAATCTGTGATGGGATGGTGGCGAGTGCTCAATTGGTACTTATAATAAAACTAGCTTTTGCCCGCGGCTTCGCCCGCGTGGATGTCTGATATCGTCTCACTTGAACATACTACCGGGATACTTAAGCAATGCTGGGTTATCCTATATAAACTTTCATCCCCTATATCACCCCCTATAGGTTTATTTACTAAAAAAAAGTAGCCTATGTCCTTTTCCAGATTGCCATTTATCTCCTTGCCAAATTTTGTCGAAATCCGTCCAGTGGTTTAGGCGTGAAAAGGTAACATACAGATAGACAGACAGACAGAGTTACTTTCGAATTTATAATATTAGTATGGAAGTATGGATGTAAAACTGAGACCAGAATGGTTAGACGAGAATACTATTTCAAATGCCCTCCGCATTTCATGGCGTCGTGAATCGAGTATGAATTGTTGAGGAAGTTCCTTCAAACGGACTTAGAATATCAGTGTAACATTTGTATAATTACAAATGTTACACTGATATTCTAAGTTTTTGTACACTACGGTGTAGCTTATGCCCAGCAGTGGTGTCAGATGGACTGATGGTGATGATAACTGTAGGGAATGTGGCCGGAAAGCTTAGGAAAGTGAGCTTGAAGTGAGCTAACTGAAATAGTGACAATCCTTGGCATCAGGTGGAATGACGATCATGAGATTTTTACAGAATAGACCGACTGATCTCTTAATTCTTAAGACACCATGGGTGGGAAGGGGGGGTTAGGAAGACTGGTGTCTTCTGAGGCAGTCGCTTCATGTAAAATACTGGTAATCAGCTGCATCCAGTTAGATTTGAAACCGACCCCAACTTGGTTGGGAAACGGCTAGGCAGATTTTTTGACCGACTGATGTCTTAAAATGTCTTATCTCTGTTTATCCGCAAAAAGTACCGAATAACTCTTTCCTATTTAGTCGCGCGAATACACGATCGTTCGAACTTTTTGTTCGGTGAACCTGAACGCGTGGTTGCGTCGACAGAGGGCGCTTTCCAGTTTTCCAAAGAAAAAGTGGCATATTCACGCGACCGATCGCGTATTTGCGGGACGATTGTTTTTAAATAAGACGCGGCCTCAAGGCCACTCATACCAGGCGCGGTCGCAGCCCAAAATATTGGGGGGGGGTCACCATTGGTGCCGAGGAATATTTTTAGGGACCTAATTGATAAGCCCTCTAAATACTTTTTTTTGTATATGCCCATTGGGGTCACTGTGGCTCAAGTACCTACATTTTTTAGTTAGTAAAGTTCATAAATCATTCAGTCTCTCGACAGCTTGAATGATTTTGGGGGGGGTCATGATCCCCAGGATCCGCTCCCTCGGACCGCACCTGACTCATAGCAACACACAATTCCACTACGTTTATGAGCATAAACCATTTAATAAATGAATAATCAACAAGTAGGACATAAAAGAGGCCACTCACCAATCGGAAAACCGATTTCCCTTTAAATACAACATCAGTAAAATTAAATGGAATTTTCTTCAATTAATTAAATTAATAATGATTATTATTATGATCGTTTCCACTTAAAATGATCCTTCAATATTTCAGCTTAGAGTTTTATATTCAAATATGATTAAATCTAAAATGTATAAATCATGTTTGAATATAAAACTTTAAAGTAAGAGGATTACCAATAGGGATGTGCTACTAAAACAAAACGAGAAAATCATATTGCTTTTTCAAGTTCTTATAAAGAATCTGCTTTTAACGTTTCAAGTCTTTAGAATATTCTCAGCAAGAATTTTCTTAGCTTTATTTAAAGATTCAATTTACTTTTAATTAAGATCCATTCGTTAGCTTACTTCTGCCATCGAAGAATGATTCATTTAGATTAAAAATACTTTTTTTATCTGGGCCTATTCTGGATTCTGTTAGGAAATTGCACAAAAAACAAAAATTTCGTACCCTGACACTTTCGCCTTTAATAGAACTTACGGTAACAGGTGTACTACGAAAACCGCTCGTCAAATTGTTGCCACTGACGTGCGGTTGACTGTACTGTGTGATAGAGGAATATACATTGTAACTATGTTATAAGTAGTTCGTGAGTACTTAACAAAGCATAGAGTTACCGTCTTTTATAGATGTTTTTGTGGTAATTTTCGAATGACTAGAATTAACACCCGTTTATCTTTAGTGATAATGACAGTCTGGTTTCACCGATTTTGATTATAATAATTATTTAATGATGCCTACGTAAAGCTGGGCGAAAGTGAAAAAAAAAGGGATTTCTTTGGGAAAATAGAATAGAATAGAATACTCTTTATTATGTACACCATAAAAAATACACACAACAATAATTGTTCAGTATGAAGGCGAGAAACCTATTCTGACGTAAGCTGGCTATCTAAATCCACGTTCACGTGTACACGTGTCCACGTCTATATACACCCAGTTATTTGAATACTCACTAAGATACCCAGTTCTGCATGTTAACGTTGCACACAATATTCCCCGGAGGACGTCAAGAAACGTGACGTCACAGGCAGGTGTGTCCACCTCTTGCGGTTATTGTACACTGTTATTGACAAACGATCTGATTTTCGTAGTTATTGTGAAGTTTTAGTGATTGTATGAAAGAAAGAAAGAAAGAAAATTTAGGTTTATTTGTTACAGAAACACGTGCATAAAAAGAGATAACAATATTAAATTAAACAAAATAGATCTAAGTAAAAATAATTATGAGATCACGAGTATACAGATAAATAATCGGCAGCTGCACGTCATGACTGTGACAAGAAGGCTTCCACTCAGCATGATGCTGCGCTATGGGGACCCACAGCACAGCGCTGTTGTGGCTCCATGATAGATACCGCATAGCATGGCCACCATAGAAACGGAAGAAATGAATACAAAATTACAGATTATGAGATTGTAGTAGGTGAGATTTCTAGGGCACGATGTGAAAGATGGTGAAAATAAATGTCACTTTGTCAATATAAAAAGAGATAAGTATATTGTTCGTGAATTATAAGTGATCATTGCTACGCGTGCTGGATGAATTTATGGGACATTGTTAAAATACCAGACAACAAAATCTTAGAAAATGACGACACAATAAGGCTTGAATTTTTATTGACACTTTTTTATACATCAATGTGCAATAGTAGGAGACTTTCAGATTGGAAAGAAACTTATCAATCGTTTAATACAACAAAAGTAAGATATACATGCGAGAAAATAACCCTTAGGTAACAAGCAACTTGCAATGTACACGCAAACTAGAGTATTCGCGAGAATCAAGTGTTCCTGTTTTGAGTACTTATGACCTTGCATTAACTCCCCGGGAGATGTTGCATGAGAGGGTTAACATTCAAGGATGACTTAACGTTTTGTTGTAATGATTATGTTACGCCCTATGGTATGAGGCAGCAAAATTTTCCGGAAAAAGGTGTTAAAACAATGTCAGAACGTTTTGTTGTGATACAAAAGACCAGTTGAAATTCTCAAGATATTTTTATAAGTGCTCATGCATGAGACTTTCCTCACTACAGTTTTTTATTTTCGCTATGAAGAGATGAGAAGATTTTATGAAGCAATAAGCGATGTTTTTAATAAAAAACCGGCCCGATCGCATCTATATGAGAAATAATTAACTAAATGAATGTATAATTAACAATTGTATAACAGGAAAGTAATGAACAGTGAATAAAATTTTCACCTAACGCCCTGTTGTGGTAGCAAAATGGCCAAGCCACATATTTTGACTAAGGTTAAGAGTTGGTGAAGTTAGGGCTAGTAGAGTTAGGGCGTGTAGTGCTAGAAGCTTGGCTCTACATGAGATCTGATAACTTTTTGACAGTGCGAGCCATATGGTCTCGTCTTGGCAACATTTTATATGAAAATGTTTTTGGTGGGATTCTTACATACAATTTACTATCGAACAAAATAATCAGATTAGGCAGCCTCTCATATCGCCTTAATGGTTCGAATTAAAATTCGACTGAGAAAATGTAAAAATTACGTTTCAGCAAAGTGGGGACGTAAATAAGGTCAACATTTTATATTTCATATTGGGTCTTTAATTGATGGTAAATGAGACAGTCGCATAAGGATATCTGCAATATAAAGACCTCTCAGGAGCGTTTCTATCCTAGAGACAAAGCAGTAATATCTCATCTGCATGAGCAATGCCTTCAAATCGGAACACAATATCAAAGTTGTAGGGCGGAAAAAAAGCAATGTCTATAGCCAATAAGGCACTATAAACTTCCAACTGTCATTAACAAGACACAATAGAATTTTAATTGTTATCGGCCAATCAACAGTTGATCGGATAATGACTACTATGAAAATAAAAATAAAAATAAACAAAAAAGTAAAAATAAAAATAAATATCGAGGATAGTTTCACAGGGCGCGGCGCCAACTTGTCGTGAACAGACGATCCGTCTTCTTTACTTTGACTTTGAATCAATTAGAACTTGCAGTGTAGCCTAGTTAATGTTTGAGATATTTCAAACCGGTTCCTGGTTTTCTTTTTTCCTAGGTACAAACGAGGAAAAAACTTAGGTATAATATTATTATCTATACATAATTATAAATTAAAGTCGCTTCTCGTGTTTGTCTGTATGTCCGCGTTGTTCATAGAAACCACGCAACAGATTCTGATGAGGTTTTCACCATTGTTTAGAGAATTTGTTCCCGAAGATTTATGTGTTGCAAGAAATCTCGATGTTTTGTCAAGTCATAAAAACCGTGCGAAGCAGGAGCAAATTCGCTAGTGAGGAATAAAGAAATGGGGTTTGCTAATTTATCAGTCATTATTATTTTGCTATCTTTCATCATCTACCATCATCTGCCTAGCCTTTTCCCAACTATGTTGGGGTCGGCTTCCAGTCCAACCGGATGCAGCTGAATACCAGTATTTTACATGGAGCGACTGCCTATCTGACCTCCACAACCCAGTAACTGGGTAATACGATACCCCTTGGTAAGACTGGTTGTCAGACTTTCGGGCTTCTGACGACCCGTAACGACTGTCAAAGATCCATAAATGACAGCCGGGACCAACGGTTTAATGTGCTTTCCGAGGCACGGAGGAGTCTCGATATGTAAAGATGGTCACCCATCCACGGACCAACCCCGGCAAGCGTAGCTTAACCTGATGAATCGATCCGTGCGGCTGTTATTACTTAGCCACGAGCTCCTCATTATAGCATTATTTTGCTATCTTTGTTAACTAGATATTACTGCCCCGTTGGTCTCGTGGTCACAACCATGACTGTTGAGCGTGGGCTTCCGTGATTCCCGGGTCGGGGAAAGTGGGTTTTTCTATTAAGAATTTCTTAGTAACAGCCCGGAGTTTGGAATTTGGCGATGTGATATCTCCGTGACTCGGAAAGCACGTTAAGCCGTTGATCCTGGCGTCTGATCTCTCTACGATCGTGGTGGGTTGCCGTCCCATCGGAGTACGAGAGTGAGGGAAGAGAGAGTGCACTGTGTCTGCGCATACACTTGTGCACTGTAATTGGCCGCCGTGGCCGAAATACGGTCTGGAGGACTATATATATATACAGGGTGTAAGGGACAGCCCTCCGCAGACTGATCGGATGAATTCAGCATATCATACTAAGACGACCGGTACACGAAATTATTACAGAAACGTTATGGGAATCCAAAAAACCTGATTATTACCTCAATCGCAATGTATCGTTACCGCGGCAAAACCCACGTAGCCGCACTCCCCCGGCCGGGGGGGGGCGCTCGAGTATTTAAACATCCTTTGCTGTTTTTTTTTAACGGTTTTGTTTATATAAATGGAGTGCTGCGTACAGAGAATGTAATTTTACATTGAAATAAAGAATTAGTAACTGAAAAAAAGATAAAAAAAATCAAAACTTTCCTGACAAAATTCCCGGTGGAATATGATTCAAAATAAGGAGCTGCATGCCCCGTGTTAATTTGCGGAGGGCTGTCCCTTACACCCTGTATATATCTAGATATAAACTTTTTACGCCCCAGACCTACTCAGAGAAACGATGACGAAGACTTGGTTCCTTAACACACAAAGCCATACATGGCAAACAACGTAAAGATTTTATATTCTGTACATTTTCATAAAATACCCTAAAAAGGCCCTAAAAATACCCTTACAAGCAAATATGTAAAAGCCATTGTCGCGAAATCGCAAGGCTGCGATTTTGTAAATACCTCTAAAGACGGTAGTTCCATATTCTTCTTGTATGGAAAGTAGGGTTGAAATAATTTATCTATATTCTGTCAAGGGAATAAATTTATCGAGTGCTTGAATAATTCCTTCTTACACGGACCATTGTTTTGACACTGGGATACATACGAAAAATTAGGACTAACTACTTATATTTTTTTATAACGAAAATAGATAGTAAATAGTCTTATACGAAGTCTTCAGCAGTGTACTTTTAAATAATTCTAACTATATTTCGCATTTTTAATAGGTATATTTATATATATTATATTTTATTTTATATTTTTATCTTATTATATTATAAATGCAAAAGTCAGTTTGTTTGTTTGTTACGCTTTCACGTTAAAACGGCTGTACGGATTCGGATGAAATTCGGCACAGCGGTAGACCATGACCTGGAAAAGGACGTACGATACTTTTTATCTCAACATTCTCACAGGATCAAGACTAACGTGGGTGAAACCGCGGGGCGCAGCTATAGTGGGTAAATAAAGGATTAGTTCTTATTGAATTACACCTTAAGCTGTAGGCATTCATAAATACAGCTTGCATCTCTTCGATACCAACAAAAAAGCTTTGAAACAGAACAAAATAGAACAACTGTAATTGGAAACAGTGCGACAGAATCGAGCTAAATAATTCTTCATTCAAGCGATGACGACGGCTGCTTTGGACAGGCGAGCCGGGCCATCCCGTATCCAACCGATCTGCTTATGAAACAGTAATTGAAATCTGTTCATACCTTTTTGGAATATGAGTAAACTGGATCAGCAAGATTCATAGAATTTAGTAGCTCTACTCGAGGTGTACAAATCCTGGGTTTCCGATTTAATCGTTGTCAAATGTCGGGCTATCGGATTTGGTTGTTGTAATTTTATTTGGTTTACTATTCTCACAAAAATCAAGATTAGATTCTGAAAGCGGTTTCATACGAGCTTGGGGTTGGATACGAATATTTTTAAGATTAAAAGTGAAAATGATGTTCAACGAACCGATGCTATTAGATTTTATTACAATTATGTAGAATCATGACTTCAGTGAATTTGGCAGCAACATAGAATTTTTTTTTTTGCAAATTATTTTAATATTATTTTTATCTTGTAATGTGGTTGTGCTATAGCTAAACCTCTGCCCAACCCTTCAGGGAATACAGGCGTGATGTTATGATGATGTTGTAATACTATCCTAACTTACTAACTAATCCATACTATCCATACTTCCATACTATACTAATATTATAAATTCGAAAGTAACTGTCTATCTGTATGTTACCTTTTCATGCCTAAACCACTGAACGGATTTCGATAAAATTTCGCAAGGAGATAGATTGCAAGGACATAGGCTACTTTTTGTCTCAAAAATAACCTTAAGGGGCTTCGACTTCCACGCGGGCGAAGCCGTGGCCAAAAGGTATAGTATTACATATATGCGAAAGTGAGTTTGTTTGTTACGCTTTCACGCCAAAACGACTGAACGGATTTTGCTAAAATTTAGCACACGGGTAGACCATGACCTGGAGATGGACATAGGCATACTTTTCATCCTGGATCACAGACGGATTCGCGGGCAACAGCTGGTATTTTAAGAAAACATGCAATAATATAAACAAAAAGTTCATCAACTGAGTTCCTTCATTAAATCACCATTAAAATAAACCTATTGTACAAAACTATACCCATTACATAACAATCAATCAACTCGTATCAGTTTGTTTTATCAAACAAAAAAACTTATCAGTACATATTTTTGAACAATGCTTGGAATGAATTTATTAACCTTTTGAGGGATACTAAACGAAAAATTAAAAACAATGTTTTTAATACAATAGTTAGTGTGTACACACTACCTATTGTTTTAAAAACATTATTTATTATTTTGTCATTTGTATTTTGTGTTTCACGAACTGTGTCCAATTATACGTTATTCTTTCTTTCTTTAGGCGTTATAACAATAAAACTTCTATGGTGTCTCGTTCAATATCCTTGAATGCGTTAAAATTCAAAAAAACCTATGTTTTACATCCTATCCTAGCTAATATTATAAATGCGAAAATGAGTTTGTTAGTTTTTTATGCTTTCACGCTAAAACAGCCGAACGGACTTGGATGAAATTTGGCACATGGGTGGACCATGACCTGGGTTAGGGCATAGCATACACTACCAACCTAAATTGTCCGTTTATTCATGAAAAAGCCATTTGATGATGATAGCCACAATGATAACAAATATCAAATTAAAAAAAAAAAATTGTGGTCCTTTCATGGAACTCTCAAAGTAGGACAGTCGTGATTTGAATATACGGACAATATAGATTGGTAGACACTTTATTAAGTACATAGTGTACCTTCATGAACTTGTTGGTGGGGGACGGGAATACACTTTTTAACCGACTTCTTCAAAAAGGAGGGTTTTTTTTGTGTGTATGTTACGCGATAACTCCGCCAATTATGAATAGATTTTGATGATTTTTTTTTTGTTTGGTAGGTCATATTTCAGATGTGGCCACATAAATTTTATTAACTTTGCTTTAGTAGTTTTTGAGTTACATTCAATAATTAAGTATTTTTCCCACTTTGTCTATGTAGACGACATCTTATTTGACTCCGTCACTGTTATTTACATAGCAGGTAGGTAGTGATATTCGAATTAGTGTGGGGTAGGTACCAAAACTAAAAAGTGAAAAATAAAATCTTTTTCCCAAAAAAAACAACCCACTTCCAAAAAAAGCACTAAAAAAGTGAAAAATAACTTTAATTTCGGAAGTCGGTGGCAAAAAACGAAAATTGAAAAGCGAAGACACGGACTTCCGAAATTAAAGTTATTTTTCACTTTTTTTGGAAGTCGTTTTTTTTTGTTATATTCATTCATGTGCAAGTAGGACGATGACGATGAGGATGATGGACGATGTGTGTGTGTGCGTTTGTGTGTGTAGGACGTGGTGCTTCAAAATACTTCATTTATTCGAAATTGCTTAGCGTTTCTCATAATATTATAATTATTAACGTAATCTAAATTCTGCACCATCATATTTTTTATTTTTTGCTGCAATTCAATTTAAATGAAATCTGACACAAACACGTCATACGTTGAATACATTATTTTCTCTATATACTTCGATAAACTTTACGCCCTAGAATGCCAAAATGCCATCAGCAAATGACAATAATTGAACCAATTACATTCGCCTCTTTCATTTTGTTTAGATAAATCTAGAATTTGATTAAAATAACATCTATTGGAAAACTAATGTTAGTCTAGAAAAATACAGATTTTTGTTCCTATTTTATGCAAGCTGACATTTTCATATCTAAAACGAAATTTTTTCATTAACTTACAATGTCGAGGTCACATTGAAACTCAATTTACATAATTGTTTTTTTGTAATTAATTCAGTTTTATTTAAAATCGTGCTAAGCAATAAATCTGTTTGAGATGTGAAATTAATGCAAATTAAGCTGAATTATGATTAAAATAATAAATTGTTGTTATTTTTCTTAGTTAGGTTCTTATTCTGTACCTACAGCATTATGTAATCTTATTATCATTATACGAAAAAAAAAAACTGTATATTGAATTTAAATAGATGGTAAATAATTTTCAGCATTGGTGAATAATGTCAAGCTATCAGTAAACGGTCTATTATTCTACGAACATATTGTTAGAATTTATCTCCGAAAATCTAGAAATATGCTCGAATTTAGGTCCGTGGGTACCTATTTCGTTTCGCCCTAGCTACAATTGCTATTATGTCAAAGCCACACTGGGATTTATTTTTTATAAATTGAATCGGAATAAGGCCCTAGAAAAAATCGAAAACAAACTGAATTTGAGAGGCGTTCTACTTTATAACACTAGTTTTATATTGTGGACATTTTAAGACCTTTTTGGTTTATAGTTTGGCACTGATTTATAATAGATCTGCTTTATTTTCGGAATATATCAGTGAATATAAATTACTGATGTTATTATTTTGACTCACTTCTAGCAACCATCTATCGTGCTATCATACATTTATCTGATGAATGCTCCTCGAGATCGCACAACGCGATAGCGTCTCCTATCGTTCCTGTTTCGTAAAGGATATATTCCTTTCATACCTGACTGACTCTGATATATGTTCTCTTTTGTTACAGATTCGTTTACGCATCAAAAAATGAACAAGTCACATAAATGGGACTTCCTAGTAAAAATTTCTAGCAGGAGGTAATTTTTTCGTGACGTAACTTGCTAGTCTTTACACGACTCGCTTGGATAGGAAAAAATCGCCAATACACTTCCATTTCGCATTAAAAGGGTTATTTATTGTTACAGAAAATTGGAGTATGTAAGGATGAATAAAGGAAACACACCCGTCTCACACAAGAAGAATTATCGACGGATGCTGGCCAAATGCTTTGAAAGAATTTCGCGACTCACGGTCCTTCCCTACAGTACAACGTGAAATGTAGCCGAGTAATACAACGACTTCAAAATGGGGCAAGCAGCTACACACGTTAACACAAACTACACATTAATAAATTACACTGATGAAGTCATCGAGGATGATAGAGACGCTTGCGTTGTCGCTGATGATCCTAAATATCCGAGTAGCTTCGGGATAACACTGGCGGTGCCGGAATGGGAGGCAATTTGTACAGCAATAGTCCTTACGCTGATAATAATCTCAACGATAGTTGGAAACATTTTGGTAATCCTAAGCGTGTTCACATACAAGCCGCTCCGTATCGTCCAGAACTTCTTCATAGTATCACTCGCCGTAGCGGATTTAACAGTAGCAATATTGGTGCTACCATTGAATGTGGCGTATTCTATTCTCGGGCAATGGGTATTTGGGATATATGTGTGCAAGATGTGGCTCACGTGCGACATAATGTGCTGCACTTCGTCCATTTTAAATTTATGTGCAATCGCATTAGACAGGTACTGGGCGATCACAGATCCTATAAATTACGCCCAGAAGAGAACTTTAGAAAGAGTGCTGCTAATGATTGGAGTTGTTTGGATTCTCTCATTAGTTATAAGTTCGCCGCCATTACTAGGCTGGAACGACTGGCCTGAAGTGTTCGAACCGGACACGCCTTGTCGCTTAACCTCCCAACCAGGCTTTGTCATCTTCTCTTCATCCGGATCCTTTTACATACCACTAGTTATAATGACTGTAGTTTATTTTGAAATATATTTGGCCACCAAGAAAAGACTTAGAGATCGCGCCAAGGCTACGAAAATCAGCACTATTTCCAGCGGTCAAAATAAATACACGAATAAGGAAGATCACCACGATCAAGATTCTCTAAGCTCAGAAGCAAATCACAACGAGCACCAAGGCGTCACTCGCTTAGTTTCAGATAATGAGAAGAAGAAACGAACTAGAAAACTGACCCCAAAAAAGAAACCAAAGCGAAAATACTGGAGCAAAGATGATAAATCACAAAACAAACTGATTATACCAATTTTATCCAACGAGAATTCCGTTACCGATATGGGTGATAATTTGGAGAATAGGAACACATCATCGGAGAGTAACTCAAAAGAAACTCATGAAGATGATCTGATTGAAGTAAGCGAGACTGTACCAGTCAAGTCCAGTCATAAGCGACCGAAGCCTAATCAACAAAGCGCAGTTTACCAATTCATTGAAGAAAAGCAGCGTATATCATTGACACGTGAACGCCGCGCGGCTAGGACTCTTGGCATAATAATGGGTGTGTTCGTAGTCTGTTGGTTGCCCTTCTTCGTAATTTACCTCGTCATCCCGTTCTGCGCGAGTTGCTGTTTGTCAAACAAGTTCATTAACTTTATAACTTGGCTTGGATACTGCAACTCTGCTCTCAACCCTCTTATTTACACCATATTTAATATGGACTTTCGGAGAGCATTCAAAAAATTACTTTGTATGAAACCGTGATCGTGCCAAAGACAGTTTGTGTAGAGTTTTATGCTTATACTGAATGATGCTGATTTGCTCAAATGTTTTAACTCATTCGTAAGTAGAGTATTAGCAATGGTCGAGTAAGATAATGAAAATTCGAGTTTAAAAAAGTAAATTACGATTACGAATCTCAAAGTACATTTCTTGTATACAGAAATGTTATAATGATATTGCATAAATAGTATAATATCTTTCGAATATTGTAGAGTAGTTTCATGTACATATTTAAAGGTTGGATAGTGCATAGCACTTTTAGATTTCTATATGTATGTGTGTAAATAATGTTTTATGAATTGACCGAATTTGGACAAATCATTGATAACCAACGAAAACTTTCAAATATATGTAATCTTAATATGTAAATACATATCTTGGTCCGTTTGTATATAAGTATTAAAGTATTTGTAAATTACAATATCTGTAACTGTTCTTAAAAATATTAATTTATTTGGTAGAAATAAAGTTAAGAAGATCTTTCAGACATTAATTAGATTATGATTGTTTTCACATTGTATATCCCTTTAAAATAATTTGAGCCCTTATTTAAAGGGGATATTAGAGTTTCAACAGTTTTGATTTATTCCTGGATTGTAATAAAATTTGAATTTACTTTGTGTTTAATTTTTTTTCACGCCTTAAACAAATGAAATTTCTATAATGGAAATGTTAAGTAGGTAACTACTCTCCAAAATTCTTAATGAAAAACTTAAATGGAGTAACAATTTATTGTATTAAAAGTTGGAGATGAAAACAATATGCGAAACTTTGGGAAGTTCCAGAGATAGTACGCGAAAATTTATAGGTAGGAACCTACTGAAATTCGCTAGTGAAAATGACTCTGGCCATAATAATCCGTTTTGTAGGGCAGTTTTTTTTTCAGTGGAGTTTGGGTATATTATTTTTCCATTGTAGTTGTAGACTTGACGTTGTCTAGGATTAATCTCGCAATCTTCTATCTAAAAACATCTTCATTCTTCTTATTTATAATCTTTATTATATAGAATCGTCATTTTTTCGAGGATTTAATTCTCTCATTTTTGACGTCATCTCGTGAGAACGCCTGAAAAGATTTCAACGAAATTTTTTCCATCTATGCTATACAAACCTCACACAATAACAGAGTTAGTGTTTTTTTTTTTAATTCAAGTTCCTGAAAAACAAATATGGCGTACTCTTTATTTAATCTTTTTGCGATAGGGTTCCTTTACTTAATCTTTTTGCGTTTCTTAATCTCAAAACATGCATGAGCGTAAAACAAATAATAGCAACAATTACTGAAACATCGCTCTTGTACCAAATATTATTTTAATCAGATAAGTTTTTAGGTATAACTATCGATTTCACATTCAATAAAATATTCTAAATTGATATAGCTCATTTGACATAAATATACCTACGATGAATGTATGTAATGGATAGGTACTTCAGTATAGTACTGATAATAAAAAGGTACCTAAATACAAAAACTACAAAATAATTTTATTATCTCTGCCAATTAAGTTTTATTTGGCTTATGTATATTATTCGTATCAGTCACACAACACTCAATTTAATGAAGCCATTATACTACGAAAACATGATAGACACCGTAATGATACCTACTACACTAATGGGAACATTTTTGTAAACATTATCTATAATATTTTTCTCTTAAAATAAGGTTAAAGAATTCAAAGCCGCGTACAGACATCGCGAGGCGTGCGTTGCAAATGGTTCGTCTCGCATGCCTCGGGCTGTGTGGACGTGTGTGCTCACAGTGAGCATTCGCGTCATACGATCGTTGCGAACGCTGCCTCAGTGCGAGCCGTGCGCTTCGTGTGGACGGACGGGTGTTATTTGCGTTGCGCGCTGACGGACACCGTGCGTGGTTGTTTGTGCTCAGCTTGAGCATGCGTCGTTCGGGACGCATGTGTGCGGGATTGATCCAGGTATAATTATGGGAATAATGAAAAAATACGTTGCTTGATGTGAACGTGCAAGTTTAATGTGATAATAAGACATATGTAGGTAGGCGGTCGACCGACGTAGAAAAATAAAAACGGTTAGCCATGATTTACATAGCCTCAACATTAAGGTAAGCGCATTTTGGTAGGCGCTTGCGGGAACATACCCCCGGGCGTTGAAAGCCTGCCTTTCAACCACTAAGAATCTTCGGACTCCGGATATATAGGTAACGGACAAATCTTGCTGAATGATCTGCGCAACAGACTACTAGAAGTTTTGACGTCTGCAACTCGGACTACGCCGTCTGCCCCTGGATATGTAGCAACGATCCGACCCATTTTCCACTTGAGTGGGGGGAGGTTGTCTTCCTTTAGCAGGACCAAAGAATTAAGCTTCAAAGAGCCCTTACATGCTCGCCATTTTATGCGAAGTTGGAGCTCCGATATGTATTCTTTGCTCCATCTGCTCCAAAAATGCTGTCGAAGAAGCTCAATACGCTCAAATCGAGTCAGAGAATTGATGGACTGGTCTTGATAATTAGGGGACGGCAGCGATGTCATAGGACGTCCAATCAAAAAGTGTCCGGGTGTGAGCGGCGTCAGATCCTCGTGGTTTGATGATAACGGCGTCAGTGGTCTGGAGTTCAAAATTGCTTCAACCTGAACCATCATGGTGTATAGCTCTTCGTAGGTAAGGTTACAAAGGCCCAGCACTCTGACTAAGTGATGCTTGGTTGATTTAACACCAGCCTCCGCAAGGCCAGCGAAATGAGGGGAATATGCAGGAATAAAGTGGAAGTTAATTCCTTCTTTAGCCATTTCCTCGGACAGCGAGTCGCAACCCGCCTTAAGAAACCTAGAAAGGTCATTAGATGCACCAACAAATGATGTGCCATTATCTGAGTAGATATTTCTCGGCTTACCTCTACGTGATATGAACCTCTTTAATGCCATAATGAAAGTATTGCTTGTTAAATCACCGACTAATTCAAGATGAATTGATTTCGTAGAAAAACAAACGAAAATAGCTATATAAACTTTAACTAATTTACAGCCTCGCCCTTGACGAACAGCTGACTGAATAGGACCTGCATAGTCCAAGCCTATATTTTCAAAAGGAAAACCTGCTAGAAGTCGCTGCTGTGGTAAATCTCCCATAATAGGACTTACAGTTTCACCTCTAAATCGGCAACAACGAACACATTGTTTACAGCACATCCTAGCTAAATTGCGACCTCGAATGGGCCAGTACGTATCTCGTATAGACGCCAACAATAACTGGGGTCCAGCGTGAAATAATCTTTTATGCTCATGTATAAAAAGTAACTTAGAGAAGTGATGACTAGATTGAATAAGAATCGGGTGCTTTTTATTATAAGGAAAATCGGATTGTTGTAATCTACCTCGAATTCGCATTATATTATTCTCATCCAAAAAAACGTTGAACTTATTTAATTCACTTTTCTTGGGTAACGGTTTATTATTAAGTAGTAATTTATAGTCTTTAAAAGATTGACTTTGAGATAAACATGTAATAAAGCTTAAAGCCCTTTCTAGCTCATGCACAGAAAGAGGAGCGCGAATAGGTTGTTTTCTACATGCATCAATAAAACGTAAAACATAGGCAACTGTTCGCTGAAGTCTTAAAAGGTTTGAAAACCGCGTAAAATTAATCAATTCATCAAATTCATTGTCATTAAATAAAACATGCAAGGTGTGGCCTAATTTCATTTCTGGCAACACTTCATTATTAAAATTCATTGATTTGGAAGGCCAATAGGACATTTCATTCATTAAGAAACTAGGACCGGACCACCAAGCATCTAAACTGGGTAACAAACTAATGTCTAATCCACGAGACAAATAGTCAGCAGGGTTTTGGTCAGTTGGAACATGCCTCCACTCACAGCCACCAGTCTTATCTAAAATCTCGGCAACCCTGTTACGAACGAACGGCTGTAATTTATTTGGTAGCATTTTTAGCCACCCTAAAACAATTGTGGAGTCAGTCCACAAGAAAGTGCGCCGCGCACTGACTCGTAATGATGCCACAGCCTTTTCAAAGATGCGAACACCCACAAGAGCACCGCATAGCTCAAGTCTGGGTATCGTCGTCGGCTTGAGTGGGGCAACTCTGCTTTTGGCTAACAGTAAACGCACTAAAACCTTTCCCTGCTCATCAACGCTACGTACATACAGACAAGCGCCGTAGGCGCGTTCAGACGCATCAGTAAAAATGTGAAATTCAAAGAACTCATAACAATCAATTAAAA
This sequence comes from Lithophane leautieri, assembly GCA_949152455.1. Lineage (NCBI taxonomy): Eukaryota > Metazoa > Arthropoda > Insecta > Lepidoptera > Noctuidae > Lithophane > Lithophane leautieri. The sequence goes on along the minus strand of OX424469.1, from coordinate 4,540,161 downwards.
CTCGACGTGGAATATGTATTTCATTTAATTTAGGTAAGTTAATAATCATTTCATTCCAAAGCTTACTAATGTCCGGTGATAGCTGTTCATCCCAAGACAGTTTCCTCAACCATAACTTCTGAAGTAACATTTTCATAACAATTACACAGGGAGCCAATAATCCAAGCGGATCAAAAACTTGTGAAATTATCGAAAGCATTTCACGTTTTGTGTTATTAAAATTAACTGACTGAGTACTTGGAAAACAAAGGTAATCTGACAGTGGCTGCCAACCTATGCCTAAAGTTTTGGTTGACTCAAATCCACCAACATTCAAATCCAGTGAAGACTGGGGAAAGTCAGAACCAATTACCAATTGCATGTTATTCGACTTCCACTTTCTTAGATTCATCTGCGCTGAAGCGAGAGTTGAAGTAACTTTATGACGCAATTCTTTGACCTCATTGATGTCATCTCCTCCGGTGAGCAAGTCATCCACGTAAAAGTCGTGGAGGATGACGTCACTAATCTCCTTATCAACACACTCAAGCCCTAATTGCCGAAGACATCGGGTTGCTAGGTAAGGAGCGCTGGCCGTGCCGTAGGTCACGGTATTAAGTTGATAAGCGTGTAATGGAGTTGACGGATTATCACGCCAAATAATTTGTTGAAGATACCTATCATTTGGATGAACAACTATCTGCCGGTACATTTTCTCAACATCAGCAGCTAGGATGTACTTATGTTGTCTAAAACGCAACAGGATCGATAAAAGATCGTCCTGTACCACGGGTCCAATCATTTGGATGTTATTAATAGAACTACCAGTTCTAGTTACACTACTTGCATTAAAAACCACCCTTAACATAGTGGTGATGCTGCTTTCGCGCAGAACTCCGTGATGCGGAATGTAAAACGCTTGATCGTCAATAGTTTTACATCTAGACATGTGACCTAAAGTTTCATATTCCATCATGAACTCTTTGTACATATTACAAAATTGAGTTTTAGATTTAAATCTACGTTCCAGAGAAGCAAAACAATGTTTGGCTCTTGACAAAGATTCGCCTAAATTGTCTGAGGAACATTTTAACGGAATCCTGACACAAAATTGACCATTTTCCAAACGAGTAGTGTTTTTCTTAAAATGTTCCTCACACAGCGTCTCCTCTGAGGAATACGGAGACGAAATACACACTTCTTCAAGTTGCCAAAACTTTGTGAGTTGTTGGTCAATACTAAAATTTAATTCATCATCGCAGTCTGAACGCACCTTTATAAAATTACATTTTAAAACTTTAGAAGTAATACAACTGTTAATTGGGCCGGAGACCAACCAACCCAATTTAGTCTCACAAAGAATTGGTTGTCCATCACTTAACTTAATTCGTTGAGATTCCAATAAATCCCAAAAGATGTCAGCTCCCAGCAACATATCGACAGGCGCCGGTGAGTAATAGTTGGGATCTGCGAGACAAACATTAGATGGAATTTTGATTTTTAATAAGTTTACATGTTTACTTGGAATCTCATCTGTAATAGATGGCAGAATAAAACAATTAATATCCATACCAAAGTTATTGTTCAAAGATTTTATTGATACAGAACACATCTTATTAATAAAAGATGATGAGTTGTTAATACCTATAATGGAATTATTTACAGTCTTGGCAGTCAAACCTAGCTGGCGGTATAACCTCTCAGTCATGAGACATGACGTGCTGCCACTGTCAAGCACAGCACGAGCAACATACTGCTGACCATTAATACTCATGACCTTGACGAGTGCAGTGGACAATAACACGTCACCGTGTTCAACACTCACGGACAGCGATACACCGGTCCCTATACCTATAGTAGTGGGCTGAGTGGAGACAGTCGCACTGCCATTCGTGTTCACAACAACACTGCTAGCAGAAGCACCGCTTGCGTCTGACTTCAAGGATTTATCAACGTGAACCATAGTGTTGTGTTTACGACGGCATATTTTACAGCCTGGCTTTTTGCAGTTGTTTGCATAATGTCCCAGATTAAAACAGTTGTAACAAACTTTGTGTTTAGGTAATAACTGCAAACGAGCTTCATTGCTCAACGATAAAAACTGAGGACAACTACCTAACTTATGATCACCGTTACACATGACACAATTCTTGGATTTATTTGAAACGCCATCATCCTGTTTACTTGAACTTTCACCTGAATTATTTTTATTAGAATCCTGGACTAACATTGACCTAACCTTGTTTGAATTTTTACCTGTGTGTGATTGTTTAGTATTCGTAGAAGCTTCCAATTCGAACGTTTCTAGTATCTCAGCACGGGTCTTTATAAAAGTAATAAATAAATGAAACGTTACTTTAGAATTCTTGTCCAGGCGGCCCTTATACTCACCCCATTCACGATAGCTTTTGTTATCTAATTTATGTGTGATAATATGAATGAGTAGAGTATCCCAATGACTAACAGGTTCATCTAAAGATTCTAGGGCACGTATGTTTTTGTTAACAACATCAAGTAAACCCTTTAAATTAACTGATGACTCCTTTTGAAGGGTGTCAATTTGAAATAATGCAGAAACGTGATGTTGGATAAGCAGGTGTTTGTTATCAAACCGCTCGCAAAGAAGATTCCACGCTACCGAATAATTCGCAGAAGAAAACTGAATTGAGTTGATCACCACAGCAGCAGACCCTTCAAGAGATGACCTCAAATAATGAAATTTATTTATTTCGTCCATGTCATCGTTTGAATGGATGAGACTAACAAATGTGTCGTGAAACTCTAACCAGTTTGTATAAGAACCACTGAATTTCGGCAACTGAATAGTCGGTAATTTAACAAACTTATGATTGCTAGAACGCGACATGACGTCACAGGTATCGTTTGAATCTCCTTTCCTATTGTTATTCAACATTTGTTGAGCTTTAGATACGGTTTTGTAATAAAGAGATTCAAACGCGGCGCGTTCCGACATCTGACCATCCAAGTCATCAGTACTCAGCTCCAGCAATAATTGCACCTCATCATATTGGGCATACAATGCCTCGAGTCTAGTAAAACGTAATTGCAATTCGCTTACCTCAGTAGGGTTCAAAGAAGAGGGATTCAAAGAATTTAGATAGTTCGAGAACATTGTCACCTTTCCTTTGCAACTCGCTCGTTTTCTAACGAGATCTTTACTATCCTTATTTAATTCCATAACCTCTGGCATTGCGTAGTCTGGTGTAATCAACCTGGAATGTATTTATATAAAGTTATAGCAACGTTTAAATTACAATTAGAAATAATGCAGCCTGAAATACGTACAAGATTAAAATACACTCACTTTGGTGAATTTACATAAATAATAACTCAGAATTTATAGTAATCTATGCGTATTGACGGTTATATTGTACGAAACTTTAATAATAACACTGCAATTGCAATGATTTCTATTGTCTATCTGTGCTAACTAATGTGATTACCTAACTGTCTCAATAACTGTAAAATTATTACACTGTAAAGCCAAATAATGCAGTTACTACAACGAACTACTCTTTAACAATGTGCAACTAATGAAAATGAACAATAATTACTGATCAGTTAATAATTGTATTACAATTTGTAACCACTCACAGAACAAAGAAAAATGACAATAGGTATTTCGTACTAACCTGGCTATTAACGGCTGACTTACACTAATTATACCTGTTAAATGGAGTGTTGGGTACACAAATATTTAATAATAAATACGCCTTTTCTCAGCCATAAAGTATCCAGACCACGTAAATTCCAACAATTTTCGGAATGACGTAGCAGAATTCACTTGGCACATCGGGCGTCGACTATGATTTTTGATGTCCACCAATTCTCTTCAATTCCTTTGTAGCAATTCGCTGATCGGAGTAAATATGCTTACAAATCTCCAGAATCCGCGCTCGAAGGACCATGTGCGGGATTGATCCAGGTATAATTATGGGAATAATGAAAAAATACGTTGCTTGATGTGAACGTGCAAGTTTAATGTGATAATAAGACATATGTAGGTAGGCGGTCGACCGACGTAGAAAAATAAAAACGGTTAGCCATGATTTACATAGCCTCAACATTAAGGTAAGCGCATTTTGGTAGGCGCTTGCGGGAACAGCATGCATAAATGTACCGTCGTATGCCTCAGGTTGAGGCATGCGTGACAAACCAATCGCGACGCACGCCTTACGATGTCTGTACGCGACTTCATAACTATCATCAGATTTTGTAACATACATACATAAATTCACGCCTTCTTCTCATGGGGGTGGGCTGAAACTACAGAACGCCACCTGCTACGGTCCTTACATACTCGTTTTGCTTCGTTCACGTTCATACATCTGGTCATACACGGACGCCCATTCCGGAGTATTGTTGTAATTGCTCAATATTACTAACCCTTTAAGTGATTTACATCAATGGGTCATCATCATCTGCCAAGCCTTTTCTGCTGAACACCAGTATTTTACATAGAGCGACTGCCTATTTGACCTCCATAATCTAGTTCCTAATAAGTTACACGACGCCCCTTGGCGAGACTGGTTGACTGGTTGTTGTACTGGTTGTCAGACTTTTGGGCTTCTGAGTAACCATGACTGTCAACGTGACAAATGGCCGGGATTAACGACTTAACGTGCTTTCCGAGGTAAGGAGAGTCTCGGTATGTATTGAATGCTCACCCATCCACGGATTGACCTCGGCCAGCGTTGTTAAACTTTGATGATCAACTCGTGCGGCTGTAGCTATTAAGCCACAAGCTCCTTAGTTAGTTCAATCTGTGTGGTTGTTCAGTTGATCAACTGTAAGGTAGAAAAGGTTGTTCAAGAATTATTGGAAATCTAAATAAAGCTTGGTGTACTGCAAAAATAATTTTCAGTTTCGACGTTATTGAGCTGACTGTGTTTTTAGGAAAGCTGGACCACGTTTGGGTTTCTACTATTCGATAGAGTATATTGAATTTCGCAGAAAAGATAAAAATAACCTATAAAAAATTCTAGTGAGTGCCCATTGTTCGCACGGGAGCAATCTACTGATAGAAAGAACGACGCGGCGACGTGTCAAGTCTGAACTATATCTAAGTTGAATTATACACAAACCTTTCGGACTGAATTCCCTTAATGATGGTAAAATCAAAATCAATTGTGTAATTTAGAAAAACTTAGCAGTCACACAGTTAGATGAAAAGCGACTTTATCATAAACTATGTAACATAAAGTTTGGGATGTTCTGCTGAGCCTGCTGTACAAACAAGTACATGTCTACAATGACTTCCTCCCGCATTACTTAATTATAGCATTAGTGCTCAAAACCGATTGAGAAAATTACTGTTTGATACATTTCCCGATACGATTGCTCGTGTGTTTTGAACCAAACAACAGCGCAATATTTCGATTTCAATCATCGAAATGTGCAGTATTACCTATACTCTGTTCCAAAAGTATATGATGAAAATGTAAACAAATGGATTGTAGATGCCAATTTGCAGTGCCAATTACAAATGAGTGCTTTGATTCGATTATTATACTTAAACCAAACCGAAATTCTAATTTTAAATTAGTAGAGGTTTTTGATTTGGCTATTTAGGTTAATTTTATACGCTCAATTTTTTTCGATTATTTTTCAATTAATTAGTAATATGGTAATATTAAACAATATTTTTTGGAAAAAGTAGTGAGATATAAAGTTGAAACCTTCTAAATACGGATAAATGTGTTAATAATTAGAGAGTGGTTGAGTAATAATTTTATCTAAACAGGTTTTGTTTACAATTTCATCAGATAATTTTAGTACAGACCATACCTACAATAGCGACTGCCTATTGAACCAGTCCTGACGCAATTTGGATCGCTGATATACGCCAGTAGGAATAAGATGTTTGGGAAAGGAATACAATAAATACTCATTTCCTGTTTTCTGAGGACCCAAGTGGCGGGGTATCGGTTCCTGAATTGTGAGCATTGTGACTCAATATTCTCGTGGGAATAAAATTGTGCACATACGACTGACAAAAATAAATGATGCCCATGAAAATAATTTGGGCCGAACGGTTCTGGAGAGGCAACCGTGTACTGGAAAACATTATGTTGGAAGGCCGACCACAAGGAGGACCAAAGACCTGGTGTGAGCTGCAGGAATCCGTTGGATGCGAGAAGCACAGAACCGGTCGAAGTGGCGGTGCTTAGGGGAAGCCTAATTCCGGCTGAAATAATGATGAAAATAATGTACACTGTTGCTACCATTGAAGGTTCCGGAATACTGGTAGGTAACTAGGCGCTACGGACACTACATAATTATGGCCATATTGATGAAACTACGAAACTTTGATGACGTTCATGAGGAAAGGCGTTCGTTGTTATCGTGTAAAATTGTCATAACTTACCTGCTTTAATTCGAATTTACATAGGATCCGAACTTGAGATCCCGTGGTCACCAGTTTTAACCGTTAGTTGCTGGTTATTACTGCTTACTGTAAAGTAGGAAGAACACAAAATAATTTATTTTCCTGTTTATTAGTCGACCTCGTAATAAATAGTTTTTTACATAAATTCTCAGTAAATTTAAATCTCACTAAAGTTGAAATTATCTAACTGTCACATTGCTGTCACTTGTCATTTTGTGACGTGTAAGTGACTTTCAACCGTATGGTAAAGCAATTACGAAGTCAAATAAGTACTTATACAAAAATCCTTCTTAACCTAAAAAGAAAGGACATACTTGAATTGTACAGTAAATTCGTTGAACATGATAAAGAAACTGGAGTTGTCATTTTGTTGAAACGTGAGTCCGTATTTTACAAAATCACATTAAGTTTGACAACAAACGCTGTTTGCTTCCATCTTGAGAATCCTAACGCTATTGGATGACGATGTTTGCTCAATTTTGATTATATTACAAACAGTATATTGATTAGAATCATTGGATGCTTCATTTAGTATTTTTTGTTTTTCATAGGTAACTGAATTACGGTGTCGAATAAACTAATTTCCGGATATTTCGGATATTCAGATATTTCTGTACATTTGGATTTTTCAATTAAGTATCAAACTCAAACAAAATGATTTTGTAAATTGACGAGTCGTTCTACCAAATTGATTCGAGCACTATTTCCAAGAGTCAGAATTGTATTTTTCTGTGTAGAAAATATTCCTTTCATGTTTATGTCGAAGAAATGAAAAGCTCACATAAATAAAGTTATTTCTATTTCAGTAAACGAGAAAAGGTAAGCTCTTTATTATTGTTCCTATAATCTAACCTTTTGCTTTATGTTGGTAACATCTGTCAAAATTATTTACGATTCGCTACAGTACCGTTGATACAGTTTTTATTAAATTCCACCCTTTCTCTTTACGGCACTAAACGGTACTGTTTTATGTACACCTTTGTTATACAGCTTTTTGTACCAGGATCACAGAAAGATTTAGAGGAAGTACTGTTTTGCATGTAAATCGGCAAGGTTTCTATCTGGCAGGTGAATGTTTTATCATTTTACTGTCGGTTTTTATTCTTTATCGACATTCAAATTAAAGCTTTACAAATTCTAAATACGCCTGTTCGATTTATGGGCAATTCTATTTACGAACAGAGATTTTACGAGCTGTAAACCCGACATAAATAAAATAATAACATGAAATACGTAGGTTTTTTTTTTAAACCAGTATCATCTTTCATAGTACTTACATGATATATACGCTAATAAACTTAGAATAATAATAATAATTGTAGTAACGGCCAATGGCCTGATGGCCGAAAGCCTCGACCAATATCTCTCGAGGCTCTCGTTAGGCGCTTAAATCAAGGGCCTGATTCAGAAGGCAGTATTCCTCGATACGGCTTGCATTTTGAGGAGGTTCCTGTCTCTGCAGCCCTGATCACCGGTAACTTGGACCCTGCTCCCGACACCGGCGGACCTAAATTTTTTTTTTCTTACGTAATTTTTATAATTATGTAAATAGGTTAGAAAAAACTAATAATAATAATATACTTATATATATAAAAAGGAGGGGAAAGCATCATAGGACATTAAAAAATTCGTCCGCATCGCAGTCAACAGGAAAAGTATTCAAAAGGCTGGCAGCATAGCCACGTTATATAGCAATGCTAATTCTTTGGCCAAAAAATTGGCATTGCAGCTGGAACGTATTGGAGAACATCTTTTTCAACTACAATGATTAAGTTTGTTCTTGGGATAAATACATCCCCAATAAGGAACCCTTCATTGGGCGTGGTCCGACAGCACTTGGCCGGTTTTTTGGCACCTAATGTCAAATACTGGTGAAATTGCCAGATTTTAGTATGACGGAACCGCTTTCATAGCAAACCATAGCTTTGTTCACCATGCTGGGGTAGTATTATGAAGTATTAACGCCATCATTATTCCACTGCGAAAACGGGATGATGCTATCCGCCATGTCTAGCTCCATCTCTCTCTCACACTGGAAAAAAGGTGGCAATAATACTTCATAATACGGCACCTGTTGGTATTTATACTCAGTAACCAGAAAACGTATCCCAAGTTAAAGTTGCAGCTGGCGTTCGATGCCAGCTCAAAGTATTAGAACTGTATTATTTATTTTTCAATGATAGTAGTTCATCAAGCCCCACAAGGCACAGCCTTGACAAAGTAGTATAACAAAAGATTAAGAAAACACGAACAAAATGAAATTAAAAAACGTATGATCGATAGAACTTTAAAATCTAATACGTAAGGGTTCATTGCATTGGGTGAATGGGCAGAGTGGGGCGGAGAGAAGCGGTGGTGGCGCGAAGAAACGGTGGAAGAGTGTCAAGGCGTTCGAAGCAACGTTGCAGAAGTTATAAAGAACAAGCCATGTGCCCGATGGGATTCTCATCGACAAAAATTACGAACTTGCATACAAACTTTTCTCCCTTATTTAACCCCTTTAGTGTTTGTTTTTCCAAAAAACGCTTTCTCATTCCTCACTGTAAATATATAGGAAACTTTTGTGAAAAAAAATCATGCTTTGCTTGTAAATGAATGAATGAATTTAAGATTTTTAGTAAGTAGAATAGAGATGTCGAAGTCGCAATTTCACTCCACTACACAGCTGTGGAGACATACCACATTTAAATGTTTGTAGTTAGGAATCTGTGCGCTCCGCTGCAGCATTTTCCACTGACATGGAGGAAAGCGGAGACGTGCATTTTGAAAAATTCTAGTATTTCGTATTTTCCAGCTCCGCATTCTGCGTCTATGTACAGGTAGTCTAACGGCTCACGTACATATAATCCGTTATCGGCCGAAGTTTGCTCGGGCGACGACAGCCGAACTCAGACGATTGAATGAAACACTTGTAAAAGGAAGAGACCGCGTACACAAACTCGACCGTCATCGTCCGATGACGCCCGAAAACGGCCGATCAACCGTCGAGTCCGAACTTGTTGGGATTTCTCACCAGTCTGCCGGCGTCTACAGTACAAATTGAGTCGCAATACCAGCAACGTCCAATGTCGGCACAAGTGGTACACTGTTGCAGTGTAAGCACATACAAGTCCGGGTAGTTCTGTCCGCCATCGGCCGACAAAATCGGTTTTGGTATACGCGAGCCGCACTACTAGTGCTGTACGAACACTGGTTCATTATTCAAATGTTCGCTTTGACTGCAGCTGAGTCTGCAAATCATGTATATTTTCCTTCTCATTTGACAGCAATGTACAAACAAAACCTTGTCTCATTTCTTAAGGAAGCCCGCGGCGTTAACGTTATTTTCATTTGAATGAGATATTTTTAAAGTAAAAGAAAACTCGAGAACGAACAAAAGATGAGTAAATATGCAGATTGGGGTAGAATAAAACTCATTTGTATAGAGAGATAAGAACATTAAATTTATTATTTTAATTTGCGGTAAGTAGGTATGTATTGTATGTGCTCCTGGCAAAGTAATAACAGCCGCACGGGTCGGTCCGTCAGGTTAAGCTACGCTTGCCGGGGTTGGTCAGTGGATGGTTGAACATCTTTACATATCGAGACTCCTCCGTGCCTCGGAATTGGTCCCGGCTGTCATTCCTGGATTTTTGACAGTCGTTACGGGTGGTCAGAAGCCCGAAAGTCTGACAACCAGTCTTACCAAGGGATATCGTATTACCCAGTTACTGGATTGTGGAGGTCAGATAGGCAGTCGCCCCATGTAAAATACTGGTATTCAGCTGCATCCGGTTAGACGGAAAGCCGACCCCAATATAGTTAGGAAAAGGCTAGGCAGATACTAAGTATGTATTTTTATTGTTTTTTTGATTAACATCACCCTTTTGGACTGTTTCATAAAATAAAAGTACAGGGCCACCGGAGCGCAGGGGCCTATGAGAGAAAAAAAAATATTCAGCGCCTGACAGTACTCCATACAAGTTCAGACGTGATTAAACACTTGCCTAAGAAAATAACATCAATTTACGTCAGGCGCTGATTAATTTGACAGGACTAAACTAAAAATTTATCTTCTGTCCTTTTCTTAATGAAATAGAAAGAAAAAGATGCACTGAAATTAATTTCAGTTTAGTTTGTGAACAACAGAGCGCTGGCTCTGGCACCACTATCCTACCCTTTTGCTACATTTTACTCCTACATCTCATCATCTGCCTAGCCTTTTCCCAACTACGTTGGGGTCAGCTTCCAGTCTAACCGGATGCAGCTGAATACCAATATTTTACATGAAGCGACTGCCTATCTGACCTCCACAACCCACTAACCGGGTAATACGATACCCCTTGGTAAGACTGGTTGTCAGACTTTCGGGCTTCTGACGACCCGTAACGACTGTCAAAGATCCACAAATGACAGCCGGGACCAACGGCTTAACGTGCTTTCCGAGGCCCGGAGGAGTCTCGATATGTAAAGATGGTCACCCATCGACGGACCAACCCCGGCAAGCGTTGCTTAACCTGAGAGATCGACCCGTGCGGCTGTTATTACGTAGCCACGAGCTCCTCCTACAACTAATAACAAACACACAAACAACAACCACTATCTCCCTACGAATAAAATAACAAAAACATGTAAACAGTACCTACCCACTGAACGGCTGAATCACTCGCAAAAAACAAAGAACAAGCGACAGATCCCATTAAGTAGCGAGATACAAAACCTCAACAGCAGTAATGGCGGAATGGTTCACATCAATAAAGAATGTCAGCTAGCAAGATAATAAAAATAATAAAACCGGGAAAGTGTCTGTCGAACCACGCACAATGAAAGGTTGGGATGAATTTATCTAACAAACTTAACATTGTAGTTGAAAAACATGTTCATGTTTTTGCAACTGCAAATTTAAGTTGGTCGATTATTACTCGGTAACTTATAGAGCCTACCTAGCTGTGATAGTTTTCCTTTTAATTTCGTTATCTGCCGTGATTTTTTTCACATAATTATCCAAAACCAACCATTTAGCTGGCAGGGGGGGGACACACTTGACTCGTAACAAAAATTGACACTTTAAAGCTTAATATTTCGCAAACGGATCCCTAAATCCAAAAATGGTTTTCACAAACTCAAAATATTTTTTAATGACCTTTGCAAAGACAACCCACACCATGGGACAGGCGAGAAAAAAAAAGAAAGTTCCCACTTTAAGTGAAATGTGTGAATGCGATGTGTGTGTGAAATGTTGTAAAAAAAAATTTTTTTCATTATTTTTTTTACCACTTCGTTGGCGTGATTTATACCAAATTACAGCTTTACTACCAACAGTCTCTGAGCTAAACCGTAGACAGATGGACAGACAGACGGACATGGCGAAACTATAAGGGTTCCTTGTTGACTACGGAACCCTAAAAAAGGAAAAGAACCCATTGCATAAAACTGTTAAAGATAACGCACCCTGTTGTTTAGAAAGGAGGATGAAAGCAAAGTTTATCTTTATATTCGGTGCTGTTACTTTTGAAATAACTTTTGAAGAAAATCCGGAAGTAATTTCGATGAGACACTGTGGGTGGTGCTTTTATGAGTTTTCTTTAGGAGTTTGTTTAGTTGATAAACTAGCTTAAGGTTAATGATATAAAAAAAAATCTGCTATAATATCAAAAATCACTACATGGTGAAAAATAACATTAATTTCGATAGTTTGCGATTTGTCACCGACTTTTTTTTGGATAAAGTTTTTATTTTCCACCTTTTAGTTGTGGTACTTCCACACAAATTCGGATACCAGTCCTTGATAAGTAAATAACAGTGACAGGAACTTTAAACATCATCCATATGTATAGAACAACTGCGATAATATCGATTGACGAAAATATCGATGAACATACCGACATTTATATATTATCTTCTCCCTATTCTCGACAGATCTAACTTGAAAGCAGTTCTAAATATTGGCAAAAACAATTAAAAGCATTGCAAAACACCGGACGTTCGGTGGGTAAGTTCGGACTACGTTTTAATAACGCTTCTGTTGCTAGTATGATAAGATTCACACTTATTCACACCAAGCAGATAATCCGGAATTTTCTGTTAAAAGTATGATAAAGACTCGTGCAAACTGACGCGATATCGCGGGCGCGACAGGCAGCGCTACCCTTGTCGCACCCGCGATATCGCGCCTGTTTCTAGGAGCCTTAATATTTATATACATCTGATGTTATTAGGTGAATCTTCAGACGAGGTCTGAAGAGCGAGCAAAATAAAATGACGTCACTGTCTATGTTGGTGACATTAGAAAATGTCCCTTGATTCACGTTATTTTTGCGTTCTATAATCTTGCTCCTTATCCGTACCGAATGCACCTTAAAGTCCAACATAGAACCTGCTCCTTTTTTAAAGTCGATTTAAAACAGTTATTGTTTGCACGTTCCCGGAGAATATAGTGGGTCAATAGTGGTGGCAGTAAAATCGCATTTATTATATCAGGGAATAAATCCAAGTCTCTAAATTCTAGACTCTTGTTTAACTAGATAAATGAAACCTATTTAATTGTAAGCAGGCTGTTGGTTTGTATACCTGCATCCATTAAAAATGGTTTACTTTACCCGTCATTCCAAACAACTTTTCCAATATAACTGAAATCCGTTTCGTGTAAAAAAAAATACAGGAACATCAAAGTAAATATTTTACGTTCAAACTTTTCGAGTGGAATACAAAATTAATTGGTTTGGCAATCAATTCGTTCACTAAAACTAGGCTGCTAACAGAATAGTTGTTGATCCCAGATAACATTCTCATTTGAACTATCGTAATTGGCCGTCGGTTCGTTTGTGGAGCCTTAATAGGAAATGTTTCATGCTGATACTTTGCTATCCGATAAAGCAATCAAAGTCTGAATATAAAGAGCGGTAGGTAGTTATTCAAATAACAGAAACGAAATCTTCTCTATTCAAGCAATGTTTTCTCATTTGTCCAAAGTCAATGATAGAACTTTCTCTCTTTGCCTAGCCTTATCCTATTCCATTTTGGGTCGACTTCAGTATATAAAAGGGCAGAAATAAATAAAATAACAATAACAATAATAATGTTTCTTTAATAACACAAATCTTACAGCTTTACAATAAACACTAACCTATCAAAAACACCTAAAATAAGTAAGCACTGTAGAACTATACTAAAATTCGCGTATTCACAAGACATGGGACATCACATAATCTAGATCAAATTATGGTCCAACTTGATCATATCAGCTGCCTTTTCTCCAATCATCAGAATGGAACCCACTGGATTGCCTCTAGTGATCGTTGGCATTACACTAGCATCAGCTATACGCAAGTGTGTCACGCCATTAACTCGTAAACGTCCGTCTACTACTGTGCCCATGGGACATGTGCTGGTCATGTGACTGAGTCCAGAAGAAACACACATCACGTAACAACGCCAGTATTCCCGACTTCCTGCCCCGAATGAATTACAGGCAGGATCTGCATCTGACATGATCGCGTCAACTTCTCTGTAATAAGTCGTATTCATTACTGGATTATAATCTAATATGTAATCAATTAGGTCTTCAACGTCTTCTTTGTTTGAGAAAAAGCCATTGTAAACAAGAGGAGGATCTTCTGGATTAGTACTTTTCAACAAAACCTTGCCTCTCGATTTCGGAGCAATGTTTAGTATTTCATTAAACGCCTGAAGTCTGTTCACTCCTTGTTTGTACATATTGTTGCAGATTTCATCGCTGAATCTAAAAGCGAAAGTGCAGTAAAACAACATTATTTCTGCTGAACCTAAGTAAGTTATCACTTGGTAATCAGGATTGTTGGAAGACTTGTTTAGCGCAACAAAACCAGTGAAAGAAGATCCAGGCAATTCATAAGGGCTAGGTTGTGGAAAAGGCTCTGTTAATTTATCCAAATTATGAATAAGGACTACGCAGACGTGCTCTTGCAGATTTTCCCCAACCGGTAAGTTTGATACTACGTCAATATTTTTACTCTTCAAATGCTCCTCAGGTCCCACACCAGATAACATGAGGAGTTTGGGTGTGTTAAATGTTCCAGCAGATAAAATTACTTCTTTTTTGGCTTTTAGATTCAACTTTTTACCATCTTCGGTAAGAATTTCCACACCAACAGCTCTTTTACTTTCATCGAATATAATCTTAGTGACTAGAGTATTTTTCAAGACATGGAGGTTATGGCGATCTTTTACTGAAGACAAGAATGCATAAGCTGAGCTCTGCCTGGATCTTCCAGAAATAGTGACAGTCTGTGCAGCGTAACCTAAAGGATGGTGTTCGTTGAAATCCAAAACTATGTCATTTCCTAGTTCCCGGTATGCGTCTAAGAATTTGTTGATTTCAGGCCGATGGTCTCTTGTGATTCCTATATAGCCATCAGTTCCATAGTATTGCTTGTCAGATGTGGCGAGTAGTTGTGGATCTTCCAGCCTTCCAGTCTTGAGGAAATATGGTAAAACATTTTGCCACTTCCACGATTCATCTTTGGTTATTTCGGCCCAGGAGTCGAAGTCACTGGGCTGCCCCTTATGATAAATCATGTAATTAAGCGAGCTAGTCCCACCAAGCATTTTGCCAAGAGTAAACTCGTAGTAAGACTGGAGGTGACAAGTGTCCTTGTAGCCGTCGTACTCTGCAGTGTAATTCCAGTCGTAGCGAGATCTTTTCATCAGAAGCGGTAAACCGGGGAGCTAAAATAAAACATTAAAACTTACTTATGTTTTAATTATAGTAAAAATTCATGTTCAATTTATGCAAGTTTCTTGTCAGTAGTTCCTTACAAAAGGAATAATATACAGGGTGTAAAACGACCCATAAAATTGCCGTTATTTACGCATTCTGTACGTCAAACTAAGTAACATTGAGAGAAAACAGCGCGCAATGTAACTCACGTAAAACATTTTGCATTTCGGTGCATTAAATAGTGTATGAGTTGAAGAGGGATATTTAAAGTTAAGTAAAATATGTTTGAAATTTTGACCCTCAATATCTCCATAACCAGAAGATTTCCTCCAGGTATAAACCAATACAAAGACGTGGCACACAGTACTTTATGCGTGCCTATAAAGCCGCAGTTTGTGACGGGGCCCGCTTGGCATGGCGGGCTGATACCAATCGCGGGTGCGGTAAATGTTTGTACATTTCCGAAATCACAGCATTTTGCTGAGCAACCGGCATTTTGTTTCTGTTTGTTATGTTTATTTATTGTCATTTTCCAATATCAATGTTGCAACAGTAATTACGCAATATTGTCTTTGGTCCTTGGCCTTGACAGCAACCAATGAAAAAACGTCAACAATACTGTCAAACTTTTTTATTGTTTGAATACGAGGCTTTTGGCTACTCTTACTTAATTTTTTATTTTGTCTTTTTTTGTTGTGTTTGCTTTTTGTTTGTGCAGAATAAACAATTGTTCTTTCTTTCTTCTTTACCGCACCCGCGACTCGTATCACTTATCTCCTGGCCTCCCGGCTCATGATAGTAGTAGGAAGGGTCCTTCTTGGTAGAACGAAGGGTTCCATGAGAACTATCCCAAGTAAAAAAAAATTATGGAGCACTACAAAAATAAAATCATAGTAACAGAAAAAACAAGTGCCTCTGGGCTTCATTAAGGATATTTTTACATCCTTTATTAAGCTCGTTACTCCCCATTAATAATGTCCCACTGCTGGGCAAAGGCCTGCATTTACAGAACACTTCTATCTTCTGCCCTTGTGGGCCAGTAAAAGGCATATTCAGAACCACTTACGTCAGACTCAAAAGGCGGATCGCCACCAGCCTCGATCAGCAGTACGTTGATATTCTCGATTTCCGACAGTCTGTTAGCAATGAGACTCCCCGCTGTTCCTGCACCAACCACGATGAAGTCAAAACTTTGGCCATCTGTAAACGATTAATAATAATAATTAATAGCTAAATAGAAGATGTAAAAAAAAACAGTTACCAATAATTCAGAAGAAAAAATCTCGACTATGAAAAGGGGTAATGCACACACTAATGTTATCATCCATACTATCCATACTAATATTATACATTCGAAAGTAAATCTGTCTGTCTGTCTGTCTGTATGTTACCTTTTTACGCCCTGACCGGATTTCGACAAAGGCAAGGAGATAGAAGACACCCTTTTTTTTTTGAGGTTAGGAAATCATCAAATGAGTTCTCCCGCTCTGGGCGGAGCGGAAGGGCGTGTCAGACTCTTACTGACTAAACCCCACCAGTGTTCCTTCAGTTGTCTGTTGCCAAGGTTCTGGTATCCCTTTCGGACTTTCCCGCAACCCTGGCATGATAGATGACATCCTGGAGACGGACATAAGCTACTTTTTATTGAGATACCGCACGGGCGGAAGCTAGTTACTAATATTGTTTGTTACGCTTTCACGCTAAAATGGCTTAATGGATTTGGATGAAATTTGGCACGTGGGTAGACCATTACCTGAAATAGGACATAGAATACTTTTCATCCCGATATTCCCACGGGATCAAGACTTACGCGGGTGAAACCGCGGGGCGCAGCTAGTTGAATATAATGAGACTATCACACATGATTAACACTAACACTTACCATGCACATGAGCTTGATGTGGCCACAAGTAATTGGTGAGGTGCAGTGCAGCCATCACCCTGAACGCTCCTTGCAAGACATGCACCGTCTTATAAGTCGCCGCGGCATCCATGGCTCTGCGAAAAACCATTAAAATTAAATAGGCTAGGTCTTTGGAATACCTTCTAACTTACCTAAATACGAAAACAATATATAAAGGCGTAATTATCTAAAGATAGATTCACTAAAACCATTTAAGTATAATGAAAAATCAAGAATGCTATTATTTTATACATCATGTAAACGATAAGCATTAAGTATAATGCGCGTGCGTTTATGTTTACGTATGATAATAAACATTATAATTAAAATCAGTTAATTTAGCATAATATTGTTTCAACGTATGTAATGTGAATTGTTTGCATTACAACTAGTTTAGACTTTATCACCTGGAGTCCTGGACCGTCCAAAACGGCTGAAAAAACGAGATAAAAAAAACAAAAAAAAAAAATCCGGGAAATGCTTCTATTTTAGTACGCAATAAAATAAAGGCATTTCTAGTAGGTTTGACCGTAATAGCTAAATGAATATTATATTAAGAACAACGCAAGCCTTTCAACACTAACTCTCAACCTCTACTGGCAACTCTTAAAAGCTAAAATCAAGAGAAAAATGTCGAGAAAATGACTTCATTTTCTCGGGGGTTTCCTCAAGGCTCTTGGAACTTTCAAAGAGCCCCGAGGAAAGTATCTATTTATTTATTTATTTTTATTTCTCAGTATATGGTACATTGAGATCTTACATTAAACACTGTTCCACACATACTACCATGGCTGGTGTAGAAATATTTAAAAACAAAAAAAAAATATGTCAATAATAATATTAAGTAGGTACATGCAAATCATCGAATTAGGTACATTATAAGAATAATATATAAAATTATGAAATGTTGTATTAAGTTTATGAATTTATGAATTTCATCAAAAATGCATTATATGTAATGTCAAAATATCAATAGCTAAATCAAAATATAAACAATAATATCGAAAATATAAATCGTAATGTCAAAGAATAAACCATCATGCCAAAATATAAATCATAATGTCAAAATTAAAATTACAATGTTCAAAAATTCATAATAATGTCAAAGTACTAATGTCATTATTAAGATTTTAAATTACAATATCAAAAAGTATGATTTAAAAATTCATTGACGGAATAAAAACACATGTCTAAGAGCTAATCAAACATTTTACCTTTAAATTTATCAATTGGTAACATTCTCAGGCCTGGTGGTAATTTATTATAAATTTTAATTGTCATACAACTGGCATTTTTACTGCATAATTGCAATCTCTGAGCAGGTACTAGTAATTTCCCGGCATTTTTTTTATTCAGTCTTTCGGAGACTTGTTCATTTAATAAAAATAAATGAGGGTATTTTTTTACAAGTAGAGAAACTTCAAAAATATACAGGCATGGGAGTGGCAGAATTCTCAATTCCTTAAATAATGGCCTGCAATGGTCCAAATATTCCGCTCCACTCATGGCTCTGATACATTTTTTTTGCACTATGAATGCCCTTTCCACATCCACTGAGTTACCCCATATCACCAGGCCGTAACGCAATACTGATGAAACATACCCATGATAAGCATTTAGTACTGTTGTTTTACTGGACACTAGTCTTAACTTGCTATCTTGGAAACGGCAACAAAATAAATCAAACAAGAAAAGGCGTTTCCACATTCCAACGCAAATAATATTTAAAAAAACGTACCTGTATGTTTGTTACAAAGATGCAAGTATAAACATTGGTTAAAACATAAAAATTTAAATATTCCTATCCCAGTAATAACTTAATTGTGCTTAGTTAAAAGTAAATTAACTTGTATTTATAGGCAGCAACCAGAAAGAATAAATATTGGTATGAGACAAACGATTGCTATATTTGCTGATCTGCTAATAGGTGGTGATGACACGAATCGTATTATAGAAGTAGTTTTAACCCTACGCTGACCGCGCATTGGTCTTTCAGATCGCATCGCATATCTATTTATTTATTTATTTCATACTTTAAGCACATAAATGTACAGAGACGGATCTATCTTCGCACCAATCAACATAACCTAAGATTACGACCATTATTACAAGTACCGTCTACAAAGACAAATTATAGGCGTAACGCTTTTTGTATACGCAGTGCAATATTATTTAACAACCTTTTTTTTTTGATGGTGGGAAATCATCTGATGACTTCTCTCGCTCTGGGCGGAGCGGAAGGGCGTGTCAGACTTTTACTGACTAAAACCCACCCGTGTTCCTTCAGTTGCCTGTTGCCAAGGTCGCGGTATCCCTTTCGGACTTTCCCGCATTCCTGGCAGGCATCGGTCCTAGCGGACCCCGTCAATTGTGCTGACATCTCTTTGAGGCGCGCGTGGAACACGACGCGCCATCGACCTGGGCCTGCTCCTTATCGGACGGCGAGCTACCCATTGCTCGCCGTCCGCAAGACCGCTCCTATGGTGGGCGGGAATCCGCCTGGGATTCTCGATGCCCAGAGCGTCTCCAGCGGCGGCGGTTAGGGGCGTGAGGGCGCAAACTTTGCCTCTCCCTCACGCGTTCCGCCTCCTCCTTCGCGAGCATTACTGCCACCCAACCTGCCATCGTATTTAGAAATTGATTTATTTTGCACGAGTGCGTTAAGGATCGGGACAATTTTGAGGAAGGAATATTTCAATGGGTGAATGTTTTTGTGGTACATCACGGCATACAGTTACCTATTTACCTATTTTCCATACCATTTCCTTTTTTGTAATATATATTTGGAAGCTTGTAATAAAATAATATTTTTTATCAAAATACCTACCTACTCTTACTGTAACTCAGACTCTCTCAGGTTAGGTTTGGTTGGGACGTGTCAGTGTGTCATCACATAAACAAAAAATTATTTCTACGCTTTATTTTCCTTTGCTGTAAGTTATTCCAAAAACGTAGAAAGTCAAACTATTTATTTAATTATGGCTAAGAATCAGCACTTTTCGAACGTCAAAATTACATAAGACAGTTACCCAAAACGCAAACAGGCCGGGGAAATTAGGTTTGAACTCTGCATTAAATCCAAACAGCGTTTTTTTCTTGAATCGTGTTTTTGAACAGCTTAGCTTTTCAAATAATATTAAGAAATTAAACATTTTCCAGGACCGCATCAAGGTAAAAAAAACAAAAACGCGATTTTGTGAATCAAAATCGAGGCAAAATAGTTAACACGAAAATTTTGGTTAAATTATGTCAAACACTGGTAAAACATATATATTATTACAGAATTAAACATTTTCGTGCACGGAAATTTAAATGAAAATAATATTACGATTTTTTTTTATTGTACTTCAAGTAGAACTGTGAACAGCGTTTTTTTTGCATTAAATTACCAAATCTAACAAACTATACTAACTATTTACATTATTATATACTTAATTAAATATTTAATATGCTATCCAACAAAATTAAACATAGTGCACTAGCGCAAGATATTATTAAAAGTTGTTTTGCAATAGCGGTTCAGCCAAAAATGTAGCAGAATTAAATTTAGTTTAACTTTTATATAAGGACTCTATCTCACTTAATTACAAGAAAATTATACACATTTAAGCAAAATGATGTCTAACATAAAAATAAAAATAAATTGCTTTAATGTATTTCTATACAAGTGTCTGATTGAGATGGAGAACTTGATTCTATACAAGTGCCTGTATTACAGAAGCCAAGCAAAATAAGTTCAGGTTTTATTGTATTTTTTTTTAAATCAAGTCCTTTATGTAGCCGTCTGAATTTTCCTTTTCTACAATGGATTAAATGATAAGTTCAGTAGATAATTATGTTAATTATATGAGCGTGGGACATCATTAAATTTTTTGAATGCATGTTACTCATTAAATTAAACTTGAATTATTTAACTTAAGCGCGGTTTGCACCCACAGCCTCTCATTGTTTGATAATTTATATTTATAGTGCATCATTCATTATACTACTTGTGTTATTTATTTGCGTCATGACTTTCAGCAAAAAATTGTTTATCAGGTAAGTAATTACGTAGGGTTTGAGAGGACAACGTCTGTAAAAATGGCGCACTTTAAAATAACACTCGCCCGAGTGTGAAGGCCCTTTTTTTGGTTGGAGCTTATAATTCTTAGGCTTCCGTACCAGCAGGCGTAGCATGGCGCTTTCTATTTCTACGAAAAATAGGCATAGCTTTTTCTATACAAAGTGACATTTCGTTTCTTCATTTTTGACATCGCACCGTAGAAATCCTTCTACAATCTGTCATTTTGTCTTTCATTTATATCGATCTTTGTCTAGGTCTTTTAATATGTAGACTATTTCGGAAGAAAGTTTTCTATCCTTACTATCAAAATCACACTGACAACTGAAATTTGTCTAAGAAAGTGAAGACAATTTGAAACAAAACAAAGAATTCTGAGTCGAATTATGTAAAAGAGTGAATTTCGTTAAAAGAGCAGTTGACTCTTTTTACTTAGCTGCCGTCATACTGTCTACACGGAACGTCATTTTTGTCTACTCTTCCGTCGACAAAACGGGGCTCAAGCTACGCCTGCAGAAGGGTGCCAAACGGAGCCCTTTTATTTAGCCTCCACTGTCCATCCGTCCGTGTGTATACATAAGCGAGCTGTATCTCATGAACCGTAATAGGAATACAGTTGAAATTTTCACAGATTGTGTATCTCTATTGCCGCTATAACAAAAAATAAATAAAGTTTAAACGAAAATTACTATCTGAGCGACCAAGACCAAGGCCTTTTACCCAGCAGTCGGACAATAACTATCTATGATCACAAAAAAACCGGCCAAGTGTGTGTCGGACTACGCACAATTAAGGGTTTCGTAGTTGGGACGAATTTATCCCGAGAAAAAACTTAACATTGTAGTTGAAAAACATGTTCTCTCATAAATTCCAACTGCAACTGTACGTTTTTACGCACACTATTTGGAGATTTACCATGTTATTTTAAGACCATTAAACTTCTTAAAGGTTTTTCTGTAACCTATAATTATAGAACTATTTCGTGTAATTTTTTTTTTTTTCAAAAATTCTGGCTTAATTGTTTCTCATATAAGATAAAATAATTATTACTGTCTGAGGGAAACCCGCGAGCTCAGGACGGTTAGAATATGTTACGTTGGTACTTACACCTTATATCTATAATGTCTGTAATGGAATAATGAGATAATTCAATCATTTTAGCTACCAACCCAACAAGTAAAGTTTAAAGTCCCTAAAGTTTGTCATTGACTTATTGAGTTAAACTGGTATTAATCCAATAAGTCTTCCTCTTATAGTTCTTCGTCTCTTTGTGTTTTGTAAACATCGCGTTTTATTTATATCACATCCATTGGAAGGTTTTTGACGGTATTGTCTTGTTTTCTATAAAATTATTTGCACGATTATTGTTTTCCATAATTGTCCTCATAATATTTACTTGCACTATTATCATTTATACTAATAACACTTGTCATATCAAGTTATTAGTCATAACTTTTATTTGCCATAGAATAAGTTTCCATAATAACATGTGCTATAATCATTAGTTTCTATAAGTAACATATTACATAATCGCTACCGGACATAAGCAACATTTCGGTAATATAATTTTCAACACACTTGCTCGTAAAGTAGCTCTTATTGAACCGCTTTTAGGTTCATAATGCAGTGTGTTATGGAAGCGTGCTTTTTACTTTATATTACCGCACTAGTGCGGTATGTGCGCCACAGATTACTATTTACTAGTCGGAGTAATGACATGGCAGCATGGAATTAGTAAGTACTATCATGGCAGCATGGAATTTGTATCCAATAGAAATTGTTCTTGGTGAAGCTTTTTACCAAAGACAAGCGCTCAAAATCAAGTTTTAACCATAAGCAAACCAGTGGCGTTTAGTTACGGTAAAAAAAATCCCATGCATGCTCATGGGATTTTTTGTTACCATAACTAAATGTCAGTGGGATACTATACATTGAATTAATATGAACTATCCTACTAATTAATGAGCATTCTCTATTTACACCCGAGCAGAGACTTGCGCTTTTTCCGGTAAGACCGCGAGTGGCACGCGCGCAGGTCACTTGACCCGCCCCGACGAACCGCGCTGGCCTGCCCGTGTGCTACCGCGTTCGCGCGGAATAAAACTCTATCTGTACTTTTAAATAAGGGTTTATATCAAAGTCAAAGTTAAATAATTTATTTCAAATAGGCACATAAAAGGCACTTTTGAACGTCAATCGTCTGTGGCAATTTCAGTCTATATTGGTCACCACCCCATTTGCGTTATATGTATTATTAAAATTATTATATTTTTATATAGGCTGTTCAGGGGTATTACCAGTGCCTTTAGTTACACCCGCGCGCGCATCGCTAGCGGAAAAAACAAAACCAGCCGCCATTTTCCTTAAATATTTGTTAACTTTTTTGTTGTGTGGTTAAAATCATTATTAAAAATCTCGATTTCACGTAGGGGAGAAGAGCGTCAATTATAATAAATAGATTTGACTCCACCATGGTACGTTTAGTTATAGTTTTTTTTTTCTTATTCAAATCATTTTTTTTTTATAGGCTGTCTATCGGTTTTGCTAGTGCTTCTATTTACACCTATGGAAAAACAAAACCAGCCAGCGCGCCATTTTCCATAAATATTTATTATCTTTTTCGTTATGTGGTTAATTAATAACAACAACAACCGACATAGAAGTTTTTAAAAGAAACTCCGGATAGTCAGTACCTGGCAACAAAGGTCAGTTAAACTTTATAAATCTATCATCTCTATAGTTACGTTATTGTAGCATAAGTTCTTAGAACAAGTCTGTTTTTTTCCTCGCAAGTGTGTTGAAAAACGTCGTATGCATTGATTATTACACTCTCGGCTATCTTATCGCGCTCGCCTATGGCTCGCGCGAATAATACCGCCTCGACTGTAATATCTAAAAGAGCACACTCGTATCACAATGTACTATTAGAAACGTTTATTGTTTTGTACAAATGAACTCGGTTAAAAATAATATAATTAAGGCATTTGGTCCGTAATCAAATGATTTATTACAGCAAACAATCTTTAGACAATAAACAGTTCATCAAATTCGAAACGATTAGGTTAGGTTAGAACTGTGACCACGCAACGCTCTAGATTTCCTCTTTTGCATTGCCGCGGTAGCGGGCGCCGAGCGCCAGATCTTCTCTATTGTTGGTGAATTATTTGGGTTATTTTTAGGTTTCCTTGTACTGAACTAGCATTGTTGTGCTAGTATGGGCAAATGAATAATACGGTGAATAAATGTTATGGAAAACGACATTACTGAAAATGAAAAATTTATGGAATATAATTATTATGACACTTGATCTATTATGAATTTATGACCAATGAAATTAGTGAAAATGATTTTATGTAATTTCACCATGATGGCAACTGAAGCGTTATTTCTAATGAAATTATGGCAATTAAAATTGTTGTATATAAATTTATGGCATTTTAAAATATGGCAAACATTAGTAAACCGTTTTTGATATCGGTATCGCTTGTTATGTTAATAATTTATCAAAATAGATGGTGAAAATATTATTATAATAATGCGATGAAATGAAATGGCATTGTAGCTGATTACGAGGGCACCTAATGCGTCACACTCAAGGCCTGACTTCCGTAACTTTTGTTGCTGACTCAAAATAATTATATTTCTGGCCACTGCGCTGTCCTAGTTACCCGCGCGTGCGATTTGTCGCTGCCAAAGCACATTAGCCGACCGCTTCAAAAATCGAATGTAGCCTTGAAGGTGATATATGTAATATTAGTTTTAACCCAGTTAATGATACTGCAGACGCAATCGTAATCGTGTAACTAAGTGCAAACAACTACTTACCATAATGTGTTTAAGTAAATTATAACATACGAAATTAACTACCTACCTCACTATTCTTAATATTTATGTTAAATATTGTTAAGAAATCAGTTGTCCAAATAGTAATCATAAGAACTGATGCCGATTATCCTAGTACAGGCATCATAATTTGTAATACCTACATTATTTGTAAGCTTTACACTGTATTTTACCAATTTTTATTTTTGATTATATATATACGACGACACGGTATATAGGGTCGACGTCATTATGTCGGCGACGGCTGTCGCTGAAATCCAGCGCTGGGGCTCTGTCTTGCATAGGGTCGCAGCATAATGCTGAGTGATAGCCGTTTGCGTGGATGTGACGCATGTCTCCCCAACCTTTTTTTTAAATCTTTTTTGCGTCATGTTTGCCGCAAATAAACGTTTTTTCTTTCGTTGTTTATATATATATATATATAGAAATAAAGGAAGAAAAAAGGTATAAAAAAAAAAATATATAAAAAAAAAAAAAAAATATATAATTATGTTTAAATATCTCGGGACCCTAGGGTCCCGGACCTTTGGAAGGCTTGCGAGGGGCCGAAGCCAACTTGCAGAGGCCCGTTAGACAATTTTAAATGGAATGAAGCACCAACCGACGATTATCCCTGTTCGCACTATGCAATAGCAGCTAAGAACAACCCCCGGTTGGTGTAGGACTATTGCAGAACATGGAAACCAAGATATTGGGCTATGGGTTTGGGTGGCTTAGTGAACTGGTTATTTTGACCTATGGAAGGATTAAGTCCCCTGCCTGATCAATGTTTATGGTATACACGGATAAAATGGCAGGGGGTGACTTACACACTCAATAATGGGCCTCCGAATGCTAGCACGTAGTGACGCAGTGACAAGGGGGCAACACTTCCTGAGGTGCTTGAGGAGTGGAGAAGTATTCCACGGCTTTCAGAACAATCCCAGAGCCCGTAAGATGGTCAAGATCCCTACGAGCACTTACTGGAATACTTCCTTCCTCCGAGAACGTTTGCTCTTGCGAATCTCCACTCAAGCCAGCCAATAAAGGCAAGAATGAGATGGGAGCTCTGTTTCGCGTCAGTGTTCACTCCAGCCGCCCGATAAACGCAAGCCATAGGTGAGGAACAAAACTTCTCCCGGGAGATAGAGTACTTATGAAGCAATGGATTAGACATTTGTTTCAGAATGATTCCAATTCTGATTGATCATGTATTACGAAATTAGGGTACTGTAGTTTCTGCCTTTGCCAATGAGAAAACGTTTATGTATGTATGTACTTATTCGATGGTATGGCTCCTTAATGCACTAGGTATGGGGGCGCTTCTCAAGCACGAAGTCGTGAGTTCGAAACCTGACAAGTAACCATAACGCACATTTAAGGATGTAAATAACGCTACTGAAGCCGCGATCAATATGGTAATAAGTGTGAATTTTTCAATTTGTCGTATTTCGATACTTTCTATTTATTTATTTTCTTTTTAGGAAAACTTACAGCTAAACAAATACATTAAGTATTAGTTTAAACAAAATATGGCCAATTACAAGTTTCCGCAAGTAGTACTAAAATCACATGAAACAGAAAATTTTAAGACGTTTGAGTTTGATAGTACTATAGTAGGTACTATAACGCTTGAGAGCGTTATCTTATGTGTGAGGGCGTGTGTGAGGAGATAATTTCAAATATGTAGAGGGTTCAAGAGGGTTTATTCTAATATTTAATTTTATAAGAGACGCGTACACTATTCCGTAGCTAAGATTAGACTGACGAACCTAAACAAAAAGCACTCCTAACATATTTCAAACCAAATTGTTGGAACGTTCGAAACTCGCGGCTGCCCTCTAGCCAGCCTGTACCTTACGAGGTTGCGCTTCGCATACGACCTCCTCACCTCACAGTACCTATAGAATAATATGATTTGGAATCAAATTCTTCTTAGGTAATCACTAGGAAATGATTTTGGATAACTGTCTTATATAATTTTGACGTACAAAAAGTGCTGATTCTTAACCTTATTTGAATAAATAGCTTTTGATTTACTAAGTTTCAGGAATAACTTTAGCGAAGAAAAATATAGCGTAGAAATTAATTGTTGTATGTGATCACACACTGACACATCCCAACCAAATCTCTGAGATAGTACGTTATAGTTTCAGATAGAGTAGGTAGGTATTTCGATAAAAATATACATATAATGCTAAACAATGTGATAATCATTTATGTTAAAACATTCACTTCACATTTAACAATTTTTCTTAATAGCCAATTGTCATAATAGCTTTAAACGTAATTTTAATTAAAAAATGGTAAGTAAAACAAAATTATGTAGAAGTTATGATCATTAAAACACATGAATTATCTAAATATCTAATCATTATTTTATACTATCTGCTGGGGCGTTTGTTGCGGCACTTTTTCCCAGCTAAAGCACTAGGAAGTAGTGAAGGGCGGTCGTTTTGAAGGACTGTCTTATGTAATTTTGACGTAATCCCGAAATATGAATGTTTCTAATAAAAGTTAGTTTGTTTATAAAGTAGGTACCTTTCACCTCTAAGTTGCAAGTTCATAACAATCTCTATGATCTAGGTTCTATGTTTAATATTTCTATATATTTCTAGTTCTGTATTTAATATAATTCCTTACATTTCCTTTAAATTCTAATACTGAGTTAGGTGGTTTTGGTGGGTATCGTATTACCCAGTTACTGGGTTGTGGAGGTCAGATAGGCAGTCGCTCCATGTAAAATACTGATATTCAGCGGCATCCGGTTAGACTGGAAGCCGATCCCAACATGGTTGGGAAAAGGCTAGGCAGATGATGATGATGACTGAATTAGGTGATAATTAAAATATCCTCAACACTGCACAAGCCTTTCTCCAGTTATGTAGGTAAGTACTATAATATTTGAGGATGTACAAAGGGTAATATTATTAATTATTTACCTTCCCGGTAAATATAATATAATATTACATCAGATATAATATTACGAAAAGATGACACACTGACCGGAAATTATGTACTTTTTTTAATCCAGCTCCTTTTCATTATTATGTGAAATACAACATTTTATTTTTATTTACAGAGAAAAATAAATATTCAAGAAAGTACCTACATGTTATTTGAAAAAAGTCACACTGTTTCCTTTTCTTGTCTTAATTATTTGTAAATTATTATAATCCTACTTACATTTCCGTTAAAGCCACGAGTTTTGAACGACGACGTGCTTCGACCACTTAAATTACTATAATAGCAAAATAATCTTGTACGTATTACATTTATAGGTAGGGAAAGAAAAAACGAACACTGTTAGTAAAATTACCTTATCATTATACTCTTTGTTTTGGGGCAACTGGGGCAATTTGGCACTGACTGGAACAATAATAAAAATTGTCTCAGAACCTAAACTTTTACGTTACAGAGAGCTTTACAGAGGCTATTCTAATTTGGAATTGCTATTCAAATTGAAAAAATAACTGACGAAGAATCGTTCAATCAGCATTCCATTCAGAGTTATTTTTTTAATTGTTTCAAAATAGCTCCAAATTACTGAAATAAAATATGTATAGACTTTTATCTTGTTTAAAATTCATTTTTGAAACCTCGCCTTTCATAATTAACAGTATCAAAATATAAATAAATAATAATATAATAATATAATTATATGGGTGTTCTACTATATGTCTGTCGGTGATTCGTCACATTAACCCATTGCGTCGCCTAGGTGCGTAATATAGGCTATCTGGCCATTTATCATTTAATAGTATCATTTTCTTTAGATTAACGGTATTTACGAAAAAAGGAAAAAGATGTAAGTACCTACTACCAGCCATGAAAAGCGAAATATTTTCATATTGAGACAGTTTTCAAAGAACCCGCACCTCCTCCCTAAATTGTTTGAAAATGAATTTCGAAAAAATGCTTTTCCCACGATTTTAATTTACATCTTACATTATAAATAAATGATTATAAACATAATCATTTAAGCTGCAGTTCTTACTTCGTCTGTATAATATTTTTTTTTTTTTTTTAAATATTAATATTCTTTATTTTTAATACATACCTATTATTTACATTTTTAAATATTTTTATAAAGAACATAGCCCATCGGCATCAGAACATAATAACATTATTATTATGTCCATCGGTATTTTCGCGAATTGTGGACCGATTTAAAAAAAAAAAAAAATATTTGGTAGAGGACTCTTGCGCGGGGATCCTGTGACGGCATCTACAACGCCACTGATGTCATGCAAAATCCTGCATCGCGCAAGCAGGGTTTACTGCGCGATGATTATTATACAATGCGACATCCCGACATCAATCGACGGGCGGTTGCCCACCAGACACGACACCCGACTGGTCGGAGGATCCTCCCTTTTCTATTAATATAGTGTACTGCTCCTCATACCTAAGTCCCATACAATTTTTATTAACTTTGCTGTGGTAGTTTTTAAGTTAGCTTCAATAATACTTATTTTTTCCACTTGTGTACGTTGATAATGTTATAAATTATCTTCTTGTCACATGTTTACATAGCATGGTGGTTTACGAATTTGTATGGGGTAGGTACCACAGCAATAAAAAGTGAAAAATATAATAACCTACTTACAAAAAAACGATATAAAGTAAAAGCCGGTGGCAACTCACGAAAATACAAAACCAAAGACCAATTTCCGAAATTAAAGTGATTTTTCGGTTTGCAGTGTTTTTTTTTTGGAAGTCAGTTGTTTTTTTTATGTTTATTTTTTACGTAGTGTAAAAAGGAAACGGAAAATCGTACCAAAATTATTACATTGAGCCCGTTGTTGATTCCGAAGAAGTCACGATTTTTGTATAAGTTTTTCGCCAAGTGGGCATACTAGACAACTGACAAGTGACATTAGTTCCACAAGAATCTAAAAAAAAATTAAAAGTACCCTTTCGCTTAAAATTCATGAGGTTTAAAATTTAGAGAAAAAAGATAATTTTCTAACAAGTTTGTATTTATTAAAAGAACAGTGGGAAACTTTGGCCCCGCGTTCCACTCGATGTAAATACGTAAATAGATCATAATAAGTAGGAACTGTAATAAAGATAGTAAGTTTTAACGATATAAGGTCAATGTCTGAATGTCAAAGTTATCGGGAGTTTGCTATCTTAAAATTTACTTCAATGTTTACGTCAAAACATATATATATATATATGGGCAGGCGCCCGTCTTCATCAGAATCGGTCATGTCTTCAATAAGTGGTAATTTGGGTAGGAACCAACAAAGAATCACCCGAGTCAAAATCCAAAGTTATTAAATCACACAAAATATCTTCCTTACAGAATTTCACTAAAATCTATTCACTAGTAATTAGGAAATCACATAATCAATCGGTTTTAATTATTCTTTGAATCAAAAAGGGACAAGATTACTCGGAACAAAAGCGATTCGTCGGATACGTGGTGCGCTCATCGTTGACGTTCAAAAAACCAACGTTCAACATGGCCGCGCTGACCATCGCCTCAACGCTCCGCCAGACTGACAGTTGTCAAATCTCGTTCCGACGTATATCTTAGGGGTGGCGCTAGCGTTGCGCCGTCACGGCCGGACTGACTTTCGACCGTCCTCGGGCGCATTAGATTGCTGTCCTGTAAAAATTACACAATCAATCGAACAGGTGTCAGTAAATCTACCCGCTCGCCCAACCTGACAAACTGTGACTGGTAGACATAACATTTCTCTCACACTACTGTAATCGTCTCACAACAAAAGAAAGCGTGTGTCCTTTCGACCACTCATGGACCGGACGGCACCTTTCTCTAAACAGTTAACAAGCAACGCACTCTAAACTCGATCAGCATGTCCTCTCAACCAACCCTCAAGTCTGGCCCGGACGATACTATCGTGTTGCGATCAACTTTCCACACAATATTAACCTGGACCGGACGGGTGTGTCCTTTCGACCAGCCACTCGTGGATGGACCGGACGACACTGTCCCTTCGACCAGTTAACACTAAAGGTTGGACCGGATGAATGTGTCCCCTCGACCAGCCGCTATCAGCTGCATGGCCCGGACGACATTATCCCTTCGACCACCTTCACATTATTCGATGACTGCTCCCAACGTCCCAAAATAGTTAAGCGTCACGTCACGTCATGTCACGTCGCTCAGCATGAATTTGGAAACTTCATGCTCAATGATTTCATGATATGAGATGTTACCAAGGGTATCAGACTCAGCTGTAAGTTTATTTGAAACTACTTAGTCTGTCGAGGTGACCATTATCGAGTTCAATGTTTTCCGGCGCCGTCATGGCCACCTCCTCAATCATCAAACTAGTAGATATTTGAACTAATTTTTGACATTCTTAGAGATTGGAAACGGATACAGAACATAAGTTCTATCAGCGTAAGTTTGGTGAATGTAGACTTTGTACTATTAAGCGCTAACTGAACATTTCCTAGCTTTCATTAAAGAGCAAGACGATCCGCTATCAAATAAAAAAGTGACTGGCTCGCCGGATGACGTTTTCAAGGTACCCCTCGACAATCGCTGTTCACAGAGATTGACCTCTTTCCTTGCAGCAGCTCCACCTTACACTTTTTCTAGACAATTAGTTGCTATGTGTCCTGGATTACCGCAAATGTACTCGTAGCAGGTTACGGTCGAAGTCTTCTCGGGGGCACGTGCAGCAGTTGAGGGATCTTGCTGTTTAGTCTTCGCAGAAAAATCTTCTCGTCGCTTCCTACAATCAGCTTGCCGATGTCCAGGGAGTCCACACCAATGACATTTACCGGGAAATCTTGCGTCTGCAATTCTAGGTCGCTTGAAATCAGGTTCTTGGATGTCAGTAACCTCCAATCTTCTTTTTAGTGAAATGCCGCTTAAGATTCTAAATAGCTGAGCTTTGTTAGTGACCGCATGTGCGTTTAACTCACGGCGTATCAAACCATCCTTCTGACATAAGACCGATACGACGAATCCAGTTATAACATCTTCTGGCATTTGGGTCTTAGGTATACATTCGATCATATTCCACAAGGTTAGGCCAGTTTCTGATGAAGTTTCCTTTGCTCCATTTGAAATCGCAATACTTTACCAAAATAGTCTTGAAATAATTTCGATCTACAAAATCTTTCCATTAAACTTTGTTTTACTACCTCCCATGTAAGCACATTCAAATTAAACTTGGTCAAGCAAGAGGCTGCGCGGCCTTTTAGTGTACCGGTAAGAGCCACAAGCAAATCGACACCCTCTAGATGTTTATTCAAGACTATGAGTTCTGTAATCTTGCACCAACCTTCTATATCCGCATCGGCATCTTCCGGATTAAACTGTACGAGCTGCACTGCACTGGACTGGGCGCTAGCACTTGCCAACGGTGGTTGCGACGTTGCTAACATACGAGTTAGTAGGGCTTCCATATTACTCAACAAATTCAAGGCGCTATTTTCGTCAGGTGGCCTTTTTTTCTCGGTCGGTGGGACATGGGATGTTACCACTTCTGATATGGGCAGGCGCCCGTCTTCATCAGAATCGGTCATGTCTTCAATAAGTGGTAATTTGGGTAGGAACCAACAAAGAATCACCCGAGTCAAAATCCAAAGTTATTAAATCACACAAAATATCTTCCTTACAGAATTTCACTAAAATCTATTCACTAGTAATTAGGAAATCACATAATCAATCGGTTTTAATTATTCTTTGAATCAAAAAGGGACAAGATTACTCGGAACAAAAGCGATTCGTCGGATACGTGGTGCGCTCATCGTTGACGTTCAAAAAACCAACGTTCAACATGGCCGCGCTGACCATCGCCTCAACGCTCCGCCAGACTGACAGTTGTCAAATCTCGTTCCGACGTATATCTTAGGGGTGGCGCTAGCGTTGCGCCGTCATATATACTGTGTGAAGATCAATGCAAGTCGATGATGAATGCATATATTCTTACCATTTTCGTAATTTCACACAGGTAAGAAACCTCATTTGGCTGCCAGTGCAGTGACTGTTCTGGTATGGCAGCCATACATACTTGCTTAGTATCGTACTTGTAGTGTAACTTTTTGACCGGTTGAATGCAGTAATAGGGCTCATTCACACATAAAAGCAGCGCACTTTCAGTGTGAAATAATTTTAAACTTTATCTACGTAATTAAAAGACCAGTATCGCTTGAAAAGGTCGAAAAGGTCACGCGGCCACATGCGTTTTGTCAGCGGTACTGCCCGCGCGGCTGGCATCGTCGCGTCGCTGCCAGTTTCTGCTGTTCCGGTGTGAATCGGCCCTTACACAAACAATTCAAAAGAAAGAGTTAATAGATCACTGTCTCATTCACACTATTAGTGAGGTAGCTGCTGTTACTAATGTCAGTGTCATCCGTCAGTCACCACAAATAGCGGGAAAAGTTTTAATGTGAAGTAGCGCTACACGATAGGCTTGGTGTGGTAGTGGTAGTCTGCCAGTGCAGTCTTCTTCTTCTGTTCATGTGGTTAGTGACTAACCTGGTGTCGAGAGTTTTAAACCGCCCATACGCCTCTGACTTGGCTTCACATGCCGTTGAGAAATATCTTTCAGGCATGCCGGTTTCCTAACGTTTTTCTTCACCGTTTTTGAAGCAAGTGATAATTATAAATTTTAAGTAGGAGTTATCAAAATAATAATGAAATAAATGAACTTACACCTGTTAACATAAATCAAACATTTGTGTAATTAATAATATTTTTATTTGACTGTAAAACTCATATTTCGAAGTTTAAAACATACAATGCAAAATCGACAAAAAAAAAAACGAAAATTATCATATGTAATTATGATGGAGATAAAATTACCATTTTAATTGGTTGTCATAAATTGTCTCCAAACCAACTTCAGGATCATAAATCAGTTTTTTTTTCTTTGTGTTTAGATGACGACACATTTAATTATTTGCATAACTACTAGGTATTTGTAGTTACGGGTCGTCAGAAGCCCGAAAGTCTGATAACCAGTCTTGCTAAGGGGTATCGTATTACCCAGTTACTGGGTTGTGGAGGTCAGATAGGCAGTCGCTCCATGTAAAATACTGGTATTCAGCTGCATCCGGTTGGACTGGCAGCCGACCCCAACATGGTTGGGAAAAGGCTAGGCAGATGATGACTAGGTATTTGTTAACCATCATTCGTTTAAGTATCTACTCTATCTATCTTCTACCTATATTATAAAGAGAAATGATTTTGTTTGTAAGTAATGAATAAACAAAAAAACGAAAATGCTAATATAAAAAAAAAACTGGAGTACAATGCTATATTATCACTTATGTAGGATATTATAATTTATTATAATAATAAAGAATTATCGAACAGAACGGCGCGCAATGATCATTGACATAACGGTCCCGCATGACGGGAACCTCGTGAAGGTCGAGAAAGATAAACAAATCAAGTATCTTGACTTGGCTCACGAGGTTGTCGACATGTGGGATGTGGACTCTGCGATCATTGTGCCGATAGTCGTATCAGCCAATGGTTTAACTGCCAAGAGCCTCGACCAACACCTATGGAGGCTCTCGTTGGGCAGCTGGTTTAAGGCCCTGATTCAAAAAGCGGTACTCCTGGACACGGCCCGTATTGTTAGGAGGTTATTCCTCTCTCTGGAGCCCTGACCGCCGCTTGGACCCTGTTCCCGATACCGGCGGGGCACATTTTTTTTTTTTTTTTTGATATTCTTATATTTAAAAATTTAATTTACAAGTGTGTTTAAGAAATAAAGGAAATAAGAATTATAAATCCGAAAGTGAATTTGTTTGTCTATTTGTTTGTTACGCTTTCACGCTAAAACAAATGAACAGATTTGGATGAAATTTGGCACAGGCGTTGACCATGACCTGGAATAGGCTTTAGAATACCTTTTATCCCGATATTCCTACGGCATCGAGACTTACGCGGGTGAAATCGCGGGGCGCAGCAAGTAATTTATAAAGATATCACGCGAAAACGCTGTTGGCGGAAGTTAGTCCATCATATAATTAGCTCATTCAAAAGATTTGCTCATGCGGAAAGAATCGAAGTTACCGACATAGCCTGCAGGGTAAACAAGCTGAAGTGGGAGTGGGCTGGCTATGTTTGTCGAAGGACCGATGGCCGGTGGAGCAGACGAGTCCTGTAGTCCGCGTATCGGCAAGCGCAGTGTGGGACGCCACCAGCTAGATGGACCGACAACCTTTAAAATTGGCTGGGACAGACTGGATTCGAAGGTGGAGGACAGGGTTTTGTGGCGCAGCCTGGGAGAGGCCTATGTCCAGCAGTGGACTGTGATAGGCTGAGTTGATTGATTTGATTAACCCATGCAATAAATAATACGTACGTAATCGGTCTTGCGGATTCACAGAATTTATATTTCATTGACACCTCGCACTATTTTACACTACAAAAATTATCAGAGCATTTTCTATTTCTAATGTATTTTTATAGACCGGAAAAATGCTTGTCGAAACGCTGACAATTACATCGTAAGTACTTGCAGTAGTCGCTTTGAGTCACTTTAATACAAAAAGTGAAATGAAATGTATTAAACTGAAATGAAATTGTTTATTCTGTAAATAGGATATTAGCATCACTTTTACACTTAATATTATAAAACAGTAAAAATAAGCTAGATCAGATCGGCGTTTCCTATCACACTATTCTGAGAGAGAAAGACCGAAACAAACTCAGAGGTCGCAGTCTCTTTTAAAGTCACTACACAAGTAATCTTAGTGAGGCCATAGGACCATGTAGATTAGCGTCTGAAATGGTCTTTTGTGGAAAGAACCGCACAGATTTGAGTGGACCTATCCAGTCAGTGCAAGCATTTGTCAGTAACCGAGGAGCTCAACTCAGAACTTAAGGAGGTCAACGACTCGACGAACCACCAAAAAAAGGACAGTATAGTACCTAATGATACCGCTTGTAGTTGCTAATAAGCAAAATTAATAGCCCTGGAGCTATGAGACAGATTACTAAATAGAATGTGTAATGATATGGAACATTTTATCTGATAACAGCTTTCAAATTACTCCAGCCGTTTATCAAAGGGTTAGGTTCTGAAAAAGTAAAAACCATTACAGTTAATGTCTATAAATGGGTTTAACATTCTCGCCGGCTGCTCCAGGCATTAAATACACGATTTGAATAATTCCAAATAAAATAAACTGTCCATAAAAAATAATTGTTTCAGATTAAAATGTTTTCTATTTGAAATTAAAGTGACCTTAAAATAAACACTCTTTAATTGGTACTGCTTTTCCTTTATTTATTTTTAAATACATTAAAATGTTAAAATATTTTTATAAAAAACATTTTAAAAAATGTTAAAAATAAGTTTTTATTTTTCACTTTTTTGTTGTGGTACTTACCCCACACAAATTGGAATACCACTATATCATCAAATTACTACTGCCGCTCTGGGCGGAGCGGAAGGGCGTGTCAGACTTTTACTGATTAAAACCCACCCCTGTTCCTTCAGTTGCCTGTTGCCAAGGTCCCGGTATCCCTTTCGGACTTTACCGCAACCCTGGCAGGCATCGGTCCTAGCGGACCCCGCCAATTGTGCTGACATCTCTTTAAGGCGCGCGTGGAACACGACGCTCCACCGTGTCCTCCGGGCGATCCACACAGTGGTGACACCCGGGCGTTTCCTCCTGCCTAATCCTACACAGGAACCTCCCGAAGCTGCCATGACCGGTGAGGACCTGTGTCAGGCGGAAGGTGAGGACGCCGTGGCGCCTCTCTAGCCACTCCTCAAAGAGGGGACTTATCGCCACGATTGTGGCGTGCCCAGAATACTACTACCTGCTATGTAAATAACAGTGATGGAATCAAATAGAATATCGTCTACATAGACTAAGTGAGAAAAATAAGTATTATTAAAGCTAACAAAAATACTACGAAAGCAAAGTTATGAAAAAAAAAAGAATCATCAAAATCGGTTCACCAAGTCGAAAGTGCTGTGGTAACAAAAAAAAAACCTGTCGAATTGAGAACCTCCTCCTTTTTGAAGACTTCGGTTAAAAATAGTATTGCTTTTATTATTACGATTATAAAAGCAATACGAAAATGGTCTCCTAATTCCACAAAGAGAACAGAAATCATCTCCGCTTGTAAAATTGTCATCCGAACGGAACAAGTTCTCTCAAACAAGCTTGCAAGAATCCATAACTTACCAACAAATGAAAGTAAATAATAGATTGTAAAAACGTCAGTCAATCGACTCAGGCTATCACAGTCCACTGCTGGATAATGGATATAGGCCTCTCCCAAGCTGCGCCACAACATCCTATCCTCCGCCTTTCACATCCAGTCTGCCCCCAGCCACCTTTTTAAGGTCGTCATTACATCTAGCAAAACACTCACGACAATACGGGTCTCCCAACACGGGCCACCGGCCACAACCACAAAACGCCGCCACCGACATATTTCCTGTAGTTTTCATACATTTTATATGGACTTGCCGCACGCGACAGCCACAAACGCCGCGGCGTTCACTACACAATAAATATGCCGGTGACGGCGTTTTGTGGTTGTAGCCAGTGGCCCAT
This sequence comes from Lithophane leautieri, assembly GCA_949152455.1. NCBI lineage: Eukaryota > Metazoa > Arthropoda > Insecta > Lepidoptera > Noctuidae > Lithophane > Lithophane leautieri. The sequence goes on along the minus strand of OX424469.1, from coordinate 4,502,789 downwards.
GTGTGGGGTCCCTAAGGTGTGTGGTTTTAGACATAGTAAGGATTTTCCGCAAATAATCTGACAACATTACGACATTCATTTGTCTTGATGCACCAGTTTTCCTGACCTACTTCGGTCAAATAAACCAACAACTTATAGCTGTAGGTATATGACCCATATTATACAACCCGTCGCTAACAGGACGTCTTGAGCCATTAGCTAATAAGTATTCTGTATTTTCCCCTAACAAAGATAACATTATTCTACGATAACAACATTGAACAGGCTGTATTTACCCGACTGCCCCAGAAGGAGGGTAATGTTTTTCGAGAGTATGTAATTATGTATGTTTGTATGTACTCGTATGTATGTTTGTATGTTTGTATAATTGTATGTTTGTATGTATGTATGTCTATTTCTTTGGCACGCTCTGTGGACTAAATGGCTTTATGGATTTTAACATACGAAGTGTTGTTAGGTTCGTCTTAATTGTTATATATTTCATCTGAAAATACAAAAAAAGGGAGGGGAAGGTACTTTTTTTTTTAAATAAAACAATATTGTTTAAAATAAAAGCTAGTAATGAGTACATTCCAAATACATAGAGCTTGAAATATAACAAATTATTTAAAAAACAAAACACCCGACTGCAAAAACCTATAACTGAAAAGAGAAAAACAAGCATTGAACTTTGTTTTTTGGGTATTGCAGGCGGGAACAAACCAATAACCTGAGATATGGTGTAACTTTTGATTGTTCCCGCCTCGTTCACCAATAGAACGTTGATCTAGAAAATCATATAATATAAAACATTCAGGTTTACATGACTTACTTTAATCGGAAACATAATTTAAAATTTAGTAGTTATTACAGTACAATCATAGCCTAAAAGAATACCTTTAAATAAACGCGCTTCCAAATAGTCTAAATTAAATTATGATCCTCCTTGATCATATCAGCTGCCTTTTCACCAATCATCAGAATAGGACCCACAGGATTGCCTCGAGTAATGGTTGGCATCACACTGGCATCAGCTACACGCAAACCTGAGACGCCATTCACCCGCAATCGACCATCTACGACAGTACCCATGGGACACGTACTGGTTACGTGACTGAGTCCAGAAGAGACACACGTGACGTAACAACGCCAATACTCCCGACTATCTTTCTCAAATTCATTACATACAGGAATTGCATCTGCCATCACAGCGTCCACTTTTCTGTAATAAGTCGTATTCATAACTGGAATAAAATCTAATATGTAATCAATTAGAGCTTCAACATCGTCGTTATTTGATAAAAAACCATTATCTATAAGAGGAGGATCTTCTGGATTATTACTTCTCAACAGTACCTTGCCTCTTGATTTGGGGGCAATGTTTACAATTTCGTTAAAGGCCTGCAGTCTTTTTGTTCCCTTTTGTTTAAAAATATTATTACAGACTTCATCGCTTAACCTAAAACCAAATGAGCAGTAGAAAAGCGCAGTTTCTGCTGGAGCCATATAGGTTATCACTTGATAATCTGGATAGGTAGAAGATTTGTTAAGAGAAACAAAACCAGTGAATGATCATCCTGGCAGTTCATACGGACTCGGACGTGGCAAAGGCTGAGTTAGTTTATCCAAATTGAGTACAATGAGTGCGCTAAAATGATCCTGCAGATTTTCTCCCACAGGTAAGTTCGAAATTACTTGAATGTTATTACACTGCAAGTGGTCTTTCGACCCGATGCCTGACAACATTAGCAATTTAGGAGTGTTAAATACACCAGCAGAAACTATGATTTCTTTTTTCGCTTTTAAATGTAGAGTTTTACCATCTTTCGTAATAACTTCTACTCCGATAGCCCTTTTGCTAACGTCAAATATAATTTTAGTGACTAGTGATTTTTTCAAGATATGAAAGTTACGTCGGTCTTTGACTGAAGATAGGAATGCATAAGCTGAGCTCTGCCTGAATCTACCAGATATAGTGACAGTCTGCGCAGCAAAACCTAACGGATAATGTTCGCTGAAATCTAAAACTATATCATTTCCCAGTTCTCGGTAGGAGTCTAAAAAATTCAGTATTTGTTCGCGGTGGTCTCTTGTTATTCGTATAAAGCTTTCGGTTCCATAGTACTGCTTCTCAACTGAGCGAAGTAGTAGTGGATCTTCTAGCTTTTCGTATTTGAGGAAATATGGGAAAACACTTTCCCACTTCCACGAATCATCTTTGGTTATTTCGGCCCAGGAGTCGAAGTCACTGGGCTGTCCTTTGTGGTAAACCATGTAATTAAGGGAGCTAGTTCCACCAAGCAATTTTCCGGGAGTAAAATCGTAGTAGTAATCATGATGACAAGAATCTTTAAGTTCATTGAATTCTGAAGTGTAGTTCCAATCGTAACGAGATCGCTTCATTAAGATGGGAAAGCCGGGAAGCTGAAATTAAGAAATAGTAGCTTAATTAGTGTATCAAAAGATTTGCGTCGGAATCCTTACTTGGGATGACAAACGTCATCATAATGAAACAAAGAAAACTTTTCTGAAAAGAGGAGAAGCACTCATTTACCCCTTAAAGAATTCTATAATGGCTAGCTGAAGAATAAAGGCCCACAAACCGGACTCTAACTTAAAATTTGGCTGGAGCAATGGATAGGGATAAGTGCAAGGCTGGGAAGGCAGGTCTTTGCTTGCCAGTGGGACGCAAAATGCTGATGTTAATAATAATACTATGAGTGACACACAATAATTAAACAATTGCCTTGAATCATACGACCCATTGAATAACGAAGTGGTGCAATAGAATTTAGTTTATTATGTATATACGTTTACATTGGGTAATATTCAACGTGTCAGTGCTACCAGTCTTCTGGGCACGTTTCCGGATGACAGTGATGCAGACGAATACTTCGACGCCTAAGGGTCCCTTTGTTTTTATATTTATTGGTATAGTTAGTTAGTCCTTTTAGTTTTAGTTTTTTAGTTAATTTATTATAATAATTTACCCAAGGAAGTGATTAAATACAAAATTAGAGCCCCATTTACACGATGCAAGTTTTTTGCCTGTGGCATAAAATAAAATTGAAGAAACAAATCACTTGCATCGTCTAAACACAGTTTAAAAGGTGTAAATTATGTTGTTTCAACTTATTGCAATGTGGTTGCATCGTGTTGCAATTTAATCGCACCATGTAAAAACATAAATAACATATTTTACTTACATCTGATTCAAAAGGCGGATCGCCACCAGCCTCGATTAGCAGAACGTTGACATGCTCAATTTCAGACAGTCTGTTGGCAATCACGTTCCCTGCTGTCCTGGCGCCGATCACGATGAAGTCGAAACTGGTGCCATCTGTAAAAAAATATAAGGTATATCTTTATAAAATGGTATATCTGCGGAACCTGCTGAAGCTTCAATAAGGTTTAAACTGTCTAACTGTCACGTAGACAAATAGACCTTATCGTTTTATGACGTGTAAGTGACATTGAACTTTAGGGTGATAAAGTTATTACGAGGTCGAATATGCACAATGTTAGGTAGTCAATAGAGCATGGTTTTAATTATACATACAGTTGAGTTTTCTAAACTAACTACATGCCCAGGTTATAAAGCTATATAACCTGGAATCACAAAATCTGGTACAGAATTCCACTATCTACATTAAATAACATGACAGAATCTGTTTCCTTCAGAATCCCTTTTTTACCCAACTACGGCGAAGCAAAAAGGAGGGTTATGATTTTGACCGATATGTATGTATGTTTATGTGTTCACTCATATCTTCTAAACTACTCATCACAGTTTGACATTAATGAGGTATCGTTGGAAGCGTCTTGAGCGTCTGCTGGTTATAGGCTATGTGATGTTACATTAAATTGAATATGGCGCCTTCTAGGGGACATAAGTCATGTTTTTTTTTTAATAAGGCCTTTTTTGGTTACAAATAAAAGGCTAGCTAATATTAGCACTCTCAAAAAAAAAAAAAAACTCAAACTCAAAACATTTATTTCAATTAAACCATTTATAGTTTTTGAATTGTCAAGGAGTCGGTCAGTCAGAAATTAGAAGCTAGTTGCCTATTCCAAAGCGTAGTAGGTACCTATGGAGAAGAACGGGCAAGAAACTCCACGGACACTCTTTTAAATCAAAATATTGTTACAATATATGGGTTACATCATTCATGTTGAAATTATACATGTGAGAACAATGTAGAAAGCACGTTAAAAGCGTCCGCAATTATAACATAAAACAATTCAAAAATTAAAATAAGCCATGGCAGCTAAGAGATGACCAGTCACAACTGACGGCGCCCGTTCACGAACATGACGCATAGATCAGCACCATTCAGCTCAACCATTTTGAAGGGAGCTAAATGATCCAACACACGCACCACCATCAGCAAGACATTTCAGTGAGCATGACATTCCCAGCCGCCAGGGCACATTCAAGTCAATGAAAGACAAATTATCCGGTAAATGGTAGCTCAATAATACATAGTACTCACACCTATGCTATGCAAATTATATAATACAAAGGAGATTGAGTTTATACAATGCAAAGATGTTCTTACAATCTTCAGCAGCTCCAACTGTATTTTCGAATGTTAATTAGTTAGTTGTGATTATGGAGCAGGACCATCATTATTATAATATCCCCATAAAAAGTCAACTAAAAAGGTATAAACAAGATATCATAGACAGACAAATTAAAAATCCGGACTCACACGTAATCTGCTTGATTTACAACACCTGTGACTCCGGATTCTTAATTTGTCTGTCTGTGGTGTCTTGTTTATACCTTTTTAGCTAATTGACTTTTTTGTCGTAGTTGGGTTTTTATTTTTTTATTGTTATTTCATTATGCTGCACCGATTGACGTCATCACGTCAACTACGGCTGTCATTGAAAACCAGCGCTGGGGCTCTGTCTTGCACAGGGTCGCTGCATTATGCTGAGCGATGGCCGTTTTGAACTTGTTATTTTTGTCCTTTCTTAGCGTCATGTTTGCTACAAATAAACGTATTTTCTTTCTTTCTAATCTGAACTTACCACGAACAACGGCTTGAGGTGGCCACAGATAGTTAGTGAGGTGCAACGCAGCCATTATTCTGAACGCACCTTGCAGAACTTCCACTGTCTTAAAGGCTGGAGTGGCATTCATTGTTCTGTATTCAACATTACACCGATCATTACATTTTATTTTAATAATAACTAGCTCTTTCCCCCGGCTTCGCTAGCTGAGATGTCGGAAAATATTCCACGAGAAAGTACTAACAGGATTAAAAATAAAATACCCTATGTGTTAATCCAGTTTATAAACTATCTGTGTGCCTTTCATCTAAATCCGTTCAGCCGTATAACCAGAAAAACAATCAAACGGACAAAAATTCTAAAAACTGTACTTTCGGCATCAGTCCCATTCCCACATGTACAGTTTTGACTTCGTTACAATTTTTTATAGTAATTATTATGTATAATTAGATGATAACCTCTTTAACAAAATTACAATGATCTTATCTATATACTACAATGTTTAATAAATCGTTTTAAATAACACAGCATATAACATAGCTAGATCAGATTTAAACAAAAAAATACCAGGGTTCCGTACCCAAAGGGTACAACGGGACCCTATTACTAAGACTCCGCTGTCTGTCTGTCCGTCTGTCACCAGGCTGTATCTCATGAACTGTGATAGTTAGCCAGTTGAAATTTTCACAGATGATGTATTTCTGTTGCCGCTATAACAAAAAATAGAATAAAATCAATATTTAAAGGGGCTGCCATACATACAGCAAACAGCCATACAGCAAACGTGATTTTTTTGCCATTTTTATAGATAATAATACGGAACCCTTCGTACGCGAATCCGACTCGCATTTGGCCGGTTTTTTTACTTAATATCATTTTAAATAAATTAAAAAAATTACAAGTAAAACTTACATTTAGAACAAGTCAAGTTTTGTAACAATGCTCCTCTCTCACCACTCAGAACACAATAGGATAGAATTAATAATTTAAAATATATTTATACCAGTATACATATCCAGTTTTACAATATGTAGGTACATTAAATGTTACTGTAAAATAAATACAAAAAACTCAAAAACTGCAACGGACTGCAAAAAAACATAACTGAAAAGAGAATAAAAACAAGCAGTATGCTATAGACTTTTTGTAATGCAGGGAACAAACCAATATCCTTAAATATGGTGGAATCACTATATATATATATTATAGGTATATATATAGTGAATCTGTATGTAAGTAAATGTATCATAAGTTTATAGCTTCTTATAGTGTAAAACCTGTCTCATCTATGCATTATGATATAATATTATATTATTTTTATTTATTTTTTCTCTTTGTTCGTCACAATCAGAGCACCTGCCATCTAATCTCTACACCACCCTTGGTTGACTGGTAGAGAATGCCTAAGGCATTAAGTCCGCCTTTGTACCTCTTTTTTGAGTGCGAAAAGTTTAAATAAATAAATAAATGGTGTAAAGTTGGTCCCCGTCTGTGATATCAAAATGGAAGAAACTGGCTATATTGTCTTCACTCTCTGGTCTGCGCATAGGCTGAAACTCGTATTACATACTCCATTTTAAATAATATTAAAATAAACCTTTTTACAGTCCATTCAACCGATTTTGACTTCTATACCGTATGCATAACGATGGCATTAAAATCAAAAAAGTTTACACAATACCAACTGTCTACTGCAGCTGCCATTTGTCATGCCAGCAACGCAATAGAAGTCAAAATCGGTTGAACGGACTGTAAAAAAGGCTTATTCAAATTTCTAATCTTATTTCAAATGGAGTATAAGTATTGTATTACATCGTCATTGGCGACAAATCATTTCAACCTAAAGACATTCACTGGTGAACATAGGCTTCCCCCAAGCACCGCCACTTCGACCGATTCTGTGCTTCTCGCATCCAGCGCATTTCTGCAGCCTTCCCCAAGTCATCCGTCCATTTTGTAGGTGCGGGCCTTCCAACGCTACGTCTTTCGGTACACAGTCGCTACTCCATTTCGGCCCCATTGGCCATCTGTTCTGCGAGCAATGTGCCCTGCCCACTGCCACTTTAGTTTAGAAATACTTCGGGCTAGGTCAGTTACCTTGGTTCTCCTACGGATCTCTTCATTTCTGATTCGATTTCTTATGGAAAGCTATGCTTGGAGTTTCCCTATGGCGACAAATACCAAGATAAACTACATAATGGCAAGCTTTAATGAATGGTCACCGTTTTCATAGGCCAACTGTACAGATAAACAGGGTGCAAAAAAGACCCATCACATAGCAGACTACTACGCTTTCTTTACATCAAATTAAGTAACATTGCATCTCAGACCATATAAAAAACCAAGACAGAGCGCTGTCAACAGTGACGTGAGGCCGTTTCGTAAACATGTGTAGTTTGGTGTAGTTTGATTTTAGTGTCATTGTAAATGTGTGTGTGTGAGCGTGTATGCACAGAGCGGTGGTGTAGTTTTAGCATGCTTCACTGTATTGTTCGCTGCGCACCGTTTTGGTTTTTTATTTGGTCTGAGCATTGCACAAAAATAATTGATGGGACTTTTGTTGTTGGTGTGAAAAATCTCTGTTTACGGTAGTGCGTAACGTAACGCGCACAAAACATTGTGTTCATGGGTGCATGCAACGGTTCAGGGTTCCAGGGGGTATTTAAAATTAAGTTATAACTTGCTTCCTTTAAAAATGTCGGAGCTTTGACCTTCAATATCTCCGTATCAACCCCTGGCGGGTTGAATATGGACCACATTTAGGGGTTGAACATGGTCGGGGGTTGAGTTTTGGAAGGGGCAACTAGAATCAGTTCTATTTGTTTTTTTTTGACGTTCAAAAGTGCCTATTTGAAATAAATTATTTGACTTTGACTTTAGACATTGTAGGGGTTGAACGTGGACTCAGCTACAGAAAATATTGGTATTCAGCTGCATCCGGTTAGACTGGAAGCCAACCCCAACATAGTTGGGAAAAGGCTAGGCAGATGAGGGGTTGAACGTGGACTAAACCGTAGGTTCCCAGGTATGGTCCAGAACAAAAAAATTATCACAATGACGGAAATAACAAGTGACTTTCGGCTCCTTCTATGGTGTTTGTACACCCGTTAATTACGTGGAGATGGGGAAAGGGGCATTTAACAATATTCATGTTGGATAGTTATTATTTTCTGCTTAAAACATAGAATTAACTTAATTCTAGGTTTAACAGTCGCTTTATTAATTTAAATTGTTGATACAAGTACATGAAAGAGTAGACTAGACAGAAGAATGTCCTTCGTTGAGGTCATTACGCTGTAAGCATTAAGTTAGGCGTACCTACCAAAAATTATCATAATACGATTAGCTGGATACTTTTTATCTTGCATAATAATACTAACTACCCCGTTGGTCTCGTGGTCTCAAGCACGACTGCTGAGCCTAGGTCCTGGGTCGGGCAAAGTGTTATTGGGTTTTTCCATTAGTAATTTCTTGGTAACAGCCCGGAGTTTGGAAGTTGGCGGTGTGATACCCCCGTGCTTCGGAAAGCAGGTTAAGCCGTTGGTCCTGCACCTGATCTCTCTCCGGTCGTATTGGATTGCCGTCCCATGTGACTATGAGAATGAGGGAAGAGAGAGTGCACCTGTGTCTGCGCACACACTTGTGCACTATAATATCTCCCGCGCCGAAGGCTAGTCTCCGTTGAGATTGGTCGCCGTGGCCGAAATACGATCTGGAGGACTATTTATATAATTTATTTATTTATTCACAAGGCAACTACAACAGGTAACAATCACAATAAATCACTAGGTTCACATTATAGGTTTCGATCTGATTATCACCCAAAGCGTAATCGCACAACATGACTAGCAACAACACAATAATGATGACAAGTCTGCCCTCCGACACTCCTCCACTAAGGCAGGGAAAGTGTAGGAGAACAAACACGCCAGGTAAAGCACAAAAAGTTAAAACATTAAAAGAGAACAGTATTTAAAAAGAAAGAGTACATACATGTCTTTTGAAAGCAGCGACACGAGAATCGAAGATGTCAATAGTGTCATTATCTTTTGAAATTTCATTGTAAAGTCGACACATTCTAACGATAGGGTTGTAATAAGAGGTGTTATTTGTATAGACCAGAAGTGCAAAAGTTTTCGGTGTTCGGGTGTTATACCTAGTATTGATGTTTATGAGGGACAGCAGAGCTGAAGAATCCAGCGTGGAATGAAGGATCTTATGCAGATTTATTAAGTCTTGCTGTTTGCGACGAGCATGCAATGGATTCAATTTGAATTTAACAAGGCGTTCGGAATAGCTTTGTAGCGTTCTAGAGAAGCCATATCGGTACGAGACCCACTTTACACATTTTCTTTGCACACTCTCAATTCTGTCAGAGTGCACTGCGTAACACGGTGACCAGATTATCGAACAGTATTCTAATAAACTTCTAACTAGGCTTTTATAAAGTAATATAAAGCTTTGAGGTTTCTTAAATCCTTTGGTAGACCTAGATATAAAACCAAGAAGTTTTAATGCTCTATTCGTCACGTTATTGTAATGATCTCTAAAAGATAGTTGTTCATCGAACAACACGCCGAGATCTCTGGCTACGTGCTTTCGTTCTAACGATTGACCCTCGAGTCTGTAGTCATAGGTGTTCTTAATACGTTTTTTCGTAAATGTTATAACAAAGCATTTATTTATGTTGAGTTTCATTCGATTAATGGTGCACCAGTCAGAAATGGTATTTAAATCGTTCTGAAGAGATTCACTGTTGGATGTGTTTTTTATCGACGTGAATACCTTCAGATCATCGGCATACAACAGACAGGGACACGCTAATTTTGTCACGAGATCGTTAATAAAAACTATGAAAAGTAGGGGCCCCAAATGCGATCCCTGTGGAATGCCTGACGTAACATTAACCGGTAACGACAAGTACCCTCTGACAGAAATGAGTTGGCTTCTGTTTTTTAAGTAAGACTGTATCCACCGGAACAAGGAACCATGTATACCGTACGATTCCAACTTCAAAAGCAGTACTTCATGGTTTACTTTATCAAACGCTTTCCGAAAGTCTGTATAGACTGAGTCTATCTGGCCACCCTTCGCGAAAGCAGTACACAGATAGTTTTTGTACTCGAGCAAATTTGTGAGTGTTGATTTACCTCGCACGAATCCATGCTGGGATTGGGAAAGGTACGGTTTAAAATGAGAATAAAGATGCTGATACAAAGACGCTTCAAAAAGTTTAGCCATTCCAGATAAAATACTTATGGGTCTGTAATTTGCGCAATCTGACTTGTCACCATCTTTATAAATCGGTACAACGTGCGCTTTTTTCCAGCATTTTGGAAACGTACCCAGTTTTAGCGATCGATTAAACAGATAATATAGTGGCAATGATAGCTCTTCAGCACACTTGACCAGGAAAATAGAAGGTATTCCGTCCGGACCCGCGCATTTATTATGGTCCAGTTTTTCCAATGCATGCAAAACATAATCGTGTTCAACATGAATCTCCGATAAAAAAGAGTTACATTCAACACCTGCGCATGCCTCGCCCCCGAGGGGAAGTCCAGACGTATCTTCAAAAACTGAACTAAAAAAGTCCGAAAATAATTCGCTAATTACTTGACTATATTTGACTATAATATAATACTGACGGAATGTTTGTTCCTTCTGTAATTTATTATAGAACCTGGTATTCTTCCGTTTACCTCTACGATGTTATTTTAATCATATTTTCCAGTTCTTACAAAATTGTCAACCCATCTTGCCATCGGTATTCCTACGTATCCTGAAAATGCACTTATGAAAAACATAAACTTACATGTACGTGTCTCCCGAAAGGTATTAGCGTAAGAAATGCCATAGTGCCAAGACAAGTCTGCCAGCAGTTAGGAAAGAGGTTGAGTTAGGAATGCAATTTAAGCAAGGTGTATGTATGCGGTGCTGAACTGCTGACTATTTTAGAGCCAGGCGTCGGAATAAAAAGGATAATTGATTACGCTAGAATGCTGGAGGAAGATTGCTTACGTATATTGCGTTCCCGATTTAGTTTCCAAACATGTAAACAAATTTGTGTTTTTGGAAAAACAACTTTAATATTGACGTTTAAAGTTCAGTTTCCCCCTACAACTTCAAACATTTTTATGACTTTTTCAATGATACGAGTCATTCAGAAATCAATTTAATTTTTATTAATATAAGTTTGATTTTCGTTTAAATGGAAATAACTGCAATTGGAAATAAGGAATGTTTTAGACGTTAGCTATTTTACCGTAACGCACTATTTTATATGCTTGCGAGCAGAAAAAGTGCAATATCATCTAATATGAATACCAAGAATAAATGGCTTATTATGACGTCATGTCTGTATTTCCCCATATTCATGTAAGCAGAGTTGGTGGTCGCGTTTAAATGGCGTTAGCAAGCCTATCCTCCGGCCTCCCTCACACAGAGAGGAGGCCTGTGTCCCAGCAGTGGTAACACTAATAGGCTGATTATGATTTTGCTTTGGCCATTAACTGGGCACTAAATTCAGAATCTGTACTGCTGCTCAGGAAATCTAATATTGGGACAATCTAATGGCAATTGCCGAACTAGGGATTGAATCCGTAACGAAGTGCACAGTAGTAGCGCTTCTGACTACGAAATTACGTTCTTTTTTATTCGTTGAATACGAGGCTTTTGGCTGTATATATAATATGTATTTTGTTTTTTTTTTGTTGTGTGTGCGTGTTGTTTTTGCAGAATAAACATTTTTTCTTGCCTTCTCGACCAATTTTGACTTCTATTGCGTTGGTGGTAAGTATGACAAATGGCAGGTGCAGAAGACAGTTGGTATTGTGTAACCTTTTTTTGCTTTTAATGGCATTCTTATGCCTACGGTATAGAAGTCAAAATCGGTTGAACGGACTGTAAAACGGTTTGTTTAAATGTCTAATCTTATTTCAAATGGAGTATAGGTACACACGGGTACACAGCAAGCTATACATTTCCAGTTTATGCTGATCTCGCATTGTATAGTATTTCCGTACAATGCGAAGTCAGCATATACTTACTGGAAATGTATAGCTTAATGCGTAGCCGTGTGTACTTATTAATCTTAAAAATAAATACAAAGTAATGCAAATATTGTTGCTGCAAAAAGTATACGAAATGTAATAAAGATAAAGCGTCGGGTAACACTTAATTCGTTCCTCGACACAAAATTGACTTGATTTAGAAACGTCACGAGAGTTAATTTTAAAGTTAAAATAGACAGTAACAATGCTTTGTGCCCCTCCCAGAAAACATTTTTTAAAAAGAAAAAGAAAATCGCACGGTACAAAGATTCTCTTTAATGAGCATGACTAGTACATACGTCACGTAGTGTGGGACGCCCCCCAGCTTATATGGACCGACGACCTTGAGAAGGTGGCTGAGACAGACTGATTGCGGAAGGCGGAGGTCAGGGTGTTGTGGTGCAGCTTGGGAGAGGTCCATGTCCAGCAGTGGACTGCTGAGTTGAGTAGATATGACTAACAAAACACTGAACAACATATCTAAGAGCTAATAAAAATTTAAACTACCTAGGTACCTAGGAATAAATTGGTAAGTACTAGAGTTTGGGATTGATACTCGTATAATATCTAACGATATTTTAGAAGTCTGTTTTCACGGGTTGGGCTAGCTTTAAAGAAATTTCTAAGTTTAATCTGGGGTGAACTAAAACCTACCATTCAAATCAAATAAATAAATATACATAATAATAAATAAAATAACCCCACCGCTGTATCTCTACGTTGACGTCGTGGTGGGACTTGCGCGCTCCGAACCCTAGGTCTGTGCCGGTAGAGTTTACTTTGCCGGAACGGGTCTAAGGTGAGGAGCTAGACCAAGAGAGATACAAAAACCCGCAGGGCAGCATGTGGCGAGCTGTTGGGCAGTAGCGACCCCACGGACCCTACCTCCCGGGAGAAGTCTCGTTCCTCATCTCTGGCTTGCCTTTATTGGCCGGCTAGAGTGAACACTGACGAGGAACAGAGCTCCCACCTCATTTTTGCCTTGATTGGCCGGCTTGAGTGGAGATTCGCTAGAGCAAACGCGCTCGGAGGAAGGAAGTATTCCAGTAAGATGCTGGTAGGGATCTTGACCGTACTTCCGGGATTGTCCTGATAGCCGTGGAATACCTCTCCACTCCTCTCAAGGACCTCAGGACATGTTGCCCCCTTGTCGCTACGACACTGTGCTAGCGACCATTTTTGGGGGGCCCATTATTGAGTGTGCAAGTCACCCCCTGCCATTTTATCTATGTATTTTATATTAAAAACATTGGTCAGGCAGAGGCCATAGCCTTTCCATAGTTCAAAATAACCAGTCCACCAACCCACCCAAACCCATAGTCCAATATCTTTGTTTCCATGTTCTGCAATAGTCCTACACCAACCGGGGGTTGTCCTTGGCTGCATTGCATAGTGCGAACAGGGATAATCGTCGGTTGGTGCCCCATTTCATTATGGATGTCTAACGGGCCTCTGCGAGTTGGCTTCGGCCCCTCGTACGCCTTCCAAAGGTCCGGGACCCCAGGGTCCCGAGATATGTCAAAGACATTTAAAAAATCATAATAAAATAATAAAAAATAAGTATAATAATAAATAAATATAGTAATAAATAAATAAAATAAGAAAAGAAAAAAAAAATTAAAGTCTAAAAATGAATTATGAGAAAAAACAAGATTTTATTGGCTTGCAAGTATAGACATAACATATAGTAAAATTATTGACCAAAAACATTCAAGAAAAAATACTTTAATTGAGAAATCAGAAAAAATAAAATTGATGTCAAGCTTACCTAAAACCCAACCCAAAAACGCATATAACCCCCCCCACTATAGTAGATTAGTAGAGTAGATTCCAAAAACTGAAATTGGAGCCTAGATTAAAGTTATAAACCGGTTTCCATTTTCCGTAATGAGAACCGAAAGGCTTCAGCAAAACTTTTGAACTTGTTCTCTTATTTCATTTTCTGTAAGATGATGCTACTTCGTTATTTGCTAAACGGATTAAGACGGGCCGTGAATGCATTACAGAAACCGGCTTCAGAGAGTTATTTATGCAAAAGAGAGATTGGATTAAAACATGGTTTTGAGGACTCAAACACAGACATCTTAATGTAATTAATTAAATAAGTGTAAGTAAGAAGAGCTAGTGGCTACGTAATAACAGCCGCACGGGTCGATACATCAGGTTAAGCTACGCTTGCCGGGGTTGGTCCATGGATGGGTAACCATCTTTACATATCGAGACTTCTCCGTGCCTTGAAAAGCACGTTAAGCCGTTGGTCCCGGCTGTCATTTTTTGGATCTTTGACAGTCGTTACGGGTCGTCAGAAACCCGAAATTCTGACAACCGCCATCTTACCAAGGGGTATCGTATTACCCAGTTACTGATTTGTGGAGGTCAGATAGGCAGTCGCTCCATGTAATATACTGGTATTCAGCTGCATCCGATTAGACTAGAAGCCGACCTCAACATGGTTGGGAAAAGGCTAGGCAGATGATGATGAAGTATTAGGAAGTGTGGCAGTGTGGCTAGTCTTGCAGTTAGAGTTCGTGCAGATATACGAGAGAAGTAGATAGCTAGGCAGTTGTGGTCGTTTTTAGTTGAGGATTGAGGTTGTTATTTAAAAAAGTTGAAGTTTTTTACGACTCAAAGTTTCAGAGATTAACGCGTTCCAACAAACTAAAAAACAAACTCTTCAGCTTTTTTATTAAATACGTTTGATAATAATATATTTATTACCAGCACATAATATCTAAACCTTCCGAAATATCTTATCTGTGAAAACCGGACTAAAATCCGTTGCGTCGTTTAGATGAACAACGCAGTCAAACATACAGACAAGAAAAGTGACCTTGCCTTATACCTACTATGTATAGATTTATAGTAGGATACAGCGGGTTACAAAAATCTTGTTCGATCTGTGAAGGTGTTGTTAAGAATCACACTGAGAGTCTATAAAAAAGGATATTTTAGTGGAAAAACCGAAAAAAATAATTCGCCGAATAGTTTTTCAGTGGGAAATTTTACCGGGTTATTACATGGGTCGCGGTCGGCCGTCGTTTACCGGGTGTCATGTCATAACTTGTGACCTCTGTAGAAAATTTGCTAATTTATAATGAACTGAGTCAATTTTGGTACTAAAAAAATGAATTTTAAATAGTAGGTAATAACTATTTTATTTCCACCAAAAACTTTTTTATTAGTAATGTTAATGCGATAACTAGGCGTCCCCTTTCGGACTTCGATCGGACAGTGATTTTATTACTTACTTGCTGTATACCTACTATGTGATATTATAGACTGATATAGAAGTTCTTTGAGATACCTACTATTTAATTAAAGAAAGTGAGTAAACTTTACTTGTGTGTGCGCCATTTAATTTATCAAATACTGGTCATAGAGAACGTATTAGGTACCTATTGGTGTAATACACATCAGGTAACGCCATCTATAATTTTTAATAGTAACTATGTAAGATTGCAGTTTACTCTTTACACCGACAGGTGTCACTACGGTAATGGTAAGTAAGGTCGATAATATTTTTTTTACTTTTCCTGACTGCTGACAATGTCTAAACTAAACATGGAGTTATTTATCTTTTTGCAATAGATGCCTTTCTCATTGTTGTATTATTAGCAAAATTCATATTATAAGTACAATGTTTTTGGAGTACCAAAGGTATTTATTTACACTCGCATACAAACATACGTTACATTTTTGTAAAATTCTAATAAATGTAACTTGTCACAAGTTTCCAAAAAACCTTTTGCGTGGCGTCATAAAACATTTTGACGAGAGCCTTTTCACACAAAAACCGGTTCCAAATAACAACAGTTGGTTTTAGTTACAAACCATTACTCAACAAAACAGAAACAGCCAAAACAAGCTGTAAACACAAAAACCTTGTAATAAACCTATTAGTACTTATTGTCTTACTTTTATTACCCCACCCAGATGTGCCCATTGCCTTTCTCAGTACTTCAGTTTTGCAGAAAAACCCAATTTTAATACATGACAGAGCAATATCAACTTTGGAAACTGAGAAATAGAGTTTAATTTCTCTTGTGATGAGGTAGTTTTCTTTGGTGGATATAAATCGGGTAATAAGATTACTATAACGTTACATAATGGTGGGTATTTCTAGTTATTATTCATAAACATTGAAGAAATTATTCAGTCTTTTAAAAACGCCTTTTATTTTTAGGTCACACTGTATATTCAGTGTTCATTATTATTGAAATAATTCAACTTTCAGTCTAAATGAATAGAATAGTTAATAGAATACTCCATAATGCAAACACCATTCAAATTACAGACGTAAATTTTTTACTTCGTTTGGTTTTGTGAAACTTATAAGTGTCTTTTTCTAAAATACAAAAATATTTATTTATTTAAATGGAGAATTTTTACATAGGTAGGTTACACAATGGGCGGTCTTATCTCTAAAAGCGATCTTTTAAAGACAACCTCTGGATGGATTAAAAGGGGGAAAGGCGATAAAAATCTGTAGGTACTGTTTGTACATACACAATAAATACATACATAAATCTTAAAATAATCTATGAAAGTTAATATATACATAAATAAGTAATAGTAATCATGGTTTCATGAGTATTCCACAAACACAACTCCTAAACAGGAGCTAAGAATAAATAATGGCGATGTTTAAGGAGAGAGGAAGTATCTTTTATTATAAATTTAAATATTAAAAAAAGTAAAGAACAAAAATTGTTTTATAATTTGATGATAAATCCTACGATATTTTATGGAAGATGCAAACAAAGCACAGCAATAGCTCGAATCTACTGACACCACTACTATGCTGAAACAAAAAAACTGCTAATATAATATTGTTCATTTGTTTCTTTTTTACCTAAACAGCTCTATTTGCAAGCCAAATCGAAATTTTAACTTTGATAAGTTACCTCCTTGGTTGCCATGTATTAAATAAAGTAAAAAGTTCGTTCCATTTTTATTATCATGACAGTTACTTATGAGTTTTCATAGTAATTTATTTGGCCGTTAAACACGCCAGATATGGATTGTCATAGTAAAATTGCCGGCCGCATCATCACTTGTTTTTAAGTAGTACAGCAATTTCGATTTATCTCGAAGAAGGTTGTCTAAATAATGCTCGAATTTCCGAAGCATGTTTGAGAAAAATTAATGTATGATAGATAACTTCTGTTAAATGATTTCTGTTTGGTATCATAATATTATATATTAAAAGAAATTATTTTAATATATAATATTAATTAAATGATTAAGTTGCTGGTATGGTTAACCAAAAATACTACCAGTATTTAATATTAAGATAAAACCTACAATGATTGTAGTTTCACAGAGTACTCAGTGAAATCATATACCTAACACTTAGCAAAGAGGTTGTTACAAAACAAGATACATGTTTTATCCACCATCTAATGGTTTCGCCTGCAAAAACTTTGAACACAATCTTTAGACGTATCACAATTTCCGAAAGGAGTAGGCGTCATAATTGTTTTGTAGGATTCTCAGTCTCTACTGATACTTATCGTTACTTCCTTACTAATATTATAAATGCGAAATTAACTCTGTCTGTCTGTCGCGCTTTCACGCCAAAACTACTGAACCGATTTAAATTAAATTTAGTACACAGATAGTCTAGAGCCTGAGAAAGGACATATGCTACTTTTTATCGACATACCACGTGGGCGAAGCCGCGGGCGGAAGCTAGGATTCTTATAAGTATACATTATTAAAAAAAAACCTTACCTTAAAAAATTACAAACAAATTACAGACTTGAACAAGAGAGAATAATTATTTTATTTGCATAAATTTTTTAACTCGAAGGTTTCTACCGCCAAAATTTCACTCATCGTCTGTTATAGGACAAAAAGTATGCATTTTCGCGTTTTCTTATGATTAAGTCGAAGCCAAGCAATGTTCTGTGAACTATGTACTAATACTTGAAATTGAATTCAGAACTTGGTACTTATTTAAATGTAAGTATAGGTAAGACCAAAGCCAACTGGGAGAAAACTCGGAATATAAAATGGAAGAAGGTAGAAAATTAAAAGGTTAGAATAGATAATGGAACTTGATAATAGAGATAGCTTATTGTTTTCATATAGAAATAAAAACTTGTTATTTAAAAAAAACACGACCTGTTGTGCTATTCTGTAAAAATCTCACCGTGAAAACTTAGGTGAAGTGAGCTTCGAGTGAACTGTCACTACCTTAGCATCAATAGGTATCGATGACAATGACAGCTCACTCCACGCTCACTTCACCTAAGTTTTCACGGTGAGATGGTTACAGAATAGCAATGCTGATATGTAACTAACAGTGACGGACTAACTTAAAATATCATCCGTATAGACTAATTCGGAAAAATACGTAATATTGAAGCTAACTTAAAAACTACGAAAGCAAAGTTAATAAAATTTATACAGGACCATCTCTGAAGAATGACCTACAAAACTAAAAGAAGAATCATCAAAATCAATTCATAATTGGCGGAGTAACCGCGTCACAAACATATTTAAAAAAAAAAGACGAATTGAGAACGTCTTCCTTTTTGAAGTCGGTTATTAAGAACACCTACGTTTGCAAGAACTAAACCAGCAACACTGTATGATGGCCACTGTAACAGCTATTATAAAAATATGGTGGCGTAAGAGGCGCCGTTTAATTTTGTTATGAAGTTGTGGTCTACATCGCCACATGCGAACTACGCATCAAAGACCTGACGTCACACAAAAATCCTGACTCGCTCGTTGGGCAGTTGCCCGCTAGACACAGCACCCGGCTGATCGGAGGACCCTCCCTTTTCTATAGAGGATGAGTGAACTTAACACCCTGTTCCTCATACCCCTAAAAAGTTACTGGAATTACCGAAGAGGGCGGATAAGAGTGGCACTGGCTGGTGACTCTAGCAGAGCGCTTGCGATAGCCTCTAGCCGCCATGCTAGCATCGGCGTGGCGGCTATCTTCTGATGACAGATGAGGTTAGCGGTACCGCTGTCGTACCACGTCCACGACGAACTTCTATATTCTTACAAAATTCTGATGATATTGAAGCTACTGAACGACTAATACAATAACACTGTGTGATAATGCGCCATAAATACTTATAACATTTGGGACCAATCCCATACTAAAAATTGTTTATTAATGAGATGTTTAAATAGCGATCTCTAATTGATTAACAGTCACCCTTATAAGATGCTAAATTTACGGTTCTACGGAATAATTTCTCAATTCTGCTTAATTTCAAATTAAGTCTTTTACATAACATAACAGCCGGCATGTATTTTAAATCCCATGTAATATAGGTGGCGAACCTCTTGTCATCAAGTGGGCACAAATTCCTGACTGCGGAGACTCCGGCCTGCTACTGAGAAATTCCTACAAATCGAACCCCCCATAGTAAGCAGTATATTGCGCTTACAACCACGAGAGGCAGTTAAGTATTTGTAAACATCAAATTGATAAAGAATAAGTACCAATCTGAATTTTAATCAAAATCACGTTTGGTACCTACCTACATGACTCTGTATTTTAGGCATGCTCATGATAAAGTTCAAATTTTTAGCAAAGATTCACAGTATCTTCTAAAGTTAACGTTGTTCACAAAAGGATGCCACATAAAGAAAACATCAGACAGCGAATTTAAGCTTTATTATTCAAGTTACTACATACTACCGAAGAGTACATACCTACTTACTTATTACTTTTTTTCGATCAAATCTATAACAGTGCTCAGGTACAAGTCAATCTATGAGCGTATGAGTAAACATAAATGCTTCATATCACGAATTTTTTCAAATGGAAAAGTAAATAACGCATTGAAGTGGCATTTATCTAAGCCGGCCGAATGATTTCAAACGTTATATTTTACCCTCACGTAATACATAAAAAACTAAACGACCCGTTTATGTCTTTGCTTATCGTGAAAATATTAATAAAATAAAAGAAAATAGTTTTTGTTATTCACTTTTTAAAATTTCTACGTATAGTTTTTAAAATTTCTACGTAGATATTTTAAAAAGCGCAAAACTTAGGAAAATTAACAAGTCTCTGCCCGGTATTTGAAATCTTCAGATAAACTTTCATGATTTGCATACAATCATTGCCATACAACGTGGCAATACCGCACAGAACATACTTACTCTGGCAATGGCAATACCGCCAGTCGTTTTGGCACATTACCAGTTGACAGCGATGTGAAATTTTTAGTTTATTTTATTGTTTTTGGTGTAGGATATATTAATGTTTTAAGTTTGTTAGTTAAAATACAACTATAATTTAGAATAATCCCTAAATGTAATGATTTCATGAAATAGTCCTTCAATACGATTATATGAACTTAGAAAGTGTATTGCTGATTCAAATGTTTATAATTCTGTAAATCCTTATTTGTTACGGTCGCGAATCATATTTTAATCAGCATACAACTTGATACTGATCTGCAAATTGCAAAAAACGTAAGAAAATTTGAATTTCGCGGGCTCCGCTGAAGCTTTCGCCTTTTGCTTTGAAACAGTGACTACAATTTATTTCATTTCATTTTTTCTAAGAACAGTTTTGTTTTGACTTTTCCTTCATTCTCCTAAAACCGGTATATCCACGTTAAAAGATGTAGTTATATAAATATTTATTAGGAAGCACTCCATTTGATTTTTTCTACGAGTACCTAATAAATTAGTGTAATTCTGACTTTCATATGGCTATTAACGATTTGAAGGACACTAGGCTATAGGCGTTATAATAATAAAACTTCCATTTTGTTTCGTTCAGTGTCCTAAGATGACCCACTGACCGTGTCATTGATTGCTATTGAAAAAAAAACTCCACCACTGGACTTCCCCAAAGCATCATCACAGCGACCAGTCCTGTGCCTCCCAAATCCATGAGATTCTTGCTTCTTGCGACCTTTGCCTAGCCGATCTATCCACCAAGTTTTCAGTCCCGCTGGTCACATTGCTCGCAGCACTGACCAGGTCAGTGCTGCGAGCAATGTGCCCAGCTTAATGCTTTATACATACAGCCAGCATCATGCGGAGTGGAAGCCTTCTTGCAAGCCTTATTACAAGCATGACATGCAGCTACCAACTGTCTCTGTTCCGTGGTAATTGTAGCTTTTGTATTACTAAGGATAGAAAATCAAAAAGTGGGCTCGTTCATATATAATTAGTTGACAGTATTCTTCGGGCCATGTCAGTTACCTTGGTTGTCATGCGAATGTCCACATTCCTGACTCCAGTAATGCCCTCTCCATTGCCCTTGCGGTGACTTTGGGCAGAAATAAAAACATAAAAATATACCTACGATATGCAATGCAGCTAAGGTAAGGCATAGGTAACCACTATGGATTAGTCACTTTAATTGGAGAGTATTAAAAGAGCCTCTACAAGAAATTCCCAAGCAACGATATTTCATATGCGTTTTACTCAAGTTAAAAAAAAAAACAAAACCCAAACTACGACAAAAGTTTTACTTGTTTCAACCTTTTCAGTCGTAGTTGGGTTTTAGTTTTATAACTTTTTTTTTTTTTTTCAATTTTTTTGGTGTTATAATTATTTTGTTTCGATGTCCTAATTAAGCCCTTTCATTTGATACCCAACAAGGCTCCATAAGGTTTTTTTTCAATTCATGACTTTATTTCCTCTAGAGGGACCAATGGACAATCAAAACGCTTCCGACAGTTCCAACGATACCTCATTCGTCAATTAATTGTGATAAGGAGTTTAGAAGATATGATCCAACACATGAAAATACATACATACGTACCGGTCAAAATCATAACCCTCCTTTTTGCTTCGCCGTAGTCGGGTAAAAAAGGCGGAGCTATATTCACAATTCTTTAAAAAAAAATGGGGCATATTCTGTACAAATCTCACCGTGAAGTGAGCTTGAAGTGAGGATTGACATATTTGACAGCTCACTGCACCTATGTAGATAGGACGGTGAGATTTTTGCAGATTAAATCGGCAGTTCTAATTTTGGCTAAGTAGGTACCTACGTGTTTTATATAAAACTAGCTGATGCCCGCGACTTCGCCCGCTTGGATGTCGGTTATTATATACTAAAACCTTACTCGAGAACCACTCTATCCATTGGTGAAAACAGCATGAAAATCGGTGAAGTTGTTTTTGAGATTATCGCGTACAGGACGACAGGCAGACGCGGCGGAGGACTTTGTTTTATAATTTATGTAAGGATGGTGTTAATGTTGTGCATGGGATAGTGATAATAATGCCTTTAGCAATACAAAAAAACGCAAAAAAAAACCAAAACGCAAAATGCGACTCAGACTTTTAGAAATTAACTCAAACCAGGAGTAATAAATAACAATAAACAAAAAAATATCCAATTTTCGAAATTGTTACCCTGCTTGTTTTTGATATTAGTTACTCGACCGGTTATAAAATGACGTCAAGTAGGTATCAAATTCAGGCTGTATAAATACAAGGCTTCCATTTTGCTGATTTTATTTGTGATTATGTAACACTATTTGTTGCCTTATTCATAGTATTTTTTTAATAATAGCTCGATAGACGATCTCGTGGCTAAGTAATAACAGCCGCGCGGGTCGATCCATCAGGTTAAGCTACCCCTGCCGGGGTTGGTCCGTGGTGACCGTCTTTACATATCGAGACTCCTCCGTGTCTCGGAAAGCGAGCTAAGCCGTTGGTCCCGGCTGTCATTCTTGAATCGTTGAAAGTCGTTACGGGTCGTCAGAAGCCCGAAAGTCTGACAACTAGTCTTACCAAGGGGGGTCCAACTTCTTATCGTAATACCCAGTTACTGGGTTGTGGAGGTCAGATAGGCATTTGCTCCATGTAAAATACTGGTATACAGCTGCAACCGGTTAGACTCCGACATAGTTGGGAAAAGGCTAGGCAAATTGTTGATTTTTTTATTGTAATAATTATGGAATTAAATACGAACTCTATATACAACATGTAACGTAATTAACGCACACTCTCAAACACCCCAATTAGAATATTATGTTATAATCATAATAAATACACTGAATTTTTAATTTAACATGTATATGCATTGTTATTTACTAAATTAGTTATACCAATTCTTGGAGAACTTTTTAGTATTTAGTATTTTATTTTGTATTGAATGATGGAATTTGTATGAATACAAATAAAACTGCGATTTTAAGTCTTATTACTTTGATTTACGGTCCATTTCAATTTGTTTTGACTGTACAGCGTTAATATGACAATAATTTCCGTAGTTTTAATTATTTTTGGGATAAAAAATTACCTATATTAAAAATTATATAAATCGATTCAGTAAACGATTCTGAACAAACTATTTTCAAGATGTGCGTTAATTAAGTTACATGTTGTATATATTGTTGAATAACTTGAAAAATCATAACCATAGCTAATTTCCACTTAACTTTTTATATCTAATTTCCACTTACATATCTCTGACTTTTTATACGCAGTAAATTCAATTCATCACAGTGAATTGCTCATCTTATGCAGAAGAAAACGTGCACTCAGAATTCTTACTTTCCAGCATCAAATTCAGATTCAAAGCCCTGAGTTACTTAAATAGATTACCTGTGCTCAAGCGCACGTCTAATGAATCAATGCAAAGCCATGCACATTCTAAGTCGACATCCCTATACTCCATCCTTATCCTACTAATATTATAAATGTGAAAGTTTGTGTGTTTGTGGGTTTGTGTGTTTGGATGTTTGTTCCTCAATCACGCAAAAACGGCTGAACGGATTTGGATGAAATTTGGCAAACAGATAGCTTATAACCTGGATTGACACATAGGATACTTTTTATCCCGTTAGTCGGTTCCCATGGGTAAATTTTAGACATCTACACGGGCGAAGCCGCTGGCCTGGCAAAAGTTCGTTTCATATAAATCTGTCCGACTTGGTTAATGATTCAGTACCTTTATAGATAGAAAAGACCCTTAGGGAAACCAGGAAGACCGATAGGTATTCAATCAAGTCATATTTCCCCGGTCTTCTTACTTCGAATACTATAAGATTTATTTTCAGTAGTTCAAATACACATAATAGTCTTACGTACTATGCCTCAGTAATATGAATTAGAACTTCAAACAAAACATACCTTTATACAAAGTCGAGTCATTAGAATTGACATTACAAAGTCAAAGTTTATTTTATTTTAATGAATCTATATACAAGGCAAGGGTGACTGAGATACCAACGCACAGCCTAAACTGCTGGTTCGAGAGACATGAAACTTGGAGGGTGTGTTCTTTATGAAGAGTAAGTTTCCACTAAGAAACGATTTTTCGAAATTCCACCGCTAAGACGGTGAAACCGGGGGTTTCGTTTGTATGAAAAATCTTATTCCTTGAGCTAATAGACTTGAAATTTTGGCACGAATACTTATCTAAGTAAATTATAAAGTTTGTCATTTTTAGTTTTTATAAACTACCCCCTGAACGAGGATTGGGGGGTGCCAAAGTTTGTATAGAAGAATTTTAACGTGATGTCCGATTAACTCGAAACTCAGTATTTATATTTAAAACCAGAAATAAAGAATGATGTGTATTAGGGTTTTTCAAAAATCTGCCATTAACGGGGAGAAAATGGGTAGTCTACGTCACAGCTCAAACCACTAAATGGATTGGGCTGAAATTTGGCACACAGATAGTTATTAGGACCTAGGCGTGCACTAAGAAAGGGCTTTTGGAAAATTCGACCTTTAAAGGGATGAAAAGGGGGGATTTCGTTTGTATGAAATTTTTTATTCCTTGAGTTTATAACGAATACTTTTCTAAGTAAATTATAAAGTTTGCAATTTTTAGTTTTTATAATAATGTGCAGTAGGGTTTTTCAAAAATCTACCCCTTATGGGGTGAAAATGGGTAGTCTACGTCACAGCTCAAACCACTAAATGATTTGGACTGAAATTTGGCACACAGATAGTTATTACGACCTAGGCGTGCAGGCGTGCACTAAGAAGGGTTTTTTGACATTTGACCTTTAAAGGGGTGAAAAAGGGGGATTTCGTTTGTGTGATAAATCTTATTCCTTGAATTAATAGACTTGAAAATTGGCACGAATACTTATCTAAGTAAATTATAAAGTTTGTCATTTTCAGTTTTTATAAACTACCGCCTAAACGAGGATTGGGGGGTGTCAAAGTTTGTATAGATGAATTTTAACGCACTGTCCGATTAACTCGAAACTCAGTAAATACATAAACTTAAAACGAAAAATAAAGAATAATGTGTACCAGGGTTTTTCAAATCTACCCCTAACGGGGTGAAAATGTGTAGTCCACGTCACAGCTCAAACCACTAAACGGATTGGGCTGAAATTTGGCACACAGAGTTATTAGGACGTAGGAATCCACTAAGAAAAGGTTTTTGGAAATTCGTCCTTATTCCTTTAGTTATTAAACTTGAAACTTGGCAATACTTGCTATAGCAAATAATAAAGATTGTCACTTTTAGTTTTTTAAGCAATCCGTCACATAGATGAATAACGGGGTGGCAAAGTAAGTAAATATTTTAACGTGCTGTCGGATTAACTCGAAACTCGGTACGATAAGTACTAAAACTTAAAACAAAAAAAAATTAAGTACGTGTTTCGGGGTTTTGTGAGTTACTATCTGACCTAACTTCAATAATACCTTCATTATGTAATGATACAATCATATTTAAACCACCGATTACATAATTATTATCATATGTTGTTACAGCCCGCAGATATGTTTTTCATCAATAAAGAAAAGGAAATATTGCCCGTGTAATTGCTACGAGGTGTGGGAACGAGTCTGATGCCGAAAATATGTTTTTAAGAATTTTTGTCCGTTTGTCTGTTTGTTTGGATGTGTGTTCCGGATTGGCGCAAAAACTGCCCAACGGATATGGATGAAAGGCACACAGATAGTTTATAACCTGCACCCTAATTGCGTAATACACGATCCACAATCTGAATCAGTTTGAAACAAATTTCTAATCCGTTGCTTCATAAGTTTGAAAAAAAAATCTGCTCCACAACGTAAATAACGCAATGAATGTTGTTGAACTGTCAAAATGAAAGATTAGTCTTAATCGGTTACGAAAATAAGTTACGCAATTAGATAACTGGATTAACACATAGGGTGCTTTCAATCCCGGGCGGTAGTAAGTTCCAGTGGGATTTTTTCCGACATCAACGCGGGCGGAGCCGCGGGCAAAAGCTAGTCGTTACTAATATTATAAATGCGAAAGTAACTCTGTCTGTCTGTCTGTCGCGCTTTCACGCCAAAACTACTCAATCGATTTAAATGAAATTTGGTACACAGATAGTCTAGAGCCTGAGTAAGGACATAGGCTACTTTTTATCGAAACACGCGGGCGAAGCCGCGAGCGGGAGCTAGTTTGAAATAAGATTAGAAATTTAAAAAAACCTTTTATAGTCCGTTCAACCGATTTTGACTTCTATACCGTAGTAATAAGGATGGCATTAAAAGCAAAAAACGTTACACAATACGAACTGTCTACTGCAGCTGCCATTTGTCATGCCACCAACACAATAGAAGTTAAAATCGGTTGAACGGACTGTTAAAAAAGGCTAATTTAAATGTCTAATCTTATTCCAAAAGGTGTATACAGGCTGACTTCGAAAACATGCTACAAAATTTAAGGGAGCACTCTACCCATCAATATGAACAGCTTTTACTATGGGACCAGCTAAGAATTCGTAGTAAAATCTTTAAAAAAATATTTTCTTTTCTTTTATACAAGAAGGCCGATTTTTTTTTGTTGCGAATTCAAATTGGTCCTGTAGTAAAAGTTGTTCACATTGATGGGTAAAACACCCCCTTAAATTTTATAGCATGTTTTCAAAGTCAGCCTGTAGAGGAAGGTCAAAGTAACGCCGAGCTTTGAAAAGGATTCACACAGAACATCGAAATAGTAATACCTACATTTCATTAGGTACTAGGATTTAAATGTTGTTATGTTAAATTCATTGCAGTAGGTAGGTTACCTATCTAATTCAAAATGTAAAGCTTTAAGGTTCTTACATACTGGGGCGATTCATCGCGCGACGCGATGCCCGCCGCCACCGCCGCATTGTACGCCGCGCCGCCGCCGTGAGAAATTGTTTTGTTAAAATTCGCGTCGCGCGACGAATCGCCCCAGTATGTAAGAGCCTTTATTTACACGGTGCGATTTTATTGCCATAAGCCTAGGTAACAATATAAGTTGGATTGTCTAAACAGTGTTTAGCCGATCGACCCATGGGAAAAGTGGGAGCTGGTAAAAGTCTAGAACGATGACTATAAACAGGAAAAAACCTTTTTACAAAAAAAAAAACACCCGATTTCCAAGAAAACACTAAAAAGTGAAAATTATCTTTAATTTCGTAAGTCGGACGCAAAAACGAAAATTGAAAAGTAAAGACCGACTTTCGAAATTAAAGTTACAGTTTTGTATTTTTGTGGAAGTCGGTTGTTTTCTTTTTTGGAAAAAGTTTTTATTTTTCACTTTTTGGTTGTGGTACTTACCTACCCCCACACAAATTCGAATACCACTACCTGCTATGTAAATAACAGTGACGGAGTCACATAGAACATCGTCCACATATTACACTAAGCGGGAAAAATACGTAATATTGAAGCTAACTCAAAAACTATGCAAAGAAAGTTAATAAAATTTATATGGGACCACTTTTGAAGCATGATTTACCAACAAAAAAGAATCATCAAAATCGATTCATAATTGGCGGAGTAATCGCGTAGCAAAACACAAAAAAAAAAAAACATAGACACATTGAGAACCTCTTCCTTTTTGAAGAAATCAGTTTAAAACTAGACTACCTACAATATGTTAGCATACTTCAAAATCCCTAAACTTTAATCAAGCAACTTATTGCGCTGCATTTAGCACAATGTAAGAACACTTAACACCATTGATTGTTTAGCCCCTTTGTCCTAAACGCATCAAATGTTGTGTTATTGTTAGTTCAGTTTAGCGTCTTAAAAGATTAGTGTAGATGCTACAGAAGTTGTTTGTTTGTGGACAGACTAAGATGCATGGACGCACAGAATGTGCACAGTATGGGTCTTAGACTGTCGCATTTACAGCAGTGAAACTTGTACTAAGATTAAGATAAATGTGCTGTTTCCACATATGGTAGGTACTAAGTCTGCTTTGCGGAAGATTTTAACGTTCCCGCGACCCCCGGCGTATGTGAGAGTCGGAATACCGGGGTGGTTTTTAGTCAGTAAGAGTCTGACAGACCCCTCCGCCCGCCTCAGGGTGGAGGATATCCAAGAGGATTTCGCAAACTGGGAAAAAAAAAAAAAAAACAAATTCTACTAGAACTCGTCTCATAAGCTGAAATAACGCGATTCACTCTGCACTTAATTATGAAGTGCTTGTGTGCATGTAAGCGTGGAAGATACAAGATTTGTAAGCCCGTAAAACCTAGCCTAAGTAACATCGGTGTTGTTTATATGTGGGTATATAAACAACACCGAAATTAATCAGGCTAGGTTATTGGCATTTAAAAAAAAATAAACCTGCCAAGTGCGAGTCGGTCTCGCGCACGAAGGGTTCCGTACCATTATCTATATTAACGGCAAAAAAATCACGTTTGTTGTATGGAAGCCCCCTTCAATATTTATTTTGTTCTGTTTTTTAGTATTTGTTGTTAAAGCGGCAACAGAAATATATCATCTCTGAAAATTACAACTCTCTAACTATCACGGTTCATGAGATACAGCCTAGTGACAGACGGACGGATAGACAGACAGACGGACGGACAGCGGAATAGAGTAATAGAGTGCCGTTTTACCATTTGGATACGGAACCCTAAAAAAAAAGCTTAGACAAGCTCTACTTTGTGTCTGTTGGTAGCACTACGATTATATGGTTACCGAGTACAGTTAATATTTTCAAATCAAAACATTCTGTAGCATCAATTTCCAAAGCACTGTACCTATAACATTTATATTCTTTTTGAAAGCGGTTTTTGATTTGCTTGATTCCGATTGAGCTAACAAAAATGTGAAGAGGAAAAAAAATAAAAATCAAAATGTATCTTGTACAGACTTAATCTTCCAATGATACCAATAAAACAAAGCATTTAAAAAATAAAAACGAAGTCTGCATGATAGATGCTTTCCTTACAAAAAGTGAAGATCAACGCACACCCCACCGTTTTTAGACACATACCTTCGTTTAAATTAAACTATTTGCACCAATAGTGGTGTACGGTGTCCCGTCTTCGGAAACGGCCGTCGATCTCATCTTCCATGATTGGATATTCAAATTCCTAACAACATATATTGCCTTGCACCATAAAGATACTGGCCAAAAATTTTCGGATAAAAAAGACTGGTAGTTTCTTTCATTATCATCTGTGGCACCTCCAATATGCACACTATTTCTAAATCTCTTGGCAATATTGCCGGCTTACACCAGAAATATGAAGTTTCGACAACTTATTCGCTCATATTGGGTTCAAAAATATTATAAATTCTTATAGGCAATGATGCTTTTTGCGGCAAGTAGCGACCTTCCCACTGCGTAGTGTTAACGGCATCAACAGACATTTTCAAAAAATATTTTGCATTATAATAAAATTATTATAACGACGTACTTTGAAATTTAATCAAATCATTTCAGATTTTATCAAATGCAAAACATGTTTCGCATACCGGATGCGAAACATGTTTTGGATTTGATAAAATCGTTGTTCTTTTAGTTGCGTTGTAGTTAAATTATCCTGTCCAAATATTGCGCGGCAATCATACGCGGCTGCCGCGCGTGGCGTGTCGCGCACAAACATTTCTAGCAAACATTCATCAGTAATTGTGTTTGGATGAATTATAAGCAGAGCTACACGCAACCGCTTTCATGCCAACTAAGGTGCGCGGCGTGTTTCGTATATGCCACGCAGTACTGCCGCGCAAACCTTCGTCGGTTTAGTCCACATTAGAGTGAGGCAGAAATGTGTCCTGCAAATGCCACGTATTGCTGCTACGCTCTTGCCGCGCAATCTTTGGACACACCTTAACGAAAACCAAAATAGGTAGCAAAAAGTTTTCCTTAATCGGTTGAACCTATTTACAACGAAGAGATTTCACATAACTATTTTAAGTTCCATCGTAGATTACGATATGAATGGTTAGCATAGGATCCTAACTTCTCCTGGCCTGCAAAGATGTGCATGTACATTGTACAGCAACGGCTTGTTATTAACAAATTGGAAGTCACGAACATAAGTGTGATTTTCTCGTGAAATAAATATTGTAACTTTGAGAAAATAATTCTTTTTAGAGATCCGTACCTAAAGGATAAAAGGGGACCCTATTACTAAGACTCCGCTGTCTGTCTGCCCGTCTGTCACTAGGCTGTAGGTATACATGAACCGTGATAGACAGTTGAAACTTTCACAGATGATATATTTCTGTTGCTGCAACAAATACTAAAAAACAAAATAAAATAAATATTTAAGGGGGCTCCCATAAATACAACAAACGTTAAAAAATTATGTTTGTAACACCATAAAATTTATATCCGTACTTTAGGAGAAAATCGTTTTTTAACCTTGCGTAAGTGATGATACATGACCATGAGAGGTCAGATTCTGGTGCTAGTCGTTCGGTTTGGTCACTTTCCTGACTAAACTTTGCTGATTTGTGATTATTTGGGTTTAAAAAAACAGAACCCCTGTACCTGATATTACTGTTAGTTCTTACATTTCTTTTGCTTCGTGAATCTTTACAGGACGAACAAAGGAATTATAAATCGCTTTTCAGCGTATTTTCAAGGCTTCATAGAAATTCCTCTCAAAGAAATATATTTTCTCGTTAACGCAAGAGAGATATCGCGGCGCCTAAAACATTACAATATTGTTATTCTTGATACTAATTGGACTGACATGACGTTGAAAAATTGACAAAAGCGGCCTTGTGTTATATAAGACAGTAATCTTTTCAATATTGTTTAGAGCAGATAAATATTTTTCTCAACAAAAGAAGAACAAGATTTCATCAGTATTATTTTTTTAATTGTTTTCAAAATATACCCGTGGAACTGCATTTTTGGTGTTAGGTGTGATATTGGATCCTACTATAGCCAAAACCTGCCGTTTAGTATAATCAAATAATATGAATTTCTTAGGGCCAATTCTGACCGCGACGTGAAGCGACAGCGACGCAACGCTGCGCGCACTTTTTATTAATTGTCGAACTTATTTTCTTCACAAAAAGGTATAATTTCAGTGCGAGGGTTGACACGTGTCAACGTACGCCGAGATGCGCGGTGCTGCGCAGCGCGTGTACCTTATTGTGTAGTAAATAATTTCGATAGTGTATCGGATCATAAAATAGTGCGCGTCGCGTCGCGTTTCAGTGTGTACTAACCCTTAGTGAACACTCCCCATAATCGTTACCCAACGCCTATTGGGCGTCAAAATCCTAAAAAGGGGTCAACAGTTTGGTTTTTAAAAAAGAAGTTTGATCTTTTTAATCGAAAACAAAAAATTAGGTTTTTTTATTATCAGTCAATTATTTATATATTTTAGTGTTAGATATATATTATATTTAAGATGAATGTACAAAAAAAGAAAAAAATATTTTTTTTTTCTGAATTTTCGAGGGGTTCAGGATAGTGGTCTATTCGATTTTGATCGTTGTTTCATTGGGAGTGTATGTTTAGCTGCCCCGTTGGTCTTGTGCTCGCAAGCGCGACTGCTGAGCACGGGGTCCTGGGTTTGATTTCCAGGTCGGGCAAAGTCTTATTAGGTTTTCTTCATTAGAAATTTCTTAGGTTGGAAGTTGGCAGTTTGGATACCCCATGCCTCGCACCCCCTTGTGAACTACAATATCTCCCGCGCTGTAGGCTAGTCTCTGCTGAGATTGGTCACCATGGCCGAAATTTGATCTGGAGGACTATTATCCTTAACTAGTTTTTAAAGTACCCACGTAAGTAGTAGTTAGTAAGAGTACTGCTTGCTTTTTACCCGATTACGCCAAAGCAAAAAGAAGAGTTATGATTTTGACCGGTATGTATGTATGTATGTATGTATGTATATTCATTCATCTGTTCCCTCATATCTTCTATAAACGACTCATCACAATTTGACAAATGAGGTATTGTTGGAAGTGTCTTGGTCGTCCGCCGGTTATCGGCAATGTGACGTCACATTAAATTGAAAATATATAAAAAGGTATAAACAAGACATCACAGACAGACAAATTAAAAATCCGGAGTCACACGTAATCTATTCGGTTTATGCTCAAACACTTGTGACTTCGGATTTTTAATTTGTCTGTCTGTGATGTCTTATTTATACCTTTTTAGTTGATTGACTTTTTTGTCGTCGATGGGTTTTATAACTTTAATTTTTTCTATCACGCTAGAAAACATCACCTTTGAAAGTATTATAAATTCGAAGATAATGTTCTGTGGTGTTTGAATGGTGCCTTACAGATTTGCTCGATTTTTGACGATCGTTATTATTGCTCGATATGCTGTGTTTTGACAATAAATAAGAACTGTCAGCTTCTAACAGATTTCTCAATTTTATTGATCGTTATTGTCACCTGTTTACGATCGATATTTTGATATACAAGTTTAAGTAACTTGTTGATTTATTTATACACAAAAATGAACCACAGAAGATGGAGACGTCGTCGTCTTATCCTTACACATTCACCTACTTAATTTAGTTTGATCAAACGTATCTATCGTTAAAAATCGAGCAAATCTGTAGGCACCTTTAGGTGTTTGTATGAAAATACCCAAGTATACTCGCTCAATAGACTCATCGTCTGCCATCATCTGCCTAGCCTTTTCCCAACCACGTTGAGGTCGGCTTCCAGTCCAACCAGATGCAGCTGAATACTAGCATTCTACATGGAGCGACTGCCTATCTGACCTCCATAACCCAGTAACTGGGTAATACGATAACCTTTTGGCAAGACTGGTTGTCAGACTTTCAGGCTTCTAACGACCCGTAACGACTGTCAAAAATCCACAAATGACAGCCGGGGCCAACGGTTTAACGTGCTTTCCGAGGCACTGAGGAGCCTCGATATGTAAAGATGGTCAACCATCCACGGACGAACCCAGGCAAGCGTAGCTTAACCTAATGAATCGACCCATGTGGCTGTTATTACTTAGCCACGAGCTCCATCGCTCAATAGACTATATAAAGTCCTTAAAATACCCAAATATACTCGCTCAATAGACTAAAGTCCTTAAAATTATCACTAGAGCAATCCAATTTCTTAGGAACTTGATCAAGTAGAACTTTCCTTGGAACACTGTTCACGCTTAGCCGGTTTTATGGTTCAGTTCGAACATAAACGTATTTTACGGAAGACACGTAAAACCTCTGAACATAAAAATGTCTATTCGAAATTTTTCGTAAATGTAGCGCAATAGTAGGTTGAATACACGTTTTTTATTGGTTTTGGAACGCGATACTTACTCCTCGCCCACCTTAGTTTTTGTTCTTGTTCAGTTAGAGCAGTGGTGACCCAGTGATAACGGCCCCGACTAAGAGCCATGCCACACGATGCGGTGGCGGCGCCGGAGCGGTGTCGCTGCGGCGTCCTACACATAAAAATGTATGGTATGGCACACGGCGGCGCCGCCGCGCCGTCCTGTGCGCTCCGGCGCTGCACCGATAATGACCTGCGGTGCGGCGCCGCACCGCATCGTGTGGCATGGCTCTTACGAGTTGAAGGTCGTGGTTTCGAACCCAAGTAGTCGCTTTACTTTGAGTAAGTAATTTAATCACCACTGCTCTCAAAACAGTAAAGATCAGAAGAGAAGAACATCGTGAGGAAACCGGTACAATTCTGTAGCCCAAGTGAAAAGGGGTATAAGTCCGATTTTGTGGAAAGTGAGTTAAATAAAACACGGTCTATGCACCATCTTTTCCTACCAATTTGTACGCCACGATATCCGGCTGAACATGTTAGAACTTTTTTGTATCTTGCATGCAATGTATCATGATTAACGCATTGCTTGCTAATTTATTTGCGATTTTACTTGCTTTGATGTTTTTTAAAAGTAATGTAAAAAGTAACTATATTTTATGTGGGAGAAAAAACTACTTACCTACCTTTAGACTGTCGAAGGCTTTTATTTTTATTTAATTTTACTTCAAAGACACAAACACCCTGGCTCTTGTACTAGGAGTTCCTGTATCACAAAAGCCAGACCTCTCAATTTACAGGAGGTGCGGTGAATGTTCAAGTATATCCCGGGCCGCCAACACATGGTGGTAGATTGATTGGGTTTTAGTCGGCAGGAACTGCCTCCCGGTCGCAAACTGCAGTAGCCTATTTGAAAAGGATTGCATCGATTACGTACCCAAGTAGACCACTGCGAACATAATTTGGCGAAATGGGGATTCATCTAACATCTATTGCGAGTGCGATACTCCTGAACAGACTAACTCTAGAACAGAACAGAACACGTTATATTGATTAGGTCAGTTTCGAAGGGTTCCGTATGCTAATAATAGATGATTATGGTGGCATGCAGGTTTTCAGTAAAATAAAACAGTATAAATTATGCAAAATATATTTATATTTAACTAAAAATATCAGTCGTCCTTATTTAGTCCATGTTCCTTTAAAATCTCATTATATACTTAGTCTAGAAAATTGACTATCTTACAAAAGATTCTTAAATACTATTTTGTAATTACATTCATTCAGTACAAACATATATAAACCCGTTATATATGTCACATAAAAATAAGTAAAACAATATTTTAATAATTATTATCATTTGATGTTCTGAAAATTGTTCATACCACAGCCTGACTGTGGTAATATTTCGTCAATTTAAATGGAATTTATAATATTTCAATTAATACAATTAACATAATAAATATTTATAATATCAGTTGTTATACATTAAAAGCGTTATAGTCTGTATATACATATAATACTGGATATTTTTTTCTCTGAGATGTGTCCACTTTGCTATTATATCACTAGTTATGTTAAAACAAAGTCCTGTATTCCATGTTACACTAGAGCTAAGTACAATTTGACTGAAATTGATACATTATTTTTTTGTTATGATTTAAATACAAAAATCAATTAATCAGTAGATAGGTGATATTATTATGCTATGATATACCTTTAAAAATAATCTAGATATCAATCCCATAAAAATTATATTTTTTGTAGGTACCTACATATTTTTTCGATACAACACAATACCTATATAATGGGTAAAAAAAAAACTATTAAGTCCGTCAGATGATAAAAAAATATTACACGCGTATTTTTTGGTTTATCATATTAATAAAAAATGATTTAGGTAAAACGCATTAAATTTGGGGATTGGGGGCTCGCTATGTCACAAGTCAATATAAAATCTACCGGCCAGTGACGTCTTGTCCAATATTTTTTAATAATTTATTTGACGGTCAAATAAAATTGTTTTTGTTGGCATCCCTATTATCTCATCCAACTATTAAATAACACACAATTATGACACCTAGTAATAAACCAAGCCTTCATAATCACTACCTACTCATAATATTTTGATCGGCTTGGCGAAACATTTGGTAATTAAGGCACACGCTCTATAACTCCTAAATACTATTATAATCACTTCTATATCAACGTAATTATATGTATTATGAACGAACAAATTACCCCTTATAAGAAACGATAATCTTGGTCATACTTTTTATGGGCTTTGATATAAAATATGGTATGTGACACGTACCATTTTTATTATAGTGTTTATTTTAATTAAAAATGAGAAATAAATAGGATTGATTACTTAGAATCATTAATTATACGTAATTATTTTATCAAACAAATTAATTACTTCATAAATGTTATTGAGTTTGTTCTACCGAAGTCGCGTTGCGCCTGTTTGCGGGAGCCTTTACTCGCAAGATATTAAATACAGCATAATTAAATAAAACATTGTATGTTGCCTTTAGTCAACATGGTTTTAGTCCAAAAAAACGTACGTACCTACTACTAAAATACGCAGATTATTTAGATTAGTAAATGAATTTGCACAATAATGTAATGGACTTTTCTCCAACGGAAAAGTGACGTCAGAAGCTAACTATATGTGGTACTCAATTGTTAGTGTAGTCCTGATAATAACACACAGTCATCTCAAAAAACGTTGGCCTAAAATTATGAAGTTCTGATAACATCTTATAAGCAATACAAAAAAATATTGTATTTCAACAATTTAACGAACCATCTGAATAAGAAACCTGTTTTTTATTACTGCTATTACGATACATACTTATTCAAGTTATTCATAAGTGCAAACTGAAAACCTGTTACATTACCTTGTATTTACAAGATCATAATGTAACGTCATTTCAGAGTAAATTGTCAATACCCACTAGTTAATGCTTCATTGTCATACATTGTTGTTAATAGAATTTTATACTGGCGTTAATAAAAACCCCTGTTACACTATACGATATTTGGGTCTCAATATTTCGGTGAAGTGGTTTTTAATACCCTTCCCCCCTTCCTCTTATTAAGTACACCATTCAAAGAAAGAAAGAAAGAAATGATTGAATGATGCGATTTAAGGAAAGGGTCTATCAATATCTCGTAGGTATAAGGCTTTTAATGATTTGTACTTGGCATTATCAATTCGTAATCGTGGTTGCCCTACTCAACTCGTCCAAAATGGCAATGTTTAATATGTATATATGGTTTGTGGACACATCAATAAATAATGTTAAAAGACAAATCACAGCAAAAATTCACGGTTTTTATGTCTGACCTAACTCATCATTTACGAGATTTGCATAATCAAGTAAGTAACTAACTGATGTCACTGGTTTAAAATCTAAAATATCTTAATAAATAACTTACATTAATATTAGTATAAATAATACACCATAGCTTATGGCACTATCGATAGAATCTTCAAGTCTTCATTTGTTTTCTTTCACACAGCACTTTTTCACTCATATCTCCAAACTTCATAAGAATTATCTCACTGGTAACTTGTACGTTGTTTTGGTGTTCCATTTTTCGGGTTTTAATCGTCGGGGAAAACGAATCCCGTATTGACACGTTCCGGTGGTGGTGGTGATGTTGACGCAGTCCTTTGAACTTCGCCAAATCTCGGGTTGATAAGCAGACTTATACTGTCGTCGTCCAAAACTTCGTTTTCGGAGGCTTTCCGAGTGTCATAGTTCGTGGGGCCGTCGAAAACGATCGAGCTAGGGTCGTCAGAGTTGGAGTAGTACAACTTCCTCGGTTGCACGAAGTTTACTAGGCACAGCAGCACGATCACAAACTTTGTTCCGCACATTTTCGACACGACCTTGCTTAGCGACGCGGAGTAAACAAATGTTCAACAACTGGTTGTAAGCGCGTGTTTTAAACGGCGTCGGGTTTTATGATTCGCACATGAATGAAAATTGTGAGTTAATCTGCAATATATATAGTGTTTAGTATCCCTGAGAACTTTCCTGTTGGTACCTACCTACTTTCGTATAACTAAGTGAATCATTTCTGTTGTTTTGTTTTGATTGCTCAATTAAACGATAAGCATTCGTCTGCTGCAGACAGGAAATCTAAATTAATATTTTTTTAATATTATTTTTCAACCAATCGCACGGGTCAGTCGAAGGTTAAGCTATCATTGCCGAGGTCGGTCCGGGGATGGGTGACCATCCATTACATATCGAGATACCTCCATGCCTCTGAAAGCACGTTAAGCCGTTGGTCCAGACTGTCATCTATACATCTTTGATAGTCTGTACGGGTAGTCAGAAGCCCGAAAGTCTGACAACCAGTGTTACCAAGGAGTATCGTATTACCGATTACCTGACTTGTTGAGGTCAGACAGGCAGTTGCTCCATATGTAAGTATTGGTATTAAGCTGCATCCGGTTAGACTGGAAGCCAACCCCAACATAATGGGGGCAAGGCTAGGCACATGACGAGTATTTAAAAAAAAAAAAACCTTCACCAAACTAAAACCATTATAGATTTCTCCAATCAATTATGGCTGCAAAATAATATTTTTTTCAAGTTTTTTAAAATATTAATTATATAAAATCACACTATGCCATATTACATAATTTATGAAAGCAAACCAACCTATTACATAAACAAATTTAAATAATATTTTACATTTACCGACAAGGACCATTATTTTCAAATCAAATAATTCTTTATCATTTTCTATTTAGATTTAATAATCTTATGCAATTCTTATAAGTAAATCTGCATTATTTTATCTAATTGCAGAATAATCGCATCTCGGTGAAGACCCGCAAACCGGTATATAGGTATAGTGCCATAGTAACGGTAGCTACTTACGAGTATTTATTATACAAGTACTTGCAATAGTAACAAACTTTTTAGAACTTGACCGAATACTCACCTTTTATCAATAATCTATTATCATGATTGATTCAACGATTGTATCGATAAAAAAGGGATGTACTTATTTACCTACAAATTCTCCTGTTATCGATTCTTAAGAGTCATGAACTCATGACTAACATTCATCATAAAAACTTAGTTCGGATCGTTTTTTGTTAGTAATTTGCAAGTGTAATTTTACGGATGTTATTATTACAACTTGAGTGTTTATTATTAAATTATAAGTGCAGTAATATTATGCTTATTGATACGTGCAGGGACGTTTTTTGCGGTTCTAAATTTTAAAAGATCAACGATAATATTGTCTTTTTAAAACAATCAATCATTGAAAAACCAACTTAAGATATATGTTGTTCGACTATCTCTAAGGCTGCATTTATGCAGTTTGAATGCAGTTTAGTACGACTGCAATACTAGTAATGTACTGGTAACTGCATTCAAACTGCAAATTTGCAGTTGGAGTGTAGTTGAAACAGTTGAAATGCAGTCCGTCTGATGGTAGCCTACAATACAGCCATAGGTTTATATAGAGATATAAGTAAATAGAGTAATCTCCGAAGGGTTGGGTAGAGATGTATGTACTTATACCTAGTACGGAGTACACCCACATCTAATACCAAAATAATAATACAAATAAATAAATATTTTTAAATGTTTTTATATATTTCTTTATTCTAATATTTAAAAATATAATTTATATGTAAGAAAAATTAAAAAAAAAATACAAATAAGTCTGCATGTAAGACAGTGTTATGCTATTATGTTTCAATGATTAATAATTATATAATATTTATTATAAATATAATACGGTCACATACTGAACTGACAAATACATAAATGATGAGTCAGTATTAAAATAACAATATTATTTGATATTTTAACTAGGAGAATCCCATACTAATATATAGGAAAATATTATTGATATAATAAAACAGGGATTCTCCCGGTTTCTATAACCGATGGACCACTACAACATTATTACAGGGTAATGTGTTCAAGACCAAATTGACAGAATGGCTTCTAAAGTGTTGTTTTTATAGTATTAACGGAATTTATGGAACATAAATCTAATTTAATAATTATAAATGCATGGTAATAATATCATGTATATTAATAGTAATAAAATAAGAATTGAAGTAAACTTTATAAAAAAATTGCAGAATACAATGACACTTACCAAACAAAATTAATTCTAGCAAATAAACCTTTGATTTCATTTGATTTGATTTTAGTTATATTATAGGTACTTATGTTAAGTACTTTTAGTTGTAATATGATACAATTGTGAAGCCTGAAGTGTACCTTTTACTCCGGTCAAGTCCACGTACTCACCATGGGACTATTTGCTTAAGTGTAGTTTCCAGAAGAAGCGCCTGCCCTATCCGGCTCGAAGGCACGGGCCAAAGGTTGTGTTAGACATTACTTTAAGCGTTTTCCATGTAATTATTCAGTGATAATTATCAAAGATCAAAAGTAAAATTAACAAATCTTTTACATAATCTCTCATTATTATACTTCCATACTTTTTTCATACTTTTACTCAGTATTATTTCCAAACTCGTAAAGTTCAATATTGGATCTGTTTCTGACATTAAAATTTTAAAGGATGCCCATATGTGGAGTTTCCTTACCGTGCGTTTGCACTGGCGAAACATTCAAGGCAAAACATGTTGAAATCTCTATTTTCTGTCAATGTTCCATACAATTTTTGACAGGAACTAGAGATTTCAAAATATTTTGTGGTAAATGTTTCGCCAGTGCAAACGCACGGTAACACAGACATTTCTTGCTTAACAGGAGGCTCTAATCACAACTAATGTAAAACTTTTTGGTTAATAAATAAATTTGATTTGATATCCAATACATTAAACATTTTCTTTTGTACGCATATTTTAACAGATTTATAAAAGGAGGAGGTTATAAATTTGGATGTTTATATATTTATTTTTAAGTATGACCGGGGATAACTCCCTCATTAATAGACGGATTTGCAAAAATATTTTTTTGTTTGAAATGGTTATACTATTTGCAAGTCAATATCTTTGATTTTGAATTTTAATTTTTTGCCACCGACTTCCGAAAGTCAGTAGGTTTTTTTTGGTAAAAAAGTTTTTATTAAAAATTAAAATAATTTGTTCGGCTGTGCGTTTATGTCTTTGATTCCATTTATGGTACGTAGTGAGATATTTTAATTATAGATCATAGGGAAAGTAAGATGTCAATTTGTCAACAGATGACTGGATTGGTTAGACTGTACCATATCGTTCTAAAGAATTATTCTATTAATATTCTATCACTGCAGCATGAGACATAAAGAGAGGAGAGAGGAGAGGAGCTCGTGGCTAAGTAATAACAGCCGCATGGGTCGATTCATCAGGTTAAGCTACGCTTGCCGGGGTTGGTCCGTGGATGGGTGACCATCTTTACATATCGAGACTCCCCCGTGCCTCGGAAAGCACGTTAAAGCGTTGGTCCCGGCTGTCATTTGTGGATCTTTGACAGTCGTTACGGGTCGTCAGAAGCCCGAAAGTCTGACAACCAGTCTTGCCAAGGGGTATCGTATTACCCAGTTACTGGGTTGTGGAGGTCAGATAGGCAGTCGCTCCATGTAAAATACTGGTATTCAGCTGCATCCGGTTGGACTGGAAGCCGACCCCAACATGGTTGGGAAAAGGCTAGGCAGATGACTGCAGCATGAGACATACCGCCGACTTAAATCTGGCTAATGTTTGAAGATTTGGGTGTATGGCGATTGTCGCTTTTAGGCTTGCTTTCGTCTTGACTGAAACTGAAGTTAAAATTCAGTTTTTGTCACGTAGGCGGCCGCAGTAGGTACTTACAGTACAACTATTTTCTTAATGTCCCTCGGAAAACTTCATGTTTCGTCAGTCGTCGGATTTCTATCAGTTGCCCTTTCCACTTGGTGCCGACCGGACGCAAGTGCAAGTAAATAGTTGTACGAGTATACCTATGTTATTGATTTGGGTCAAATAGTTTCAAAATATGAAAACCTACTCATCAGATTTTGAGAAAGGGGTTTTTCTCCATTCCATTTAGAATTTATGACGCAATTTTGATTGGTATTACCTGTTAATCAAAGGAATTTTGGTTACAAGATTAACAGTTAGTCACAATCGGGTGCTGCATCACGTACGCCATCAATTAACTCACTATTAGAGCCGTTACATTGTTAACTATGAGGAAAGTTAACCTTTTCAATCCTAAATAATAATATTAGAAAAAGAAAGAAAAATATTATAAATGCGAAGAATAATATTATATCTAAATGCGAAAGTGAGATTTATTGTTTGTTACGCTTACACAATAAAACGGTTAAACGGATTTGGATGAAATTTGGCACCACATCAGTAGACCATGGCCTGGCTTGGGTTAGGACATAGGATACTTCCCCATATTCCCACGGGATCGAGACTTATGTGGGTGAAACCGCGGGGCGCAGCTAGCCTTTTATAATTGTGAATAATCTGCTCCCTAACTGTGACAACGGTTTTTTGGGTCCAGGGGCCGTAATAAGACGTATTGATACCACAATTTTTCCAGTTCTGAGTAAGAGACGGAGCTATACAAGGCCGACAGCACCATCCTTTTTTCGCAGTGGAATAATGATGGCATTCACACTTCATAAAGGCTCTTACATACCGGGGCGACATGTCGCACGACGCAACTTTTAACAAAACGATTTCTGAGAAACTTCACGGCAGAAAAATACCGGCGGAGTCGAAGTCGCGCCAGTATGTAAGAGCCTTAATATGGCCCCTGGTTTCGATATAAGATTTTGTAATCAGATATTCAAATAAATTCATTTATGAAGTCATTTTATGTAATAAATATTATTAATCCTTTTTTTTTGCACTCGCATGGGTGTTCTGATTCATCTCGAAACCTTTTGAAAAATGTTTTGGCAATATTATGGCTACTCACGGTGATTCAAGCTTCTAACAAAATTCGAGTTTGATACAAAGATTTAAAAAGGGTCAGCCTTAAAAAAAACCAAGGTCTCAAAGGTAAACATGTACCCAAAAAAAAACCTACATATGTTTGGTATCTTCTATCTTTGTAAATAAAAATGAAATTCTCTTCGTTGGTAAGCGCATCACTTGAGGTAGGTACGGCTGGACCGATTTGGCTATTTTTTTATTTATTTTAGAATGTCGTAATAGTACGAATTAGGTAGGTATTTATGGAAACATAAATAAAGGAGCTGATAAAGGAGCACGTGGCTAAGTAATAACAGCCGCAGGGGTCAATACATCAGGTTAAGCTACGCTTGCCGGGGTTGGACCGTGGATGGGTGCCCATCTTTACATACCGAGACTCTTCCGAGCCTCGGAAAGCACGTTAAGCCGTTGGTCCCGGCTGTCATTCGTGAATCTTTGACTAGCCTTTTCCCAAGTATGTTGGAGTCGATTTCCAGTCTAACCGGATGCAGCTGAATACCAGTATTTTACATGGAGCGACTGCCTATCTGACCTCCACAACCCAGTAACTGGATAAAACGATACCCCTTGGTAAGACTGGTGGTCAGACTTTCGGGCTTCTGACGACCCGTAACGACTGTTAAAGATCCACAAATGACAGCCGGGACCAACCGCTTAACGTGCTTTCCGAGGTACGGAGGAGTGTCGGTATGTAAAGGTGGTCACCCATCCACGGACC
Organism: Lithophane leautieri; assembly: GCA_949152455.1. Lineage (NCBI taxonomy): Eukaryota > Metazoa > Arthropoda > Insecta > Lepidoptera > Noctuidae > Lithophane > Lithophane leautieri. The sequence goes on along the minus strand of OX424469.1, from coordinate 4,459,723 downwards.
AACCCCGGCAAGCGTAGCTTAACCTGATGAATCGACCCCTGCCGCTGCTATTACGTAGCCATGAGCTCAAGTCCCATAATTACACCGTTTAAAATATAATGGTTAAAGAAGGGGTCCAATCATTATTAGACCAAAAGTGAATGTTTACTTCACTCAGAAATGGCGGTAATGATTTCAAATCCTTACTAGTATTATAAATGCGAAAGTAACTCTGTCTGTCTGTCTGTCGCGCATTCACGCCAAAACTACTGAACCGACTTAAATGAAATTTGGTACACAAATAGTCTAGAGCCTGAGAAAGGATAAATAGGCTACTTTTTATCGATACATCACAAGGGCGTAGCCGCGGGCGGAAGCTAGTTCAATCATAAATGATATTTTTTTTCCAGACGAGATAGTTTTTTCTAGGTTGTCAAGTCAAATATCAAACATATCACTCAAATAAATCATGTCTATTTCTACGTCTATAAAAATAAACAAGTTTTCTTATTATCGAGGAGGAAATGTCAGCGTAAAATCATTTCTTTCTTTTTTAGAATAAACTTGTCAGTTTCCAAATGATTGATGTTTAATCATTATTGTGTTATGACAGTATTAAAATATTTATTTTACTTATAAAGTCTTTTAAATCAAATATTTATATACTTTGGCCACATTGCTCGCAGAGGTCCCAATAACATGGAGCTTCTATTGGTGACTAGAAAAATAGAGGGCAAAGGACCAGGGGGCTTAAAACAGTCACTTCGGCAGAGTCATAATAGGAAAATGTTAGGAATCATCGTAAAATGTCACAAACTGACAATTCATAATAATTATGATCTGCGTGCGATTCATATTACGAAATAATTCATATGTTTGACAGTTCTCTATGGAATTTGTAAAATGGCCCACAAATTATGAATTGCTTTTATGTCAAATTAGAGGAATTGCTAATGAAAGCTGGGATTCAGGAAAAAAATACACATTTATTTAAAAAAGAAACGTTCATCTTTTTTACAGTACAATAACGCTTAATCATTTTTAGAAAGATTATGCGCGTTATCAAAAAAAAAAATGCGTTACTCACAAGCGACTCTGGCTGATAGTGGACCCACACGTAGGCCCCTCCCCTATTCTAAACTGAAACTGAAGGAACTGAACTGAAGGAAATGAACTGCTTTTAGAGGAATTGCTAATGTGGCCGGTTTAAGCCCCCTGGAGGCCGAAGCCCAAACAGGTTTTCGGATCAAATATCCCAGCAATTGATTATAGATACCTTTCGGCGCTGCACTCCACTAGGCCACTGATCGTAAAAGATGGAAAAAGACCGTTGACAATTTGATACGGAGTCACGATTCTCAGCAGTGAGAAAACGATTGAAAAAAGAAAACAAAGACCACACACAGTTCGTTTCAAAGAATTTGTTTCTACGCGACATTGAACTCTTCGTCTGGCCGACCTTGCGTGATTTACATAATATTACTCTCAGTTTTTTAATACAATTACTGTCCCTGTGTTTCTCGATTTTTACTTTATACGTTCTTAGATATATTCTTTTTATCCGACTTCTTCAAAAAGGAGGAGGTTCTCAATTCGTCTGTATGTTTTTTTGTTTTGTGTGTATGTTACGCGATTACTCCACTAATTATGAATCGATTTTGATGATTCTTTTTTTGTTTGGTAGGTCATGCTTCAGAGGTGATCCCATATAAATTTTATTAACTTTGCTTGAGTAGTTTTTGAATTTGCTTCAATAATTACGTACTTTTCCCACTAAGTCTATGTAGATGATATCTTATTTGACTCCGTCACTGTTATTTACATAACAGGTATTGGTATTCGAATTTGTGTGGGGTAGGTACCACAACTAAAAAGTTAAAAATAACTTTAATTTCGGAAGACGGTGGCAAAAAACGAAAAGTGATAACCAAAGACACCGACTTCCGAAATTAAAGTAATTTTTCACTTTTTTTTTGTTTTTTTTTGGAAGTTGGTTGTTTTTATTTATAACTTATTTATTTAACCAGCTTATATTCACAGTTTGCACTGTAGATTTTTTCTGTTTCATTCTTTCAGTCGAAGCCGACCAGCTGCTATACACAGATTTTCAATAGCTTATTAAAATAATAATAAGCTAATCCGGAATTGTGTCACCAAACAAACATTTTCTTGGCAATCATATTTCTAGAAATAAAAACACGTGTTCACAAGGATATGTAATAATTCGTCATGTGCGGAATGCATTAAATGCTGTTAATGTATTATTAACTATTTTACTACGTAATCAAGACAACATTAATGACTAATTCGATATCGAAAGTCGGGACAGGTCGACCCGCCGTAGACGTGGCCCGGACATTAAAACATCCGGTGCAGGTTTGAAGCTGAAAAGTACAAAATGTAACTTATTAATATCTCCGTATGTACTTCAGAAGATAGTTTTTGACATGTTTGTCTGACAGTGAAAGAAACATCGTAAAGATACCAGCCGGTCTCTTTGGTTCTCGGAAAAATATCACCGTGAAAACTTTAGTGAAGTGAGCATCAGGAGGAATGACAGCTCACAAAAAAAAATACAATAGACGTAGATATATTTAGTAACCTATTCCGCTTAACTATTCCTTAAGAGTCATAAAAAACCCTGTAAGAAATCGACACGTGTTTCACCTCTCAACGAGGCATCCTCAGGATGAAGATTGTCTCAGTCTCTGCGTCCAACGCTCGGAGTGGCAACACGTCGTGTTTTGGTTCTCGACTGGTCAATCGGAATAGGTTACTAAATATATCTATGTCTATTGTATTTTATAATGAATTTCCGCAATGTCTCGCCTGAATCAATTAACTATGACAGCTTACTTCAAGTTCACTACACCTACATTTTCACTGCTTGAAATTGAGAACTCACACTGAGAAATCGTGGTGATTCTGATTAGTGTTCGAGGCTTCTCTGCAACGTGCCGGTGCAAGGCTCATTGCAGTTAAAATCAACTGACATTTAAATTAATTTAATATAATTTTCGAATAGACATGATAATGCAGTTCTGTGATCTATGCAAAAACTCTAGACAAAGGTATGTATAATATGACAAGCTGAAATGGGATTGGGCGGGTCATGTCAGCCGCATGCATAGCGACCGCTGGGCAACAGTCTACACACGGTGGGTGCCTGAGGATGGACGGCGCGCCGAGGCCGGCCCAGGAAGAGGTGGCGAGACGATCTGGACGCGTATCACAAGGGTTGGATCGAGGTGGGTCTGGAAAAAGATGTTTGGAAAGATTTGGGTGAGGCCTTTGCTCAGCAGTGGGACAGTGTAGGCTAAGATTTAAAAAAATAATATGTCTGTATGCCGATGGTACGTTACAACATGGAGGAATTTTATTTACAAAAAACAGCTAGATATGTGCTCTAATTACCCATGATTAGACATTAGACCGTTACCGTTATGTAGAGAACCACCTTGAAAACAGCGTGAAAATCTGTGCACTAGTTTTTGAGTTTATCGCGAACAGGACTACAGACGCGGCGGAGGACTTTGTTTTATAATTATGTAAAGATACTTGCTACCAAGCTGACCTCTCATTGTACGGAAATCCTATACAATGCGAGATCATGTTATACTGGAAATGTATAGCTTGATAATCTAGCCGTGTGTTGATGAATGCTTCAGTTTTGATGGACCTTACGGTGTAAGAATATGTTGTATGTGGATAAGTAATGTTGTGGTGAAGAATGACAGACAATTGGCGAGGTGATGTCTAGTTGTTTAGTGCAGCATCTGACCATAAACGCATCCACAATGCAGAAAAAAACCTAAGTGCGGAACAGAGTTTTTTTTAAAGAAAAATAAGACATATTTAAAATGAAATCCTCCCATGGCAATATACTTTAATTAATAATCTATGCAAAAATGTTTCACAGGAAAAGTGCTCTTAGTAGTTTTAATTTATGCAAATAGTCCCCTTCATGCTCATATTTGGAATAATGCCAAAATGACCCAAATACCGCACTGACCCCAGTATCTGCACTAAGCTATGAAACTACCTTATTATGACACTAACATTGCCTGCTTTCTATAAAGTTAGAAGTTACTAACGAGTGTTTGATTACCTTTGAATAATTATCCACTTAGGTAAAATAATATCAGTATCTTGTTTTCGAAAAATAACACCTGATTTTAGTTATTCATCGCATTTGTGTTTGACTTTTATAGTGTAAGTTTTTTGTGAATAAAATATGACAGTTGATAATGCATTAGAATAACGCGATAAAAATAATGCAAATGGACGACTCCGTTTTAAATAAAATTTTGGTCATGATAATATAAACTACACAAAAATTTTTTTGGACAAAAATATCGTCTCCCACTATGCTGGGATTCGCTACACAGCAGGGTCTTGAAACGATATGAAATAACGTTAAAAAAGCGTTATGTATATATCGATACCTTTGGGCTCAAAGGGCGTACAGCACATTCTTTTCATTGTGCTATACGCCCTTTGAGCCCAGAGGTATCGATATGTTCCAGTAATTTCTACCGTTCCGCCCGGATCGCAACTAAATGAATAGTTGATCATTTCGTTCCGATAGATTTTCGTTATATTGCCAAGAAATTAGTTCATAAATGGTTACTGTAACTATACATAACGCTATTACGTTATCGTACCTCTATTTTGGGTAACGTGTCAAGTCCCTGCTTCAAAAAGGTCCTTTTCTTCGTCGTTATTAAAATAAAAATTGAAGTGGACAATCCAATGAACCGTGACGAAAGTGACAAGTAATAAAAAGTCTTTATAATCCATCAATATTATAATCCATTCGACATTTTAACGAAAGTTTCGGGTTAAAAACGTCAAAGGATTTGACACTTTCTAAAAATCTTAGCATGCAGCATATTAATAACGAAAAGGTAGGGCTGGTTCGATTTTGCTAATGGTAAAATGTGGTCAAGAGTACCTCTGAAATTGTATATCTATAAAAATATTGTAGGTCTAATAAATTGGTATGTATCCCTTCTTCCTCCCTCGGTACCGCAAACCATTATTCTTTCATTCCCATGGGTGCAGTGTGATGGGAATCGAGAAGGTTAAGGTTTAGAGTAAGGTCGATAGAATATTGTGACCCTTATAAATTGAAAATTATTAAGATAATTATTATTTGTTTGCTTGTATCAGTGTTTGGTATTTTATAACATTATACTTAATCTTGACTTAAATATCAATAGATAAATTACAAATAATACACAATTTAATTGTTTACTACCTAGTTACTAGTGTTTTTACACAATACGGGATAAACAGAAAAAATATTAGGATATGAATGTGATTAAAAAAATTAAGAAATTGTTTAGTTAGTGTTTTAATGTAGTAAACTCCAGTAACGAATATTATTTCGCAGTAGTCTGCCTCTTACATTTATATGCTTAAAGTATGTAATTAATAAATTAATGTCCAAAAAAATTGTGTACTTAATCTTAACTTCATCAACTTAAATTCTGAACCATAAAACTCATACGTTTTTGAACACAATGACGTTCTTAAGAACCGTTACATTTATACCCTCAGACCATCTCGATGACGACAATCTTACAACATTCTGCGTAAGAACACTGATTCATAACGCCAATACGACTGTAATTTTAGCATTCACACGTTTAAAACCATTTCGTACACGTCAGTACCGTAATCTTATTAAATTCTTCAGTTTTCCTCAATATAAAGTTGCATTATTATCTCCATTTCCCCTTGTTCCGTTAATGCACGTCAATCGGTCGATTTCGGAGGACATTATCGTCTTGTTAGCTGTCCGGACTGTCACTAATGCCATTAAGATACGTCAGTATGACGACAGTATTGAATTAAGGAAAGCTTGATGTAACAACTTTACTGAATTATCATACATAACTGAATTATTAAATCTGTGTCCCAGTTACTATGATAAAAAATCTGACTGATGTCCCAAGAAGGGTCTTTGTGTCAAACTGAACCGGGAACCGGGCCTTATTTCTGCATTTTTAATCGACTTCCAAAAAGTTTCCGAAATTAAAGTTATTTTTTAACCGTTTTACTTAGTGTGTTTTAATTTTTTTTTTTGTTGGAGGCCTTTGCCCATCAGCTGAACAATGCAGGCTAACATAAAAAAGTGTTTTTTCTGGAAGTCCGTCGTTTTTTTTTTGTGCATTTTATTGTTCCTATTAACGGAGGGTTTGTAACAGTCGAGTCGTACAATTCCTGGGTAAGTGATTTACAGATGCAGATGCTACTTATAGTTGTGGTTGTGATCATCACTGTCTCAGCGCTAGTTCAGTTACTGTTTAATTGTCTCCATGGTTACATGACTATCCTTTGAGACGCTTCCAGCCCATCTACCACCTTATCGATGCCGCTAGTCCAACGCGCTTTCAAATGGCCTGTGTTTCTTTCGCCTTAGGGCCCAGGAAAAGTGACATTCCACAGCGATAAAAATGACAGAAAAGTTGTGTGTGCAAAGTTAAGGCATGTGAATAAATTCGTAAAAAGTTAGCAGAATTATCCCAGTGCTAATTTGCTGGATTCGTTTTGACCTCCACCTAACTTTATTTCTCCTGACAACGTGTATTTTGTTTATATGTATGTATAAGTATTTATTCATGTATTTTATAGTTATTTTCGGGTTATCTATCCCTAAATTATGTTGCACCTGCCATGTTTTGTCTGCGCCATGCTAAAAATAATAATAATATCAAAACATAACTTCTACCACACGTCTACACTATTCCTTCAAACGGTTGCACCCCAGTTGACAAAATATACACAATCCTGTGCAACGCACCTGTTCTATTGCGCAATTTGTGAGACTGGCCAACGCTACGTAATCTGGCTATCTCGATTTGTAATACATAATTTATAAAATCATATTTAATTGTGATATTTTTTTCTATAAAGGTATGTGTTAAGAGGTTGCGCTACTGCACGTGTTTCGTGCAGGAAATAAAAAGCTGGTTGTAAGTTTTTTACACAAATGTTTGCATAATTTGAGCTGCAAATGCGTAAGACCCTCATTTTTCTACGTCAACACATTCTCCCATAATCAGTATCTTTCAAGAAAATAGTCACAAAATTAATTTTTTTTTTAAAGTTGTGTGACGTTATAGGTACTTACTTCACACCTTTCAACAGAATCTACCGAAAACTTCATGAATGAAGTTCGCAGTTCAAACTTTCGATCCTCGTCGCGTATAGCGGTATGCATCTGACGTCACATACACATACACGTACACATACGTCGCATACATCTCACGTCATTGTGGGTCACTCTGCGTCAACACAGTTTGCTGAACGCTTTCATAACTTTACTCTTAACCACAAAACAAATGAAAGATGACTAACTCATCCAGTAACCGGTCGTCACAACCTATTTACCTACTACTTTACCTACTTAGAAGGGGGACAAGTCTGCTAAAGTACCTATTTGTGATGGAATGGCCGATGATTGATGCAGGAATTATAGATTTTGAAAATTTTGGTAATCTCCTAATTGAAAGGTATCATTATGATTTTCCGTTGACATTACAATGACAGTCCATTGTAAAAAACTGTTCGTTTAACGTAGGTTTCATGGCGCGTGGGTAAAGTCAGAACAAACGCCGCCATTTGGTTTATGAGTACATTTCAAATGAAAACAGCGCCCTCCTGTTAATGTCATTTAGGTGTCAAAAAAGAATCCTTGTAGTACTTACTATAATTGGTTATCTCGTATTTTTGACACACGCCATTATTTTAGATTCCGACATTTTAGGCACATTAGTAGTGGCGTTGCCTTGGTTTCGTTGTCCTAATGAAGAATCATTGAAAATAGTAGACTTGGGTAAACGACCCGTTGAACTTTGGGTAGATAATTACAACAATATATATATTAAAGCAACGTAACTTGTTACGCAGATTTAAATGTCGTTAGACGAGAAGGTCGTAAAGTCAGACTTCAAAAAGAACAATTATGGTAATGACAATTTTCTATCAAAGCCTCTTTACATTTTTGAATTTGATTTAAGAAAATGTTGATTTACGAAGATTGTAATAACGAAATATATATTCATTTACTTAAGTAATTTTATGTTTTTGGAGCTTGTTAAAACAAAAAGAGGTTGACGTCCAAAAAAAAATTATAACGGTGAAAATAATCAGCACTGTTGCAATTTCCGTTCGAGTCAAACTCTGTTTAACACGAAATTCCGTAAAACAAAAATAAGTTTTTGACAATAAAGAAAATAAATTCAAAATAATATTTGAAAAAATGCTAGATTTATACCTACTAGCAACAATCGGAGCCAGACCAAACAACAAACTCGAAAAAAGCTAGCTGGTTGTTGTTAAACTTATAATGGCAGCCAAGAAACTAATCTTTAAGGCTGCACACAACCACGCCAATTACCGAACTTAGCAAAACTTTACATAAGGAATAACCCCTAAGGTAAAAGTGAGGAAGGATAGAAATAATGGAATATTAAAAAAAAAAACTGGTCGTATACCTACCGGTGAAATGACGACTAAATTATAGCTTCCGACCGCGGCTTCGCCCGCGTGGTGTGTCAATAAAAAGTAGCCCATGTCCTTTCTCAGGCTCTAGACTATCTGTGTATCAAATTTCATTTAAATCGGTTCAGTAGTTTTGGCGTGAAAGCGCGACAGACAGACAGACAGAGTTACTTTCACATTTATAATATTAGTAAGGATGTGACGTCACATTAAATTAAAAATGGCACCCTCTAGAGGGCATAAAGCCATGAACTAAAAAAAATATTCTTTATGTACACGTGTCAGGTTATAAATCGAACAGATTACGTGTGACTACGGATTTTTATTTTGTCTGTCTGTGGGGTCTTGTTTATATATTTTTAGTTGATTGACTTTTTTATCGTTTTAGTTTTTATTACTTTAATTTTTATTATATTTTTTTGGGTTATAATATATATATTTTTGAAATGTGCTAATTAAGCCCTTTCATTTGATACTCAACATGGTATGATTAATCTTTTTTTTTTGAATTCATGACTTTGTCTTCTAGAGGGCGCCATTTTTTATTTAATGTGACGTCACAAGGCCTATAACCAGCGGACGATCAAGATGCTTCCAACGATACCTCATTTGTCAAATTGCGATGAATCATTTAGGACGTGTTGCCTCTGTTTTACGGTATGGCATTATTTTCTGGGGGCAGTCTACTGATAGGGAGCTGGTATTTAGACTACAAAAGCGATGCATCAGGTCAATGTGCGGTCTTAAGACAACTGATAGCTGTATTCCCTATTTTAAATCGTTAAAATTGTTAACCTTGCCTTGTTTATTTATAATGGCATCAGCTCTGTTTGTGAAACGTAATCCACATCTATTTAAAAAATTATCTCAGGTCAGGAAAAATCCAATACGGACTCACTACATCAATCAACTATGTCAACTTAAATGTAAAACTGCGCTAATGCAAAAAAGTTTTTTTGGTATTGCCCCACTCATATATAATAGAGTACTTACCGAATATTATAAAAAATATGACTACAAACAGTAAAGTTTAAAAGGGCACTAAATGAATTTTTAATTATGAAGACTTATTACACGATTGACGATTTTCTTAATGATGATTTCATAACTGTTTGACATAATGTTACTTACTTTTTGTTTCTGTTTGACATTCTGTAATTTTATTTTATAAATTTTTTATTGCTGTGACCGCTGTGACATTTTTAATACATTTAAATATATTTTTTTAAATTCTTATTTTCTGCCCCATATTTTTTATTTTTTTATTTATTGTAAGCCTTTGCGTGCCCATGTGACGGTAAAATATGGCGGACTTTATTATTAAAACACCTATGTACCTACTATACCCATGTTTGCAAAGAAATAAATGATTTGATTTGATTTAGCGTAAAAGCGTAACAAGCAAACAAACTCACTTTCACATTTATAATAATATTAGTTACGATAATTAATTATGATTAAGTATATTTTTCCGTAGATCCCACTTGGCGCCTACAAAAGGTTATTTATTAGTACCGGTTTCAAAAAGTCGTATAAGCAAGCTTAATCAGGTTTTTAAATTATTGAAATTTATGGATGATGTAGAAACGTGTTTGATAACATTGCGGAGCTTAGAAAGGTTATGACCCGCGATGACCCAAAAAGTAAAAATAAAACCATAAATTAAAAATTAAAAAAAATTGCATAATTTTAAAACATAAATCTTGCTTTTTAACCGACTTCAAAAAAGGAGGAGGTTATCAATTCGTCTGTATTTTTTTTAAATGTTTGTTACCTCAGAACTTTCGACTGGGTGAACCGATTTTGATGATTATTTTTTTATTTGAAAGCTGGTGCTTTTCGTGTGGTCCCATATAAATTGTATTAACTTTGCTTGAGTAGTTTTTGAGTTAGCTTCAATAATTACATATTTTTCTCACGTAGTCTATGTAGACGACATCATATTTGACACAGTCACTGTTATTTACATAGCAGGTGGTGGTATTATTCGACAAAAAATTCACTACAAAGTATTGAGAGAGCCAATAAAAAACCAAAAGCTATTTTGTTTCTTATTTAAATTGATACTTAAACCTTATTTACGTATTTAACACAATTATTGGTAAATGCTTTTCAGAGTTCCGAGAGATCGCAAACCATTGACACATGAAAAAAAAATGTCTAAAAACAAAGTAACCAAAGATATAAAAAAATTCTAGATAGAAAGTCCAAGAAGAGAACTCGTCGAAAAAAAATTGCGTCCTACTATTAGCCGCTACATGCACGCAAACAAGAAAAGCACAATTACAGCAAAATGGCATAGCGCGAGTGTAAGATGTGCACACCAAAATAAAAGAACATTTTATTTCAAACAACTAAGAGATCCATACATTGTTAGTAACAGGTTTGCACTTAACACTATTGTTAGTAACTAAAACTAAAGATGAGTTATATAAAGAGAAGACAAAACAATAAAAACACATTAAAAAAAAAAAAAAATTGTGATAAATTAAAAAAAAAATGACTTTTTTTTTTGTTATTTTGCAGCGCGACACTATCTAGACATTATAATTAATCAAAGATCGTGTATTGCGATGGTCATGGTCATGTCACGATAATCTACTCATAAAAGAGTTAGTTTTTCTTCTATACATTTTTTATTTATTAAATAGTATTAAAATATATAAACTGGATAAACTACATTAAATAACAAACTATTAAAATTAAAATAATTATAATAACCTAACCTTACTATTAATTTATTAAGTAGGTATTAAAATTAATAGTCTATCCAGTTTTCTCCTAGATTATGTAGATAACAAGCAAAAATTTTATAAATATATAGACATTTACGCATAAAAAATGCTCATTTTTTTGTACTGCCTCATCATTAAAAGGTCCATGATGGTCTTTTGCGAATTCAAAAACAGATGTCATGAACTCTGACTTACTGTCATTGTTGACTTTAATCGTTTTAAATAAAATAAAATAAACTAAAAGTAAGAAGCAAATCAGTATAACCATTCTACGTGGATTTGCATAACGTAGTTGAATTATTATGCAATAGCGAAATAAATCCTTACATCCTTACATATTATAAAACAAAGTTCCTCGCCACGTCTGTCTGTCGTCCTGTAAGCGATAAATTCGAAAACTACTGCACCGATTTTCATGCTGTTTTCACCAATGGATAGAGTGGTCCTCGAGTATGGTTTTAGTATATAATAACTGACATCCACTCGGGCGAAGAATGAAACTAGGAAATATTTCCCTTTCAGCCTTCAGTCGTGTTTACCTAAATATTTTTTTTGTAATTCGTGGGTCGAGCATGTTTCTAAGACAAAGGAATTGAGTTAGGTAGGCTGGGCTTCATTTGATATTTTGAAACTGAAAATTTTCTGAAGATATCTATATGTTATAAATAACTTAATGATCTTAGTGATCTAGTACTACCGCCAGTTTCACACTCAATAAATTGTACTTGTATGTAGCTCTTACGTCGCCGCGTCGACGTAAATCAAGAGCTGGATTACTTTTTAGTATTTTTTTAGTAAGTCAGTTGTTTTTTTTAATCGTCAAAGGAGTCGATCAGTCAGAAACAAGAAGCTAGCTGCCCGTTCCGAAGCGTAATAGGTTAAGGAGCAGAATGAAATTAGACAAACGTTCAGACAAAATTCCAAGAATCAACTAGGAGATCAAACACATTTCTCACTAGACTAAATTTCGATAAGAACACAAAAAACATCTAGGGATATTTTCAGGTCGGTTATTTCTAACAAAGTGTGCTAAACCCTTACCAAATTCTAATTGTTTCAGTAAAGTCTAACATTATTCAATTCTCGAGACTGTTGAATGATTAGAATTCGGTCGGATAATTTCCTTAATGTGGTTAGTGAGCGCAATGCGGGCTATGGGCTCGTTCCCATTGTTTGACTATCGTACATTCCATGTTTATAGAGGTAAAGAACCGTGCCTTTTGAAATGTATAGGTACTGTTACAAAATGATGTTCAGAATTTTGATAACACCTCATAATACGGGCCATGCGTGTTCCTCATGAGATTGGCAATAGGTTTCTACATAATAAACTTTACTAAAATGTAGTAATTATACAGGATGTACTAATTATACAGGATGTACTAATTATACAGGAGGACACTTTAGTAATTATACAGGACGTACTAATTATACAGGAGGACACTTTATTAATTATACAGGACGTACTAATTATACAGGAGGACACTTTAGTAATTATACAGAATGTACTAATTTTGGTGTGAGTGGTAAGCGACGCCCTAGAAGGACATGGAATAGTGACCGTATTGGTTATATTCTTCAGAAAGGTCATGTGCGTAGTACTCGAAACCGGCGTGCGTGTATGACCAGATGTATGAACGGTAACGAAGTAAAAGGAACGTAACAGGTGTCGTTCTGTCAAAAAAAAAAACCAACCAAAAAAACACTAAAAAGTGTGTTTTTTTTTTGGAAGTCGGTTGTTGTTTTTTGTAAAACACATTTTTATTTTTCACTTTAGTTGTGGTAGCCCCACACAAATTCGAATACCACTACCTGCTATGTATAACTGTGACGGAGTAACTTAAAACATCGTTCATGTAGACTAAATGCTAAATGGGAAAAATACGTAATATTGAAGCTAAATCAAAAACTAAGCTAAAAAAATTATCTGGGACCTCGGAAGCATGACCTACCAAAAAAAAAAAAGAATCAAAATCAATTCATAATTGGCGGAGTAATCGCGTAATAAACAGACAAAAAAACATACAAACGAATTGCGAACCTCCTCTTTTTTTAATTCAGTTAAAAAATAATCTAGAATTGGATTGTAAAACAACTTTCAAAATTCGAGAGAGAAAAAATCATTTCTAAAATCAATGAGTCAGCCAGAATTATGACAAATTCAAAAGCAAATATAATTAACTCGTGTTTTAATGACTAATCGTATGTTATTTCTGTGGCCCTAGTGAAAAGGGATCTAAGTACAAAAATGCAACTTTACAGGAGACGCAAAAAACACTCCGCCCGCTTCAAATTGCGTGTTTGACCTCGTGTTACATTTAAACCGCTACCAAATGAAATACATGTGATGTTTTTTATAGGTGAACAATTTATGCTCTTTATTATTATTGAGTTACTTTTTATGTAAAGTTATTAATTTTTAAGATAGTGACTTATACTAACCACAAAATAAATTCCTTGAGGGTATATAATAAATTATACCCCTTCTCCCATACGTTAAATGTTAATACACACAAGTGAAAATGTATACGCATTTGGAATGATTATGTTAATAACTAATCTCAACCTACCAACTTATTTTTTATTTTTTCCCAATATTTTGGTGAAAACGGATTTATGTCTAATAATATCATCACTCACTAAACCATTTTTGAGAACCAGGTGTTGTTGTATTGATAAACACCAACCAAGTTAAAACGTGGGTAATTTATGTTAATTTAGATTAAAAAACACAAAACATTTATTTTATTTTTCCGTTTAAAAGAATACAAAAGTACTTGAAACCGACTTTTGTAGTTTTTTTTGGTGTCAGTTGGACCCTTTTACACAAGTTAACTTCTTTATTTTTAGAGATAGCTTAGATCCGTTTACACCAAACGATAGAGCATTTTTTTCTGATCACTTCTGTATACTTAACTCATTTTCGACAAAATCGGACCTATACCCCTTTTCACTAGGGCCACAGATTTATCACCTCGGTTTCAACGTTCCGCATTCTGCGGTCGCTGTGTATGCCCAAAAGTGTAAATGTTAGTCTATTAGTGGCAAGGCCTTTGAAACGAGAAATCACTTGTAATACGGCCACTGGAGTGAATAATACAGCATGTCATTCGTTAAGGTTTTAAACCTCATTCTTACTTAATGGCAAAGAAAAAGAAAAGTCTATTAAATGAAGTCTTAAATACTAACAATTATAATTTAGTAGCTTTTGCCCGCGGCTTCGCCCGCGTGGAGGTCAGAAATTATCCATCCCATGCCATCTATCTCCTTACCAAATTTTATCGAAATCCGTTCAGTGGTTTAGGCATGAAAAGGTAACATACAGACAGACGGATAGACAGAGTAACTTTCGAATTTATAATATTAGTATGGATGGAATAAGGTTTTTTTTTTTGTTGTTTTATTTCTTTTCCGTACTAACCCCACAAGATCTACACTAAGTTCAAATGTATCATTGAAGATTTTTAGCGTTGTAGTTTTTTTTTATAGCAATGCCCAATTTTTTATTTCCCATCCACCTTAGACATTGGCAGAATGGTCGACATTGGAATACTTTGCTGTGACGGTGTGGTATTGTTATGTTAGTTAACGCATACATTAATGCAATATATAGAATTGGTATGTTCATTATTCATTTCAAAAACATTATAAACTCTTATCTTTATGTAACTTGTTAGGTACTGTTTTATAGCCTATCCACTGAACTGATATTGTACACAATCAACCAAGCATCCATTAATGCATGAATTCATTAACAATTTAATGAATTCACACATTTCGGGAATACAAATTAATATATGCTGCATTTTGAACTAAAATCGTACAGAGTGCCATTATAATATGAGATATGTATAATAAATCATGTTTGGAATAAATATAACTAAGCACTATTTTGAGTTAGTGTGAAAATAGTTTGCATTTCATGTCTTTATGTCCTCTAGAGGGCGCCACATTCATTTAATGTGACATCACAAAGCCTATAACCAGCATACGATTAAGACGCTTCCAACGATACCTCATTTGTCAAATTATGATAAGTAGTTTGGAAGTATGACATGAATATACTTACATACAGATCAAAATCATAACCGTCCTTTTTGCTTTGCCGTAGTCGGGTAAAAATTGCCTAACAAAACGCGGCGAAAGTCAGCAGGTCGAGGCCAGCTATAAAATAGGTATCTACACAAGCACCGCAAACAAAATTCGCGGATATTCTCATTTCAATTAAAGTTAACAAAGAAAAGTTATAGAAGCACCCTGATATCTGTGCTGCCATTAATCAGTATCCTTAATTATTCGGATCTAACGAAATTAATCTCCGGACGGACAATTATAGCAAGACAAATGGTTTGTTTGCCAAAACCAATGAGATAACCAAAATGCCACTGTGGTGACCCCTTTAAATAAATCATTAGATATTGTCCTTTATTGTAGATTTTTTACTAACAATTTTATTATCAGGTACGCCTTTCCTTATCAGAATCTGATTCTCATATTTTGTGTTTTAGTAAAAATACAAATTATACGTGTATTCCCGTTCGTGCCACTATCGTCGTCCCACTGGTGGGGCAAACCGGAATTTAATAAATAATTTTTAAATTAATTCCCATTCGTCCCACTGATTTTGTTACTGAGGAAAACGGGAATAATTTTATACTTTTATTTTTAAACCCCATTTTGTGAGGGTTGTGGAAGTCAGATAGGCAGTCGCTCCATGTAACATACTGGTATTCAGCTGCATTTGGTTAGACTGGAAGCCGACCACAACATAGTTGGGAAAAGGCTAGGCAGATAAATTTTTTATTTCCTTAAAATGTTAATAAATAACGAACAGCTTTAATAATTTTATGAAAATAATAATCATAATATAATCTGTGTCCAAAAAGAAAACACCAAATAATAAAACTAAAACCGCCATTAGAAAAAAAAACTTACAATAGAGTTTATGTAAATATAGAATTGAATTGAATTCAAACAACAAATAATGTTATAACTCTTTTCCAATTTAATAAGTAGTAAAAACAGTAGGTAAATGAATCTACACATAAAATAATTCACGTAACAAATTATTAGATATATCCTTACATATTATAAAGCAAAGTCCTCCGCCACGTCTGTCTGTCGTCCTGTATGCGATAAACTCAAAAACGACTTCACCGATTTTCATGCTGTTTTCACCAATGGATAGAATGGTTATCGAGTAAGGTTTTAGAATATTATAATAATCGACATCCACGTGGGCATAGTCAAGGGCATCAGCCAGTAGAATATAAGTAATAATAGCTAAGTAGTTACTAGAATACGTACTTAGGATAACAAATTAGATGCAAATTACCCAAAAATAGCAGTATTCATTTAAAAGTTTTATCATTTAAAAAATATTTTATTGTAAGTATAATAAAATTTCTTCAAAAGCAGTTTTGTATTGTTTTAAAAAGAGGAAGTTCTTTTTATTTTTGAGGCTATGATTGAATTTTTTATTGGTTTTTATTTCATTTTTGGGAATAGATTTGGTCATCGCATAGCCTTAAGTTCTGAGTGGAGCTCCACGATTACTGATAAACGCCTGCACTGTCTGGACAGAGTCTGAGCCCCTAGACAAAGCGACATTCTGTCAGTGATAACGATGATAGAAAAGGCAAAAATGTATAGAACTGACATAATCTATCGAAAAGCTTATGTCAATTCTGTTAAAAACGTAACGCTTTCGAAGCGAACTCCTAAAACCCCCTTTTAACTCTGATTGGGTTTTAGGTCGTGATAATACTTTATTCTCATCACTGTTAAAAAAAGGTCGGGGACCCCCGTCACAATAACCCCGTCAGAATAAAAGTTCCTTCTCACGCATGATTTAAAAAGAAACAAAAATTTCGCTTTTACTTTTTAATGTCACTATCGGCTTTAACACCATCCAAAACTATGAAAACGACACCCATGACGAAAAATTAGATAATTTTCGCAGCTGCCATCTTGGATTTTCATTTTGACCGCACTATCGGTTTTAGCACCCTCGAAAACTACGAAAACGATACAAATGACGAAAACATTTCGCCATTTTGGATTTTCGTTTTGACCAAATTTACACTTTCTCTCTCTCACAGTACAGTGTACTCAAGCCCATGGGTACAACTTTATCCCACGGCACTGTAATCACTTTCCTCTTTTCTTTTGTGTTTTTCAGCCGGGTATTTTTGTTTTCTCTATCTCATTCTTTCTCTTTGAATTAGAAGAAGACAGTCACAAGTATTAACACTTCTAGCGTTACATTTTCTACCAGTTTAAGCCGCGTTAAAGAACTTCGTTCAAATAATTTGAAATGGGCCTATCAATAAACGAGTTTTAGTAAATTATTCTGTTTCGTAGGCGAAATAAAATAAAAGTGAATTGCCCTCTTGGGAAGTCCATTCTCGTTCGGGGTTCATCTGAATTACAGTTGAAGGTTCAGTCAAATAATATAATTAATTACCCTACCTTCAGCGGATCTTACAGGCCCCTACTCTCCTTTGATAAAGGTCTGTTTTATATCTAATTCAAAGCATTAATTTTAATTAGGCCATTAACAGGTACCCATTGGGTTGCCAAGGAATTTCAGCAAATAGACTTCCATTTTTTAAGATGTCTATCATCGTTTAGTATGACTATGAACACGATACAGAATTAGCAAACAGATGTCTCAAATTTTCTTTTTGGTCCAGCTATTATGAAAATTGTATGATTGATGAAAATTGTATGCCACAATACATCATGTGGCAGGGCACATTGCTCGCAGAATAGATGGCCGATGGTGTCAAACGGTTCTGGTGTGGTGACCGCGTAGGCACCGGAAGACACAAGGTGGACCGATGACCTGGTAAAGGCCGCAGGAATGCGCTAGATGCGAGAAGCACAGAACCGGTCGAAGTGGCGGTGCTTGGCGGAGGTCTATATCCAGCAGTGGACTTCTTTCGGCTGAAATGATGAATCTTTATTGCAATCCATAATGGATCCTTACGTCCATGTGTCCTTACGTAAATTGAGAACTTAACTGTTCTCTGTAATTCCTTTACAAAGCTGATATCATCATCATTATTATCATTGGCGCCCTTGTTCCACCCACTGCTGAGTAAAACATTGCTATTCTGTAACCCTCTCACCATGAAAACTTAGGTGAAGTGAGCGTGGAGTGAGCTGTCATTGTCATCGATGCTAAGACAGTGACAGTTCACTTCAAGCTCACTTCACTTAAGTTTTCATGGTGAGATTTTTACAGACTCGACCGGCAGGTCTCCTTTCTTTTGTGCCATGAGTAAAGCTGACATTATAAAACTGTAGAATTTAATTTAAAAAAACTTCACCCATCGAAGCATGCACTGCGGCAACTGAAAATGTAATAAGCAGCTCTCTAGTTTTGAAACAAAGCCAAAACGTCGCCTGCACACGTTCCCCTATAACATTATTGCTGAAAACTTTTCTTGCAACCCAAATATTTCAACCATTTCCATTATTTCCCTTTATTCTGGATCGTTTATGTATTATCTCGTTCGCAAAGTTTTTAGCTACAAATTAATTTGAATGGACGCAATTAAAATTTTGCTCACCTTTTTTAGCACAAGCACAATCAGCCTATAACGTTACCACTACTGGGACACAAGCCTCCTCTCTGTGAGAGGGAGTGGTCTATAATCCACTTAGCGGGCCCAGTTGGTAGATGTCACATATCTTCGAGTTTTTGTTTCTAGGACATGCCGGTTTCCTCACGATGTTTTCCTTCACCGTTTTGAGAGCAGTGGTGATGAAATAATTGACATAAAGTAAAGTACCTATCTGGGTTCGAGGCAACGACCTACAACTCGTAAGTCACGGCCGTTAACTCTGGGCCACCACTGCACCTACCTATAATTATGACTCTATAATTTAGAAAGTTTTTTTTTGTTATCCTACATAGGCATCCCCTTTTTAACCGACTTCCAAAAAGGAGGACGTCCTTTCCTTATACCTCTGTGTCTTGTGCAATCTCTGGCCATGTTGACTTTGCAAACATGATCAGTGAAAGTTTAACTAATTTTTATGCTATCCAAAAAATTGCTATTCTTTAAAAAAATACAGCATTTTTTATATTGTTTCGATTATCATAGTTGATTTAGGTGAGTAGTCGAAAAAAACTCTGATCTCAAAAGCAAAGAAAGGGTTGAAAACTCATATGCATTATAAGATCGACTCTTGTAACGTGCCATACATATTATTATTGTAAAATAATTGAATTTCAAACCCCTTTCAACGTACATAGTAAAGGCGATGGATAACTTTATTAAAAGGCATCTAACGTATAAAGACAATTAAAGTCTACCAGACTGTTTAATTGATGGAGAAGAAATGGCGAAACAAACTCAAGAGAAGAAAGGGTCAGTCTCTTTTAAAGTCAAGACATAATCTTAGTCAGGCCATATGAGGACCTAATAGATTAGTGTTTGAAATGTTCTATTTAGGAAAGAATCACAGAGATTTGAGTGGACCAGAGGGCCTAGACAATCGCTTCGAAAGCGTTATGTTTTTAACAGAATTAACATAAGCTTTTCGATAGATTATGTCAGTTCTATACATTTTTGCCTTTTCTATCATCGTTATCGCTGACAGAATGTCACTTTGTCTAGGGCCTCAGACTCTGTCCAGACAGTGCAAGCGTTTATCAGTAATCGTGGAGCTCAACTCAGAACTTAAGGCTATGCGATGACCAAATCTATTCCCAAAAATGAAATAAAAACCAATAAAAAATTCAATTATAGCCTCAAAAATAAAACGAACTTCCTTTTTTTTAAACAATACTAAACTTATTTTGAAGAAATTTTATTATACTTACAATAAAATATTTTTTTAATGATAAAACTTTTAAATGAATACTGCTATTTTTGGGTAATTTGCATCTAATTTGTTATCCTAAGTACGTATTCTAGTAACTACTTAGCTATTATTATATATATTCTACTGGCTGATGCCCTTGACTTTGCCCACGTGGATGTCGGTTATTATAATATTCTAAAACCTTACTCGAGAACCATTCTATCCATTGGTGAAAACAGCATGAAAATCGGTGAAGTAGTTTTTGAGTTTATCGCATACAGGACGACAGACAGACGCGGCGGAGGACTTTGTTTTATAATATGTATGGATATATCTAATAATTTGTTACGTGAATTATTTTATGTGTAGATTCACTTACCTACTGTTTTTACTACATACGAGTTAGTTTATTAGCTAATTTCGCATTGTAGTGTTATTCATACACTTAAGATACTTTGATGCAGGATAACTCAAAATGTCGAATAATTATTTTAATTTCTATCCTAAAAATAATTGAATCTAGATGATAATATTATTATACATTTTACCCTTCAAAGATTAATATCTTTTTGGACTCTCTTTGATATCGTAATGAGATGAAACTTGTTTTGGAACAAGTCTCAAAAGGTTTTTGGGCGAAACATGTTGTTTCTTTTTTTTAATGGAATCCAAAGGCGGGAATGTAAAAGAGTTAGGCATTTATATTTCTTTTTGAGGATTCTTTTTCCTTGTTTTTAATTTCGAAAACACCTTTTCATCCCTTCTATAAAAAAAAAAAACGACTTGGTTCGCCTTTAAGTGCACCCAAAGGTGGTGTTTTCTATAAGAAACTTTTAGCGGGGAGTAATGAGTTTTTAATCCTCTTTATAAGTGCGCGGCAAAGAATAAGTGCGCCGCAATTATCTTTGCCGCGCACTTTTTGAATTTGGAAAATCTTAGTGTTCAGCGCCAAAGAAATCGTACGCAAATATTGTTTGAATAAAGACTGGCTGGTACGACGTCCCTTAGTAGCGCCGTGTGGGTACTGGGAAGTGTTAGGACCGACGTAAAATAAAATCAATCTGCCTAGCCTTTTCCCAACTATGTTGGGGTTGGCTTCTAGTCTAACTGGATTCAGCATTTAGAGATTGAGGAACAGGGTGGAAAGTTCACTCATCCTCTATTGAAAAGGGAGGATACTTGGACCAAATGGGTGTCTTGTCTGGCGGGCAACTGCCCAACGATTGATGTTGGAATCTTGTATAATGTTGATCGCGCGGTAAACTCCCATTGCGCGATGCAGGATTTTGTGTTATTTACTATACGAAAAGATACATAATTTATCGGAATAATTACGACTTCCGAAATTAAAGTAATTTTTCACTTTTTAGTGTTTTTTTTTGGAAGTCTGTTGGTATTTTTTCTGAGTTTATTTTGGACATTACTGACATCGGTGAGGGAAAATATGATGGGGAAACCTGAACTTGTAGTTAATAATTATAAGCCTGTAATAGCCAACTCGTCTTGAGCAAGCATGGTTAAAATATGAGGCGCCTTTTATTTTTCTCATAATGGGTGATGAAAAGTGTATCTCTCGGGCGCAAAATATATTTTTGGCTCGGTCGACGTACTTTGAATCCCTCGTTACGTTCAGGATTCTACTGAAAAATCCCTTGCTTCGCTTGGGATTCTACTCTAGAATCCGTCGCTTCGCTCTGGATTCAAAAAAGCGCCCTCGCCGTAATAATATTATTTTGCTCCCTTATGATACAATCTACCATTACTTGACAGTTTTTACTTAAAAGCTTCATTTGAAAAGGATGAATATTGTATCCCTTAAGTTTAACATAAACCTTGTAAATAATTTATTTACTGAAAAAGTAATCCGTGCAGCCTTGCTGTAGTTTTTCCCAGAAGCCAAGACCCAAGCCAGTCATTAATTACTATTACTAACAAATAAATAATTCAGGGACAATCAGGAACAACTGTGCGACGTACGCCCGTGCTAAGTACCCATTATTTCTCACTAAGTGAATGTTCGGTGTGATTTTATTCTTGAAAATTCTTTTACCTATACGTTTAAAAGGATTTACGAGGTGTGACCCGAGTAATAAATAGCCCACCCCATCTGTTTGCGTGGCTATCCAGTGAGGCTTTTATGTGATTGGAGCAGCCACGTTTGGTTAAACAAACCGGGGCCATATAGCTATGTATGATAGTACTAGCTTCCGGTCGCGGCTCCGCCCGCGGCTTCGCCCTCGTGGTATATCGATAAAAAGTAGCCTTTATCCTTCCCCAGGATGCCATCTATCTCCTCGCCAAATTTTGTCGAAATCCGGTCAGTGGTTTAGGCGTGACAACGTAACATACAAATAGACAGACAGAAGGAGTTACTTTCAAAGTCAAAGTCAAGCCAAAGTCAAAGATCTTTATTATGAGACAGTGGGTACAGAGTTGTTATTGATTAATTTTGGTGTGTGTTTACAATGCTCCACCATGTTAGGCATACAATAGTTTGAGCAATTTGCTTTCGAATTTATAATATTAAGTATGGATATGGATATCAATCAACTCAGCCTCTTGCAGTCCACTGCTCGACAGAGGCTTCTCCCAGGCTGCGCCACAGCACCCTGTCCTCCACCTTCCGCATCCAGTCTGTCCCAGCCAACTTTTTAAGGTCGTCGGTCCATCTAGCTGGGGGGCGTCCCACACTACGCTTACCGATACGCGGTCTCCACTCTAGGACTCGTCGTATGAATATAGTATGGATGAATTGCCCAGCTGAAGTGGCATTAGGCCGACCACATAAGCCGTCGAACCGATGCGCGATGGCCTTTGGGGTTGGGTGAGATCTTTAGTGGAGTCTGATTTTGAAAATGGAATGTGGAATGTCCGCTGGATTATTCTTGACGTTGACTTCCAATAGGTACCTAGTTGTATGAGAAAGTTAGGTCATCATCATTTCAGCCGAATGACATCCACTGCTGGACATAGGCCTCCCCCAAGCACCGCCACTTCGACCGGTTCTGTGCTTCTCGCATCCAGTGGATTCCCGCGGCCTTCAGCAGGTCATCGGTCCACCTAGTGGGGGGCCTTCCAACGCTACGTCTTTCGGTACGCGGTCGCCACTCCAGAACCTTTCGGGCCCATCGGCCATCTGTTCTGCGAGCAATGTGCCCTGCCCACTGCTACTTAAGTTTGGCAATACTTCGGGCTATGTCAGTTACCTTGGTTCTCCTACGGATCCCTTCATTTCTGATTCGATCACGCAGAGAAACTTCGAGCATAGCCCTCTCCATTGCCCTTTGAGTTAGGTGGAAGTTAGGTGATCGAACTCAATTTGTGATTTGCTATGATACATAATATGTTAACTCTCAAACTCAAAGCTTTCAATTAAACCAATTACAGACACTTTTGAACTGTCAAGAAGTTAGTCAGTTACAAAGATAAGGCTAGTTGCCCATTCCAAACCGTAGTAGGTTTCGATGGAGTATAACGGGCAAGAAACTCTCTCTTCGTTTCCTTTTGTAAAATGAACAGGCTAATTCGATTTCACCTCTGTCTCATCTGACGTGAGGCGATGATGGGTACTTCAAAATATTTAATGAACGAACATAATGATCATCATTATGCTTGTTCATTAAATATTTAAAAGTACGAGGCAACTGTTTCTTCTGTTGATTAACACACATTGAATAACCTTGCAGTAATCTAACAGGTTAATGCCATTATCAGGATGTGTGGCAAATCATCAAAATAAGGAAAATTGTATTTAATTACTATGACTTTTGATATTTTAATTAATCGTTTATTATACAGGAGAAATTTTTGTCTTTTTAATCCTATAAAGGGGTCATTGTACTCATCATTATGAACAACTTTCACTATGGGACCAAAACTGAAATCGCGAAAAAAAAAGTCAGCTGTTCCCTACATTTTGACGAGCTATGCAAACATATACGTAGGCAACAGCTCATTTTTTTTGGTGGTATTATTGTTGGCTGGTGAGTATTATTAGAGAAGTGGTCAGACAACAATTTCAATTTCAATTTCAACCTTCCGCTCGATCATAAAAATACTATTTTCAAACATTTCTTTTTTTGTAAAGGTCGGTTCGGTTCCTGGCCAAGCCATGAGGTGGTTGGAATGTTATTGTAATACAATACATCGTCTTACAATAACCTTGGTCGATTTACAGACGTTTCTCTTTTTTTTTTCAATTGCGATTGAAATTGTGTTACGTAATTACGGTGATAATGGAATCTCGGAATATGTATTGTTAACACGCATCGGTGATCAACTGATCCGTTTTGATTAATTGATTTAATGATCATATTATTATGCTTAATTGATTTAATGATCATATGCGCTCTTCTTCATATAATAAATAATTATTATGCTTCCTTATATTTCTAGTAAAATGTCATACTATTAGAAGACCTATTAAATGTAACCATTACGCACTAGATAGATAACTATAAAATACTGACCTTAGTGAAGCGTTGTTATACTGTAATTCCTTATCTTATAGTCTTACTAGCGACCGCTCCTGCTTCGCACGGTCTTTTGGACTTGACCAAACATCGAGATTTCTTAGTTATATGTAACTCTAATCTTACCGTATTATACACATAAACCTTCCGGAATAAATTCTCTAACGCGATGGTGAAAACCTCATCAAAATCTGTTGCGTGGTTTGGAAGAACAACGCGGACCTACAGACAAACACGAAAAGCGACTTTAATTTATAATATGTATAGATGAGGAAAAACAAGCTAAAATGTTCCTTGTCAATAATTCTGAGATCATAATACTATTATAAAATAATATGCTTACCTGTTCTGTAATGCTCATATTATTTTATTTATTGATAACGCGTCGTAATGCATGAATAAGGAAAATCATATAAAAGTAGGTATTTATTATTTTCAAAGTTTTTGGTTTCTGAACCCAAAGATCGAAACCTGTAATAGCATCTTAACTGGTTGCACGATGTAGATTATTTTGAATTTTTCATTCAATTTCTGTGCTTTTTTTTCAGTGATATTCATTTATTTGATGAAATGTATCAAAAACTGGTTATAAAAAATTCATGACACAGTATAAAGACATACACCCTGTAAGCACTACAAACTAATCATTATAGAATATAATAATTATTTACTCTCATTATTCATTTTATTATTTTACTAAACATTTATCATTAATTTATATGTAATAGATTGACGCATTATTCATCACTCATCACTTAATCCAACAAAAAAAATCTAAATTAAATATTTTATATAGAAATAACTAGCTGATGCCCTCGACTTCGCCCGCGTGGATGTTGGTTATTTTAAACTAAAAACCTTACTCGAGAACCACTCTATCCGTTGGTGAAAACAGCATGAAAATCGGTGAAGTAGTTTTTGAGTTTATCGCGTACAGGACGACAGACATACGCGACGGAGGACTTTGTTTTATAATATGTAAGAATATTAGAAAAGCTAAAAACCGCAAAACTCGTGATTAAAATAAAACGTCTATTGTGTCATATCGTGTGTCCAGTATTAATGTCTTTAAAAACCACTAACGACTTCCAAACTGACTTTGACATTGACAGCAATATTGGTTGTGGTAGCCTACCACCAGCGCAAGTTTTAGGACATAGGTAACTTAGAGTGATTCGTAATGGTTTATGTTTTAGATATGCATTATAGTGCGACAAGATACTAATTGATATCTCATGATCTTCTTTTGCATTGGGCCGAAATAAACAAGAATACTTAGCGTACATGCTTTGGTAGTAATATAATTATGTACAAGCCAGGCAGTATCGTTATCATCAGTGGTGGCCCAGTGGTAACGGCCGTAAAAAGTCGGCATTAAGTTTGTGATTTGTTGCAACGATAGGCCTTACCTTATCACTTTGCAGCATGTATCAAAAAGGTGTAGTCATATTTAAAGGTATGGTACAAATCATCAAACTGAACTTTTTTATTTTTTGGTTCTTTTTACTTTATTTAATTGGACATTTTTTGTGACTGTACTGACTTTTGATATTCTAAAATGTATTTGTTTAAAAAAAAGTCAGTCTTTGGGGACTGCCGATAGAAGTGAAAACTAAGTAACATTCATTCATTTCTTCAAGCGTGACGATGACGGGAGTTCCTTGATTTATGTTCACCTAAAAAGTGCTCAACGCGCCTAAAGAAGTTTTCACTTAATATTCATTCATTCCTTCAAGCGTGACGATGACGCGAGTTCCATGATTTTTGTTCACCCAAAAACATTCATTCATTTCTTCAAGCGTGACGATGACGCGAGTTCCATGATTTTTGTTCACCCAAAACAACTTCTCTAAGTGCTCGACGCACTTAGAGAAGTTTTCACTTCAAAAACTTAGTAATGCTAGTAATATCTCCTGCTCGAAATGGTTACTAACTATGGAAGTATAAGTCGTGATGTTACTTATGTAATCATCAGTTCAACTTCTTTTTAGTAGCTAAATGTTAGAAGGGCCTTATATTCAGTTTCGATCCAGTTGGCGGGGTCGCGGTAATGGCGTGGAAATTCTACACATTCGCACTTTGAATATTAACACAAATCACACAACAGCTGATAGTGACTTATTTGAGTTTGCTGAACCTCTGATAGGGATATATTGTGTCAGCAGTAGACTGGATTTGTTTGAATTAAGAGAGAATTTGATGAAGTAATAATGGTTTGTGCTGTCAGCGGGGGCTTGGAATGTATTTATTGCTGGAGGCAATTTACCTACTTACAAAGGTGCAAACGATGAACTTTGCTAGTGATTGAGTCATCTTTTTGCCACGCTTCTAGCTACTGTCTACGTCCCAACAGCAAAAATAATGAGAACCGTAAATACTTTAAAACACTACAATAGGTAATGTAACTCGGAACTATCTTGAAGCTGAAAACGAAAAGAAAATCGAAATGAAACACAAATGTATTCAATATTATAGAGAGGGAAAGAAAGAGAAAGAATAAAGTTTATTTGGACACAGTTCATTAAACACAAAACATAAATAACAAAATAAAGTATTATATTGTTTTTAAAACAATAGTGTGTGCCTCACGGCTGCGCCAAAAAGGTTCATTAAGGCATTAATGCCAGACAGATACTGGCTGACGCTGGTTTTCTAATGAACCCATAAGGACATAATATACACAATACAACTAACACAATCCCAGTACAATTTATGTCTGTAATTTTTCTCTCTACAATATAGTCACATAACTTCACGCCTGTATTTCCCGAAGGGTAGAGCAGAGGTGTACCTATACTACACCCGCATTTCGCCAGTTATGTTTGAGTCCCATGTAATAACGGCGAGCCTGTTGACATCAACCGGGCACAGATAGCACCGGGCTGCTACTGAGAAATTCCAGATGGAAAATCCCAATAACACTTTGCTCGATACGGGAATCGAATCAAGAGACCAACGAGACACAATATAGTGTGCATACAATATTATTATAATTCCTCATACGAAGAAGTCTCGATATTCAAATCATTATTCACTTAGCAAATATCACGATCATAACTATCATTTTGTAACCCAATGTAACCTAAGATTTTTTCTTAGAATATTTTCTTCTCAGAATTATATAAGTATGACTCAGTGATTCCTTATTTTTCGAGTTATCTTGTTTCAGGAAAATGTATTATCTGTTCTATAAATAAAATGGCAAAAAAGAAATGTTTGTGTCGTATTTGTAAATTCATCGTCTTCGTCGTATCGACGATTCCATATAAATGTGTTTTAAATAGACTGTGAAGATGTGATAGCCCATCGGACTGCCAAGTCATAGGTCTCGAGTTCGAACCCAAGCCACGCACCTCTGACTTTTCGGATTCAAGTGCGTATTGTATAATTATCACTTGCTTTAAAAACGGTGAAGGAAAACACCGTTAGGAAACCGGCATGCCAGAGAGAAATTTCACGACGGTTTGTGAAGCCAAGTCAGAGATCCTTGGGCGGCTTTAAAACTCTGACACCAGGTTAGTCACTAACCACATGTGTGGCCTTTTATTTATTGTATTTCTTCTATCTTATAAATCAGTTTTTAATTTATTCTACTGCGTATGACACTCGTGGGTTGCAGCTGAAAATCAGCGTCAGGTGATACACTTTGTGTTTCCATCTGACATTATGCTGAGCTGTTTTATAGTTTCAAGGTGTGTTTTTCTGCTAATGAATGCCAATAAACGCATTTTTCTTTCTTTCTTTCACACGAAAAGAAGAAGAATAGACTTCTACCAGAATTCTGCCACTTCGACAGAGTTATCGTCAACCTCGCAAGGGTCTTCCATACAGCAAGTGTTATTATTGCAGCGAGATCACAATAAGAGGTGAGGCATTGTTCGCGATGAGGCTTCATGTCGTCGCACATTGGCTGAACAGTGGTTTTCTAAATTCCCCAAACATTTACTTTGTTGTAACCATGCGTAGGTACGGCAAAAAAAAACTTTCATAGAGCAAAAATGTTCATGTATTCTGGAACATACTACTTTACATTTCTTTGGATAGTCAGTCAGCCTAATCACAGATTAATCCAATTATAACATTGACCTACATTATTATTATATTATGTTATTGTTGTATTGTAAGTTGTTATCAAAACCACAACTTTGCGTTGCTACACACAATATTGTATTTCCGTCTATTATTACTTTACTTGGTAATAACATGCCTCAGTCATTTCCACATTCGCACACGTACTAATAATTTACGCAATCTTCAGGAGCTTCCTGTATGAAACACAAATTTAGAATATTTAAGTCCTTCTGTTACTGCGCCGTTATACCTTACCAGTTTTCCTCAGTAACACTTCTAATTGGAGGAAAATCAGCAATTAAAGGATGATTTCCATCGAATGGCTCGCATCGCATCGGATCGGAACGGATTTTACAATCTTTAAATGATATTAAATCGTGTACACAGTATTTAAAGTCTATATTACCAAGCCGTGCACAGCAGCTTGACCGCGACACGCGATCTAAGTCGAAAGTATGCTGTGATGCGCAATCGGCTTCGTTCGCATGTCGTCGTATCCGATCGGATCCTTCCTACGTCAACTATAATCATTTTCAAAAATTAGAACACGTCAACACGGTAGGAATGAAACTATTTGACTAGGCGTAGAAACAGACACGTTCGCAAACAACGGCACGGAGCCGATCATATGCGTCGACATACTGCCGGATGCGATCGGCTGTCGCCGCATCCGTTCGTAACCCTTCAGATACGATGCGATGCGAGCAGTTTGGTGGAAATCATCCTTTATATAACAACAGATTATAGATTGTAATTGATTAAATAAGTAGTTATTAATGTAATCTACAGGAAAATTAAAGCTAAGGAATGTGACGCAAGAATTTCTGCAAAACCTGCATAGTTTTAGATGATTGGCTGCACATTTTCCGCAAATACTACCTTCGATTTACCTTATTTACTCGTTACCTTATAATTGTTTTTTTATCTTTTCATTTGCTTTATTTTTCCTCTATAATATTTATCAACTTATTTTCCTTGACGATAACACTTATATACTCAAATTGTATGTTCGTTATTTATAAGTAGATTATGCATTTTATGATATGATCTTTGTTGTTTATGTATTAAATCATGTCTTATTATTTTATTCTCGAAATATTTTTCTAATGAGGATATTGATACTTCACAACAGACGTCTTTTACGTTCTGTCGGCGATTTGGCTGGCGTTGACCCCGTATATTGCTTAAAATAACTCGCCCGTGTAGTTTACAAAAAATTGTTGGTAATTTAAGTTTAGAGGCTCCCACAGACAGGTGCGACACGACCCTGGTGGAACCATTTCTATGAAAACTTCAAGAAAATTGTTCTACCCTTTATTCGGCAACAAAAGCAAAGTATAATTTAATTTTTTTATATGAATATGCATTAATTTTGATACATATTATTTATATGACGTGTGTGCAATGAGGTCAAGGGTTTCTATGTTTTCTCTCTTAGTATTTCCTCACTCATAACGGATACGATTAAGAGCGAGGCCCCATTAGTGCGTTGCGCTGCGTTGCGTCGTCGCAGCGACGTCGCTGCGACGTTTTCCATATATTTTTTATGACATGCCCCATTAGACCGTTGCGTCATCGCGCGTGACGTTTCAACGGATCGACGGACAATAGACGAAGCGGGGGGAGGGTGATGCGCTGCGCTGTCGGAGCTCCGCTGCGACGACGGACAGTGATCCACTGTTCCGATCCATTGTGGAGACTGACTCGGTGCGTGCGTCCGTCTCTTGCGTTCCGACGTCGTGCGTCGTAGCAACGCAGGTGTGGCATACAATGCGTCGATCCATTGCGACGACGCAACGCAACGCACTAATGGGGCATCGCTCTCAGTCTCCACAATGGGTCGGAACAGTGGATCACTGTCCGTCGTCAAAGCGGAGTGCCGACAGCGCAGCGCCACTCTCCCCCCGCTTCGTCTCTTGTCAGACGATCCGTTGAAACGTCGCGCGCGACGACGCAACGGTCTAATGGGGCATGTCGTAAGAGCGGGGGCACACGATGCGTTGCGGCGGCGGTGCGGCGCCGGAGCGGTGTCGCTGCGTCGTCTTACATAGAAATATCTGTGGCATGTCACACGATGCGCTCCGGCGCCGCACCGGACTTGCAACCACCAAGACGAGGCGGGGAGGGGCGAATGCGTTGCGACGTCGGAGCGGCACCGCTCAGTTGTTTTGCGTCACAAGGAAGGACACACGCTCGCTCGTTTCGATTTTTTTTCTAAGTATTTTTGTTTATTGTGATTGAGGTTTTAAAAAATGAGTGCCACCCTAGATGTTATTGATATAGACTACCTAATTACATTAGTCCAAGAACGGGAAAACCTTTGGGATAAGTCCAATGAAGACTTTAAAAATAAAAGCATGGGAGCAAATTGCCAAAATTTTATTTCCAGACTATGATAATTTTGCTCCTGATATAAAGAACCAGATAGGTAAGTAATTATTTAATGTTTTTATGATGATCAAATCTTCTGTAACTGCCATTGTAGAGACCCTCTGTTGCTCATAAAATAGCTTGCAAATTCATCTCTAATGACATTTGCTGCTGTCATCTCTTCATCTTGAGGTTGTAATGAGTGAAATTCATCATCAGTTATTGCCAATTTATCCTTTTGCCGAAAACCATCCCGATCTGCGACAAAATTGTGTAGGACACAACATGCCTTCACAATGTCAGTAGCAAAATTATAGGACACGTCTATCGGTCTGTGAAAAATGCGCCATTTATTCACCATAATCCCAAAAGCGCATTCGACATTTATCTTCTGGCTCTGCTGAGACGATAATTGTAAATCTTTTGTTTAACATTGAGATTGTTACCTCCATATGGACGCATAATGTGGTTGCTCAATCCAAAAGCTTCGTCACCCACAAATACATACGGGGTTCGTCTATTGGAACCACACAGTGGCTGGGGATCAGGCAATGGTAGGTCATTGTTAATGAGTTTCTCATATAGTTTTGAATTTTGAAAAACAGTTGAATCGCATTCTTTACCGTATGCGCCAATGTCAATAAAAATAAATTTGTAGTTTGAGTCCTCAACAGCTAAAAGGACTATAGAGAAAAAGGCTTTGTAATTAAAAAAAAGCGAGCCACTATTAGCAGGATTACGCATGCGAATATGCTTCCCATCGAGGGCACCGATGCAGTGAGGAAAATTCGCCCTTAAATCGAAACTAGATGCAATATTTTTGAGTCTTTCTGTTGTTAGTTCGGGAATGTTGTCTTGAAGAAGATTTTTCCATATAGCACGACAAACTCTCCTAATCATATATCTAATCGTAGATTTTCCCCGTTTGAATTTGTACTCCAAACCTTGTAGTGAATTTCCACTTCCTAGATACCTGTAACAAAAACGTTTATTTAAATAATAAAATCTCATGTAATCTTAATGTTAATATTTTATTTTTAGGTAATGATATAGTGAAGAAATGGAGAAGTGTCAAAGATAACTTCTATAAATATTTAAAAAAGTTAAAAGAAGCTTCTAAATCTGGCTCAGCCGCTAAAAAACTGAAAAAATATCATTTTTACAATCAACTATTATTTTTAACAAAAGTGGCACAAAATGAGACAGACAGTAGCTTAGACGTAGCTGGAGAAACCAACACCGATTCTACAAGTGATATTGCACCGGAGTCTTCACGTTATGTTCCTATCACCCGCAAAAGAACAATGCAAGCTGATGATTTCGAAAAGGAAGCATTAAAAGCCCTTAAGGAGCCCGAAGATCGCCACTTGTCATTTTTTAAGGGTATTTTGCCATCAATTCAAGATTTCACAGACCTTCAAACTCTCACCTTCCAAAGCAAGGTGTTACAAATTATCACTGAATTGCGGTATGGCTCGATGTCCCAACAATCATCATCATTTAGGTTTGAACAAACGTCTCAACAGCCTTCATCACACGGGTATCATACAAGAAGTTACAGAAGTACATACACTCCAACAGACTTGAGCTCAGATTATAATTTATTGACATCTCCAGGTGAAACATCTCAAGACAGCGTAGAGTACGATTTTGCAAATTTGTAATTAAGATTTATCAAGATTACTATTAAGAAGATTAATAAGATTGATTATGATTATTAACATTTCCTTTTTTGATCATTTTGAAAATTAAAAAGTATTATTATTCAAAAAAAAAAAATTTCATTACTTACCTCAAAGTGATGCCCAGCATTTCTATTGGCTCCACTGGATTCCTCATGTTAGTGTACTGTTTCCGTATATGTGGTTCTAAAGATTTCAATAAACATTCGAAACTTAACACACTCATTCGAAAGAAATTGTAAAATTTCTTTTCGTCTAACAGCAACTCTTTATATTCTTGGAGAAAAAACTGTCCATCACTGTTCCTTAGTGCAATAAAAGGACAGATCCAGTATCGGCGTACGCTTCTACGTCGATTTCGGCGGTGGCGTAATAGTAGGGCCAACAATAGACGTCTTTTACGATCCATTTTCATTAACAGACTGTCCAACGGTGCTACGGCGCCGCACCGCTCGTGTGCCCACTGACACGGTGAAATCTTTGCGGTGCGGCGCCGCAACGCATCGTGTGCCCCCGCTCTAAAACATATATGGAAAACGTCGCAGCGACGACGCTGCGACGACGCAACGCAGCGCAACGGACTAATGGGGCCTCGCTCTTATGATTCCGACGATACAGTATAGGTATCTATCTACCTTGACATGTAATATGCAACGTGTTTTTTTTAAATCCCATTATCTAGGGTATTAATTTCATAAATCAACTGCCGTATAAATCCTTTTTCAAATTCTTTTTTTTATATATCCTAACTTTAAAGTATTGATGTTCGTATCTAAGTTTCATTGATAGGTAAACAACTAAATAAGTTTCATTCAAACCAATCATTTATAATAAAAGCTAAGAAAATGCGATGTTGTCATTTTTTTTTTTGTGGACAAAAATTTACAGAAATATATTGATTTACGTAAATAATCATGACTTGGTCGAATTATTTTTCTATGAAAAATACAAAACTATGCCAGTTGATTTTTTGACATGGGCTCATTAATACCATTAAGTAATGGGATTTAAAAAAAAACAAAACGTTTTATAAATGGATGATAGAAAAAAAACTTAACTAAGATGACGTTCTATACAAATGGCAAAAGATACCGTTCTATACAGTAGGGATGCAGCGAAATGATATCTACTGCGTCGTTTAAGGAGTCATTCATGTTTTTCAAAAGGTTTGTGCACGTAAGAAAGCTGTTTCCTTAAAGTAAATTGCATTAGAATTTCTCCAAGTATGACGTCATCACGTTTAACGTTAGCCGTGGGCAAAATTGCGCGCGCGACCAACGTCATAGTATAGAAGGAATTCTTATACTCGTACGTTAACCACTCACCGTTGACGTCATTAAAATGTAAATGAGTATTCATAAGATGGGTATGAGTCTGTTGATACATAGGTATGTTAGATAAATAACTATGTAATCTATAAATAGATTTTAAGTGTGAAGTATTTCTTTGCTATTATTAA
The DNA here is from genome assembly GCA_949152455.1 of Lithophane leautieri. Taxonomy (NCBI): domain Eukaryota; kingdom Metazoa; phylum Arthropoda; class Insecta; order Lepidoptera; family Noctuidae; genus Lithophane; species Lithophane leautieri. The sequence goes on along the minus strand of OX424469.1, from coordinate 4,425,627 downwards.
TATCAATGATGAAATATTCTTGAAATGGAAGTGTGGAGTGACTTGACTAGATTAAGTAAGAAAGGAGTAAGTATACAACATGTAACAAAAATACTAGTACTTTACATAATATATCGGAGCGACTGTTATTTGACCTTCACACCCCAGACTACAACAACATTTATATCCACAAGTGACAGCTGAGACCAACAGCTTGACGTGCTTTCCGAGGCACCGAGGGTTTTCAATATGTAATGGATGATCCACGAACCGACCATGGCAGGCGTTGCTTAACCTTCGACCCGTTCGGGTGGTATCATTTAGCCATAAGTCCCTCCCACTGTTGACAACAATTCTCAGTCAATTGAAACATCTGCACTGAGGTTGAAACTTTCTGATACAAAGACAAATATTTAAACAATTAATCTGCCTAGCCTTTTCCCAACTATGTTGGGGTCGGCTTCCAGTCTAACCGGATGCAACTGCGTACCAGTATTTTACATGCAGCGACTGCCTATCTGACATCAACAACCCAATAACTGGGGTAATACGATACCCCGACTGGTTGTTAGAGTTTCGGGCTTCTGACGACCTGTGACAGCCGGAACCAACGGCTTAACGTACTTTCCGAGGCACGGAGGAGTCTCTATATGTAAAGCTGGTCACCCATCCACGGACCAACCCCGGCAAGCGTAGCTTAAGCTCATGGATCGACCTGTGCGGCTATATTACTTAGTCACGAGCTTCTCCAGAAGACAAATATATAGACATTGTAGTTTTATGACGAGCAAGTGACATTCGACTTTAGGGTGGTGGCACTAGATCGCTAATACCTCATTCAAAACTATCAAAATCGTACAAACCTCACTACGTAACAAAATTCTAGAACAAGTATTTCAGTTCTTCGTCTATTGTGAGGTTGTCCAATAAAATGATACGATCTACATAAAAAAATTGAGGTGACTCTAGAAAAAATGCGACGTAGACTCAATAGAAAATCGTAAAAAAATATTCCTCGCCGCTGTTGTCGGTACCGCATCCATCCGCGTTGGTCTACGGTTCACTGTCCGTCGTACAGACTAGTTTCAAGTCTAGATAAAATATTTACTTCTACATCTTTAATAAAAAAATTCACAGATTTTGTGTATTCAGCCCGATTCTATTAGTCAAATACAGCACGTAAAGAAAATTGGTGGGGGGGCTTGGGTCACTGTCGACCGGTTTCTTCACTATTTTATATTTTGTTATTAATATACACGTAATAGAGTTCTCAAACAGTCTGTTATATGTAGATTGTTAGTAACAGTTGTAACAGAGTGTACGATTCAGTATTTCGAAAATTCTCAAAAATTCATAATTCGAAAACTATGAAAAATCACGGAACATACATGGGGGTAATTCTGAAACCCCACGACACGAGGGAACAAAATTTTTTTTGGACTTCGTCTTTTCTGCTCCCTTTTAAATAGGTAAGTATTTTCTCGTCTATTCCTGAAATATTTTTTTAAATATTATATACTATGCAAGGCAAAGGCATCCTATCTAGACTTAGCTTCTACTACTACCGAGGGCCAATTTAATTCATCACGCTATCTACTCTGACGCGGTGTGTTTTGTGACCCAATGTGTTTTTATTTTCACATGAACCTACCGCCTTTGTCAAAGGAGATAAATCGTGGTACAGGGATCATTTCCATGTGTAAGGACCTACTTAGGAGTAATTATATCATGTATAACGGCCTTAAGTGCGGCCAAGGACGAATTAAGTCACACTTCGTCGCGTGCCCATTTACGTGTTAACGTTAGCTAACACGAATTCATATGAAAATTATTTAGATTGAATTCTTGTAATTATGGAGTAGCTTTTGTGTTATGAGTAAATAGCTGCAGCCGCGTAAGTCTCGATCCCGTGGAAATATCGGAATAAAAAGTACCCTTTGTCCTATTCTAGGTCATGGTCTACCCCGGTGCCAAATTTCATCCTAATCCGTTGAGTCGTTTTAGCGTGACAGCGTAACAAACAAACTCACTTTCGCATTTCTATTATTAGTTAGGATTTAATAATTGTTGAAATTTTCCTTACTATCTATAGCACATCATTTAGTAGACGTATTTCAGGGGTAGCAAACATATCAGACGGTGGTGTCTCTCACATAACTCCGATGTCATTTCATGCAAAAGTCCAGCCGATCGATCCTGCAAAATTTCAACGTAAAAATGTCGGTGAAATGAGCTTGAAGTGCGCTGTCAGTAGTGTCAATCCCTAGCATCAAATGGAATGACAGCTCACTTCACCTAAGTTTCCACGGTGAGATTTTTACAAAATAGACCAGCTGGATGCTCATTATGAATGTTTGCAGTTCCTGATTCAATCTGAATTACTTTACTATGAGCAAAATTAAAAGGGCGAATTCGAACAAACTTTTATCCCTAGTATAAGTCTAATCCAGCGACTAAATATTAAATTTTTGACAGATTTTCTATACAAAAACTGTCAGACATCAATATTTTATTCCCCGAATAAAAGTTATCTGGCTTTGGTTAAATCGGCCTTTACAGGAATATACTTACGAATAATGTAAGTTCATTTCATCTGCCTAGCCTTTTCCCAACTATGTTTGCTCCCAGTCTCTAACCGGATGCAGCTGAATAACAGTATTTTACATGGAACAAATGCCTATGTGACCTCCACACCCAGTAACGGGGTAATACGATACCCCTTGGTAAGACTGGTTCTCAGCGGGCTTCTGACGACCGTAACGACTGTCAAAGATCCACCAATGACAGCCGGGACCAACGGTTCAACGTGCTTTCTGAGGCACGGAGGAGTCTCGATATGTAAAACATGGTCACCCATCCACGCACAAATTCCGGCAAGCGTAGTTTAACCTGATGGATCCACCCATACGGGTCTTATTATTTAGCCCCGAGCTCCTTTGCTAACGAGTTCATTTGCTGAAACTAATTAATTAAAAATTCTCGACTAAGTCCATTACGTAAGTTCGCTAAAGAGTAACTTAATTAAACTTGAGGTAGATGTTTTCAGGTGTCCAGCTATTAATTACGCTACCTTTAAACGTAGCTACAGAATTAAAATAAAGAAGATAAGTTTTTAAGAAAAAAATAAAATTGTAGGTACCCGACGAGCGCAGTTGTAATTAAAGATAATTTTTTTTTTTGTTTAAAGCCTTTTTTCGCAGAAATATGTCTTCTTTTTACTTGTAATTATTAATTCAGGATGATTTATTTTAATATTAACTTATAATTTTAATTTTAATTTGGTACATTATGCAGAAGAAACGTCGAATTGAATTGTGTGCTTGTCATTTAATGTTAAAGTAATAATAAATTAATTAATGAACATATGATAAAATAACCCTTCTTTGGCAGTCGGGTAAAAAGACTTGCATAATAATATTTTATGAATGTATAGTTCTGCAAAGAAATTCGAAGCTTTCATTCGTAGCGTCCGCAACCCACTCAAATATGTAAGTATTTACAGTTGGTTGTTTTTTGGTGACATTGTTTTATTCACAGCTACATTTTAGCTGCTTTTATAACGTTTGTTCATTCAACATGCATTTTTCGAGTTATTTCAAGGAACTAAAAACCCGGTCTTTATCGGCACTCTATAGAGCCATATCGGGTATTTAATTCTCTGTCAAGCCTACTACTTATACATAAAGCCACATGCCTCATTATTTCCATAAAAATTAGAAAATGTAATGCCGCGTAAGCCTCGATCCCTTGGGAATGTCGGGATAAAAAGTATCCTTTGTCCTATTCACGATCATGGTCTACCCCTGTGCCAAATTTATTCAAATCCGTTCAGCCGTTTTAGCGAGAAAGCGTAACAAACAATCAAACTCACTTTCGCATTTATAATATTAGTTAGGATGGTATATTAATTCAGAACGGAAGGGTTATCAGAACGAAAATACCAAGTCGAGTTTATGTCTTATACATAATCTGAAAAAATTCTTAACAATAACTAAATCCATGCATGATAATCTTAACATGAGATTTATATGAAAGGTTCATTCTCATTCACCAAAAAATATTTACAATGAATGAATGACTAACATTAATAAAAAAGCAATTTCCGCACACGGATATTTTTCCAGCGAATAAGAACATAAATATTCAATGTACTTAGAACAATGGCGACGATCCAACGTGTCTAAGCATATTTTGTGAAGGGTTAAACATTGTAAGCAAGGGTTGGACACTACCTAGTATATTTTAGTGGGAAGATTTTGTTCCTACGTCTAGCTTAAGGCAAAGAAAATATTTAATAAATAGATGTTGATGATCACATTTTTTTTAAATAATTGTGACTCTTTTTAACTCTCTTGCCTTTTCTCAGAGTTAGCCGCAGTAACTAAGCTATGATACCCCGACCAAATGGGTTTAGAACTATTACTTAGATGCTAAGTATTAAAAAAAAAATACCCTAAGATAGAAATTATTTGAGGTTCACAAAAATAAAGTCGTGTTCTACGCGCGCCTCAAAGAGATGTCAGCACAATTGGCGAGATCCGCTAGGACCGATGCCTGCCAGGGCTGCGGGAAAGTCCGAAAGGGACACCGGGGCCCTTGACAACAGGCAACTGAAGGAACACGGGTGGGTTTTAGTCAGTATAAGTCTGACACGCCCTCCCGCTCCGCCCAGAGCGGGAGAAGTAATTTGATGATTACCATTCCCAAAAAAAAAAACCACCACCACATACAGCAGTATTATTTTTATCTTACTTCGTGGGGAAAGAGATAGAGCTATACGTCCTGTAGAGTTTCATCTCTTTCCTACACTGAGGTAATATTAAAATAATACTGCTGGAAGCGGTGGTGGTAGGCCCCGTGGTCCTTCCACGAACTGTGAAAAACAGAAAGGCAAACCACATTATAGAATCCATCCTTTTCCCAACCTAAACAAAACAGTGAATGGACCTGAAAAAATAAACGAAAAATGTTTATGGTACTTGTAATATCCAATCCTGACAGGGTAACCTTAGGGCTAATGTAACGTTTTGTACGTTATAAGACTTATAATATTATGTACCTATGTAAATATTTACTAAGGACTGAGAGCTTTATAGCGTGACTCAACTCGACTGCTGGGGAGTTTGTTGCGCCACTTCTTCTTTCCAGCTAAAGCACTAAGAAGTGGTGAATGGTGGGCGTTTTGGGGGACTGTCTCAAGTAATTTTGACGTTCGAAAAGTGCTGATTTGATTTGACTTGATTACTTTTGTTCATGGAAACTTCAACGGTTTTCAGTGCAAAAAGAAAAAACTTACAAAAAAAAAGGTTGAGTACCTATATGCATGTAGTACGGCCGCCCTTCACCACCGATATACCTATGTACTTACTTAAACGACGAACAAGAGGAAACTCTTAGATAGGTACAGATCCGCCAGAAAACCCAAAACCGCTACGTATCACGAAGGATAATTGACATTACCATAATTGGCTTTTCCAATTAGTCTTACATAAACTTCAAGCCCTATTTTGATTCTCGGTTTATCCCCTAGGAATACATGAAACTTACTACTTTAGGTACTAATTAAACAAGCTAGTCACAATGAAGCCTACTTTTCACTCTGTGTATTCCTTTACTAAGCAAAATTCTGAAAAATGTATAAAACTTTGTTTTGTTTTACTAACTGACTTGCTTATTATTCATCGCTTGTTCTTGATTTAATTTGCTTAAGGCCAATTGCTAATTATCACAACAAATTATAGGGAGAAAAAAAAATGTTTTTAAGTCATCAGCACCTATACTCCATTTGAAATGAGATTTAAACAAACCTGTTTAGAGTCCGTTCAACCGATTTTGACTTCTATACTGTAGGTATAAGTATGGCGCCTGCCAGGGTTGCGGGAAAGTCCGAAAGGGATACCGGGACCTTGGCAACAGGCAACTGACGGAACACGGGTGGGTTTTAGTCAGTAAAAGTCTGACACGCCCTTCCGCTCCGCCCAGAGCGGGAGAAGACATTTGATGATTTCCCAAAATCAAAAAAAAAAAGATATAAGTATGGCATTAAAAGCAAAAAGGTTACACAATACCAACTGTCTACTGCAGCTGCCATTTGTCATGCCACCAACGCAATAGAAGTCAAAATCGGTTGAACGGACTGTAAAAATAGCTTTATTAAAACGTTTAATCTTATTTCAAATGGAGTATAATTTCGAAACACTTTCAATCACAATCCGAGGGTTTTAAAGTTAATTCCTAATACATTATTACTCCATAGGTTTGAAAAATTTGTTGGCTCAGCTACGTAAATTAGCTTGCTTGTTTTACCCAAAACTAGAACTAACTATGGCAAAAAAATGCTTACTTTTTAAGACAACTTTATAATAGAATACCCTCTTGTTTAAGAAATCTACCCTCGTTCAATGAATTTTGAACTCAACTTAGTCAGTATAAAGTATGTTAACTAACAAAGGCATTCCCGTTATCCCGCAATAGTAATAGCGTCCAAATATATGCTAAAACAAAATTTGTACACTCAAAATCATTAATATATGTAGTAAAATATTTACAAAAAATATTAAATTGATACGGAAAAGAAACACTCTGTACACGCACACTTGTCAAGTGTCTTTTTACGTTGAAATACTTTTTTTTTTAATGTATTTTATTTTTGCCTTTATAGACTCTATACTTTTGCAGGTAAACGGCAGCGCCTGTATAATTCATCATCATCTGCCTAGCCCTTTTCCAACTATGATGGGGTCAGAATAGAATATATTTTATTGTAAAACATGAGTGTACACATCAAATAATGTGCGAGGTCTTAAAATAACAGGTAGATCTGCATGTTTTGCCATTTATGCCGTACAAAACAACATAACTTTTGGTTTAGAATAAACCATAAAAAACAAAATTTGAATTTACACTACATACTATGAGATATACTAAATCCTAATGCTCAGCTTCCACTCTAACCGGATACAGCAACATACTGTATAATTACGGATCGATTACTTTTGGCGAAATAAAAGCATTGGATGGATATCTAGTTTGTAACTGATGACGACGAACGACGAACGAGGAGCTCGTGGCTAAGTAATAACAGCCGCACGGGTCGATTCATCAGGTTAAGCTACGCTTGCCGGGGTGGTCTGTGGATGGGTCACCATCTTTACATATCGAGACTCCTCCGTGCCTCGGAAAGCACGTTAAGCCGTTGGTCCCGGCTGTCATTTGTGGATCTTTGACAGTCGTTACGGGTCGTCAGAAGCCCGAAAGTCTGACAACCAGTCTTGTCAAGGTCGTATTATCCAGTTACTGGGTTGTGGAGGTCAGATAGGCAGTCGCTCCATGTAAAATACTGGTATTCAGCTGCATCCGGTTAGACTGGAAGCCGACCCCAACATGATTGGGAAAAGGCTAGGCAGATGATGAACTGATGACGACGAACATTGTGTGATTTATGTATGTTTTGGTATTGTTCTCAAGTAAGTGATATGTGTATGTCTTATTGAGAATAAAATTTCTTTAAACCCCAACCTAAATAACGCTATATATACGTGGCAAAGTGAAAGAAATTGCGATCAGTTATCATTTTATGTGTGTGTGCAATCCCGCTGGTAATTTAAAGTCTAACATCCTACTAATATTATAAATGTGAAAGTTTGTGTGTTTGTGTGTTTGGATGTTTGTTACTCAATCACACAAAAACGGCTTAATGGATTTGGATGAAATTTGGCAAGCAGATAGTTTATGACCTGGATTAACATATAGAATACTTTTTATCCCGATATTCCCACGGGATCGAGACTTACGCGGGTGAAACCGCGGGGTGCAGCTAGTAAGATATAAGTGCCTCGACCAAAACACATTGTTGTTAATTAGAAATTCCTTGACGAATTAAAAGACGCGTTATCTAGGCGTGCACTATCAGGGTTGATAGTGCACGCCCAGAAACTGCTTCTTTTCTGACTGTCAAATATTTTCACTTCAAAATCGAGCCTTTTTCTAAGGCCGCTTGTACACGCTAAGAAAGTCTGCTGCAGATAGAACCAATTCATCATATACACGACAAGAATTTGCGTACCTAGGTATGAAATCCCAACCTAACAAAGGAATGGTCTATGTGCACTTAAGAGCACGCAGGTCGGGCGTGGTGCGAACGTGACTTTCATTTTACCCTGTTCTAAGGAAATTCCTGTAGGTACACTTTGTTTTCATAACAATCATTAAGGTCAACAACTACTATAATAATAACAAGAAAATAATTAAGTAGTTTGTAATTCATATTATGACATAACTTCACGCCTGTATTTCGAAAAGGGTTAGGCAGAGGTGTACCTATAGTATACCCACATTTCGCCTGGTAGTAAGGGGCGAGCCCATTGCCATCAATCGAGCACAAATTCAAACTCCGGGCTGCTAGTGAGAAATTCCAGATGGTAAACCCAATAACAGTTTGACAGACCCGGGAATCGAGCCCGGGACCTCATGATCAGCAGTAGCACTTGAGACCAACGAGGCAGAATCTTGTTATTATCTGAAATACCAAGGATGTGTATCATCGACTTTTAGTGATAACTTTGTGTCGTACCATTGTAACACCATGTCGTGTGGTGACATTACACAGTGTACTTATGCATTTTAAAATCTACTGAAAAGTGAAATCAAGAAAGAAAACATACTTTAACATTAATATGATAAAATAATATACACTGGATAAACTTCATAAACTAAATTAACTAAAAAACGAAATTAAAAGAATAGTTAGTCTTTTAATTTAGTTTTTACTATACACAAAAGGACACTTAGGCGTCGAAGTATTCGTCCGCATCGCTGCCATCTGGAAACGTGCCCAGAAGACTGGCAGAATTGAGTTTATTTAATGTTCTTATGTTTAAAATCATTCAAAAAAATAAACAGCGATCTAAAGTTTGGTATAGACACAAAAAAAAAACCCTATTCTACCATTTCTGTAAAATTTTCTTTGTGTTAACTAAACTAGACCATTTTTTGTTGTAGTGTACCAAATAAATATCGTAAAAGAATGCTGGTTCTATATTCATTTGATCAAAATCAACCTTTAGAATGCATGTTTGTGGTGTGTAGTTTTTTCCTTTAGTAAAAGGTCATAAATGTCATTGGAACAAAGTACGAGTAGGTAATCTATGAATTGCTACTCGCTTTTATTTATAATCGTTGTATCAATTGACTTTAGGTATACTCGTACCTTACCGTATCATGTCGGTAAATATTCCAATCAAGTCCCTTAATGGAAGTACCTATAATTACACAATTAAAGAGCAAAGGTAATCAGGCGGTGATAATTTACGCCCAGGCTTACCGACCTCGTTATGATTTTGTATGAATAAATCATGAGAAAATGTTTTTGTTTTCGCATTTATACAGCTATAATTACTCATTATGATTTAGCTATTTTCCCCCCCTTTGCCACACCATAGCCTTGACCGCTACCGTAGCCAAGGGTAGGTGGGTTATTAGCTATTCTGTGCATGATATTTTTTTAATAATTAAAACGTTACATTAATTATGCATTGAACTATATTGAAGTAAAGTACCTACACCTTACAAAAGTATCGTATGCTCACAATGTAATTTTCATTTATCAATCCAATTTAATACTATATCCTAAACTTTGGCATATTTATTCATGTAACATGTATACGGTAACATAGTAATGTAACGTAATACATTACAATATAATTTTAATTACACTTCAAACGTGTCACGAATTGTAATACAAAACTAATTTCCTCTTATCTCGATAATAAAGGGAACCTTTGATAGTGAGGATGTTCCTTGATTACTTGTTTCAAGTTATTTTGATACATACAGTCTCTCTCTGAGAGAGAGCGGACCATAATCCACCATGCGAGCCCAGAGGCTCTACATAAAGAGACATTATATCAGCGATAACGATGACGAAAAAAGTAAAAAAATTAAAGTAATAACTTTAATTTGTCTGTCTGTGGTGTCTTGTTTATATCTTTTTAGTCGTAGTTGGGTTTTAGTTTTTATTAATTTAATTTTTTTTTAATTCTTTTGGGTTTATAATATACATATTTTTGAAATGTGCTCATTAAGCCCTTTCATTTGATACCCAACATGGTACGATTAAACAATTTTTTTTTTAAGTTCGTGACTTTATGTCCTCTAGTGGGCGCCGTTTTTAATTTAATGTGACGTCACATAGCTTTTAACCAACGAACGTCCAAGACGCTTCCAACGATACCTCATTTGTCAAATTGTGATGAGTGGTTTAGAAGATAGGAGGGAACAGATGAACATACTTACATACATATATACATACCGGTCAAAATCAGAACCCTCCTTTTTTCTTCGCCGTAGTCGGGTAAAAATGCATTTCGATGCAGCGTTTCGATAGCTTATGCTATCGAAAAGCTTAGGTCAATCTTGTTGAAAGTCGATGGAGAAATACAACCGCTTTCGAAGCGATTGTCACTTGTCTTGCCCTCTATGCGATTTGTAGATGTCAAATGGCTTCGAATTTAATCAAAATTCGTTCCTAATAATGTTTTTCCTTCAAAACGGTGACCATACAGGCGCGACATGTCGCGCGACGCGACGCCGCCGGTATTGTTCTGCCGTGAAGTTTCTCAGAATTTTTTTTGTTAAAAGTCGCGTCGCGCGACATGTCGCCAGTATGTAGGAGCCTTAAGAGTATTTTAGAACTATAATAAATCCAAGCATCGAAATTAACAACAAAGTGACTTTTCAAACAAACTAAATAGTAGTAATGGACCGACTAATGGGTTTTGCTAATCTATGATTAGCTGAAGTGACTAGAATATTGTATATATTTGAGTGAATTTTCGTATCCAGACTGGGAACGGCATTAGATGTACGCGGTTTAATTTTTATCCTATTTTTCTCTCCACTATATTTTTCTACACAATTTTTATTTAGAGTAACACAAAAAAGGCCGATATACAAAAAAGGAGCAGCGATATTAATCCGTACAGTACAACTCTTTTTAGGGTTCCGTACCCAAAGGGTAAAACGGGACCCTATTATTAAGACTCCGCTGTCCGTCCGTCAGTACGTCCGTTCGTCCGTCTGTCACAAGGCTGTATCTCATGAACCGTGATAGTTAGACAGTTGAAATTTTCACAGATGATGTATTTCTGTTGCCGCTATAACAACAAATACTAAAAAACAAAATAAAATAAATATTTAAGGGGGCTCCCACTCCCAACAAATGTATTTTTTGCGGTTTTTATAGATTAATGGTACAGAACCCTTCGTGCGCGAGTCCGACTCGCACTTGGTCGGTTTTTTATTAATTTATCTTACTCAGCCTTTTTTTCTTTAGGCGATATTTTTCCCGACCAAAGTAACGATTTATTACTTACTAGATAAATTAATCAATTATTCTTCGTAAGATAACTACGAAAATGAATGTCTAACGTTTTTCATAAAAAAACATTAGACATGTAAATAATTATAAACATAATTATTGACTGCCTCGTTGATCTAGTGGTCGCAAACGCTACTGCTGAGCATAAGGTCTTAGGTTCGATTCCCGGGTCGGGCAAAGTGTTATTGGGTTTTTCTATCTGAAATATCTCAATAGCAGCGCGGTGTCTGGATTTGTGCCCGGTTGATGGCAATAGGCTCGTTCCCGATTACATGGGACTTAAACATAACTGGCGAAATGTGGGTGTACTATAGGTACACCTCTGCCTTACCCTTCGGGAAATACAAACGTGATGTTATGTATAATTATGATAATTGAGTTAAAAACTACGAAGCAAACATGTTTTTACATATTTCTCAAATCACAGTCGAACCGTAAAATAATTAAGTTTATCAATAAGTCCTACGTCATCACGATGTTCGTGACGGCAATGACTTTATGATCATCACTATAACGTATTGAAACTATATTGTATGACGGTAACTATTTGCGCAACTCAATTACGTCATTATCAAAAAAGCGTCATAATTGATATGTTGTTCCTATCTAGTTTTTTATACCAGTAGGTTCAACCATCATAATCATCTCATCACGTTTTTTGTGACGTCACGTGTCGTAATGACGCATGACGTGTTAAATAAAACTAATTTTTATACGTCAAAGTCAAAATGACGTATTGAAACTTTTTGACGGTTCTTGCGTCACACTTTTCGATAAACGTTTACCTCCTAATTTACGTAAATAGGTACGTTTTATAGATACATGAGATGGAAATAATCTTATATTCTTCCTTCGTCCGACTATAACGGTTCATATAAAAAGGGCTATCCTTTTATCCTACGTCATTGTGGTGTTAATGACGTCAGAATGATCGTTTTGATAAATTAATAAAACTTTCTAAACTGCACCTTGTACGTCATAGAATACAGTTGACTGAGTTTAGGTGCCTAATGGAAATTCCTCTAAAGGGCAGATTTTCCTTCGTCAGCCAAGATAGTCATTAGTCATCGCCCCCTGGTCATTGGCCCTTTCTGTTTCTGTCGTAAAAGGACACGCGGCACTTGACTACGTGTTTCTTTATGAAAGTGCCCATAATGATCCCAATAAAATATTGTTGAAATAGGATGATTTCGACAATATTTTATTGGGATCTTCACCGTATATAAGGAATATCGCATCTGTCGGCGGGATCCTTTAATCTACCTATATTGTCTGTCAATTATCCAGGGATCCAGATTTGTCATACAAAATCTGTCAAAAACTCACAATTGATTTGTAAATTTGTATATTTGGCCCCCAAATCGATAATTTCTCACATATCGAGAGCGCGTTTAAAATGCACATGCGTTACAGAATCCAATATACATACTCCCGGTTACGGTGATTTGTACAGTCAGGCAGAAAATCGATATTTTAAAATAAGTTATTACGAATTTAATTTTGTTTTCCAAAGATTTTGATTTTTTAATCATAATTATCTACAACGCCATCTCAATTATGATACCTGTAACCTACCTAGCCTAAGTTCAATAGTTTTTTAAATTGTCTGGACTAAAAAGACAAGCGTTCCTTGATAAGATAATGACACACGTCGGATCTGATGGCAAAAGAAAAGTTTTCTATCTCACTCTTGCACATCACAATAGTCTAGTAGAACATAAAAGGCAATTTCGGCGATTCTGATTTCTGCTTATATGAATAAGTATTTAAATAAATAAAAATAGACTTTACTGCAGAACAAGTTCTAGCATTCAATTTTATTTACAATAGTAATATTTATTACATTTTTTTATAAAAATATGTAATATTATTAAATAAATAATAAATTAGAAAAATCTTCAATATTTTAAGAGGTCGATACTTTCATACCGACGCCGAGTAGACACCACTTTTTTAGGAGTTTTGACGACGTAGTATCTGGTATTATTATTCGGGTTGAGTTGACACGGGCCCAGTTGACACGGGCCCAGTTGTCACTGACCCAATATTTCATACTCGATATGAAACGAGTGAAGAGGGTCGGCACCGTTGATTGGTCCTGTTCCGCCTGGATGAAACGCGTCATAAAATATTTCTGAACTGAATGTAGGAACTACACTGATCAAGTGCGATGGTTAATATGCCACTTATAGGTAAATACAGCCTTATATGTCGTCGTCAGATTGTATGATTCGTCAATAGACAAACGGCGCCGTCCGTTTGCAAACGCTCGCTGGTTTGTGAAATGCCGAAGAAAAATTGATGATTCTTCTAATCGTATTCATTTTGCCAAGAGTCGTTTGTTAGATTATACCTACATAGCGTACAATAGAAGAGCAATAAGCAGGCTGAAGTGGCAATGGGCGGGAATTGGTAAACGTAAGGTAGGGCGCCCTCAGGTTAAATGACGTAACGCAGGGGGTTGCTCTTCACAGTAGATGAGAGTAGCTCATAATACAATAAAATGGCATGCTATTGGAAAAGCTAACGTCCTGCTTTACACTGTTGCTGTTGATGAGTAGTAAAAAGTATGATCGATAATAATTTATTCTTTATACAGGAATCAAATAATCGAATACCAAACTCTCGATTCAGGTTGTACACAGCTCGGAGTAATCATATGTCATTTCAATCATAGTAAAATGAACAAGGCTCTAAATGTGGTGTTGGAGTAGAATGCTTGGGGAATCATGGACAGAATTCCACACAAACGTCTCCATACTCCAAGAACTCGGCATCAAGCAGCGTCTAAAAGCACAAGTACAGTCTCGAATACTGAAGTTCTTTGGTCATGTCTCTAGGCGGAATAATGACTCCATAGAGCGTCTAGTGGTGCAGGGCAGAGTGGAAGGTAATAGGCCACGCGGGAGGTCACCGATGAGGTGGACCGATCAAATGAAATCCGTGGTTGGAGGCCCTGTAAATGAATGCGCCAGACTGTCATGTAACAGAACCAGATGGAGAGAGATCGTGACGCGGGCAACGACTACACCTGCGATTGGACAAAATTAATCGTGACCACGACCGCTCTGCCAAGAGCCAAGCGAAAAAAAGAAGAAAATTAACAAAGTATAAATTAGGGACCTTTTATTGACCTTTCTCACCTGGATGAAACACGCACATGCAAATACTAGGAATTGGCCCAAATGTCCCGGATGAATATAAATAAAATATGGACGTGAACTGAAATTAAAATAGAAGTCAAATAAAACTATGTGTACGGTATCTATTTTCTACTTCAGGGTCTTCCTAAACCTACGCAAAATACGTGTTTCGAATATTCTACAGGGACTCAATTTTGATCACATATGTTTGCTTTTAAAGTTGAGTCTAGCGCATGTGTATAAATTATTTATAGTTAGTTTCGTGGGTGTTGAAACTAGATTTGATACCAAATGGGTCAAAGACTCAGAGCCAGGGTGCTTCAATTTACTGGTCTTCACAAAGGGTAAAATGGGACTCTATTACTAAGGCTATGTCCGTCTGTCTGTCCGTTTGTCCGCGGCTTAACTAAGAGACTATTGGTACTAGAAAGCTGTAATTTGGTATGGGTATACGTATAAATTACGCCGACAAAGTGGTAAAAAAAAACGTACAATATAATTTTTTTAGGGTACCTCCCCTACTCTTAAAGTGGGGATGGCTTTTATTTTCTCGTCGATCCCATGTTGTGAGATATCGTTGGAAAGGTCGTTTAAAAATAATGTGAGTTTTTGACAGCCATTTTTGGATTCAGGGATCCGTTTGCGAAATATACACCAGCAATAACAGAGCAGTTAGCTTTAAAGTGCAAATTTTTGTTAGAGTCAAGTGTGTCCCCCCCTGCCAGCTAAATGGTTGGTTTTGGATATGTGAAAAAATTCACGGCAGTAGTATATATAACGAAATTAAAAGGAAAACTATCACGCCTACGTAGGCTCCACAAGTTACCGAGTAATAAACGACCAACATAAATTTGCAGTTGGAAACACATGTTCTGTATGGGAGAACATGTTAAGTTTGTTCTTGGGGCATAAATTCATCCTAACTACGGAATCCTCCATTGTGCGTGGTCCGACACGCACTTGGCCGGTATTTTTCATGTTCAAGTCAACCAGTTATCTGTTCGATCATATAGCTGCTATTGCTAACAGTACAGCAATATGATACGAATGTGAGTTCTAATAAAATAAAGACCTCACTGTACCATATTTCATACAAATAAGGATTTTATTATTATTACAATAACGTCGAAATTCTGTCATTTGTGGATCTTTGACAGTCGTTACGGGTCGTCAGAAGCCCGAAAGTCTGACAACCAGTCTTACCAAGGGGTATCGTATTACCCGGTTACTGGGTTGTGGAGGTCAGATAGGCAGTCGCTTCATGTAAAATACTGATATTCAGCTGCATCTGGTTAGACTGGAAGCCGACCCCAACGTAGTTGGGAAAAGGCTAGGCAGATGATGAATAACGTCGAAATTCCAAAAAATCTACCAATCGTATTGCTACGGGCAGTGAGTTCTAAGTTTAGCTACTCGTAACTTGTAGTGGTTTTGGGCTGAACCTTATTGCAGAGTAAAAACTAATCCAAATGAAGTTACGACTTTCCCTACTCTCAGGTGAATAAAGTAAAATAAAACACTGCAAAGACCATAAACAAACCGACTTTACGTTCATCCAGTGACGTCACGCCAAGATTAAGGAAACGAGGGGAGACGACTTTTCATTTACGAAAAGGGAACAGCGCAGTAAATAAAAATCTCAGATAATTAGAAACGCAATTATCAGATTTTCATTACGTCTGCATTTTAGGACCGTATTTTTATTTGTACAGATAAAAGAAGGCTAGTGACAGGTCAAACGTCTTCAGTATTCGAGGTGCCAACGGAATGTCTGGAATCCTCATTAAGACCTCGCAATGCCCGTCGCCTTAGTTTAGATTTTATTAACTTTTCTTTCATTCTTTGTTTCGTGATATTGTAATTTAGATTGAAAATGTATTTGTCACGGCGCGGCGGCGCTTAAAGATTTTCTTTGTAATTTATTCGGGGGTAAAAGCAATTTGTAATTAAAAATTTCATTGGTGAAGGGTTTTTTCTGAATTGCTTCCAATATCTAATTTAGATTAAAGAAACTATTTGTGTTCTCGTTTATTACAATTTGTAGCCATTTAGAATTGAATCTGTATAATCTAAACTTATAATATTATTATAAGTAAACAGAAAAGTTTTGATTTTTTTGTATGTTTTTTTGTGACGCTTTCACACTAAAACGGGTGAACGGATTTGAATGAAACTTGGCACATGGGTAGACCATGACCTAGTTTAGGACATAGGATACTTTTTATCCCGATATTCCCACGGGATCGAGACCTTATGCGGGTGAAACCGTGTGGCGCAGCTAGTAATTAATAAATGTAACTTCTCTGTGGAACCAAAACAGCTAACTAAGAAAAAAATTGAAGTCGTTTGACAACTTCTTCAAAAAGATTTCAGTTTTACCCAATTTTAATGGCCATTCACGTATCTCCACCAAAAATGAAACGCAAAAATATTAAGCGCGTAACTGGTTGTAACCGAGTATCATAAATTCAATCTGTATGATAAACGTTTTCTTTTTCAGGCACAAGATAACTTCCCGGTTACTTATCGTTCAGACGATTGTGCTTGAAACGTAATACATTACCGGTTTTTAAAAGATAACAATAGATTTCGTGTTTCTGAGTGGGAAATGGATGTGAATTAATAGTCATGTTTACAGAGGTGGGTTTGGTTTTGGTGATTATATTCTCTGTTCAATCAATCAACTCAGCCAATCGCAGTCCACTGTTGGACATACACACACAACGCCCTGTCCTGCGCCTTCTGCATCAAGTCTGTCCCAGCCAAATTTTTAACGTCGTCGGTCCATTTAGCTGGGAACTATTCCCTGTTATGTCCTTCTTCTTTTAGTGTGGTTAGTGACTAACCAGGTGTCGGAATTTTAAAGAAATATCTCTTTGGCATGCCGGTTTCCTCACGATGTTTTCCTTCACTGTTTTCAAAGCAAGTGATATTTATACAAAACGTACATGAATCCGAAAAGTCAGAGGTGCGTGGCTTGGGTTTGAACTCGAGACCTATGACTTGGCAGTCCGACGGTCAAACCACTAGGCTATCACTGCTTCGGCTGTTATGTCCTGTAAATCTATGGTTGTCGTCACGTAGCGACGTGTTCAATTTGCGATCCAGTCAGTCTGATAAGGACCCAAAAGAACGCTGAGCGACAGTGCAGGGGATGTGTCTGCGCACATATTTGCACAGTACTAGGCTATTGTTTTATAATTTAAATGTAATTTTTTTATTGTAGAATCATAATAGGTACTCTTCTAGCTGCTTAATACTTTGAAATAGGCTGAAATCGATAAATCGGTCAGTGCGCAGGTAAACGGCCAGCGTTCTTTTTACGTAACCGGGGCCAGTAATACAAAATGATCAATTAATACGTTCAATAAACAGTACATTGTATTGCTATAAATATAGCATGGTTGAATTAATACTTTATTTAAAAAAAACTACCAAGTTTAGTAACAATCGTTTTTATTTTGTTTTAAGCTTATCAGCAGATAACGAATAAAAATCGGACAAGTGCTACCTATTACGGTTCATGTGACAAACAGACGGACGGCTTAGTAATAGGATTCTCTTTGGCACCCTTCGAATACAGAACCCCAAAAAGCGTGCCTAATCTACAAGAATCACAAAAACAAATTACTTAATCCAACCCAATAATTAGTCTTACATTTTTCGACATTATTTCTTGACCTTACAAAACGGCTACAAAAATTACTCAGTAATATGCTTATCACCACATCATATTAGCCATTACTTCTAGTAATATTTAAGTACCTATTAAAACGATTCAGTCTAGTAAAAGCCTGAAATATCACAAAATACCCGACTCCGGCACCTCACTACCGATTCTGTTTAAGGTTACACTAGTCGACGGGCCGGTTCGAACTTGTTGGTGCGCGTAATATGCATCCTATTTAGTATAATTATTTATTTATTTAGTTTTATTTATTCAGTATTTATTTATCTAGTTTTAATTTATTTATTTAGTGACATAGACGATGATTTACAACGAAAACGAGAGCACGTATTTCATGAACAACCTTGGGGCGTATGGATATTATGGAAAAATTACTGGATGTTTCTACTCTAAATAAAATTATTTGAACTTTTAAATGAATGACCTATCCTGTACGGTTTCTATTTTGCCATTTGCTTACTAGATAAGTTATTTATTTACGCCTAAAATGAGTTAAAATTAGTGTTGAAATATGGAAGTTTCGACGCTCATTACTTCCAAATCGATATTTTTTTCCAATTCTGCTTCCATACAGGGCTAGATAGCGACAAGACAATTTTTTTTTGTTTTTAGTTTTGAACGTACACTGTAAAATAGACGAGTAATCACCATACTACATTTTTATGGAAGAATGACCGACTAGCGTAATCTTAATGCCAAGGACTTATTAAACACGCGCTAAGAATTTGATAAGTAATAAATTAACGTCGTTCTTGTATTAAACTTAACTTTTTTGTTTGGGTACTTGAACCGTAAGCCGTTTAAAATATTTAAGAAAATCTTTCATTTTCAGCGGTGTTTTGATATTACGCTTTCAAATAACGTTCTCCATTACGGAGAAATCCAAGCTTAGGGCCTTCTGTAACTTTCCTTTGCCCAATCTTGGTCAATGCTTCTAAGGCCGAGATCTATATAATATGTTACTTAGCACGTAGTTTGGCTAAGTCTTATTCCTGTCAAACTACAAGATAGAGATGGTAACAGTCTTAGTAAAAGCGCGAGCTAAGAAACGTTTATAGATCTTGGACTAAACGGGAGCTAGACACGTCTGTGAAAACCACTAATAGTGTTTAGGTTCTAAACTCAGGCATTGCTCCTGCTCCGCAAGGAAACAAAGATTTTGAAGGGTTAATTGTTGAACGGCTTTACTACTGCAGCAAGAATTAATTCAAAAGATAAAACTCTAGTTCTTAGTCGGAGTGTCAAAATGACACGATTCAAAGATTCATTACTCTCAGAAACTAGAAGAGACTCAGAAACTTTAGTATTTAAATTCGTAAACTTTTACACCGCTAATAAATTCAGAGAGTCTGGGTCTTCCACAGTATTAAATTGACGGATGACAAAAGATGTTAAATGGTAGAAAGTTGGAAAAGTTTCACTGTTTGACAAGAAAATTAGGCAACTTTTCAAACTGTCATATGTGAGTATTCGAAATCTATTTTATTTAGACAGTTGTTTTAGTATGAAAGCTGATAGAAATTGTGGGTATCACCTACACATGTAGCATGAGTGCCATAGAAACGGGTTTTGTCGACGGATGAATAGACAAAATGACAGATTGTGATTGTTATCTGTCATTTTGTCTATTCTGCCGTCGACAAAAACTGTTTCTATTGGCGGCCATGCTACGCATGCAGCAAGCCTCCCACTTCGAGGCCGATCCTAAAGATAGAAATGCTGTAATTTTATAGACATAAACATTTCTTAGACATTTCTTGTGATACAGGAACTCCTAATAAAAGAGCCAGGGATAGAAAGACGTTTGTATCTGAAGTAAAAAAAAAGTAAGTTTCCCTTCAAATTAATTTTCTTATATTATGTCAGAAATACGTCACTAAATTAACTAATCGGGGCACCAGCGCCGCCTAGCGGCGCTCGACAGAGTCTACAACATGACTTTATAGCAGAGTTTATCGGTGGCGTTCAAGCAGTGTACACGGAAACTGACGCGCGTTCCGTATAGTTATGCCGTGTACCTACATTGTGTGAATTGCTAGTGTGATTAATTTGATAGTAAATTATAATTTGATTTAAACTGCAAACGGTTTTTCTATTGCGCAATAATCAATACGACCCATAGCACGCCCACAGTAGTTATAATATGGCTGATAATAGGTAACGAAAGAGAAACATACCCTCTCCGTCATATGAAACTTAATGTATTTGAAAACATTCTCAGTCACAATACAACATACTTTTATGTTACTTGTAAATCAAAAAACAAATCAACTCGAAATAATAAGTAGCAAATTAGTCGACCCG
Organism: Lithophane leautieri; assembly: GCA_949152455.1. NCBI lineage: Eukaryota > Metazoa > Arthropoda > Insecta > Lepidoptera > Noctuidae > Lithophane > Lithophane leautieri. The sequence continues at coordinate 4,405,136 of OX424469.1, read as the reverse complement.
AAAATAATGTTACGAGGAAAAACCTTTCGTGATACAATCCCAAATCTCAATAGTACCTACTACAGATAAGCTCCAATGAGCAGACAAATTAACGTTTTCATAAGATCTACTACACTAATTCCATTAGTAATGTTGTCTCGCAGTTCAACAAAAACCTACAAATGAAAGAAGAAAATACATCTTACTTGTTAGTACTTGAGATAAAATCGTATTCACAAATCGGACATTGCCGGACACTGAGTATAATTACTATAGCGGTCATGTTATTTGTGACGTAGGTATTAGTGCTGAATGCCTTTCATTCAACGCTGCGCAGTTCTCGCCTATAAATAGGTCCTGAAATGAGCAATGTGTAATTGTTTACGAGAATGCGATTCTTCGGTGTGATTGGCCTGGTTTATTTTGAACTTGTTAAAATATTCTGATATTTTTTTAGATTCCAAAAATCTCTTGTTCGAAATCCCACACGACTCGCCACAACAATCGATGATATTAGTTGATTATTCTAGAACAATAGTCCCATACCTCAGTACCAATAGATGGAAACTTTCAAAGGCTTTTAGCAACCTCACAAAAGGGAAGATGAAAAGAATTATGTTTATTTATTGATTTATTTATTATTCACAAAATCCACAGCTCTTTGAAATGTTATCCTAAACGTACCAATGGTTGAGTTTTGTTTTGTGTTCGATAAACCCATCGCCACTGCTACAATCACATTAGATTATGCCCCCCATTTCAGTTATTCTTGGCCTGGCTTATTATGAAGGAACTTGTAAAAAGCTTCAGGTATTTTTCCAAGAGGTCATTTTGGTAGTATTTTTTTGCAAAGAACAACATAAATACAAATATTAAAAAGTTCTTTATCCAAAATGCATATTATTTTACAATAACAACCCGTATGTCAGTAGAAATATGTATTCAAAAGTACACCTGTTTAGCAAACTCTCACGTATCTTTAGAAACGGAAGATGAAATGAATCGCAACTGCTACAACAACATGAGATTATAAATATCCAATACCTAAGTTATTCATGAATTATCCCATAGACCACATTAACTGTCGGATATGTCGGATCTATCTTCTAATGGACAATTATTGTTACTAGAATATTCGCCAAACTAGATATTACACAAAATAGATTGATACAGACAGTCGGCTCAAACAACGAGCAAAAACGGACGCACACTTAAGCCTCGGTCACTCACGGCGATTACTCGCTGTGATTGTATTTGCTGCGAATAATACCGCATCGCTTTGATTTTTTTGTCACACCAGCACCAACAGTATTCTGTGTGGGCGCAGATCTGTGGGATTCCCCGATGCAGCTCCACGCTGAATTTTAATTTAATTATTAATTTGTTAGTTAATTGATTCAGGCGTGACTTTGCGGAAATCCATTATAAAATACAATAGACATAGATATATTTAGTAACCTATTCCGCTTAACTAAAACACGTCGTGTTCTGGTTTGCAATTGGTCAATCGTCATCCTGAGGATGCCTCGTTGAGAGGTGAAACACGTGTCGATTTCTTACAGGGTTTTTTATGACTCTTGATGAATAGTTAAGCGGAATAGGTTACTAAATATATCTACATACGTCTTTTGTATTTTATTAATCTGTGTCTACTCACTAACACTAGACGTTGAGTAAAATTATTACTAACCCTATGTACTCTGTCTGAAATAAAAGTATTCTATTCTTATACTCGCAACTACAATTCGCTGCCTGGCTGTCATTCACAGCGAGTACTGCACGAGAAATTCGACAGTTTTCGGCTATGTACACAGGCGCGCACACAGCAAAATGGCTACTCACAGCGAGTACCCTCATACATAGCGAATTTTCGCGGCGAGTGCGCATTCGCAAAGAGAACAACCGACTTCCAAAAAAAAACTACTTTAATTTCGAAAGTCGGTGTCTTTGCTTTTCAGTTTTCGTTTTTTGCCACCGACTTCCGTAATAAAAGTTATTTTTCACTATTTAGTGGTTTTTTTTGGAAGTGGTTTTTTTTTTTTTGTAAAACGTTTTTTTTTTTTCGCTTTTTTGTTGTGAAAACTACCACCTGCTATGTAAATAACAGTGACGGAGTCATATAGAGAACATCGTCTACATAATATATTAGTGTACGCGTCTATGTATGCGTGCGCCTGTTTACGCTTGTTGTACAAAGCTGACTTTCTGTTCCAAACTATTAGATAACTAAATTGGGACCAACAACGAACTTATGCAGACAAATTTAATATTCACAGATGGTTAAACAAAGTGGGAATGATTTAGAGAAATCTAGTTCGATTTAGATGAATATTGTTTGAACTTTTGACGATCGCGTTGGAAATTCAAGAATTAGACAAAAAAAATTAAAAGTTAGATTGTTCTAAGGTTTATAGACCAATTTTAATTAAAGCTGTTTGAAGGTAAAATATACCCCCGCCCGGCGCCTAAAGCCGTAAAAGTGCGTTCGTTAATTAATCTATGAATTTATTAGTCCGCTCGGGACAAGTGCCTTTCTGTCGCACCAATAGAACGTCTTTTTAACCGCCTACAAAAAAGAGAAGGTTTATAATATGTTCGTAGGTATACATATTTTTTTAAATGTATGTTCATAGATATTTTCGTCAATTATGGAAAGATTTTTTTTTAAATCTTTTAGCTAAGGAAGCCTCCCATAGAAGGTATATTAACTTTGATTGGGTAGTTTTTTAGTTAGCATCGATCGATAATACGTATTTAGTCCATTTTTGTATATTGATGATGTTATATAATACTTCCTGATACTATTGCTGACGTATCAAGTAGTGATATACGAATTAGTGACAAAAAAACGACCACCTCCAAAAAAACACTAAAAGTGAAAAATAATTTTAATTTCGGAAGTCGGTGGCAAAAATCCAGAATACAAATCCAAAGACACCGACTTCCGAAATTGAAGTACTTTTTCACTTTGTAGTGTTTTTTTTTATTTACTATTTTATGAAGGAATCTTAGCAAGTGACAAGCACCTAAGTCCGTTGCTATGAAAAAAATACTCACAAAAAAACATAAAAGGGTATTTATTAATTAGGTGTAGAAAGAAGAAACATCATTATGAAACACTAGCTGTGCCCCGCGGTTTCACCCGCGTAGGTCTCGATCCCGTTGGAATATAGGGATAAAACGTATTCTATGTTCTACTCCATACGAAACTACCTTGGTCATGGTCTACCCGATTGGCCATCCTCTCCTCTCTAGAGTAGGGAACGTCGCGGCGGCGCCGGCGTCGAACGGTTCGCGTATTGCATTTCATGATAACTTCGAAATTAAATGTCCGATTCGAATGAATTAAAAAGTATTTTACTGCTACATAAATACCCTTAATGGTAAAACTATTTATTTGAATAAGAATTAATATTATGTTGATAAAACTCCTTCGCTAATAATGCATTAATTTCGAACAAAGATTACCATAAAAACAGGTTATAGTGAGTCTTAAAAGATAGACATAATATGCTGTCGTTGACTTTTTTTTAAAACTTTTATAGAGGAACAATTCCATCATACATCATATTTGCGTAACCTAAACTGTTTACGCAGCGCACGCAACGGAAGCTCTCAAAAAGGAATATTTTTTCCCGTTTTTGCAACAAATTTCATTTATGCTCCGCTCATATTGGTCGTAGCGTGATGTTATATAGCCTATAACCTTCCTCAATAAATGGACTATCCGACACAAAAATAATTTTTCAATTCCAACCAGTAGAAGTTTCTCAATGGCAAAGCCGTCTAGCCAAAACAGACCTTAGTGCAGTAAAAACTAGATATTAATTTATTGTTAGCTATGACAATGAAATAAATAAAAGGAAACTTACTTACTATGAAGTAGTTATCGCAATAAGAAAGCGGAATACTATTTTCGTGACATAATTATTTTTTATTACAGAATACAGTATTAGTGTTTGCCTAATGATCGAGAATAGAAATCATATCTGCGAGGTTTTAGGTAAAACAATATGACAAATAAAATGACTAAGCTACGCTTAAAACGAAAAAAATAGTAGTAAATTAATACAGGACTTATTATTTCTTAAATAGAGGCTTATTGTTTATAGAAAATGAAGGAGCTCGTGGCTAAGTAATAATGGCCGCACCGAGTCGATCCATCTGGTTAAGCACGCTTACCGGGGTTGGTCGGTGGATAGGTGACCATCTTTACATATCGAGACTCCTCTGTGCCTCGGAAAGCACGTTAAACTGTTGGTCCCGGCTGTCATTTGTGGATCTTTGACAGTCGTTACGGGTCGTCAGAAGCCCGAAAGTCAGCCTGTCAGCCTCTTTATTGATTTGTGGTTCTAGTAGGCCTTATACTTTGAAAAGCTGTAACTATTTTATAATAACTTGGTGCATTCACTTACCTGCATTTTGTATAATGAAAAATAAAAATTATGTTCTCGTATACAATTTCCACGACCATGGAAAGTTCTTCCATAAGTTTTAAAAACTACAACTTAATTCTGCAACTTTCCATAACTTGGGTCCTGCCAAGTTTTAAAACTGTAAATAAAGTAGCTATGCATCGCAATATGAAAAGAGGACAGGCGTTGCTGGATAAACCCGTTAGTTTATCGTCCAACATAGTAGCTAATAAAAAATAGAAAGAGCACTCTTTCTTTCTTTCACTCTTATAGTTTCTAACGAGCAATATTATCGTGGACTTCCATACTTCCACGACCGTGTCCATTAAATGTATGGAAATACGAGCACGTTATAACGTCATCGTGTACGGAAAAAAAATCGTCTTCATAAACCATACATCTTACTTCTCTGTGTTATCGCGATCGTGACGCCGAATATTGCCTCATTAGAAATTACATAAGCGCATAGAAAGATAAAATTCTGAAAAAAAAAAAAAACTTTACTTTGAGTGACGCACACAGGAGAGTTTGCTATAGGTAGGCATTTTAACAAACCAACACTTTAACTTTAATTACATAAGTTCCGCAAACACTTTCCTGACAGGTTAATATTCTTACCAGCAACGGCAACAGCTAAATGTTTTCATAATTAATATTATGATTCGTACGGATAAGAGAAACGAAGTTAGTACTTGGACATCGGTTTTACTCGGGGCTTTTACATGGCGTTTTGTTATGCGCCGTCCACACGCCGTACATTCACTGTAAACGCAACTAGATCCGCTTTTTAAAAGCAGTAAACGGCATAGACGTGCCGACGAAGTATGTAAAACGCCGTCTGTATCTGCCCTTATTGTTTTTTCTTCTTATTACTCATCTCATTTTTGTTTTTTTTTTACCCGACTACGGCGAATAAAAACGGAGGGTTATGATTTTGACCGGTATGTATGTATGTATGTATGTATGTAAGTATGTTCATCTGTTCCCTCCTATCATCTAAACCACTCATCACAATTTGACAAATGAGGTATCGTTGGAAGCGTCTTGATCGTCCGCTGGTTACAGGCTAGGTGACGTCACATTTAAAAAAAATTGTTTAATCGTACCATGTTGTCGGAGTCACACGTAATTAGTTCGATTTATGCCCTAACACGTGTGACTTTGGATTTTTAATTTGTCTGTCTGTGGTGTCTTGTTTACACCTTTTTTGTCGTAGTTGGGTTTTAGTTTTTATTAATTTAATTTTTTATCAGTCGTTTTCTACGTCGATTCGAATAGAATATATTGCTTTGCTTTAAAACATGCGAACTCAGATCATCTTGAACATTTCAGCCGAAAGACGTCCACTGCTGGACTTAGGCCTGGACCAATCACCACCATTTCGACCCGTTCTGTGCTTTCCGCATCCAGCGGATTCGTGCGGCCTGCAGCCTATAAAGATATTAATCTCTACTAACTTAACTTTCCTTATAGTTAAATGATTCAGGCGTGACTTTGCGAAAATCTAATAGAAAATACAATAGACGTAGATATATTATTTAGTAACCTATTCTGCTTAACTATTACTACTATGGAGCTTAATTATTACTACTATAGAGTCATAAAAAAAACCCTGTATGAAATCGACACTTGTTTCAGCTCCCAACGAGGCATCCTCAGGATGACGATTGACCAGTCGCGAATCCGCCTCATTAAGCATAAATTAAATCATTTCTAACTGATTACTCAATTAACTTACGGCAATCTGCTCTGTTATGTAATATTGATTGCAATGCTAATAAGACAATTAGAGTAAACATCGACTATTTGTCTAATACCGTAGATAATAATACAAACGTTCAAACTTAATTACATGAAGCGACAATTAATCTTAGATTAAGTTGATGTCAACAACAGTAATCAACGCATCATTACTAAGACTTAACTACAATTAATGGTAATTTGCCGAGTAGTTGTTACCAGAATCCAGGCATATAATTATCTTTGACGGATATACCTACTGACAATAATAGACCTTGACCTTGGTCATATTTATTTTTTAAATATCGCAGCATTATGCTGAGATAGGAGCCTTTTTGACCTCACACAGGTCGTTTTTTTTTTTTTTGTTCGTTTATTTGAAAAAATATATTTAGTTTGTTAGTTTTAATGCTCCTTTTTTACCCGACTACGGCGATGCAAAAAAGAGGATTATGATTACTGTTTGTATAACCTGTGCTTGTCCCAAATTAAATATGTTTCTTTCTTTCTTTGATTTTAGTTTCAGCAAACTTAATACATTTTCTTAAAAGGAGGTAATGGTAGAGCTCTTCGTGAAGAAGGTCGTCCAGGGAGGTACTATCACTCCTGCACTATTTTTACCGGCAAGCAGCGTTTCTGTGTTCCAGTCTTCTATATACAGGGTTATTGGTTATACGTCGGCCATCCGTTATGGGGATGTAGGAGAGGTCATTTGCAAATAAATGACCCCTGATGACCCTATCATTGCCATCGTCAACCATTTTCGAGTAATTTGACATATTAATATATTTTAAAATGTGTGAAATAAAAATATAAAATGCCAATCAATCAATCTGCCTAGCCTTTTCCCAACTATGTTGGGGTCGGCTTCTAGGCTAACCGGATGCAGCTGAATACCAGTATTTGACATGGAGCGACTGCCTATCTGACTTCCACAACCAACCAAAAATATAAAATGCCAAATTATTCGAAAGATATTGTCATTTGCGGAGAAGTCAAAAGTTCTCATTTGATTGTAAATGACCTCTCTTACAACCCCTTATTGGATTGCCGACATAACCAATAACCCTGTAGTAGTTTAATAGTATAGGTACCACTGTATGTAAACCATTAACATGCACTTTTGAATTGCCAAGGACTCGGTCAGTCAGAAATATAAAGCTTGTTGCCCATTCCGAAGCGTAGTAGGTACTGTAAGTAGTTTGTATGCGAGGCGCAACCTCGCGTGGTACAGGCTGGCTAGAGGGCAGCCGTGTGTTTTGAACGTTCCAACAATTTAGTTGAAAATAGAATAGGAAGATATTCAGAGACGGCCTGAGGCTGGATGACGGGTGATATAATATAAAATGTATTCTTGATTTTCATTAATTAATATAATTAGTTAAACTATCAAGTGTTTTACTCGATCCGGTGCCGTAGACTCTCTCGGAGTCTACAGTACCTACGGTACTTATGGAGAAGAACGGGCAAGAAACTTGCTTGTTTTAAGTTCCAATTCTATGTTATAACATGTATGTCTCACCGTGCGTTTGTACTGGCGAAACATTCGAGACAAAACATGTTTAAATCTCTAGTTCCTGTCAAAAATTGTATGGAACATTGACAGGAACTAGAGATTTAAACATGTTTTGTCTCGAATGTTTCGCCAGTGCAAACGCACGGTTACCCACATCTCGATATACTAAAACAATGATAATGAAAAAACCATTTTCTTATCTTTTACGCAACAAAATTTCTAGCTTCTTTTTATCGCAAAACAAAGTGCTAAAGTAAGACTTTGACAAAGTATTGTATTTCTTGAAGCGAAAGGTGATAACACCCTATTCGGAAAGTTACGGTATTTTATGTCTCTATATCGCGGTATCGCCTGGCTTTCCTCCGTTTTTTTCGCTTGCCTTTTTTTTTGTCTTTCTATTAGAAGTTAAACAAGAATAAATGTGTTCCGTATACGTCTTTTTGACTTAATTAAAGAATAAGTTAAATTGCAAACGATGACATCACGAGGTGGATTGAAAGAAGGGTATGTAGACTATTATATTCGACTCTTCACGTGACCAGAGGGCTGGCCTATTTTTAGCCTAAAGAATCAGTATTGCCATTCAACGTGGCAATGCTGCCAGCCTTGTGGGCACTTTTCCCATTGACAGCGATGTGGATGAATTTTTTGATGCCCAAATAGCTCTTCCCCTTTATTTTTTTATATTTTTATATTTGTACATACTATACATATTTCTTTCTAAGTATAATTATGTAAGTTCTTAGAATTTATATATTATGTAGGTATATTTTATTGAACACAAATTACGAAGTAAGAGAAATGAATAGAAAAAATGCAATGAGTCTTTTTTTTATTTATAAAAACGTAAGAATACGATTTAAACCGAAGCAGTAAGTATTTTTTTTTACACCTTTGCCCCAAACAGAGGCTTAGGTTTTTTTTTTGTTTTTTTCATCACGTAAATTAATAACTTTACAAAACGTTCCAATTCTATGATAGTACTTAAATGACTTTCTGCCAAATTGGATATCGTATTTTCCTTATTCTTTCTTCTATCGTTATAATCTGTTCAAATTACATCTAAGTAAGTTTATTTTAGACTAGCTGCACCCCGTGATTTCACCCGCGTAACTCTCGATCCAGTGGGAATCTCGGAATACAAAGTATCCTATATCCTATTCCAGGTCATGGTCTACCTATGTGCCAAATTTCATGCAAATCCGTTCAGCCGTTTTAGCGTGAAAGCGTAACAATCAAACAAATTCACTTTCGCATTTATAATATTAGTTTGGATAGTTAGGAATTATTTTTACACGCAACAGTAAAGTTTATCAAAACTCAAACTACCTAACAAACAGCTAAAATGTGTCGCGTCAGTATTCAAACTCCATAAATATCTGTCTAACTTCTGAGTATTTGCATCCCATCTTGTGAAATATGACGAGGTTACGCTTTGAATAGTTGATTTACGTGTAACACCTACGTTACTGTCTAGTTACGCAGGTGTAACGTAATGTGAAATTATTCATGCGAATCATTTAAATAAACGAGGTTTTGATTTCTAGGAAACTTATATACGTAGAACCACCACTAACGTCTTCTTGTCACACAGTCTTCTTCTTCTCTTCGGTGGTGATGGTCACGGCAAACAATTCATTCGTCCAAACCAATAATGAGTTCAATAAACAAATAAATTGATAATATATGTGTAAACATGCATTTTTTAAACAATTATAATGATAAAGTTAACATTATTATAATTGTAAAAAAAAAGATAAATTGCTTTTGATATAACTGTTTCCTATATTGTTTCATAATAAACTGTGGTTTTTATTTGTTATTTTGTATGTTTGTAACTTGATCATTATTTTAAGTACCTACTTAGTCTTTATCTAAATAAGCTACAATAGACGTAGATATATTTAGTAACCTATTCCGCTTAACTATTCTTCAAGAGTCATAAAAAACCCTGTAAGAAATCGACACGTGTTTCACCTCTCAACGAGGCATCCTCAGGATGACGATTGACCAATTGCAAACCAGAACACGACGTGTTGCCACACCGAGCGCTGGTCGCAGAATCCAGCAGCAGAGTTAACTATCTAAATAAGCATTTTAAATCTAAATTTTCATTGTTTCTAACACATAAAATACTTGTTTTTAGTGCTATCTAATTTATATTTTTGGAAGTCGCCTCTTTGGCTTATAGGCCTCCCCCAATCATTTCCATTGTTCTTTGTCTTTTGCTTGTCTCATCCATTCCGATTCACATCTTTGCTTGAATTTGTCGTCCCAGCCAGCCAGCCAGCTTCTTTTGTTCTTTACATACTTATTTTGTTTTATTTTGCGGGCTTGGAAGGCGGTGTTTTTGTTTCAGTGGATCTATCATTAATATTATTACTAGTACCTAATCCTAAGTATAATCCATACTAATATTATAAATTCAAAAGTAACTCTGTCTGTCTGTATGTTACCTTTTCACGCCTAAACCACTGAACGGATTTTAATATAATTTAGCAAGGAGATAGATGGCATACCACGCGGGCGAAGCCGCGGGCCCAGGGGATCGAGACCTACGCTGGAGGCAGCTAGTATTATTATAATTTGCCGGTTTTGGTCTAACTCCTCCACGATGACCAATCGGCTTGGAGGGGGTAGTGGAGTGGGGCTTACTGGTATCTTCAGCATCGTGACTTGTTGTGGCCAGGGTTGGGTTTAAAAAAGTTCACCCTCTATTACATGGGACTGAAAACATAGCTGGCAAAATGAGGGTGTACTTAATGTGGGTACAGCTCTGAATAACCCTTTGGGGCAACAAGGCGTGATGTTATGTGTTGTGTATAACTAAGCCAATGTTTTAATGATACTCAAAGCAAATATCTGCCTACAAGTAAAGGCTCGTACATACTGGCGCGACTTAAAAAACTGATAAATGATAATTTTTTTTTTCTGTAAGTAGGTTTGTCCAAACACTTTTACACGTCAATCACATTTTTAAAACTAGATGAGGTCGGCGTTTCCTATCTGAAGAAAGGCCGAAACAAACTCGGAGGTCGCAGTCTCATTTAAAGTCCAGACATAATCTTGGTCAGATCATGTGAAGACCATGTAGATTGGGGTCTGAAATGGTCTTTTGAGGAAAGAACCACACAGATTGAGTGGACCTGACTCAGTGCACGCATTTGTCAGTAATCGTGCAGCTCAACTCAGAATTTAAGGAGCTCAACGATTTGAAGAACAATACCAAAGAAAGGACATTTGGGTAGGCCGCATAAATTATAAAAACTGCCAGACCGTAATATGGAAAAATCACTACATATTATAAAACAAAGTCCTCCGCCGCGTCAAACTGTCTGTCTGTTCGCGATAAACTCAAAAACTACTGCACCGATTTTCATGCTGTTTTCACCAATGGATAGAGTGGTTCTCGAGGAAGATTTTAGTATAATTATAATAACCGACATCCACACGGGGGAAGCCGCTGGCATCAGCTAGTAAATTACAATAAAGAAAAGAAAAGAATGATCCACATTGTCTTCACATTCACAATAATTAAAATAATCTAATACTTTACAAAGTAAATATTCATTGTATATTCATGTCATTATATATTGATGTGCTACCACATTATCTTCCTTCGTGATTTATAACCACCATTACTCCTAGTTCCTACGCTTGATGCTCCATTTAACTAGAGACTTTGATTCTGGATCACAAATGAAGACTTAATTTCCGGACATGTTCGATTGTGACATACAACGTGTAACGGAATAAACGCAAGAGCTCATACACCCCAATTAGAATATTAAATTATAAGACTAAAATAATATCTGTACCTAATTTAATTAAATTAAACCTAATTATTTTTTATAAAATAGACGTCCTGACTAAACATGAAACGAGGATATCTATGAGCGTATTAAAATTTGGTTATGCATTTAAATAGACTTTATATAAAGGCTTAAATGATATATTTTATTACCTTGTTATGACGCAGTGGTTCTAATTTCAGTTAAATAAAAGATTTTTTTATGAAAAATTAACATATATAAATAATGACGGAAATCGATTCAGAAGCCGATTCTGAGCAAACTACTTTCAGGTCTTGCGCTTATTCTGTTACACGTTGTATGTGATGGTTACTGTATCTTGTACCTAACACTAACGAAGATTTATCTTTAACCGACTTCTAAACGGAAAAGGTTCTCAATTTGACGATTTTTTTTGTTGTGTTTGTTAGGCGATTACTCCGCCAAATATGAATTGATTTTGATGTTTATTTTTTTGTTTGGTATGTCATGTTTCATAGGTAGTCCCATATAAATTTTATTAAATTTGCTTGCGTAGTTTTTGAGTTAGCTTCAATATTACGTATTTTTCCCACTTAGCGTTTATGGATGATGTTTTAAGGTCCCGTTCGCGTCACTGTCATTTACATAGCAGGTACAAATTTGTGCAGGGTAGGTACAACAACTAAAAAGTGAAAAATTTTGGAAGACGGTTGTATTTTTTTCTAAAAAGTTTTTTAGGGAATAAGTTACCAAAGTACGAAACAAGTTACCAAGCAAAGGACCGTACCAAAGTACGAAAAAAATTATAAGAAATGTATAATAAGTATAAGAACGATGATCTTGCGGCATATTTTCAGCAATACCTAATCTACTACATCTCAGTTGTGAAGCGAATATATACTACCAGTTTTTTTTTTTTGCGAATTGCCAGCCATTTATTAGGCACTTACATAAAAACTTACATGGGTAATTACCCGCATCCATTTCTATACATTATTAAACACAATCGACCATTAATCACACACTTAACCCTTGCCTTTTATCATGTCTCATAACGTCATTAGTAACGAACTCTCCATCCACACATAAAGAGAGTACCTACCGAGAGTAATATCACAGAACATCACAAAATCTTCTTTACAGTTTTAAAGCGCTTTGCGTTGCTACATTAAACACAAGCTCACATTACTCCGCAGTAAGCTAGCGATTTATAAACTTAATGTTACGCCCTGCCTTGACCAAACGTTGTAAACAAAGCATCTCGAATACAGCAGCTTTAGCGCTAACCGCAATATAAGCGTCTGGCAAAACTAATCTAGCGCCAGTATTAGTTCGTACATTAGGGTCTGGGATAATTTATGAGGTTATATTCATAAAATATTATGTGTTACTACTGATATAAGTTCTGTCGGAGTAAAGAAAGAAAATACGTTTATTTGCGGCAAACGTGACGCTAAGAAAATACGAATACGCGATAAATAACAAATTGGGGGAAAATATGCGTCACATTTACGCAAAACGGCCATCGCTCAGCTTAAGGCCGCGACCCTATGCGGGACAGAGCCCCAGCGCTGGTTTTCAGTGACAGCCGGCGTTGACGTCATGACGTCAATCGGTGCAGCATATAGTAAAATAACAATAACAACAAAAGAAATAAAAGATAATATTTATACAATAAAACCTAATTATTTTGCCAAGCATTTTGTTCTAAATGAGTACGTGTCATACCCACATTGATGGCTTAATAATTAGAAATTGATAAGATGTGAGCATTATCATGGGTTTTTTTATAACTTCGACATTCAAAAACTGGTATTCTGAATCTCAACCATGACGTATTCATTTTTTGTTCATGACCTAACTTGTTTGAATAGAAGAACGTCGTATTTGTGTGTAAAACTGCCGAGTAGTTGATAAATACGCAAATGCGGCAAGAGCATTCAGAAATCCTATGTCCAAACCTAGAACATTATCCTTAACTAAACAGGACCCTATGCGCAGAAGGACTACGCAAAAATTAAGCACCCGGAGTGTGACATTACTTACCGCACTTGAGAGCTTGCCTGACACCAGATGCCGTCTTCCCAAGCCCTCAAACTTTGTTGTGTACAGTCACGGACTTTAATTGTTAAGCCACTTTCAAACTTTAAAATTTTGCTGTTCCATATATTCACGAGATTACACGATTAAACATGAACTCAAATCGCAAGCTCGTAAACAAGATGACAAATTTCTAGTAATCGGTAATAGTCTTATCCATAGAGGTTGACTAATAAGTTCTCAATTATCCAATCTATTTGATACTGACCTCCTTTGAATCAGAGCTCATTAACTAGATATTTCTGAAAACTTAACCGAAAACAATTTTCGAATTTATCGAAATGAGTCATTATTAAAATTTCTCCGTACGCTAACATTACTATGGCTACGCTAAACCAATCGTCGCTAGGTTACGGTTGCTAGACCTGCAATTGGTTGACTTTGGGTAGTCACTCTGTTGTCAAGTTAGTAGTTCTGGCTCTCAGGCTAGCCAACCGGTAAAGATATTAAATATAATTTACTTCTTATTTAATACGAAGACACGTCCGTGTCTGGATGTACGAGTATAACCGACTAAGCCCAATTTGCATTACACGGCTAAAATACGAACAGTGCCAAGTGGATCATCAATTAAAGTCCGTGACTGTACATTTAACTTAAAACGTAATCCTCACTAAATTTAATAAAACACATTATAATAACGAAGGAATTCTCTGAACGCAAATGTAAAAGTTGTTTTAAGCTTTCGTACGTTTTATGTGCTATGTCGGAGTTGGTTTATAGATTCTAATCATAAGTGGTTGGGTAATTCTTTGAATGGTTTTCAATATTATGACGATGGTCTGATTTAGCCATACATGGCTAGAGAGTGCGGTGCTACTAAAACTTGATACCTTTATGATATATGCTAGAGTCCGTGCCACCAATCAAGCGGAACATTGCGGAACGACTTTAAAAAAAATGCAATTTGGTGCAATGACGTGGACACTAGCACCGCGCCGCGTCTAACGGACTTGAGTGGTGGCGCGGTCTCTAAGTGAAAATTGGATTCCATGTTTTCGAGAACTAGCCTTATAGTAGGGACCCGTTTTAGACCAAAGTTAATAAACTGACTAACATAAAAAAAATTACTTCAAAATTATTAAACTAAATTCTAATCATCGGTGAAGAAACTCATAACAGGATACATATTGTAAACAGTAACGGAATGGAACCATAAAAGTAAACAGCTAACATTTCTAAAACATCGCAAATAAAGGTCCATTGAACCAACAAAGGAAGATATCTAAATAAAAATATGAATGTGATTCCATAGCGGAAAAAACACAAAGTTTCAGAACCGAGAGTAATCAACGTGAATGGAGTCTGTAGGCTCATCAATATTTAGTAAGTGAGAGTAAGTAAGAGGAAATAGGGTCGGTCTTTTCTCCATACAAAAAGTCATAATTCGAGGTTCGGCTCTCATATATTTCTTCCTCCAATATTGGACCAATTTGAACGATATTTTATAAATTGAATAAGAAGGATACTTACTGTGCACCTATTTTTTTTTTCATGAATAGTTGTCAAATATGTACAATAAGGCTTCTGATGACAGCGATGTAAACAGGTAATTTTGAGCATTTTCTGAGCGTTCTAGTTCTTCTACAGATAATGTACCATCAAAACGGAAAACATAGGGCATAGAACTACTTGATATTTATTTTACTATAAAAAATCATTTCTCTAATCATTACTCTAAATAAACCAGAGATAAAACGGGCGAGAGCGTTTGTATGGAGAAGGGACGACCCTATTTCCTCTTAAGGACTTACACAACCTCAAATTGCCTAGCATGATCCTCCATTAAATATAATGATTGATGCTAGTTCCTATGTTTGACGAAAACACGATTACATAAAATTTTCTAGATAGAAAAAAAATCCAAAGTTACCTCTAAACCGAACTATAAACCATTGGTATTCAAAAATACGTCGTAGCTTTTCCCCTGAACTATCTGAACTGAGTCATATGGAATTATGGACTATAAAATGATTACAGAATTGTCATATCCTTAAATTAGCTTGCTTAGGTAAGGGCCTACCCAACCTCAAGTTGCTTAGCATGATCCTCCGTTATGCCGAAAATACTGCAGCATTAATTTTTAAATAAATATAATGTTAAAGTTGAAGATTGCTGATAGGTTCTATGTTTAACGAAAACACGATTGCATAAAATTCCAAAGTTACCTCTAAACCGACCTATAAACTGCTGGTATTAAAAAAAATCTTCAAATTAGATCATGAAACTTTGCATAATAACTGAACTAACTATAAAACAGGTCTTATGTTTTTTTAATTTTTTTATTACCTTTATTTTCACTGTAAAAAGCAATTACCTAAACTATTCGGGGCTTGGAGCCGCCAGCACCCCATTCCGTCTCGCTCTAACTCAGGCCGCGAGTAGTGGCCGTGAGCTGATCGAAAACATTGCACACCAGACGATCATTGCGTCATCAGGAAAATGGGCATCCACGTCCATCCGAGCGATTTGAAATGGACAACATGGACGTGTGGCAAACAAAAATATTGAAATGAATAGCCACTCCGCCTTTGGGTTTAGAAAACAAATAAAAATTGATTGAAATTTCCATTCCATGGTCCAACACGACTATGGATTGAAAGATATTGTTTTACTGGTTTTTTTTATTAAACTTCGTGAGAAAACTGACATGTCCTAGAACCAATATTCCGAAGACACATGTGAGTGACATCTTCTAACCCGCAGTGTGGGTCGAGAAGTGAATGTTGGCCCACTTCCTCTTACAAAGAGGATGCCTATGTCCCAGCAGAGGCAGTTTTTTTTTTTTTTACTATTTTATTTTATTTATTTGGGATAATAAACGGTTACAAATTACAGTTTTACACAAAATTTTTGCTACAGAGTGATTAAATGTATAATATAGGCTGATGATGATTGCTCTTTCCTTAATCTGTGGAATTTATTGTAAACGTAATTGCTGCGACATTTAGTCTTGGTATCGTATAAAAATTAAAGTAATAAAAACTAAAACCCAACTACGACAAAAAAGCCAATCAACTAAAAAGGTGTAAACAGGACACCACAGACAGACAAATAAAAAATTCGGAGTCACACGTGTTAAACAGAGAACATAAGTCAAACAGATTACGTGTGACTCCGGATTTTTTATTTGTCTGTCTGTGATGTCTTGTTTATATATATTTAGTATTTAGTTTTTAATATATGTCGGAGGAAGCTATGAGTTGGGTTGATTATTGTTTGTATGTAGAACGCAGAATATTATTTGTTTACATTGTAATTACTTTTAAAATTCTTAATTTAATTTAAGTTGATTTGTTAAATGTTTCTATATTTTAAAAGCCTTATTAATCTAATAAAAGTTATGAATATTGTAATTCACGTAACGACCAATCAGAGCAGAGCACGTGACTCGAGCGGGGCCGAGGCGCCATCTTTTACTTTAGGGAGGTTGACAGTTTTTGACACATTCTTTTTTGGGTGATGGCGTCGGATCGATTTGGATCGTTGAGTTGAGAGTGGTAAAAAAGTAGAGTTAAAGTAAGATCGGTGCCCTGAACCCGCTGCTCGGTATTAACTGTTAAATTATTGTCGCGACGTTATTGTGAAGTGACGAAATATTATTTAAATCTAAATTAAAGTACGAAGCAGTGATAATTGTGTTTTGTGTTCGCATTTTACCCTAATAACGCCCACTAAGCCGGCAACCACTGATGACGATGTCAACGAGAACAATGTTTCTCCAACATATATATATTTTTGAAATGTGCTAATAAGCCTTTTCATTTTTTTTTACTTTATGTCCTCTAGAGGGTGCTATTTAATGTGACGTCACATAGCCTATAACCAGCGGACGATCAAGACGCTTCCAACGATACCTCATTTGTCAAATTTTGATGAGTCGTTTAGAAGATATGAGGGAACAGATGAACATACATACATCATACATACATACCGGTCAAAATCTTAACCCTCCTTTTTGCTTTGCTGTAGGTGGGTAAAAATATAGCTCAGTGAACAATAAAATAATTGGACAGAAATCCGTTCTCATCACTTTGCCCAGAGAACAAAGAAATAAAACAATAATTTTCTTAAGGTCCGAACGATAAATAATGGCCTTTCTTTAGGAAAAGTACTTCCTGATATAATAGGCCCGATAAGCTTATTGTAACTTCATAAGCAGTAGCTAGGCTGTATCCGCAATTTATTCCTCTGCGATTGCGCTCTTCATATTTCCTAGTCAACAAAAACATTAATTTCAAGATGGAGTAAAAAGTTAATATTATGTCCATTTCGCTACAACACTATTAAATTCAGACTCAAACAAACTTCAATAATAATATTTTTATTTCTTCCACATTTTGAGCAGTGTACACACGGCTACACATCAAACTATACATTTCCATTATATGCTGATCTCGCATTGTATAAGATTTCCGTACAATGCGAGGTCAGCTTATACAGGAAATGTGTAGCTTGATGTGTAGCCGTGTGTACTTTCACTTAAAACTTAGTCATCAGTCTAACCAGATGCAGCTGAATATCAGTATTTTACATGGAGTGACTGCCTATCTGACCTCCACAACCCAGTAACTGGGTAAAACGATACCCCTTGGCAAGACTGGTTGTCAGACTTTCGGGCTTCTGACGACCCGTAACGACTGTCAAAGATCTACAAATGACAGCTGGGACCAACGGCAACGGCTTAACGTGCTTTCCGAGGCACGGTGTGTAAAGATGGTCACCCCTCCACGGACCAACCCCGGTAAGGGTAGCTTTAGCTGATAGATCAACCCGTGCGGCTGTTATTACTTAGCCACGAGCTCACTTAAAACTGAGTGCAAAACGCATTTCCCATTTCCAAGCATCCGTTGAGTACTTGGGTCGGTCCTTTGTTATGAAGAGATTTGGACTATCGTGGTCTTTTTGTACTCAAAATCTGTGTAATACAGGCCGGATCCTGGCGACAGACGACACCTACGTCACTTGTCAAATTTATTCTGTAGACGTAATGTATTCGATGTTGTTATAGCGCCCTCACATGACACAAATAAATTTTTATTACGCATATATTTACCAGCATAAAACATTACTCGACAATTGCCTACGCTCTGACTGGAGCCAAACAGTATCCTAGCACTATAACTGGAATCATGTCTCGCTTTTTTATATCACTTTATTAACCTCAGAAACGAATAACATTTTATCTGCCCGTTATTTTTATGAAGATTTTCTCGAGCTTTCGAAGATATCTAGCTATAGAGACCAACCGTTGCTTTTATCCATTTAAATCCTTACCAAACAAACCTGAAAAGCGAGAATTTTGCAAAACCACGAGAACAGCAATTCCGAAACTGTAAAATAGTGCTACCATAAATCATCGCGGTCTAACTTCAACTTTTTTTAAAGGAGACAGAACGTGTTAACATGTTAAATAAAATGTCATTATTACTACACGAAGTGCACTTCTTACTTGCGAAGTGTATTCACAAAATGGCAAACTAAAAGCTGCTTTATTAATGACTTACACAAGGATATGTGAAGATGAGAGATAATGAGAGTTTCCTTAGAGTTTCTTCGAGAAGCTAGAAGGTGTCGCGCCGCGCTGGAAACTAGAAGACTAGTACCACTTTACATGATAATTAAAGTCATTTTGTGAGCTGAAAGTTAGTTTTGTAACAGCTATAGGATATTAAACTTTTGCTTCAACATTTTGCAAACTGTATGATGTTATTTTGTTCAAATTTCTAGGTATCATTACAGTGTTTCTTTACTAATTACTTCTGAAATAATATAAAGAAAATACAAAACTTAGCAAAGATTTGAGCTTAACGATTTTATAAATAAAAATCAAAAGTCATTTATTCAAACTAGGCTCCGAATCAGCACTTTTTGAACGTCCAAATTACAGACAGTCCCCCAAAATGCCCACCCTTCACCACTTCATAGTGCTTTAGCTGAGAAGAAGAAGTGGTGCAACAAACTCCCCAGAAGCACAGCTTACTGTTCAGTTAGAAAAAAATAATTATATATAATGGTATGCAAAATCATTTACATTACGCAACACAAAACATAAATCTAATTATTAGCCATAATATGTCAGCTAGCACACGCCAATAAACAAACAAAAAAAAACGATAACAGAGAGTAGGCACTCAAGCAGATATAAATAGTAAATGTAAATATAAATAAATATCTAAATAAAAGTCTCCAAGCACATAATATACAATGAATAAGCGAAACCTGAGCTGGTTTTAACAGATAAGTAAAAAGTCTCATTAAGGAGACATTTAATTTAATAAGGTTACCTATTTAATATAAAACATTGCTTAATTTATATCACGGTGCAGTTAGCATTTCTCCGAGCCGCTGAGCGAAATAATTAGAGGAATGACTTCAGAACTGTATTACACTATTCAAATGCTAGTTTTAATTAGCGTGTGATGCAAGACAACGTAATTAAAAGTCTGCCTTTACTTATTTGATAACTGGTTTGAACCGGTATACAATAGAATATGTATGTGGCGGTACCTACATCGCCACATTCGAACAACGCATCAAAGACCTGACGTCACATAAAAATCCTGACGTCACAAAAATCCTGCATCGCGCAATTAGAGTTTACCGTGCAGTGAACATATATACAAAAATCCAATATCAATCATTGGGCAGTTGCCCGCCAGACACAACACCCGTCTGGTGGGAGGATCCTCCCTTTTCTATGGTGGATGAGTGAACTTTACACCCTGTTCCTCATACCCCTAAATGTATACCATAATGTAACATACCACCACCCACCACCTCCGCCACGATACCACCATATACCTACTTGTACGATGCTATACATCGTGTTTTTTTTATTTCTCTTAACTCTATTATTAATGAGACCATATCAAAGAATCAACTGGCATAGAAATTATTTTTCAACTTGTTTTTTTTTAAGATATCGTAAAATTTAACTCTCGACGTGTGTATCTTTTCATTGATGAGTACCTACTAGTAAATCATTTACATTCAAATCAAAATTTTCTTCAAATTCAATTCATAATTTAAGTTAAGAAAATGCGACGTAGTCATTTTTTTTTATGGACAAAAATAGTCAGAATTGTATTTTTAATTTAATTTTTTACTTTTTTCACGCAAGGGTGTTTTTTACGTAAATAATCGTGACTTTGTCGAATTATTTTGATATGAAAAAGGAAAAAAAACGTATGCCAGTTGATTCTTTGACATGGTCTCATTATTAACCAAGAGTTACGAATAAAAAAAAAAACACGTTGTATAGCTAATTCATAAGTAATTATTGCCATTTTTTTTTTCTTAGTAAACCTTTTATTTATTCAGTCAGTTCCACGCGCGCCTGCTTGACCGTAAATAAACAATTGAAAAGCTAAATTGTTTTCATTAATCGTAACGATTTAAAAGAAGATGTAGTAGTAACAAGAATCGGAAAGATGATGCTTAGATGGTTTGGTCATGTTGAAACGGTCAATGAAAGGCGACTAAAAGGTTTTCAAATTCAAATTCAAAATCATTTATTTGCAAACATGAGTAAACAAAAGTGCAGATGTTATACAGTAATAATTGTATATCACAATTTAGGTGACACCATATTTTACCTTTCGGCATGCAAAGTACGCATTAAAAACAAAAAAAATAAAAATATTTTGAAACTAAACAGAATTTAAATTTAAAAATTACGCCGGGACGCCTTAGGAAGACATAAATATTGCTATACCTTATTGATGCTGATCTTCAAAAAGGTCAGGTACGTAGTACTCGCAGCCAGCGTGCGTGTACAAATTATGAACGTAAGTGAAACAAAAGGAGTATGCAAGGATCGTAGCAATTAGCGTTCTGTAGTTTCTCCATAACCTTATGGGATGAACCCCGTGACTGTATGTAGGTATGTATGTTATCGTAACTAATGAAAGTTCGAATTAAAATGGCAGCAGTAAGACAGCGATTGAATTTAAATAAGACGAGAATGACAAAGCCAAATTCAATTGCACTAAGAGCAAATTATATTAGAAAGTCAAAGAATCCTAGTTTCTAAAGTGGGTCGGGATATAAAAAATGAAATTAAAAGAAGTGCATTTATCCTAATCATACCTATCCTAACGAATCCTTATCCTTACTGATATTGTAAATGCAAGTAACTCTGTCTATCTGTCTGTCGCGCTTTCACGCCAAAACTACTGAACCGATTTAAA
This sequence comes from Lithophane leautieri, assembly GCA_949152455.1. Lineage (NCBI taxonomy): Eukaryota > Metazoa > Arthropoda > Insecta > Lepidoptera > Noctuidae > Lithophane > Lithophane leautieri. The sequence goes on along the minus strand of OX424469.1, from coordinate 4,383,421 downwards.
TGAAATTTGGTACACAGATAGTCTCAAGCCTGAGAAAGGACATAAGCTAGTTTTTATCGACATACCACGTGGGTAAAGCTAGTAATATTATAAATGCGAAAGTAAGTGTTTGTTACGCTTTCACGCTAAAACGGCTGAACGGATTTGGATAAAATTTGGCACAGGGGTAGACCATGACCTGAATAGGACATATGATACTTTTCATCCTAATACTTCTACGGGATCGAGACTTATGCAGGTGAAACCGCGGGGTGCATCTAGTAGTTTATATATACTACTTGACATTGGGCCCCGACCGTTCTGAATGCGGCAAAATGACCGCTTTTCATCTTTCCAATATTGATAAAAACATCACGTCCTTGTATATTGATCACGACATTCATCTACTTAAGCCTCAAACCGAATGATAAATATTTCATACATATTACCTACCTATACGTCCTAATGTAGGTGAGGAGCTCGTGGCTACGTAATAACAGTCGCACGGGTCGATCCCTCAGGTTAAGCTACGCTTGCCGGGGTTGGTCCGTGGATGAGTGACCATCTTTACATACCGAGACTCATCCGTGCCTCGGAAAGCACGTTAAGCCGTTGGTTCTGGCTGCCATTTGTGGATTTTGACAGTCGTTACGGGTCGTCAGAAGCCCGAAAGTCTGACAACCAGTGTTACCAAGGGGTATCGTATTACCCAGTTACTGGGTTGTGGAGGTCAGATAGGTAGTCGCTTCATGTAAAATACTGGTATTCAGCTGCATCCGGTTAGACTGGAAGCCGACCCCAGCGTAGTTGGGAAAAGACTAGGCAGATGATGATGACGTCCTAATGTAGGTATGGACTTTTGTGACATGTGTAATTTCATTATTTTTTATTTTTGAGAAAATAAATTATTATCGTTTGATTAATGTAACTATGTTATCAATTTTTAGATCTATGACATCCATGCATATTTGTATGCCTTCTGGTATAACATAGCGCGCTTGTAAAGCTTTTATAACAACTATTTTACTGTACATATCAACAAATGATTAAATGATGTTGATGATGATGGACTGGCATTTTTGTTCACAACTTAGCAAAAAAAAAATGTTGGTGGTATAATTATTATTATTAAAAAATTTGAGAATCCTTCAGAGTATTTACAAAGCCCTTAAACTCAGTAAATTGTTCAAACTGTGTTTTCAAATTTACGAGGAAACGTTTTCGTCAACAAAGAACGATTTTCCGGAAATACAAAAATACAGAGTAGTTCGGATGTTATACAGACAGTTATACAGACATTGACAGAGAAACTCATTATGTTGTTCCGCAACGGAATTCTGAAGACTGTAGCAGATAGGATCTCTTCTCCTCTATGGAGATTCTTTATTAAGCGGGTAATTTAAACCTATCTGAATTTTAAAGTTAATTTTTATAAGTATCCTATTTTATCTTATTTTTATTTGTGTTTTTATATTTTTATTTTAAAACGGAATGTATGAATCAAGTTATCTGAATTTAATGTTTATTTTTATTTTTATTATGTACCTGAAATGTGTGTACAAACCCATTTACACATTTGGGTCGAGTAGGTATTGAAGTCTTGTATGGGGCAGCTGTTTTTTTTTTGCGACTACTATGTTGGTCTCATGGAGAGAGAAAGTGGTTCACAATTTTTTTAAATTTCAAATTTATTTTATTCCTAAACACAGGGTACATAAAGAAGGTGTTTTATTACATAAGATCCGAGCTGTGTCCCGCCAAAAGGCAGTCAAAATATCAAAGGTTTTTTTTTTTAAGTGAAAACTGTTCGCGCTTTTAGCAATTTTTGGCAAAGCAAAAATCATGGAACTCACGTCACCGTCACCGAACGCTTGTTGGGTGAACAAAAATCATGGAACTCGCGTCATCGTCACCGAACGCTTGAAGGAATTAATGAATGTTACTCAGTGTTCACTTCTATCGGCAGTTCCCAAAGACAGCCCCGCATTTTTTTTAAACAAATACATTTTGAAATATCAAAAGTCGGTACAATCACTAAAAATGCCAAATTAAATAAAGTAAAAAGAACCGAAAAATAAAAAAATAAAAAAGTTCAGTTTGATGGTTTGTACCACACCCTTCAGTATGACCATATCTTTTGATACATGCTGTATCCTGCCAGGATTGCGGGAAACTCCGAAAGGGATACCGGAACCTTGGCAATAGGCAACTGACGGAACACGGGTGGGTTTTAGTCAGTAAAAGTATGACACGCCCTCCCGCTCCACCCAGAGCGGAAGAAGTCATATGACGATTTCCCACCCAAAAAAAAATTACAAGCTGTATACTCTCTTTGGTTGCTCAAAAATCCATTCACGTCTTCCTGAAAATGTAAACAGTAAACAGCAAAATGTAAACAGCAAACAATAAGAATCAAATTTTCGACTTCGGGAAACATCGTAATATCGTCTGCAAACAAATATCAGACCCACTCCTCAGAAAGATCCTAGTAGCAATTGTATTTTGATCTATTTCCAAACTTTCAAGTTCTCCTGCTATTTCAAGCTTCACGTATTTTATTCCTGGATTTGTTTTAAACTTTTGCAATTTCGTATTGTTCTGTTTGTTGCCTTCTGTTTTAAAATCTGATTTATTCACTAAAGAGAGAGAGTTTTTGTGTTTCTTCTTTGTTTCAAGACTGCGAGGCGCCGCGTTTTATCGAAATAAAATCGTTTATCCTACTAATATTATAAATGTGAAAGTTTGTGTGTTTGTGTGTTTGGATGTTTGTTACTCAATCACGCAAAAACGGCTGAATGGATTTGGATGAAATTTGGCAAACAGATAGTTTATAACCTGGATTAACACTTAGGATACTTTTTATCCCGATATTCCCACGGGATCGAGACTTACGCGGGTGAAACCGCGGGGCGACGCTAGTATATTATATTCTCTGCGGTTTGTTCAGCTCAACCGGCTGTTTTTATTGACTTCTTCCATTATGATTGGTTTAGAGTTGAGTTTTATTTACTCTGATTTCTTTTGTTTTCAGCTCTTTAATTAAGACTAATGGGAAACTATACAGGGTGAAATTGTTTTCGTTTTAATCCTCTTAAGGGATATAGACATACAGCAGAGATTTTTCATTTCATAGTTGGTCCTATAGTAAAAGTTGTTCATAATGATGAGTACAGTGACCCCTTAAGAGGATTAAAACGAATAAAATTTCACCTTGTATACATAGATAAAATATTTTCGAGACATCTTCGAATACAAAGCTGCAATCAACAAAGTCTTAAAAGTCCTCAAATGGGCTTTTGATTCCGTTTTAAACTCGGCTATTACTAATCGGCAGTAGTTTACTGAGACACTGAGAGTTTTGACAATTTTCAGGAAATGATTAGAGTAAGGCCCTTTTCCTCACTGGTCAGTACGGAATCGGTATGCTCGGTACCGAAACAAATGAAACAATTCTATAATTTACAAGTTTTTCCAGCGGCTTCGCCCGCATGCATGTCTGAAATTACTACCGACCAATGAGGAAACGAAAGCGGTGCGGTATAGTTTCGGTATTATACCGAATCGGTATCGTGCTGACCAGTGAGGAAACGAAAGCACTGCGGTATCGTTTCGGTATTTTACCGAATCGGTATCTTACCGACCAGTGAGGAAATTGCCTTAGAGAGGTACAATACCTAATTTCTTTTGTCAATTCCTAATATTTTTTCACTAGATTTTGTTATTAGAATCATAATTAAAAACTGAAAGTCGCTCCGCGTCCCCCCCCTCACCGCCACCTGGGCTGAAACTCGCCCCTATTATAAAATATCGAACTTAAAAATAACTGCCGAAATGTGGATATGCTGTAGGGACACCTCTGCCCAACCCTTCGGGGAAACAAGGCGTAATGTTATATGTTATTACTAGCTGCGCCCCGCGGTTTCACCCGCGTAAGTGTCGATCCCGTGGGAATATCGGGATAAAAAGTATCCTATGTGTTAATCCAGGTTATAAACTATCTGTTTGCCAAAGTTCATCCAAATCCATTTAGCCGTTTTTGCGTGATTGAGTAACAAACATCCAAACACACAAACTTATAATATTAGTAGGATTAAAACTGAAAGTTTCCAGTTGACAGAACTTCAGCTTGGAATATAGAATTATACATTAACGTATCTACATGTTAATCAAAAATCATTGAGTCATATCACATTATGGCGTGCCTTGCTCAGAAAACATTGCAAGTACAGTCACGAGCATATACCTTATACTAAAATTCAAAAGCGCTTTTCTCGAGAAATAAAAATTGCAACTTTGAGAAAATATTTATATCATAACTAGTTTTTGCCCGCGTTGAGGTCAGAAACTATCCCACAGGTACGTACTAACGGGACAAAAGCATAGTTTAAAAACATTCCTAAACTATCTGTGTGCCTACTTTAATTCAAATCTGTTCGGCCGTTTTGCGTGATTGAGTAACAAAAATTCTAATTTTCACACACCTCAAATACGTTTTGCTTATATTTATAATACACTAGCTGATGCCCGCGACTTCGACCGCGTGGATGTCGGTTATAAATTTATAATATACTAAAACCTTACTCGAGAACCACTCTATCCATTGGTGAAAACAACATGAAAATCGGTGCAATAGTTTTTGAGTTTATCGCGTATAAGACGACAGACAGACTCGGCGGAGGACTTTGTTTTATAATATGTAAGGATTTTGCTCACCTATAATACGTTTTGCTCACTTATAATACGTTTTGCTCACTTATAATACGTTTTGCTCACTTATAATACGTTTTGCTCACATATAATACGTTTTGCTCACTTATAATACGTTTTGCTTCACTTAATAATACGTTTTGCGTGATTGAGTAACAAACTTTCACTCTTATAATGTAGGATTAGTAGAATACCTATGGTTTCGATAATACTATGTTCATATAAAAATTCAATATCCATCAAAACTTAACGAGAATATCGCTTTTGAATCTTGAGTAAGTATAAGTTATTGTCTCAGACCAAATAAAAAACCAAAACAGAGCGCTGTCAACAGTGACGTGAGGCCGGTTTCGTAAACATGTATGCACTTAGTTTGGTGTAGTGTCATTGTAAATAGTTGTAAATGTGTGTGTGTGTGTGAGCGTGTACGCACAGAGCGGTGGTGTAGTTTTAGCATACTTCACTGTATTGTTCGTAGCGCTCCGTCTTGGTTTTTTATTTGGTCTGAGGTTATTGTATGCTGGTGACTGTACCTACCTACTTTGCATACGACTTTGTAACTGTTCGCATGTTCGCACACCTATCATATATTCACTAGAGTTACTTGATTCAACTTAGAACTACAGAACGGATTTACGGTGGCGCCATCTGTTTCGTGAATTGAGAGCAAGATGATTCTTCAAAAGTTAATTTAGTTGAATATTTGAAGCAATATGTGTGGGTATTTTGTTTTTTTACACTGTCTTGGATAATGTTATCGTGTTACTGAAATTAACACCACACCTCCGCTCAGTTGTCAACTAAACATTTACATAAACCAACCAAACGAGTGTTAGACGTATCTGAAACGTGGCTAAGGTACGCTCACAATTCAAAGAACATCCCAAGACAAATGTATGTAACAACAACAGTCATAAAACAACGATTGTTGGATTTAAACAGCAATTTTCGGATAAAATTACAAGAACCTAAGTACTCTATATGCACATGCTATTCAAGAGATAACTCAAACCGTACGTTACCTATACTAGAAGTTTTTACGATTTATGGTACTTAACAGAGACTTGAAACGTTACTCAATATAGGGGTAGGTACGATAACGTTACGTAATAGCGTTATGTATAGTTCCAGTAACTTACTAACTAATTTCTTTGCAATATAACGAAAATCTATCGGAACGAAAATCTTCAACTATTAATTTAGTTACGATCCAGGTGGAACGGTTGAAATTGACGTTACTGGAACTATACGTAATGCTATTTTAACGTTATTTTGTAACGTTTTTAGTCTCTGGTACTTAACGCTTTTGTTTATTTCAAGCGAGAATAGAGAAATGTAATATTTTTGAGTCTGCAATTTTGTTCAAAAGATAATATTATGTAATCACTTCTCAGATCAATTTTGTTTGATTGAGAACGTTATTTTATGGTACTTCTGAATGTTACATAGGATAGCTAAATATTGCTAGTTGGTTGCTTTAAGGCGTTTAATGTTGAAAATGAAGGACCAAACATTCGACAATAAAGATTATGATACATTTTGGCATTATTTTTTTACATATTTCATGATTAATTATTATTAAATCATATCTTTCCCGTTATAATCAATATCTAAGTACCTAGGTACCTACAGCTGTAAATAATTAGTTATGTTACTAAGTCTTTTATAAATTAAACGCCTGTAAAATAGTGGGAACATTAAAACAATGCGTCCTCGTTTCGCTGCTAAGTAACTTTCCATGTATTGTAAGTATAATAACCGTAATGGAGTAGTGTAACACTGGCCACGCGTTTTAAGTGTGGACGTACGATTACAAAAGTATCAAGGCCAGACATTATTAAAAAGGAACTGAGAATTCTTATTACAGACCAGTGAAAGCTGAAATGCGTATCTAACTAACTAGAAAAATGCAATACTTGACTGAATAAAAACAATTTTTTTACCGACGAAAAAAAGGAGCAGGTCTACGCGTAGGAAATTTTCTTTTTTCTACACCGCTTTTCGCTAGAGTTTGTCCGTTCCTTTACCGAAATTCACTACCATAGTTAACTTGTGCAAAACAATTAAAGGCTCCCTAACAGGCGCGATATCGCGGGCGCGACAAGGGTTGCGCATCGCGCCAGTTTGCACGAGCCTTAAAGCGAATACGGATAGGCACACCCTCATCACATCACATTACAAGCAATGTAAAAAAGCCCTGAAGCACAAAAGGCCAAGTCCATTCACTGTTTTTTATCACTGTTAGTAACCGCAAAATAAATCCCAATTACCGCGTACTGAAATCACGAGCACGAGAGAGGAAAGAGGGGGGGGGGAGAAGATAACGCTATACGCCTTTTAAAAGGCAAGTCCGGAAGAACAGGAGAGGGATGCAGGAGATGGGGCAGACCTTCATCGACAGATATCTTTAATGCAAGATGAAACAGTCGCTGCGGATTTTCTGTCCATTACCAACACATCACATATACTTAGCTTCATTTCAGAATCGTACGAAAATTTTAAGAGGTGTCGGTGGATATGTACGGAAAATTCGTGGAAATGTCGAAGGAAGGAGTTAATAAATTGATATATGTCGCAGAAAAGAAAAATGGAGATAAAATTTTCTTCGTAAAGTATCCTTTTGCGAAGAATAAAGAGTAGACAAAGGATTTATAAAATCCCTCATTAAGTACATATTTTGTACTATTATTACGAGAATATGCTACTCTGCTTAGTGAAGATAATGAATTTTCTGTGACCGTGTTAGACAAAGTGCATATTTAAAATCAATAATTTGTTTTAAAAGCGACATTATTCTAGTCTTTTGCGTCGAAAAACTTAGATGTAGCATAATTTAAAAGATTCAAACTCCGATACAATATCAATGCACTTACTACCCTGAATATATTTAAGTTTAACGAAACTTCCGGATGAAATAATTATTGGCATGATAGCATCACCACTTTTAAAGGAAAACTCTAAAACATACTGACGTGTAAGAATCCCGCAGGAGGCAGGTCTGCTCGAAGAAGTTTCTTAAAAAATAAGCAGTACCTTTGTACTCATATTATAATTATGTCATATCTCTATGTATTTTACTGTGTGTACAGAAATAATAAAATAAATAAATAAATAAAGCCCTTAACAATGAAGTACCCACGCAAAAATTAAATAAAAAAAATTAAACGGACTTTCAATATCATTTAACATATACAATGTCGGGTATTTACTTCAATTCTCATACGCACTGAACTGGAAAGATAAATAGCACCCCAAAGACTTATAATGAAAACGTACTCGAAATAAATTTGGCAAAAAACTCTCAAAGGATGAAAGTCTTTGGAGAAAAACACGGCAGGATTAAGAGATACGGGTGGCTCTGCAATGATTTTATAATTCAAAAATCCTTTTTATTATTTTAAGCTGTTCCTGAATTAAACCAATAGATTTTTCTATTTAACTTATTTGGGAACTGGTGTGCACAAATGTGGGCTGCTGCCGGTAGGACCAAACTTTAAAAGTGCGTTATTAACAGTACCTATTCATCAAAAAAGAAAAGAGACATACAAAAATGTCTGTTTTTAATAAAGTGTAGAAACAGAATTTGTGACAACATTCAACTTAGTCGTCAGATTTCTATCAGTTGCGCTTGGTGCAGACCGATAGAAATCCGACGACTGACGAAACACGAAGTTTGCCGAAGGACATTAAGAAAATAGTTGTACTGTACCTGATTATGAGTAGATACGTACAAACAGATCCTTTAACCAAAATAAAAGTCTTCCCCACTATTTCAAGAAATACCAATGCATCCGACATTTTTCGCATCCGTAACGTAAAGGCAAGAGCAAACACATGCGTTCTGTTTTGCTGATTTCCTACATCGTTTACAGTGTTACCATTTGGCTCTGAAAGATGTCGGAAGTCGTAAAATGTGTTGCAATTTATGAATGCCGAGTTATCAATGAGTTATTGAATCTGAATGAATTCATACGCGGGCAAAGAAAATATGGGACGCAGAAAATTATTGCTTATAGCTGTTGTTTTGATTTGTTATAGAAAGTTTATGCATAAATTGGGTAATTCGAAAAAAAACAATTCAGGGAAACAATGGCTTAGAAAAAGTTTGCATTCGCATATCACATAGCACCATTATAAAATCGGTATAAATAGTGATTCATTGATTATGTAGTGAAATTTCATAGGCGTCGATTCGATAATTGGACGAGAATGGAGAGTGAAATTTCAAGGACGCGTCACGTTAAGACACATTTCGTTACATGAGAGAGAAGACAGACATAACTCTCTCCGTCTCTCACACTAAATCTCACTTTTTTTTTTCTTTTAATAATTGCCATCATTCCTTTCTGGACTATTATCAGTTTGGTTGCGTGGATATAGTTGGCGATTGAGGTACAGGGGCCATTGCCACTGCTACCTCTTTAGATTATATGACCTCTCTTAAGTCGATTGACAGATTCGCTACTGTCCAGCAATTTAACCGCCAGAGGATTTGGGTGGATGGCTAGACGATCAGCATAACGCTTTTTATGTTTATTAATTTCCTCAAGAATAGTTGGAGTGTTGAGATAATCATGGATTTCTTCATTCCGTGTGAACCACTAAACACTAAATCACTCTTATTCTTTATTTTTTAAGAAGTTTAACTTCTGTCACATGTACGGTGTTGCACGCCTAATTAATATTTTTATAACCAATCTATAAAATTGTGTCAGATTAGATAGGCTATTAAAAACTAGTCATCAGCATGCTCATGAGCACTAGACCAAATTGTGTAAACAACGTAAGTGTATAAGTTAGTACTGGCTCTGTACCGGCTAATTTCGACTTAAGGCTCCCACAAAACAAGCGCGATACAAGACAAGACAAGCAAGACAGGCAGTGCAACCCTTGTCGCGCCCGCGATATTGCGCCAGTTTGCACGAGGCTTTAAGCTTTAGTGTTCTCCATGGAACACAATTCAACAAATACATTGACATAAAAGACGAGTGGCCAAAGGCCAACAACACACGCAAAGCAAAAATAAAACATTTCCTCCCTCTCTGACATACGACTTGTAAATCATAACGCGATGACATTAAGGGTATGACAAGTGAAACATTTACACTCGCTGAACGCACTCCGAATATCCGGAAACGCGTTATGTCCGCAACATAAACGGGAATATCGTAAAACACTCCAAATTATTGTGTTTGGTAGGAAGTGCGGACACAGTAGGTACCTGGTCCTTTATATTTAGGTTTTTTTTAAATCGAAGCTCAAATAATTCCGATTTATCTTTCCGCGATTTTGCTATTGCAATTTTGATTTTTCTTTTAAAATATTATTGAATACTCAAATATAATTAATGCACCTCTTTCTTTGAACCTCTAATATTTGCTATGGGCCCTGATATTACCAAAAAGGCAAGTAATTACGAACAGCTTGGATGTAGAGCTTGCCGGACGCAGAACTGAGAGGTTCATTCATTAAAAAAAGAAAAACGGGCAAGTGCGTGTCGGCCCACGCACAATGAATGAATTAATGGGTTCCGCAGTTGGGATGGATTTATCCCAAGAACAAACTTAACATTGTAGTTGAAAAACATGTTCTCCCATACCTTTCAAGTGCAAATGTAAGTTTTTATGCACAATATTTAATATTTGTAACACCATGTTATTTTAATCTTTACATTTCTATTCCTGTAATCTACGAGTACATGTAAAGAACTATTTATTTTCTGTGCTTTTTCGAGCAATGGTCAATTTAAATCTATTTTCTTAAAGCCTCGTGCAAACTGGCGCGATATCGCGGGCGCGACAGGCAGCGCGACCCTGGTCGCACCCGTAACATCGCGCCTGTTTGTGAGCCTTAAATATCTTTGAAAGTAGTTACAATTTTTTTTTTTTTAATCTGAGATCATCACAAGCACAACAAGCCCTATAATTGAGGTATAGTTTGCAAACCTTTTTTATTTTTAATCTTCAATTTGCCCCCGAAAAGTGACCCCATATTCAAAATTCATTTATTTTCGTTACACGTCCGTGTTTGGGTCACAGAAATTGATGTGTACCAAATTTCAACTCAATCGGTCCATTAGATTCGGAGCAAATTGGCTGTGACAGACGGACAGACTGACAGACAGACAGACACGTCGAGTGATCCTATAAGGGTTCCGTTTTTTCCTTTTGAGGTACGGAACCCTAAAAAGTCGTATATGTCATTAGAAGATCAAAAAGTTTTTAAAGAATTAGTAAAATAATTTCCACATTATTTGGCAAGTCTCAACAAACGGTAATACAACCAAGAATATCGACCTCATAAGGGTCCCAATTTTGTTATGTATATTTTAAATCTCTTCTAGATATTCAAAATTTTGTCTGTTATTTTCAACTCACAGTACCAGAGTTTTCATGGATATTACATTCATGGTGATGAGAACGAAGACCGATCGGTGATGCCATTTTCCGATTACGAAGAAAACTTTTCATTCCTTTTAAAATTCGTGCGGGAATTTTTTGTTTCATGGATGATCTTTTGTGTAAAGTAATGCTAATCACTGCCTATTGTCTGAAGTTATTTTCTTTCTAACCAACATTTTTATCAAAAGGAAACAACAAACTGTACAACTTTCTCGTTTGTGACAAGAATGCTTTCATATCGACGGGTAACATTAATTAAAAAGTCACCATCTCGCCGACATTTTTTTCTCTCATAAATATTATTTTCCTTTAATTTCTTTCTTCCTTTATAATATAGCTGCTAGTCATGCTTCGTTATAAGTGTTATAACAAAACATAATAGCAAGAAGTTTATTATAAAAGAAATAATTTTGTCACGAGAATATCTTTAAGAAGTACTTAGTACCACACAAAGGCCGTATTCAAATCTGTAAGTTCGAGACGTTCCTAATACTACGAAGGCCATAGAGTTTTCCATAAAAACTTTTCTGGAAAAGTACGTACCTAGTACATACAGTGTGTCCAGACATGGACTAGCGATATTCTAAATACAAACTATTTTAAAGTACAATTACACTCTAAGCTTTGGTCCCCACTTCCCCGCTCTGTGGCAGCCATTTTGTTTTTTTTGTAGAAATATTCTCTATGCGAGTACAAAAAACATCATATCTCTCAAAGTTTTAGTCAAACTAAGATAAAAATAGGCTTATTCGAAACACAGTAATATTGTCTACTATCTGCATTACAAAGCAATGAGTTCACAATTCCATAACTATTGAAAAAAAAGTGTGAGTCGAAAAAAATTATGAAAAATTATGCAATTCAACCAATAATTGTTAATTACTACAAAAACACACTCGACCTTTTAGGAAACATAATATAGTTTATATTTAAGTATTTAGAATATCGCTAGTCCATGTCCGGACACACTGTACTGGGGTATAAGTTAGAATACCGTCTGGTGGAAATATGAAGTCGGTCTAGTAATATGTCAATCAAATATGAAAGTCTTGTAATATTCATGAAATTTCTCAAAGGCTTTTTCTTTGTTATTTTCGGTTTTCTGAGGAATGCTAAAGGTCGAACGAGAAAGGCAAATTCCTCATGTAAGTGAATTTCTGATGAAAAAATAAATGTATTATGGACCGAAGGGATGAACATTGTTTCTGTTTTTGTTTCATTTAGTATTATTAGACTGATTTGTTTCAGAGAATTTAAATTATATAACAATTTACCAGTTCAATTTATCAGAACAATTTAGCCATGTAGAAAAAATACATGCTTTTCGTTTTACGTTTTTTTGTCAAAAGTAAGTATACAGCATGTATCAGAAATGTGTGGTCATAAAAATTATGTGGTCCACACCCTTAAAAAACGGGGCGAGTGGAAAATTTTAATCGAAAGGGGCAAGATCTGTGGGGCGAGCGGAGCCTACACCATTATTAAGGGTGCCAAATAAACTTTCAATACCTGCTCGACCCAAATGTATGAGATAGCAAATTTTTTTTTCGCCATTATAATGTTTGTCTCATGGTCCACACCCTTAAACATAACCACACATTTTTGACACACACTGTACAGATTAGAATTTTGTTATTGCTATGAATATTATTGGACATAATTTTACTCAGAATTAGGGACTAACCGTAACAAAGATTGATGTCATAAAAATAACCTTAACTACCAACAAAAGGAAGTGTAATTAAATCCCAAGTTCCGGCTTTCTTATAATGTATCCAGACATTACTTAGAAATTACCAAAGGGAAGATGATGATGTACAATTTAAAAGTAATTTGTCTCCAGGGAAATGACAAAGTAAATAGCGAAGTTAAGAAAAATGGACATATTTTTTTCTTTGCATTAATGAGTAAATAAAAATAATTCAGGAAAGTATTCCAACAAAGACTAAGCTTAATATGGTAATTATGAGATATAAAGTCTTATGAAATCACGGTGCCATGATTGTGAATATGCAGCGTTAGTTATCTTGGGCTAGGTGGAGCGACGATCTTTGCTGGGTGGCTGGTAGCAGCTGGATGAGAGCTGCCGAGAATCGAGCTGATTGGCGTGCAATTGGAGAAGCCTATGTCCAGCAGTGGACTGCTATAGGCTGATGATGATGATGATGGTGAGGTATCTTGGGTAAGTGAACCGCCGAAGTGTGTTTGAAAAATGGTTTTCCACTCGGATCGGCTCAACATCGTCTCCGAAGGTCAAGGTAAAAATGTCCTATAATACAGCGTGCCGCTTTAATAGCGACATTAATTAAACACACATAATATACGGTGTCCCGTATTCGCTTTATTAAAATATTTTAATTTCTTTAAACATTATTATTTATTGAGTTAATTACAATTTCCTAAAATAGCATCTTGGAGCAACATGTACTCCTTAAAGAACTGTGGCGCAGAGGGCATTTGCCGAGTTCACGGATCATAATATCACATCAATAAAAAAGTGAAAAAAGTAGGGGAATTGAAGGAAAGCCGCGTGATTTCTTAGAAATTATGCCGTCAAAGGATCGAACCGATAGGACTGTAAGCCAGCTGGTAAGTAGCTTCATGAATGAATCTTTTACACAAAGTGACTTTTAAAGTTCGGTTATTGTTTTTTTTATTTTTTTATTTAAGTTTTTCAATTTACGAATTATTTTATTTTATTATAATTTTTATGATTACTGGCTACTAGCCCTACCCGTGTCTTAAATTAATGTCACCATTGTAGCGGCACATTGTATATATATCCTTGTGCATATTATGGGCACACAATTGTAGAATTTTTCGTAACTTCTAGGCAACGAACTTATTGATCCAGTTGATTCTTGAAATTTTATCTTAAGGGGGATGCGCCAGGGTAGCCCGCGAAATTCAAATTTTCTTACGTTTTTAGCAATTTGCAGGTCGGTGTTAGATTGTATGTTGATCTAAATATGATTTGCGCACGTAACAAATATGGATTTACAGAATTATAAACATTAGAATCAGCAATACAACTCTCTATATAACTCATGTTTTAATCAATATACAACCTGACACTTACCTACAAATTGCAAAAAACTTAAGAAAATTTGAATTTCGCGGACTACCTTAAGGCGGTACCTTACCGAAAACGCCACTCTAGCCGCTTTTTTGGAAGTTTTTAGGAGCTATCTATTTGTTATTTAAAAAGAAATATCAAATAATAAAAAAATACATAAAATTTCTACATAATCTTAATTCCAAAAATGTGCATTTCTTTTTTTTTTAAAGGAGTTATTGTATGTTTCTTTCCTTCCAACGAAACCATACAAATGAGAAAAAATCTTTGTTATCAGGCATCTCTTCGTAAAGTAAATATTATTTAATTTTGCTACTGACAATAATGGATAGACAATTTATTAATGAATATTTTGTAACAATTTTTTTTTTCGAATGTCCAATATTTGGTTTTATTAAGATTTTATCCTAAAATTTGGGCGTATTCACTACTGTAACTAACCGGGATTCAGTCGACAAAGAGGGAATGAATCTATATTGGTCAGGGTACCGCCTTAACGTGTTAAAATGTTTAAGGGGGATGCCCTTAAACATTTTCAAAACCATCAGCGGGTACAAAGTACCAATTTTCCGATTTGGAATCTCATTAAGTACAAATATGTTGTTATATGCTATTTAGGTTCTAATAAAAACCCAGTACCCTTATCAAGTGAAGAAAAACAATTAAAAATTGCCCTTACATTATACTACAGCGGCATTTAAAGCTTTTTATACAATTTGAATTGCTAAAGAGCGTTCCTAAGAGCGGCCCTTATGAAAATTTGAGTTTTGTAAAAAACCCTCGGATACTGCGCAATATCTTCATTATGGAAGAAATTGCTTTCAAGAAAATCATATGAATATAATCAGCGTATCTTTTTATATAAATTTTAAGAAATAAGGCACTATGTACTGTCAACAAAATTGTCCGGTGAGCAGGAATCAAATACACTTATTGCACAAAAATCTTTGTTTCGCAGGCAATTACTCATCAAACTGTTCTACTTAATGGTAACGATTTGTTTGATGTTTTATTGAAAATTTTAAATAAAGAAAAGAGTATGCTTGGATGGTTTGGTCATGTTGAAACGATGGCAAATGTGAGTGGAAACACCGGGAGAGGACGTTCTAGGAAATATAGGTGATATTCTTCAAAAAGGTCAGGTGCGTACTACTCGCAACAGACGTGCGTGCAGAACGAGATCTATGAGCGTAAACCAGCAAAAGGAGTATGAAGGTAAAGATGACGTTCTGTAGTTTCTTTCTCTACCCCCATGGGAAGAAACCGTGAGTTTATTTATGTATATACGATACTATCCACTATATCCGAACACGAGCACTTATTCGTTTTGTTGTCTGTATTTTTTTTTTACGGTTCTTTTTCTGAAATTTGAATTCTTCTCGAATGGATGTTGAGGTAAGTCAATAACTCGTTGATATTGTACAAAAAGCGTTACAAGTAGAAAAGGAATTGAATTTATTATAATCCTGGAATTCATGTTAATGTACAAAAGAAAAATGTGAAAAAGGATGTTATTTCTTAGGTATAATTTTTTTTCCGAGCAATTATTTCTTTTCTTTCTTTCTTTCTTTCCATAAAAATGTCGTGATACCCAGTGATTAAAGGGCTGTGATAAATGAGGAGCTCGTGGCTAAGTAATAACAGCCGCACGGGTCGATTCATCAGGTTATGCTACGCTTGCCGGGGTTGGTCCGTGGATGGGTGACCATCTTTACATATCGAGACTCTTCCGTGCCTCGGAAAGCACGTTAAACCGTTGGTCCCGGCCGTCATTTGTGGATCTTTGACAGTCGTTACGGGTCGTCAGAAGCCCGAAAGTCTGACAACCAGTCTTGCCAAGGGTATCGTATTATCCAGTTACTGGGTTGTGGAGGTCAGATAGGCAGTCGCTCCATGTAAAATACTGATATTCAGCTGCATCCGGTTAGACTGGAAGCCGACCCCAACATGGTTGGGAAAAGGCTAGGCAGATGATGACCCAGTGGTTAAAGGCCTCATCTCTCAGGTTTACTAATGATAAGTAAAAATATATAGGCATAATTTACATTGGCATAAGGAAAAACAAATGAAAGTTATGCTAACCTTAGCATTATGAAAAAAGAGTTATTACGCCACAGTATTATCCTTACATATTATAAATCAAAGTCCCCCGCCGCGTATGTCTGTCGGTCGTCCTGTACGCGATTAACTCAAAAACTGCTACACCGATTTTCATGCTGTTTTCACTAATGGATTGAATGGCTCTCGAGTAAGGTTTTAGTATATAATAACCGACATCCACGCGGGCGAAGTTGCGGTCATCAGCTAGTTATGCTAATAAAAGTAATAGGCTGGTATTATAATTAATAATCGATAAATAAAAATGGATTTTATTTTTACTGTAAATAAAATTTTCACAATGACTAGATATTTTTGAATAGAAAAGGTCTTTCATTTTTACCCTAAATAAAATAGCACTCATAACCATTTAGTACCAAACATTTCGGAGCATGAAACGTCTGTAAAATAAACACTTTATTTTCAAAGTGCCAATAACTATGAATGGGTTCAACATTCAAGATATGAAACCAAAAATATTCAACTTGTATGGAAAACGTTAAAAATAAAAGAAAGAATAACATTTATTTGGACACAGATCATGAAACAAAATTACAAAAATAAAAAAAGTGAAAATAATGTTAAGTCGTTCGGTTTAATGATCTGCCACACCTTAGGGTAATGTTAGGTCTACCCATGTGCCAAGTTTCATTTAAATCGGTTCTGCCGTTTTAGCGTGAAAGCGTAACAAACCAAAACTCACTTTCGCATTTATAATATTAGTTTATTGGGATAAAAATATCATATGTCCTATTCCAGGTCATCTTCTACCCATGTGCCTTTCATTTAAATCCGTTGTTGCCGTTTAAGCGTGAAAGCGTAACAAACAAAAAAACTCACTTTCGCACTTATAATATAAAAATTATAAATACTCCTCCGTGCTTCGGAAAGCACGTTAAGCCGTTGGTCCCGGCTGTCATTTGTGGATCTTTGACAGTCGTTACGGGTCGTCAGAAGCCCAAAAGTCTGACAACCAGCCTTACCAAGAGGTTTCGTATTACCCAGTTACTCGGTTGTGGAGGTCAGATAGGCAGTCGCTCCATGTAAAATACTGGTATTCAGCTGCATCCGGTTACACTGGAAACTGACCCCAACATAGTGGGAAAAGGCTAGGCAGATGATGAAATAGATCGAAAAAATCTACCACAACTCACCTCTTCGCAGCTTATTAGCACCGAGGGAACAGACAGTTTAAGTCCCATAAACCACAGCTACCACCATTCAACACCAATAATACCAAAGGATAAGGATCTATTTTAATCTGATGAATACAGTTCCGTCAACCAAACTTCCTTATTTAAATTCGAAGGCAAAAACAGCCATCAACATCAATGATCCTTTAAACAACATGGTTCCGACATTTCCCCGTTTTGCGGTTTGGTCCTTACGTCCGTAAAGGTAGAGAAAAGGGCATCCGATAACCCTTAACACCGAGTTGGAAATTTTGGTAATGCTTTGAATAATGACATAGGTATCCAAGTAAATTGTATAGTAGGTAAAATACAATAGACGCAGATAATAATACGAGTATATTTAGTAACCTATTCCGCTTAACTATTCGTCAAGAGTCATAGAAAACCCTGTAAGAAACCGACACGTGTTTCACCTCTCAACGAGGCATCCTCAGGATGACGATTGACCAGTCGCGAACCTGATTGCGACGTGTTGCCACGCCTAGCGCTGGACGCAGACAAAGTTAGCGGAATAGGTTGCTAAAAATATATCTGCGTCTATTGTATTTTATAATGGATTTCCGCAAAGTCGCGCCCAAGTCAATTAACTATCTTTTAAAGTAAGTATTGTTTTTTAAGTAAGTTTTTTTAACTAGTACCTACATATACATAGATACATACATAAACTCACGCTTTCTTCCCATGAAGTACTTTTGCTTCGTTTATTGGACCAATAATTGGGTCGTACTCAGAATAAAAATAATTATTTGAAGCCGTTACTTACCTCAATGTCAGTAGTAATCTCGTAATAAAAATAATCATGAAATCGTATTAAAAAACCTGAGGGGGTCGGGGGACCCCCGTCAAAACCGAAGTTTCTTCACACGTAGGATTTAAAACAAAATCAAAATTTTTGCAGCCGCCATCTTGAATTTCCATTTTGACCAAAATCAAACGTTCTCTCTGCAGTCTACTCGGGCCGATGTGTACAATTTTATCCCACGATACTGTAATCATTTTCCTCTTTTCTTTTGTTTTTTTCTGCCGGCGTTCTCTCTCTCTCTCTCTCTTTCTTTCTTTTTGAATTAGAAGAAGACAGTCGCGATTATGAACGCTTTTAGCGTTACATTTTCTGAAAGTTTACAAGCCGCATAAAAGAACTTTGTTCCAAAAAGATAGAATGAACAAAAAATTTAAGAAATCATTATGTTGAAGCAGATTCGAAAAGGTCTCACACACAATAATACCACGCCTGTATTCCCCGAAAGGTTAGGCAGAACTATTTGAATAGACATTGTTTTAATAATGAAGGCAAGTCAATCATCAATTATTTATAAACCTACGTACCTTTTACATTACAATCATACACAAAAAGAATACAAACAATGTTTTCTATTGAATCATATTGTTATTTCTCATCTGTGTATAAAAAGGAAATAAGTTTCATCGTAATTTGAGAGTAAAGAGACGACTTGAGAAGTTATATCAGTGCTTATTTTGTTTTTTTATCATAAATAGCGATTGGGAAGCAAGGAATTATTGCTATAGCAACGGGCCTCGGGCTTATACGAGCACCTATATGGTTCTATATTCTGTACCCAGCGGAGATATGTTTCGTAGATATTTTTTATTATATTTGCACAAAATAATAACACAAGGATTCTTTGAGCCATTAGGGAAGATAGATCACACCGATGACACTTGTGCTGGTCCTTAAGCGTAGGGAATTGGGTACCAAGGATCAGTTTGTTAGTCATTTATTATAATACTTATAACAATTTTTATTGCCATACATCTAAGGAGCAGCATCTCTGAGTTTAAAACTCAAAGTAACGAACATTTCATGAGTCGGTCCCAGTTTAATTATAACATTTGTACTTGCAATCAATCAACTCAACCTATCGTAGTCAACTGCTTGCCAATATGTCTTCACAATTCGAAACAACACCCTGCGGGCCTAAAACGGCCACATTAGCAATTCCTCTAAAAGCAGTTCTTTTCCTTAATTCCCAAGTGTCATTAGCAATTCCTCTAATTTGGCACAAAAGCAATTCATAATGTGTGGACCATTTTACGAATCTCCATAGAAAACTGTCAAACAGATGAATTATTTCGTAATATGAGTCGCACGCAGATCATATTGTGAATTGTCAGTTTATGACGTTTTACGATGATTCATAATATTTTCCTATTCTGCCAAAGTGCCTGCTTTAAGCCCCTTATCCTCTCCCTTTCATTCCATCTTGCCGGAGGTTGTATTTCGCCACACTACGCTTGATTCCCAGTCTCCACTCCAGGACTCGTCTGCTCGAGCTACCATCGGTCCTTCGTCAGATCTGTCCGGCCCTCGCTGTCACTTCAACTTGCTAACTCTATAAGTATGTAACAGTAACTCTATTTTTTCCGGATAGTTTAACTGCCAATCTTATCTACTGTTAAATGTGTCTTGTCCTTATATCGTTTTACATTGCTTTTTAATATGATTGTAAACGAATTCATAAACAACCGGTTTTCTATCCTAGTCAGTACTCCAGCACCTGCAAAGGTAAGGCGTGAGTCAGTAACTCGAATTCATTTAGAATTAGGTACATGCATTCAAGTCGTGTTGAAGAAGCTATTGCATCCACAATCTCAGTTCTTAGTTATAAATCCTGAACGGTCATCAATTCAATGCTGAACTTATTTGCGAGGTACACCCATAGGTAGTTGGGTGTAATTTACGCTAGACCGTTATTGAGTTTTCACTTAAGGTATTTGTTCCAGTAACTTTGACATGCTATAAAGGAACACTACACAATAATCGCACTTATTGTTCTTGTATCGATACGAACAGAATAACTCATGACGTCGAAAAAATATTAGTTAGTCACGGAAAAACTCAAACGGTGCAAATACTCCAATCTTATTGGGACTTATGTTCAAGCCATGCCGAGCCGGCATTTTTTGATCTCCTCTGATTGTTTCCCCCCCCTCCCCCTTTTTTATACTTGTATTCGCACAAAGTTAATTTATTTCTAATCGAATCGACAACTCCAGATCGATTCACCTACAAATAAATTAATTTCGTGCGAAACGCTTCAAGATTTTTTTTAAATTAATTAAAAGTGTCAATTTGCCCGTTTTGGGCGAGTATATTCGTGCGAATCACCAATAAGCCAAATATTTATGCGCGATAGATATTATTTCCATGAAACGGTGGACCGCAATCCTATAAACCAATACGCAGAAGGCTGCATTCCCACTGGCAAGTTTCCAAAATAGAAATACGTAGAAAACGGACTTGTAAATTTCACCTATCGAGTAGGGCTTTGAACTGCATTTTAATGGCACTCGTCTGAAATTCACAGAATACTTACCCCTAAGGAATTTGAAACGTGCGATTACGTACGAAAATACACTGATCTTGAAGCTCCATAATGCCGGGGCTACATTGTCGCGTTATCGCGAACTTTACTTCGTGCGCTCTCTGTTGCTCAGTAAGAAGTCGAGCGGTGTGCGAGAGAGAGCGCGCGAAGTAAAGTTTGCGATAACGCGACAATGTAGCCCCGGCATTAGGAATTGCGAGAAATCACATAGTATGCGAACAGTTTCAGTATCTGAATTTAGAACCGACTTGTTGCGATATTTTACGCTTTTTTCTTAATTGTTTTTTTTTTATGCAAATGCCCGCAAAATGGACACTCGACCCCAGCATACCTACTCAATTTTCACCAGTGTCTTAGATAATTATGTTTAATTGTTCACGTAGGCCTTTTTTTCCTTTTTCCGTAATGGTAGGTACTGTTAGAAGAGTAGGTACCTAGGATTATCTATGGTATTATATGTAGATTATCTATGATGGGGCGGTCTATGAAGGTATCCGATATAGCGTCTCTTATGTTTGTCACTCCAGTTCTAATAAAAGATAGATTAATATTTATAGTTTTAATTTTATTAAAAAGTTTAAACTATAAATCTTTTATACATATTATTAATTACAGTCGCTTTTCATATTTGTCTGTATGTCCGCGTTGTTCTTCTAAACCACGCCACAGACTTTGATAACCATCAAACCAATCCACCATCGTTTAGAGAATTTATTCCAGAAGCTTTATGTATGTATGTATGTATGTATGTGTATAATACGTTAGGTTCTATTAAAGTTACTGACTAAAAAATCTCGATGTTTTGTCAAGTCATAAAAACCGTACGAAGCAGGAGTGGGTCGCTAGTCCTTACATATTATAAAACAGAGTCCTCCGCCGCCTTTTTCTGTCGTCCTGTACGCAATAAACTCAAAAACTACTGCACCAATTTTCATGCTGTTTTCACCAATGGATAGAGTGGTTCTCGAGTAAGGTAGTATATAATAAACGACATACATACGGGCGAAAATGCGGGCATCAGCTAGTTTATTATAAAACACGTACAAGAACATGGCGTAAAAACGCACACTTACGTTATAAACTGACGTAGCCGCTGCAACTGCTATTAATTACAAAAGTAACCTAATTAAAATGTTTGAAACGTCTTCTCCGATTGATTTATTGTTGCAACATTAAAGTTTAATTAAGAAAAGAACTTGTACGTATGTGAAACAATACATAAATCATTTACTATGTTGCAATAGAATTTTATTTGTTTGCAGAATTTGAACTTTGTAAAGAAGCATGAGTGAGTAGATATAAAAATATCTCTGAAGTTTCAATAGCTAAGTAAAAGTGTTATTTTTGTACAATTCTTGTATTATATATATTTTTATTACTACTTGTGTCATTGCACGTCATTTTAAATTACTACTCGTGTCATTACCAGTCGTGTTCATTGCAATAAATACTACAAAATTAATACTACAGACACATTTTGGGTAATGTTTACACATCTATGTAAGGAATACTCTTTGTTCTACAAACCAATAAACCTAACCATCCCGTCACAAGTTATCGGCAGAAACTTAGAAAGTAAGCAGATAACAGTCTAAGGGATGATTTAATCAAAGTCAGATCTTTTCCCGTGGAATAAAATTGTCGTCTGACAGTTTTTGTATGGAAAAAGGGAAAAACTTTCAAAAATTCAAAAGGTATTCGCAGGATAAGACTACCGAAAGGGATACCAGGACCTTGGCAATAGGCAACTGAAGGAACACGGGTGGGTTTTAGTCAGTAAAAGTCTGACACGCCCTTCCGCTCCGCCCAGAGCGGGAGAAGACATTGAAGGATTTCCCAATCTCAAAAAAAAAAAAGCATGGATAAGACATACTCGGTATAAAAGTTTAGTCAAATTCAACCTAAGTTTTCTTTTCTTTGTTTTGTGTACACAAATTATAAATTAATCATCCTTTTGTTCATCTAAAAAGCAATTAAAGCAACATTAGTTCAAGCAGCTCCAATTACCTAAGACATTACTATGTCACATTTGTCTCCTTCAAGACGTGCAACATAATGCATCGTCAGCTAACATTGTACCGTTGAATAGCATCCCTTTAATTAATCAAATGTCCCACCTGAATATGCTATTAAGGCGCCGTTGTTTAATTGATGTCTAGGGAGTAGTCTCGTGCCAAACACTGCAGAAGTGGTATGGCACGACCATAAAGTGCTATACAAGGTTACAATGTAGCTGTAATTTTTTAATAGATATACTTTTCTTGCACGTAAGCACCGAATAAATAAGTAGCAGTATTATATCTCGGCAGTGATCTTCAAATAATAACGTACGGCCGCTCGGTAGACAAACAATCCGCGTCCGTGCGTAACTGCCGCGCCCTCGATACTGTTGCGTACTGTTTTCTATGAAGATAGAGTACTGTACTTATTTTATAAAATTGGAGTTGAGCTGCACGATTATTGACAAATGCTTGCACTGACTGGACAGGTCCACTCAATCTGTGTGGTTCTTTCCTCAAAAGTCCATTTCAGACACCAATCTACATGGTCTTCACATGATCTGACTAAGATTATGTTTGGACTTTAAAAGAGACTTTGACTTCTGAGTTTGTTTCGGCTTTTCTTCTCAGAGTAGTCAGATAGGAAACGCCGACCTCATCTAGTTTTAAAAATGTGATTGACGTGTAAAAGTGTTTGTACAAACCTACTTACAGAAATAAAAATCATTTATCATTTATCATCATATACTGTGCCGCAAGTAAGGCTTTTGGTGGTAGTTTAATGTTAGTAGTTACATGAATTAGCATCTCCTTTAATTTTCCCAGCTCCAAGTTGTTGAACAACAAATTCAACGTTTATGCCTAATTGCTAATGGCCTTAGAGAAAATCTAGGAGGTAATTTCACTCACTCGACAAATTACCGACAGTTTTTGACGTCTATAATTTATTTTAGATTTAAATTAACATCTGCATTGCTATTCTGTCCAATTCACCGTGAAAAATGAGGTGAAGTGAGCGTGGAGTGAACTGTCATTGTCATCGATACCTAAATGCAGTGACAGCTCACTCCAAGCTCACTTCACTTAAATTTTCAGGGCGAGATTTTTACAGAATAGCACTACTGTTAAACTCTGATCTCTATTTATCTTTTGGATTACTTATGGTGGGATTTTTTATAATTTACACATGTTTACAGAAAGTTCTGCTTGGTCGTTCCATCGGTTCTGACAGGCCAGAGGGTATTTGAATGCACCCGACATCACCACATCACTTCCACTGTTAAACAAAGATAATATAAATATGCCTAGCTAAACAGTCAGAGCTGTAAACTCGTCGAAAAAAATAGCGTCCAACTGTTAGCCGCTAAATGCACTCACACTAGAAAAGCACAATGACAGGTCAATGACGTGGCGCGAGGAAACGAAGTCAGCGGGCGCGGGGCGGCGACGGTGCCGGTGGCGGCGGCGCTGGGAGCGGCGCGTTTCAATGCATAGATTTATATGGTACTGGCCTCGAAGGCAGCGACGCGGGGAGCAGCGACATTCCCATATAAATCCATGTATTGAAACGCGCCGATCCCACACCGCCGCCGTCCCGCGCCCGCTGACTGCGTGTCCGTAGTCTAAAACGTAGCTGTCACGCACACCAGTATAAAAAAGTTATTTCTTTTGCAGCGCGGCACTATAGCTAGACATAAAAATAAACAAAGCTGTTTAACTATTACCCTCACAACAGTCACAACGAGCATTCTTCTCGGTATAATTACAGTTAGCAAACGAATCACCGATCACGGTAATAAAGACTCTATCGTTAATTTCCCTAACGTAATCCTTTAATTTCCTACAGCTCGAGAGGTAGTCTATTGTTCTCCGAGGACTATACATTATACAGGCTGTTCCTAGGTTGTCTGAACTAGATATTCGTTAGTCATTAATTATGTCAGCGAGCTCAACATAGTACATTGTTCAACGAGAAGCTCAAACATTGCATGCAATGTTTGAGCTTCTCGATACTGAATGTATGCATCTACATCAGATGGATTTAGTATCGGTTTCGCAATATCCTGCTCATACGTCAGCCCCTTTGTGCTTCAGATACTTAACGATTTCTCTCTTGGCTCGAATCCCAGGAGGTACATATTTTTTATTAAAGTTAAATAACTTATCATTATGGCACATATTGAAAATAACGTCATGGTTTAACTGCTCAAAGGGGTTGGTAGAAGTGTCTACTACCTACACTCCGGCAGTTAGGTTTACGTAACATATGAACGATTTTTTTTAAAACGAGGGTCGATTAAATAAATTGAAGTACTTACAAAGTTTTCACTTGATTTAACTCTCAAGAATAAACGGTGGTGTAGTTTTGGTCGATATTGGATGACTGAAATCCTACATTATTAAATATGTAATATTATTTTGTATTCCTATACCTACTATTAAAATAACCAAATTTTTTTTTAAATATATTTTTTGTCGTCACGTTCTCGAAAACGGCTCTAAAGATTTCGATGAAAGTTGCAAAAATCGATCTAGTTAGGTCTCATATGGGAATAGTACATTACTAAAGTCAAAGTCAAAGTCAAATAATTTATTTCAAATAGGCACATAAAAGGCACTTTTGAACGTCAATGAAAAACAAACAAAGAAATAGAATTGATTCTAGTTACGTTAGTAGTTATTTTAGTCTACTGTCGCGGCCAGCAATAAGAGGATTGATGGACGATAGACACATACGTGAGTCCATCAATTCCTGATTGCGGCCAAGGCTTGTATAGTACTTTTCTTAAATAATGCGCGGAAATTCAAACTGAGTAAATTAAATAGAAATTCCAGAATCAATGACAAACAACTATAATTTTGCATGCGCCAATATATTCTATGTTTCTTCTTTGTTCTATTTGCAAGCCAATTCGAAATTTAAATAAAATCTTTAATAAGTTACCTCCTTGGTTGCCGTGTGCTAAAGTAAAAAGTTCGTTCCATTTTTAAATAACACGACAGATATGAGTTTTCATAGTAATTTATTTGGCCGCTAAAAACGCCAGATATGGATTTTCATAGTAACATTGCCGGCCGCATCGTCACTTGTTTTTGACCAGTACTTACAGCAATTTCGATTTATCTCGAAGAAAGTTGTCAAAATAATACTCGAATTTCCAAGCATGTTTGAGAAAAAATCGTTTTCTCCGTATTTTCACCCGAGCAGAGCTCGGTCGGCCAGGTACTGAAATTATTAATTGTGATGAGTAACAGTGGCGAATTGAATTATTCTGTTCCCTTCTCTGTATCCTTGGAAATCAAATTCAAAATATATTTGCGTTTGCGCACTGGGACAGTTACAAGCTGTTTTATAACAGTCCCAATTGTTCACCTGTCATTGTTACGAGTACCTACTGTATACCACTCGATGACTCCGACAGAAACTTCTTCAATGTGCCAACCACCTTAGGTACCGACAAAATAGGTCTTTGTCTAGAATAAAGCTGTTATTAATTAATTATGAGCTAATGTTAGTATGACGAGGGTAGTCGGGAGCCAAACAATCGAAGCCTCAGTCAACTTTGTTGGGGATGTTGAAAATTGATAACTATCGATACTTGAGCGAAACTTCCCGTTGCCTAGTTGGTAGCGTGTAGTATAGATTAGGTAGTTTATGAAGGGCTTGCCTGTGAAAGGATAGATTTAGTGGATGATTCTTAATTTTTTTTCATATGTTAGTTTTCGAAAGGGATACCGGGGCCCTTGCCAATTGGCAACTGAAGGAACACGGGTGGGTTATAGAGTTTTAGTCAGTATAAGTCTGACACGCACTCCCGCTCCGCCCAGAGCAGGAGAAGTCATTTGATGATTTCCCACTCTCAAAAACAAAAACAAAACAAAAAAAGTTTCATCGCGGACACTGGCGGTGAACCACTTTTCAACCTTATTACTAAGGACATAAGGGTGAATAGCGGTTCATCGCAAATGTCCGCAGTTGAACCTATTATAAAACAATACATAGGTCGGTACTTTATACAGGAGTGTAGCGTTAATGCCTCCTGTGGATAGCTGTAATCAATTGTGTGACAAAGGATTTTTGATGAAGGTTTGGCAGATTATATTGATACTAAATTAAACATGCTTGATACACTTGCCATAAAGCTAATTCATATCAACTAAGTCAGAACAAATTTCCCGGTATGACCTCCTAACATAACTTTGAAAAGCGAATAGGGCAACAGAGTGCTAATAATCATTCCTAGAACATAACCTGTATGATCTACACCTGCAGTCCTGCACTCCACTTGAACGGACTGGATATGGTTGAACTACATTTATCCGCATGTTAGGTACGTGAGTGTACGTTCAACCACGAGTTAGGGTGTATTCAGGCAGAAAGTTACTAAAGTTACGCTTATCGGCGACGGTTCGCGCTGATTTGGCAAAATGTATGAAAACTGGCTACGCATACTGGCTATACCAGCGTTGACAACAAGCGCTTGTCAGCGCCGAGAAGCGGAGTTCTATTTAATTGTTGCAATTTCTAAAGAAGAAAAAGAAAAGAAAGTAAATAAATGTATTTGACCCAGTTTAAGGGCCGATTTAACCACATAACTTTTTTAAGAAATATTAAATATAATTAAATAAATTATAAATGAATGGATATACGTGTTTAGGAAATATTAATAGAATATACTAATAGGATTTAAATAATTCTTAACTTAATAACAAGAAAAATTTGTAAAGCGCTCTTCCTCTCTCTACTTATTTAAAAATTTATTCTGCCCGACAGGGTCTATAATTGTTTCTATAATTTTTTATTTACCACCTATAATTTGTACATTATGGATTGCAATAAACGATTTGATTTTATATAGGGAATAGAATTGACGTCTAACAGTTCCTGTTTATAAAATTTGACAATTTTTTTATTTTTATTTCAGGTCCTTGACTCATATTAAATACAAAAACAATACACATATTTATCAATTAAGTGTCACAATTTTTTATTACATAAGTGTTAAAGAAGTAAATAAAGTTATGATGGTATACTTAAAAAATGTCAGATCAAAAATGTTATATTTATTCGCTGGATTAGACTTATACTAGGGATAAAAGTTTAGTCGAATTCGCCTAAGGCACACATTATTCACACAAAACCAGAAAAAACTTTTATCTACACCCATGCTATAAATCCACTATAAAAGTTTCTGAAACAGTTAGCTTATTGCCAACATTAAAACAATCAGTGTCATAGTAACCATTATATCATCCAAACGGGTGTTATAATGTTGTACTAAATTTCATAATGCAACTCATTTAAAAAAACAACATTGTCATGCAGGCGCGTTTCAATAACTAAGCTCAGTCATTTAAAAAAAAAACTTGTAGTTTATTCGAATTCTAAAAATTCGAATTTACGTGCGTGTATCCCGCCATTTTTGTTCGATATTAGTATTACAAAGAACCTTTTATAGAGGATTCATAACATGGGTGTAGATAACGTCTTGTATGCAACTGTAAATAATTAGGTATTAAAACACTCATGTGATACTATTAACAACCCACATTCGTGTTTTAATACCCTTATTACATAACAGTTGCACATTTGCATAAATAACTATAAAACAGTATACTAGAGAGTTGTATGTAATAATGTTAGTTTACACTTCATGATTGTTCCCTAATGCTATGCAGTAGCAATTAAAGTCCAGCAGATCTGACTCAACGTGTGTCGCTTCGCTATCAGGCCGGCACCGTGTGTGTTCCGCGGCTTAGGCTGTATCCGGCAGACGTGCCCAGCGCAATCCCACTAAAGTTTAGCGGCTTTATGAGCAACGTCCATGATTAATGTTTTAGAAAGCAAAGTGGGGTTC
Source organism: Lithophane leautieri (assembly GCA_949152455.1). Taxonomy (NCBI): domain Eukaryota; kingdom Metazoa; phylum Arthropoda; class Insecta; order Lepidoptera; family Noctuidae; genus Lithophane; species Lithophane leautieri. The sequence continues at coordinate 4,354,766 of OX424469.1, read as the reverse complement.
CTATTTCTACCCCATATTTAAAATTTTACTTCTGTAGAACTTACTATTGCACGCTTGCAAACTTTGAGTTGTATCAAGTTAGTAAAACTATTGCAAAATATTTTTTTCTAAACCTGATGGGAAAAACATTCAGGAATCTTTCGACTTCGTCTGCGATCCAGAATAAAAGTAGCTCATGTGCTTCTCCAGGTCGAGGTCTACCCATGTGCCAAATTTCATCCAAATCACAGGACATTATTCTCACATGTATAATTTCAACATGAATGATGTAACCAATATATTGTAATAATATTCTGATTCAAAAGAGTGTCCGTGGAGTTTCTTGCCCGTTCTTCTCCATAGGAACCTACGCTTTGGAATGGGCAACTAGCTTCATCTTTCTGACTGACCGACCCCTTGACAATTCAAAAGTGCCTGTAATTGGTTTATTTGAAATAAATGCTTTGAGTTTGAGTTTGAGTTTGAATCCGTTCAGCCGTTTTAGCGTAAAAGCATAACAAACAAACAAACTCACTTTCGCATTTATAATAATACTAGCTTCCGCCCGCGGCTTCGCCCATGTCCTTCCTTAGGATGCAATCTATCTCATTGCCAAATTTTGTCAAAATCCGTTCAGTGGTTTAGGCGTGAAAAGGTAACATACAGACAGACAGAGTTATTTTCGAATTTATAATATTATATAGTACGGATATATATCCTTAAATATTATTTAAACGAAGTCCTCCGCCGCGTCTGTCTGTCCTCCTGTACGATATACTCAAAAACGACTTCACCGATTTTCATGCTGTTTTCACCAATGAATAGAGTGGTTCTCAAATAAGGTTTTAGTATACTATAATAACCGACATCTACGCGGGCTAAGTCGGGGGCATCAGCTAGTACATATAAGTATAGTTATATAGTTACCAACGAAAAAAAAAGGTTACGTTAATCTAGAATTTCAGACAAACAAAGTCTATGTTGAAAGGGACTGTCGTCGTGTCAGTTAAGGTGCTCTTCCGAAGGCGACCGCTACCCAAACCGCAAGCGGCAACGTTGCCCAATCGCAACGATAGACCGCAGCGATTCGACATGCCGCTGAGATTAGCCGTTAACGGTCTTCGGAACAGCACCTTTACGCGTTCCACCTGTCAAATAGTTCCGGTTCCCAACCTACATTCATTAGGAAAAAAAACAGCAGGTAGGTTAGTACAGCTAAAAATAACACTTACTTTATAAATTATATATATGGTGCACATATCTCAAAACACAATCAACCCTGAAATCGCGAAAAAAATACAGCTGTTTCCTAAATTTATGTTCGCATAACTCGTCAAAATGTAGGGAACAGCTGTTTTTTTTTCGCAATGTTTATGTAAACTCTATATTTAATTCAATCAGATTTTTTACAATTACTGTTTTCCAACTATGACTATGCGACCAATCATGAAATTTCGAAAAAAAAACAGCTTTTCCCTACATTTTGACGAGCTATGCGAACATAAATGTAGGGAACAGCTGTTTTTTTTTCGCAATGTTTATGTAAACTCTATATTTAATTCAATCAGATTTTTTACAATTACAGTTTTCCAACTATCACTATTCGACCAACCATGAAATTTCGAAAAAAAAAAAAGCTTTTCGCTACATTTTGACGAGCTATGCGAACATAAATGTAGGGAACAGCTGTTTTTTTTTTCGCGATTTCAGGGTTGTTCCCATAGTGAAAGTTGTTCATAATGATGAGTACAATAACCCTTTAAGAGATTTCGTGTATGAATAAATACACCTTATATATGCATAGAACTCGACAAAGTTCATAAGGTGCAGTTTCGTGACCACTTACAACTAACGCTGAAAATTGTTAGTAGGATTTATTATTGAAATCTTATTGAGCAAAATAATTATAAAATATTATTATTATTTATAATTATTAATTATATACTTAGTTTAAATTATATAAAACAATATTATAATCGTAAAAGAGCAATTACTATTCATTTATTAGTCACTCTTTTGAAGAAACTTTTTTTTAAAGCTTTTTGATGCCTTCGGGAAACCACAGTTTGCTACACCATACGTAGTTATAGAAAATGAACGCTGCTGGCTATTCTCCGAACATAATGCCTCAGTCGCTTATGACAGCTAGGGGAAGTGATAGAGTGGTGTATTCCTACGCAACACAATGGGCTGTCAGCACAGTTCCGTTCGTGCGTCCACCTATCAGCAACTGTGCGTACGCATGGCTACACATCAAGCTATACATTTCCAGTGTAAGCTGACCTCGCATTGTACGGAAATCCTATACAATGCGAGATCAGCATAAACTGGAAATGTACAGCTTGATGTATAGCCGTGTGTACAATGAGACTAAGTAAGCGAGGGGTCTGAAATTTTCAAGCTGCACTCGTTTCTTTGCTTATTTTTCACGTTAACTATCTCCCGGTTTCTGAACAAATACTTTTTTACAAAGTCTTTTTTTGTTTGTAAAAAAAAGTTTTATTTCTCCCTTTTTAGTGGGTCAGTTTGTAATTTATCTAAGTTGAGCTAGGCTATAGCCTAATGTCAACTGCTCATCACCGTTTTACAAAATATTGCTTTACCCGATACAGTGACGTTAACCGTTGAGGAGTACTCCTGGTACTTCACCATCAGCTGCACTTCACCATATGTATTGTGACGAGCATAAAATGCTTGGCAACCTTATTAAAGTAATCAAATTGCAACCCGTGAAATACTTATTATTGAGTAGTTCCGGTGGCCATCTGTGGTCTTCATCATCAGTTCCACTTCACCAAATGCTGCTTTCCGAGAGTAACTGCACGAGTTACTATAAAAATACCCAAATCGCTTTAGGTGTGCCTATAATATTTGAAGAGTTCCCTCGATTTCTTCAGGATCCCAATATCAGATCCTGACCTGATGACAATGGGACAACCTCGGAAACATTCAAACAAAATATTAATTTTGCAAATCGGTCCACAATTGGCGGAGAAATAGGTGAACATACATTTAAAAAAAAGATACATAAAGTCGAACATAGAACTCCTCCTTTTTTGAAGTTGGTTAAAAACAGAAAGGAAGAATGAATGATTTTGTATTTGCGTTTCATTAAGTAATTTATGCAAATAAAATGTTCCCTTTACATAATTAAGGGAAGTAACGGATGGACGCTTCTGGTTGAAAACATTATCACAAGGTCTGTTTGGCGAGAATACTCAATTTGCATGTTTTTTTTAAATAAAAACAAAATTATGCGGAAATGTTGAATTTAGGGATATTTGAAAAGCGTAGATATTTTTTTTCTTATTTTTGTTATTCTCTGGATTTTGAATTTAAATATGGCCAACATATTTAGGCTACGTACTTTATTTACTATTGAATTCAGAAAGAATAAAGGACGAATAAAAATAGGTTTTATTCAGGTGAAGGTACACAATAAGACCACCATAGAACCTTCGATACGTGGCAGGAACAAACTAAAAAAAAAATCCAGCCGCCCACCTACCCCTGCCACATGCCCTAAGGAAATACGAAACATCGACTTCAAAAAAGTATTTATTATGTATCAATGTACATAACTCGAAGTACGTGATAAGCACACGAGAACTGCTCAGCTTTCAAGATTACAAAAATTTACGAGAGTAGTTCACGGTAGGTATACGGATACTACTCAAAGTAACCTTTTTTTCCTTGAATTCAGTTTTACGGCTTTCGCGGGCAGTTAGGTACACAACCCTATTCTTTGAGTGTTACAGTTCGACTCAGCATGTGAACTGAAGATAAAATCAAGAAGCAAAAAACGAAAATTGATGAAAAGCAAAGACACCGACTTCCGAAATTAAAGTTATTTTTCACTTTTTAAGTGTTTTTTTTGGAAGTCGGTTGTTTTATTTTTTTAAGTTTTATTTTTTTCACTTTTTAGTTGTGGTACCTACCCCACACAAATTCTAATACCACTACCTGGTATGTAAATAACAGTGATTGTGTCAAATAAGATGTCGTGTATATAGACTAAGTGAGAAAAACACGTAATTATTGAAGCTAACTCAAAAACTACTCAAGCAAAAGTTAATAAAATTTATATGGGACCACAAGGGAAGCACCAGCTTTTAAATAAAAAAAGAATTATCAAAATCGGTTCACACAGTCGAAAGTTCTGAGGTATCAAACATTAAAAAAAAAACTGACGAATTGATAACATCCTCCTTTTTTTGAAGCCGGTTAAAAATGATAACGTATCTTTTTCAAGCTTCTTTTTTGGGTTTCCGCTTATTCAAGTCTTAGAATAGCCTTGCCCCCTATTACATGGAAATTAAACACAAAACATGGGTATACTATTGGGTACACCTCTACCTAACCCTTCGGAGAAAACAGGCGTGATGTTAAGTTTATCATCAGTTGTGTAATGCCTTGAATAATAATTCGGAAGTTTTAACTGTACATACATCCCGTACATGTTTAGGAATTAAGAAGTAGTTTTAATGAACATTAAACAACAAAGCTGCTAAGCAAGTACCTAACGTTGTTATACTAAAGTTAATGATTTAAATGTGTGACCAAGCAACTTAGTTTAAATGTGAGACCAAGCAACTTAGTTTAAATGTGTGACCAAGCAACTTAGTTTAAATGTGTGACCAAGCAACTTAGTTTAAATGTGTGACCAAGCAACTTAGTTTAAATGTGTGACCAAGCAACTTAGTTTAAATGTGAGACCAAGCAACTTAGTTTAAATGTGAGACCAAGCAACTTAGTTTAAATGTGTGACCAAGCAACTTAGTTTAAATGTGTGACCAAGCAACTTAGTTTAAATGTGAGACCAAGCAACTTAGTTTAAATGTGAGACCAAGCAACTTAGTTTAAATGTGAGACCAAGCAACTTAGTTTAAATGTGTGACCAAGCAACTTAGTTTAAATGTGTGACCAAGCAACTTAGTTTAAATGTGAGACCAAGCAACTTAGTTTAAATGTGTGACCAAGCAACTTAGTTTAAATGTGAGACCAAGCAACTTAGTTTAAATGTGAGACCAAGCAACTTAGTTTAAATGTGAGACCAAGCAACTTAGTTTAAATGTGAGACCAAGCAACTTAGTTTATTAACTTCTTATTGAGAAAAACAAAATATTAAACATTATGATGTTGATGTTGTTGAGTACCTACAAAGTACCGAAGGTTATAAATTGGTGAACGTTATTAAACCTCAAAATATATCAAAGTAAATATAGTATTCAATATGTAAAGATCCAAGTTGATACAAAATAAACCAGACTACTTAATATCCTAAAATGACAACCTAAATCTAAGACGACCTTCTTCTCGACATCACAAGACGATATGATAAAACGCCTTTGCGACTCGTGAGCAACAAAATGACCAAACATTACCCACAACACACCAGAGCTATCTTTCCAATACCTAAGAGCAATTTATTGTGAGGCAATACATCTTCGGTGCCCACGACGGGAGAAAGGTTCCCTGAAAGGGTAAAATCCTTAGTGCAACCCGACAAATTTATATTTGTCATCCATATCTCCAAACCGTGTTTCACTTCCGAACATAAAGGCACAGGTAAGCTTTTCTTGCGACGGCAAACATAACTTTGTAGACCAATACGTTGAAGAATGCGAGGCGTTCGGTCAATGTTGCCATGTCGAATATTTTTCAGTACATTTTGCTGTAATAGTAAAATATTTGGTAGTATGGTCGCGAATATTTTATTTCTGTTAAAATAAACTACTCTTTGAGCACAGAGAGTGGGGTAAATATAAATATTGAATAACAAATTTTTCGTATAAAAACTGGTGCATTCGTGAATTTACTTTATCCAATAAAAATTTAAAAAATTCAGAAATGTTCCATATTACCCTGAAATTGAGCTGTATTTTTAACAGACGAAAAAAAAAGGAGGAGGTTCTCAGGTCGACCCGTACATTTTTTTTAATTTTTTTTTATGTATGACCACGCGTAACTTTTTAGCGTGTCATCTGATTTGAAAAATTCTTTTTTTATTGGGAAGGGTATACCTCGAAGTTGGTCCCATTTAAAATTGGAAACTATAATCCACCCCTAAAGGTACAAAAAATGGGGTTGATTGATTTTTCACCAACTGAATTTTCAACTGTGAACCGATTCTGTTGAAATTTCGCACACATACATAGTTCTGATGACACAACCACTCATCATCAACTCCAGGTCTTTAACCTAGAGTAACCCCCTGGAGTACCCTGGAGAAAATGGTAACTCAAAAGCGAAAAATAAAAAACTTTTTTACAAAAAATTAAACCGACGAAAAAAGAACTGAAAAGCGAAAAATTAATAACTTTAATTTCGGAAGTCGGTAGCAAAAAACGAAAATTGAAAAACGAAGACACCGACTTCCGAAATTAAAGTTATTTATTTTCGCTTTTCAGTTCTTTTTTGTCGGTTAAATTTTTTGTAAAAAGTTTTCATTGAAGCAATCGCCATCGCATCACATTTTTATGCAGGAGTCTCAGGACCTCGTCTGTGGACCAGGATGAAAAGTAGCCTATGTCCATCTCCAGGTCATGGTCTACCCATGTGCCAAATTTCATCCAAATTCAAGCGTGAAAGCGTAAGAACCAAACAAACAAACTCACTTTCGCATTTATAATATTAATTAGGAATAAAGATTCAACTGTAAATTTACCTCAGAATGGGGTTATAGAATTTAAACAACAAATAAATCAACGTAATAACAATATTTATTATCCAATATTCAACCTAAGTCAGTACATTTCACATTATTTTACTAACCTTAAAACTTGTCACTCTGGTGGCTCGTTCAAGACTGAATCCTGTCGGTAACTTGATAAGCTGACAATTCACTCCAATGTCAAAATGATTTTATAACCGACAGTGACTTTTGAACGATTCAAAATGACACCAACGTAACTCGACTATATCAAGACTTATCTATGGACTGTTCACTATAATATTACTAATATAAATCTACCCTCACATAGGTAAGTTTTGTTACACAACAGTTTAATAAAGTTAAAAAAGCGTTACATATTTTATACTGATGCGCTGTTCTGTGAAATTCATGTCATGTTAACTCACTCGTTTCAAATCCGACGTGACTGACGTCCCGTTTACCTTTTGAAACTGGACGTCAACGCCAGTAAGCGAATGACGCGAGAAAAATTCAGCACACAGAATTTTTTAGGTACTAACCTTAATTAATTTTCCAATTGACGTGAATTTTACCGTGAAATCCGTCGTCAGCTGGACGTATGTTCAATGTTTGGATGTTTCGTATTGTTTAAATGAATCTTACTCATTTTGTGGTAAGTCATACAATTCCATTTATATTTTCTGGTGTATTTCCTACTAGGTAAGAAATATTGCTTAACATAAACATAACATCACGCCCGTATTTTCCCGAAAGGTGAGGCAGAGGTGTAGTTATAATACAACAATATTTCGCCAGTTATGCTTAAGTACCATGTAACAGGGGGCGAGCCTATAGCCATCAACCGGATACAAATCAAGGCTCCAGACTGCTTCTGAGAAACTCCTGTTGGAAAAACCCAATAACTCTTTGCCCGACCCGGGAATCCAGAACCCAGGAACTCATGCTCAGACCACTAAACCTATGAAGCAGTCCAGTGAATCTAACTCATTTAGTGATAACACAACTTCAGTTATATTTTCTGGGGTAAGTAATTCCTGACAAGAAACATATATGACGGCGTTTCTAAAGGTTTTAGGACGCTAAACTTACGGAGTTGATTTTCGAACGATTGTGACAGCTGTTAACTTGACGTAACCCCTAGTACTGAGGAGGCGGCCCCACGCCAATAGAATGGAAGATCGCGGAGATGGATCGAAACCGGGAAACCGGCAAGGATTAATGGCGACTGTGGTATTAGTGATAATGGTGACTATCCTGGCAGGGCAGTGAGTTGATTGACCTGTGCTCGCGCCTCATGTACTCGGTGGAACATCGTTTACATTATTATTTATTCTCATTTAGTTACATCTCCTAGCCCGCAAACCCATGCATATGAGACAATAAGATCTCTTCTGATAAAGACCACGTATTGCCTTTACATATTATTATAGACGGAATACTAAGGTTTAATGAATAAAAAGGTATTTTTTACAATCAAATTAAGAAGAACGGTCTCATGATTACGATAGCAAAGTCAATAGGGAAGCTAAAAAAATTCGGAGAATGTTTCAGAAAGAAATGAAATTGTTATCTGCACAAACATTTATTTTCAATCTTCACGTTCACGAGGATGATCAAAATTGGACTGGCGGAGTAAGTAAGCTTTATTGGAATACAGGTTTTATGTAAACCTGAATTCAATTCATACGGTTGGTGTGCATAGAAAACAGCGGTCACGTGATTCAAGCCAGATTCAAGCATATGTTATTGAGTAGTTCGATACAAAAAAATTGCATAATTTGGTCCTTTTAGCATGAAAAGACTTCAGTTATATAACTGGTCCTTTTTTTTTTTTTTTTTTGAGGGTGGGAAATCATCCAATGACTTCTCCCGCTCTGGGCGGAGCGGAAGGGCGTGTCAGACTTTTACTGACTAAAACCCACCCGTGTTCCTTCATTTGCCTGTTGCCAAGGTCCCGGTATCCCTTTCGGACTTTCCCGCAACCCTGGCAGGCATCGGTCCTATTGGACCCCGTCATTTTTGCTGACATCTCTTTGAGGCGCGCGTGGAACACGACGCGCCATCGACCCGGGCCTGGTCCTTATCGGACGGCGAGCTGCCCGTTGCTCGCCGTCCGCAAGCCCGCGCCTATGGTGGCCGGAAATCCGCCTGGGATTCCCGACGCCCAGGGCGTCTCCAACGGCGGCGGTTAGGGGCGTGAGGGCGCAAACTTTGCCTTTCCCTCACGCGTTCCGCCTCCTCCTTCGCGAGCATTACTGCTTCGCAGAAGGAGGTGACGGCTTCCCATGCCCTCTCGCTCCGTACCATGGCCTGAACCAGGGCCGGACGCGAGAGGTCACCGCCGCCAATCGCCTCCGCGAGGACACGGCGGTGCTCCGCCCAAGCAGGGCACACCTCAACCGTATGCTCCACCGTGTCCTCCGGGCGATCCACACAGTGGTGACACCCGGGCGTTTCCTCCCGCCTAATCCTACACAGGTACCTCCCGAAGCTGCCATGTCCGGTGAGGACCTGTGTCAGGCGGAAGGTGAGGACGCCGTGGCGCCTCTCTATCCACTCCTCAAAGAGGGGACTTATCGCCGCTATTGTGGCGTGCCCAATATAACTAACTGGTCCTGGGATCCGCGTACATCATAACTAGTATAATATTATAAATGCGAAAGTGATTTGTTTGTTACGCTTTAACGCTAAAACGACTCAACGGATTTGGATGAAATTTGGCACATGGGTAGACCATGTCCCGGAGAAGGCATAGCAGACTTTTTATGCCGATATTCAAACAGGATCGCGACTTATGCAGGTGAAACCACGGGGAGCAGCTAGTTTAAGTATAAAAAGGTGAAGGATAGCTTTTACCAGAAGTGTAATATCATCAGGATTGTGCCGGAATATAACAGTTCGTCGTGGACGTGGTATGACAACGGCTCCCCTGACATCACCCCTGTCAGCCAGAAATCAGGCGCCACGCAACCATCGATGTGACCCCTGCTAAAGTGACTGTCACCAGCCAGTGTCACTCTTATCTGACCTTTTCGGTGATTCCATAACTTCATAAAAAAACTAGACGGCGCCACTTGCTGCGCCGTCAAGTACTATTACTTTTTATCTAAAACTCTTTTTCATATCAATGTGGCTGTATAAACCCATCAACAAAAGATAAGCGGTGTATTCGTAATATGCAAATATTGGATTATTTGGTACTTCAATATCTAGACTAGCATCTATTTAGTCAGTAAATATTACAGCTATCACTATTTATTGTGCTCCGAATCTCGCAGTCCTTCCAATAACTTGTGATCTTAACTATATTTTGCACACCAAAACTATATTCATAAAAGTAATAGATAAGCTCTAATCTGGTAAGTCAGTTTTGAAGTTTCATACACATAAAACGATGATAAATAAATAAAAATTGTATGAGAAGGTTATCTTAACATGAGACTTGCGTAAATACTGCCTCGTTGGTCAACGTGGTTGCAAGCGGTACAGACTGCTGAGTACTTATGATGTCCTGGCTTCGATTCCCACGTCGCGTCGCGCAAAGTATTATTGGGTTATCCCATTAGGAATTGGTCAGTAGCAGCTCGAAGTTTGAATTTTTCTTATTTTTATTTGAGTTGACATTGCATTATATATTTTGATTATAATTTTGAAATGATTTATATTCTTAATCTTATATTCATAATTAGTTGACATTGTTGTTAATTTCTAAATGTGTTACGTATATTGTGAATGTTTTTTATTTTATATTTTATATTATTATTATTTTATGTACGATTTCAAACACAATGTAAATTGTTTGTAAATAAATTGGATTGAATTGAATTTTGTGCCCGGTTGATGGCAATAGGCTCCATTACATGAAAATTAAGCATAACAGGCAAGATGTGCGTGTTCTTATAGATAGACTTCAGCCTAACCCTTCGGTGATATTAGGCGTGGTGATATGTTATGTTGTGTAAATAAGAACTTACTCAATTATATTTATTTTAATTTACATGAATACAAGCAATCTGTATGGCAGTGCTGAATATAAGAATTACAATAGAATATTTAGAATTATGGTACAATGAAAAATCAATCATCGAAATTTGTACCATAAATGTACTTAATAATAAAATAAAATCATACTAGCGTCCGTAGCCTGGCTACGTTTCGGTGACCTCTTTGGGGAAACCGAAGGTTTTGTCTGTGCAATTATGGACGAAGTTATCATGACGAACAATTACCGGAGGTTTATTGTGAAGGACGGCACGGTTGACATCTGTCGGGCATGCCACCGACCGGGAGAATCAATCCGTCACATTATCTCCGGGTGTTCTCATCTAGCTAACGGAGAGTACTTACATAGACACAACCTTGTAGCCAGGATTATCCATCAGCAACTTGCTCTGAAATACAGCCTTGTGGATTCGGAGGTGCCGTACTACAGGTACGTGCCCGACCCAGTCCTCGATAATGGAAATATCACATTGTACTGGGACCGATCCATCATCACTGACAGGACTATTGTTGCCAATAAGCCTGATATAGTGGTGGTGGATCGAACAGAGCGGCGCACAATGATCATTGACATAACGGTCCCGCATGACGGGAACCTCGTGAAGGCAGAGAAAGATAAACAAATCAAGTATCTTGACTTAGCTCACGAGGTTGTCGACATGTGGGATGTGGACTCTGCGATCATTGTGCCGATAGTCGTATCAGCCAATGGCTTAATTGCCAAGAGTCTCGATCAACACCTAAGGAGGCTCTCGTTGGGCAGCTGGGTTAAGGGCTTGATTCAGAAAGCGGTACTCCTGGACACGGCTCGCATTGTTAGGAGGTTCCTTTCTCTGGAGCCCTGACTGGCCGGTAGCTTGGACCCTGTTCCCGATACCGGTGGGCTACTATTTCTTATATTTTTAAATGTTTTTATATATTTCTTTATTTTAATATTTAAAAATATAATTTATATGTAAGAAAAATGAAATAAAAAAAAAATAAAAAAATAAAATCAATAACTGAAAACTCTAAACGCGCAGCGCACGAACGTAACTAGGGTTAACTAAAAATTACTCGTAAACCTTCATTGAACAAGACTGACGAATAGTTTTTCAGACTATTCCAATCTGCATTAAGTATTATCTAGCTTAACTCAAGACATATATACGGCAAGTCAGTCTCGGTTACTAATCGTATCAATTCTTAATGATTTTAAAGCCAATAATGTATAGCCAAACGTTTATATTCCATCTTCAATGAAATCTTTACAAGGGATAAGGTTACGTTAAGCGGAAGTGTTCCAGATTGACAAATGGGCGACAAACTGAGATTGATAGGTGCACCCTTTAACCCTCCTGAGTACTGTAACCCTTATAAATTATGTAAGTATAGCTGCAACACGCAATGGAATTTGTTCTAAATAGAGTCTATTTAATAGACTTTAATGACTTTGGTAAACACACATTAGTGGAAATGTTATTTATGGAAGCTTCGGGACGTGTTTTTTTTTCCGGATACATGATTGGGGATAGTTCTCTTGAATATTTAGATAGCCACCTAAAAAGAGGAGCTCGTGGCTAAGTAATAACAGCCGCACGGATCGATCCACCAGGTTAAGCTACGCTTGTCGGGGTTGGCCCATGAATGGGTTGTCGGGGTTGGTCTTTACATATCGAAGCTCCTCCGTGCCTCGGAAAGCACGTTAAGCCGTTGGTCCCGGTTGTCATTCGTGGATTTGACAGTCGTTACGGTCATCAGAAGTCCTTCAGAGGCCCTTGGGGGGCTTTAAAACTCTGGCACACGAAAATAAAAAGATCAGAAGCCCGAAAGTCTGACAAGGGGTACAGTAAGACACAACTTAGATGTAGCATACATTTTAAAATTTGCATTCATTCATTTCAATTTTACGAATGTATTTGGTTATATAATTAAGCAAGTTATTGCGTTTGCGTAAAGATCATTTTCACTTATAGCAGTAATAAAAATTGGTGATTTTGAAGGCGCACTCAGTTCGGATGGTGATCGGTTTTACGAATTTTTCCGATATTGTGTCGTTCATGTACACGTGGCTACACATCAAGCTATACATTTCCAGTATAAGCTGACCTCACATTGTACGGAAATCCTATACAATGTGAGATCAGCATAAACTGGAAATGTATAGCTTGATGTGTAGCCGTGTGTACATCCAAGTTGTGTCGTACTGTATCGTATTACCCAGTTAGAAAAGATAGAAAGAAAAAAAACATCCCATCATCTTTCATTCTTTCTTTTTTTAGTCGCTCCATGTAAAATATTGGTATTCAGCTGAATCCGGTTAGATTGGAAGCCGAACTTAAAATAGTAGGAAAAAGGCTAGTCAGATTGATTGATTTAGGTATCTACCTGTCTAACTATGGTTGTCAAACCGACCAAAGCTTTGAAAACTCAGTTGCAGTCGCTTTACTAAATCGATAGGAGCTAGAGAATGAGTAATGAATTGGGCCCGAGATCCAACACTACTTAATAAATACTATTCAGGTTGACTAAAGAAAACAAATAAGCGGTCTTTAGTTTCAAAACGTTGTAAAACTCAAAATCGGGTTTACAATATCATAAAATTTGATCTTTTCGATGAAACTTGGCAATGTTTTGAGGCAATTTAATTTTATTCCTTTCGAAGTTACAAAAACTTTAGGCGGTACGAATCAAACTCGATTGCTTTATAATCTTGTTTCTTGAAATATTTCTAGATAGAAAATGCGAAATTATGATAATGAAATGTCAGAAAATCATTTGTTCCATAATTGATTCGGGGCGCCATCGCTTCTCGTTTTTGTTTCACGATTTTCATCTAAGGTTTCTATAACATGGGTGGCTTATTAAGTCATTAGATACCTAGTTAATTGATTCAGGCGTGACTTTGTGGAATCCCAGAACACGACGTGTTGCCACAACGATTTGATTCACTCTCCGTCGGTCCGTCCAGCGCTCGGTGTGGCAACACGTCGTGTTCTGGTTTGCGACTGGTCAACCATCATCCTGAGGATGCCTCGTTGAGAGGTGACACGCGTGTCAATTTCTTACAGGGTTTTTTATGACTCTTGAAGAATAGTTAAGCAGAATAGGTTACTAAATATATCTACGTCTATTGTTTTTTTGAAGTCATTAGATATCAACCTTTCGGCTTACAAGATTCGAAACGGCAAATAATAGACAAAATCTCGCAATGCATTTATGAGCTAAGACCACCACAACGTGAGTCACAGAAAATGTCGGGCGGCATCGCGGCAGACCCAGGCGAAGATGGCGGGACGAGCTTGACAAAAGGACAGGAAGGTTTTTTTCCTGCAGCGGGCCGACACAGGTTGATTTATTTATTTATAATCACCAGTGATCGGAGTAGGTAGATTGATTTTTGGTACTTGTATCATAAATGCACACAGAAAGAATAACATGGATAAGCCATTTTTCCGGAAAGTAATTCCGGTATTTCCGGATTCAATTAAATATTGTTAATGTTGGTAGTGATATTATTACTACTCAATTCAAAATTTAAAGGAAGGTATCAAAACTAAATTAATTCATTATTTATCTGTTGAATAATAAAAACAATCGAATTCCGATTTTCGATTTCCGATTTTTTTGAGGATGGCAAATCATCAAATGACTCCTTCCACTCTGGCAGAATACAATTCCTACATAAGTTGCGGTTTTTTTATAATAATCCACCAATTCCGGAGGAATGTCCATATTAATATATACGTTTCGGATCAATGGCCCCAGTTCAATCTACCTACTCCGATCACTGAATCAACCAAGGATTCTCTTTCTTACTGTGTTACTTTTAAGTTTTCTCGGGAATAGGATCTTCCTGTTTCGCTACTGAGTTTAAATACAAACAATCAAACAGAGCCGAAATTTATATTATAGGCCATAAAAAAATATATTATAGGCCATAAAAAATTTAGTTTTTTTTGGTGCGGAAAAACCCAGTCTTAAAAGCCAAGGCGTCAATCAAGCGGTAAATTACAATAAATCAAATAGATAGATTAAAACTTCAACGATCATCAAACAGAACAGTAAATAATCGTTTGGTCAATTCCTAAACCTTCGTATAATAACAGTTCAATCTGAACGTTTCATTTCCGTGTTACTTAGTAATTAATGTTAAATGTAAGGGGTTTTACAGACTGCTTTGTGTGGAGGACGTTTCTCTTGATAAGACCCAACAAGCTGCATTGTTCTTTTAATTAAGCAATATTATCTTGTGCACCTAGTTGTGTACCTACAGTCTGTCAGTAGTTTATTATTTTATGGGCTTCTAATATATTTTTTTTGTTTCATTGAGATAATGCACACACATCTTAAATATTGTACATCAAAATATATTAGACTATCATTAGACAAACAAAAGAAAATCGTTAAAGAAATGGTCCATATGCTATATTCTTATATTATATTCTCTGTAGGATTTCGAATAGGTACCTTACAAAAAAAAAAATATAAAGAGCAGCTGATGTAATAGAATTTATTATGTTCCGCCCAAAGCACTCAAAATCCTTTCTCTCACTTTAAACACCGTCATTTGCATTTTAAGTGGAATAAGTTAGCGCATTCAAATCGTTTACCGTGGCTCAAATAACACTAAACCGCATGGCGCTAAACCGAGGATATAATCGCACCGCACCACATTGCTTGTCTGTAGCCGCCTTTACTGCTTAATGCTCTGATTAAATTTCACCGTAATGCACACATAACCAGGCCTGTGATCTTTGAAATGCTAATCTAGGGTTAATTATCGTATATGCCTAAGTTACATATTTGTATATTAAGTAAAATTACAGGGCACGGAGACGCTTCGGTGGCCGCTGCCAGAGGCGGCATGTCAACACTTTTCATAAATGTGTCACCACTACGAAATAAATCACAGAAAAGGCTTTACAGGCGGTCCGTGAAAGAAGTTCTGCGCTCAACGCACTCAACGCACTTCCGGAGCCACAAATTTTAGGAGTACTGCCGTCTGTAGACGCTGCCAGGTATTACAATTATGCCTAAACCTTCTGAGAATAGTATCATAACGTTATGTTGTAGTGTAGTCGAAACAGTTGTTAACGTCATGCATCGTGATTAATAGATAAAGTATTGATCTACGAAGGTTATTTATTGATTGCTTTAGTTACATAGAACTTTAGAGAGACAAAATTCAGTACATTATTTTTGTTTGCTACAGGCGAATAAAGAAAGAAAGAAAGAATAAAGTTTATTTGGACACAGTTCATGAAACACAAAATACAAATAACAAAAAAAAAAAAAAGTATTGTATTGTTTTTAAAACAATAGTTTGTGCCTCACGGCTGCGCCAAAAAGGTTCATTTCAGCATTAATGCCAGACAGATACTGTCTGACGCTGGTTTTCGAATGAACCCATAAGGACAAGTGACGGGAAGTACATACAGTTTCAACATACCTAATAAATAATTATAATATAAATAACTAGTAATAAAAATACATATTAAAATAATATATAATTAGAGCCAAAATACAAAAGTCCCGAAAAATGCAGACTGTTAATTTGTGTTAGTTATAGTTGTATATTTTGGAAAATCTTAACCTTTTTGTTATAATTTATATTAGAACCTAAACTTTCCTTTAAGATCTCATTGTTATTTCAGTTTTTATTATTGTTGTTTATGTCTTAGTTAAGTTAAGTACCAAAATTGCAATATTGTTCGTTATGTAATTTTATTTTCCTTTTTATTAATCTTAACTTTAAGTAATATTTTGCCATAATTTCTTAATTCTTTTAGTTTTAGTATTACTATGTGTTATCACCTATTCCTGAGATTGCTGGTTATCCTGTAATTGGCGACTGTGTAAGTCCGAGGCTATTGTTAACTATAGTACTTAAGATATATTATACACAGAAGCTGTTGGTGTACCTTTATAAATAAATAAATAAATAAATATAATTATACATAATTACAAAAACAAAACAACAAGAACGGTCTCAGCAAAAAAACCTGTTTGTTTTGGTATTATATCGAATCATCGAAGTGTGCACGGTGCACTCACAATGCGCTACAGGCCGCCGAGTGCGGTGGACAACCCACCGGCACGCGACAGTTAGGTATTTAGTTTGAAGAAGAGAGGAAAAACTGTGAGTGAGTGAATCATAAATAGTTCATAAATAATCATAAATTCATAATCATAAATAGTTCATATAATATTTTCGGGTGAAAGTGAAAAGTACCTACCTATAACAATAATTATAGCTGAAAGAAGAAGGTAAGTGATGTTTTTTTAATACGATAAATAATTTATTTGGCTTACAGTATTGTAGTTACGTGATAAAGTAACTTACATTTGCTTCCTTTTTCTTTTTTTTTTAGATTTGTTCCACACCTTATGTACACAAAAACAGACATCGTTTGCGAACATCTTCGGCCAAGATTTTGGTTGATAGAACGAGGGTGCATGATGCGATCTCGATCTCGGCGCCAGCTGTTTGTCACAGTCACAAGTAGGCCAGGCACAATAGGTAAGGACGAAAACAATGCTTTAATATTGACCAGAGTACGAGATGTTGGTGAAGGAAGAATTAATGTGTCCGTATGCTTCTACAGGTCTCACAACTGCGACGGCACGTAATAGGCGCTGCGGATGGCACAGCAGCGTCATCGAGTCGGGACAATTTAGGAATAATCATCAACTTATCCTATGTAATAAAACCAGATAGATACCTCTGAAAAGAGTTTTATTTATTAATCAACCCCTTAAATCTATCTTTACAGGTTGCCCTAATGCGATAGTTAAGTACACTTATTAGTATTATAAAATAAATTCACAATAAAATAAACAAACAACACACCATCACAAAGAGTAGCAAAAATAGGTCGTTGAAGGTCGGTCGTGACGACAATTTTAAGTACACTAGGCACATACTCTTAGTTACCTACCACCTAAAAAAAATGGAAGGCTTATCATTTTATCCATATAAATATGTCCGTAAGACAATTAAAAAATTGGTGGCCTCGTATTCAGCTAGGTATTTATAATATGTATTCCAGCTTAGTGTATCAACAGTGGCTAATTAGGCACCGAGAGCTGAAATACAAGCTTCTACTAGTTTTGCTCCAGATGCTTAAACTTTTGTGTATGCAACCACTTTTGTATAGCATTAAATTTTAAACTTACAGGGGGCATGAAACGGCCACATTAAGCAATTCCTCTGAAAACAATTAATTTCCTGAATTCCCAGCAGATCATTAGCAATTCTTCTAATTTGACACAAATTGGTGACACATATTAGCTAAATCAAAAATGTACTCAATTAAGTTCATATTCGAATCATATTTGGTGTAAATATTGCTGCATGAAAATGACATTATTAATAAAATTGCCGTAATTTTAATTTAACATTAAACTTCAATAAAGCAAGTCATAATTTGTGGACCATTTTACGAATCTCGAATTGCGTAATGAATTGCACGCAGTTAATATTATGAATTGTCAAGTTGTGGCATTTTACGATGACACATAATATTATTTAATTTTATTATTTTATTTCTTATTTTGTTATTGTTAATTCGTTATGTGCTACACCGTTTTGATGTCATGACGTCAACGCCGGCTGTCACTGAAAACCAGCGCTGGGGCTCTGTCCCGCATAGGGTCGCAGCATTATGCTGAGTGATTGCCGTTTTGCGTGAATGTGACGCATATTTTCCCGCAACTAGTTATTTTCGTATATTTTATTTGTCCTGTTAGCGTCATGTTTGCCGCAAATAAACGTATTTTCTTTCTTTTCTTTCTTTCTTTCTTTCTATCCTACTATGATTCTGCCAAAGTGGCCGTTTTAGGCTTCCTGTACTGTCATCTTTGGCAAAATATTATATTATAGGTTACAAACACGACTGCTGGGTAAAAGACCTGAGTCGATCTTCTGAAAATTCTAACATCACGGCCCTATTCCGCGCAGGAGATAGCTGAGTTGTATAGTAGTTACATCCTCATAACCTACGTTATAATAAGGGACATGACACAGGATTTGACAGAATATTTTCACTAACTGGACACATCTTCACATTACATCTACTTCTATAATGGTGGAACACAGACAAAGACAAACAAAAAATAAAAGCGTCTTGTTCTTTGCAATGTCTCTCTTGAATTATTCATATAAAATAAAAAACAATGTAACGAAACAGATAATTGTCTTCCATTCTGAGAGTAATGCCTTGTTTTTAGAGGCATTTTCAAGAATACTTTTTTCGACGTACGTAATTAAAGTAAGAAATTTTAGTGGCTATATTCATAGTTTAATTCCATTAATGGTGCAGGGAGTGTGCATATTCATATTCGTAGGGCCTCGTGGCTTTAATAGTAACAGCTGCACGGGTCGATCTTCAAGGGTAAGCAACGCTTTTCGTGGTCGGTCCATAGGTGGGTGAGCATCCATAACATACCGATACCCCTTCGTGCCTCGGAAAGGACGATAAACTGTTGGTCCCGGCTGTCATTCGTAGATCTTTGTCAGTCGTTACGGATAGTCAGAATCCCGAAAGTCTGCAAACCAGTCTTGCCGAGGGGCTTAAAACAACCACTTTGGCAGAATCATAATAGGAAAATATTATGAATCATCGAATTTCACAAACTGACAATTAGGTGATAATATGATCTGAGTGCAATTCATCTTATGAAATCACTCATCTGTGTGACAGTTTTCTATGGAGATTCGTAAAATGGTCCACAAATTATGAATTGCTTTTGTGTTAAATTAAAGGAATTGCTAATGACAGGTGGGAATTCAGGAAATGAATTGCTTTTAGAGGAATTGCTAATTTGGCCGTTTTTGGGCCGATTGACTTTATGAACAAAAAATCTCTATGCCAACATTGTCACCTAAGTACAAAATATTATCAGAAATAGAAAAAAAAGCGCTTTCAGTTTAATACAATGTCAGCTTCATACAGCGGAAATTACTCGACACGAATCGAATGGAGATAAAATACACTAGAAAACTCCCACATAGAAATGACGTCACTGATATAGGTACAGTAAAATTCAGTCGTATTTTAGGTTCAGCTTTGTTTATTATATTTATACGTGGATTATTTTTATTCTGGAACGAGAAATGTGAATAAAAGCTATCGTGTTAATGGATAGTGCACATTTGTCATAAAACCAATAAGTCTTGGAGCAGACCCGCACCAAACGTTTGTGAAATATTATGGAATTTGACATTTTGCACCTTAGTGAGAAGTTGTACAATCCGAACTATATTCTAATCCTAACTAATGTTATAAATGCGAAAGTGAGTTTGTTTGTTTGTTTGTTACGCTTTCACGCTAGAACGGCTCAACGGATTTAGATGAAATTTGACACAGGGGTAGACCATGACCTGGAATAGGACATAGGATACTTTTTATCCCGATATTTCCACGGGATCGAGACTTTGAAACCGCGGGGCGCAGCTAGTAATATTATAAATGCGAAAGTGAGCTTGTTTCTTTGTTTGTTAAACGTTCACGCTAAAACGGCTGAACGGATTTGGATGAATTTTGGCACATGGGTAGAAAAAAAATCTACTGTTCCCTACATTTTGACGGGCTATGTGAACATATATATAGGGAACAGCCGATTTTTTTTTTTCAAGATTTCTGTATTGGTCTCGTAGTGAAAGTTCATAATGACGAGTACAATGACACCTTAAAAGATTTCGTGTATGAAAAGATACACCTTATATAAGAGTGACATTTTTCCTGTAAACGTGTCTACGTTTACAGACAAAATGTCCTGTAATAAGATGGGTTTCGATCTGTTTCTTCTTCTTTACACACTTTATAAAGTAAAAGTACACATATAAAGTCACGCCTTCTTTCCGTGGTAGAAACTACACAAGTTAATTAAATTAAAAAATTTAGAAACCCCCGATAATAACAAAGCATCTAAAAAACGTTTCTTTTTTCATATAGCTAAGAACACTCTTGATCAAGTCACCTTTCAAACAAAACCTAAAAAGTCAATGTCGGTTCAGCCGTTTGGCAGCTACGATGGCGCAGACAGATACACAGATATGCACGTTAAACTTATAGCACCCCACTTTTCCGTCGGGGGTTAAAAACGCCACCTTCTATGATAAACAAAAGAAATCAAAGCAGAAGAAACAAAAGAGAAGAAGTAAGTACCTTTTTTATAATACTTTCTCAGGTGATTACGAGAAGCGCTTTTATCAGAAGCTAGTCTGTTATCAAGCATCATTGTCACCATCCCAATTTTCGTCGAGACCTACTCGTACATTCACCTCTATTTCTGATTGGCTGAATGGATAAGTCGAACGCATTTAAACGTGTATTCAGCCATGTCCATTAACACACGGTAATGCTGAAATCAGCACAACAGTACAGTTCATTGTTTGTTAGAACAATGGCTGTTCGCGCGCTTTTACGTGTATGTCTCGCGTTTCTCCTTTCAGGGCTCAGCAGAGCTGCAGCTTGAAAATACCTTTATGAGTAAGCGCTGTACTATGTTAGGTTTAAGCTGTTTTAACTGGTTCTGTAATATTTTATTGCTGAATGATTTTATCAATGAGAGAGACAAATACACCCACCAAAAAGATTTCATGTAAAGTAAGTTGCCAAGACTTATAATATAGGTAACGCTTTCATGTTAAAAAGTTATCAGATCTCATATAGAGCCAAGCCCGTAACTCTACAAGGTACATTTTGGTCAAAATGTATGGCTTGGCCGTTTCGTGTCCGTCGCATAGACACTCCTATAATGGGTTTATGGTAAGAAATAAAGTCACTGGTCTTTAATGTTGCATCATGCAATAGTTCAATGGAACGGCCAAGCCATACATTTTGACCAAGATGTAAAGTTTGTGTAAATCGACGTATTTTAGGTATTAATAAAATCGAAAGTATAAAAGTTAGATAAATGAGACTTTGTGTGTTTTATTAAGTCTGCTAACCATATCTTATCCTGAGAATGTGAGCTCTCTAGCATTATCCAGGCCGAAGCTTTGAAGGTTTGAAAATACAAAAAAACCGTCCCGAGAAAAGGTAGGTAGTGCCCCTGCGTTTTGTTTTTGACTCGTCTTGGCCTTGGCTTACAGAGGTATTGTGTGTTGCAAGACACGAATTCAGTTTATAAATCGCAGTTATCTTAGCAACACAATAAGAAATCTCCCAAAAATTCATCTGGAACCGAAGTACCATCTCTTTTAGGTAGTCACAATGCCAATCTTCTTCATTTCTCGGTAGGAACTTTTATTATGAGCTAATAGATAATGACGTGACTTATACACTAGTCAGTCAACATATTGGGTAGAAAGTGATGACCTTCTTAGGTGCTCCGGGCGGTAGGTAGGTACATTAATTAAGTATTGTCGCTCATGGGTACTTTTCAACCGACTTCTTCAAAAAGGAGGAGGTTCTCAATTCGTCTTTATGTTCTTTTTTGTGTGTATGTTACGCATTTACTCCGCCAATTATGAATTGATTTAGATGATTTATCTTGTGTGGTAGGTCATGCTTCAGAGGTGGACCCATATAAATTTTATTTATTAACTTTGCTTTCGTAGTTTTTGAGTTAGCTTCAATATTAATTATTTTTCCCACTTAGTATAATTATATAGACGTTTTAAGTGACTCCGTCGCTGTTATTTACATAGCACGTAGTGGTATTCGAACTTGTGTGGGGTAGGTAACACAACTTAAAAATGAAAAAAAAATACAATTTACAAAAAAAAAACAACCGACATCTTGGTTTTTAATGCATCAACTCCAATGACATAACACAATTCTACACCCGGTATCCTAAAGCCATTCACGCTACCCTGCCGGGAAACGATATCTTAAAACAATATTTTTAAAGGTACAAAAACATCTTTTGGGGTTAAAATCCAGCCAAACAAACTCGAATCGCTGTTTCAATCCAAGTTTCAATCCAATACACCCTGATGACCTATTCATTCTAAGAGCCGAGTGCGGTCGGCGCTTGTATCAGATTGGCCTGACAAATAGGTCTACCTGATGTGTTTTGTCTAGGAAAAGTCGTTGATACATAATGCCTAGTTTACACGAGCAATACTCGTCATTAGTAAAGAGCAAGCACAAAGCTTTACATTCGATTAAAATTCACGCACCGCTGACTTTTTGGATTCATGTGAGTAAGCAAGTAAGTTTATTTATTTGTATAAACATGGTGTACATACATTGCATGCAAGATATTATATACAGAAATGTTCTATCATGTTCCGCCGCGTATCGTGGCGTACAAATTGGTAGGAAGAGATGGTGCACAAACCGCTACTATATTTATCAAAATTAAAATTATATAAAGTTACTTATTAAATCAAAATTACTTAATGTGCGTATTGTATCATTTGCTTTAAAAACGGTAAAGGATAACATCGTGAGGAAACCGACATGCTAGAGAGATATTTCT
This sequence comes from Lithophane leautieri, assembly GCA_949152455.1. Classification (NCBI taxonomy): domain Eukaryota; kingdom Metazoa; phylum Arthropoda; class Insecta; order Lepidoptera; family Noctuidae; genus Lithophane; species Lithophane leautieri. The sequence continues at coordinate 4,331,716 of OX424469.1, read as the reverse complement.
CAACGGCATGAGAAGCCAAAGCAGAGGCTAGTCACTAACCCCACGAAAAGAAGTTGAAAATGATGCTGCACGCCTTCTGGCAACGTTCCTTCCTTATTCTATTCTAAAAATGACACAATATCATTTTCCTTACACACTGCTCTATTAGGTATATTATTTCCACTTAGCTGTTGTTTGTCGGTTCCAGTCCTTAAAAAACTAACTGCCCAGCAACAACTTTTTTAATATTCAACGTAGATCCAACCTCGTTGATAACGATGTCAAAAGTTAAACAAGCTGTAAACAACTTTATTTACACGAGTTCACGACTTACGGCTTCAGGGTCGGAAGTCGAGTGACAAGAGGAAAAAGTCGTTGGGTTTGCGCAACTAATACCTTTAGCCATAATCCCTTGAGTGTCTACTTATCAAATCTGTGGAATATTGTCTGAAAAGTGACTGGGTCTACTTTAGTTGATATGTGTTTTCCGTTTGGTTGTTATCGAATTTTCTGCTTTCATAGTTTGTGATACCTAGTAATTCGGGAAATAAGAAATCTGACTAATTTTTTAACCACCTTCCAAGTCAAAGTCAAATAGACACATAAAATGCACGTTTGAACGTCAAAAACAAAGAAAAAGAACTGACTCTAGTTGCCCCTTCCAAAAGTCCTCCTTGTTACTCTTTTAAAAATGTTTTACATTATTTTGTATACATGAATTGTATATTTATATGTGAAGACGATGCACCTAAAATAAGATTACTGTATTTACCACAAAAGGTAAAAATGATTATAAATGGAGCAATGACAAATAAATTAAAGATAAAGGCTTCTCGAAAGGTATGTCATCCTCCTGTGTGTTGTACTAGAAAGGAAATGGAGAAAAATGCGTTTAAATAGAGTCTCATGAGAGTTGCGTGGCAATGCCACAAGTATACAAGTCAAAGAACTATAGGTACTACTATTGAAAACTTTCCTCATGAGATGTTTTTCAAGACTTTTAATTATGACCACTTTCAGTGCAAAAATTACTCCTATTTCAGGACACAGTTCTACATACTCACTGAAATCCGAACTTTACTTTGTCAAGTACCTAATTTAAATGTTTTTTTCCGAACTCACAAAATTCGTTTCACATTCCATGTAACATGGCCAATCTTTGTGAGCACTTAAATAGATCTATCACACAGTATCACGTATTAGCTACAATAGCCCACAATAGCCCTTGTCAGTGATGATTGATCGAACTGGACACAAAGCGTGATGGCCGGTTCTGAGAACTGGGTCGGCCACATATCTGCTAGGACACTAGAGGGCAAAAGATTACAACACGATTTCCTATACATAGGAAGCACATTCCGAAGGATTACTTTATAACTATCCGATAGGAGATTTGGAATAATTGATATAGACACACTGTGTAAATAAAACCCAACTTAGGCGAAAAAGTCAACTAAAAAGGTAAAAACAAGACATCACAGACAGACAAATTAAAAATCCGGAATCACACTTAATCTGCTTGATTTATATGCCCTAACACTCTGACTCCGGATTTTAATTTGTCTGTGATGGTTTGTTTATACCTTTTTAGTTGACTTTTCCGCCCTAGTTGGGTTTTAGTTCTATACATATATTTTTTTTTTATGGTTGTAATATATGTATTTTTAAATGTGCTAATTAAGCCCTTAAATTTAGAACCCAATATGACCTCAGTAAATAAAAAAAAGGTACTTGTCTGTATGTCCTCTAGAGGGCGCCATATTCAATTTAATGTGACGTCACATAGTCTATAACCAGCGGACGATCAAAACGCTTCTAATGATACCTCATTTGACACCTAGAATCAGTTCTATTTCTTTGTTTTTGACGTTCAAAAGTATCTTTTATGTGCCTAATTGAAATATATTAATTGACTGTGACAAATTATTATGAGTAGTTTAGAAAATATGAGGGATGAACACATGAACAAAAAAAAATACATACACACCGGTCAAAATCATAACCCTCCTTTTTGCTTCGCCGAAGTAGGGTAATGAAGAAAATGAAATACATACGAGTAATATTCCACAGTAAACTCGTTCCGGGTGCTTGACTGCTCGCAACTGTGATAGTGGGTAACCCGATCTGCTTGGTACGTTATAAGTTATAACTTTCAGTTGGAATTTCAACTTTCTTTCCTCTTTTTCTAGTCCTTGTCTAGGTAGCTTGGGGCTTTCATTAATACTTATCATCCCTCACCCAATCTATCCATATTTCCTTGATCCATTAGAATTCATCACTTCTTATTCACTTGACAACAAACCCATCAATAAACAAGTGGACTGAAAAATTCTTGGAAGGTCTAACATCTTTCCAGACCATCGTAGAACATTGACCTACTTAAATTTCACCATCCAAGGTCCCGCTAGCAAAATGTCCGGATCCAATTTGTCTTACAATAAGTTCAGAAGATCGATCGGCGGCTGGTAGTCACTGGGTGATAGCAATTTGCGGTCGCTTCGAGAGGCTATTATGAATCCATAATAAGGCCATAATCGATCTCCGAATTACAATTGACTAAACGTTCTTTTATATGCGCTTAAGTGAACTGGTGGTCTGTAATGCTCTAGTTTTGTAATAAGTCTACGTCCACACGGCATTGAACTGTACATTTTTTCAGTATAAAGGCTGAGTATACAAAAGAGTGTATATATTTTAAAGAGTATAAATACCCAAAATTACCTAAGTATAGGTACAGGGTGACTGGATCTGGACCCGCCATATCTAGCAAATTCGCATATATGAGGTCATTTACTAATTATTGAATTTGATCGTAAAGATTTTGTGTCTGTATTTTTTTTTTGTAAAGCTTACAATACTACTATTACTAATACTATCTTATTTTTAACCCTAGTTTGAGGGAAGTTCCGAGGTATTTTAATCACCAATGTTTATGACTATCAACAAATAATAAAAAAATACAAAAAAAAATAATTTTGGAAAAATCTCAATAAAATATAAAAATTGAAATAACTCCTAAACTATAAAACTTTAGCTAGGGTAAGTATGGTCTAATAATTAGCAAACTACCCCCTCTATATGCGAATTTGCTATGGCGGGTCCAGATCCAGTCACCCTGTATAGAGTATATACATTCTAAACTTTTTCACAATGACATAATATGCCTAATCACATTCTTAACGTATTTATACCCACAAACCCTCCTTTAACATTTCATATAACCTTGAACAGCAACAAAAAATATGAAATTCCAATAACAAAGTTTCGGTAACAAAAACGGAATAACATCACTTGCCTACTTGGCTCGCGAGCCAATGGCATTTGTTATGAGATTTCAAGTGCACTCCACTTTGGTCGGAACTTTTTCAATAAACGTGCGGTTGAAACACTTTTGAGGCCAAACGTACGAACCATATACGTATTGGAATAACAGGAGTTTGATGCCGAAAAATATTTTCAATTGCATTGAACCTGAGTGAAATAAATTTATTTTCTCTCTTTCTTTCTTTCTACAACAAGACTGTAGAGTAGAGGGTTAACTAGGCACTCGTTCAATCAGACACTATTCTTGAAACGCATTCTAAGTCAAAGTTAAATCATTTATTTCAATTAGGCACATAAAAGGCACTTTTGAACGTCAAAAACAAAGAAATAGAACTGATTCTAGTTGCCCCTTCCAAAAGGTAGTTTTCGTATGGGCAAGAAACTCCACCCTTTTTTTTTTTTACTAGCCTACTCTGTCCCTGTCCTAAGCAAAAGCCTCCCTCCACTCCTTCCATCTTTCGCAAGCTAGCGCGTCCTCTTTTCAGTTTTGATGTAACTTATCCAGCTCGTCCCGCCATCTCCTACGCGGTCTGCCGCGATCCCGTCTCACTGTCTCAGGGCACCAGTTCTGTGCTATTTGGGCCCACAGTTTGTCCGGCATGCGGCAAACGTGTCCTGCCCAGTCCCATTTAAGTAGTAAATCAAAAGCTACACCATATTTCAGGTTATTGGTTTGTCCCCGCCTGCAATACCTTACATAAAACAAAGTTCAATGGTTGTTTTTCTCTTTTCAGTTATAGGCTTTTGCAGTCGGGTTTTTTGTTTTTTAAATAATTTGTTTTTTAGTTGACTTTTAAGATCGTAATATGTACCTACCTACATGGTTGGTGTAGTGAAGCAACTTAAAGGTTCCATCGACAAAATTCGTCAAACCCAATTATTCTATTAATTGGAATAAGGGCAATTGGAATACATTCAAAAGCCGAATTTGTATTTTTATTATTTTATGTTACCCTAAACTGTCCCACGGCTGAAAATAAATATACTAAAAAAAAAAAAAAATGCAATCCATGCTAAACTCTTCAAATTAAATCACATCAACTGCCTAAAAAGTTGATTAATAAATCTGCTTTTAAAATTAATCTTAATGGCGGTGACATTCCCGTTGAGGTCGTGTTATGAGATTTTTGGTCTTATTCCAACATGCTTTATGACTTTTTACTTAATTTAAAAGCCTAATAGAAATGAATTATAATTTTCCAAGCGTCATAATTATGATTAAGGTGCAAATGTCAGTTAGTTAAAATCCTTATATTTAAGAGAGGGATACTGATTTAAAAAATATTCAGAATAAAAACGGTACAATTGTGGTGGTAAATATGAAGGAGAATTGGTTTGAAATACTATTTTCAACACACTTGCTCGTAAAGTGGCTCTTATTGAACCGCTTTTAGGTTCATAATGCAGTGTATTATGGAAGCGTACTTTTTACTTTACATTACCGCACTAGTGCGGTAATGTGCGCCACAGATAACTATTTACTAGTCGGAGCAATGACAGTGCAGTAGGTTTGGAATTAGTAAGTACTATCATGGCAACATCAAATACCATGTTACCAATTACAGTATTTACTAACTCCATACCTACCATACATCTATAGAAATTGATTTTGGTGAAACTTTTAATACCATAGGCAAATCATAGGCGATTAGTTAAGAAAAAAAAACTCCCATGGGCAGGTCAGTGGGATATTATAGTTACATGGAATTAGTATGGATTATCCTATAATATTAAATAAGCATTCTCTATGTTCACAAGAGCAGAGTGCCGCTTTTTTAATTAAATCTCATCAAAGAGACTTCATACCAAAATGCCAACAAAAGCTGTTCGGTATAATTTTGAGAATTGTACTTTTACTAATTGTTTCAATAATTAAAACTTAATAACATAATAAGTCTGTTTTTTTGTTCGCAAGTGTGTTAAAAAGCGTCGTATGAAACTGGCTCGCGCAATAAGGGAGCCGAGTGTGTGACCAACACAGCACTCTTGTATCGTAATGCACTATTTCACTATAATTTACGTACCTAAAAAAATTACCATAGGCAAACCAGGGGCGTTTTATAGCAAACAATTTTTTTTTGTAAAATCTACTTAATTTGCTTATACAAAACAGTATCTTGCGTTTATAAAATTTTCAATATAGGATGTTTGGCGAGTTTGCCAGTGCCTATATTTACACCTGCGTAAAAACAAAATCAGCGCGCCATTTTCCATAAATATTTGTTATCGTTTTCGTTGTGTGGTTTAATTATTACATATTTAAAATGTCGATTCCACGTAGGGAAGAATAGAAATACGTAAATAATATTATATAGATTTGACCCCGCCATACGTTTAGTCATTTTTTTTCTTTTTCAAAACTTTATTTATTGTTTATTTTACTACAGGCTGTCTAGCGGTTTTGCCAGTGCCTTTATTTACACCTATGGAAAAACAACCAGCGCGCCATTTTCCTTATAGTTGTTATTGTTTTCGTTGTGTGGTTTAATATGTATTATCAAAAATACGAAATTTAAAGTATTGTCACCAACAGGCGTAGAAAAGTTTTTAAACGAAGCTCGGGATAGTCAGTACCTGGCAACAAAGGTCAGTTGACCTTTTATACTAAATGTGTCATCTCTATAATTACGTTATTGTAGCATATTTTACAACTATTCTGTGTTTTTCCTCGCAAGTGTGTTGAAAAACGTCGTATGAAACGCGTGTGCATTGATCATTACACTCAAGGCTACCTTATCGCGCTCGCCTGTGGCTCGCGCTAATAATACCGCCTCGACTGTAATATCCAACAGAGCGCAATTGTATCACAATGTACTATTATTTAAAATTATTTGTAAGTAGACAAAATAATAATGTATTTACCTAGTTATTCGAAAAGTAAGACTTACTAGGTTTACGTAAATCCTAGATTCGAATCCAAAGGGGTATTATATTTTATTAGGTTTATTTAACAGAGAATTAAAACCCAATAATAAGTTCAAAATGTAAATATTATTTTCTACTAACTGTTTTATTTGAGTTTGTGTAATTCAATTTACACCAAACTCAAATAAAACTTTGAACTTGTTAATTTGTAACGTCGAGAGTGTTTAAATAAACTTTAAGCAAACGTGTTTTCAGATGGGGTCTTAGAATATAATAGAATAGAATACTCTTTAATTACTCTTTCTTAAAACCCGTTTGCTTAAAGTTTCTTGTAGTCTCATTACCTATTTCATGAAGTTTTCTCAGCCAAAGCTTGCAATATTTTATTATACGTTTAGTTTTCTTTTTAATGGAAATGATTCTATAAAAGTGAGTAAGACGAAGGTTATGGTGTTTGAATGAGGAGAGGATGTCGGTGTGTGATGGGAAAATAAATGATAAGAGTGTGGAGCAAGTGAATGGATTTGTATATTTGGGAAGTCTGTTTACAAGTGATGGAAAGATTGATGAACATATGGAATTGAGATAAAATACGGGAAATAAAGCGAATGAAAAATAGAGCTAGACAAGTAATTGTGACCAACCAGTCGACGTCAAAAAGGCTCGACTGGCTGTTCACAATGTTGTGCTGATGTATGGAAGTGAATGTTTTGTGTGGCAAAAGAGGGATGAGGTATCTAGCATGCATGAAGCATGTGTGGTGAATTATAAGTGATAGGCTGAGGAATGAAGTCATAAGGCAGTGCGTTTTAAAAGATGTAGTGACAATAGTTTGGTCATTGAGAGAGTGAAAGGCGACTAACGATAAAAGGTATTTACAAGGCAGATGTGAGTGGAAACGGCGGGAGGGGACGCCCCAGGAGGACATAACTATAGTTTAGGGGTATGACGAACGGGTGTAAAGTTCACTTATCCTCTATAGAAAAGGGAGGATCCTCCGACCAGACGGGTGTAGTGTCTGACGGGCACTGCCCAACGATTAATGTTGGATTCTTGTATATATGACCATCGCGCGGTAAACTCTAATTGCGCGATGCAGGATTTATGTGTCGTCAGGATTTTTGTGTGACGTCAGGTCTTTGATATGTAGTTCGCATGTGGCGATGTCGATGCCACCACGATAGTGACCTTATTGGTGATGTTGTTCAGAAAGGTCGGGTGTGTAGTACATACATACATGCAACCAGTGGCATGCGTATATAACCAGATTAATGAACGTAAACGAAGCAAAAGGAGTAATTATGTCAGGCTCATAGCAGGTGGCGTTCTGTAGTTTCTGCTTAATCCCATGGGAAGAAGTCGTATGTTTTTATTATGTATGACTGTATAGAAACGTGTTAATATGTACTTTAAGGTTTTATGCAGCAAGCAACCTACAATTGTACTGGCTGTTAAGAAAGGCTTGATTCGAATGTTCTAACAGTTTGTAAATAGAATATGATGAAATCGCGAGACGGCCCAAGGCCGGTTTGCGGGCTAGATTATTATAAAATGAATCTTTGATTTCTTGAGTTATTATAATTTGGTAGTTAAACTATCAAGAAGTATTTTATATTCGATCCGGTACTGTAGACTCTATAAAAGCCTCGGTGCTAACGTTTTAAAAAAATTACCGGAATTGCTTAACCTAATTGGTAACTTCTTAAGGCTTCTGGATACAGGCGTGACGCGACACTGGTAGAACAATGTCCGTGAAGTTTTCAAAGAAAATTTTCCACCAGAGTCGCGTCGCGCATGTCTGCGGGAGCCTTTATGTCGAACGATCACAAATAACAATAAATAAGTTTTAAAATAGTTTTTCATTGCTTTCTCTGACAAGTACTTACAACAACCTTACTTGCATAAACCTATAACGGTACTTTTTCGTAGATAATATTATAAAAAGCATGCAAAATAATGAGAGCAGAAATTAACAAACCTTGGTACCCTAGATACATTTAACGAAAATATTGTTTTTCAGATTGACACACTATGTTATATATAAGTATAGTATATAATGTAGTGTCTCAAAGTGAAAAATAGTGAAAAATAAAAAATTAATCTTACAAAAAAAAAAACAACTTCCAAAGTCGGTGGCAAAAACGAAAATATTAAACCAAAGACGGACTTCTGAAATTAAAATTTTTGCCACTTTGTAGTGTTTTTGTGGAAGTAGTTTGTTCTTTTTGTAAAAAACTGTTTAAAAGAAAGCCATTTTTTATTTAGAATATGGAACCAATTTAGAATAATGCAGGTTACCGCCGCCGCCGTCGTAGTTCATCTCCCTGACATCGATCGAATAAACATGGTAAGAGTGAAGCCGAAAGCCATGAATGACCGGCCTAATCACTTAGCAAAGTACTCGCTATGTGTATTAACTTTCACTTGAGATAGGAAAAACTTTTGCTCTCGTTCGGCGATCCTTAATGAGTTTCGGGGCTGTATTGTAAAGAGCAGGAAATGAAGAACGTGGTCAGCTTACAGTAAAAGAACTCACTGGATTGGTGTGTTTATTTGATACAACAATGGTAGTGTGGAAACTTAAACATGGAATGTTGGCCGCTTAACCACGCTAAGAAACTTTACCGTGTCTGCTGCAGATAGAACCAATTCATCATGTACACGACAATAATTTTGTAGGATCTAGGCACGAAACCCCCCCCCTCTACCCTACCCCCTTCCGCACCGCAGCAACAGCAGCCGCGCGTCGGCTCTAGGGCAGACAATATTTTTTCTTGGTCAAGCCTGGTATGCTTGTTTGATTCTTAAAATTTTAAAATGTTTCAGTAACTTAAAAAAGCTTAAGTAATTTAATGAAAAGGTTAATTAATTAGTTACCGTGAAAGTGTGAAAAGTGTATAAACCGTACCTCTCACGTGATGTTAAGTGGGTAGGATCGTTGATAAAATTTTTCATATTTGGATGCAACTGTATTGCGATAGATTGCATGTCTAATGCCCTACATTAGACATGCAAACCATAATTCAAAAGGAAATCGAAAAATGATAATACATTTGTGCAAACAATTCTATTCTAATGAATATAAAGCCTTAACATTACTCAAAACGCACTCATAAATAACGAATTCAATATTTATATATAAACATTGGATTGTAGATAAAATATTTATCAACACTTTCTTGAATTGTTCTCTCAAAGGCTCATTCGATCTTTTCAGAATCCCAACGGGCAATAAAATGAGAGGTGAACAAGTGTTTTGACTCCAAAGTATCGTGTTACAAATTAAATTTATAAAGTTGGGAAAAGCTCTTGGCCCCTTCTCTTGGCTGAAAGAAACGCGATAGGAAAATAAACGGTGAAAGTTTACTAATAGCGAGGGAAGATTTTTTTTTCTAGTTTCTTTTACGGTGCTAGTTGGTAAAATTGATGGCCATACATCTATTTTGACAACACTAAACGAAACGTTAGTTTGGTATGAGTGTTAATTTATTGTGGTTTTGATGATGCCTCTTTCAGAAAAAGAAGACCTCTGTAAAGGATTGAGTACACGGCACCGCCGCCGCGCCACGCTGCCGCAGCGCCGCCACCGCGCCGTCATCGCGCCTTCACCGCTCCGTCGCCGCGCCGCCGTCTCCGCTTGATGAAGTATTATAAAGCACGTACACTTTTGCAAGAGGTTGGCGATGGATTAAAAAAAAACAGTTTAAACAATACTAGCGGTATGGTGTCGGTGCGGCGGCGGTACCGTGTACACAGCTTAGAGGCGCGGTGGCGGTGCGGTAACGGCGTCGTGTCCCCGAGCACTAAAACTTTTTATACATTCGCAATTAATAAATTGTGTAAATATCATCGTTGCGTATCGAAACAGATATTGGAACACCAAGGACACAATACTTAAGAACTATAATATCTTCCATTCATCCGATTTGACTTCCTCAATGAGGAGATCATTTTCGTCATTTTCGTTTAGTGTCACTTTACTTCGAAGGAGGATCTGAAGGCCCCTCGTCTCGATTTCAACTAAAGTGTCACAGTTAATGTGTTATAGTAGGTACTTCATGACGTAATGGGTCATATTTGTATGAAATCTTTTTCTCGCTTAAAGAAAGTTCCATCATGTTACAACACTACGCGGGGCAAATTATTATGAAAAACAATTGTTTGATAATTTTTTTTTATCTACACCCATGCTATAAATCCTCTATAAAAGTTTCTGAAACAGTTAGCTTGTTGCCAACATTAAAACAACCAGTGTCATAATATTGTACTAAATTTCATAATGCAACTCATTTCAATAAAAGGACAATATCATGCAGGCGCGATTCACTAACAAAGCACCGTAATAAAAAGAATAAAAACTTATTGTTTATTGGAATTCGAAAAATTCGAATTCATGTGCGTCATGTCCCTCCGTTTTTGTTTGATATTAAGTATTGCAAACCTTTTATAGAGGATTCATAATTATCAGGGGTATATGTAGATAAAGTCTTGTATGCAACTGTTAATAATTAGGTATTAAAACACTCATGTCATAAACCCACATTCGTGTTTTAATATCCCTTATTATATAACAGTTGCATAAATAACTATTAGTGGTGGGCATTCTTAGCCATCGGCTTTCGGCTAAACAGTACTTGGTAATTTATACATTGAACAGTATAAAAACAATTTGTAACTTATAATTGCGTTGCATAGTATCATAACAAAACGTAATAAAAAATAGAACATGAGAAACAATGTAAAGCAAAAAAATAACAAAACTATCAATAGAAAAGTACAACTTTTAACTATCTATCTATCATCTCACAGAATTTTAAACATTTACGACAAAAACGTGACTTTACAAGTACTTATTATAATATAATCGTCTATAGAGATACTCCAATACTCTTAAGACACTAGCTAGACCCAATTAACTTGGCAGATTGATTGGACGTTCCGCCAAGCAACAAAATTGGATAAACCATTGACTTATCCTTTACACATGCTCTATCTTGCGTGATTGTAGGTATGATCCGCTAAATCCTTCCGTAAGATCCTTTCGGTTGAACAATTCATAAGATAATTTTTTCAATTTTGGTACTTTTAAAGATACAAGGCAAGCCTTTACTAATTTGTGAGTAATACCTTCACTTATGTCCGTTGTATAACAAGGTGTATCTTTTCATATACGAAATCTCTTAAGGGGTCATTGTACTCATCATTATGAACAACTTTCAGTATGAGACCAAACCTGAAATCACAAAAAAACGAGCTATGCGAACATAAATGTAGGGAACAGCTGATTAATTTTTCGCGATTTCAGGGTCCATAGTGAAAGTTGTTCATAATGATGAGTACAATTACCCCTTAAGAGATTTCGTGTATGAAAAGATACAGCTTATATAATAGTCTATTCGTATGTTAGTACCTTTTTTTTGTACTTATGATATTTTGCGATTACTATTCGATCTAATAGACGCTGTTTATAATGGATTTTATAATCCCTTTCTTCATAGAACTAACGCATGTAATCCTAATCGAGGAACATACGAAAAATGTTCTTTTGTCAACACCGTTAATGTTCTATTCATCTAAGTTTCTTTATTATAGCGAATATAAATTGAATCGACATTAAATGCCAACTGGCGAAGTAAAGTGCAAATGAGGGTTCTTTCACTTCCAAACGCCAATGAAATTAATTATTTAGGTATTCCTCGTCGAAGTAAATTGCCAACGAGCCGCTCCATTCATTGACTCTTAATAAAATCTGATATACACGACATTCTATTTTAGACTTTATTCCTTTATCATAAGAGTCATAGATTTTGTCATTGTTTAATTATTCGGGGACTTAAGTTCTGATGATAAGGGATTATTAGGGACGGTTTATGTGACATGATCCGTAAATTTTATGTCGTGGAAAATTGGGAGCTGTTTATCAACTTGATTTGAGATCTGTGGACAGTTTGTGAAAGTTCAACTTTGAAAGACATTCTATTAATAGGTAGTGAGTACGACCCTTTTTTTTTGGGTCGTTTAATATCAAATACCTCCCACTCTGGGCGGAGCGGGAGGCGTGTCAGACTCTTACTAACTAAAACCCACACGTGTAAACACATGATGATGCTTATGATAGTGTCATCATAATTCTCTGATACACAACATATGATGGTGTCATCATCATTCTCTGATACACAGCTTATGATAGTGTCATTATCATTCTCTGATACACTGCATATGATAGTGTCATCATCATTCTCTGATACACTGCATATGATAGTGTCATCATCATTCTCTGATACACAGCATATGATAGTGTCATCATCATTCTCTGATACACAGCTTATGATAGTGTCATTATCATTCTCTGATACACTGCATATGATAGTGTCATCATCATTCTCTGATACACAGCATATGATAGTGTCATCATCATTCTCTGATACACAGCATATGATAGTGTCATCATCATTCTCTGATACACTGCATATGATAGTGTCATCATCATTCTCTGATACACAGCATATGATAGTGACATCATCATTCTCTGATACACAGCATATGATAGTGTCATCATCATTCTCTGATACACTGCATATGATAGTGTCATCATCATTCTCTGATACACTGCATATGATAGTGTCATCATCATTCTCTGATACACAGCTTATGATAGTGACATCATCATTCTCTGATACACAATATATGATGGTGTCATCATCATTCTCTGATACACAGCATATGATAGTGTCATCATCATTCTCTGATACACAGCTTATGATAGTGTCATCATCATTCACTGATACACAGCTTATGATAGTGTCATCATCATTCTCTGATACACAGCATATGATAGTGTCATCATCATTCTCTGATGCACAGCTTATGATAGTGTCATTATCATTCTCCTGTCCTTATCCTGTCTTTTTCTTCCATAGTTCTCTATAATATAATAGAGAACTTACTATAAAGCTGATGCCCGCGACTACACCCGCGGGATGTCGGTTATTAATATACTAACACCTTACTCGAGAACCACTCTAACCAGCAATCTAGGTATCTAGGTGAAAACACCATGAAAATCGGTGCAGTAGTTTTATCGCGTACAGGACGTCAGACAGACGCGGCGGAGGACTTTGTTTTATAATATAAGGTTGACAGTGTGGTAAGTAGTAATAACTGGTACATACATACACTCACCATTCATAAGAATTGCAAGAATCTACTCAAGAAAAACTAGTTGTATAAGTGTAGAACTAGTTGTGTAGATGGATTGGCATCCTGCCACAATTTACTTTATCAGACATAAAGTTTGGTATCGCTGAGAATTTTGTTAATCTTGAAGGAACGAGAAATGTTAGTAATATAAACGTTCTTGAAGAATACTATAGGGTCGTTGAGGTTTATTTACATTTCTTCGTGATAATGATAGCACTATTTGAAAGCTATTGTGAGGTACGAAGCGTTTTTGCCTTAAAAGGAAATAGGGTCGGTCCCCTCCCCATACAAACGCTCTCGCCTGTTTTCTCTCTGGTTTATGACCTTTCAGCAATGATTTTTTACAGTAAAATAAATACCAACTAGTTTCATGCCCCTATGTTTTCCGTTTTGATGATACATTATCTGTAGAAGTACTAGAACCCTCAGAAAATGCTCAAAATTGCCTGTTTAGACCGCTGTCATCAGAGGCCTATTGTACAAATTTGACAACTATTCATGAAAAAAGAAAAACATAGGGGCACAGTAAATATGCTTCTTATTCAATTTATAAAATATCTTTCAATTTGGAGTTCAATATTGGAAATAGACAAGAGCCGAACCTTGAATTTTGACTTTTGTATAGAGAAAAGACCGACCCTATTTCCTTTTAATAGAGTTATTAAGATCTAAGAGGTTTAGTAACAGTTGGCTTGGAAATTATGTCAAGAGCTGGAGAGAAGGGTACTACTACATAATTAATATCTACAAATAACAGCATGCTGCTTATCGGTTGACCTCTCTCGAAGACTACTAGGCGCATTAACTGTTTATAAAAGTACTAGGCCCAAAGGCAACACAAAAACAAACAACTTCCAAAAAAAAAACACAAAAAGTCGGTGTCTTTGGTTTTCAATTTTCGTTTTTGCCACCGGCTTCCGAAATTAAAGTTATTTTTCATTTTTTTGTGTTATTTTTGGAAGTCGGTGGTTTTTGTTTTGTAAAAAGTTTTTATTTTTCACTATTTAGTTGTGGTATCCTACCCCACAAAAATTCGAATACCACTACCTGCAATGTAAATAACAGTTACGGAGTAACTTAAAACATCGTCTGTAAAGACTTAATGGGCTGACAAAGTTTGAAGCTAACTCAAAAACTACGCAAGCAAAGTTAATAAAATTTATAAGGGACCACCTCTGAAGGATGACCTACCAAAAAAAAGAATGATCAAAATCAATTCATAAATGGCGGAGGAATCGTGTAACAACACACACAAAAAAAACATACAGACGAATTAAGAATCTCTTTCTTTTAAAATTCGGTTAAAAAGATAAGGATTTGATGCCTATTTTCGTCGACTTAAAGAAGTTCAATTCATTATAAAAACAATTATCTCAACTTGCCAAAAGCGGGTTTATAGCCAACAGTTAACACTTCGTTAGAACATCATCATCTTCAACATCATTTCAGCCGAAAGACGTCCGCTGCTGGACACAGGCCCCCAAGCACCGCCACTTCAACCGGTTCTGTGATTCTCGCATTCAACAAATTCCTGCGGCCTTCACAAGGTCATCGGTCCTTGTGGGAGAACTTCCAACGCTACGAGTACCGGTACGCGGTCGACACTCCAAAACCTTTCGGTCCCATCGGCCATCAGTTCTGCGAGCAATGTGCCCTGCCCAATGCCACTTAAGTTTGGTTATTCTTCGAGCTATATCGGTTACCTTGGTTCTTCTCCGGAACTCTCCATTTATGATTTGATCTCGTAGGAAAATTCCAAGCATATACACTCTCGAGGGCTTTTTTTTTTTTTTTTTGAGGGTCGGAAATCATCCAATGACTTCTCCCGCTCTGGGCGGAGCGGAAGGGCGTGTCAGACTTTTACTGACTAAAACCCACCCGTGTTCCTTCATTTGCCTGTTGCCCAGGTCCCGGTATCCCTTTCGGACTTTCCCGCAACCCTGGCAGGCATCGGTCCTATTGGACCCCGTCAATTTTGCTGACATCTCTTTGAGGCGCGCGTGGAACACGACGCGCCATCGACCCGGGCCTGGTCCTTATCGGACGGCGAGCTGCCCGTTGCTCGCCGTCCGCAAGCCCGCGCCTATGGTGGCCGGAAATCCGCCTGGGATTCCCGACGCCCAGGGCGTCTCCAACGGCGGCGGTTAGGGGCGTGAGGGCGCAAACTTTGCCTTTCCCTCACGCGTTCCGCCTCCTCCTTCGCGAGCATTACTGCTTCGCAGAAGGAGGTGACGGCTTCCCATGCCCTCTCGCTCCGTACCATGGCCTGAACCAGGGCCGGACGCGAGAGGTCACTGACGCCAATCGCCTCCGCGAGGACACGGCGGTGCTCCGCCCAAGCAGGGTGACCTCAACCGTATGCTCCACCGTGTCCTCCGGGCGATCCACACTCTCTCGAGGGCTGATAGTCTATCTGGGTGACTTTCATTCTTCAAATGAGGCCATTGTGAGAGACCGCGTTCCTGTGCCATAAGTCATCACTGGCAACACAGTTCACACTTAGAACATTATATTTTTTTTTTTTCTATAAAATATTTCTTGTAAGTAATGTTATCTTCAGTCAATCCTTTGGCAAAGCCATCTATTTATTTCAGTGAAGTAGTTCAACCGAAATGGAATGGTTTTATACACTTTCAATTACTTTCAGAACAGAAACGATATCTGATTACTTTTCAAAGACGCCCAAGATTGGATTGAGATCGTGTGTGGCGTTTTTAAAATGTTCTAGTATAGACGTCATGTCGGTATAATGTTTATGTAGAGAGTTATTTTTTACTCACTTATCCTATTACTAGCTGCGCCCCGCGGTTTCACCCGCGTGAGTCTCGATCCCGAGGAAATATCGGGATAAAAAGTAGTCTATGTCCTAACCCAGGGCATGGTCTACTCATGTGCCAAATTTCATCTCAATCCGTTCAGCCGTTTTAGCGTGAAAGCGTAACAAACAAACAAACTCACTTTCGCATTGATAATATTAGTTAGAATACTGCCCCACTGCTTGGCAAAGAACTCCTTCCAGAAACTCTTTTCCCACGCCACCTCGAGACAGCCATCGCGTACGCAGCCAGGTCATCTCGCCAGCTCTTTCCCGGGCCGGCCTCGGCAGCGCCGTCCGTCTTCAGGCACCCATTGTGTGGAGAATTTTATCCAGGCATCATCGTGCAGCCCAGTGGTCATCCTGGAGTGATTAAGGTAGGTATATTATTAATTCATTGACACTTGAGGGAATTCTTATAGATTTGTAGCTGTCCTTCCGAGTACAACGTCCGATCGCATGCTCGTAAACAAGATGACAAATTACTAGTAATCAGGAATAGTCTTGTCCGTAGAGGTTGACTAATAAGTTCTCAATGATAAATAAATACAATGTTTATCCAATCTATTTGATACTGAACTCCTTTGAATCAGACCTCATTAACTCCATAATTCTGTAAACCTATCCGAAGACAGTGACAGTTGAAATGTCAATGTCAGAGACGTTATTTTCGAATTTGTCGAAATGATTAATTAAAATTTCTCCGTACGCTAACGTTACTTTGGCTACGCTAAATAAATCGTCGCTAGGTTACGGTTGCTAGAACTGCAATTGGTTGACTTTGGGTAGTCACTCTGCTGTCAAGTTTGTAGTTCTGGCTCTCAGGTTAGCCAGCCGGTAAAGATTTTTTTTTTCTATAATATGAAGACATGACTTTGCGGGTCTGGATGTGATACGAGTATAACCGACTAAGCCTGATTTGCATTACACGGCTAAAATACGAACAGTGCCAAGTGGCTAATCAATTAAAGTCCATGACTGTACATAAAGGGATATACATAATTATATTGGTTTTTGTCACTCACGTTTGCATTAAGAGCTATTAATTTTAATCAATTTGTACTAATTGCACATGTGCTCGTTTTAATTGAAACTTTATTGAATAATGTAATTTCCGATTGCAATCAAATTGAGACCAACGTTGATTTACTCGTACGTACCTAGTTAACTACAAGTCGCCATGTTTGAATCGAACTGAACTAAACTAACTTATAGGTATTTACTTTTATACAAATATGTTTAACCACGATTCATCTAAATAAAAAAATAAAAATTGTAAGTAGGTATTTATACAACGTGTAACGAAATAAACGCAAGAGCTGATACACCCCAATTAGATAATTAAATTATAAGACTTAAATAATATCTGTAATTTAATTTAATTAACTTACACCTTAAATTAACTATTTTATTTAACGCGCACTACACCACTACACATAGGATAGCTATGAGCGTATTACAAATTTGGTTATGCATTTAAATAGGCTTTATTCTTTTGAGATAAGGATTAAATTTCCTTAAATAAAATATCATATTACCTTGTTATGACGCAGTGGTTCTAATTTCAGTTAAATAAAAGATTGTTTCATGAAAAATTAACATAAATAAGTAATGACGGAAATCGATTCAGAAGCCGATTCTGAGCAAACTACTTTCAGGGCTTGCGCTTATTCTGTTACACGCTGTATAATACCTACTTAACTAACAATTATATTTTTTGCTTTCTATATCTATGTACATGTACGTAACAGTATTATTTGATTAAAAAAGATTCGTAAAATATTTAATATTTTCTTTCGCTTGAAAGCTACAGGTAATAAATTAATTGCTTATTTTAAGAATAACTTAGCAATGAATTATTGATTCTAAAATACATAAGTGTTGGGAATCGAACCCAATATCTTGCGCGTGGTTTGGACGAGCAGGCTGCGGGATCAACGCGTCATTGACAAGCTGAGGCGCGGTGCGGCGGCGACACGACTCGGCCCGAAGACCGCTCGCTTCCACGGACCCCACCGCGACGGAAATTATTCTTCTCTTAGTCAATTAATTAATTGTTTGTCCTGGATTGTTATAATTTGTAAGGATCAGACGGCAATAAACCATTGTCTAAGATACAGTACACTCTTTCAGTGCTCCCTGCGCTAACATAAGTATGAAATGTAAACTAATGTATTATTATCGTCAAACAATCTTACGCGTCAAAAGAAAATATTTTTTTCAAAAATTTCCCCACGACCTGCTTTCAAGCTAAATTTAGTATTTCCAGGACTACCTACCTCTCCATGTCTAGGTTGGTGAGGAATTTAAAAGTTTTCCAATCACGAGAGGCCCACGCAATCTCTAAAAATATTCTGAAACTGAATACCTCATAATTTGGCAACCTTCTTTTTTCAAGCCTGTTGATCCCATGTTATTGGAAAAACCATATATTATAAAACAATATTTTACTTCCAAATTGAAGAAAGTTTTTGTAATAAATTGAACGTTCCAGGAACTGATACAATTAAGGTGCTTCACGATAACATCGTAGGCTATTTTATCAAATTCGGAAAATTATTTTATGAATCGCCTTTGTGTAGGATAGGTAATTTATTTTGCGGATCACTGCCGATCACTGTTACTCTTTAGTGCGTATTTCCCAGGTGGTGTTTTACCATATACCTACTGCATAAAGGTTTTTCATAATAGATACGTTTCACATAGGTAAAGAGCGGGTAAGCATTGTTTTGAGCGCAACCATTTTGTTTTTATGTTTAACGAACGCTGCATAATATTCCAATCAATCTGCCTGGCCTTTTCCCGACTATGTTGGGGTCGGCTTCCAGTCTAACTGGATGCAACTGAATACCAGTATTTTACATGGAGCGACTGCCTATCTGACCTCCAGAACCCAGTAGCTGGGTAGTACGATACCCTTGGTAAGACTGGTTGTCAGACTTTCGGGCTTCTGTCGAACCGTAACAACTGACAAAGATCCACGAATGACAGCCGGGACCAACGGCTTTCGACAATTTTTTGGGCGAAGTTTTGTTTTGTTTGTGTAACTTGGCGGAACAATCGTAACGCAGACCTTATCGTGCTTTCCGAGGCACGGAGGAGTCTCGATATGTACAGATAGTCACCCATCCACGGATCAACCCCGGCAAGCGTAGCTTAACCTGATGGATCGACCCGGTGCGGCTGTTATTACTTAGCCGTGAGCTCCTCACCGTAAAGTAACGTGGCATAATGTTCCATTGTTGGTAATGTATTAATTTACAATCAAGATTCATTTCTACAAGGGACGAGCTCGTGGCTAAGTAATAACAGCCACACCGGTACCCCTTGGTAAGTCTGGTTGTTAGAAATTCGGGCTTGGTAATACGATAGTATTACCCAGTTACTGGGTTGTGGAGGTCAGATAGGCAGTCGCTCCATGTAAAATACTGGTACCTATTCAGCTGCATCCGGTTAGATTGGAAGCCGACCCCAACATGGTTGGGAAACGGCTAGATAGACTGATTCATTCATTTCAACAACTACAAAAAAAACCCTTCATAAAAAAATATTCCGTGCGGGAACCGAACCTGCACTAGCGCTAAGGCCAATCTATCAGCCACCACAACCATATGTCGCCAAAAATAAAAAACGATACAAAGTTCAAAACTAGCAATACGATAGTTTATCGTTATGTAGTACAGAGCTTGACCTTGACATAGTAACCAGTATTTTTAACACTAAAAGAATATTGAATCTAAAATATTTACTTATTTACAACATATATCATTTGTAGTCATTCAATTAACTTTAGCACATTTCCATTGGCAATTTAACCTTGAATTATCAAGTTTTTCATTAGTTTATTCGAAGATTTCTTTGTAAATTGGAATCCACAAAACATAAAAGTTGTAAATATCGATAGCTAACTTATTTTTTTGTATTATCAAAATTGCTGTAATGCCGGGGCTACATTGTCGCGTTATCGCGAACTTTACTTTGCGCACTCTCTGTTGCTCAGTGAGACGTGGAGCGGTGTGCGAGAGAGAGCGCGCGAAGTAAAGTTCGCGATAACGCGACAATGTAGCCCCGGCATAAAAAAAACAATCCTCAGTAACAATTTGACCTAATATACATTCAAGGAAAAAAGAAAAATCTCACGGTTGCCAAATGAATCTGCCGTTTGAAGTTTACCAAATGCTGGAGGCTTAATACAAATCAAACAACACAGCGGCCTCAAACGAATATTTCTGATTTTGTACGCATATTTCTGCCAGGAATGTTACAAATAAAAACAAAGTAATTTCAGTGCTGGGAATAACCATGTCCTGTCTAGTCGACTTATACGGTAAAAATACAGTACCAAATGGTTTTACATTGATTTTGTATGTTAAACCGTACACACATTTTTGATGTGTTGCTTTTCTCTTGCTTTCCTGCAATCTGTGGGAGTGATTTCGTGAAAAGGGACGGAAGTGTGTAACAGGAAGCCTATTTGATTTGAGCAATGAGCTCGCGTGGTGCTAGAGTTGCCGTCAGAGTTGGTACCACAACTTATTTTCCTAGAAATTGGCCAAGATGTCAGATGTTGCACATTATATGTGCGATTACTGTAAGGCTCGCTCGTTTTTTTAATGCTAAAAAGTGATTTTTACGGGGTGGAGTGGTGGCCCTGTGGGCCCTATGGTAAGGGCCGGGGACTTACCTATGGTTCGTTGGTCGTGGCTTCAAACCCAGACAGGCTCTTAAGTTTTCGTAATTTATTTCATAACCACTGCTCTCAAAACGATTAAGGAAAACATCTTAAGAAAACCAGCATGTCTTAGAACCAAACATTCGAAGACATGTAGTCATGTCTTAGAATGTTTCGAGCCACAGTGCTGGTGGGTAGATGACATAGTTGGCATCTACCAACCAGCACTGTGGCTCGATCTCTGTGAGAGGGCACACCTTCCACAGAGATCGAGGCCTGTGTCCCAACAGTGGGAACGTTATAGAATACAACAGCAATAATTTTATTAAAGTATTATGATTAAAAAATGATTAGTAAGACTATGCTAGTGAGAACTGACACTTCACAAAAACAAACAAACGGTATTCGATTACCGTCATGGCAACCCATGTGACAACAGCGACCCACGAAAACACAGTCTAGGCGACTTGAAATCATGCTTAGGATACTGTTGGAGCTGCTCCACACCCTGCACACCATGGAAGCGCACCTTTTGCGTCGCATGGTTGCGTAGAACCAAACATGCGCATCCGCGAACATCCCCGACGAACTACAGAAGCAAGGCAATCCCACCAGCATCCTAAACGCGTTATTATACGCGTTGTTTAAGCTGATTAAACACAGGTTACGTAACTTATTTTACTTTAGTTTATGGAATCCTTTGTAACCAGCCTTAGTATCATTTAGCGTTTCAGTCACATTAAGGGCCTATGCACACCACGTTTTTTAAACGCGCCGTCGACGTGCGTTTGTTGCGATACAGACGCGATACGCACGCAAGTCAGATGCAGCCTGTAGACCTTTGCACACCTGTATAAATTCAAATACGTGTTTGAATCGATAGAGACGCGCGTGTGTAGCGATACAGACGCGATGCAAACGCGCGTGTGTAGCGATACAGACGCGATGCAAACGCGCGTGTGTATCGATATAAACGCGCTGGCATTTTGCGTTTTTAAGCAGAACCTAGTCAACAGTAGCAAGATGGCGTCGGTCAAGACAGCATTGATTGCATGCGCTACGTTATTTTTTTTTTAAAGGAAATAGAAGTTATGAAGTTTTCTGCGTCGAAAGGCTCCATTTTTTTGTTCCAAAGTCGTGCGGTGCATCAAATTGCTCGATTCAAAAACGTGGTGTGCACATGCCCTAAATGTGACTGAAAAGTTACAACTTTCTACGTCATACCCTCTAAAAAATTTTTTGTGGAAACGACAAAGAAAAGTGTAACTTTTCACATAGGAAAACTTATGCTACGTTCTAAAAGGAGACAGTGGAGTTCTAGAATAGATAGTGGGACCCTTGGAATATAGAATAAACTAAAATTTCAGAACTAACTATGCTATGTAACTTTGCTGTAAAGACAGCTAGGTAGTAGAATGACTTCGACTCTTAAGATATTGAACAAGTAAATACCTATCTACATGTAAAAATACCTTTTTGTCACGGAAGATTTTACTCCGGGCTGTTACTGAGAAATTCCTAATGGAAAACCACAATAACACTTTTCCCGGGCTGGGCATCGAACCGAAGGACCTTACACTCAGCATACATGCGCTTACGATTTGTGACCGTTTGATGGCAAAAGGTTCGACGTATATTGGGCGTTGTATATAATGTCTAACGGGACAATATTAGCGTGGACACGGCATCACGATAAAACAGGGAAAAAAAATGAATGGATATACAGTATGTTATCTAACGAAGGGTGTTCTCGTTAACCTGCAATAGTATAGTGTCAATTCATGAAAAAAAAAACAAAAAAAAAAACAAAAAAAAAAAAACAAAGAAATATTAAATTGATACGGAAAAAAAACACTCCGTACACGCACACCTCACAGACTGTTTCTGACTGTGTGTGTGTACAGACTGTTTCCTTTACGTACCAATTTAATAGTTTAGTGAATATTCCACTAGGTACTGACATTAAAAAAAAAACCAGGTCTACCCATGTGCCAAATTTCATCCAAATCCGTTCAGCCGTTTTAGTGTAAAAGCTTAACAAACAAACAAACTCACTTTCGCATTTATAATATTAATAAAAATTACCGGGATTGGTCCGTGGATAGTTGACCGTCTTTACATACCGAGACTCCTCCGTGCCTCGGAAAGCACGTTAAGCCGTTGGTTCCGGCTGTCATTTGTAGATCTTTGACCGTCGTTACGGGTCGTTAAAAGCCCGAAAGTCTGACAACCAATACCGTGCGTATCGAGTTACCCAGTTACTGGGTTATGGAGGTCAGATAGGCAGTCGCTCCATGTAAAATACTGGTATTCAGCTGCATCCGGTTAGACTGGAAGCCGACCCCAACATAGTTGTGAAAAGGCCAGGCAGATGATGTTACATAATTTGATGTACAGAATGCGTAGTTGACGGCTTTGTGATGGGCCTTTTTACACCCTTTAAGTTGGACATACGTTGTTGTCAAGATACGAAATGTAAGCTCAGTGCTCAGACACAAGCAGTAATGTATGTTAATGGATTACTTCGCTCAAAGCGCAACGTTAGTCCTCGTCCTGATTTCTGCAAAGGAGCTTTGTTTCATAGAGGCTACCGCAGAAAAGACACAGTTCTAATGAAATGAAGAGAGAATCTTTCTCTTTTGTTTATACCAAGCATTTTATTGAAATAATCTGAGGGGCAATTCCCGTAATTTTTAAGAACGTTCACATTCGCATCTCTTTCGCAATCTGTCAAAATAACCATCAATTTACCAACATTTTTGACAAGTTTGACAGATTGCGACTTGAATGTGAATGTTTTTTAAGTACGAGAATTGGCCCTCTGATATCTTTCGTAGTTGCAAAGTTCTAAGTTCAAAAACATAAAAATTTCTTCATACAGCCAAGGTCTTGAGGAGCTCGTGGCTACGTAATAACAGCTGCACGGGTCAATCCATCAAGTTAAGCTACGCTTGCCGGGGTTGATCCGTGGATGGGTGACCATCTTTACATACCGAGACTCCTCCGTGCCTCGGAAAGCACGTTAAGCCGTTGGTCCCGGCTGTCATTTGTGGATATTTGACAGTCGTTACGGGTTGTCAGAAGCCCGAAAGTCTGACAACCAGTCTTACCAAGGGGTATCGTATTACCCAGTTACTGGGTTGTGGAGGTGAGATAGGCAGTCGCTCCATGTAAAATACTGGTATTTAGCTGCATCCGGTTAGACTGGAAGCCGACCCCAATATAGTTGGGAAAAAGCTAGGCAGATGATGACAGCGAAGGTCTTCCAAACACCCTGTTGGTTACAAAGACTGTTTACTTATTAAAATTAAAAAAAGGGTCGAGATTCCTCTTTTTTGAACAAAAAAAATACAAACAAGGAAAAGGCTTCTCTCCTACCATAAATATTAAAAAACCTGCAAATGAACACTTAGACGCAAAAGGGCTGTATTCAGAGCCGCGAAGCGAAACAGTCTTCCGATAATATAATACTATAAAAGTGCCCATAAATACAATGTTGAAGTGACAGACTATTCATTTCCTCTTCGACACCTACCACCGCAAAAATATAGCGCAACAAAGATTTATGCGCCTTTTAGCGTATATATGACGCATTGTGCTGAATATTTCATGCACACTCCATTACTTTATTAAATTATTGTCACGCTGATTATTTAGTGTGTAGCAAAGTTGTCAAGACACGATCTTTTTTGGTTGAACTACTTCGAAATTTGTTATTGATAGTGTCTGAGATTGAGACACAATATGTTGTAACATCGGATCCGAATGGGTCGTCCATCCATCTTGTTGAACTTCCTTGTTGGTGTAGTGTTCCGAAGTGCGACTGCTGAGCGATAGGGTCCTGGGTTCGATGGTCTGGTGAAGTATAAAGTAATTGCGTTTCGCATTGACAATTTCTCAGATCTGAGGAATTGTCAATGCGAAACCCAATCTCTGCTTGGAAGCAGCCCAAAGTGGAGTTGTACCAAATTGTTGGCAGTAGGGTCATCCCCGTTTACATGGGACTTCCACTTATCTAGTGGAATGTTGGTAGGAAATACTTACAACTCTGCCATAATTATGTCATTGAATTCATTTGTTCTCTGTTTTATGGTCATTAAGTTAAAATCTCCTCAGCTGAAATAAATGCGCTGATATTTATTTTGATTAAGTGCGGTCTATTATTTGATGGGGTCGTCATAATAATTTGGAGTTCTTCTTGGATAAACAAGGAGTCTGATTACTATTTGCATATTGGAATTGTGTAGTAAGATTTAATTGGGTCGAAAAAGGGTCGACGGTCTCAGGCAGAAATAATAACGGAATACCATGACGTGGAAGAATAAAACATACAAGATGCTTATTTTATGAGTGGTGAGTAGGTAAGTACAGAGAGGTAGGACAGACGACATTGTTGCCATCGGATAGAACCTAGATGAAGCTAGCACAGAGCGTGCGGATTGGCAAGAGCATAGACAGCCCTATAGTAGCAGTGGCTAAGGCTGTGAATGATAATGATGAGGAGAACTTACCAGACCAATGGAGTTTTAGAGATATGAGGAACAGAGTGTAAAGTTCACTCATCCTCTATAGAAAAGGGAGGATCCTCCGACAGGATGGGTGTCGTGTCTGCCGGGCAACTGCCCAACGATTGATGTCGGGTTCTTGTATGTCCATGGCGCGGTAAACTCTATTGCGCGATGCAGGATTTTGTGTGTCGTCAGATCTTTGATGCGTAGTTCGCATGTGGCGATGTAGATGTCGCCACAGAGTATTGCAACATTATAACAGGCTCATCAGGTCTTAAAGTCATTGAAGCATACATCAAGCAAATCTCCATAAACGTAATCAGTATATAATCTTCTCACTGCTGAAACTAGTGCTTTCTCAGGTCAGTGACAACTCGCCCGCGTTACCTCAACCCGAATAATAATACCAGATACAACGTTGTCAAAGCTTCTCTCTGTAAAAGGGGGTAGCCAGAACCCACCACGCGGGCCCAGTGCAAGTTGTTGTGGTTGTTTTTGAATTTTTCTAGGACATGCCAGTTTCCACACAATGTTTTGTTTAGACGTTTTAAAGCAGTGCTGATGAAGCAGGTTGCCTAAACTGTGCAGCTGTCTGAGTTCAAACCTACGACGTAGGTACAATTTTTGAGTCGGGGCGGTAATTGCTGGTTCAACACCGCTACATACAATCTCTATTATGCGCCTCTAGTATAATCTCATACACCTCAATGTTAGATCCGATACCTACTAACACATGTAAATTCGTGTGTACCCACATACATATTCATCAAGCCGGTGAGGATCTTGGAAGTTCATCCCTGAGGTATTAATTTTCTATAACAGTGCCAGTTTGTACTAAGACACCTGCTAAGAAGTTCCAGTGAAGATTTCTATAAACTTAATCACATTAGGAGCGTATTCATGTCGGTAGAATATTTTGTAGATACACTATTTAAGCATACAGTGTATCTCTTGAGAGAGCGGGTTTAAAACCTAGCTCTGAAACTGCATAAAAACTTTGATCAATGCCATTTTATTCAAGATGAAGAATAACGCCTGGTTTAACAGAGGTAATAAAATATTTTTTTATTTTTTTCCGACCGGAGACGATGTTTTTATAAATGACTACCGACCTGCCCCCGTTTCCCACGGTTTATACGACTTGCCAAACAACAATATTCCAATGAATTATCTAAATTATGGTGAAAAACACATCAAAATCCAAACAAGTTTAAAAGAACTACGGATAAACACACAAACTCGAAAAGCGACTTTATTTTTTACTAACTGTCGCTCGCGGTTTTTTCTGCAATCCAGGATGAAAACTAGCATATGTCCTTCTCCAGGTTATGGCCTACCCATGTGCCAAATTTCATTCAAATCCGCTCAGCCGTTTTAGCGTAACAAACAAAAACTCACTTTCGCATTTTTATTAATTAGTTAAGATACTATTTATAAATGGCTCTAGCTAGACGTTCATTGAAAGTGAAAGTTTACGTGTTGTTAATCCTTCATCCCATCCATCCCCATCCCAGTTTACTACTACTATTTTCCTATCCAGCACCCTAATTGAGTAATACACGATCAATCAGAATTGGAATCGGTTCGAAACAAATGTCTAATCCATTGCTTCATAAATTGTAAGTTACATTGTTGAGCAGATTTTTTTTTCGAACATAAGAAGCAATAGATTAGACATTTTTTTTCAAACCGATTCCAATTCTGACCTATCGTGCATTACGCAATTATGGTGCTGCTTCTTAATAATGTCTTAGTTTTGAGCCATCTTGTTTACAGTCACATACATTTAAAGAAGTCACCACCAGGTCTGCTCATGCTACTATCGGAAACACTTCATCCACCTTTACTTCCCAGGTAAAACATTTATCATCTGAATTGCGTTATGACAATAAACCGAACAAAGAGATTTTTTATGGCTATTCTAATGTTTGCGCTCGTAAAACATTTTACCCGTACGATAAATTTAAGTCGTACCTTGTTTTATATTTAGGGCCACCTTTGCTCGCAATTGGCAATTTTTATGACGTACCTACTTGAGTTTGAGTATACCTATCGTGCATACAAGATAGATAGATAGATAATACGTTTATTTGGTGCACACAAAAGACATAACACAACATACGAGTACAAAAGCACGGTTAAATAATAACTAATCACATTAATTTATAGCCAATATACAAAAAACAATAAAAGAAGAAAACAAGACAGTATGATGACACAATTGGCTATTACTCCCTCCATACCCAACACGCGCAAATATGCGCCACAGAATGTCTATATTACAACGATAAGTTTACGCAAATGACGGTAGTTCAATGATGTGTGATGTGCTGTTCATACGATTATAATATATATTCCATATATTTTTTAATAAGCCAAACTTGTCTAATGGACTTGTTGTTGCGAGCGAAAATGCTAACACAATACTGCCTAGTAGCTACTTTTTTTTATCTAAACTTGTGATCCACAAAATTTTATTTAGGTCAAAAGATAATAAACAAAACTCTTATTCTACACAATAAAATTAGGCATAAACTAATTTTCCGTTTGCAAAACTGAATTAAACGAGAGATAAAACCTTTTCATTTCAAGAATTAATTTCGGTACGAATTGCGAACCCTTTCAAATTCGGCAAAACGAAATCCTTTCTCAGTAAGTCGCTGAATTGAAAAAACAAATTAAAGCGTGGCTTCATATATTCATATACGGCTAATTCTACAGCTCGTTGCTGATATAAAAGCAGGGTTTATATTATGAAACTAATTTCGCAAAACAGTTGCTTGACTGTTTAATTTCGGACTAAATCTAACCTAACTTTTGAAAAGCTTATAATTTTAATTAACACGCTGTCATTTAGATAAATAATAGGGAGTAATAGTTAATTGATTCAGGCGTGACTTTGCGGAAATCCATAATAAAATACAATAAACGTAGATACATTTAGTAACCTATCTAGTTGTCTCTGCGTCCATGCAGCGCTCGGTGTGGCAACACGTCGTGTTTTGGTTTGCGACTGGTCAATCGTCATCCTAAGGATGCCTCGTTGAGAGGTGAAACACGTGTCGATTTCTTACAGGGTTTATTATGATTCTTGAAGAATAGGTAAGTGGAATAGGTTACTAAATATATCTACGTTTATTGTATTTTTTAATAGTGCCTCCGCTCCCAAATGTAACGCCTTTGGGAACCGGCAGTGACATTATTGTTGGCAGCCGAGATTAAAAACATCGCCTGTCAGCACCGCCGGCTCCTATAATGGACACGCGGCGTTTATGGAAACCCTTCCAGTATTCAAATCCCCAAATAACTAACCCCAACTAAAATATTTTTTTCTGTATATTCTAGTCGTTTTTGCCAATCACCGGCCGCTACCACGGCACCCCTCGTGCGTAGGGGGTCACAGTTCTAACCTAACCTAACCTTTTCTTACGAGTAATAGTACATTACTGTCGCGGCCAGTAATTAGGGGGATTGATGGACGATCGTGAAAATCCATCAATTCCTGATTGCGGCCAAGGCTTGTATTGTACTTTTCTCAAATAATGCGCGGAAATTCATGCTGAGAAAATAAATAAAAATTCCAGAATCCATGACGTGCAACTCTAATTTTTCATACGACAATATGTCTATTTGTTTCTTCTTTACTTGCTATTTGTTGAAGTAAAAAGTTCGTTCCATTTTTAAATAACACGACAGATATGGATTTTCATAGTAACTTTGCTGCCCGCATCGACACCTTGTTTTTGATCAGTACAGCAATTTCGATTTATCTCGAAGAAGGTTGTCAAAATAATGCTCGAATTTCCAAGCATGTTTGAGATTTTTTTTTAACCTAATCTAACTAGTACGGTTCCGCGTTATACTTACGACGTACGTACTCGAAATTATTGAATAAGGGAAAAATATATGCTCTATTACATGTATTTTTAATTATGCCTACCCCGCTTAACTACTCCATAATAATATGCCAAATTGATAACCAAAGTCAGCGCCGGCAGCCAATTCAGCAACCAGCGCCGGCAGCGGAGGCACTTCCTAAATAGTAACAATTATTTCAGCCAACTAATCTGAGCATTTAACATGAAATAATAAGATCTTACTTTATTAAGATCTATAAACCTCGTTATGAGGAACTTTCAGGACACCGTCTTTAAAAAAAGACATCAGTCCTTTTATGACAACGTGTTAGTCCTTTAACACGCTATCCTACATACCCAAGCAGTTGGACAACAAAAACTTCTATGAGAAAGCTCTTGATCTACGGGCAAATATCTAAGCTTAGTAACCACCTATGAATCTGCTGCTAGTGATACCTAACTTATCATATACAGTATGTTATCTAACGAAGGGCGTTCCCGTAAACCTGCAATAGTATAGCGGCTATACATGCTAAAAAAATAATTATGACAGTTAAAAAAAATATGTATATAATTTTTATGGAGTAAAATATTCACAAAAAATATTGAATTGTTATGGAAAAGAAACACTCTGTACACGCACTCTAGTCACACTGGTCTTTCTATGTTGAAATACAAGTGTGTGTCTACAGAGTATTTATTTTTTACGTATCAATTTCTGTGAATATTTAGCAACTGTTTAAATTTACTTAAAAAACAATTTTTTTAATTTTAGTGCTTTTTTAGCCTTTATAGACGCTATACTATTGCGGGTTAACGGGAATGTTAGTTAACCCTTTGTTAGTTAACATACTGATATACTAGGGTTTTTTTCCATGTCCCTTTAGCAGTAACTAGGTTAAACTATAGCTTTTCCAAAGCGATTATAAAGTCGGCATTGCATATAATTTTGGACCGGGAGACAGTAGTAGAATCCAGGAATGCATAGTTAGGTAATTTCCATAATGGTCTGGAATCGGAAGACGCTCTGTATGCGCAGAAGGAAAGCTTATTGGATTACTTTCGGGATCATTTTGACTTTAGTCAGCGGGATTGAGCACTTAGAAACAAGCCCTTAAAGTTTAAGGCATTGAGCATATAGACAAAGATTTTTACTTTATTAGAAACTTAGGATCAGAATCAATGAGTTTTTTCATTTATAATTGTCAAATTTGGACAATAGGCCTCTGATGACAACGGTCTAGACAGGCAAATTTGAGCATTTTCTGAGGCTTCTTGAGTGCTTTTACAGATAATGTATCATCAAAACGAAAAACATAGGGGCACAGTAAATATCCTTCTGATTCAATTTATAAAATATCTTTCAAATTGGTCCAATATTGGAGGAGGGAATAGACGAGAGCCGAACCTCGAATTATGACTTTTTGTATGGAGATAAAGACCGACCCTTTTTTTTTTTTTTTTTTGAGGGTGGCAAATCATCCAATGACTTCTCCCGCTCTGGGCGGAGCGGAAGGGCGTGTCAGACTTTTACTGACTAAAACCCACTCGTGTTCCTTCATTTGCCTGTTGCCAAGGTCCCGGTATCCCTTTCGGACTTTCCCGCAACCCTGGCAGGCATCGGTCCTATTGGACCCCGTCAATTTTGCTGACATCTCTTTGAGGCGCGCGTGGAACACGACGCGCCATCGACCCGGGCCTGGTCCTTATCGGACGGCGAGCTGCCCGTTGCTCGCCGTCCGCAAGCCCGCGCCTATGGTGGCCGGGAATCCGCCTGGGATTCCCGTCGCCCAGGGCGTCTCCAACGGCGGCGGTTAGGGGCGTGAGGGGGGCGCAAACTTTGCCTTTCCCTCACGCGTTCCGCCTACTCCTTCACGAGCATTACTGCTTCGCAGAAGGAGGTGACGGCTTCCCATGCCCTCTCGCTCCGTACCATGGCCTGAACCAGGGCCGGACGCGAGAGGTCATTGCCGCCAATCGCCTCCGCGAGGACACGGCGGTGCTCCGCCCAAGCAGGGCATACCTCAACCGTATGCTCCACCGTGTCCTCCGGGTGATCCGCACAGTGGTGACACCCGGGCGTTTCCTCCCGCCTAATCCTACACAGGTACCTCCCGAAGCTGCCATGTCCGGTGAGGACCTGTGTCAGGCGGAAGGTGAGGACGCCGTGGCGCCTCTCTAGCCACTCCTCAAAGAGGGGACTTATCGCCGCTATTGTGGCGTGCCCAGCACTGGGTTGCGACAATCGCACTCTCCATGCCGCCATGAGATCTTGCCGGAGCTCTGTCCGCTGTGCCGCGATTTCTCGCGGCAGCGGAGTTACACCCCGGCGCTTCACCTCCTCGCGCCACTCCCAGATGTGCGCGAGGACCTTCGCCTCCAGATCCCATGGCGGTAATCCGGCAAGGAGGCTCGCCGCCTCACGGGAGACCGTGCGGTATCCCCGGGCCAGCCGAATGGCCATGACCCTTTGGGACGCGTTCAACCGGCGGGCTGGCCGCAGCCTTATGGAACGCGCCCACACCGGTGCCCCGTAAAGGGCCATGGACCGCACGACCCCCGCGTAGAGCCTCCGGCAGGAGGCGTTTGGACCCCCTAGATTGGGCAGGAGCCGCCTCAATAAACCGACCCTGATAATCAAGCGAAAGTCACTGCCTCATTGTGTGTCAGAGGTGTCAAAACGAAACAGAAATGCAACCATCTTTTGACGCATATATATAGGGCGAATCTAACGATTTAAATCTTTGCCACTACCATCATTTTTATGACAGCTGGCACTGCGGCCGTTAGTGGCGGTTACCGCTCTTCTGGGAAACCTTCTAGATTTCCCTTTTAGATTTTTAAACGGTATTAACCATTTAAAAATCTAAAAAAATACCAAACTGTAAACTGTTTTTCGAATGCTAATTTGGAAGGCACGCAGAAATCAGATTTCTACTTAAATTCAATCTCTTTCATTATTTCTTTTACCTTTTTCTTTCACGCCACGAATCAGCCACCAAATTCTTGCACTCTTATATCAAGGTCGTAAGGTTCAATTTTCGAAAATGTTTTCCCTATTTGTAAATAATGTATGAGGCAAGATTGGTAGCGCGCAGACAATTCCCGGATTATCGCTGACAAGTTGACACAAGTGACGTTCTTGAAAGCGAACCCTCGTCATGTTGCCTTTGGTCTAAAACTAGACCTGAATGAAATTACAATCAGGTTCTGAACTCAATCTGGCTGCGACATGGTTTCTCGACTAGAATTACGACGTACAAACGCGACTTGATTGATCGCGCGAGTACGTCATATTCATATAAAGAAGTACGACGATCGCGTAATCGTACGACAGTCATTTTCAGTTAGGACACGACCTTAGATGCTTTATGTGAACGCATTGTGGTGAATGACAGTTTTGACTGAAGTGATACCTACACCAAAAGGCGTTGGACTTTTATCAAAAAGCTTCCATCTGTGAGTTTTATACTTAAATGTACAGCCAGGAATATTAATAGTTAAGCAAATTGACATACACGTACACACAGCTACACATCAAACTATACATGTCCAGTATAAAGCTGACCTCGCATTGAACGCAAATCCTATACAATGCGAGATCAGCATGAACTGGAAATGTATAGCTTGATGTGTAGCCGTGTACATATGCATTTTATTCATAATCATATTTTAATTGCATAGGTACTTTATGTTTTTTTTTTATTCCTTCTGTCGTGGTTGTCGGCTGATTTGCCTGGACAACCTACCACGCACGCTGCATATTCTCGTAGTGGTTGAAAAATATAATCCATGTGGGTGTATCTAAGCTGAATTCACAATGTAAAGGGCTTTTAATAGAACAGAAAAGGAATGCTATAAATGGCATCATACACAGCAAGTTATACATTTCCAGTATAAGCTGACCTCGCTAATTACGGAAATCTTATACTTACAATGCGAGATCAGCATAAACTGGAAATGTATAGCTTGATGTGCAGCCGAGTGTAAAAAATCATTTAATAAACTATAACTAAAACGAAATTAACAGGTTATTTGGGTATTCTTTCACCATTTACCATTTATTTAACTATCTATTTTTCAGATTTAATTTTTTTTTAAAGGCTCTTACATACTGGCGCGAATTGCTGCGCGACGCGACGCCGCCGCCGCATTGTTCTGCCGTGAAGTTTCTCAGAAATTGTTTTTTTTTAATTCGCGTCTCGCGACAAGTCGCACCTGTATGTAAGAGCCTTTAATCTGCAATAGCAGATACTTTTATTTTGTTTATATGTATGTATCTATGTATTAGTATTTATTATTTTTCGAGTTACCTACATACTCGTATCAATTATCAATGTTGCACCAGCCAGTTCCTATGGAGCAAGACCAGCATGTTTCCAAGCATTGTTATCTTGGACATAATCCTCTAATTTGTAATAAGCTTGTTTATAAAGTGTACTTTTTATACGAGTTTTAATTTTTTTTTCATTTAATTGCAATATATCACAAGGTATTTTGTTATAGCATTTAACGCAGTACCCCATAAAAGATGTTTGTACTTTAGCTAATCTGAAAAATGGGTGTTCATTCAGTTTCCAGAAGGAATAAAACAGAAGTCTTATATTTGTCATTCACCATTTTCAGGGAGAGCCATTAGTCTCACATAATGAAATAACGAACCACTTTCATGATTTGGAAAAGTCACAGGTTTTTGTAATAATAATTATGTCGAATTACTTATTGCTGAAACATTTTCTGCTTTAGTATGATGTAGTTTTACAGTATAAAAAATGTATTTAAATTCATGCTTTCAAAATTCGCGGTAAAAAAGAAACAAAAGAACGGAAAATTAAAACAAAGGCCACTCTCTGGAGGTGAAAAATTTAATAACAAATCATTTCCACGTCCACAAGGTTAAAATCTCATTTTTCCAAGAACGGTAGAGTATCATGTTCGTTTAATGCAAATTTTCTTTAAAGAATTTCTCCCGAGGTGTTGTATTTTTACGGCGTTCAGATAATGAGCCCGTCCATCAGCATAGACCATTTTTGTTTAAAAAAATAAATGTAGTTGTCTGGCTACGACGCGGGCGGCGTGCATCGTGAAGAATTTACGTACAGCGTTGAGTAATCTATTGGGTAATGTTGCTAAACTCTGATTTTTAATTTGCTTGACAAAAATAACAGCTAAGATAGACCTTTAAAAAAAAAATAACACGATAAATAACTAATATTCCAGAGAGGACACGACTACAGTGAAGGTCTTCCTGCAGAGAATGATTCAGTGGTCCTTTGTCACTAAATGTTACGTTTGTAACTAAAAAACGTAATGGATGACAAACGTTTCCCTATCGCAACCCAAAGAAAGAATTAGACCTCTCGCTAACATTAAATACTGTTACACGTCGCTATTAAGTATATTGCTTTTACATACAAAATATCCTTCGGTAGATAACTGAAAGCCACTTTATATTCGAAGCAGCTATCGTGTGATCTTGGGGTCGGATCCCTTCGTCGTCAATTAAGGTCTCCTTGGCTACAAACTACACCCATTTTCCGAATATACCAGAGATATTTTGTAAAATTGAATGGAACCATTTTGTTATAGACTCGGCTGTTTATGAAATATGGGTCGTGTGACAGTTGCTTTGCCAGTTTTTAGATGACTAATTTTGTGGGCAATAATTCCCTAAGGTTTAGCCATTTTACTTAGATTTTGTATCCCTTAAAAACAGGTACTGGTTTTGAACCGGAGGCTCTATTATGATAATTATGTGTTCTTTTTTACATTGTAGAGGAGTCACCCTTTCCTGTAGCCTTTTACTTAGCTAGAAAACATGTGTTCAATAAGAAAAAACATTAACCTACTGCAAAAGCTTTGATCTGGCTAAAATTTTACTCAATTTTTCAGCGATTTTCATGTCAAAAGTTTCACTAGCAAAAAAAATCTCAGATTTACAAAGTTTGGAAATTACCTTTCCCACGCCCCTATTTGATTCGATCCATACTTCTAGGGACACTCTCTATATTATTGTTGTTTAACTTAAGCACCGAATTAACGTAATTGTTTATAATAAGGTACCTACACTCTATTTTAATTGTAATAACGTAACCCAAAGACTGAAGAAAAAAAATGCCGGGGAATTGCTAGTACCTCGTCAGAGATTGCAACTATACAGTAGAAATGCCAGTTGTATGACAGTAAAAATTTATAATAAATTACCACCTGGCTTGAGAATGTTACCAATTGATAAATTCAAATGTAAAACGTTTACTTGGCTCTTAGACATGTGTTTCTACTCTGTTAATGAATTTTGAAATCATTCTTTTTGACATTGTAATTAATATTCTATGCTTTTTGACATAATAATTAATATTTTGACATTATAAATAATACTATTCAATTAATCTGAATCAATATTATTGTATCAAATGAAAAATATAAATTCAAATCAATTTTATTAATTTAATATAACTTTTATTGTAATGTCTACGATCTGCATGCACTTAACTTATTTAATTTTTCTACACCAGCAATGGTAGTATATGTGAACCAATGTTTAATTTTAGATCTCAATGTACCATATACTTAGAAATAAATATTATTCTATTCTATTCTGTTCAAGAATACCGAAATTAAATTCACACAAGAACAGAAAGGTGCCAAACAAGAATATCCCTATAAACGATCACAAAAAATATTATAACAGAATAATAAAAAAATAGATTATGAGACAGTTCACAATAAATTCTGACGAAATTACAGCCCACTTTTGTTTACCGAAAAAAATCTCTTTCATTACATTCGTGAACCAATCTCCAGCATAAGATGGTTATTACATTCTCAACTGTACCTTGTAACATGGCAACATTGCCCGGGGAATTCAAGCTCCACCTGACTTTTATTACCCCATCTCTGTTTTATTTAGAGCCATTCTTTTGCTGTCACCCGTTCAGTAAAGGATACGTGCCATATTTTATCAGGCTATTTTGGCCCTCACATTTTTACCGGTTTTGTGAATTGTTTCGTAATCATTAAAAACGCTTCCTGCATAAAGATACACTTTAGTAAACGAAACAATACCATGAACATTTAAAATATGCAAAAGATGAAATAAAAATCAGTACGGCATCTACGTTTTTGCTACAGCGGTAAACCCCGCTACCATTTTGCCAATGAAAAACTTATATTCTGGTATTTTATTAAAAATAATCAGAGACCTTTACACTTATGCTCCTTGACATCAGTAAGATAAATTAATATGCTGTGTAAATAACAGACATCCATATAACAAACATTGCACCGGTTTACGCAAAGCCAATATTGTAACTTGTTATTCACAATACAGTTACCAACACCAATATTTTGCATATTTTTATGAAAAAACTGACTTTAAATAAAAAACTTTTTTACAAAAAATTAAACCGATGAAAAAAGAACTGAAAAGCGAAAAATAAATAACTTTAATTTCGGAAGTCGGTGTCTTCGCTTTTCAATTTTCGTTTTTTGCCACTGACTTCCGAAATTAAAGTTATTTATTTTTCGCTTTTCAGTTCTTTTTTCGTCGGTTTAATTTTTTGTAAAAAAGTTTTTTATTTTTCGCTTTTGAGTTACCATCCACTCCAGGGTACTCCAGGGGGTTACTCCAGGTTAAAGACCTGGAGTTGATGATGAGTGGTTGTGTCATCAGAACTATGTATGTGTGCGAAATTTCAACAGAATCGGTTCACAGTTGAAAATTCAGTTGGTGAAAAATCTACCTTTACGGGTGGATTATAGTTTCCAATTTTAAATGGGACCAACTTCGAGGTATACCCTTCCCAATAAAAAAAGAATTTTTCAAATCGGACTACTCACTAAAATGTTATGCGTGGTCATACATAAAAAAAAAAAAAAAAATATACATGTCGAATTGAGAACCTCCTCCTTTTTTTTCGTCGTTTAAAAAGTACACAATATTGCATAAAATAATATTCGTCGATTCCGCTACAGCAGATTGAACGAATTGCATATTTATATTGATGTCCGAACTCCGAAACGATTTGTTCTCGCATTCATATTTTGATATCGAATGCTTTTGAAAGCTCGCAGTACTTTTCTTTGATATTGTACCGTGGTGTATTTTGTAACTTGGCTATTACGATATAGGGGCGACAAATGGGATAACATATCAGATAGGTATTCAAAGGAAGTGGATAAGTCTGGAAGTGGATCTTTTACATAGCCATATGTTAGCACAATCAAGAATATTATGAATCTACCTACATACACACAGACAGACAGACAGTATATTCTGTCTGGCATTAATGCTGAAATGAGCCATTTTGGCGCAGCCGTGAACACACTATTGATGTAAAAACATTCTTTTTTATTCTTTATTTTGTTATTTGTATTTTGTGTTTCATGAACTGTGTCCAAATAAACGTTATTCTTTCTTTCTTTCTTTTTTTACATCATAATGATTTATGCAGCTTTCGTACAGGTCGAAAATGTATTGTTCTACAAATTACTGCGTCTGTCTTGTTTAATTAACATTGTTGTAGATACATGTTTAGATTTAAATACATCTAAGACATGGTGCTGTTACAATTCTAATTCACTTTATCGATGGATTCACAAAGACGTAAGCTTTACATATAAGATTTCTTTAAGTATCTATAGAAAGTATACGAGTAGTACAAGAAAATATTCAATAAGGTTACCGACATGGCTTGCAGAGTGAGCGAACTGAAGTGGCAGTGGGTGGCCATGTTTGTCGAAGGACAGATGGTCGGTGGAGCAGACGAGTCCTAGAGTGGAGACCGTGTATCGGCAAGCGTAGCGTGTGGTGCCCCCCGATGGATCGACGACCTCAAGAAAGTGGCTGGGACAGACTGGATGCGGAATGCGGAGGATAGGTTGTTATGGCACAGCTTGGGAGAGGCCTACGAGTATGTTCAGCAGTCGACTGGGGTAAGCTGATTTTATTCACTAAGCTAAAGGTCAACAAGACCTTTTACCTGACTGAGTTCCAATACAATATTATCAAGTAATACGCCTATAATTAAATTAGTTTCGTTTCCCTAGATAATGAATTTTAGAACTCGTTTTAAATGCCAAATTTTTTTGCCACTACCCGAATCGATAATAGCCAGTCGAATGAAAATTAATGAGTACTTTAATAGAATATCTATTTTAGTATCCAGCTAAACCCTTGTAAAATGAAGATTATATTATTACTGACTTAATTACCTACTAACTTTTAACTGATATTTTTAAGGTTTGAAATTTATTTATTGAGAGTACTTCCGCTGCCGGCGGCGGCACCCAATAATAATACCGTTGGTTACCGGTAGTACATTACTGCCCACAGTGTTTTTATTGCCCCAAAAAAGTGACATCAACTTTTTATTGAACATTTCTACTCAATAGTTCACAAAAAATGCACGAGTAGAACTCCCATGTGCCAATAGTGTATACTCTATTTTAAAAAAAATCTTAATGTTTTCGTTACTTTGAAGGTCAAAATACTGAAAATAATTCGTACAAAAAAAACTGTATATGATTGAGTTTTATTTGAATTACATATTTATGAAGCAAATCTAGGCGCATATTTTCCACTTTTTATTTAATCATAAATCATAATAGAACCCACCAAAAAAAATGTTTTTCCGAGATCCGTTTTTATTTTTTATTTATTTTTCTATTTCGAAGTAGAACCTCTGTCTGGTACAATTAGCATCCTTATACTAAGGGTTATCAACTTATCACCTACAAAAATATTACTTTCAACTTGGGCCTAGGTTTCGAGAAAATGATTTTCAAAAATATGTGTTAGGGTTGACACTATTTCGACCTTTTGATACATATAGTTTTTGTACATAAATCAGCAGCTTTTTATCTTATATACACGATAAAATAGTAACAATTAATTTTAAAACACTTTTTACGTGAAATTGCAAAAATAGGTTGACTACTGTCGGATAAACCCGTGCCTGTAAAACAATGCCAAGTACATGCACATGCTATATTATTAACTATCATTTTATTATTTCCGATGAAGGGTTACGTGTGGCGCGGGAAGCGGTCCACCCCCGATAAGCTGTTGCTAAAACCCCGCGCTAATATACGAGATCTGGAGGGACGGGGGCGAGGCACCATGGAGCCGTTACAGACCCATGGCGCCACTTTGCCTCAGCAGGGGCTTACCCGACCTGGATGTCCATCCGGGCTCCGACCGGAGGACTTATTGCAAGGCAGCGCCAACCCTCATGTTGGTAGGCGAGTGGCAAGCGAAGCTGTAGAATACGCCTTAGCCGGTACCTTACAACCTCCGGGGGTATCTGCAAATAGGCAAGGAGGGCACAGTCGACTACATATATATATCACGATAGCTAATTTTAGTTAATCATAAAACAGCCAATTGACCTTTTTGTGATAACCCTAAATTTGGAATTTTGACCTTAGTACATAAAAATCATTTTATCGAAACCTAGGCCCAAGTTGAAAGTAATATTTTTGTAGGTGATAGCCCTTAGTATAAGGATTCTAATTGTACCAGACAGAGGTTCTACATCGAAATAGAAAAAAAAAAAAAAACTGATTTCGGAAAAACATTTTTTTTGTTTGGAAAATATGCGCCTAGATTTGCTTCATAAATATGTAATTCAAATAAAATTCAATCATATACAGTTTTTTTGTAAGAATTATTTTCAGTATTTTGACCTTCAAAGTAACGAAAACTTTATAAGATATAAAAAAAAATAGAGTTTTCAAAATTGGCACATGGGAGTTCTACTCGTGCATTTTTAGTGAGCTATTGAGTAGAAATATTCAATAAAAAGCTGATGTCACTTTTTTGGGGCAATAAAAACACTGTGCTGCCGTCGCCGGCTAAAGAATTTTTTTAAATATATTCTAGCCGTTTTTGGCGTAGGAGGTCACAGTTCCAACCTAACATAACCTTTTTTTGCGAGTCAAAATAATATTTATTTAACCTAATCTAACTAGTTCAGTTTCGGGTTATACTTGATTACTGGAATATGGAAATTATTGAATATAGAAATATTCCTAATTATTAACCCCGCTTATCTACTCCAAATGCCAAATTTCCAACCCCATTTTCCGCTTTCTTTTTCAAAAGTCAGCGCCGGCAGCCAATTCAGTAACCGGCGCCGGCAGCCAATTCAGCAATCAGCGCCGCAAGCCAATTCGGGACACCGGCGGCGCCGGCAGCTGAGGCACTTCCTTATTTATTTGCACAATGTACACAGTTACGTACGCGCGTGGCGTTACACAATCAGCACACCTAAACCACGTTTAAGAGCTGACAGTGACAATATTTTACAACAATGATGACACAGACAGTACTTGAACGCGGTAAGTGAAAATCGTTTTCGGTACTTTGTTAGAATGGTAGGAAACAATCCAACTCTCCGACTCCCACTTATACAGGTTTGCTTTCACAATCAGGTGCCGTATTATGAAGTATTATTGCCACCATTTTTCCAGTGTGAGAGAGAGACGGAGCTAGACAAGGCGGATAGCACCATCCCGTTTTCGCAGTGGAATAATGATGGCGTTAATACTTCATAATACTACCCCTGAGCTCCTTAAACCGCTGCACCGCAATGATTCAATATGGAATAGAAACTGCGCCACCTACTCTCCATTCCACAACGTCGTATATAAGCACCCCACTATAAATAAGGCATCCATTCGTATCACTAGGTCAATTGCTCACCGGCACGTCTTCACCGTATCTCGGGTCACTTTACACTTGCCTTGATAAATTAAATGATTTATGGCAACATCTACGTCTTGGTACGTCTTCGTGATAAGCTCTTACTTGTCCGCTACGCAATGGATGCTATTCACTGGTTCGTCTTCGTAAATCAGTCAAAACGTGACGTGATTATTGACGCGTGCGAGTGATAACGAAATAATGAAGGTTATGAGTTTGATGTAAGTTATTTATGGAGAAGTGGACATACATTTTTGAAACGATTAGAGAGTTTATGTAAACTGGGTTTATGGTGGGTAGTCAGCCTCGTTGGTCTAATGGTCGCAAACGCTACTATTACGGGGTGTCCTGCGTGAACGACGAAAACGACGCGACGCGACGCGACACGACACGACGCCATGCGACGCGATGTTACACGCGACAAATGTCCTACGTGATTTTGGTCATTACTTCTTGAATCATGGAGAAGTACATTACAATTTTGCTTGTCGCGTCTGGTCACCCTCAAAACAAGTACGCGATACGTCGCGTCTCGCCGCACACTACCATTTAGGCCGCAAGCAGGGTATGCCGGCCGTTGAGTTGATCGCGTTCGTCGCGTTCGCAGCGTCGCATCGCCTCGTATTCGTCGCTCACGCAGGACACCCCGTTACTGCTGAGCATCAGGTTGTAGGATCGATTTTTACGAGGAGGTGATGATGCATGCAAAGGAGGCGGCGGAGGGGGAGAGAGAGCATTCCTTTCATTCCACCCGCACCAGGAGAGCAGCCGGGTGTCGAAGGGCGCTTAACGATCTCCGGCCACCATAAGGAAAGGGCACCGAGATTGGGGGCTGTGTCGTCGCCTGAACCATCAGGTCCAAAAAGTTGGCACTACTTCATGCGTGCCTTTACAGGAGGACGTGCGGTCGTGAGATCCGCCGCACATTGTGATGGGGCCCACTAGGCATGGCGGGCTGATACCAGTCGGGGGTGCGGCGAATGTATAAGTATCTACCGTGCCCCCGACTCACGGTATTAGTAGGAACAGGGGGTTTCAGTCGGCAGGAGTCCGACATAACCCTCCGTTCTCCGTTCCGATGGAGGGCAGCCATGAGGACTCCCTTACGAAAAAAAAAGGTCGTGCAAAGCGTTTTTGGGTTTGTCCATCAGGAATTTCTTAGTAACAGCCTTTTTTTTTGAGGGTGGGATCTCATCGAATGACTTCTCCCGCTCTGGGCGGAGCGGGAGCAGGAGCGGAGGGCGTGTCAGACTTTTACTGACTAAAACCCACCCGTGTCTATTCAATTGCCTGTTGCGAAGGGCCCCGGTATCCCTTTCGGACTTTCTCGCAGTTTCGGACTTTTCCCGCTGCTCAGTAACTGCCTGGAGTCTACATTGTGCCCGGTTGATGCAATAGGCTCGTTCTACAGGTACCCACACGTCTGCCTAACCTTTTGGGGATTAAAGGCGTGATATTGGGTTTTCAACAGTTGGCCAAGCACGCAGACTGTAAGTACTCCACAGAACTCCTTTTAAGCAAGCTTGGATCCAACAGCTACTTCAAAAAAGAGTTTATTATAAAGTTCGCTTTTATATGCATTACTTTACCTTGTGGCAGACAGGTTGCATTAGCAGTGATAAATTGCCTGGTAAGTACATATTAATAGTGAGGAACTTTCCTATGTAGTGGAATATTAAAAAGTGTGTCAGTCTTGTGAGTGACATTAGCTAAAGAGTATCATAGTACTCAGGGCATACCGTATGTAGACTTATGACATACCCTTGCCAACTCTTTGCACCTTTTCCCCAAATATATGGTTTCATATTATGAATATTTAGAATTGCCCATGTTTTAAAGCAATGAAGTCATCATCTGCCTAGCCTTTTCCAACTATGTTGGGGTCGACTTCCAGTCTAACTGGATGCAGCTGAATACCAGTATTTTACATGGAGCGACTGCCTATCGGACCTCCACAACCCAGTAACTGGGTAATACGATACCCCTTGGTAAGACTGGTTGACTTTCGGGCTTCTGACCACCCGTAACGACTGTCAAAGATCCACAAATGACAGCCGGGACCAACGGCTTAACGCACTTTCCAAGGCACGGAGGAGACTCTGTATGTAAAGATGGTCACCCATCCACAGACCAACCCCGGCAAGCGTAGCTTAACCTGACGGGTCGACCCGTGCGGCTGTTATTACGTAGCCACGAGCTCCTCACGAGCTTATTTTAAAGCAATGAAGTGTGAGTGCGTAAACCATACGATATGTACCTGACCTTTAATTTCAATGAAGTCTAAAAGTATAACGAATTCCTAAAAACAAAAAGTTAACTCAGACTTAAAACTAGATAAACCCGCTGTAATTGTATGAATGTATGTAACGAAAGTCACCGTCGCGCGTCGGAACCCGCTATCACAAAGAAGCAAATAAAAAAACCAGAGGCCCCAGACAAAGTGACATTCTATCAGCGATAACGATGATGGAAAAGCTATAAATATATAGGACTGACACAAGCTATCGAAAAGTTTATGTCAATCCTGTTGGAAGTCGTTGTAGAAATAGAAACGCTTTCAAAGCGATTGTCACTTGTCTAGGCCCTAAGTTCATATTAGATGTTCAACTAGAGTTAATGCATGGCAGCATTACAATTTCGCTTCTTTTGGAAAGAATGAGCTAAATTCACGGGTTTAAAACATGATGTACCTCAGCTTATATTAATTCGTTCGAAATGCGAATCTTTAAAATTCGAATTTATAAAAAGGTCGAACGGCCATCGAGAAGTACAAAAAGTGAAAAAGAAAGATATTTTTTTTTAAATAAGATTTAAAAATGAATTCATAAATTCTACCGGAGCCACTACTTTTACAATGAGGGCAAAGTTTCAGACATAGCCCCCCCACCTTTTCAGAGGCTATTTCAAAGTTCAAGAAAGTCTAGACTCTAGACTCACAAATCATAAAAGCATTTCTCGTGGCAAACAGGTGATAAATAAAAGTTCCAGCAATATAACAATAATTCTAAGTGATTATTCCTTCCATATTTTCTCTTCAGTGGAATAAAAGGGCAAAAACAATTCTGAAATATTATTGTTGAGGCAGATAATAATGAGAACAAACGTTCGACTTCTTTCAGCAAATGCACTCCACCATGCCACCTCCGCCGCGAAACCATATCAGCGAAACTGCAGTTATGCAAATCCGATTCGATTAGCGGAACATGACGCGAGTCAGTACAATTGAACTACTGCGGTTTCGCTCCACAACAACTAACAACAACAACTCCAGTTTGGCAGTATGCTATAAAATATCCATCATTCATTTATCTTCCTTTACCTACTGATGAAA
This sequence comes from Lithophane leautieri, assembly GCA_949152455.1. Classification (NCBI taxonomy): domain Eukaryota; kingdom Metazoa; phylum Arthropoda; class Insecta; order Lepidoptera; family Noctuidae; genus Lithophane; species Lithophane leautieri. The sequence continues at coordinate 4,287,461 of OX424469.1, read as the reverse complement.
TAACATGATAGTAAGCAGTAAGTCGCATTTACACGAGTAGAGTTTCTCGACTGTCGAGAGGCGAGAATGGCCTTGCACTAATCGTATGTGCGATTCAGCAGGCGATTTATCTTACCCATGTGTCTTGAAACTCTCCTCGTATAGACGAGACTTTAGAAAAAAACAGTCGTGTTCACGAAGCAACAATTGACTTGCAACACATGTCTCTCGACAAGTTTGGCAACACTGGAAAACAGCGGAGGGAGAGCTTTGTTAGTTGAAGTGCAACAAATCGAGTTCTACCTTGTAGTTGGACAAACTACGTTGCTGAACAATGGTTAATCGTTTTTGAGTGCTTAGGTACCTACTTGTTTAATTGAATCAAGCTTGAATGTGTGTAATTTTAATAACAAAGGGTAATTTATATCCTAGCTGTCTTTACGAAGTAAAAATCAGTTTCAGTAGTTAGCCTTTGTCATAAGTCTGTGTAAATATACTGAAATACTTGAGATAGTACAAAAATAGTTTGATAATTTTACCACCTATTTATTATTACTATTACTATTACTAAGGCTCCACTGTCCGTCCGTCCATCCATCCATCCGTCCGTCCGTCTGTCACCAGGCTGTATCTCATGAACCGTGATAGTTAGACAGTTGAAATCTCTCCTCTCGCTCCCATACAACAAACGTGATTTTTTTGCCATTTTTATAGTAATGGTATGGAACCCTTCCTGCGCGAGTCCGACTCGCACTTGGCCGGTTTTATTCTACCCATATATTCCCAAATAATATTGTTTCATCAAAAACAAAAATGTAAGATTGTCGCGTTTCCAAACTTTTTTTTTTTTTGTAGTTATGGACTCCGTTGGCGGGAGTACCGATATCCGATAAAGTTTAGAAATTGAACAATAAAACTGAATATGCATATATCACGGTTCACGCTATTCGTCACAAATAACTAAAAAAATTCAAAACGTTCGAATCAAAAAAGGAAGCAACGAACACGCGAATGACACTGTATTTCTTTTATTTTAAACCTGGTCCAACAGTTTGTATAAATCCGTGTCCTAAAAACTTCGGTATTTTCGACCCGCAATTTTTTATAACCACGTTTTACCCTCGGTTCCTCCAACACCTAGTATAATTTTCAAATAAAATACATTTCGCAGGGAGCACAATCGCGCGAACCGGCTGCGCTTTAAGCATTGAAATGATCTAGATAAAAAAAAAATCTCGGATTTTATACTCTGGGTTGGAATAAACGCAGGAATAATATTGTTACTTGCTCGTTCACGGGGCCGTAAGGACCTCGTGGCCAAATATATAGCGGTGAGCTCGTTAACTCCAAATAAAGTGTTCAAAATGGTGGAATGGAACGGATTTTTACACACTCGCTTTACCAGGGTTTCTGGTGCTGTAAGTACGTTTGCGTTTTATTATTTTCACGTTATTAAGCAAACCACGCTGAGATTCTCAGCTAAAAACTATCTGAGCTGAGCTATCTTAGCTAACCTTCAATAACTTCAAATTAGGCATTTGATAAAGATTTCCTTTAAATACCTTCATGAGGCTCATAAAGGAAAAATTATCCCAATATTAAAATGATTCACAATCTGAAAAAATAGGCTACCAAATTAGTATTACCAAAATTTTAATTGGATCATCCAATTTATATAGTAGGTATTCAAAGATACTCCAGCTTATGAAAGAACAAACTTGGTTCTATATTTGAAACCAATTAAAAATACTTTTGATTTTGTTTTTATCTGATATGTTTTCATTTATTCATTTATTAACCATTTACATTGTGTTGAACATTAAAATGTTCACATTTAGAAAAAGTTATCACATGCAGAAACAATACATTGCATATTAAAAACAGTTATCACATGCAGAAACAATACATTTAAAGCTAAATTAAAATTGATGTGAAAGAGATTCCAGTTAATTTAAAATATGTCAACAATAAAATATAATAAAATACATGTCAACAATTAAATATAATGGCAAGATAAACTTGTAGTTTAACAGATAAATACAAAATCAAAATGTCACTTAGGCGTCGAAGTATTTGTCGGCATCGCTGTCATCATGAAACGTGCCGAGAAGACTGGCCGCATTGCCACGTTGAATGGCAATGCTAATTCTTCTCTGGTCACGTGAAATATCGACCAGTCGTCGGCGAGAAAATTCCATAAAAAGGAGATGTGCACGCCTAAGTGTACTTTTGATTTTATATTAATTTGTACAGTTAGGACTCATTCACATGAGGACGATTCGTGTTTTATGACGAATCATCTTTTTTCACGATTGAAATTTTTGACGGCATCGGCAGTGCTTTTTAAATACCCGTGTTCACACGCATCAGGAATCGTGGAAAAATCACGTTCGAAAAAATCACGAATCGCTATTTTTTGTGACAGATCCGCTGAACCTCTCGCCCAAGATTGAACTCTGAATCACGAATCAAGTGTGACACGAATAATCTATTCGGATATTTTGAAGAATCGCGGAAAAACTCGTTTCTGTATGCAATGTGAACGTCCATCCGTCATAACGTATCGTGTTTTTTTTGACGAATCTATAATGACGGATCCTATGTGAATGCGGCCTTAGTTAGTTAGTCACTTAATTTTTAATATCTAGTGTAAATAGGGTAAGTTGTGTTTATTAAAAGAATTAAAAAGAAACAAAAGCAAGTCGTTATTACTTAGTTTAACAGATAATGAAAAAGACAATACAAACCCTGCACATGGGGTTGAGGTCATAAAATAAAAGCACCAAAGTTTAGTGGCTTGTACACTCTAAGTTTATATAGGTTGGGTGTTCCGGATCATAGAGAAATAGGAGGTGAGTGGAATTAAATCTAGTGAAAGCGGTGATCTAGTGTGATTTATAGATTCAGACCTATGGCCAGACCATCATCTCTGCATGCTCCACGCTGCCAACTATTAGCTGCACTTCTTCAGCACCTTGACAGTTGACAAGTTTAATTGACTCCTTTACTAACACACTGATGATTTTGACATTCAAGTCGGAAAACTATGTTTTCTCATACATGCTTGGAAGTACGAGCATTATTTACAATCTTCTTCGAGATAAATCGAAATTGCTGTACTGGTCAAAAACAATGTAGCCGGAAATGTTACTATGAAAATCCATATGTCGTTTTTAGCGGCCAATATATTACTAGGAAAACTCATATCTGTCGTGTTATTTGAAAATGGAACGAACTTTTCACTTCAACACTTGGTAACCAAGGAGGTAACTTATCAAAGATTTTATTTAAATTTCGATTTGGCTTGCAAATAGAGCTGATTATAGTAAAAAAGAAACATATTATGAACATATTGCCGCATGAAAAATTATCATTTTTCGTCATTGATTCTGGAATTTTTATTTAATTTACTCAGTGCCACGGCTTTGCCTCGGCCCACATATTCACGTTCGCCCACCAATCCCCTTATTGCTGGCCGCGGCAGTAATGTTCTATTAAAACATGTGTAAAGGCTCCCATTATGCCACCTTATGTAAAATTTTTACTTTAATTTGTATGGTGGACATATTTAACAAAGAGTATTCTATTCTAACACATACGTCTCCTCCAAATATATTTTACGAGCAGTTCATGCACTAGTAGGTACAGTGCGCGCCTTTCAAGCTTATTATTATAGAATACGTATCTCTTAGCAAACTATTCTCATTTTCAAAGCTTCCCTTTACTTACCATATCGCCCTTGCTTCTCTGGTCGGTGTTAACCCAGTTCCGCATTACTGCGATACTTTGTGCCCCATTCAGTCACCTATGGTGCCGAGCCAGTACACTTTTACGGTAACTGGTTTATGTTTATTGTGCCGATAAACTTTAAGCCCTGTAAGTACACGGATAGTTAGTGGCTAAAAGTTTTGGGCGACATTGGCCGTAATTGCGATCAAAGATATTGCGGAAACTTCTCTGGTAATAGATTTGGCTTCCGTGTAGCTTTTACAGTAAAAGGAAAAATATAAGTTTTGAAACTGCTATGAGGGTTAGAGTCTGGCCAGCGATAATTCGTGTTGATACATGTTTTTTTTTTTTTTATTATTATTTGAATAAAAAATGCGCGTTTTTTCAGGGCTCAACTTTCTTTGGCCAGACTCTATACCTATAGTACTTACTTCTAGTTTTTGATACCATTAGTCATTGGGCTCGTGGCTGGGCATGTAATATGTGTATTTTTTTGTAATTACAGCCGCACGTGTCAATCTAGCTGGTTAACTACGCTTGCTGAGACTGGTCCCTTGGTGGGTGATCATCTTTACATGCCGTCGCCGAGACCCCTCTGTACCTCGCAGAGCATTTGTAGATCTTTCACAGTCGTTGCGGTTAGTCAGCAGTTTGACAACTAGTCTTACCAAAGGGTATCGTATTGTCCACTAACTTTTGGAGGTCAGATTGGAAATCGTTCCATGTCAAAAGAAGCATTCGATTAGACTGGAGATATAGTTGCGAAAAGGATAGACAGATGACGACTTCTAGTCATATGACTATTTGCTATCGAGCTCAATTTAAGTACATCTGACTTTAGTTGCAAGTTAACTAGTTACAGTATTCAACTATCTTGAGTGGTCCGCAGTAAATTCTACATAAACTGAAATGTCCAGTACAGTAAAGACCTCTTCAATGGACCGCTATAAGCTCTAAGGGTTTTGTGTCATAATCAACGTACTTGACAGTTTGCCGTAAAATGTTAATCTTATCTAACGTTTTGAATCCAAGGCCTAATGCTTTCCCTAAACATAACTTCTTGATTACCTCTCATTCGTTTTCATGCTGATGAAAACAGCTGGTTCTAGAACTGCTTTTTTCTATTGACTCCGAATACACGCGAATTCTAACCGTTAAACTATAATTTGTAAAAAAAGACATCCAATCAATTAAAACCGATATGACACATGATCCAAAGGAGCCTTGTGTTTGATTTATATCCACGACGCTGACACGTACACGACCTGACGAGGAAAGCCCCATCATATTTGGTAGTTCGGTAGTTTGAGAGCAGTGGTGGCCCAGTGGTAACGGCCACGACTTACGAGTTTATAGGTCGTAGGTTCGAACCCAGACAGGCGTTTTACTTTGAGCAAGTTATTTCATCACCACTGCTCTGAAAACTGTGAAGGAAAACATCGTGAGGAAACTGGCATGTCCTAGAACCAAAAATCTGAAGTCATGTGATATCTACCAACCCGCACTCCCGCGAGGTGGATTACGGCCCACTCCCTCTCATCGAGAGGAGTCCTGTGTCCCAGCAGTGGGACGTTATAGGCTGATTATGCCTCTTCAGCTGCTCTAGAACCTGTCCCTCTAAAACTACACTAATTGTTACGTGTGATCCTGTGTCGTTTAGAAGAATCAATTGTATATCTCTGTCAGTCTCTCTGCCAATCTAGGTAATAATTGAACTTTATTCTCATTAATAACTCCGTTATTCCAGCATAGAAGATCAAAACAATACAATTCGAATGATACCAATTAGCTATGAAAATAAATGATGAAGTATCAAGACTAACTAACCCGGTTACCGCCCGTTCAATTGTCAGATAATTGAAATGTTAACAAACGAGTCGCTAAGCGCGGCCATCTTTACAAGCTTCGATGTTTACGGAGGCATCGGAGTGATTTTATTACTTAACTGAACGAGAATTGGCTCCTTACTATTTATTGGTTCTCGAATCATGAATCTTGATTCAAATATTAAAATTTACATGAAGATTTGTTATTGACTTCCGTTGATGTTATAATGTTTCCAATAATTAATCTTTTTTCGTTTTAAGTTTTGCCATTCTCTGACAAACAAACAATTAAATAGTTTTCCGCTGAATATGAGCATTTGTATGTCATCTTGGATAATAATAGACAAGATAACATACAATTGAATACACAACACTCACTCACTTATACACAATGCTCTGGCTGAGTTTCGAACAGTCGGTCTTTCTGGACGAAACCAAAAAAATCATCATATAAATTGCCTACAAAATAATTTTGTAGAAAGTTTGATCAAAGGAAACACAACCAGCACTTTTCGAGTTACATACCCGCTTCACGATTAAAAATTCAAAAGCTCCTACACTATTGATGAATACTTTAGCGATAAATTTCAAAAACAATAAAAATCATTGTTACCTAATACCTACATTTTACTATGAATATAAATAGGCGCCTTCATCCTCTCTCCTGTTAAAAATTAACTTTTGCTGTGCCCGACAGGGTCCATAATTGATTCGATGTCTTAACATACCAACTATTATGTACACATTATGGATTGCAATAAAGTATTGAGTATTAAGTATTGAGATATTCATATGTATTCAATAAAGAATACTTTAAATTAACCACTCCATAAAAATTATCATCTTGCAGAAAGAGTATTCCATTTCCTGAACATTTTACGAAGCAGCTCATCGTTTACCATTTTATATTCTTTCAATACTCTTTTATACATTTTACTCTGTGCATTCAGTTTCGACATTTGATGGAGCACCTATTAAAATGTCTTTTTTACTTTTATCTGCAGAGCCTGCGCTCGTTTGCTGCTCAAAATGCATTTTCTTTCCTTTTCAGCGAAAATAGTAGACAAGTAAAAAAGGGAATTTAATTCGAGGGACTACCGAGAGCAGCGAAGGATTCTAGATTAGAATACTGAGCGAAGCGAGGGATACAAGGACCGAGATGTTTTTTTTTCACGAGCTGTGTACTCTACTTTTTAACATTGACTGCAAGAAAGTAAATAGTAGCTAATAGTATCAATAGTCGAATAGCATATCTATAATAATTGCTGCTTTAAAACGAAATGATCCCGGAGTCAGTGTCCCATTTTCGTCACTGGAAGAAGTCATTTTATTACTAATATTAATACATTTTCCAATGAAATAAGTAAAACAACCACGTTAAAAAAGAACCTAACTAAAATTGGCGAGTTTTTTATTTTATTTAGTTGTATCGCTAGTATGGAAGAGCTCCATTTAGCCAGCCAGTAGGTAATTTCCGCACGTTTTATTTATTTTTTGTAAATAATTCATGCTTGTTCCAAATTCAAAATGTTTTTATTTTATTCACTCAGTGACTAGAAGCCTTTACCGAAGCTTTAGGTTCATCATACATGTTCAGTTTTACCTACAGATTCGTGTTTGGCTGATCGGACGTCAATTTCGACAAACGATCTATGTTGCATCAGCAGGAGCGATTATTATCAGAAGAAAATATTCTTGACTGCACTTTCTGATCGTTTGAGCACGCATCCGGGCGAACCGATCTGGCACCGATTATTTGGTAGGTGAAGATTGATCAGACCATGTATGGCATCCTTAACTTAACCCGTCTCGCGGTGTATGAAGATAGATGATTATTACGAGCACTCGCCGAGGGTGGTTATAGGCCTGGACTTTAGACTAGCTGTCAATCTCAATTTGACTCCGTATTTTCGGACGATAGTCAAGCATTAGTCTTGATATAAGGTACAATTCGGAAGCCGAGCGCAGGCGGCAGCATGACACTCATGGTTCCAGGTCCTAGTCGATCCATTTGCCAATTTCATCCAAATCCGTTCAGCCGTTTTAGCGTAAAAGCGTAGCAAACCAATAAAGTTAGGATTAAGGTTCTTGGTTGGTAAATAACAGCCATGCGCACTTTTAATTTAATTTCTAAAGAAAATTTAGTGTAAGTGATTAACGTTGAGAGTCACATAAAGGTAAATCCAACAAAAAAAATCTGGAAATTACACAAGAACAATAATATTATCCTCATTTAGTTCAAAATTGTTAGCACTTCGTTTTAATCAGCGTCAACAAATTATTCCGTCGTTGAAAACCTGGAGTATTGATATAGGAAACTCTAGCAATGGGCACGGCCTAAGTAAAGAGTCTATTACATCATCATCATCATCATCATTTTAGCCGAAAGACGTCCACTGCTGGACATAGGCCTCCCCAAGCACCGCCACTTCGACCGGTTCTGAGTCTATTACATAGCTACCCAATAAATAGGGTGTAAAAAGACCCATCACATAGCCATCAACTGCGCATTCTGTACATCAAATTAAGAAACATTGCACAAAAATAATTGCTGGGAAATGACTTTTATTTTTGGTGTGAAAAATCGCTGGTTACGGTAGTGCGCAATGTAACGTACGAAAATCATTGTGTTTATGGGTGCAAACAGCGTTTCAGGGTTTGTTGTTTGTTTTTTATTTAAAATTAAGTCATAAGATTTAAAACATGCTTTTAAAAAAAAAGATTTAAAACTTTGACCTTCAATATCTCCGTAACCAGAAGGTTCCCAGGTATGGTTCAGAACAAAAAAGTTATCACAATGACGGGGTCGGCTTCCAGTCTAACCGGATGCAGCTAAATACCAGTATTTTACATGGAGCGACTGCCTATCTGACCTCCGCAACCCAGTAACTGGGTAATATGATACCCCTTGATAAGACTGGTTGTCAGACTTTCAGGCTTCTGACGACCTGTAACGACTGTCAAAGGTCCACGAATGACAACTGGAACCGACAGCATAACGTGCTTTTCGAAGCACGGAGGAGTCTCGGTATGTAAAGATGATCACCCTTCCACGGACCAACCCCGGCAAGCGTAGCTTAACCTGATAGATCGACCCGTGCGGCTGTTATTACTTAGACACGAGCTCCTCACAGTGACAGATCACAAACAAAATAAATAGAACAAAATAAAATAGCATTCAGTTCTAAATAAAAATTGATAGTTGTCAACAGATACTAACATTTTCATCAGGCAAGTTAGAATAACATAAAAAGAATTGTTTGTGTACGAGACCTACTGGGAAAATTACTTTAATCCATCGAATGTGGAACTTTAGTGCCAACATCGGTTGGTAACATGAGGGTTTAGGTCACACGGCAGGGAAGAGCGAGAGAGAACTGAAAATAGACAGCAAGGCGTTGGGAAAAAGGCCAAGAAATAATGGCACCTCAAACCAAAATCATAACATCACGCCTGTTTTCCCCGAAAGGGTAAACAGTCATGTTTAAGGAGGCCTATTGCCATCAATCAGAAACAAATGCAGACTCTGGGCTGCTACAAAAAAAATGAGGTATTCCACTCAGAGCACTGATTTTAACAGCACTTGTACGAATCGCACCTGAGAACTTCCACTAACCGCACTGAAAGAAAATTTTGATAAGTGCGGTTCGGTGGAACAGTTTATTAATACTATTGAGGTATTCCACTCAGAGCACTCATTTCAACAGCACTTGTTCCGAACCGCACCTGAGCACTTCCACTAACCGCACTGAAAGAAAATTAAGTGCCGTTCGGTGGAACAGTTTATTAATATTATTGAGGTATTCCACTCAGAGCACTCATTTCAACAGCACTTGTCTAAAACGCACCTGAGCACTTCCACTAACCGCACTGAAACAAAATTTTTATAAGTGCGGTTCGGTGGAACAGTTTATTAATTTATATTTATTTTCTGTCTCCTCTTATAGAAACCCCAATAACACTACCTGACCTGAAGATTGAAGAAAGGCCAATACCAAAACTCTCCCAGTCACTCAGTTCCAACCACCAGACCAACAAGGCAGTCACAACAAATAGTGACAAGCTGTCAAAAACTATGCTACTCTTCTGAAGGATACTATAAGTCAAGCTGGTACAATTGAAAGAAAGAAAAGAAAAAAAATTTTTTTTGGGACACGCACACGAAAAACAAGCAGTAATATAAAGTAAGTACAAAATTAAAATAAAATAACAATTAAAACTAACAAAATACATACTCGTAGACGACCTGTGCGAGGCCAAAAAGGCTCCTACCTCAGCATAATGCTGCGATATTTAAATAAATAAATACCGCAGCGCTAGTAGTAGTATTGCTAGTAGGTAGCAAAAGGTAATAACCGGGTCATCCATCCCCTTCAAAATACCAGGTGCCGTATTATGAAGTATTAATGCCATCATTTTTCCAGTGTGAGAGAGAGACGGAGCTAGACAAGGCCGCTAGCACCATCCCGTTTTCGCAGCGGAATAATGATGGCATTAATACTTCATAATACTACCCCAGGTAGTTTAATTTTGTGTGAGAATGACTCACGACGATAAGTTATTGCTTCATCACTTACATCTTTCCATTCTTCGTCAATCTTTCTTTCTTTGCGTGTCCGAAATAAAATATTTTTCTTCCTTTCTTTCTTTATCTTTCAACTGCCATCGCTCCGCTTTCGGTATGTAGCTCGTTTAAACGTTTCAATCGCGTATATTTCCGTTAGCAAGAGATAAAGTTTCGTTAGAAACAAAACGATTCTGTCTACATCTAGATAGGTACATACGAATCACTAACAAGTCTGACTTACAATCAGGAATAGGGGTATTCTTTTATTTTTCAATGTGTTTTTGTTACTAAAAGGCGGCAAGGGGCAGCATTTTTTTAACCATGAAATACTTCTGGTAAACGTTTTAGAATCCTACTAATATTATAAATGTGAAAGTTTGTGTGTTTGTGTGTTTGGATGTTTGTTACTCAATCACGCAAAAACGGCTGAATGGAGTCGGATGAAATTTGGCAAACAGATAGTTTATAACCTGGATTAACACATAGGATACTTTTTGTCCTGATATTCCCACGGGATCGAGACTTACGCGGGTGAAACCGCGGGGCGCAGCTAGTATTAAATAAATATATTCTTTATTTCGGATTCATACACATACAAGTACACACAATCCATATGGTGTTAGTAACAATGACTTAAAAAACTATGTTAGTAGACTTTTACAAACTAAAACTGACGTGGCCTTACTTCGTTGTTTTCACTTAGTGTTCATTTTCAACACACGTAGGCACGTGCCTCCGTACCCAGTGGCTTATATAGGGACTGTCCACTTTGTCTAATAATGTGTTTTTCTCAAACATGCTTGGAAATTCGAGCATTATTTTGACAACCTTCTTCGAGATAAATCAAAATCGCTGTACTGGTAAAAAACAAGTGACGATGCGGCCAGCAAAGTTACTATGAAAATCCATATCTGGCGTGTTTAGCGGCCAAATAAATTACTATGAAAACTCATATCTGTCGTGTTATTTAAAAATGGAACGAACTTTTTACTTCAACACACGGCAACCAAGGAGGTAACTTATCAAAGATTTTATTTAAATTTCGAATTGGTTTGCAAATATAACAAAGAAGAAACAAATTAATATATTGGCGCATGAAAAAAGATAGTTATTCGTCATTGATTCTGGAATTTCTATTTAATTTACTCAGTTTGAATTTCCGCGCGTTGTTTGAGAAAAGTACTATACAAGCCTTGGCCGCAATCAGGAATTGATGGACTCACGCATGAGTGCCTCGGCTTCACCTCGGCCCTCATTTTCACGATCGTCCATCAATTCCCTTATTGCAGGCCGCGACAGTAATGTACTATAGGATGCTGTTGGATAAGCGACTACGAGAAACGACTATGTAGAAATGTGTAATGTGGAATAAATACACCTCTGTCTAAAGCTTTGGGAATTACAGGCGTGATGTTATGTTATGTTCAATTATTTAATAAATATTGTCTGTTTAATGACATCCGCCTGCATGAATCTACAGGATATTTGTTTTCTGTGAACTCAGACATTTATAGTTACAGTGTAGGTTGTACGCGCAGCTTCGTCCGCGTAGTGGTTGAAAATTATCCCACGGGGACATACTACTGGAATAAAAAGTGACCTAAATCCTAACCCAGGTCATGGTTCATCTGTGAACCAAACACCGAAATCCATTAAGCAATTAAGTCGTGAAAAGGTCAGACAGGCAGAATTACATTCGCATTTATACTACTAGCTGCGCCCCGCTGTTTCAGCCGTATAAGTCTCGATTCCGTGGGAATATCGGGATAAAAAGTAACCTATGTTCTAATCCAGATCATGGTCTACCCCTGTGCCAAATTCCCTCTAAAGCCATCTTAGCGTGAAAGCGTAACAAACAAACAAACGCACTTTTGCATTTATAATATTAATATAATTTGATATAAGTTAGGATTATGGAGTATGAATATAGTTGAAATTATGGATTATATTTATATGACTTGGACTATGAGCACCTTGAATGCGGGCGGTCTCATGACACAATGCAGATTAAATACTAAACAAAAGTGTCATTTTGAAGCACCCACAATAAGTGTGACCCGACACTAAGACTCTTGGTATGCTGTTATTAGTAAGGATGAAGGCTCTGTCACGGTTAGGAAGATACTCCTTCAGGTCCCGTTCATGACCTCAAGATAAGCGACTTGCGATTGCGAAGCGACTTTGTCAAGCGACACGCGCGCCCCTCTGTCGCTTTGCAAGTCGCGCCGCTCTGTGACTCGAGGCTTGCTCTGAACAACTTGCTTCATTTTATTTTCTCTAAAGTCGCTGTAGCAAGACGCTTGTCGCTTGAACGTGTAGCTCGTGGGCACGGGGTAAGTCAGGCGTAGCGTAGGCGTAGAATATTCCTCGGCCGGTATTACATAGATAATAGATATTTCAAAGGGAGGAACATGACACTGTCACTTAGGCATCCTCTTAAACTAAGTCGCCTGTCGCCTACTATAATGATATCATAAAGGGATATTGAAAACATACCAACATCAACCTGAAATTATATTACAGTATCATATTTTATTCATCACCTTGTGATATCTTTATATTTCTGAGAAAGTCAACCTACCAGCGTTCTACAGATAAATTGGCCGAATACATTTTTATTTCCGAAATTCTACGAATAAAAGTTCAAAAGTCGCGCATAACTGTATTACGTACCTATTGTATGTAATTCCCACGCAACTTTCTTGTTTTCTTACCATCTATTGTACAAAACTGTCTGAAAACGTAATCGAGCTAAGAAGAATATAAATAGAAAAACCGGCCAAGTGCGAGTCGGACTCGCACGCGAAGGGTTCCCTACCAACATCAATCCATCTACCTATCCTTTTCCCAAATATGTTGGGGTCGGCTTCCATTCTAATCGGATGCAGCTGAATACCAGTATTTACATGGAGCGAGAGCCTATCTGACCTTCACAACCCAGTTACTGGGTAATACGATGCCCCTGTTGAGACTGGTTGTCAGACTTTCGGGCTTCTGACGACCCGTAACGACTGTCAAAGATTCACGAATAACAGCCGGGACCAACGGCTGCTTTCCGAGGCACGGAGGAGTCTCGATATGTAAAGATGGTCACCCATCTACGGACCAACCTCGGCAAGCGTAGCTTAGCACGAGGTTCCGTACTAACGCAACGTACAATATAGAAATAGAAATAGTTTATTGTCCAGGTGATACAGTAAGCAGGTTTACAGGTAAACAAACACCAAGTAGAGACGACATGAGTAGCTTAAAATATTACCTATGGCTAGGTTACAAAATTATATACCAGTGAGCCCCAAACTAGACAGTTAGTCTGTATCTTGGGGCTAGGACTCTGACTTATCTCAAAAAAGGCCGCGAGAACAACGCGTTTCATGTATGGACCCCCTTTATTATTTTCTATTATAGCGGAAATAGAGATACACAATCTGTAATCAAATGTCTACCTATTTCGGTTTATGAGATACAGCCCGCTGACAGACAGACGAACGGAGAGCGGAGGCTTAGTAATAGGGTTCCATTTGGCACCCCTGGGGTACGGAACCCTATAAATAAATAATCGAAATTGTCTTTGAAAGTTATTTTGCTACCCACCTATTTTCTTTAACTTGTGTCTCGCTCGTCTGCCAAATGAAACATCAGTACTTACCTACATTGTATAATTATATTGGTTTTTTAACACAAGAGAAAATTGACAAAAGCTGAATTTATACGGGTTGTAAAACAGGTTTTATTTTTATCTGTATGTATTTATATGTATGTTCATCAATTGTGGACCGTTTTTGTTTATTTTTTCGTTTGTAAGGGTAGGTATACTCCTGAGGCGGTCCCATAGATAAAGTCAAGTTTTGATAAGTAGTTTTTGACTTAATTCAAATTTTTCAAATTCAAATCATTTATTTCGTGTAAGCTATGAGTCATGTTACTCGAATTAAATTATATGAATTTGAAATTATGTATGTTGATGATGTTATAAAAACTTCCTTTCGCTGTTGTTTACATAGCAAGTGGTGGTTATATTTTCATGACATACTGCCGTATGAAAGTAATTACGAAATAAGAAAGATTAAAACTGCATTGTTACTGATTTTAGAGTTGATTAAATATGTCTGCTCATAAAGTAATTTTACTTAAGAAAATTTTGCCTTACCTAACCTAACCTTCCTACGTACCGAGTATTGATCAGAGTTCCTAAGATATAAAATAATTTCAGCCTGTAACACATTCTCATTTGATATCTGAACTTGATTTTGGCGAATTAATCGACACGCTAATTTAATTAGCAAACTGAAAAGGCTTCCAGTATCATAATCCTCTTACCAGTATTAAGCCTCGTGCAGAATGGCGCGACGCTACAGCGCGACGCTTCTCTAACAAAACAATTTCTAAAAGGGGTGATAAACATGCGAGCAAGTCCGCGTACTTATGGCTCTGCAAGCTTACTCGCCCGTCTGCCATCGCCGCTAGCCACAAGCCGCGAGCCAATTTGACAATGCAATTTTGAGCAAGCTTCACGTGTGTCACCGACGGCGAGCCGAGTAAGGTCGCGAACTTAAAGACCGCGTACTTTAAGTACACACGTCTAACACCCACTTAAGTGAACTTCACGGTACTATAACAATAACCGGTGTCGCGTCGCGCCAGCCTGCACGAGGCTTCACGTGATGATAGAAACCCTAGGAAAACAACTGTGATACAGTAGTGATAACAATTATAATTAAAGTTTACAGTTACTATTTATATAATACCTACTCACTTTCGCTCGCGGCTCTGCCCGCGTACTGGTGGGAAATTATCCCACAGAAACGTACTGCCGGGATGAAAAGTATCTTATGTCCTAACCCAGCACCCAAATTGCGCAATACACATCAATCACAATCTGAATCGGCTTGAAACCAATTGCTAAACCATTGCTTCAAAAGTCCGAAAAAAAAATCTGCTCTACAACGTAAATAACGCAATAAATGTTGTTGAACTGTCAAAATGAAACAGATTAGTCTTAATAGGTTACAAAAATAAATTACGCAATTAGATAGCTCGTCATGTTCTACCTACGAGTAATAAAAGTTATTCGTAGCGATCTACCTATAAGTCCGTTCAGCTGTTAAAAGGCGAAAAAAGGTTACAGTTAGACAGACAGGCAGAGTTACTCTAGCATTTATAATATTACTAGCTGATGCCCGTGGCTTCGCCCGCGTGGATGACGGTTATTATATACTAAAACCTTACTCGAGAACCACTATCCATTGGTGAAAACAGCATGAAAAGCGGTGCAGGAGTTTTTGAGTTTATCGCGAACAGGACGACAGACAGACGCGGCGGAGGACTTTGTTTTATTATATGTAAGGATTATGATTTATATAGGTACGAGAGCAGTGGTGGCCCAATGGTAACGGCCCCGACTTACGAGTTCTAGATCATGGGTTCGAACCTAGTCAGGCGGTTTACTTTGTGTAAATAATTTCATCACCATTGCTCTCAAAACAGTGATGGAAAACATCGTGAGAAAACCGGCATGTCCTAGAACCAAAAATTCGAAGACAACTATATACCAACCCGCACTAGACTCACATGGTAGATTACAGCCCACTCCCTCTAGAAGAGAGAAGGCCTGTGTCCCAGCAGTGGGAACATTATAGGCTGATTATGCTATTATGCATGTAAAATGAAATGCCTATCCCAGACACGAATAGAAGCCTTTCCAAAATTGCTTTGGCAATACCGCCTTTATCATGAAAGTGGCCTGTGGCTTCACATTAATTCAAATGCGCACTGTAATCTCCAAAATTGAACGTTGCGGTTTATCTGCGTATGGATAATTTCAAACGTTCCAATCTACTTGATAATTGCTTGACATACATATTATAATGACATAGCAGGCGTAGAAGTATAGAAATGTATCTACTAAAAATATAATGGGGATTGGTGTTCCGACTCCAGAAAGGGGGGCCCGCAGACAGGCACGACGCGACTGCGCGGCGCGACGTGACTGTGGAACAACTTGTATGAAAATTTCATAATGGTAGGCTTCGGAGAAATAGCGTAATGTAATTGAATTTCTTTTTCATATTTTGTGTTAATTATTTCTAGTTATAACGCATGTATTTTTTAAATAAATAAACAAAGGGAAAGTATTGCAATATTGTTCAACACAAAGTCAGAGAAATTAATTGTCCGTTTATTCAAATCACGACTGTCATTCTTGGACAGTTGTATGAAATGGCTTTAAAACGGCAAATTGGTGTATGTGTGTTAATTTGATAAACAATTTCTTTCCCTGATTGTACAAACCGTACAGAGACCCAATCGGTAGCTTTGCAATGTAAGAAGTCATAATTTATTATTATATCAAGCATTTTATTTCTAAATCGATTCGTTTTTACAACTTATACCTAGTATCAACATTATTCTAAACTTCACATTTCCGTAACTACTTTAGCTATCATACTTACTCTTAATTTCTTTACATTTGCATACAAAATATTTAATTACTCAAAGTGAAAGCCTCAGGGCAGCCCACGAAATTCAAATTTTCTTACGTTTTTTGCAATTTGCAGGCCAGTATCAGATTACATGTTGATCTAAATATGATTCGCGGCCGTATCAAATATATATTTATAGAATTACTAACTTCCGACCGCGGCTTCGTTCACGTGGTATGTCGATAAAAAGTAGCCTATGTCCTTCCCCGGGAAGCCATCTATCTCCTTGCCAAATTTTATCGGAATTCGTTCAGTGGTTTAGGCGTGAAAAGGTAACATACAGACAGACAGAAAGACAAAAAGTCAGGCAGAGTTACTTTCGAATTTATAATATTAGTATGGATAGTATAGATAATCATCTCAGACCAACCAAAATAGAAAGACGGATCACTACGTACATCAAACGTGTAGCCACAAAACTATGCTCCTGCAAGTAAACACACAGGCTCACGCAAACACCTACACAAAAACTATGCTCATCGCTCCTAGTACGTCACGAGTCGTCGTCTAGTAAACTTCAATAAAAAAAATTGAATTATGCCTTCTTGTGTAGTGAAAACTTGTAAAAACAATAGCAAATCACATAAAAAGTTTCACGGAATCACTTTTCACATGTAAGTACTTCAAATAACATAGTTTCTTAATTTAGTAAACTATGAATTTTAGGTTACTTGGAACAACAACCTGAACGAATGAACGAACGAAAACAGTGACATTTAAAGTGCGGGGGTTGCCATAATATGATTTGAAATTTCCCCGTTCGATATTTTTTAGTTCGAGTAATTATATGCCTGTTTTTTTATGTATTTAATATTTTAGATTTCCAAGTAATATTGAAAATAAAAGTAAATGGATAGTAGCTAAAAAAAATAGTCGGAATGATCCAGAATGGCTTCCATCGAAAACCAGCGTGGTTTGATCCGATCATTTTGATAATAATGACCTTTATTCAACTAATCGTGGACTTCGCCGTGTGATCAAAACCGGATATCCTAATAAGGTACATACAATTTAAAAAACAAAAATGAGATTTTATCAAAACAGTAATTAAACACGAGACTGTATTTTTTATTTTATTTTAGTTAGTTTCTCAGCTTAGACTAGCTAATTTAAATACTGCTGTCCCAAATTTTATTTTTTCCCAAATTGCGGACGCTTTTTACGTGCTTTCTATAGTCAGTGATTTTGTTATCGTGGTCTTCTTGAATTTAATAAAGTTGATTGTAAATATAATTAAGTACCTATTTTATTTCAAAACAATTTACTTAATGACATATACCCACGACGATGTTATGATTTACGCTTCAACAACCTTATAACTTAATTTTTCTATAATTTACAAACCAATTTTTTTTTCATTCAATTGATAATTAATGGATAGTTCTAAGTGAAAGAGCGGAGCTTCCTAACACAAGCAATTCTTGATTAAAAGGTAATCTCCAAATCATGTATGTAAATGCACTTTGTACTTAATTGTTATTTTATTTTGCGATGTAAAAAAAAATGGTTTTGTTTCGGAATCCTTCCTAAAGATTGAGGTACAATACCATACTCAACAATATCTTACTCGTACAATATTATCCTACCCAAAATATTATTCCCCAAATTATAGGGAAAATCTTTAACAAATGACAACCCTTTTTACACAAACATAGATAAAAAGGTGGCGTCATTTTTGATGTCCGTAATGCTCTGTCTTTCTATTTTGGTTGGTCTGAGATAATCATAAAAATCATCAATAAAACTCTCTAAGTTCGTATAAAATCCTATTGAATGACTATTTTATGAAATAATGGCATTTTAGGATTATTTTAACAAAGAGTTGTATTGCTGATTCTAATCATATTTTAATCAAGATACAACCCGACACTGCCACGCAAATTGCAAAAAAACGTAATAAAATTTGAATTTCGCGGGCTACCTTAACGCTTCCCCATAGCTATATTAAAAACTACTGTACTTATCAAAATATCCTATGTATTTATTTCCTAAAAAAGAACTCTTTGATTCTAGTCCAAAGAGTTTTTGTTGTTACTACACGGTCTGGTTCAGTTAGTCAATTGACTGGCAGAGTCTCATGGAGCCAGTTCCTCTTGCCTTCGTTGAATTCAGCGGCGGTATGGTCGGTACCTTCCAGAATCCATTTGGTGGTCAACAGGCCTTCTACTCCAACGGGACCTGGGAACAGATATAATTAAATTAGTAGAGAAAAAATCTTTTTTAAGTTACCTATGTATTGACTTCAAAATATAAAGTGGATTAAACTTTAGTTTAAAGGTGAGTATACACTAGATTATTTTGTCGAGCATTTCCATGTAATGCAACGTTCTTACGAATGGTACAATACAAGCAAAAGCTCAATTTAAAAAAAATGATCGTGGTTTACAGTTGTCGCATATGTATTGTAACATCAGACATCTCACCTAGGTAATAAGCAACATTAAAGGATTCTGACGGCCAACTCTAGCACCACGTGCTCGTTCACGATGTTCTGTGACAAGTAAATGCTCTTGTCTATAGTCACCTTTTAAGGCTCTTATATACTGGCGCGAATTGTCTTTTAATAAAACAACAAACAAACGCGGCGACTTTTAACAAAACAATTTCTGAGAAACTTCACGGCAGAACAATACCGGCCGCGTCGCGCCAGTATGTAAGAGCCTTTAAGAAAAATTTATGAAATATTTTTGAGGTAGTGATCGTAGCAATCTACCATCACACTATTCATAAAAGACTCTTATCTGAGAGCTCACTTTTAAAGCACAAAATATTAACGTCATCACAATTTTATATTTTGACCAAATTTGTTCCTTCTATTTTATTTTAGTACATTTAAAGACTGAAAAATTACCCTCAAATCAATCTGATTAAGTAATACTAGCTTAGTTTTTGAAAACACAAATTTGAGCTTCCGAATGTTTCTGATAAAATAGTATTAAGTAACTCACTGAAATATCGATGAGTTTGATAATCGTTATCTGATTTTAGTTGTGCCTTTCATAATCCAGTTTACTAGCAAGTCACATGAACGAAAAGTGTCATGTCAAACGAATTTGTACCATACACCGTGATATTAACTTGCTTTATACATCATCTACAGAGATTATGGTATAACCCGAGGACGGTGTAACAACAGAATCGCCTACTAAACAGTTAACAAATAAACGGGATCACGACTACCACAACACAAAACTTTTATCTCACCTCTAGCGTGTATCCTGGCGGTAGAGATACCAACTTCAGCGCCGAGGCCGAAACGGAAGCCGTCGGCGAAACGCGACGACACGTTGTGGAACACGCACGCGCTGTCCACTGAGCTCAGGAAACGTTTCGCTGCGGCATCTGAAAGAAGTGGAAAATTGCAACAAATTAAATTATCCTTAAGGCCCCTTAATAAAGTCCCTATTACCGGGTTGCTAGGTATAAACAGGGGTGTGATTTTGTAAGACCTAATTCTAAACTTTGAATCTGAAAAAATCTAAATACTTGCTTGATACACTAGCGCTACCCTTGCGAGTGTGTCAGCGAGTTGTACTAAATTGACCGTGAGATTTTGACAGATAAAGTGTGAGATGACGTAAGAAGTGACATTCAGTAAGGTATCCCCCGTCACTTCGACGCTCACTTCGCACTCGAAGCAGAACACATTTTGAAACTTATGCGAAGTGAGAGTGAATAGCGATCTAAGATGCGAATTGTTTGAATTTTACAGAATCGACGTACAGGTCAGTAAGGTTAGAACCAGAAAATGGTAAGCAACCTAACTGTTACATGTTCTGTATGATTTATAATTTCAATTGGAATCTAATACGTTCGGTAAACAAGTCAGCGAAATATTAAAAAAAAATACACATATAGTATTTTTAATTAATTATATCCATGAACTTAATCAATTAGGCAACCCATTTGTGTATTTATTTGTGAACATGTTCTATTTGATAAAAGATATTTTTCAACCGGTAAATAGATGGGTAAACATCGATTTTACTTCGGATCTTAGACTATTAAGTCTAAAAAAATATGTTGACCGATTGCGACGAATTCTCACATCATTTTCAAACTTGATAAATAAAGTGATGAACGCAGTACGAATTATTTTCAAATCTCACAAAAAGTAAAAGGGTACTTATTGTGTGGTTCCAAAACCATACAATACGTTCGTTGTTAAGCCGCACTTGTCTACTCTCTAGTGATTCATCACATTTGGGTCATTTGGGTCATTTTGTTATTCATATGAAAAAATATAACCAGAACTATTGTCAGTCATACTCGTAGGAATAATTTTATATCACTGGCCCTGACTACAAGTTCAAGTACAAATAGTATCTAACAGACAGCAGACGAGCATAAAGCAGAGTAACTGCCACAGATAAACTTATCTAGTTGTTACTGATAACAAGGACTTCCGAAAACACAATAAACATATCACGCGTCAACAAACTGGTGTACATGCAATTAACAATACTTGCCTTGAAGTAATAATTATCATTATAATTGTAGATACTTCCCTATTTGTTAATGTAAATAATACTACAGTAACAGATGATACATTCATAGCCTATTATTGCTAAGAGGAAAATATGGTAGAAGCTAATAACATCGTTTAAAAATAAAATGTACTGGGTGATCTCAATTTTGCATAGAGAATGAATCTGTGGTGTATAAACTGAAAAGACCGAATTCGTATGAATAAGAAGAAGTACTATGTAACTCACCATTCTCAGTTACAATGACATCTGTATGTGAGCTTCCGAACTTGTGAATATGATCAACAGCTTCCTCCATATCTTTGACAACTTCAACGCAGCATTCCAAAGCTCCATATTCAAACTTCATACTCCTCGCAGCTGGTGGACCAAACGTCAACTGACTAGAGAGTTTAGGGCCAGCATGTATCTTAACACCTTCCTTCTTCAGCATATTGCAAAGGTCATTGAACAAGTCACTAGAAAGGTGATCCTCGTGAATCAATAAAGTTTCCATAGCATTACACGCAGCTGGGTAGTCACACTTCGCATCACGAACAATCTTTAGTGCTTTAACTGGATCAGCATCTTTGTCTAGGTACACGTGGCAAATACCCTCAGCGTGACCAAGAACAGGAATGTGCTGTGACTGCTTCTGAATATTTCTTACCAATTCAGAAGAACCTCTAGGAATAATCAAGTCTATATGCTTCTCCATAGATAATAGATCACTAATTTCTTCCCTTGTTGATACAAGGGAGATCGCGTCATCAGCACCAACGCCTTTCAGTGATTCCTTAACTAATCCCATGAGAGCTTTGTTTGAATGAGCAGCTTCCTTTCCACCCTTTAAAAGGAGACCATTAGCTGATGCCATAGCTAAAGCGGCCACTTGGGGTAATGAATCTGGCCTAGATTCAAATATGACTAGAAGAACCCCAATGGGAACTGATACTTGCCGCAGAACTAAGTTTTCAGCTAGTTTTGTTTTCCTTAACACTTTGCCAACATTTTCGTAACTTGAATCAGCAATCTGCTTGAGGCCTATGGCTAAAGTTTTCAATTTGCTAGAACTTAAAGATAATCTGCTCAGTAAAGGCTTCGCAAGGCCACTCTTTGTAGCTTCGTCTAAGTCTTTTGCATTAGCTTCTAGAATTTCAGCTTCTTTGCTGATTAATAAATCTGCTAGCGAGTGAATGGCTGTTGCTCTTTCTGATGGAGAAAGGCGTTGTAGAACTCGGCTGCCGGTTCTTGCTGCAAGTTAAGGAAATGTAATGAGAAAATTGTGTGATCCATTGAACACCTATGCTATAATTTGAAGTACGTACCATTTTCTGCCAAAACATCAACAGATGTAGCATTAGCTGGGGTAGTAACACAATCCGTGAAGAACGTCCCGACCTTTCTTCCACTGATGATAGTCTTGATGGCTTTTTCTTGCATACCGTTGCAGATCACCACACTGACTCCGCGAGCCATGGCCCAGGTTGCAGCATTTACTTTAGAATCCATTCCTCCAGTACCAACCTAAAGATAAGGCATTTCATTATTAAGTGCACAAAATATTCTGAATTTAAGTTGTTTACATGATTATATAATTCTGTCTTCTCCCAATAAAACAGCTTTGTTCAATTTAATCATGCTGAGAAGATGACAAGTCTTGTTAAAAATGTTTGAAACACGTTTTCTTAATTTGGTTTATAAAATATATGATTAATGTGAACAGCAGAACCGATATTACCCAAAATTTTAATCACTTCCATAGTAAAGAACAAAACTTATTTATTGAAAATTGCAATACTGTTTTTATTCTTCTCCGTTAGCAATTGCGTGGGTTTACAACGCTAACTACACTTAGATCTTGCCTTTGGTAAAAAAAATCAACGATAATATTCTACATACTTCAGGATGAGCTCAAAAGAAAATATATTATTTCGTTCAAAGTAAGACTATTTTATGTTTTTCTACCTCTATAAGCTCTTTTATTATTACAGGGCTAACTCTATAATCCTCTCTGTTTCTCAACGCCTACGTAAGACTTTTTATTTTTATCGTGTGGTAACAAAATGTTCTTTTTTCAAATCTTACCTTTGATTTTTTTCCAAATTGCACTTGATCCTTCTCCTTTGACGTGTAAGTATGCATCATTCTTGCACCATCCTCCCACGGAGGCTTATTGTATATGCCATCGACATCAGACATCATAATCAATAAGTCCGATTGGATCTCAGCAGCCAGCAGAGCGGATAGACTGTCATTGTCTTTAATACCAATACCCTGGATATAAAAATGTTTACGATGAAAGTTTTTGCAAATGCAGCAAGATTCTTCGAAAATAAAATATATAAGGATTTATGGGTTCCAGTTGGGGGAAAACGAAAATCAATTTGTAATTAAGATATATGACGGCTGATTGACGGACGTCGGACTGGGTCATTAAAGCAAATTGAGTGGAAGAAGGCGACTTTTGGCATTTTGCGAAAAATGCCAGCCAATTTATGATGAATCCGCAAATATCTATAGATATATTTTTGTAAACGTTGCTTCAATTTTATGTAATACCTATGTCTGCTTACCGTTATATTTTTTGACGTTTAACCTCTCAAGAATCTCTATATAAGCAACTATTATGAATTAAGGGGTATATCATTAGGTATGTATGTGCAACTTTTAACCCTATAGTAAAGAAAAAAAAAGTCATAGGTCTCGAGTTCGAACCCAAGCCACGCACCTCTGACTTTTCAGATTCATGGGCGTATTGTATATAGTTATCACTTGCTTCAAAACCGATGAAGGAAAACATGGTGAGGAAACCGGCATGCCCTTTTATGTTGGGAAATCATCAAATGACTTCTCCCGCTCTGGGCGGAGCGGAAGGGCGTGTCAGACTTTTACTGACTAAAACCCACCCGTGTTCCTTCAGGTTCCTGTTGCCAAGGTCCCGGTATCCCTTTCGGACTTTCCCGCAACCAAACCGGTATGCCTGAGAGATATTTCTCGACGGCATGTGAAGCCACGTCAGAGGCCCACGGGCGGCTCCTCTGACGTGGGTGAACTCTGACACCAGGTTAATCACTAACCACACGAAAAGAAAAAGATTGTATCGTGGAAATATTCCTATTCTTATTTTGACAATAAACATGAAAATAATGATCTATTTTTGTCCCCGTTTTCTAGGAAATAACAATCATTTTCCAGATAAATAAATTTTCGAATTTCAGTCCAAAAGAAATCCTTCGTACCTTAGAATCTTTGCTTGAAGGTTCAAAATCGCGTACCTTTTTCCCAGTTCCTGGTACAACGGTGTCGTCGTGGATAACCATCGGTGGGCTGACGGCATCGTTAGTGTTGACAATGGGCACTATGTTCAGCGAAATCAGTTCCGATAATGTGCAAAATAAGTTTTTTCTCGTCTCCTCGTTATAAAAATCCGGTTTCGTAACAAGGACCTGTGAACAACATCAACAAATTAGTTCTTATTGTTACCATCTCCGATATTTTTTCCTTACAAATTACCTCGTAGATAAAAAGGGGAAACATGCCAGCGCGAGCGCCTCCAATTTATATTCAGAGGTAAATCAAATTGAAAGAAATTCATGATTATTATAGGTTAGGTTATTAGGTTTGGATTGTTCGACGACGGGACTCTAACTGAGGTAGATGTTATTGGAATACTTGAAATGAACAATGGATTTTCTTTGTATCCTTTCAGGAACGTGGAGAGAAAACTCAGAAAACAGCGCGAGGCAATACCAGTCGAACGACATATCGAATCCTTTTAAAGCGACGTTCAATTTCACACATTGTTATAAGATAGTTTTCTTTAGATTTTATCATGACACGTTGTTTATACTGAAATTCAGAAAACATTGCGAATTTGGCAGGGTATGAAAGCAGAGGAAGACCAAAAATACGATGGACAGGTTGTTTGAAAGTGAAATATATTCTGAACTAGATGAACCGGTGAAGTTCTTACCGAAAAAAAAAAACAATTCGGGCCAGCCATTTCCGAGCTTTTGCGAGACTAATGCACTGCCATTCCCTACATTTATGTTCGCATAGCTCGTCAAAATATAGGGAAAAGCTGATTTTTTTTCGCGATTTCTGGTTTGATCCCATAGTGAAAGTTGTTCATAATGATGAGTACAATGACCCCTTAAAATATTTCGTGTATTAAAAGATACACCATAAATATGTTTATATATAGATTTCAGTAATGGCGAAAAAAATATGGAAGAAGTAGATATGCTGCGCCCCCAACACAGTTCTAATGAACAAGAATCTTTTCTTTTCTGAATTTTCAGAAGTCATTGAACAAATGGTAATTATGTCGTTGAGGCAGCAGTACTTTCCTTATCGTTTTATGACCGTAATATTTCAAAAATGACTTGTGGGATTGGATTTAGATCTCGTAAAGATACGGGTATATTTAGCAATTCTGTTGGTACACAGAGTACTGATTTTAGAATTAAGGGCCTATTTACTACTTCAGCTCAAATTCACTTTTTATCTCGCTCGCACCATACTATTCGCAGCCTGAGTGAGAGCGAGATGGAGTGGGGTACTGGCGGCTCCAAGCCTCGAATAGTTTAGGTAATTGCTTTTTACGGTGAAAATAATGGTAGGTTATTAAAAATATATATATATATATGAGACCTGCTTTATAGTTAGTTGAGTTATTATGCTAAGTTTTCTGATCTAATTTGAAGTATTTTTTGAATACCAGCGGTTTATAGTTCGATTTAGAGGTAACTTTGGATTTTATTTCTATAGATAAAGTTTTATGTAATCGTGTTTTCGTCAAACATAGGAGCTAGCATCAATCCTCAACTTTAACATGTTTGTATTTCAAAATTAATGCTGCAGTATTTTCGGCATAACGGAGGACTGATCATGCTAAGCAATTTGAGGTTGGGTAGGCCCTTAACAATGGTGAGTTGCTGGTGTTATTTTAAATGGCAATTTGGGAGGGCATTTAAGAATTTATTTATTAGAGAATTGCGCATTTGAGACGTGCATGTCAGTATGTGATTAACTAGAGTCTAAAAGTTGGCAATATCGCAAATAGCTGTCAAATATTTACCTGTTGATTACCTAATTTGAAAAGGCTTCCTTTCCAAATTAATCAAAACAGGTAAAGCCTTCCAAATTAATCAAAACAGATAAATATTTTTGGAATTTGACGGTGAATGATCTCGTCAAATTCCAAACAAAAAAAATAGCTATATTCTGAAAGATTACGTGTTTCTCTTAATTTTTTATTACTACAACCTTAATTTAATTAGTTTACTAAAAACATACTGAAAACAGTATTTTTCAAAATCGTATAACAGCGCAGGAAATTGCTCTACAGGTTTGGCCCAATAGTGAAAAGTGAAGAGAATAACATGTTCTAACGGAATGTATCATTTTTTTTAATTGGCCGGCACTTTTCTTATTTAGCCCAAAATGAATGATCTTTCAAATATCGCTAACTAGTGAACTAGATTAAATAAGGTTCTTTAAACCTAGATTACATAATGAATAGCAATTAAAACACTGAATTTGATGTTGTAAGCGTTTTAGGTGTGATAAAGGCATTTGGAAAGTCTCCAAGTAGGTTTTTTTACATCTAAAACTAATAAAATTGGTTTTTCAGCTTCATCCCACTTTTATTTCACCGTTCAATTCAGCATTATTTAAAATCCATTAAAAAGCTATTTCGCTCTAGTAGTGGCACATCAATATCTTTTAGTATAACAGTAATTCTTCTCCAATGACTTTTACGGCGTTTCTCACCATGTTGAAGAGGACCATTCAGTTTTTATTTCACAAAACTAAAGGTAGTATGCACGTTATCTAATACTTGCTCCATTTTTTCTTTACCCCTATTTCTATGCGTTTTCAAAACGGGCTAGGGATTCTTTTAATTACTTTTGGACCCCTAAGCCCCATCGTCTACAATGCTTCTCAAAAGTAACCAGTTACAAATTAAAATCCCCAAAAAGAGGCCAGATATCACATTAGGGTGCGAGCTGACCCCAACAAATTGGGAAAAAGTTAGGCAGATTGATTGTATCATAAATCTAACTCCGAAATCACGCCCGAAATAACACTTTTCCAGACCTGTAAATTGAACCCAGCGCCTTAATTGCGTAATGCAAGATCGATCAGAATTGGAATCGGTTGAAAACAAATGTCTAATCCATTGCTTTTTAAGTTTGGAAAAAAAATCTGCTCACCAACGTAAATGAAGCAATGGATTAGACATTTGTTTCGAACCGATTCCAATTCTGATTGATCCTGTATAACGCAATTAGGGTGCAGGACCTCATACTCGAATAGACGAACTGAATTTTATGTCATCAAACAATATCCATTACGTACACCGCAACAATGTGATAGGTACTTCTATTAACATAGAAACAATTATAATGACAAGTAAACCTTTGTCTAAACTCCACTTCAGTCCCTTAGTTTTCTAATTAGGGACATTTATGCTAGTTGAAGTTTGTACGCGTCTGTATAATTTAAGTTTGACGTAGGTAGTGTTGTGAAGTTATGTCAAAACTTCTCGTGTGTCTGCCGCCCTGGTATTAATTATTTAGGGGGGAACGCTTTCTGACAGTGCTGGTGCCTAGTTTTTGCAGCAATTTGGTTAGAATATAGTTGGAACCTATCATAATACCCATTAAGCGGCTACACGGCTCGGCTCAATGAACACTTGCTTCAACGGACTCCACCCTCGACTGACGATATTACTCTCTTAAACTATATTATTAATTGTTTGTCCGGGAAGTAATATATTTGTTAGGTCAAGACGACATTATACCATTGCCTGTTTCATACAGTCAACTCTTATTGCTCCCCACACTAACATCGGTCCTTCGAGCCGGATTTGGACTTGGATTTTACGCAGGCGTATTGTGCTTGGTGAAGGCCGCGGGAATGCGCTGGATGCGAGAAGTACAGAACCGGTCGATGTGGCGGTGCATGGGGGAGGCCTATGTCCAGCAGTGGACGTCTTGCAGCTGAAATGATGATGATGATGTACTGTGTGGGGTTCGATTCCCAACACGAGCTTCACAGGCTTCATACTTAGCTGATGCCGTGACCCGTGAGGACAAGATAAGGCAGCCAGCATGATATGAAGCGAGACTATTTATTTACTCAAAGTGCTGTTTATTGGACATCAAAATAATAAGAGTTCTTAGGAACACAGAGGTTGGTACTTCTCATTCATTTATTCTTAAAATTTCTAAATCCCAAAAGATAACTGGAAGTTTTCCAATATGGAAATTAATTAAAAAAAAGTAATAACAACAAAAATATTAGACTAAAAGGCAATACTTAAAAAATAACAAATAATTAAATAATATATAAAAAATACTGGTATCACCAGTTGTATAATAATGAACAGTGCACATTTGCGTATCAGAATTAATTAATAAATTATTTTTATTCGTCCCTAGCTGTATAACAGACGGGATGCTTGTATTTCATAAAATATGCATTTTTTATGCGGAACACAAAACGTTTTTGCATAATTTAATTTTGCATTAAACTGATGTGGCTTTGTACACTGTCTAGTTCTTGGACATGGCTGTCTGTGTAAAGATAAGTAACGTAACGTAACAAAAAGAAATCCTTTTCGCACTTGTTACTTTTCAGAATACCTAGAGTTAAAACTATTCCCATGTTCTGTGTGAAATGGAAAAAAGTTATAAAAGCGACCATTACAATTTTCTGATTCTAGAACAAAATAATATGCATAAGTAGTCAATTTAAATTTTTACCATCCTACGCTTCAATTCGACCAAAATTATTCGAGAAAAAAAAAACATTGTATAACGTCGTCACATGACGATATTCCTGTCAAATTCTTATTGAGCTCAAAAAAAATATGATTATTACCATAACAAGTCAAATGTGTCATCGTTATAAACTGTTGGTTACCCTAAATAACTACCCCAAAAAAAGTACCGTAATACACGTGTTTCTGCTAATTTATTTTTAGTTGGAAGCAAATTTGACTAAGAGCTAAGTACCATCAAGTAACAAGTTAAATTAAATTAAAAAACAAAGCGTCTAATAAACGACTTCTTTTTCTAGCTAAGATCACTCTCGATCAAGTCACCTTTCAAACAAAACCAAAAAATCTAAATCGGTTTAGGCGTTTGGCAGCTACAATGGCGCAGACAGACACACAGATACACACGTTAAACTTATAATATCCTCTTTTTCTGTCGGGGGTTAAAATAGAGCCTTCAAGATATACATACCTACTTGTACCTATATTTTCTTGAATAGTCGAAATAAATAAATACTAACTACTTTATCTGCTTACTGAATTAAAAGAAAATAAATAAACATAATTTAATAAAGAAATTTTATTGAAATTTTTCACTTTGAATACAAACCTTTGTATGCTCTAAAAAGTTTTAAGAGCATTAAAATTCAAAACGTCATTGTCAATTTTTATTAATTTTGATTGACATTGAGACTTTGACAGGGAGATTTTATTTTATTAATTTAATCAATATTAATGGCCTTAAACATTTTCGAAATGAAATATAATTTTGACTTTATAAGACATTTCAGTCCAAATTAATTGGACTAGATAGACTGATATGAATTATTATTACAAAGTAAAATTAATGAATTCTTAACATGCCAATAACAAAATAACATGTCATCCTTACATAATATAAAACAAAGTCCTCCGCCGCGTCGGCGTCGGTTTGTCATCCTGTTCGCGATAAACTCAAAAACGACTGCACCGATTTTCATGCTATTTTCACCAATGGATAGAGTGGTTCTCGAGGAAGGTTTCATTATATAATTTAGCAGGCGAAGATGCGGGCATCAGCTAGTGTTTTATAAATTAACATCAAACTTTACAAGGGATCTCCTTTGCAAAAAAACGGGCGGTTTTGATTTTTCTACATTATTGGTAATCATTTAATTGTAAAGAGGTTTTAATAGCCAAACTATGTTACTGGCACTTTATAAAGAGTCTGGGTATGAAAAAAAGTTAATTTCAAATTCTAAACATTTTTTTTTTTCCTTGCCTACGCTGACTTGCTCCTGGGCAACGGCCTCACTCCACTCTTTCCATCTTTCGCGAGCCAGCGCGTCAGCGTTTTTTAAAGTTTTGTTTAAAAAAAAAAAACCTTTTTCAGTTTGTGACTTTTTATTTACTTTTCGCGGGTTTGCGTTTAAAACGTTATCAGACAACTAAAACTAACCTCTCGTCATTTTTAGTAGAATAATTTATGTTTGTGGCATAATCCAGCCTTATGGCGACTTAAAACAGATATCTTTGGGTCGATTGTAATGCCAGAAAAAGCAATAAGAGCTAGTTTTATAGCGCAGCTGGAAGAGGGATGTAACCAAAAAACTATATCGTATCGTAAAAATATTAATATTATCCATAGAAAAGCCAATGCCTGTAAGGTGCCCGTTTATTTTTTGCAAAGAAGTGTGCATAAAGTATTCAACTGTGTTAGTAAAGGGTTAACCTTTGCCAATAAAATTTTTGCAAAAGATCGGCAAGAATAGCATAAGCATAATCAGCTTATAATGTTCCCACTGCTGGGACACAGGCCTCCTCTCTCCGAGAGGCAGTGAGCTGTAATCTACCACGCGTGCCCAGTGCGGGTTGGTAGATGTCACATGTATTCGAATTTTTGGTTCTAGGACAGGCCGAATTCCTTCACCGTTTTGAGAGCAGTGGTGATGATATTATTTACACAAAGTAAAGCGACTGTCTGGGTTCGAAGTTTCGAACCCACAACCTACAACTCGTAAGTCAGTAAGGCCCAGTTAACGGAGTCAGTAACTGTACATAATTATGTTCTAGGAACGTAAACTTTCATAAAAACGTAAACTCAAATAACAATGCACCGGAAAATTAGTAGTTCTAAACTTCATACGAAAACTCACTATTCTGTACGTTAAATGTAAAGCTGGTTTTAACAGCAAAGTACGGACAACATACACACAAACTGTATGAAATCACGTGCAGATCCTTTGTATTACTGCATGGCACGTGGGCGCATGAAAAGTTCTACAACCATTGCATACGAATGCGCCCGAAGTTACACGAGCACAATGTTGGTATACAATGGTTATGCAGTGCAGTGTAACAATACAGTTTGTAACATGTATTGTTGTTAGGTCTATCAGGAAGTGTATCCTGTTTATTTGAGTGACTAAATAATAATTTATTTCTTCCTGTATATTTTTATATTTAATTATCTGTATTTCTCACAAAAGTTAATAGATGCTGTATCCGACTGACGTACACAAAACAGTTTCGTTTTTAATGGAATACAACAGTATTAAGCCGTGTCCCAACCGAAAGGGACGCGATCGTCGCGCTCGTTTATATGGGTATGACGTAGATACTCGTGCAACCAATCAAATCGCGATTGAACAACATTCTTGTAATCTATCACGGAATCACGTATTCGCGCGACAGTAGTTTTCGGTTAGGACACGGGGTTAATGGTCTTCTTGATCCCCATTGATGGGGATTGTCAATGGGGATTAGTGGAATAACCCAATAAAAAATTACTTGAGTTTTAAAACTTATTCAGTGTATTATAAACCAGTGGTGTTCCACCATTTCTTACCTGAGCAATTTTGACGTTGTACTGTGAGAACATGGCATCGTACATAGACATCAGCTCCGACTGACCCACTGCTGCAGCTGCTCTGGGGTCCAGGCTACTGCCGGCATCCTGAATAAAGAGAATAGGAATATTATTAAAACTGGCTATTCAACTAGGAATACTCTTTAGAGACATAATTTAAATAACTGGGTTGGTCGATGTCAGCGTACGTTTGTTTACTCGAGATGGGAAAAATAATAATGGGGCTCTGTCTTGCATAGGGTCGCAGCATTAAGCTGAGCGATGGCCGTTTTGCGTGAATGTGATCACGCATATTTTCCCCCAATTTGTTGTTTTTTTGTGTATTTGTCCTTTCTTAGCGTCATATTTGCCGCAAATAAACGTATTTTCTTTCTTTCTTCTTCTATATGGGGTCAATTATTATGCCATAGTTCTAAGTCTAACATAACATCACGCCTGGTTTTCTGGAAGGATTGGGTAGAGGTGTACCTATAGTACCTACACCCACTTTTCGCCAGTTATGTTTAAGTCCCATGTAACTAAAAAAATCTTGATGAAAAAACCCAAAAGCACTTTGCCCGACCTGGGACTCAAACTCAGAATCTCATGCTCAGCAGTAGCGCTTACAATCACTAGATCAACGAGGTGATTCTAGGTATCTATTATCTATTTTATTTAAACCCTATTTTCCACGCCCTTTCAATCTGTCGAGGGTTTTATGAGAATACATGATTTGCAGTCAAAAGTCCATTTTCAATCTTTTGCCCGCCGCTTTGCCCGCTTGGAGGTCGGAAATTATCCCACGGAAACGTACTACCGAGATAAACAGTAAGTTCTGTCCTAACCCAGGTCATTGTCTGCCCATATGCCAAACGTCATCCAAATCCGTTCAGACATTTTAGCGTGAAAGCGTAACAAACAAACAAACTTACTATCGCATTTATAATATTAGTCTGGATTTCATGAGTCTTGTATATTATGTTTCGGGATTTGGCACGAGACGAAAATCATCAGTTTTGCTTCAAATGCGTTGAATCCCAAAACAAGCCGTATATAATACTGAAATACTATCACATTGCGTGTGAATTTATCTGTTTTGCTATGATCAGGACATATACTAACATTCTATATTGTAGTGTGGTGTCTCTTGTCAATAGAATGGACCATCTGTAGTAGGCTTTAGTGCCTTTTCATTATGTTATGTTGGGGTAACTTCGGCGCAGGGATAAGACCGTACGTAACGAATTCAGCGTTATTCTACTCTGCCCTTACGGGGCAGGATAAAATGGCGTAGAATACAGCCATCACAGTCATGTCAGCATTAAAATGGCGGAACCCTTCGTGTGCGAGTCGGACTCGCACGCTAAACCGTCCGCAACGTGAAAACACGTTTCGCATTATATAAGGTAAATAAAATAAAGGTTAAAAAAAATAAAAATAAAAAATTATTATCTTTTGTTATAGCGGCCACAGTGGTTTACACTCTGAAAATTTCAAGTGTCTCCCTATTATGGTTCAAAAGATACAGCCTTGTGACAGACGGACGAACCGAAGCAGTCTTAGAAATAGGGTCCCTTTGGCACACTTTGGGTTCGAAACCCTAAAAAATTTGCCGGGAATTTGATTTGTACGGACTTATCCGAGCGCCGAACTTACCCCAACATACTCTATAGCGAGAAGAGATCGGGTGCTGTATTCATAGTGAAGACCACACCACTATCTACGCAATTTACAACAACAAAGCATAATTGTAACAAAACATCAAACGTTTGTGTTACATTTATGCTGGACCGAATTTCCGTACTTCTAATATCATATTATAGGTATATTTTGTGATAATTGAAGTTTGGACAACGACGCGGTGGCGTAGGTAACTGTTTAGGAGTCTGTCGCTGAAAACTAGCGATGTGGCTTTGTCTAGCATATTAGGGTCACAGCATTACGCTGAGCGATAGCCATTTTTACTGAATTATTTTACTAACCATTCATAATTATGATTGTACATACAATCGTTATCAGATAGGACCACACACGCATGTCATTATCAATAACTATTCAACTGCAGTACGTTTATTCATTTTATCAATAAGTGTTATCAATATCGTGTCACTGACCTCTCGTGTATGATCGCTGGGGGACAAAGTCTCTCTCATAGAGAGAGACATAAGTAGCTCCTGTGCCAGCTTCTGTCGTCCAAACGCTACCGCTCCGCTGGTCACCATGATGCATTCTCGACCTTCATGGTGGCATTCTGCTACCTACGAAAATATACCTTAGTTTGAAAAAGGCAAGGTTAGTTATTCTTTGCAGGAGTGCATGTGTAACCTAACCGAAGATCCTAACAAACGAATTAAATACACGATTTTTTTAAATGGAACGGATGTCACAATACCTATTTTGAATATTTTTTTTAACCATCAAGCAGCTACATCTTCGGTTCGAAATTCAGATATGATTCCAATTTCAAAATTAAAACCAACAAAAAGTTTGAAAGTAAAAAAAGGAAATCAAACACGGCTGCCTACTTAACCCTCAAACTGGTTTCAAGAGATTTTATTACAAGTTACAACAAAAGAAAAGTAGTGAAGCCAGTTTATAAGGTCCTCGAGCCTTTTAGGAATGGGTTTATTTAACTCAATAGTAAAATCAGCAATATTAAATGGGACTAAAGCCTATGAAACATTCCATAAAATTAAGTCGTTGATTTATACGAATAGTTCTAAATGAAAATTCGCGCGGGAATGAGCAAAAGCGTTGATTCAAATAATTTGAACGCGAAAAATACATGAGTGAGAATTTCATTAATGTTGAAAACGCTGTCAAAACGAAAGGCAGGCAGAAATGTGAGTTAATTTCAGTGCGAACATTTATGCTGAAATTATTGGTTATTGATCACTAAACTAAATGAAAACCTAACAATTAATCTTCAAAACAACCACGCCAATAATATTTCGTACTTAACTATATTAATGGAAATAATTAGGATTTGAAACAAGATTATCGATAGAAGGGTTGGAGAATAAAGGCTCTTACATACTGGGGCGAATCGTCGCGCGACGCGAATTTTAACAAAACAATTTCTCACGGCGAACAATGCGGCGGCGTCGCGTCGCGTGACGAATCGCCCCAGTATGTAAGAGCCTTAACATGGTTTCCAGACTAAAAGACTGAGTGTGTCATAGTCGGAATTGGAATTGCTTTATCCCCCTGAGGTTGAATTCTATTTGACAGATATAAAGTTTCAACCTTAGAGTAATTTCAACTTACTGGGAAATTCCGTCACTAGCTTTTCGCTAGCCATACTTTTTTACTTGTTTCTCTCAAACACGCTTGGAAATTCGAGCATTATTTTGACAACCTTCTTCGAGATAAATCGAAATTACTGTACTGGTAAAAAACAAGTGACGATGCGGCCAGCAAAGTTACTATGAAAATCCATATCTGGCGTGTTTAGCGGCCAAATAAATTACTATGAAAACTCATATCTGTCGCATTATTAAAAAATGGAACGAACTTTTTACTTCAACACACATGGCA
This sequence comes from Lithophane leautieri, assembly GCA_949152455.1. Classification (NCBI taxonomy): domain Eukaryota; kingdom Metazoa; phylum Arthropoda; class Insecta; order Lepidoptera; family Noctuidae; genus Lithophane; species Lithophane leautieri. The sequence continues at coordinate 4,252,259 of OX424469.1, read as the reverse complement.
ACCACGGAAGTAACATAACAAAGATTTTATATAAATTTCGATTTGGCTTGCAAATAGAACTGTTTAAAGTAAAGAAGAAACAAATGAACATATTGGCGCATTAAAAGTTATAGTTGTTCGCCATTGATTCTGAAATTTTTATTTAATTTACTCAGTTTGAATTTCCGCGCATTATTTGAGAAAAGTTCTATACAAGCCTTGGCCGCAATCAAGAATTGACGGACTCACGTATCTGTGCCTCGGCTTCGCCTCGGCCCACACTTGCACGATCGTCCGTCAATCCCCTTATTGCTGGCCGCGAAAGTAATGTACTATATCATCGGTATCGTTGATAGAATCTCACTTTGTCTTTGTTTGGTAACTCTGCGTAAACCTTTAGTATAAAATAGGAACCTGTTCAACAATAGACGCGAGTCTCCCCAAAGCCAGTCCATTGCCATCCTCTCTGGTGATGACAGCACTGCCAAGCTTCACGACTAGTCTTCTTGCGTACTTCAGCTGAGATCTGTCGGTGAATGTCCTTTGTTTTCGTTCTGCACTCGCCAAGTTACGCTTGTCGACGTTCAGGCCCTGGAAGAGAAGGACAAAGAGTTAGTCTAGTACATTGGTAAGTTTTGATCTTTGTAATGTGTTTGAAGCTACCTCGTAACTGAATTTTAATGAAATTATCATGCCTGTTATGTTAACTGGAGTGGCAGTTATGCAGTTGTCTTTCACCTAGTGGTGAAAGAGTTCCTGTATTGGTAGGTTTTAAATAAAGGAGACAGCCCTAAAATTTTATGTGGTAGGTAGATATAACTATGATATCTCCGTGTCAGTCCGTACACAGCCATGTGAGCTAGAGTCTAGTGGCCTCAGACCAAATAAAAAACCAAGACAGAACGCTGCGAATAATACAGAGAAGCATGCCAAAACTACACCTGCATACACGCTCACACACTCATTTACAACCAAAGTACACCACACTAAGTGCACACATGTTTACGAAACCGGCCTCACGTCACTGTTGACAGTGCTCTGTCTTGGTTTTTTATTTGGTCCGGGCTAGTTACTAGTAGGCGTACACAACTGCGGAACATGAGGAATCGAGTTCATGTAGTACTCGTGGTAGGTTGTCGTGCAGCCGAGGATCGAATTAGCGGCAGGCGATAGGACAGGCTTGTATACAGCAGTGGACTGCTATACTCTGATGAGGGTGATGATGGTACATAAAAAGCTATGTTTGGCCGTCCTTTGGTCCTTCTTATAATGAAGGACCAATGACGTCACCATGTGTTATTATTAGCCCAAAAGAAAGACTATTACTCAACCCTCACATGCCTAATCAATCATTTAAGACATAGCAGGCTCAGACATAAAGAAAATATCTGACCTATTTTTATACGTAACATCTACATAAATACACATATCCACCAACCAACCTAAGACTAAAACATATTTCTGTTTGATACCCCAGAACAAAATTCAATTTCATAAAGCACCTATGGGCTATAAATATTCTAGAATTTTCGCACGAATTCTGACAAATACCTTTCAGAAAATAATGATCTTTAGCAATTTTTACCGACTTCAAAAAAGGAGGAGGTACTATGTTCGGGATGATTGTTTTTTTTTTTTTTTTTTTTTTTTTTTTTTTTTTTATGTATGTTCACCGATTACTCCGCCGTTTGTGAACCGATTTAAAAAATTCTTTTTTTGTTCAAAAGCTTATACTTCTGAGGTGGTCCCATTGTCACCAAGTCAGGATCTGATGATGGGATCCTAGAGAAATCGAGGGGAACTTTTAAAAATCGTAAGGGCAACTAGTGCATTCCTTAATTTATTCATTAAGTATTTTACAGCACTACAATTTTATGAAGGCCTGGAGTCGATCTGATGATGGAGCCGAAAGACAGTCAAGGGAACTCCTCAATGGTTTACAGCAGATACCTCGTGTTTGGGCTTGATTAATTTGTATTGATAAAAACTTTACACTTTGATGGGTTCTGGCTGTCGTTAGGGGTCTGATGATGAAGACGAAAGACAGTCGAGGGAACTCCTCAGTGGTTTACAGCAGATATCTTGTGTTTGGGCTTGATTAATTTGTATTGATAAGAACCTTACACTTGTATGGGTTGTGACTGTCGTTAAGGGTCTGATGATGAAGACGAAGGACGATTAACGGAATTCCTCAACGGTTCACAGTAATTACCTTGTGTTTGGACTTAATTCATTTATATTGATAAGAACTTTGCAACCATATAGGTTGTAAGTGACATTACAGATCTGATTATGGTCACCTTATAATAGGATGATGAGGGGAACTATACAGTGTAAGCAAATGTATAGTGTTCACCCTTATATTCTTGAGAAGGCACGGGAGTCTCATTAGCCAGCCGGTTTCGTATAACATCTAAACGATACTTGCGCTGTTCAGACGACTCGCCACTTAATCGTTTTTGAATAAGATTGAGTCGGCAGATCTTATCATTTGGCGACTCCTGTGACAAATGAGATTGCATGTAATTTCTCATCTGAGATAACCTAGCATGACAAGCTAACGGTGATTCTTGGGAACCGGACATAGTACTCCGTTTGCGATTCTTAGATAGGCGTTCTTTTTCAGCAGTATTAGTCTCTTTAATTCTGTTTTTCTTCATGCGGGTGGCTCCTTTAGTTGGTCTACCCATGATTACAAAAATCAAATTACACAAAAAATGGAAAAATAATAAAACTTTTTAAAAAAAATTGACCGACTTCAAAAAAAACAAAACAAAAAAGGACTACTGTACTAAAAACCAAAAGACAAAAAGTACTTCTTTAATAATAAGAGAAAAATTAAAAAATAACTTTAATTTCGGAAGTCGGTGGCCAAAAACTAAAATTAAAAGCAAAGACACCGACTTCCGAAATTAAAGTTATTTTTTAATTTTTCTCTTATTATTAAAGAAGTACTTTTTGTCTTTTGGTTTTTAGTACAGTAGTCCTTTTTTGTTTTGTTTTTTTTGAAGTCGGTCAATTTTTTTTATCTTGAAAAACCTTCCACAAAGTAGAAAATACTATGTCTACTGGGAATACTACATACTTTTAAATTCGTGGATAGGTTATCTATAACAGCTTAAGGTGGTTAAAGGCTCCTACAGACAGCCGCATGATCACCAAATTGCAGTTGTTATTTTAGTCGTAAATTATATATAATATTTTCAGATTTCACAAAATTTTCAGCCGGTAACAAAATTTTGGAAAAAGCGCCTAAACTGTAGTTCAGCTATTTTTTTTTGTACTGACTAAAATAATCGTTCATCTGTGCACATCACCGACTAAACTAAAACTCCATTTACACGATGCAAGGTAATTGCCTGAATGTTACTTCAACTTATGGTATGCCATAGACAATCAAATAATAAAAAATCAACTATGTTAGGGACGGCTTCCAGTCTGCCCGGATGCAGCTGAATACCATATTTTACATGGAGCGACTGCCTACCTAACTTCCACAACCCAGTAACTGGGTAATACGATACCCCTTGTTAAGACTGGTTGTCAGACTGGTCCGGCTTCTGACGACCCGTAACGACTGTCAAAGATCCACGAATGATAGCCGGGACCAATGGCTTAACATGCTTTCCGAGATACGGAGGAGTCTCGTTATGTAAAGATGGTCACGCATCCACGGGCCAACCCCGGCAAGCGTAGCTTAACCTGCTAGACCCGTGCGGAAGTTATTACTAACACTAGCTCCTCAGACAATCAAATCACACCCTGTCAATTAAGCTTTACGATAGGATAGATTTCGAGAAGCGTTGTCACTAAAGAAAGATCAATCCATCTTAGTTTTACGATATACGACTATAGTATGTCTCTGGCAGCCCTAAGAGTCGATACTGATAAGCATTCTGTCACTGTCAAATATTGTATATAGCACTTCGTCAAACGCATGCCTACCTACATCTCAAGGGATATTTAGCCAAAATACTCTTTATTTCAACAACAAAAAATGTAACAGAATTTGAATGAAATTAACATTACTGATAAGTTAACCTGAGCTTATTTATGGGATTGTTGAAAGAGGCAGTTAATTGGTAGGTTTTTGAGACAGGCGACAGCCTTACTGTTATATACGTACCTACCCACATAATTATGTACTCACGTTCCAAGTTTACCCAAAGACTTGAAGTCCCAAGCCATGATTTACAGGCATACAAATAGATACCATGACTAGAACTTTGATGATGATTCGTAAATCGAAAGGTTCACAAAATTCCAAACCCGAGTGATGTCGCAGCAGTGCCGCCGTGTCACTACTGGTCCCCCCGTGAATCATTCTCTATAGGTTCATATTAAAGATTAAATTCCGAGCACGGCAGCAATGTCACGGCAGAACTGCTGCGGCGGTATTGCTGTGCGGCAGTGTCGCCCTACCGCCACGGCAGACCAGTAGTGCGTCGTTCATCACAGCGATAACGCGTAAAATTGGCCACAAAACAGCGAGACATCACTAAAAGCAGGTGTCCAGAATCGGCACGGCAAACAGCACTGCCGCGGCTACAACGCCGCAGCAGCACTGCTGCGAGCAGCCGGGTTCGGATCATACCTTATCTGAACACAGAGAATAACATACGAGTAAGTAATTAAAATTGCCATGGAAAGCGTTCCAAAATAATTTGTTTCTCACAAAATGTTTTCCTACTTTGTATTTGTAAAAACCCTTTTAACGCTGTAATTAAAACTCCAGCGGAAGTGACCACAGAGTTTTAGAGAGGACCAGAGGACCAATGGAAATGGCTTGTGATTTGTTTAAGAGTTAAAGAGTCGGACCAAGAGAAATCATTTAAACTTGTTTATTCGTAGGCCGCGTCCTATTTAAAAGCGATCGTCACGCGAGTAAGCGATCGTCGCGTGCATATGTCACTTTTTGTTCGGTGAACCTGAATGTGATGGCTCGCCGACAGAGGGTGCTTTCCGGTTTTCCGAAAGTGTCATATGACCGCGACGATCGCTCCAGTGACGATCGGTTTTAAATAAGACGCGGCCGTACGCTCTCCTTGATTTTTGTTTAATAAGGGTGGCATACTCTAATTTGTATTACTTTGAAAATAAATCAGATTAAAGGCTCCCACAAACGGTCGCGATTTCGCGGGCGCAACAAGGGTCACGTTGCCTGTCGCGCCCGCAATATCGCACCAGTTTGCACGAGCCTTAATGTGTATAATAACTAGAGTGTGTTTGCTAGTCTATTTAGAAAAAAATGTTTTAGAAAGCCCGTAAATTCTGTACCTAGGTAATAAATAAAACAGTGTGAGGCCGTTCGCATATTTTTTTTAAATTATGTACTTTATTTTACACGGTGGAATGATCTATGGTGAAATTAAAGGAGAAAAGTTTACGTGACGTTCCTTTTAAATTACAATTAACGCGGCCGCTTCCTTATTTTCTTGCAAAGCAATATTTATTATGGCTTTATGGCCCTTTCACAAAGCAAGCAATTTAAAGTTCTTGAAACTTTTAGCTTTCAGGAAATGCTACAGGAAAAATAAATTAAATTCTCTACCTGCAAAAATGCTTATGTAATTAAAATATTAATTGCACCCCATCGCGTTTCTCTATAGGTAAGTCTGTACATATGGGAACTACTGCATAGCTGGACCAATGTCGAAACTGGCCTGATGCCGACAATAGTTTCAAAATATTGTGCTATTCTTTAAAAATCTCACCGTGAAAACCTAGGTGAAGTGAGCTTGGAGTGAACTATCACTGCCTTAGCATCAGCATTTCTGCTATTCTGTAACCATCTCACCGAGAAAACTTAGGTGAAGAGAGCGTGGAGTGAGTGAGCTGTCATTGTCATCAAGACCTACTGATGCTAAGGCAGTGACAGTTTACTTCAAGCTCACTTCACCTAAGTTTTCACGGTAAGATGGTTACGGAATAGCAATGCAGTAGGTATCGATGACAATGACAGCTCACTCCACGCTCACTTCACCTAAGTTTTCACGGTGAGATGGTTACAGAATAGCAATGCTGTAAACCCTAATTGCATAATACACTTTCAGTTACAATCTGAATAATTTTGAAGGATATTGCTAATCGATTGCTTCATATATTCGTATTTACTGCTCAACAACGTAAATAACGCAATTAATGTTGTTGAACTGTCAAAATGAAAGCTATTGCTACTGTAAGTGTGTGACGCAATTACCCCGCAGCCGCAGGTTCGAAAGCTTTACGTGAAATTCGCCCTACGTCACACTAACGATATTCATATTTGCACACAATTTGATTCATCAGATTGTTTTCTGTTATCCCAAAGTCTACCATTCGTTTGAAACTTTTTTCATGTAAATTGGTCAAAAGTGAACATGCGTGATTGAGGGCCGATAGTAGAGGTTAAAAATGACGATGGAAGAAAGCGTTAGGACGCTAATCTCTATCCAGAATCGCTAGAATGGGCACTCTGTTATATACAGAATCTATTATTACAATTACACCTTGTAAAACCGTGATATAAGTAGCTTTTCTAAAGTCTTGGTTAAATGATAAATGATTTTATTTCTGTAAGTAGTTTTGCTCTTTTACAATCATTTATTTAAAAATGAAACCAGATGAGGTCGGTGTCTCCTATCTGACTACTTTTAGAAAAAAAGCAGAAACAAACTCAGAAGTCACAAGTCTTATTAAATTCCAGAAATAATCTTGGTCGGATGATGCGTAGACCATGTAGATTGGTGTCTGAAATGGTCTTTTGAGGAAAGAACCACACAGATTGAGTGGACCTGTTCTGTTATGGGAGCGACTAGGGAGATGTAAAGAAAAGACGTCTACTGGTAAGGCATCGATAAGACCGCCCATTGTGTCACCTTATGTTAAATTTCTACATTTGTATCTGTATTTTTTATGGTGTACATAATAAAGAGTATTCTATTCTATTCTATTCTTGTAAAGAATGTTTGCAATGTAACATAACATAACATTACGCCTTTATTCCCCGAACGGTTAGGCAGAGGTATACCAATACCTATAGTACACCCATATTTCGCCAGCTATGTTTAAGACCCATGTAATAGGGGGCGAGCCTATTGCCCTCAACCGGGCACAAATCCAGACTCCGGACTGTTACTGAGAAATTCCAAATCCAAACCCAATAACACTTTGCCCAACCCGGGAATCGAACCCATCACCTCATGCTCAGCTGTAGTGTTTGCGACCACTGATACCAACGAGGCAGTCATGCTTTTTATGTATTATGTCAATATCTATTTACTTACAATTTTTCAAGGATATAAAGGACCACACAATAATTTTCCATGTAATATTATTTCCGTCGTTCATGTTCAATAATATGTATTACGCCTGTACTAGTATGTAAATAGCATTTACTGTCTGCACTAGAAGCTTGTAATTGATACAAATGGACCTTGTATTTATGACCGCAGAATACGTCCGATGCATACCTACCGTCAATATTAATTTATCAGATAGTAACTATGAGAAAAGTCTACTGTTACGTAGTACACACGGCTACACATCAAGCTATACATTTCCAGTTTGTGCTGATCCCGCATTGTATAAGATTTCCGTACAATTCGAGGTCAGCTTATACTGGAAATGTATAGCTTGATATATAGCCATGTGTACTGAGTATATGATAGCAGGGCAGGGTGAGCAAGATGGCTGCTAGCAACTGGAAGAGAATTGCTGAGAATCGAGCTAAAAGGCGTGCAATTGGAGAGGCCTATGTCCAGCAGTGGACTGCTATAGGCTGATGATGATGATGGTGACAAAATCTCCAGGTGTCATCAAACACAATGCAGCGCTGAGCAAATCCTTCTCCCAATGCCCCATTAGGCTAAATTGCAATCCCCCCAAGTTTCAGTAGCTAAGCGAAATGTAATTTCATTCAAGTATTCTAGTAAGTACCTAAATACTATTGACTATTTACAAATACGACGAATTGAAACTCCCAAACTGAACCTACGAAGTGACTTCAACTTGACCTGAGGTCTGAGAAGATTCGAGAATGAAAACTATAAATTCTAAAACTTTGTGTAGCAGCTCTAAACTAAGGTGTCCAAACATTTCAACTGCAAATCGAAATTTATGTTTTAGAACCGTGAATTGTTTATAAAATACAATTTGTCTCCTAAATGTTGCATTTGTATTCAACTAAGCACTGTAGTTTAGTTGTCAAGATAGTTTACTAATTAGAGTATTTAGTATGCAGTTGGTGACTATGGTTCTAGATAAATACTGCAGATATAATTACAGAGCCGGTTTAACCTCGTAGCTTAAATAATGGTAGTCTTAATAAGAATTATTGATTTATTTTAATTTTGCAAATAAAAATGCAAATAGTCACACGACAAGACATAACAGCATGTTTTTACAAAACATGGTAACTAAGCCTATGGGTTAGCTCAGACCGCGACGTGAAGCGACACGACGCTGCGCGCACTTTTAACAATTATGAAACTTATTTTCTTCACGAAAAGGTATAATTTCAGTACGAGTGTTGACATAATTATGTCAAAGTATGCTGTGATGCGCGGTGCTGCGAAGCGCGTGTACCTTATTGTGTAGTAAATAAATTCGATATTGTATCGGATCACAAAAAAGTGCGCGTCGGTTCGCGTCTCGGTGTATAATGTACCTTCCTTAACGAAATCTCTAAGTAATAATTATTAATTTATTATCATATTTTAAAAACGTGTATCTTAATAAAAGTTAACATTATTTTGAAACTTTATTGCACGGGCAATAAAATCGCATTCAACTCTACAAGAACGAACGAAAAAAACACACGTTAAAAAAAAAAAAGGAAGAAGTTAAAAAAATATTTTGAAACATTTGGCAGCGCAAATTCGGGCATTAATTGAGTCAATTGTACAAGGACGTGCAACTCTGTATTTAGATGAGGCAAAACTTGCATGCAATAATCGCCTTCCAATGTTTATATAAGCCTTGGTATATATCGCCTTGGTATATATAAATCGCATGCAATTTTGGTTAAGTCGTTCCAGAAACTTGCACCGTGTAAATGGGCCTTTATAATTTGTACAAAGCAGTAGATAAATAATCTTGTTTTCTTTCTCTACATTTTTCAAAACAAAACTCAACATTGAACTTTACACTCAGATACAAACCACCTACGTCACACAACTAAATGTAAATAAATTGTCTCCATTGGCAACTAATAAATAGTCATTATCAAACAGATGATTTTTCTTGAGTGTACCTTCATAAGCAATTGAAAACAATTGAAGTGCAGTTCATGTTATATAGTTTGATAAAACATTGGCCGTTTTAATTTATTGGACGCACGCGCATTTATGCTTCTGTATATTTTTTTAATAGACACATAAATTATATTGTTACAAATTATTATTTACATCTTATTTGTTGAACTTTTAATGATAATTTGAGAACCATGTAAAAAGACGAGCACGTTAAAAACGCCCAGAGTAACAGCAAGAAAAAAAAAAACAAACAAATAAAATAATAATTTAAAATAAGCCACTTTAAAACATGACCTAAAACAAAGCAACTTTTACTTTGTACGCTATCATTTAAGGCAACACACCTAGGCCATTATTTAAAACTTAAGGCCGTAATACTACTCGCGGCCTGAGTGAGAGCGACACGGAATGGGGTGCTGGCGGCTCTCAAGACTCGAATAGTTTAGGTAATTGATTTTAAGGTGAAAATAATGGTAGCTAATTTAAAAAAAAAAAAAAAAACGTAAGACCTGCCTTAATAGTTAGTTCAGTTATTATGCATAGCTTCTAGATCTATAAAATCCAAAGTTACCTCTACACCGAACTATGAACCGCTGGTATTCAAAAATATGTAAATATGTGACCGTCGGACTTCCAAGTCAAAGGTCTCGAGTTCCAACCCAAGACACGCACCTCTGACTTTTCGGATTCATGTGTGTACCTATGTATTGTATAATTATCACTTGCTTTAAAAACGGTGAAGGAAAACATCGTGACGAAACCGGCATGCCTTTTTTTTTTTTTTTTGAGGGTGGGAATTCATCCAATGACTTCTCCCGCTCTGGGCGGAGCGGAAGGGCGTGTCAGACTTTTACTGACTAAAACCCACCCGTGTTCCTTCATTTGCCTGTTGCCAAGGTCCCGGTATCCCTTTCGGACTTTCCAGAAATATTTCTCGATGACATGTGAAGCCAACTATCGTATCATATCTCGCCCGTACATAACTTAGTAGACGCTGCGTACATAATGTTTGTTTATATAGAGATAATAACTATATCATGTTTGTCAGCGTAGGCCTTAACATGTAATCAGTAGTTGTAAATAGCAGTAGTGTGTGCATTCTTACTCCATTTTGAATTCCGAATTCAACGTTGGCTACTTAAGGGCCTATACTACCTCAAATTGCTTAGCATGATCTCTCGAAAATACTGTAGCATTTATTTTGAAATAAATTGAGGATCAATTTTAAGTACTATGTTTGACGAAAACACGATTCCATAAAGTTTGCGCCGGCGCGCGGCGCCGCCGGCACCCCATTACGTCTCGCTCTCACTCAGTCCGCGAGTAGTCTGATGCGAGCGAGATAAAAAGTGAATTAAAGCTGAGGTAGTTTGGGCTCTTAAGAGTCGGTTACCGGAAATCGTGATACGGGATAATTTAAAAAACTTAAAGCAGTAACCACTAGAAAAACGTCTGGCTAGCTGAAGAGTTTCACCAGTCAGTGAAAAAATCGGATTGAGCCTCGTAGATGATTGTAAAAAAACATTGAATATCACTAAAAACAGATAGTGAATTGATTCAGGAGTGACTTTACGGAAATCCATTATAAAATACAATAGACGTAGATCGTACGAGCGCTGGACGCAGAGTGAACACTCAGCGTCGCAGAATCACTCTGCGTCCAGCGCTCGGCGTGGCAACGCGTCGTGTTCGGGTTCGCGACTGGTCAATCTTCATCCTGAGGATGCCTCGTTCAGAGGTGAAACACATGTCGATTTCTTACAGGGTTTTATATGACTCTTGAGGAATAGTTAGTCTATTGTATTTTATCACTAAACACGTGCAAAAAGCACTGCCATTTATTGATGTATAATATGAAATGTAATGTTTTGATGTATAAGTATATATTTTATCCTTCACCGATTACGAGCTTACCTTTGTTACGAAAGTACCTACCTACCTACTTAGCGCAGAACTCGTAAACAAATAAAGATAAACAAGTTTATTATGTATGAAGTGTTTAACACCTCATCAGTATAATATGCATAAGCTAGCCATCATCAGCTTAGCCTTTTATCGAACTTGTTTGCCTGTATTATACTGGGGAGGAATGTATTTTGTTTTGAAACCTTCGGCTTATTTTCTGTAAATTAAGTGTGAATGTTTTGACTACTCGGTAGGTACTGGACTTGGGATACATAAAAAAATGCTATTCGTGAGTGCCTTATGCCACCGATAAGAGGTCAGAAGAATGTTGTGACAGCGGTTATATAAATTCATTAATATCCAATTTAACTAAATGACTACACGACATTCAGCCGTCTGGTTAAGCGTTGCGTTCAATGACGTGGCTAGTTGTCCTTCAACTATTTAATTATATAATAAACGGCCCAGGCGTCCAATTTGCTGGCTAATTTAACCAGATGGCTGCGACAGATACACCAAAAGATACAATTCAATTAAGGCTCCTGCATAAAGGTGTGACGCGACTGGTGCATCAATTTCTATGAAAATTTCACGGAAATTGTTCTACCGGTGTCGAGTCGTAAATAAACCATAGTCCCTGATTCTAATCTAAATTCTAAACAAAGTCTGTCTCAATATCATAACAAATATTAACGTAAAAACAAACATTGTATAACAATTATTTAACAAACAACGTTTTATTTATCATCCGGGACAACTGATAATGAAAAGGAAACTTATTTAATGGACACATAGATAAAACTACTTTAATTGTCAAAATGTAAGTAATTAATCTAAAATGGACCAAGGACAAACATGATAACGTGAAGGATGATTTTAACGCATTAAAAATCAAAGTGTGAAATGACTTTGAAAATAGAATTCTTTAACTGAATGACTGGATAGAATGTTGATAAAAAAGCTATAGGTACAGACAGATAAATTATTTGTTTATCACATTGGCACCCTACGTCAATTTGTCATTTCATATAACTGTCAAAGAATGACAGTTGTGGTTTGAATGTACATTATGTTGGTACTTAGTCAATATGATAAACAATATCTTTTCTTGACTCTACATGCTTTCGTCTGTCTACCGAGAGACCATTAATTACGAGTCTTTGATCTCTAAGAAAACTACGCCACTTATTCAAATCACTATTTTAAAAATTAAGACAAAAACCCAACTACGACAAAAAACTAAAAACAAGACATCATAAACTCAAACTCAAAACTCAAACTCAAAGCATTTATTTCAAATAAACCAATTACAGGCACTTTTGAATTATCAAGGGGTCGGTCAGTCAGAAAGATGAAGCTAGTTGCCCATTCCAAAGCACAGACAGACAAATTCAAAATCCGGAGTCACACGTGTTAGGGCATAAATCAAAAAGATTACGTTTTATTTCTTGCTTCACCGTAGTCGGGTAAAACGTAACAAAGCAACCTTTCACGCAACTCTGTCTAGTTTTCTTCTCCACCAAAGCAATATTGAGATTTTCCAGTTAATACCCACTGTGCCAAGTAACAAATTGAACGAACGAACTAGCCGGCACAGCAGGGCACCTCCACCTCTATTTAGTTAGAAATAAATTCAACCTGAAGCAAAGTAAGAATGTTTTGTAAATAAAAAATTGTTTAAAAGAAAGGAGTTACGTGAAATAGATTATTTTAGACTTAAACCAGCTTATTTTAAAACGCGGTTATTAGAAACAATGTAATTAGGTTACATAAATACATAATTATTTTATTAAATTGGGTTTGTTTTCTTATGAGAAATTCTGCCTTTCCCTAATTGTACTGGGTGACAGATGTCACTAAATATTAATATTTTACATAAAGCTGTTCTGCCATCTGACATAATTTTCTGGGCAATAGCTAACAAAGTTAGACGAACTGTGGGATTAGCTGAGTATTAAAATTTATAGCTTAATGAGGTTCATGAATATTATATTCGTTATAATATTTTCTAATTTAACTGAACGTGGCCATCATTTTAACTAATTTGTGAGAGAATGACATTTTGTATTCGTAAATATCCATAAAGACTCAATTTATTATGCCTAAGCTATATAGTACATTATCTCCATTTCAATTGGTACATTTTGTAGTGTAGGTAATATTTAGTTTTGGTACTAAAACATTTTGAAAATAAGCATAGGCTGATCTTGAGCAGTGATCTTGTTCTGGGAGATTACCAATATTTTTTTACTTTATGAAAAATAAATATAACTACGTCTTATATCGAATATATTCAATCCTGAACTGCTATATAATTGCGTAACTTATTTTCGTAACCGATTACGACTAATTTGTTTCATTTTGACAGTTCAACAACATTCATTGCGTCATTTACGTCGTTGAGCAGTTTTTTTTTCCAAATTATAAATAAAAAAAAAAAAACTGACTACAGTCCATAGATTGTGAAGCGGTTATGAAGCGTTGGATTAGACATTTGTTTCAAACTGATTCCAATTCTGATTGATCGTCCTGAAACTTTTATTGTCTAATAGTTGAGAGGCATAAATAAAAACTGTGTCACACTCACCTCCAAAATTTTCTGGCGAACGGCTGTTGACCTATCCCAACCGATAACAGTATAAAACCTCCTTCCATTCACTTTCCTTATCACACTGCCGCATAGTTGCAACATTTTGACAAACACTTATTTATAACTAATATAATTTACGAAATATTCATATAAAAAGACAATACCATCCCGCTCGACCAGTTAAAACGTTATGAAGCGATAAACTGGGACATATTATCATAAGCTTGATAATAATAAACACTTATTGTTAAACAAACAATTTATTAACTTCAGATAATAGTTTTACTATTTCGCTCTTCATTTGCATTAAGTTTCTCGAACTTTTAACCTCAAGTTTTAAAACCCGATATATATAAAAAACGGTTTTTAATTGAAATTATTGCAAGCGTCGCTGTTGTTTTGTTAGTGTTTGACAAATGAGCCTGGCACTGAAGTCTTGCAGTTTATGCGTAATATATGTTTTATATTATCATTCATATATTACACGTTGGAGGTACATGGTGTTGGTGACGAATTAATTGTCACGTCGTCTCGCCGTGATTAAGAGGAAAAGTAGAAGGATATGCAAAAACAATTAATCATTTAGTGTCATTCAAGCAACTACATTTGTTTAACCAAAGCCTGATAACTTTTATTCGGGGAATAAAATTGACGTCTGACAGTTTTTGTATAAAAAATCTGTCAAAAATTTAATATTTACTCGCTGGATTAGACTTATAATAGAGATAAAAGTTTGGTCGAATTCGCCCTTAGAGGAAAATATTAGCAATGTGTAAGTCTTTCAAACTTGGTCACTCACGAGAGCACAGAACGAAGCAAATAGGTTAATAATAATTAGGTATTTGTTCTAACAAACGTGTAAGGAAAATAATAATATGTTGCGTTGGTTTGTCCAAATAGTTAAGAAATACAGCACCTTTATTGATGCGTTTCATTACCTACATCCACCTACATAAATAACTACGTGCCCACTTGCCTAGTTAATGAATACTAACAAACATTGCAAATAATATCTTGTTACGAATGGGGTTCATTGAAAAACGGGTACATAGGTACCTACTAGAATCGATACCTAAGTTTTGTACCTTCCGATTATCATAAAACTATGAATGAAAGCAATCTAACTGCCCCCTTTGCTTACCTTAAAAGTGATAACTACACTCCCAGACTCTTAAATCGAGGCACGCATGCATTTCCATGGTTTATAAGCACAGGCCACAGGAGACAAGTCAAAGAAAAAGTTTTTATGCAGATTTTAAGCTGACATACTGGCCATTATTTTTCGTGTCATCTTGTTCCACATTCGAATTCACAACCATTTGAAAAGCTATACTTAGAACTTATAAAAAAAAACACGTTTCTTATACGGGGACCACCATTAATTATAATTTTTTTTAGGGAATTTTTATTTGATATTATAGCGGCAATAGATAATCTGTGAAAATTTCAACTGTCTACATATTACGGTTCTTGATATACAACCCGCTGACAAACAAACGGACCGATGCGATGGTCGGATGGACAGCGAAGGTTTAGCTAAAAAGCAGGTTGGCTCGATGTAAGAGTCCAAAAATATAGAAAGCCATGAGTAGGTAGGAACTACTGTGAACTAATTGTGAAATTGGTTCCAATGTTTACATTCGTTATCGCGCTGCAATAATCCTAGTATTTGTACAGCCGTCGCATTATCTACTAGTAAGGATTATAATATTTGACACTGTCTGATACTGATACTGTCATGTGGTAAGTAGTATTTCACCAAAACTGAGAATTTGTTGTTGAGAATTTGATCGTCAATGAAACAGACAAACTTGATATAAACCAATGAACAAAATTGTCCTTGGGTACCTTTCAATCTGCCTAGCCTTTTACCAACTATGTTAGGGTTGGCTTCCAGGCTAACCAGATGCAACTGAATACTTGTTTTTACATAGAGCGACTGCCTATCAGACCTCCACAACCCAGTAACTGGGTAATACGATACCCCTTGGTAAGGCTGGTTGTCAGACTTTCGGGCTTCTGACGACCCGTAATGACGGTCAAAGATCCACGAATGACAGCCGGGACCAACGGCTTAACGTGCTTTCCGAGGCTAAGAGGCGTCTCGGGGTGTAAAGATCTTGGTACTTTTAAAAGTGGATGTTCAAGACCTACCTTCAGGTTTGTCTGTAGCATATCAGCATAATTAGCTTATAATGTTCCCACTGCTGGGACACAGGTCTCCTCTCGGTGAGAGGGAGTGGGCCGTAATCCACCACGCGGGCACA
Organism: Lithophane leautieri; assembly: GCA_949152455.1. Lineage (NCBI taxonomy): Eukaryota > Metazoa > Arthropoda > Insecta > Lepidoptera > Noctuidae > Lithophane > Lithophane leautieri. The sequence continues at coordinate 4,236,285 of OX424469.1, read as the reverse complement.
GTGCGGCTTGGTAGATGTCACATGACTTCGAATTTTTGGTTCTAGGACATGCCGGTTTCCTCGCGATGTTTTCCGTAACCGTTTTGAGAGCAGTGGTGATGAAATAATTTACACAAAGTAAAGCGCCTGTCTGGGTTCGAACCTACGACGTACAACTCAAGTCGCGGCCGTTACCCCTGGGCCACCCAGGGTCTTTGTTTGTTAGTAATATCTTCGATATCGGGAAAATACATGTATAAAGAAGGGTTTGTCTATAAAATATGGAATGTATTAACATCATTATCATTGTTTGGTAGATCTTTGTCGGTCGTTACGGGTCGTCAGAAGCCCGAAAGTCTGACAACCAGCCTTTCTAAGGGGTATCGTATTACCCAGTTACTGGGTTGTGGAGGTATGATAGGCAGTCGCTCCATGTAAAAACAAGTATTCAGTTGCATACCAAAGTTTGGTAATAATAATTAAAGTTATGAGATGCCAAGGTACAAAAGTCATTGGCATATTATCAGTGTGTATTTAAAGTAATAAAATGATATGGTAAACATTTGATAATTAGTTATAAGTGTCATATAGAGTATAAACTATAAAACATCAAGTTCTTAAAAATATGGTATTATGAATTACTAGCTGCCCGCCCCGGCTTCGCACGCCTACCTACCTACCTACATACCTACCTACCTACCTTCCCTACCTACATACCTACCTACCCTACCTACATCTACCTACTTTACGTACAAACCTTGCCGTGAGAATAACGAACACAACAAAAATAATTATATGGATAATTCTTTAATCCAAATCGGTGCAGCCGTTCTCGAGTTTTAGCGAGACTAACGAACAGCAATTCATTTTTATTTTATAGATTTGTTTTCATATTATGTTAATTCGTAAACCTTCACTTTGGAACTTGGACTGCTAATTTAAAAAACATACGAACATTAACAAAGCTTTTGTATTTCCCAAAGGTTTAGGCAGAGGTGTACCATCGAAGAAGTTCATATCTGTGCACCGTAAGAACTATTTCTGCTTGCAGCGCTCGGCCGTTATAGAACCGGGGCGGTAACAGATGTGGTCCCGTGTTCACGGGATTTTGTTTTGAAACTGCTAAGATATGAAGTTCTTCGATAGTACTTAAAGTACACTCACATTTCGCCCGTTATGTTTAAGTCCCATGTAATAGGGGGCGAGCCAAATCCCGACTCCGGGCTGGTACTGAAAAATTCCAGATGGAAAAACCCACCCGACCCGGGAATCGAACCCAGGACCTCATGCTCATCAGTAGCGCTTGCGACTCACTAGACCAACGAGGCACTCTGTATAAAATATCATTGTCAATTTAAAATGTCTATGAGACCCATTATCTTTATTGAAAGTGTTAATAAATGCAGGTCAATAATATCGGTAAACTCTAAACATTCCAACTTTTACAAAGCGAAACATTTAAGCAAATTATTCTGAAACGGTCTTCTGCGGTAGACCCGCTGTAATTCACTTTCAGTAAAGTTCCCGACACAAACTTGTATTGCAAAAGTTGATGTCAATGCAAGGTGCGCCAAACCGCAGTTACAGTGTTTATAGTTAATGGTATTAAGTGTATTATCTGTTTTCCCAGTTTCTGTACCTTTTGGGTATTTTCCATCTAAATAGAGATATGTCCGGATAAATCCAGACAAATGGAAGTTTTCTAGATTTGTCCAGACATGTTCAGCTTTTTAGTCTTTAGAACATGGTCCGCCCTTGTCATTTGTGCGGGCTTTTTGACACTCTGTGATTGCATGGAATCACGCACTGATTTATTAGTATTACTTGTAAAGATGTTAGGAATATTGTAATATCGTATACTTTTACAATGTTTGTAAATATGTGAGCACCATGTACCTATCACATAACTGATTTATTTGTCATTGCTCCATTTATAATTTTTTTTTTTTGCCTTTTGTGGGACAGTAATCTTATTGTGGGTGCATGGTCTTCACATATAATTATATAATTCATGTATACAAAATATTGTAAACATTTTTGAAAAGAGTAACGGTGGAGTTTCTTGCCCATTCTTCTCCATACGAAATCTACCTTTTGGAATGGGCAACTAGAATCAATTCTATTTCTTTGTTTGTTTTTCATTGACGTTCAAAAGTGCCTTTTATGTGCCTATTTGAAATAAATTATTTGACTTTGACTTTGACTTTGATATAAGGTACTTTTTACAAAATAAAAAATATTAAATGAGTAGTGAAAAAATAAAGATAATAGAAATAGAAAATAGTGTCCGGATTTTTTATCAGAACTTTTAAATTTTCGAATTGGTAACCCTACATGGGAATCTTAAATTAAAACTGATTTAATTTTAAAATACTTAGGTTGGGGGTTCAGCACTTTTCAGGCTAAAAATAATTTATGACGTCAGGAGATAAAGAATTCTGTTGACAAATCGAGACTCTGAGATGCTACTGAGAATTCCCCAATGGAAAAACCCAGTAACACTTCTGCGCGACCAGAAGATCACACCTAGGACTCCTTGCTCAGATAAACACGATGCAAGCTTCTTGCCTGTAGCATACAATAAAATTGAAGCAACAAATAACTTGCATCGTCCAAACTTTTATTGTTTCTTCAACTGGTATGCCACATGCAGCTTAATCACATCGTGTAAATCAGGAAAAAATTGTTCTCTACCTCAAATACGAGATAATAGTCCGTGGAGTTTCTTCTCCATATATATACCTACTACGCTTTGGAATGGGGAACTAGCTTCATATTTCTGACTGACCGATTCCTTGACAATTCAAAAGTGCCTGTAAATGGTTTAATTGAAGTAAATGCTTTGAGTTTGAGTTTATTAAATGTATGCCTCTAAACAAATTCAAAAAGTCCCTTTAGGGGTTATTACTAGAGAAGTGCTATTACAGCGTAGATGAATTTTTAAAACGACATTTTGCTTGTATAGAATTCTAATTATGCGTATTAATTTTTTTCTTTTTTCTATTTGTTTTGTTTTTGTTTTTGTCTTACTCAAATTAAGTTTAAATTTTGGCGAAACATGTAGCCAAAGCTTTTTTGATATGTAATAAATGTCCCTGAAAGCGCATCAAAATGCGTTGCGTAGTTTAGAAGAACACCGTGGACACACGGACAGACATTAAAACCGACTTTAATTTATAATATGTATAAGATATAAGTAGTTATAGATACTCACACTCACATGATCAGAAAAGCATCTCCTTTGGAAGCCTAGAATTTTCGCAGCACTCACACCACGCAGTAACGACATTATTATCACTTTGACTATCAATAATTATTAAATTCACTATTATTTTACTAGAAATAATATACTATTTAACATATTGGGTGTGATAGCAAAGTTGTCTACTGAACGAGGTTCGCGCGAGATATACAACAAAATTATTATTGTGTTTATGACGCCAATGATAATGTGTTTGATTATACAATACAGGGTAGCAGGCATTTGTAAATGTAATATTTATTCTCCGTATTATTTTTTTATTGTAAATTGCATTATAAAACAATGTTACGGTAGCTGAAACAGCAAGGAAAAACTGGGATTATTCCTTTAGAGACATTTGTGTATTTATTGGTGTCTTCTGGTCTGACAACCAGTCTTACCAAGGGGTATCTTTATTACCCAATTACTACCTAGGTTGTGGAAGTCAGATAGGCAGTCGCTCCATGTAAAATACAGGTATTCAGCTGCATCCGGTTAGACTGAAAGCCGACCCCAACATAGTTGGGAAAAGGCTAGGCAGATTGATTGTCTTCACAAAACAAACCCCCTGTATAAAGCACTTACTAAAGACCTTGATTCGTAACGTGCATAAGTACGTAGCGTTACAAATCTGAAGAGAGCTATATATCGCTGTTATGTCTATAAAACTTGTAAGCATATAACCATTCCGAGTTTCCCTTTTCATCTCCTGTTTTGGTTAGCACCAATCTACTAGATAAGCCTCTAGTAGATAAGTTATGTTGGATGGACGACAACCCTGTGAAATACCGATTCCAGTTCTGACTGATCGTGTATTATTACAATTACATTACATTTTTGACGAAGCCGTGAGGCGCACCCTATTATTGTTTAAATACTATTTTTTACTTTATATTTTGTTATTTTTATTTTGTGTTTCACGAACTGTCTCCAAATAAAAGTTTTTCTTTCTTTCTTTATTTCTTTTCTTTCTAATTAGGATGCAGCTATGAAATTACGGTTGTGCGACTTGACAAAACATCGCGATTTCTTAGTTATATGTAACTGTAACGTACCTATTATACGCATAAATTCTCATTCCGGAGTAAATTCTCTAAACGATTGTGAAAACCTCATCAAAATCGGTTGCCTGGTTTAGAACAAAAACGCGGACATACAGGTAAACACGAAAAGCGACTTTAATTTATATAAGTAGATGTCTTTTTTTTTATCAGTTACATTTTAAAATTATTTTTTTAATATTAAAATAAAAAGATATTTAAATATTATATTCATTTACTTATTTAGATATACAAAAAAATATATAAAAAAATATTACATTTATTATCATTAAAACTGTGAACTGGAAAATAATCACGGGTCTTAATTTTCTTCACGAAAAATTCTGATTAATTCTTATCTGGCTATCCCGAACAAAGTTAGTTAGTTCTACGAATTCCAATATTAATAATACTAGAAATCTTTCATTACTTTCCGACTTTGAACCTATCAATACTTATCTATGAAGGAACTAAATACAACCACCAGACGTTTTATTATTTACATTCTCAACAACTTCCTGATAGTTGAAAGACTGGAATATCAAGTACACAAGCCTACGTATCATACATACATATAAATACAGATATGTATACGAGTACCAATTGCACACAACAAGTAGGTAAATAGAGGAACTGCGTCAATTGTCAGTTTATGTTATGGCGGTGCACGATGCATATTACGCAGTTTTATTTATTGAACAACAACATAGAGTAGTTGTAAGTAGAGGCAGAAATCAATTGGTTTTTAGGGTTCCGTACCCAAAGGGTAAAACGGGACCCTATTACTAAGGCTCCGCTGTCTGTCTGTCTGTCACCAGGCTATATCTCACGTACCGTGATAGTTAGACAGCTGAAATTTTCACAGATGATGTATTTCTGTTGCTGTTGTATAACAAGTACTAAAAAACAGAACATAATAAATATTTAAGGGGGCTCCCATACAACAAACGTGATTTTTTTGCCGTTTTTATAGATAACTAGCTGATGCCCGCGACTTCGCCCGCGTGGATGTCTATTATTATCAGTGATCGGAAAAGGGTGAGCTAATCCACCTAAAGTTCAAAGAACAGAGATAAAAAAAGTGGAGACTTCCTTACGACAAAAATATTTTTTCGAGACTAATGTCGGGGTTTCGGAACATTACTTAAGCACAACCAAAATTAATAAAGTAAAACAACTATCGAATTGATTTCATGTTTCTGTTTTAAAAAAGAGTATGCACGATTTTTATTGTTTAAAAATAATAAAGGTAATTTACTTATCTTCGTTTGAACGATGTAAGTAAGCGCGGAATGTAATGTAATTTACATACCAGCTTTAATAATTAATAATTATTATAACTAACAAGGTAACGGTAAAAAAAAAACTATTTTATAGCTTTTCATACCGTTTATTAATTTAAACGCTGAAAATGTTTTAAACGCTGGTTGATTTACTCGTGACCATATACAATATAAGGAACTGTATTAAATGAAGATAAAATGCTTTTGACATTAGACCCGAAAAAATAGTTTGTCGTAAGGCGTCTCCATTATAATATAATTATCTGTTCTTTTTCGAACTTTAGGTATTTTAGCTCACCTTTTTCCGATCACTGATTATTATATACTAAAACCTTCCTCGAGAACCACTCATATCCATTGGTGAAAACAGCATGAAAATCTTTTTTGAGTTTATCGCGTACAGGACGACAGACAGAAGCGGCGGAGGACTTTGTTTTATAATATGTGAGTATGGTACGGAACCTTTCGTGCGCGAGTCCGACTCGCACTTGGCCGGTCTTTTATTAAGTGGCAACTAGTAATTGTTTTAAATTAGATAGAAACTAACAATTGCTTTGGAGTTTGGAGTGCTTCAATGTTCGAGATTATTGATTGAGTTTCTTGTGGAACTTTCCGCAGATAAGAGTTACCTACCTATTTACAGTCGAACAAGCTATTTGGTATACAGGCAGATAACTTGCAACTAATTTTGTGAGTGTTTTCAGTAGTCAACAATCCTTTTAAGTCACTCTCCTAAGCCATAAGCTCAAAAAGATAAATTATACACACAATCAAAACGAATTTTGGCAGTGTAGTGGAAAATGAATATTTAAGCCTGTTTATGAAAGAGCTTGTTCGACTGTACCTATTGTTTTATTAAGATGGGACCAATTTTAGGTTTAAGCGTAAAAGAGTTTTATTGTTTAGGATGGGATTTATCAGGAATTTCCTGATAAGTACTAATAGATCGGCAAAAAAACCTTTGGGACAATAAATAACGCAATGATCGTGGATGAAACGTCAAAATGAAAGGCATTGCAATCAACTGCTATTTTATGTGTGTTACGTATGACCCCGCTGTTTACAAGCCAGGTGCTGTATTATGAAGTATTAATGCCACCATTTTTCCAGTGTGAGAGCGAGACGGAGCCTACACAAGGCCGCTAGTACCATCCCGTTTTCGCAGTGGAATAATGATGGCATTAATACTTCATAATACTACCCCTGTTTATTTATCTACGAAGACTAATCTCTGAAGTTTCAGTATCATTATTTTTATACGTTTGATTTATGTTACGTAAAAGCGGTTTTCCACGCCACGGTGCGTGGTATTGTGGACGGACGCGGACCAGCATGCACGGCAGACGACCACGGACAGCCACGCACCGCACACCAAGACTCTTCCCACGGTCCAGGATATTGCGGACGGACGCAAACCAGCCCGTTGCGAATGGATCCATTTTGATTCCGAAATGCAAAGAGAAAGAGAAGTTCGCACCCCACCTTTGAAGTTACCGACTCGCCGCGGACGTACCACGACAGACGTACAGACGATACTCTTCCCAGGGCGCATGGGTCCTGCCAGGGTTGCGGGAAAGTCCGAAAGGGATACCGGGACCTTGGCAACAGGCAAATGAAGGAACACGGGTGGGTTTTAGTCAGTAAAAGTCTGACACGCCCTTCCGCTCCTCCCAGAGCGGGAGAAGTCATTGGACGATTTCCCAAACCCAAAAAAAAAAAAAAAAACAGGGCACGTGGGTGCGGGTTGGTCCGCGTCCGTCCGCAATATTGATACTACTCGCTGAAAAATACCTATGGCAAAAGATAATATCCAATCACGTAGGTAAGTAATAAATAACTGCCCACACAATAAAACGATAACATTAGATAAATAGTTTGTTAGCAAAACAAAAACAGGGATATTATCAAGTTACTATTGTAATTTAAAATATTACATAAAGTACCTACCTAAATAAAAAACGTCAACTGTGACCCGTACTTTGATCAAGACAATATTCTTTTATAAATAAGTATATAAAGAGCCGGAATAATACAAAATTATCAGTTTTTTTTAACCTTTGACCGTAAACCACGGTGTTTACGTCATGGTTAATTGGATAAAGCTAGCTTATATTTTTATAATAAAATATTATCTTTAGTAAAGACAAATTAAACTCAAACCTGTCTGTAAATGGACCATTTTTCCGAAATTTTACTTCGGTTTAAAATAAATAATATCCCAAAAACTGTTTGGAAAATAACTATCTAAATAGTTTTGAAAATTGCACAAAAACTGAATTGATTGTAGTTTTGACAGCTTACAGCTACAAACTCTTAGGAGACTGGCTTGCAACGTTTGTTTGTGAAGGCGGCGACTGACTTGTAACATTTGTTTGTAATTATAGTTTTTCTAACGCGTTACAGTACTTAGTCAGTGCAGCAAGCCGATACCGCTCGATCCGAGGGTTGGATCCTCCACTCGGCTATCGTCTGTTTCGTGAATTCCTTTGAAACGGAAATATGAGAAACGGCGATACACAAGACGCGGTGAACGCTCGCTTCAAGCACATGAAATTTTCGTTTCTCATATCGCGCGGCGGCGGCGCTCGAATCGAGCGGCTCGGCTCGCTACTGACGCGTTACAAAAACTCGATACATTACAAACAAACGTTGCAAGTCCGTCTCCGCGGAACTTTTAGGATTACTTAGAGGTACAGTCACGGACTTTAATTGATGAGCCACTTTCAAACTTTTAAATTTTGCAGTTTCATACATTTACAAGATTACACGATTAAACACGAATTCAAATCGCATGCTCGTAAACAAGATGACAAATTACTAGTAATCGGAAATAGTCTTATGCATAGAGGTTGACTAATAAGTTCTCAATGATAAATAAATACAATGTTTATCCAATCTATTTGATACTGACCTCCTTTGAATCATAGCTCATTAGCTCGAAAATTCTGTTAACCTATCCGAAGACAGTGACAGTTGAAATGTCGATGTCAGACAAGTTATTTTCGAATTTGTCGAAATGAATAATTAAAATGTCTCCGTACACTAACGTTACTAAAGCTACGCTAAAACAATCGTCACTAGGTTACGCTTGCTAGACCTGCAATTGGTTGACTTTGGGTAGTCACTGTGCTGTCAAGTTTGTAGTTCTGGCTCTCAGGTTAGCCAACCGGTAAAGATAATATCTTTATTATATTTAATAATATAATTTTCTTCTTCTATCATACGAAGACATGACTTTCCGTGTCTGGATGTATTAGTATAACCGACTAAGCCCGATTTGCATTACACGGCTAAAATACGAACAGTGCCAAGTGGCTCATGAATTAAAGTCCGTGACTATACCTACCTACCTTTTTAGGCCTATACTAAGCAGTGGATGGAACAAGGCCGCCATTGTTGATGATGATGATGACTCTTTTTAGTGACAGAACCTAATGCCCTTACTGCAGTCAACTACTCTGTGCCCTTATCGCTATGCACGTGCGTGTTCAATGGCCACTCCACTACGTAAATAATTAGCTTCGTTAGATTTAAAGTGGTGACATATTAATAATATGGTAGGTATGTACGTATGTTTGAATTATTAGCAGATTTGTTTAGATTTTCACACAACTGCCCAAAAAGGAGTGTAATGTTTTATTAGATTTTAATGAGAAGTTCAGAAGATTCTACATTTCACTCGAATCAAAGATAACCTTTTGATTCCGATTTGATACCATTCAATATCAAAACAGACTAATATCAGTTAGGTACGGTCAGCAACCAAAGTCCAATAATATTTTCACTTTTACATTGTGAAGGTGAAGGGCGGGCGGCGTCATATGTCATTTTGACGTAAAAAAACTGTCAGTTCCTTTGCTGTAATGTTGGCTCCACTGTTGTAGGACCAATACGAATACGCTACGGCGCGGCGGCGCGGCGGCGCTACCTAATAGGTCCGTTTTTTTAATTTAACAGTAGAGCCAACATTATGACAAAGGAACAATATTAAATGAGCAATATTTGTAGGTATATCCTAAATGCGAAAGCGAGTTTGTTTGTTTCACACTAAAACGGCTCAACCGAATTAGATGAAATTTGGCACATAGGTAGCCCATGACGCGGGTTAGGACAAAGGATAATTATTATCCCAATATTCCCACGGGATCGAAACTTATGTCGTTGGTCCCGGATGTCATTGGTGGATATTTGACAGACGTTACGGGTCGTCAGAAGCTCAAAAGTCTGACAACCAGTCTCACCAAGGGGTATCGTATTACCCAGTTACTGGGTTGTGGAGGTCAGATAGGCAGTCGCTCCATGTAATATACTGGTATTAAGTTGCATTCATTTACATTGGAAGCCAACCCCAACATAGTGGAGAAAAGGCTAGGTAGATTGATTGATCAAAACTTATGCGGGTGAAACCGCGGGGCGCAGCGCAGCTAGTTTACTATAAGAGAATAGAATCACTTTTGAGAATTTATAACTCTAAAAAGTTACAAGAAGGCGTCGCGGCATCGGCCACCTTTCAATTCTGGTAAAAAAACACTTCCTCTCTCCTTAAACATCGTTATTAAATATAGCTCTTTCCTCCTGTTTCATGTTTATTATTGTATTGTTTATATATATATATATTTATATAGATAAGTATATGCTTTATGTATATGTGTATTTATTGTATATGTAAATGGTACACCACTGACTACCTGCAGTATTATCTCTCCTTCGCGCTTTAATCCATCCAAAGGTTGTCTGTAAAAGATCGCTTTTAGCGATAAGACCGCCCATTGTGTCACCCTATGTTAAATTTTCTACATTTGTATCTGTATTTTTATGGTGTACATAATAAAGAGTATTCTATTCTATTCTATTCTATTCACCTTCGTTGTACTGAAAATGTCAAAAAGTAGATAACCTCGCCACTTAAGTTACTTTGGTACTTTTTTGTTAGCACCTCCATGAAGGTACTATATATTCTACTTACCAAGAAGTTTTTCTCCACAAAATAAGAAGATACACTTCAGCATTGTCAAACTTGACACTCCAGCCGTAAATTTTACAAACCAAATACTTATGAACTATGCACCCAGCCAACAAAAGGAAATAGTTTTGAATGAGGTGAATCCAAATGCTCAGTAAGATCATAGAGGCCAAAAAAGGCAAACCTTGCTCTTGTCCCACCGGAAAGATATGTCCAGCATGCAAGACGAAGAAACCCGTACGAGTGAAGTAATTTTTGTCTTTTTCCTACTAATTTTAAACTACACACTCAGTCACACACTCACAGTCACATTTTTCACTTAGCTTTAACTCAGGCTGTGAACGTTCTTCCATTTTTTTTGTCGCTTTAACTTCTCATAAGAAGGGCTAAGGGGATAGAAAGGTTACAAGGGAGGGAGTTATCTAATGTATATAAAAATCAATGTTTATTTGTTCGTATCTTATGCGTTGCCCGGTGGCAGCGCATAAGATGCAAGCAAAAGTAAATGCAGGTCGGTTCCTTCTTAATAAGGTGGTACGGTTACCACCCTATTAAGAAGGAACCGACCTACATTTAGGTATTCGGATAGATTCCCCAGCAAATTTATGCTTAGGACAGGTATCCGCATAAATCTGTTTTTTTTTTTTTTTTAATTTTCAAAACTTCTGACAAAAGTATTCGCAAATACCAACCTAACACTAAGTAGGTCCCTAGAGCTGGCGGCATTAGGTACGTAAGTATTGTTCGGGACTCGACAATCTTGATGTTTAGAAAACTCATCCGATCACAATATTTTTCTTCCAAAATTAAGCTATAAATGTTTGGTTACGCTATCTATTAAAATTTTCGCACCACGAACTTAGAGGTTTACTTTTCCAATTTGTTCCCAGACCTCATGTATACGTCGAGGGATCCAAAGCCTTACCCGTACCAGTAAAGATCACGACATACAAAGACAAAACCCACAGTACAGTTCTTCAGCCACATCGAAAAAAGACTACGATCGAAAAAGAAACCCCGAGGACCCAGTCTTTTCAAAAGATAAGAACGTGGAGCCGCTGCCGAAAACCAGCACCTACAGAGTCTGCAAGCCAAGGAACAAGCATCTGCCGATGGTATAAAAGACGGAAAGCACTGAGTGATCTTACAAAAATAAATAGGCTAGAAGAGTTGCACAAAGAGCAAGCCCGGCGGGAAAAAGAAGCAGAATTCTTAGAACAGTTGATGCAAAGAGAGAAAGAGATTCGTCATTTGGAACAGCAACTCGCAGCAACGCCGAAAGCATCCTCACTTCTGTATTATGAGTGCCCAAAAAAAGTTTGTGGACAACAAACCACTCTGAGCGAACCGAAAACGAAGAAAACAAAAAAGGAAAATATAAAGACCGAAGCAAACTTGTGTTGTAAAACTGAAGTCTTTTGTAAACATGCAAAAAAATAGTAAGTGCGTGTATTTTGCCTTAGTTCAAAAATTATCTTTGCTTTCATATAAAGTATCAAAAATGGCGACGGACGGACGGGCCTTTATTACTATCTGCAAGCATAGGTATTATTATAACCAGTTATTTTCGTAGATAGAAGACAGCAGCGTCGATAAGAAATAGTAAAGACCGACTTCAAAAATAATTCTATTGATTTGTAAAACAGTTAAGGCAGTTGATCTGTCGATGCCTTAGATTTCCTCATCATCATATTAGTTGAAAGGCGTCCAGTACGGGGCATACCTAGGTCTCCCCGAACAACGGTAAGTAAATACCTACTGGAGCTCGGTGCCTTTCATTGATTTCATATTTTTTGCTCAGACTTCCGAAACTGTATCAGCGTTGCTGTCCTTTTAGTTTAACTCCGTTCACACTTTATTACCCGCACTAGGCGACACAATACTTATAAGTGACTGCCTTAATAAAAGCGCGGTGTTGGATTTTCAACGTTCGGAATAGAGGTAATCGGAAAACGCCCTGAACTAATTAATGCTTTTCGGTAACCATAGCGTAGGTACCTAATATGAAAGCTGTGCAGGCAAAGAATTCAAATAACTCAGAAACTATGAGCTCACCGAGACGAAACTTAACGTAAACCGTAGTATTATAATATCTGTGGCGTAAACTTAGAGTGCGATTCATCAAATAGTTCTTTAGCCGTAATGTTGGCTCCACTGTTAAATTCAAAAAGGGACCTATTAGGTACCGCCTTAGCGTTGTAGCGTATTTGTATTGGTCCTACAACAGTGGACCAACATTTCGGCATAGGAACTATGTGATGAAACGCACTTTAATGTTTCGATCTGTCAAACTCTGTGAATTTTGCCGTACCTAATTTTGACATCGCAACGTAATAGTATCGGATCATAAAAAAGTGCGCGCTGCTTCACGTCGCGGTCTGAGCTGACCAACCCGAATTTACCTACGCTACGCTATGTTCCATCTCTGTTTATAGTTGAGATGGAGGAAGCTAAGTTAACGATAAATCTTAAACTTAATGTAGTTTCCTCCATGTCTAGCTTAGCTTAGCTCAAGTAGCGTCCGCGTCCGCGAAAAAAAGAAGGCATTTAAGTAAATCAAAATTACCTATGGCCTGCTTATGTAACGAATGCATAATTTTTTACAGACGCCCGGTTTCTGGAAACGAAAATGAATGACTCGTTAAAAGTAAGCAAGTCAAGTGATCAGATTGGCTGTTGATCGCGATCAGTCAACCAATCACAGCAGTTGACATGCGCTTGACAACTTTGTTAGCTAATTTTAGTGTTTGATTTTCGTTCCAGAAACCGGCGTTAGTATTTCTTCATATGTGTTAACGGATGGCCCGGCAAAATTCACAACGCCGCTGCAATGTTCGGTGAAAACTTGTCGAAAAAACACAATGTGTGCATTGAAAGACTGTAAAAAATACACTGGAGAATGCCGAACATGCTTTGCAGATGAGTAAGTTAAACTGCACAGTTAAAAAACATTAAAAATGATTATAAACTTTAAGTAAATATTTCCGATTCTACGCAGCCTTTGTTCAACTGTCGAAAATTGAATAGTTTTCGGTGTGCGTTGATTCAATAAAAAAACCGTTTTACGCTATGTAGTTGGTTTAGGGTTATTTATTTATTTATTTATTTAAAGACTTTGGAAGACTTACAGCTAAATACAAAGAGCTTATTCACACTCAGACAAAATATAATAGACGTAGATATATTTAGTAACCTATTCCGCTTAACTATTCTTCAAGAGTCATAAAAAACCCTGCAAGAAATCGACACGTACTTCACCACTCAACGAGGCATCCTCAGGATGACGATTGACCAATTGCAAACCAGAACACGACGTGTTGCCGAATCGAGCGCTCGACGCAGTGTGGCATTCTTGGAATGCCAGACAGGACCGACGGCTTAACGTGCTTTCCGAGGCGCGGTGGAGGCTCCGTATGTCAATATTATGGTCACCCATCCACGTACTGACTGCGGCTGATTGTATAAATTGTATTACATTTACATAGATTCATTTTTATTGTTACAGCCAGAAGACGCCAGTCAGCGAAAAATTTTCAAACTTCTGCTACCGGATTTGTTGTCACTTCTACTGCTGCATATCCTTCCTTATGATAATAGGCTTACTAATCATATCTTTAATCTGAAACACTGTTCATTGAAATAACAGAAATGAGGAAATGGAGTTGTAATAAACGTTTTTCAACATTGTAAGGAGTATTTTTTGTGGTTGGTTAGTGAAACTTGTTGCTTGATACGGACCTGCTAGGGTAGCATTTACTGTTACCCATCTTTGAATTTTGTGTTCGGACCCGTTTCCCCTGCCAAACAAATATCAACACTGCGTCTCTTTGAATAAAGTCGGAAAATAAATAACCTAAACCGTGTGCCTCTGACTGTGCTGGAGCTTTCTCGGACTTCATAACATCACATCTGTATTCCCCGAAGGGTTAGGCAGAGGTGCACCGACAATGGCTAGGCTCTCTCGGACTATTAGCAGTTTATTTATTTTAAACTTTTAATGAGAGCAAACGGTTGACATATTTGTTTACCAGTAAAAACCGCGCCTCGCCAGATGTGCGCCGGTCCTTATTCTGATTCTCATTGGACAGAGACTAGTGAAAATCATTGCCTCGTTATGACGTTATAGGGTAAATAAAAATATATGTTTATAATGTACTCAAATATTCTATATTTATAAACGTATTCATAACTTAAACAGTTACATTAAAACAATAAAATAATCAATTCAAATGTCCCTGAAAAAGTAAAATAAATATTCTTCAATGTTTTTTTTCAAGCCAACATCAAATTTATGTCAACGGATTAAGGTTCAAGTAAACATAATAAAAGTACGAAAATACTATACAATTGTTTCTTATTTCGGAGATCTCAATAATAAAATCTAAATAGGAATATTCTGATACATTATGCAACAACGTCCGTATGGACATTCTGGTGGACCCAGAAATTGAGACCTTTCCTAGCTAAGGCACTGTTTATAAAGTTTAAAATATCTCATTGGTAGAAGATCTAAACCAAAAGGGTCAAAATCACCAAGGTGGCAAATTCCACTGTAGTTCTACCGATTCAAATCCAAATTCCATTGTAGTTCTACAGATGTTGAATTTGACGAGCGCGACGCGTCACTCATTCCAATTTATTCCTTATTACAATGACATAAGGCTTCATCCTATTTAAAATCGGTCCGACCGGCGCGCAAATATGCGATCGGTCGCGTGCGTATGTCACTATTTGTTCGGAAAACCGGAAAGAGCCCTCTGTCGGCGCGACCACGCGTTCAGGTTCGCCGAATAAAATGGGAAAATTATTCTTGTATTTGCGCGACGACCGCTTTGAAATAGTCACCAGAAGCGCGCTCATTATTTGCAAAAAAAATTTGAAGTGAAACTTCTTAGAGCCATGCCACACGATGCGGTGCGGCGCCGGAGCGCACCGGACGGCGCCGTGTGCCATACCATACATTTTTATATGTAGGACGCCGCAGCGACACCGCTCCGGCGCCGCCACCGCATCGTGTGGCATGACTCTTAGGTGGTGATTCGAAAATTGGACGAGAATTGAGAGTGAAACAAACAGGCATGAGAGAGAAGAAAGATATAATTATATCACAAATTCTCTTATTCATTATTTTTTAAGAAGTTTCACTTTTATCACGTGTATGGTGCTGCAAACGCATTTTTTTTTAACTTATTTGTACTGAAACCTAGCCATGATTAAAATCCTACTAAAGTTCAGTCTCACGTATTTCAAAAACCTTTTCTTTCAAATTTTCCTTTTCAACCATCAGCTTTTTTGTTCCAGAAGTCGATTCTTCTAAACAAGTAATGGCATTCGCCAAACGCTTTCTATTCGGACTTTTATCGATATTGACACAAATATTCGTCAATGGCGACCGCAAACTCGATTCTTTATCGACTGCCAAATTACCGATCGATAAAGTCAAATCCGATGGGACGTTTCCATCTAAGCAATAGAGTAGTGAATCGCTTATTTTATCATCGTTGTCAGTCGATTTATTTAGTAGCGATAAATCGATTGGTGTTGCTGTAAGCACCGATCTGCTTAGGAGATATTCTCTGAACGGTTCTGATAATGATTTGGTTCTTTGTTCATTCGTGTCGTGTGTTATCGTAAACTTTGGTAGGCTATCGTCACTCCCGCATAGTGTAGTGTTTAAATCGTCGACTACGTTCGGTCTTTCATGGCTTATTACGAATCGAGTGTTTTCTGGCCTTAGAGAACTGACATCATCGATTGAATTAATCGATCGAGCATCGAATGGCTTTGTTCTTGGTAGAGATGTGCTTGCTGAATGACTTGATCTGAAATGGAGAAGAAGAACTACAGCCACCAGTAAATAAATTAAGACTTAAATTAATAATGCTGATGTAACGTTGTGTCAATTTACCTTGATTTAAATCTTCTTTTACTCAGTTTGAAATTACTTAAGAAATTTTTAATCACGCAGTTTTGAAAATGAGTTTAGTATTGAAGCTTGGTTCCGTTTCGAAGATCAAGATCGCCTATTTGGAACCATATTTACAAATAATGATGCTGATAACTTTCGGCCTTAGACTCGCAAGTCTTTTGAATATTTTCTATTATAATACTTTCATAAAAATCTTGTTAGTGATAATCTCATCGTTTGTTAGTAACAACTATGTACAGTATGTTACCTTTCGCACGAGAATGTGGACCTAGTGACGTCATTCTCGTCGTCCGAAGATACGAAATCACTGTCATTTTTCGGTGACATGGATTGGTACATTCCATCGGATTTGATCGTCTCGTCTTTTTGTACGGTTGTATCTGCCAAGTCTCGTTGTTCCGATGTT
This sequence comes from Lithophane leautieri, assembly GCA_949152455.1. NCBI lineage: Eukaryota > Metazoa > Arthropoda > Insecta > Lepidoptera > Noctuidae > Lithophane > Lithophane leautieri. Next base: position 4,219,444 of record OX424469.1, on the reverse strand, counting down.
ATTATTAAAGGTTTTCGGGAACGGGGAGTCATTATTGATTCCTGTAAATTAACGAGTTATTTGATTAGTTTAAGGTCAATTTTATGATGCACGAAAAACACTATTTCTACCCGCGGTAAAGCTGGTCCACTCTAAACTGACGCGCCCCACTGCCTTTACGCTCACGGTAATGCGGTAGTGAGCCGTGTCATTTCAGAGTGGACAAAGTTTAGAGTGCGTGTCATCACATAGTTCCTATGCCGTAATGTTGGCTCCACTGTTGTAGGACCAATATGACCTAAGCTAATAGGTCCGTTGTTAAAATTTAACAGTAGAGCCAACATTACGGCATACGAACTATTTGATGAAACGCACTCTATCAATAATTCGAATCTGTTGACAATTAATCTTATGTCAAATAATGTTTGGTCACAGACGTGATCACTTAGATGGCGCCAGTTTCTCATCCAGCAAACGATTTTTGCTGAACAAGAACAGATATAATAAACTCGCGACACGTTAGTGGTTCATATAGAGAAACTGTCACTATTTCTGGCCCTGATTTTTATCGCAAAAAATACATTTTGCCTGCTGTGTAACTTAACAATGTAGATCAACCAAAGAGATTTACAAAAGGCTCCTAACACATTTAAAAGCATAAACATGAGACACAAGAGAACATATTAGATGAAACATGCAATTCATGCATAGACAACCAACCTGCATGGCTTTGGACAACTTTTGCGTAGACTTTGTAATAGGTGACATTGATGCTCTTCGGAAATTGATCGTGTAAGGCGTAGTACAGTCTTCGTCGAACAAAACTGCATCCGATACGCCTGGTGTACTTGTCAGATAGTGTTTGACTTCAGCCTGTAGCACGACCTTCTTTGGGGTATCACCTATAGTACTCCTCTCACCACTGATTTCGTGATACGAAAGTTCGTTTTCAGACGCCGTATCTTGGTCATCGAAACACGATACGCAAGTCGGCGTACCCCGAATAACGCCATTCCGTTTCTGATACTTTTTATTAAACGCTTGCGTAGTCACAATCTTCGAACGAAAGAGTCGGTTCCCGCGTTTTTTCTTCGGCGTTTCGTCGTTTGTATCTAGAGCACTCAAATTTGGTTCCGACACGAATTTTGGACTCAATTTTCGGGATCTATTCAACGCGCCTTCCGATAACGTGCTTTCGTTGCTTGCGTCCGAATCGTAATCATCGTCCAAAGATTCCGAACTTGCTATTTTGTGAGCCAAGTTCTTGAGAACGATGTTTTTATGTGACACATCAACTTTATTGTCGTCGGCGAACCTTAGTTTTCCTTTGCCGGTTTTCTGTAAGCGTTAAGCATGACGAGAACGTTAGGAAGAGGATAGCACATAGAGAGAAAAAGAGACAGACATCACAACACAATGCACGAACAAAATGTTAGTTACAAGACTTATAAGTATGCATTTACATGCTTTTGATAACAAGAACACATTAGAGAGAAGTTATAAGAAAATGTTACCACAAGTTGTTCGAAAAATATGTTCTCGTCACATGAAATGGTGTAACTGAGGAATTATAAAACTGGCGTTCGCTTTAGTACACTGCCGATGAACGTATGCGCAGGGCAAACCCGAACGCGTCCGATCAAAAGTGTGATAATGCCCTTATTGTGGGGAGAAAAACATTTTAGTTTTGAAAAAGCGTTATTTGTTATTTTAAAGGGAAAGTTTAAGCTCGCCATACACCTGAAAACTGATAAATTGTAATGCAACCACTTCATTTTTAAATTGATTGGTGTATTTCGAGCTTCATTTAAAAACATGATTATTTGAAAAAACAGCATGAACATTGTTAATAAAAAATGTATATACATGGAACTTACCTCATCTATAACATTAATATTAGATCCAGAACCTTTCTTTGGTGTCTTGTTGAGTAATCCCTTGTTGAAAATGTGCCTCTTGATAGAATCGCCGAAACTTCTAGAGCCGGCCACTTTACCCGTTCTTTGGATTTGTATTGGCGTGCCTGAAATTCATAAATAATATTATAATTATGTACTTTAAATTGTTGAATAATAAATTAAATATTTCAATTAAATCACAGAGCGCGTTATTATAATATTATTTAACCTCTCAGTTGATTTTAGGAACAAAAGTGAGAGTGCTTTTTCTTATCATGAAACATATATGTATAGCATACTAAAATTGTACATGTTAAAATACAATAGACGCCGACGTGCTCTTCGTTCGGCGCTCGATGTGGCAGCACGTCGTGTTCGGGTTCGCGACTGGTCAATCGTCATTCCGAGGATGCCTCGTTTAGAGGTGAAACACGTGTCGATTTCTTACAGGGTTTTTTATGATTTTTAAGGAATATTTAAGCAAAATAGGTTACTAAATATACATACGTCTATTGTATTTTATAATGAATTTCCGCAAAGTCACGCCTGATTTATAACTATAGTGCATGTTGTAAATAGAGCTTTTTGAAAGGCTAACACACAACTCTTCAGTCGAAATAATATATTGTTTACTGTAAAAATATTTCGTAAACTGAAAAAATATGAAGCAGAGCGCGGTGATTACGTCAAATAGGCCCCAGGCACCAAATAGGTGATTTTATTGGGGTGCGTGAACAAAATAACTTCTACAATCAAGTAAACTCCTTGAGGAGCTCGTGGCTAAGTAATAACAGCCACACTGAGTCGATCCATCAGGTTAAGCTAGGCTTGCCGGGGTTGGTCGGTGGATGGTTGACCATCTTTACATACCGAGACTCCTCCATGCCTCGGAAAGCACGTTAAGCTATTGGTCCCAGCTGTCATTCGTGGACCTTTGACAGTCGTTACGGGTCGTCAAAAGGCCGAAAGTCTGACAACCAGTCTTACCAAGGTATCGTATTACCCAGTTATTGGGTTGTGGGGGTCAGATAGGCAGTCGCTCTATGTAAAATACTGGTATTCAGCTGTATCCGGTTAGACTGGAAGCCGACCCCAACATAGTTGGGAAACGGCTAGGCAGATTAAATCAAGTAAACTCCTTACCATAACCATTCTGTCTGTTAAAATGTTTGATGAGGCGTCTCTTGTGCTGCGAGTCAGGCAGTGCTTGTATGTGCGCGTACAGTTGTGCTAGTGCTGTGTCGGTGGGGTTGGACTCATTTTCTGCTCGTGTTCGGTGACGGTCCACGAATGTGTATACTGTGTTTGCTGCTGTTCTGTGGATTGATATAACATTTTGTTCAAAAACAGTAATACAATATTATTTTCTAAAGTTATTATTCATCCGAAAGACGTCCACTGCTGGAAGTGCTGGATATAGGCCGCCTCCAAGCATCGCCACAGCGAACGGACTTGTGCTGTCCGCATACAAGGGATTTTCGCGAACTCCACCAGGTGATTGTTCCATGTTCCATCTTGTAGGGATTTACGGAACGATTGACTTTATTTATTGGCGACTACTCAGCATGAGTCTTCAGTGCGATTCCAAGGTCAAGTGTTGCCGGGTTTATTCATCAGAATTTATTTAGAAGCAGCTCTAAATCTGGGTTTGTGCCTGATTAATGATTATAAAGTCAAAGTCAAAGTCAAAGTCAAATAATTTATTTCAAATAGGCACATAAAAGGCACTTTTGAACGTCAATGAAAAACAAACAAAGAAATAGAATTGATTCTAGTTGCCCATTCCAAAAGGTAGATTTCGTATGGAGAAGAATGGGCAAGAAACTCCACCGTTACTCTTTTCAAAAATGTTTACAATATTTTGTATACATGAATTATATAATTATATGTGAAAACCATGCACCCACAATAAGATTACTGTCCCACAAAAGGCAAAAAAAAAAAAAAAAATATATGGAGCAATGACAAATAAATCAGTTATGTGACAGGTACATGGGGCTCATATAGGATCTCCGATTCGCTATCAGGGATTTCTAAGTAGCTGCTGGGAGTCTGCATTTCTGCCTGGTTAGAAGCAATGGGTTCGTTCCCTATTACAATAACTAGTAAAATCTTCCTACCCACACACAGGCGTGATGATATATAATAAGCTAAAGCTAGCCTATACCTGCGACTTCGTCTCTCCAGGTCAAGCCAACTGCCAGATTTCGTCCAAATCCGTTCAGCCGTTTTAGCGTGAAAGCGTAACAAACAAACTCACTTTCGCATGTACAATATTAGTTAGGTTTAGGATAATTATAGGGAGCAGCTCGTGGCTAAGTAATAACAGCCGCACGGGTCGATCCGTCAGGTTAAGCTACGGTTGCCGGGGTCCTGGTCCATGGATGGGTGACCATATTTACATACGGAGACTCCTCCGTGCCTCGGAAAGCACTTTAAGCCGTTAGTCCCGGTTGTCATGCGTGGATCTTTTACAGACGTTACGGGTCGTCAGAAGCCCGAAAGTCTGACAACTAGTCTTAACAAGGGGTATCGTATTACCCAGTTACTGTGTTGTGGAGGTCCGATGCCCCAGTCGCTCCATGTAAAATACTGGTATTCAGCTGCATCCAGTTAGACTGGAAGCCGACCCCAAGATAGTTGGGAAAAGGCTAGGCAGATTAAATAACCTTATTATCCAAATAACACTAACTTATCAGTAATACTCTCATCCAGATCCACGAGGGGCGACATAGCTTTCCGTTTTTCTCTCACAGTGAAGTAGGCCGTCGCGTCGGTGGCGAGTTGTGTCGGCGCGTCGAACAGGCGCGATGACTGACGAATCATGAAACTGATGACCGGAGACAAGGCGATGGCGTCCGCGTGGAAAGTTTCTGGTGATAACTGGAATTTATGTTATGGAATATTAATAAAAGCACATCACATGTTAACAACAGTTATGTTATGTGGTCCCTCGCACTATAATTAAGCGTAGTGTCCGTGCAGGCACTTTGTTCGCTGTAAATACCTGTCGTACTAATTCAGGATTGCGTTGCCCTGTTCGTCGTATGGTAGAATCGTATAATCGCAATTTCATTGACATTGATATTTTTGTATGTTCCAAATCGAAATTGAAGTCCAATGTTTTAAAAATCTTATCTAATGAAAATAAGAAATAGTGTGAGTCCTTTATTCTAAATTTAATTTCAACCGTTTCAACCTTTTTAATTTGTAATTATTGAATTAATTCAATTCAATTGTCAATTATTTTTGTTTTTTTTAATAATTAATGAATTGTATTCTATACTATTCATTCTTTTTTTTTATTGTTTTAAATCTGAGTAACACTAATCTAGTGGCACTTTTTTGCATCATCCTAATTTTGTAAACATGTGGATAATGTGGTGGGCTGCAATATTGTTAATACTACTTATAAGCCTAGTGTTATCTATAAACATTTTATATTGTAGCTGTTTATTGTCCCATAATGAATAAAATAAAATAAACATTGAACATTATAATGTAGTAACATAACTGGCAAAATGTGGGTGTACTATAGGTACACCTCTGCCTAACCCTAAGGGGAGTACAAGCGTGATATTATGATGTTATGGTGTTATAATGTAGTTCGCCCAAAAAAAGGAGTGTTGTTTTATTTATATTATAAAGCACTAGCGATCCGCCCCTGCTTAGCACGGCTTTTACGACTTGACAAAACATCGATATTTCATTATTTATAACTAGCTTCCGCCCGCGGCTTCGCCCGCGTGCCAAAAGTAGCCTATGTCCTTTCTCAGGTTCTAGACTATCTGTGTACCAAATTTCATTTAAATTGGTTCAGTAGTTTTTGCGTGAAAGCGCGACAGACAGACAAACTCACTTTTGCATTTATAATATTACTAGCTTCCGCCCTTTCTCAAGCTCTAGACTATCTGTGTACCAAACTTCATTTAAATCGGTTCAGTAGTTTTGGCGTGAAAGCGCGACAGAAGTAAGGATAGTAAGGCTAGTAAGGATAGTTAGGATTTGTCGAAAATATCTTGTAAACATTTTGCTGTCACTGTAATGAGTCAGTTGATGTATTTTTCAATAAATAACTTTGTAGCCTGTCTGTTCTGTTCGTAGATTGTCACTAACAATCTGTTACTTTTGTATCCCGTCACAATCAAAACAGTAGTGAAAGTGGTTTCACTCTTGAAGCTCTTGTTTTTGTACTTCATAAAACTAACCTTTCTCGGACAAAGCAGATGAGGTGTGAACATAGTAGCCAGCGTGTCTGGCGACATTCTATTTGAAGCCTCATTGTCAGCCGTCAGTCTCAACAACCGCAATAGCCTCTGTAGAAAACTCCTGTGTGATGGTGTTAGCAGCAGAAGTAACAGTTGTAACGCAGTGAGCAGCTTCACTTCTGATGAATCTACGTTTGGTGGGTATTGTACTGAAAGTTATAGGATAATATTGTGAGCAAACAATGTAATAGGTATCAGATACAGAATTTCAAATTACTGTTGGTACGTACTTAAGTATATAAAAAATATAATTAAAATAACACAAACAAAACTAATGTGAAAATGAACATAATTAATAATTGTAGAAATTGGGAATATTATTCCCAATTTCTACAATTATTACTTACACACCAACTCACAATGGTTAGTAAAAAAAAAAGTAACTGAAATTTCACCTATTTTCCTACAAAATAAAATAAAACCGGCCAAGTGCGAGTCGGACTCGCGCACGAAGGGTTCCGTACCATTCATCTATAAAAACGAAAAAAAAACCAGGTTTGTTGTATGGGAGCCCCCCTTAAATATTTGTTTTAATTTCATTTAATTCCTTACTTTTAAAGTGACTATATAACTAAATATTATGTGAATATTCTAAGTGTTTATCTGTTGCCGTTATCAATATCCAGCAAAAACTAGCAAAAAAATCAGGTTCGTTGTATGGGAGCCCTGGGTAATATTTATTTTATTCTGCTGTTTTATATTTATTGTTATAGCGACAACAGAAATACATCATCTGTGAAGATTTAAATTGTCTAACTATCAAGGTTCATGAGATACAGCCTGGTGACAGACGAACAGACAGACAGCGGAGCCTTAGTAATAGGGTCCCATTTTAACCTATGCGTACGGAACCCTAAAAATCACTTAATTTCCTGAAAAATAGACAGGGAATAGGGCAAATTCCCTTTCTCATTTTCCAGGAAATAAGACTTTTTTTTGTTTCTTAGGACAGTGTTAATTAAATAAGAGTAGGAATCTTTAGAGAAACTGTATGATACCAATAAACTAATTAGTAATTATTATGTTTTAGACAATCTACGTATGTATGTGCCACCGTTAGTTTATAATCTATCTGTATTATTTCCATTCGTTCATAATTATATAGTGACATATGCGTACTATAGTTATTGTATACCAATATATTGCTGTTTTAAATAAGGACATTTCTACTTAGACTTACCAGCCAAAGTACAATAAGTCTGATAATACTGATCCATGAGTAAAGGCTGCGGTAACTCCGCCAAGAAACCCTTGAGGACTGAAGCACAATCATGGACTGAAAACCTTCCTTCATCAAGTCCCAAGTTTGAACCAGAGAGGAGCAGATTCTTTAACTCTTGTTGCCGGCTCAAAGAGCCGGTGCGACGAAATATGCCTTCTTGAGTTACATCTGAAAATGTTTATGAATGTACCTATTTTAGAACGTTTGTTTTGGATTAATCTTGAGAGAGTCCTCTCTATTAATATTTATTTTTTAACACTGAAAAGAAACATCTTTGATTGCTGCTAACAGACACATTTGCTGTCTTCTCTATAGTTTTATCTAATGATAAACACACAAACAAATAGTACACATTCACAAGGAGAACAATCATACAGTTTAGTCAACAAATAGAATCTCGAAAGTATATCCTTACCTACTAGTTTTTAAAGCAGACTATAAATGTAAATGTTTGAATATGTCACAGTATGTATTGTTTGGTCAAAAATGTGATTCTCCCTTAGATCTGAATTGGGACTACAGGCCTTCAAAACAGGTCTTGTTGTAAGGCATACTTGATCATAAGGACTGTTTATTAGTTCCTATAGTGACTTTGAATAACTTACTGTCCGGCTTAGATAGAAAATCTATCAGCTCATTCACCCTCAGAATTCCATCTTCAGTGATAGAGTTCACTTCAACATTATTCTTTGTAATGTTAGCATTATTTTGACTAGAATTCGAACTGGAGCTCTTTGTTTTCTTGTGGAAGTTCCAACGGAACTGCTTTGGTTTATCAGTTGAACAATCAACACTGAAAACAATTCATAATTTCGTATACAAAACAGCACTTCCCTAAAAGGTTATAACGGACTTTTGAACTTTTATACTTACTCGTCTGAATTAATATCTACTACAAAAGATAGATGCATACGCACTAAAGTAAAAAACTGTTCTAAATTCTCCTTTCGTAATCTTTCAATCAATGTTATATCCGCCGAAGTCATATTTTTTTCAGTCAACACATTGATCGTGGAAGTAGTAGAAAAAAACTAAATTAAACACATATTTCCTCCAAAATGTAACAAAGCACAGTTGAACCATACTATTTGGCACAATAAATAAACATTCTATTCAGATTTTTAATAAATAATATTGAAGAAATCACAAGTTACATTGTTTTCAAATGTCAATTTATCACAACGGAAAATTGGATTCGTTCGGAAACTGAATTTCATCCATTGCTACAGTAAACTTGAGCTCCTTTCCAGAAAAGTGAAATATAGGATCTCGTTACCAAAGAAAGTTTTTTTTTTTAATCTTCACAATTGTGTTTCTATCTTAGTATGTATTAATATTTTTAGTTACTAGATTAGATACCAAACCAGACTTTATAAATCAATATTTTTATAAAATTTTATTTGATAGTTTCGCTTAATCGATACCATTTTCGGAACGCACGTTTCTTAGCTTTTCGACAGGCCACGACGAGCAAAAGAAATCCTTCTTACAGCCTATTTGAGTTTTTCTATACTTTCAAGTACTGAGTCGAATATAAGTGCCCCTCGCAGACTGCCTAGTCTCATGCAACATTCAACATAATTATTCGAGATATTCTAGTTGAAGTTTATCCAGGAAATTTCAGTGCACATAATTGTCTGGAAAAGGCCAAGTTTGTTTTATTGCACCAACGCATTGTTAGGTGTTACTTTATAGATACTCATGAATAAAACAAAAATAAAAATGATAGATACAGTTTATTACATAATCACAGTCTTAGAGAATAGAGATACAAGCTGGAGACATTTAAAACATATCATCATGTCCCATTTCTGCTAATAAATTGAGTCCTCTCTCTTTCAACGCCTTTGAAAGTAACTTCTGTTGCTCAATCTTAGCATCTTGTTCTCTCCTTTGAGCATCAAGAATGTCATCTACAGAGACTTCTGTCAGTGGTAAATTGTCTTCCTTGTCTTTATCCTGAAAATTTATAAAATATAAATAGTTACTTAGTAGGTTGATCTAATTTGATCTAAAATGATAATTCAAATTCATACTTAGGGTCAGAGGCCCTAGTGTGAGTTTCTTTAAACTATCCCGACTTTACGCATCGATCGCGTTCCATGCGTAAAGTCGAGATGGTTAAAAGAAACTCGCACTCGGGCCTCAGTACACACTGAGACCCGACGCGATCGACGATGCTTGAAGAGGCCAGTTGTTTGGCGGTGCGGTGCGCAGCGCGACGCCACGGGATACTTTCATAATCTCAATAAAATATGTATCTTTGTTTTAAATAAAGTTATATATATTTTAAAAAGTGCGCACCGCATCGCTTCTCGTCATGTCTCAGTGTGAACTGACCCTTAGATTAAACAAATCCAAGAATTATCCACCATAGTCCTCAGTTATGAGGAAACAGCTGAGAAGAATTTCAAGACATCCACTGGTGTCTTGAACTTCTTCTCAGCCGCTTACTTATAAGTAAGTCACTACTATTATTCATATTTTTGTAAAGTAAAACAAAAATCGTTTTATGTTTTTCTATATGTATGTTAGGAAAGGTTTCACCGTATTATTTCATTTGAACCCTAAGAATTTTAATACATATTATCTAGTAGTAGAATAATAAACAGAGTGATTTGATTTGGAATATTTTAGGTCTGATGAGTAGACACCACTAGTATAAAATATTATTGTATAAAATCATAATTACGTAAAGACATAAATGTAGGAAAAATATATTGATGTACAAGAGAGCATGTGAAGGATTACTTAAATATTTTGATACATGTGCGATTATCACAATTATTTATTTATATTGTAAATACTATCTCAACTTACTATTTCACCAAGAAGTACAACATTTTCTCCTCTAACGATAAATATACCTCTCGGAATGTCTCCGTACTCTCGGCCGACATGAATCCTTTCTATCGTCTTGTGCAGAACTAAGTTGGCAAATTGATCGACGCAGCGAAGGTATCCGATCAATGTCCTTCCATCCCGCAGCAGCACCATAAGTTTCTCTTTGTAAAATAAGAATTGTTTTGATAAAAATAAATACATGAATTTAACGAAGACAAAAACCAAATTTTATGACACGTACTGTCTAATTCATCGAGTAAATGGGCCGTGCCGGCTAAGGGGTTCATATTGCCAGACATTGCGATAGATTAATTTATAAACGGCTTCCCAATTTATTACTAATAATTAATTTGTTTTGTTTTCAAAAACTAAACTTCTACTTATGGAATTCATGGATTGCCAAATGACTTGAAATGACAGAGGTTGACAGATGACATTTGATTTGATTTGACAGCTGTTGACACGAACTGGGCATGGCATAATATTTGTCTGTACTTTGAAAACAGTCTCGGAGTGGCTTTCGTTTTGGTTGTCGGACAGTCACGAGCACCAATGTGTTTAAACTTAACACTTAGTAACTTTTCAAAGTGATTTTCTCCTACTGTATTGATTGTAATTTTATGCTATAAAAGGAACATAGTATTTTGGAACCTATATATTATTATGAAATAGGTATCATCTCAAAGTTGCAATCGTTATTCCACGAGGAAATCATTATTGAATTTTACTGAGTATATACATATTTTTGCACGTGACTGTACATACAATCACTCATACTGCTACGAAATAAAGGCGCTGATGCGCTGTCAATGTCAAATTCACCACTGATGTGCGTAACCGTGCGTTTGCACTGGCGAAACATTTAATACAAAACATGTTGAAATCTCTATACTTTAAAGGTTTAGGTAGTTAAAAAAGGGTAAACAAATCGTAAAAAGGGTGTTTCATAGTTGACACTTTCTTGTTGAAAAATACATTATAACAAAATTAAATTTATTTTCGATCACATGATAGTTTCCTTTTTTATTATAGTATGTTAAACTTTATCATTTATTCTTAAACTACTTTCCGTAGATGTAACTGCTCGAGCACAATTTTTTTTTTGATTTATTATAATGATATAACATTTTGTAATCTGTCTATTATAAAGAACCCAAAAAGACAGGTTCCCCAAACCTTTTATAAAATACAACGAATTAGATAACATTGCTAAATTAATGAGTACAACTGTGACTTAGTCTGGCAACTGAATTGGCAGGTACTACGTTTAGTCGGTTAACCAGACGCCTTTGTTGACAGCGTTCTCGACATTTGCGATTGTATCCGTGCGTTTTGATTTTGTTAAATTGTGATAATATTAGCTTGTTTCTTTGTTTTGTTTTTGTTATTTAGTTATTGTTCGTTTTTGTTATTTATCGTTATTGGTTTTTAAATTCGTATAGTGGAAAAATGAGTGAACCCGAGGCTGGTACTAGCCAGAGCAACTTCGTACACACATTTCCATCACCGAAGAAGAAACGCTTCAAAAAATAATATTAAAATAATATTAATATTTCAAGCAACTAAGGGTGGTGGTGATTACCACTCAGAAATGGATGCACATAATTTTTAGAAATGGATTACTACAATTTTCAACAAACTAGAAAAATACTCAATTTTGGTGATGGATAATGCACCCTATCACAGTCGAAAAAAAGAAAAAGTGCCAACAACCGCATCAAGAAAAGCTGATATTCAAAAGTGGTTAAAAGAAAAAAATATTGCTTATGAAGAAGCTGAATTAAAAGCACAATTATTATTAAAAGTTAAATATGAAAAACACAAATACCTACCAATCCTACGTTGTCGATGAATTAGCCAAGGAAAATGGTGTCACAGTATTGCGCCTGCCACCATATCACTGTGAGCTCCACAGACTAGTTAGTCTTGTGAGCTCAATCCAATTGAGTTAATATGGGCTCAAGTTAAGGGGTTTGTAGCCGAGAAAAATAAAACTTTTAAAATGGCTGACTTAAAAATTCTTTTGCCAGAGGCTTTAGCTAATGTGACTGCTGAGAATTGGAAAAATTGTGAGGGTCATGTAATAAAAGAAGAACAGAAAATGTTTAAATTAGACAAAATAATTGATGATACCACTGAACGCTTTATAATTAATGTAACAGAGAGTTCATCAGAATCAGATTCAGAATAGAGCCTATAAATATATATGTGATTATAAATAATATGATTTTAACATTTGAAATAAAAGGTTTAGCATCTATGAGTCACGTGGTTTTTTTTGTTTACCCTTTTTTAACTACCTAAACCTTTAGAGTATAGTTCCTGTCAAAAATTGTATGGAACATTGACAGAAAGTTGAGATTTCAACATGTTTTGTCTTAAATGTTTCGCCAGTGCAAACGCACGGTTATAATTATGTAAACAACTAAACATTACAAAATTGAACACCTGAATAATAATCGCCTCTTTGTTGAGTGTTCTAATCTGTGGCTTCCATGGCACGACTTGCCTATCCCTTGCTACGTAAAATAGTAATCTGTGGCCCATCCTTTTCTGTCATTGAAGTTGGAGCAATCGTGCATTCACATTTTCATTTCATACGAACTATTTTATTGCACATTTACACCCATAAATTAAATGAAAACCAACGCGTGAGTCCAACAACGAAGTATTGCTTGTGCTATGTTTTTTAGTGTTACTCGAATTCAAAAGGCGTTTTTACATTTAGAAAAATCAAACGCGGAAAATGGAACAAGACGACGAGATCAAATCCGGTTGTTTATTATTTCCGCCTGCCGGAGGGAATATGTTTAGCAAATTCCCTAAAAAGGTACAAATCAAACATATTTAACTAATGTTACAGTCAGAAATTATTAGTGCATGTGATTCATGCACCAACACGTAATCTGCGCGGTTATAGCATTATTGTAATCAAGTAGTGACTCAAAGGAAAGGTAGTTGCCGTGTTGTTGATTGCCATTTCGGTAACTTTTCTAAAGATTGATATCGTTAGTAGTAAAACTCGTTGCACGATCAGATTGAAAATAGTAGTTGTGAAATTATAGTATCATATTTAAAATAATAGTGTAGGTACAATCATAATATTATCATTAGTAATTTGTTTATTGTGCGTATCTATTATTTGAATCAAATAAATTTGTGTCCAGTTGCAGGAAACTACTTGCTTTCTGCAAAGTTTATGACCAAAACTTGTACATGTTATATTTCATCTCTAAACTGATAACCAATATACTTTTAAGAAGACACCAGACATTATCCTCATCCTCGACCTTGTCCCTTTTTATTTAGGGTTGGTTTTGTATTCTTTCATACAACTCTACCTAGCCTAGCTAGTATGATAAATCATAATAATCACCCCCTTTCTAGCCATATCACACAATCCAATTATTTATTAGGTCTTCTCTTACTTTTATTATTATAGCCACATTCATACCAAAACATTTCTCATGCTCCAACATGTTCCTCATTCCTTCGCATTACATACAATGTCAAAAAAAAAACCAATAAAACCTACCATTAATATTATTCTACCTACTCAAAACCATATTTACAGGAAAATTATTACATACTGTGGGTATGTAAGATCTATATTTAAATGTCAATCAATCTATAAATATTCTATGAATCTATAAGACACTAGCTTATGTAACAGACTGTTTGGAGTTAGACACATTAATATGCCACTAAAGAAAAGAAAAATTATTTGTATAAAAATTATAATATATTATTATTTTTAACAATATCATCTTTACCTTATTCACAGAAAAATTGGCAACAGAAACACTGTATCCTGTTCACTGCCAGCAAACAAGGAATTGAGCGTCTTGAAATATTTGACAACAAAGATGATGTCACTACTGGTGCTATACCTAAAATTATTACCCTCGAAAATTGTATAAAAATAACACATTCTAGTCCAAACACTATTACAATACTTACTAAGTCACACACTCAACAACTGAGCACACAGTCAGAGGCGGAAACCTTAGAATGGGTGACTGCCTTACAATCAGTGGCTTTCAAAGATAGAGACTCAAATCCATTCAGCTGTGACGAAGACAATGATCTGTACTGCTCATCTGGAGAGGGTGTATTCTCAGTCAAAATGTGCCCATGTGAAGCCTCAACTAGATGTGGTTTTGAACCAATCAGATATCTCCTTTTGCTCACATCTACTGCCATAGAATTAAGAGCTCAAAATGATGATAAAGTATATGCCACGTGGCCTTACAGGTTCATAAGACGTTATGGTTACAGACAGGGTAAATTTACATTTGAAGCAGGTCGCAAATGTGATACTGGGGAGGGTATCTTCCATTTAGAACACCCAAACCAATCAGAAATTTTCAAGTGTTTGTCTTTAAAAATGAAAACAATGAAGCAAATGATTGGGAATGACAATCTAAACAGTCCTGAGCACAGTGAATTTAATATTCAGTCAAGTGCCAATTTGTTCCCTGGCTCTAGAAGTCCCCTAGTTGCTGCAAGGCCTGATGATTTAAACTTGAGTTCACTCTCGTTTAAGAGTGCTTCAGTTTCTAGCCAACAAAGTTCCTGCTCAGAAAGAGACACTGCACCTTTGTTGATGCCAAAACCAGCACTGAAACCCAAGCCACAGAAGCCCCCTCGTAAAATCATCAACCTACCTAAAAGTAAAGACATTCCAATTTCATCTGAGGAGACCTCTGACTTCGCAAGGTTCAAGAAACTTGATAATTATGAACCAATTGATCAAGTGAAAAGGGAACATAGTCCACCTAACCAGACAGTGCCATATGATAAAGTTGAAGTAAGATCTGAAGCATGGAAGACATTAGGGATAGATGAACCTGAGCACACTGAGTTCACACCTAATTTGGGAGACAATCCAAACTGTATTAAACTCATTTCTCGATCTCAGGATAATTTAAATACTACTGGCCCAGAATCTTCAAGAATTATTCTGTTGCCAAGTCCAGTAGTTGATCCAGAAGATGAAAATTATGATAGGTTGGCATATTTTGGGTCAACAAGCAAATTGAATAAATCTTCTCGTTACAAAAAGATTGAAGCGCGTCCTACGACTTTAGCTCTTGGTGAGCCAAAGAATAAAGACACTTGGAATGATTATGATGAGGTTGAGAATGTAATGCAGACAGCAAGATTAGCAGATGACTCTCATTTGGGTTATGGTATGATAAGAAAGCCCAACACCCCAGGGCCTCAAGTACCCACTGCTGCACAAGTCCAAGCTCTACAAAACCAAGTTGGTTTGGAGGATATCTCTCATAACATGTGCAATGGAACAGACTATGCTATTGTAAGCCGTCCAAAAAGAGTATAACACTTTAATATCATGAGAAGAATATAATTTTTAAGACTGAAATTTTGTCAGTGATTGTTTACTCAATTACTTTTTATATTAGGGTATAGTGAAGGCATTTTTGGCCAGATGTACTATTATTATATTATCACTAAAATTGTCAAAAATCTGTTGAGACAGAGGAATAGATGTTGTCCTACGCTTAGTGTATGGAGTATCTGCATGTATTTGCTATCTACCCTCCATGCAAATAGAAATAATTATTAATTATGTCCACCCAGTGAATACATGAGATCATTGATGTACAGTATATTAAAAGTTTAAATACCTATATTTAGGGTTCCGTATTTTAACATTATTCAGGGACACATCCATTCTCTGTAAGACAAAACTCCAAATGAGAATTACTGCATTCCTTATTACATTCTTTTTATAATGTTAAGATAACTTTGTACATTAATTTTGTATTATGTAATTATTGAATTATCGCACAAATAATACCTAGTATATTAATTATAAGAGATTATAAAATGTATTATGTAATGTGATTATATTGTGCCTTATTTTTATAGTTTTTTCAGAAATGATTACCAACTGGTGCCAATTAAAAATATTTTTTCTCTAGCTTTGCTGAAATGGTAATAAAATATTATGTGTGTACTAGTGTAAAGATGAGTCTACGCTAGGCTAGTTAAGCACGAGCTGAGCACTGCGGAGCACGAACTGGCACAGTAAAGTGTGCTCATTCAAGGGTCCTAAAGTATGGCTATGCTATGAGAATTCATGTTCTGTTCATGAATGGTTGACCAAGCCTAAATACAGCTTTACAAATACCTATTTGTAATTTTAGAAGTAAAGCAGCATTCAGATTTTTCTGTATTTCTGGTAGAAAATGTCAAAGACTTTCTCCACCATATCCTTACCTGGTTTATTGCTAGAAAGAGTTCTCATTCAATCTTTTATATTTGACAAATTTCTGGTTTTACAGGGAGAGACTCATGAAAATCTATTAGTACCTAGATAAAATGAAATGATATGAATGCAGCTTTCTGTATCTGTTTCGATTTTGTAATTTTAGGTTGGCCATATTTTTTTATTTGTAATCTCTTGTAATATGGATTGAGAATAAATCATGTAATCTTTTTAAAATTGTTTTATTAATTTTATATTCTATATCACAATGTTCCTTGCAACTCGAATTATGGAATATTGCATTATATACACAATACTGTTTGGTCAACTTTGTTGTCAAGTACTGTTGAACAATTTTTTAAATGGTTTTAAAAAAAAAAATTAAATTGTAGAATATGCTGCCATTTAAAAAATCTAATAAAAAAATAAGTATTACATTTGACAAAAATATAGGAAAACATCTCTACTGGATTATTACATAAACTTTTGAACAAAAAAAGAATTTTTAAAATTGGTTCACAAACGGTGGAGTAATCGGTGAACATAAAAAAAAAACAAACATCCGAACATAGTACCTCCTCCTTTTTTGAAGTCGGTAAAAAACTAAGTTATCGCATTCAAGGATATTGAATGAGACAATAGAAGGTTTATGGTTGTAATGCCTATGGGTGTTTAATGTTCCTCGAAAGTGTTAACTAAGGACAGTAGGTAATGTTAATTTATGCAACTCCCATTGAGTTTTCTTCAAGACATTCTTTAGGGATTTAAAATAAACAAGCAGGATGAATCTAAGTACCTAACTATACAATAATATTAAAGTACTGTCCCATCACCCTTAGTCTTTTATCAATAATTTTTCTTCATTCTCCTTTCCAATACTCTTTGCCATTTCCATTGCAATAAATTCCAGGTCTGAAGACATTATTTTCTGTACAGTTTCTCCCTTTTCTGCCATGATATCTTCGATATTTTTCTTTCCATCCATATCTGTGAACCAGTTCAGGTTATCAGCTATTAAATGTTTATTCTCACAGCCATCACAAATAACAATAACAACGCCTTTGTAGTACGCCAATTTAGAAATGAATTTCGCGTTTCTTGTGTTGCATTTCTTGCATGTGAACATCAGCTGAAATTTTCCTTCAGTTTGTTTCGGTTTCTGAGTAAGCTGAACTTCGTTGATTCTTGGAGTTGATGTACTGAAGTTTCTAGGCGATTGGATTTTCGGTGTTGAAGAAGAAATAGGCACTGGAACCATTAATCTTCGGCCAAAATATGAGTTTCCATTACTCGGGAAAAACACAACGCTATTCAACAAACGTGGCGTGTGGTATTTCACCACGAAGTCTATCAATGTTTTATGAGACATCTTTAACGTATGATTGAATGTGCAATGACAGCACACTCCCTAATTTTGTGAATTATTCGAGCTAAGCGCACTATGATTACTATGAATTTCACCTCATTTCATCAGTCGCGTCTAGTCTGGGCCTGATATAGCTGATATGACATTACAATGACATAACATCTGACAAGAAAAGAAAATAAATACCACAGACTAACTAGTCTTATAAATACCAAACAACCCAACCACAGACTACACATTTAGGGTAAACATCTTGAAATCTCTCATTTTCTGTAAAATGGTGTGTGAAATGTTCCAAACAAAACGCACGTGTTCAAACATTCACAACAAAACATGTAAACACCTCTATTTTCTGTCAATGTTCCATTTTGACAGGAACTAGATATTTCAAACGCACAGTGGTGTTCAATCATTTGTTGACAGACAAAGTTACTCAATAATCAATTTTTTATTGCATTCCATAGTGTGTTACTTAGGTGGTACAGTATGTAAAAATATCACTACGGACCCTGTCGGGCACAGTAAAATTAGGAGAGAGGAAGAGGGCTAAGCAGAAATTAAATATTATTATAAATTATTAGATGTGTTTAATTGTGTTTAAATACAGTTAAAAGTTGCGATTTGTGATGCTGCAACCGCGTGAACAAATGGAAAGCGAAGGGAATTTCAAATATTTCGATATGGCAATCTTTGAATTTTTGACATTCAAGACTGCACGAGTAAAATACTTGCGTCTACGTCACAGACTGAAGTAGTACATATATTCAGTGAATCCTAATCTTGATAATAATAATCTGTGGTTGAATCTATTTAAAATTAAAAAACACGAAAAACCTAAAAATAACCAAAAAAAATTAAAATAATAAAACAATTTAATTTTGCACAACAAATTCGCTCTACTGTGTAACCAGACCAAAATTAAAGTTATTATACAACAATACAATTCAGGACTGCAATCAGCGTACGTTATAATAAGAATATGATTTATTTTGAATCATAAATAAATTGTTGTCGTTCAATAAAATTTTAGAAACATTCATCAAGATGACCTCTGTGTGGTATAGGCCTGAGTTGGCCGAGCATATAATGCTTCATAGCGATATATTTACTGAGACACACAGTATCATTACCGGTAAGTTCGTGAATTTATCGCAACTACTAAGTACCTACTTGTGGAGGTGTTTGTCAATGGCCCTGCTCTTACCAGTATTATATAGTGCTCTGTGCCTGCTCTGCTCAATATTATCATTTTCAACATGATTGATTATTAACAGTTCCGAAGTACAAGTAGTTGTTTTTGTAGTAAGTATGTTGATCCAAAATAATATCCAGACAAAGATTGTGGCTATCTAGGACATGTACTAAATTCATTAATCTAACTAAATGGTACATCAATAATGACTTTAAAGGTACAAACTTCATGATAGATTTTCCTAAGGTAATCTTTAATACCTGATTCAAGTTTCTTCTTTTCAATGTATTGGCTCTTATTTTACAACAAATCTAAAATGATTTAAAAAAATGTTAACCGTTCAAGTTAGGATAAAATACAAAACAAACAAATAAAATACCTTCAAACTCTCCATTTTAATTTCAGATATTGTATCAGGACACCTTGACATATCAGATCTTGTAGAAAACATGGCAGGAGTACTTACCAGCACCGAACCTGAAAACAGAGAGAAAGGAATGCGTTTTTACACAAAAATATTAGAAGAACTCCCAAGAGGACACCTGAACGACATGCAAGTGAAATTCATATCTAAATTCTATATAGACAGATTGAAGGACCATCACCGCGTAGTACCACCAGTCATAAAAGGGTACTCTGTCTTGATTGATATGGTTGAATATAAAATACAAAACTGTGCTGATTTTCTATCCGTCCTGTTTCGTGAAGTGGTGTGTCAGTCACAGATGAGACAAGACAGATATAACATTTATGTAATAATGCAGAAACTGTGTAACAAGGATTTAGAATGTAAGTAAAGTATTTGATGCTTTTTAATTAGTTTTGACTTGGTATATACAGTCAAAACCGTTTATAACAACATCTCTTAAAACGACGTACTGGATATTAAAATGAAATTTTTAGGTCTCAGCATTTCTGTTTACTTAACATAGTACTGGTCCCTTCGAAGTTGTTATAAATGGTTTTGACTGTATTATTTTATTGGAATCTTTCTAAGACCTCTTTTTGGGATTAAAGTACCTCAAGGAAGTATCAAATTCTTAAAATCAATTTAATCAGATACATTTAATGTGATTTTAAAATGCTAAAATATTGCTTATTGAAAATATAAGTCTGATTTTTTTGTGAACAGTCTCCCTTATCTTTCATAAGCAGTTTATCTCAGTGTGTTTGTGATAAATCATATAGTATGTGAGCAAATAAAATAATAATTTCTTGGCTTACACATCTTCACTCTTTTATACATACTAAGAATAGCATTAGGTTTTTATTATTTATCTAGCGATCCCCCTGGCATCTCACGGGTGCAAATTACATAAGATGAAGATAGAATTCTGTTCACTTTGTGCTTATATTCTGAGCAGAACCTTAACGTAAAGTACTAGGCTTGCATGAATTCAAGATAGTATTTCATTTTTCAGAGTATTATTCTGTACTCATTTTTTAAAATATATTTACATAATATGTAAATAAACTTTTTCCATCCGGAATAAAGTACTTTTCAAATAGTGCAAGAATTTTTCAAGTAGAAACTGTGGTTCTGCAGGTTACACTCCACATACACACAAATTCACAAAATTCGCTCTCTCGCTTTATAATATTAGTATTATAGTATAGATTTTCTCTTCAATCAGTTTGCAGATGTTTTGAGGTATTGCAAAAGGGTTAAAACATTACTTAGGTGCAAGATATTTTTAGGATAGCCATATTATCATCCGCCTAGCCTGCAGTCTAACCAGATACAGCTGAATAATATTAATTATGTTACATGGAGCAACTGCCTATCAGACCTCCACATCCCAGTACCTGAGTAATACGATACCTCTTGGTAAGACTGGTTGTCACATTTTCGGGCTTCTGGTGACCTGTAACGACTGTCAAAGATCACGAATGACAGCTAGTACCAACGGGTTAACGTGCTTTCCGAGGCACGGAGGAGTCTCGGTATGTAAAGATGGTTACCTATCCACGGACCGATCCCGGCAAGCGTAGCTTAACCTGATGGATCGACCCGTGCGGCTGTTATTACTTAGCCACGAGCTCCTCAAGGATAGCCATAATATTATTATGTTATGATTATCACTCATTACCCGACTACGGCGAAGAAAAAGGAGGGTTATGATTTTGACTGGTATATATGTATGTATGTATATGTATAGGTATGTATGTATGCATATATGTATGTATGTATGTATATATGTATGTATGTATGTATGTAAGTATGTTCATCTGTGGGCTCCTATCTTCTAAACCACTCATCACAATTTGACAAATGAGGTATCATTGGAAACGTCTTGATCGTCCGCTGGTTATAGGCCATGTGACGTCAAATTAAAGTAATAAAAACTAAAACCCTACTACGACTAAAAAGGTATACACAAGACACCACAGACAGATATTTTATTTGTCTAAGATTTTTTATTTGTCTGTGGTGTCTTGTTTATACCTTTTTAGTTGTAGTTGGGTTTTAGTTTTTATTACTTTAATTTTTTTATTTAAAGAAATACTACAACATACTTTATTGTTTCAGTTATCAAAAGTCTTGGCTCAGACTTCGTTTATGGAGTAATATCAGCAATGGACGGTGAACGAGACCCACGGAACCTTGTATTCCTCTTTACTTTCCTAAGTAACTTTTTAAAGACAGTTCCACTTGGGCATTTGGTTGACGAAATGTTCGATGTCTTGTGCTGTTACTTCCCTATTGACTTCTACCCATCAAAAGATGATCCCGCAGCTGTGACAAGAGATGATCTGGCGAATGCCTTATGCCCTTGCCTCTGTGCCATTCCAGAGTTTGGAGATTCATGTATAATTCTTTTGATAGAGAAACTGGATTCGAATTTGAGATTGGCGAAAACTGATTCGTTGAAACTGTTGGTAAGCTCTTTTTATACCAATTTACTAAAATATATTTTGACCTTCAAGAATGCCAGAGAAGCAGTATTTATAGCGTGAAATTAAAGTGTGTAAAACCTGTAGTTTTGTACTACTTTAAAAAAATACTTTCTAGAAAATATTACATGGATTTATCTATAACTAGCCCGTCCTCCGCGACTTCGTTCCAATGATTTTCTCAGTTTCTTCTACAAATCCCCCCCCCCCCCCCTTCCAAATACACAATCTGTCAGTATTTCAACCATCTTGTATTCAAATCATCTTGTATCCTGTATCTCTTGAACCAGAATAGTCAGACGGGTGAAATACTCACGCAGAGACTTAATAGCGTTCCGTTTGGCACCCTTTGGATACGGAACTCTAAAAACAAAGTTTTCAGCTTTATTATATTAGTAAAAAAAAAAAAAAAAAAATTTATTGCACATATAAAATACATAAGTAGTAAGTACTTAAAGATAAGCTAATGCGTTGAAGTAAATCGCTGCGTACATACCTAAGGCGCGGAACACTGGTCTCAGTCAAACTACGCCATCCTTGCTAGTAATCTTTCTATAAATTAATCATGTATCTTTCTTTCTTTCTTTCTTCTTTCATTTTCAGATTGAAAGCTGCAAAACATTCAAAGCACAGACTTATAGCCCTTTCCTGAGAGCTCTGTGGTCCTCACTAAACCGGGAAATGTCCAATAAAACTAATGACGAGCTTAAATTAGCAGCTCACGAGGCATTAGCTGCCTTGGTTGAAAAAATGGCGACTACTGCCAACACAGACCAAGCATTCGAGAACTTTGTAAAAGGAATACTAATTTCTGGCCAAACTGCTATAGCCGAAGTAACCACAGTTGCACAGTTCGTCAAAGCCACGAAAGTACTCCTGACTACCTCAAACGCTTCTGATCAGTCTTGTGCAACCATCACAAGAGCCATGATTCCCGCCACTGTAGCTTATTACGAATTGAAATCCGCGCCGAAATTGCAAATAGCTAGTTTAGACTTCATAGGAGATTTATATGAATGCGCCAAAAATCGAGATTTGATTAATGAAGTAAGGACTGAGGTAAGTAGCGTGCCCCAAGTATGCCTAGACGCTGTTAGCCGTACGTCCAAGGAGTTCCAGATGGCTGGCTTCAAAACTCTAATGAGAGTACAGGATTGTTTGGGCGAGGAACTTGTGCTGCCTTTCGTCGAGGTCCTCATTTACACTGTCCATCACGCACTAGATCCTGATCTGCTTAGTACCAGCGTGGAAACTATACACATGCTCGCGACGAAATTTCCAGAACTGATCATGAATATAGTAGTCAAAGGAAAATGTGGCTTAGGTAACATGACGCAAGACAAAACATCCACTCAGAAACGTTTGAACTTGCTTACTAACTTGGCAAGTATAGACGACTTCACCAAAGTTATAATAGAAGAGATGTTGAAAATAATATCGGATAATGATCTAGAAGCTTCGAATGTGGTGGAAGCGCTGAGTTCTGCCATATCTATGACTAGTGTGTTTAGTACCGAAAAACTTACACAAATTGAAAGCGACCATGGTCTTATAGATCCTGTATTGGCTTGGTTGTACACTGAGATATCTGCGAGCAACCCAAACGGTTTAGCTCACGGATTTACTCTTATAGCGAATACAGTAGGGAGTTTGCCTCCTGAGAAGCAGCAGAACATATTAGCCAAGCACACGCCTCACGCTTTAGAGAAATGTGACCAAGACGACATTTACTTTTCTGTGATAGAATGTTTGTATACTGCTTTGCACCCAAGTGTCTACAATTACAAGTTTGAGGAAATTATGACGGTTGCTTTGATGGTGGCTTTGGGTAGTAATTGCGAAGTAGTGAGGTCTAAAGGCTGTGTGTTGATAGCACATTTGTTGAACAAGGCCGAACCTGGTCAGAAGTTTGAGCTACTATATGAACTGTTGAAGACTCGGCTGTCGGCGTGGAATAGAGAAGATGTTAATCTGTGTCCGAGGTTGATACGGTTGTACGGTTGGATCACTAAGGCGCTGCTTATGAGAGGCAGTGAAATGTTCTTGTTTTGGTTGCAGAAGGTGAGCTACTATATTTTTTTATTATTAGTTTCATCTTAAAAGGGTGTGCTCATTTCTCTTATCGTCTTCTGTGAGATGCAAAGCTTGTTTCCTGAAGGCGGAGACGGACAAGCAGTCTCGGTCGCCCTAAGCTGTTGAGTAGCATCCGGCCCGTCCCTTTCTGCTGAGTTTCAGCGGTAATTGTCAAGTCAAAATTATTATTGCGTTCAATTTAACCAGTATTCTTTTTTTTGTTCTATGTAAAACGATTTAAATTGCCATCATAGCTCCATTATTTACTGAGCTGAGATTTTGCTAGCCGCAGGCGCAGGCTGGTCGCCTAGTCGGCCTTATCGAAAGAATGTTCAAAAAAAATTACCAAATATTTTAATTATTTTCCAGATCATAGGAATCCTGTCAACAGACCAATACTGCAAAGACGGTGCCGAAGCGATCAAACTGATAATGTCAGAGAACCCAGAATACTTGAACCCCAAACAACACTGTAGAATAAGCTTTCTATACAAGCAGAGAATGTTTGAAACGTTCTCCACTTTATCTTCTGAAAAATTGAAGTTAACTCTGACACCTGCTACAAAAGAGTGTTATTTACTTAGTTGGGCCTATGTGCTGGAAAAGGCACCAAAAAATGTACTTAAAAATGAGGCTATTAAGGTAGGTTTTTGTTTGTATTTCAATTAGACGTTAAATCATCTTGTGTCATTAGGGACACGCTTGAGATTTTGCCTGCCTGAACATGAGGCGAGTCGCTGCGCAGTAACAATTTCATGTGTCAGCGGGGGCGAAGTTTGGGGTACTGCGCAGCGAGTAGCTAACTTCCGAGCCGCCATTAAGTTTGAATCGAACTGTTAGCTAGCCCTCTATTACGTGGGGCTAGAAATGTGGGTTCTATGGACACCTCTGCACACGTCTTTGGGGAATGCAGGCGTGAATCGAGATTTGTAATATTTTATGACAGTTGTTAATATATATTTTTTTAGCCTACGGTGTCCCACTCCTGGGCAAAGGCCTCCCTCCACTCCTTCCATCTTTCGCGAACCCGCGCGTCTTCTTTCCAGTTTTGATGGAACCTATCCAGCTCGTCCCGCCATCGCCTACGTGGTCTGCCGCGATCCCGTCTGAAATGAAATTGTTTATTCTGTAAATAGGATATCGGAATCACTTTTACATGTCATATTAAAAATAAAAAAAATAATTAAGCTAGATGAGGTCGGCTTTTCCTATCTGACTACTCTGAGAAGAAAGGCCGAAACAAACTCAGAGGTCGCAGTCTCTTTTAAGGTCCAGACATAATCTTGGTCAGGCCATATGAGGACCATGTAGATAATATCTGAAATGGTCTTTTGAGGAAAGAACCACACAGATTTGAGTGGACCTGTCCAGTCAGTGCAAGCATTTGTCATTAACCGAGGAGCTCAACTCAGAGCTTAAGGAGCTCAACGACTCGACGAACAATACCAAAGAAAGGACAATTGGATAGGCCGCATAAAGTACTCAAACTGCCAGAACATCATTAAAACTGAGAAAGTGGAGCAAAACAATAAAAACAAAAAAAAATGATCCACATAGTCCCCACATTCACAATAATTAAAATAAAATAATACCTTACAAAGTAATAATGTAATTTTGTATAAAATATTCAACAATGTCAATTTGTGGTTATATAAAACTGGTATATTTTAATGATTTTCGATAATAATCAAAATGTCAAGGTTTAATCAAGGCTTAGCAGAGAGAGCAGCTCAATCCCATGCTTTTTTATCTTCTTAATAATTCGAAATTTTAAAGTATCCTTTTTTACAAAGTTTAGTTTTAATACAGCTTTTAAATCGTTTAATGGGTAAGTTTCTAATATAAATGGGAAGTTTGTAGTAAAAGCGTATTTTCTTAAAATTTGGTATATCTTTGTGTACATACAACAGGTTTTCATATATATATTGTGAGGCTACAGTCAGAATATTCATTTCTTTGAATTTTTCTCTAAGGGAATCTCTTGGACCTAGGTTGTCAATGGCTCGAACAGCCCTTTTCTGTAAAACAAAGATAGTATTGATGTCCGCACACGTTTCCCAGAGAAGAATCCCATATGACATAAGACTATGAAAATAGCTGAAATAAACAATTCTGGCTGTATCTACGTCAGTTATCTGTCTAATTTTTTTAACAGGTGGGCCCCATTGTAATTTGCCGTCAATAGTTATTCCAAGAAAAACCGTTGACTCAACAGGGTCCAAATCTATTCCATTGACTTGAACATTGGTAGTTAGCTGTCTCACAGTCTCAGGGCACCAGTTCTGTGCTATTTGAGCCAACAGCTTTTCCGGCATGCGGCAGACGTGTCCTGCGCAGTCCCATTTAAGTTGGGCAGCCTTTTGAGCCACGTCAACTGTCTTTGTTTTGGAGCTGTTTCGAACATGATCCATTAATTTAACGCCTCCATTGCTCGTTGGCAGACCTTGAGTTTGAACTTCTGGATGTTAGTCAAAGACAGTTTGTTATGAAAACTAAAAAGTAATTTGTAACTCTTGTTTCAGATTTCACCAATAGTTATAGATTCCCTAGAATACGACAATAAGGACATGCTGCATGTTGCGCTCGAAGTGTTATGTCAATTCGTACAATCGAGCCCGAACACTGTGTCAGACAGTTTACAGACGATACTGCCTAGGTTGATAAATTTGACTAGATATATGAAGTCTATGGTAAGTCTTTGTGGTATAAATAGTATAAAAATAAATAAATAAATACCTTTTTCCGGCAACACAAATAAAGTAGAACAATTAAAGCACGTTTCCAGGCGACTTACGTCTTTATCACATGAGACTCGACAGTCTGTCATGAACTCATGAGACTCCGTATCTATGTGACTGGAGCCAATATGACTGCTCTAGTGTAGTTACAATATCAGTAGTGGCTCCTGGGCTATGAGTTTGAGTCACAGATCAGAGTTATTAGACACTTTTTTGTTTCTTTGTACTTAACACGTCAATCAATCTGTGTAGCCGTTTCACAACTATGTTGGGATCGGCTTCCAGTCTAACCAGATGCAACTGAATAGCGACTGCCTATCTGACCTCCACAACCCAGTTACTGGGTAACACCTTCTGGGTATCACTTTACTTTGCTACATGTATTAATTATTATTTCTTTCCTTCCAGGACGTCAGAATAAAAAGCCTGGAGTGCCTTTACGATATAGCAAATACTTTCCGAACTTCTATCTTACTTCCATACAAGCAAGACATTCTATTAGATTTAGCGCCATCTCTTGACGACAAGAAGAGACTAGTGAGAAGTGTCGCCGTTCGAGCGCGTTCCCGTTGGTTCCTAGTTGGTGCTCCTGGCGAAGATAAAGATAACTAGACCAATAGGAAGTTAGCTAGAGTCCGCGCCACCACTGAAGTCTGGTGGAAAATTGTGGAACTAATTATTTTTACAATTTGTTGCAATGACATAGACACCAGCGCCGCGTCTACTTGAGAAAGCAAACGTACCTTTTTCAAAATTAATTGTTTCAATTTGACTAATGTAATAGAAAACGCACTGCTTATAGTTTTAAATTAGGAATCAATATTGATTTTTTTGTTGGATTTAGTTTTAGTGTTATTACTATCACTGGCAGTTATACCTACTATAAAAATAAATAAGTAAACGCAGAGTATTTTACTAAAGAGATGGTTAGTAAAGTTTTTAATTTAAGGAATAGGTAGGCGAAACCTATTCGAGATCTGAAAAAAAAAAAAAGCCAGAATATTACAATAATAATATGTAAGTTATATTGCTAACCTTGTTAACGTTGAAACTGTTTTGCAAAATTATGTGGATATTTTAATTTAAAAAAAATATATTTTATATTACATACCAATTTGTTTTACTCCTAGGGTAAAATATGCTTTTAATTTGGTCCGAGATCGAAATCTTTTCTCGAGCTCTTAGCTAAGTAATAACAGCCGCACGGGTCGGCACATTAGGTTAAGCTACCCTTTGCCGGGGTTGGTCCGTGGATAGGTGACAATCTTTACATACAGAAACTCCTCCGTGCCTCGGAAAGCACGTTATACCATTGGCTCCGTCTGTCATTTGTGATCTTTGACAGTCATTAGGGGTCGTCAGAAGCCCGAAAATGTGACAACCAATCTTATCAAGTGTTACCTTATTACCCAGTTGCTGGGTTGTGAAGGTCCGATAGACAGTCGCTCCAGGAAAATACTGGTATTCATTCAGCTGCATCTGGTTAGACTGGAAGCCAACTACCCGATATAGTTGGGAAAAGGCTAGGCAAAATGATATTGAGATCGAAATCTCTTCACCCGCAAGTACGATAATGTGGCGGTATCTACATCGCCACATGCGAACTACGCATCAAAGACCTGACGTCACACAAAAATCCTGACGTCTTATAAATGCATAATCAATGCAAAATGCATAATCAAAAATAATGACCGCCAAATCCAATGCATATTAAAGAGTTGCTACTTGTTCAGAGGGGTGCATCGAAAATGTTTCGTCTGCACTTTGTTCCCGATTTAATCCTTTTTTTGCAATTTGTCTGCGCTTTGAAACTTCCAATTAAAAAGCTTTAATTAATTTGATGGAAATAGGGGTGGGTTACGAACTGCAATAGGACAGAAAACACCAATTAGTTTGCAAATTCAGGTACTTACGAACTAAACTAAAAATGACAATGCAATCCAATTTAGAGTTTAGAGCGCTTTCGGTAGCTCATGCGTTGCCACTAAAAAGGTTAAGATAGGGGTAGATTCTTTTTAGAATCACAAACCTAAGGCCGCGAGTTTCTAGTGGTAAGTGTTACATCCACTGAACGCAACGTTAACGTAGCATACATGCACCCGTTGCCAAAAAACGCAAGAAACTCGCGACGTTAGCGCAACGTTGGCGCTTTACCACTAGAAACTCGCGACGTTAACGTCGCGTCTGCGCAACGTTGGCGCTGCGCAGACGTTGGAGAAGCGCCAATGCTCGTAAAACGCCAGTACGACAGTAGCCTAACTGGCAGAACTGCTTCCTTTTGAGGTGTATTCAAGTCTTCACGAGTACTAAAGTTAAGAACGTCCAGCGCAACCTGACCCTTATTGCGTAGGTAACACACTTTGATTCACAATCCGAGAGTTTTAAGGAATATTGCTGATCCATTGGTTCATACGGTTGAAGAATTCGTCTGCTCAACAAAATAAATAACGCACTGAACGTGGGTGAAATGTGAAAATGATACACTTCGATCAATTGTCATTTCATGTGTGTTAGGCAATTACCCCGCTGCTGAGTCATTGACCACTCTTGCTGAGTGGCTAATCATATTCATGTTCACTATAATTATTATTCATCGACATTATCAGCATCGAAGTGGCGGCTGATTGGCTCCACAAATAGCCAAGCAATTGGGAAAGTCGGACTGTTGATGATGATAATACTTAATTCGAGAGAAAAAAAACATTTTACCAAATCCCCTATCATCGTCATATGCCTAGCCTTTTCCAGCTATGGATATGATATGGTCGGCTTCCAGTCTAACCGGCTGCAGCAGCTGCTTTTGCCAAATCTCCATGGTCTCATTACAACGGCAAATAACAAAGAAACCGTCCATTAAAAATGTAAAAACACATTCGTAGATACAGACGTCCCGCGTCCCCCACAAGCACCTAGGATTAGTCGAACAAATCTGAGGCACTAACAATTTGATCTGAATTTGCATAATCTCTTATCGCATAGCGGGCGTTTGTACCACTTTAGATGGTAATGAAGGGTTTGTCGCCCTAAACCGGAGTTTTTGAACGGTCTACTGCGTTATACGGCTGATATTAATTTTTGAATGGATGTTTTTGTTACGCTTAAGTAGTTTTTACATTAAGTGGTTATTTGACTACAGTTTATGAAGTGTTAAACTGTTAACTGCTTAGTTACTTATTATTTTTTAATGGAAAAATGAAAGTAGTGATAAATGGAGACTAAGTGGTAAAGAGCAAGATTTCAGACAAACATAAAATATCATTACATATTAGATTAAAAAAAAAACCGGCCAAGTGCAAGTCGGACTCTCGCACGAAGGGTTCCGTACCATTATCTATAAAAACGAGCAAAAAAATCACGTTTGTTGTATGGGAGCCCCCTTATATATTTATTTTATTCTGTTTTTAGTATTTGTTGACATGGCGGCAACAGAAATACATCATCTGTGAAAATTTTAACTGTTTAACTATTACGGTTCTTGAGATACAGCCTGGTGATAGACGGACAGACAGACGGACGGACAGCGGAGTCTTAGTAATAGGGTCCCGTTTTACCCTTTGGGTACGGAACCCTAAAAATGTAGATAGACTAGGTATCTACATTTTCAATTATTTTTTTCCTGGACGTTTACCCAATGTACGTACTTAATTATTTACAAAAAATACTACCCTGCAATGGTAGCTAAAGTGATATTACCTATACAGTTAGGGATTTTAGTTTGTCCATGCTAATAAGTACACTTTTCGTACACCTACATGGTAAGCACATACATACATAAAAAAAAAAAAAACTAGCTAGGCACTTGCTCCTAATCCTAAAACTTCCCATTCAAACTCCGGCCAGACAAATCCTGTTACGAATGATACTGAGCCTGAGCTAGTCTAATTTCTTCCACTACAGTTGCCTAAGCTAGTTACACACGATTTGTATTCAAACCGGGAGGCGTTAGTCCGAAGATGAGACCCTCGGCAGATAATAGGTACAGCGGAATGTACGAATTACTACGAAGTACGAATGTTGGACCAAGCGGACCTTAAAACGGATTAAGCGAACAAATCCGTTCGCTGATGATTCAATTTAAATTTGCATAGTCTGCCGTCCGTTTAGGTAGAACATAAGATTGATGTGTGTTTAGAAAATAAAAACTTTTTACAAAAAAGAAACAACCGACTTCCAAAAAAAACATTAAAAAAGTGAATAACTTTAATTTCGGAAGTCGGTGTCTATTTTGCCACCGACTTCTGAAATTAAAGTTATTTTTCACTTTTTTAATGTTTTTTTAGTTGTGGTACCTACCCCACACAAATTCGAATACCACTACCTGCTATGTAAATAACAGTGACGGAGTCAAATAAGATATCGTCTACATCGACAAAGTGGGAAAAATACGCAATTATGGAAGCTAACTCAAAAACTACGTAAGCAAAATTAATAAAATTTATATGGGACCACCTCGGGAGTATACCCTTTCGAACAAAAAAAGAAATTTGTAAATCGGTTCACAAATGGCGAAAATAACGATAAACATACACAAAAAAATAAAAAACACGTTCTGACGAACATAGAACCTCCTCTTTTTTTTAAAAAGGCGGTTAAAAATGCGGCTTTTTATGTTTTGTTTTTTTTTTTGGTCGTTTGTGCTGTGTTCCTTCTCGTTGAATGCCACGATGGCTTAGTGATCGGAAGTGTGACAGCAGACCATGGGGTGCTGCTGGGCAATTGCGTAACACAATATAATATATTATAATGATAATCGATGGCAATGAGGAGGAGCTCGTGGCTAAGTAATAACAGTCGCACGGTTCGATCCATCAGGTTAAGCTACGCTTGGTCTGTAGATGGGTGACCATCTTTACATACCGAGACTCCTCCGTGCCTCGGAAAGCACGTTAAGCCGTTGGTCCCGGCTGTCATTCGTGGATCTTTGACAGTCGTTACGGGTCAGAAGCCCGAAACTGACAACCAGTCTTACCAAGGGGTATCGTATTGTCCAGTTACTGGGTTGTGGAGGTCAGATAGGCAGTCGCTTCATGTAAAATACTGGTATTCAGCTGCATCCTGTTAGACTGGAAGCCGACCTCGACATAGTTGGGAAAAGGCTAGGCAGATTGATTTTGAATCGATGGCAATGCCTTTCATTATAACAGTTAAACCACGTTCTTTGCGTTACTTAGGTAGGTAGGTAAGTACCTAATTAATTACCTACGTAATTGTTGATCAGACGTTTTTTTTAAACTCATAAAGCAATGGATAAGAAATTTCTTTCAAAACTCTCTCGTTCTTTCACTAAGAATTTCTCAGAAGATCTATCTGAATATCGTGCGTCGGCGCATATCAGGTTGTGGTACTTCAATATTACCTAAGTTCCGTTTTTTATCAGGGGTTAGGTAAGTACCAACAACTTAGGCAAGTTATTCTTTTCATGAAAGAAGATACCTACAGATTTTAGGTAGGTAAATCTTTCAGAGTGATTCAGCCATAACTTTGTTATAACACCTACCCAAATCTCTATGAAAATCTTATCAAACTTATCAGATTTGGGGCTCTATCTAGAACTTTCATACGTTACTCACATGAAGAAAAACTTAATAAATATGAAGAAAGTTTTACATGCTTGCCTAACCCAAGATACCAGGCTGTCATAACGTTGTAAAGTTAATCATAATTAATAGTCAACATGACACGGCTGTTCGTATTCTCATTAGTTGCTTATAATTACCGGAGCACGGCACTAATATATAAATGATGGCACTTTGATGTCCCCGCACTACGGTCACAGAATAGATACGTAGGGACAGAAGGCCGGCTCCATCAACGAGCGAAAACACGTCTACATCAACAGGCATCTACGTATAGCGAGTGCGTGTGCACTCGGGTTACTTTTACCATTTCGAAATCTATAAATTCGGACGGTAGGCCAGTAAGTTCGAAATGTCCTGACAAATCTGGGCAGTAGGTCAACCTATTTAAGACTGTCTTTCTTTGGACATACCTAGTTTGAGATCGCTGTGTGTGTGTGTGCGCGTAAGCCCTCGTAGCCACAAGCGATTTTTTTTCGCACACTGTATTTTCATCTCACTGTTTAGCGCCGAGAGTTAAAAATCCAACAGTCACAAGAAAATGTGTTTTTTGACGCAGTGGGATGATTTCTGTTGGATTATCAATGGTCGACTCAACACCGAGAGTTAAACATTCAGTAGGCCATACAAAACCATCGTGTTAAAAAATGGCGCCTGCTAACCTGGGTTAAATGTGTGGCGTGCGGTCGCGTACGTCTGTTTTGGTTCGTTGTATGCATGAAGTCGACCTTCTGCACTATTTACTCTGTACTACAGTGCTTATGTTTAGTGTATGATGACGTCACGGCATAATTAGTTGGTTTTGGGAGTGTGTTAGTTAGCATAGTGTTTAGTTTGAACTGGTGTAATTAACACTTGCGTAATACCAACGGTTAGGTAGAATTGGTTAGGTTTTGGATGTTTGTGTAGTACGAGTAAGCCTTAAATTATTTCAGAGAATAGGCAAATTATAAACGAGAATTTCTCCTGTGAGACTTTTCGTGGAAATACTAATTGGGTCATGAAGGATGAAGGTGACTTTCCTCGAAATGCCGTACCTACTGTTGACAGTACCTGCGTTCTAAGAACAACGGATTTCAGAATTACCTATGTTCAACAGAGCTCCGTCTACAGTCTATACTTACATACCTCCGTGGCCACAACCTATACGCTCAAGCGACTAGCGTCTTGCGACAGCGACTATAGAGAAAACAAATAAAATAAATTGTTAAGAGGCCACGAGTCACCGTGGTCCGCGATACGATTTGCTGAGCGACAGACGAAAGCAAGAGAAGCGCGTGCGTGTCGCTTGACGCAAGTCCCATCGTGCATCGGTCGCACGGGTTCACGGCACTTCACAAAAACCACTACAATATTTACATGCAAAACCACGCGTACCTTCATCCGTTTCGGCTATTTCCCTCCTACTCCTGTACTTCGTCTTAACCTTCCAAAACTCATATAATAACTTAATCCCTCACTGCATAGTTGAAAGCGAGTTACACGTACGCTTTTAAACTAGTATATTTCGCTAAGCTAACCCACTAATCCAGGGACATAGTTTTGCCAGGCCAGTGAGCAGAGCGGCACAAAATACATAGATAGGTACAGAAGGTCTGCTGCAAACAACGATCGAATATAGACCCACAGACGCATGGACTCTTAAGTAGGTACTTACGTATATACATCATCACCTTAACCCTTCGACTGACAGCTGTCAAAATTAGTCTAGAAAACTGACTGACTTTTGGCCTCAACGCTCTGTAATTATTGTAAGAATGTTAAAGTTGCCTAGCTTGACAGTCATTTTGCAAGTTTATTTCATTATTGACGTATTACAAAAGGGATACTGGGATCCAACCGCAACAGGCAACTGAAGGAACACGGGTGGGTTTTAGTAGTCAGCAAAAGTCTGACACGCTCTCCCGCTCCGCCCAGAGCGGGAGAAGTAATTTGATGATTTACAATCCTCAAAAAAAAAAGGCTATTGTGGCGCAGCTTGCCCCACTCAAAATCAAATAATTTGATTTGATAATCATTTGATCTGATTTTGATTTGATAATCAGTCCACAGAAACGATGCATGGACTGTGTGAAAATGATACCTGCGCCTAATGACGACTAATAGAGAAATATGGAAGAAATAGACATGTTGCGCCGACCCTAAATAAACTGGGATCATCATCATCTGCCTAGCCTTTTCCCAACCATGTTGGGGTCGGCTTCCAGTCTAACCGGATGTAGCTGGATACCAGTATTTTACATGGAGCGACTGCCTATCTGACCTCCACAACCCAGTAACTGGGTAATACGATACCCCTTGGCAAGACTGGTTGTCAGACTTTCGGGGTTCTGACGACCCGTAACGACTGAATAAACCCTAAACCCTAAATAAACTGGGATAAGGGCAGGATAATGATAATGATGATTTTGTCCACTGCTGGTCATAAAACTCTCCAATCGCAAGCTTAATCACTCCATCCTCGGCTACCCTCGCTAGCTGCTGTCCTGCGAAAATCGCTGTTTCAATTAGCCTAAGGCCTTCTTTCTGCCTTCCGTTTGCTGAATTGCGGTCCTCATTTCTACGTCTTATAGGTATGATCGGCTCATTGCTAACGTTTACGTATGACGATCTCCAACTACTTGCACTCTTCTCTACTCTACTGACTCAACTGATTTAAAAGAGGTTCTTCTGTCGTAGAAACCTAGCTACTATGATTTGGAATGGGCTACTAGCTTCATTTTCTTGACTGACCGACTCCTTGATAATTCAAATGTGCCCGTAAATGGTGTATCTGAAGTAAATGCGTCGAGTTTGAGTTTGACTCACTGTAGGTCGTGCGTTTTCGTTCGTGTTGTATGGAGTCGACCTTCTGTTGCATCCATATTGCAGCAGCGGTTAAATCTGCGTCTATATTCAACGGTTACTTGCTCGCTTAGTTGAATTTTTGCTTAGTCAGCAGGTTAGGGGAGGACAGCACCGCCGTATTGTTGTTGGGGAAGTTAGTATGTGGAACTGCAGAGTCATAATTTCATTAGTGTGCTTAATAAAGCTTGACGTAGTTGACGTGTGTTAGTTGAGCCGCTGACTTTGGAAAACTGAGTGGTGTCCCAAATTCTGAGAGTGGCTTAGTTTAAAATAGATATTGCCTTGATCCAGAGAGAAGGCTGCCGGGCTGACTGCCATGGTGTGCCGGTCATACATTTAAGAAATGTGGAGCCTGTTATTAGTCTAGATCACGTCGGAGTCACCAATTTAGGGTGTGAGGAACAGGATATAAAGTTCACTTATCCTCTATAGAAAAGGGAGGATCATCCGACCAGACGGGTGTTGTGTCTGGCGGGCAACTGCCCAACGATTGATGTCGGGTTCTTGTACATAATTATGTCCATCACACGGTAAACTCCAATAGCGCGATGCAGGATTTTGTGTGACGTCAGGATTTTTGTGTGACGTCAGATCTTTGATGCGTAGTTCACATGTGGCATGCCGCACAAATGTATAATTTCATATATAATAAGAAAAAAGATTGTTAATTTAAACTGAACAGCTATCGAGGGATGCCTCGGTGTAATAGTTACGTGAACACGTTTTCGCCCCAAAAGAACAAGTTAGACAAAAATGTTTGAAAAAAAAAACCATAAAACATTACCTAAATGAAGAAAGAAATATTTATGTTCTTAGTTGCGTTGTGTAAATAAGCCCACACAAAGCTAATATACCTTAAAGCGGATTAAAGCCCTAGATGAGGTAAATAGCGGTCCGTTTATGTGTCTAACATAATGCGATTAACATACCTAATTATTATAACGTTACGTAATGAGACTACATTCCTAATGTCGGTATAACGGTTTAAATAGAACAATAGACACATCTATGTAGCCTACAATAATTGTTATTGTGAAAGTACTTATTTCTATTTTGAAACTAAATTAGGTTCTAAACAGCTACGAGTACTTTTAGAACTCCGTACCACGGTCTACCTTCGGGTATGGAACTATTACTGAGGCTCCGCTGTCCGTCCGTCGGTATGTCTGTTAGCGGGCTATATCTCATGAACCGTAATAGATAGACAGACAGTTGAAATTTTCACAGATTGTGTATTGCTATTGCCGCTATAACAATAAATATCTAATAAGAAACGGTATACCTAAATACTCT
The DNA here is from genome assembly GCA_949152455.1 of Lithophane leautieri. Taxonomy (NCBI): domain Eukaryota; kingdom Metazoa; phylum Arthropoda; class Insecta; order Lepidoptera; family Noctuidae; genus Lithophane; species Lithophane leautieri. The sequence goes on along the minus strand of OX424469.1, from coordinate 4,183,018 downwards.
GACACCAGTAGTGCTATTCTGTAAAAATCTCACCGTGAAAACTTAGGTGAAGTGAGCATGGAGTGAACTGTCACTGCCTTAGTATCTGTAGGTATCGATGACAATGATAGCTCACTTCACCTAAGTTTTCACGGTGAGATGGTTACAGAATAGCAATGCTGGTTAGTCACTAACCACACGAAAAGAAAAGAAGAACAATAAAATAAAAAAGTTTAAAATTAAAGCTAAGTATTGTACGGTGCTACGGAAACCTTCTTGTGCGAGTCCGACTCGCGGTTGAGCCAGCTGATGGACACGTATGTGTGCCTCGGCTTCGCCTCGGTCCAAATTTTCACGTTCGTTCATCAATGCCCCTTTTGCAAGCCTCAGCAGTAATGTAACAGTTCTGGTGTGCTATTCTGTAAAAATCTCAACGTGAAAACTTAGGTGAAGTGAGTTTGGAGTGCACTGTCACTGCGTTAGCATCAGTACGTATCGATGACAATGACAGCTCACTCCACGCTCAGTTCACCTAAGTTTTCATGGTGAGATGGTTACAGAATAGCCATGCTGTTTGTACTAAAATACACTGCATATTTCATCATCACTATTATTTTATGACCTAAAACTTCTAATATTCGCAAATGGTAGCAGCCCTAATACCCAACTACTTCTTCCCGCCGTCCACTAAATATGGACGGTACGGGCAGGGCTGGCCCGTGTAATAAAGAAAATCCCCTTTTCATTGTTCTTTATGCGTCTGCCGGCACGCAATATCGTTAATGTTTGGCGCAGACTCTGGCGCTTGTCTCCGTTGCGTTGTTAATTAAAAGTATTTAGTTGTTTATATTCATGATGCAAAAGGTAGGTTTTTAGTGAATTCGACGGTAAGTATGGTATGTTGGAATTAGTTAAGAGTAATGCATATCCCTACATATTATAAAACAAAGTCCTCCGCCGCCTGTCTGTCGTCCTGTACGCGATAAACTCAAAAACTACTGCACCGATTTTCATGCTGTTTTCACCAATGGATAGAGTGGTTCTCGAGTAAGGTTTAAGTATATAATAACCGACCTCCACGCGGGCGAAGCTGCGGGCGGAAGCTAGTATTATCTAAAAAGTAAGATATTGCTCGTTTACAATCAATGTTAGAGAGGTTGACTTTTACAATGTTTTAAATAGAATAACCTGAACTCTGGATTTCGCTACCAAAGAAGATGAAGTGAATAACTTAGTAGGTATTAAGATGAAAATAAATCAATTAGGCAAAATCTAATTTACCTATATTTGCGTATTTCTGCGTAAGTCAGGAGAAAAATCAATTTTTATAAAAAATCGGCGTAGTTTCTGTATGACAGTGTCTTTCTTAAGCTCAATGTGCCTTATTTACGCCTTGGTACAGTAGGACACAACTTAGATGTAGCATCGGCTAAATTCGTAAAACCGATCACAATCCGAACTGAATGCGTTTATTACTGCTTAAGGTGAAAATTATCTTTACGCAGACGCAGTAACTTGTAAAGTCATAATCCAAATACATTCGTAAAATTTAAATGCAAATTTTCAAATTTATGCTACATCTAATTTGTGTCGTACTGTACGTACTAATAAAATAAAACGTCCTTCGAAGACAACGCCCGAGTAACATTTTGAATGGTATACCGTACGAGGCGTTGCGTGCAGTTCTCAGTTCGCACGGCCATTGTCTGCCGCCCCCCGGTATATAGATACCTACCGCTCTTATTTCTATTGTAGGGTTTCAAATATGGTATACTATATTATGTATAGAGGTAGCTAATGTTCTTCTATAACAAGTCGTTCCTGACTAAATTACTCTTGCCTCTGTTCCTGCGTTAATTTCCATCGACTAAGAGTATCCGCGTATAAGTCTCATAATAAATGCATTATGCAATGCGTACCCTAACCTGGCTAGCACTAGGAAGCAATGAAGCCGATAAAGGTGGGCGTTTTGGGGGTGGCTTGTTACTTTTGATGTTCCAGAAATACTCGTTCTCAACTGAACCTCATTTGAATGAATGATTTTTATTTAAGGCCAAACCTAGATTAGCTCGATTTAAGTAATGGTGAATATATTTGAGTGGCTCTTATCAAATACCTACCACAAATTAAAAACATGCAGGCCAGCGTGGACTTCAAGTGCTTGTGTACTGTCAGCCGTAACGCAAGTTGTAAGCACTTTAATTACTATTCATTCATTAATTGCAGTAGTAGCCCTGACGTACGACTTGCAAGTCGTAGGTTTGAACCCACGCGCGCCTCAAAGAGATGTCAGCACAATTGACGGGGTCCGGTAGGACCGATGCCTGCCAGGGTTGCGAGAAAGTCCGAAAGGGATACCGGGACCTTGGCAACAGGCAACTGAAGGAACACGGGTGGGTTTTAGTCAGTAAAAGTCTGACACGCCCTTCCGCTCCGCCCAGAGCGGGAGAAGTCATTCGATGATTTCCCACCGTCAAAAAAAAAAAAAAAAGGCAGGCGCTTTACTTTGTGTAAATAATTTCATCACCACTGCTCTCAAAACGGCGAAGGAAAACGTCGCGTCGTGAGGAAATCGGCATGTCTTAGAACCAAAAATTCGAAGACATGTGACATCTACCAAACAGCAAAGGGCCCACGTGGTAGATTACAGCCCACTCCCTCTCGACGAGAGGAGGCTTGTGTCCCAGCAGTGGGAATATTATAGGCTGATTATGCTATTTAATAGCAAGCTACACACCAACAGTTCTCTCTCGAAACGATCCTCCCACATGAAAGCACTAAAATTGGCCGCAGTCTACACTTAAACGTTCCCAACGTTCCGATATTCCCATAACCAGTACGTATCGGTACGCACGGCCCTAATCCGGTTTGTGTGTAATCTGCGTATCTCTTAGCAGAGTACGGTATCACGGTGGCTGTACGGCTGTACGGTTAGTGCCCAGATTAAGTCCGGTTCGTTTGCCGCGCGTAAGTACGATGTGTGTCGATGGGTTTCGCTGGCATTTAGATGTTATTTTGTTTTGTTTGTGTGTGTGAGTGTTTTTGTGTGAAGATAGGAAGTTGTAGTGTGCTAAGGAGTTGATGGATAAAAGATATTTACAATGATGAAGGAATGAAAAAGGTGGGGAGCAAAATGGTTTTAAGTTGGCGAAATAAATAGATCAATGTACCTATCGAGTAGGTATGTACTTACATAAGTAAATACATTGTGGCGGTATCTACATCGCCACATGCGAACTACGCATCAAAGACATGACGTCGCACAAAAATCCTGACGTCACATAAATCCTGAATCGCGCAATTAAAGTTTACCATGCAATGGACATATAAACAAGAACCCGACATCAATCGTTGGGTAGTTGCCCGCCAGACACAACACCCGTCTGGTCGGAGGATCCTCCATTTTCTATGGTGGATGAGTGAACTTTACACCCTGTTCCTCATACCCCTAAAACATTGACTAACTTGTTTTTGAAATGAACTGTTTGCATAACCTACCTAATAACTATGCTGTATTTAATCGGAAACCGGGACTTCAACTAGCAAGATTTCATTACAGACAGACACCGGGACAGGTGAAACTAAATAAAAGATTGTAAATAACAAAGGCTTCTTAATCCTAGAAATACTTTAAACATGTAGAACTCTGAGAACGAAAGAAGTTTAAACTCACGAAATGCTTTCTACGTCCATACAAAAATACGCATAAAGGAAACAGTTAGATACAATGAATTTTCTATGGCTACGAGTAGCTGCCGTAGCTTTGCTACGAGAATAAGCTACGCGGACTACGGAAAACATTTCGTAGCCCGCGTAGCTTGCTGGACTGATTTTTTGTTTGAGTTATCTGTAGGTATTATTTAAATGTTGATGGAAACATGTAATTTGTTTAACCCTTTTTATATTATAGAAGATTTCTTTATAATCCGGAATTTAAAATTGAGACCTTTAAACGACAATAATTTCTTCAGTAGACTCAAACTCAAACTCAAAGCATTTATTTCAATTAAACCATTTACAGGCACTTTTGAATTGTCAAAGAGTCGGTCAGTTAGTCAAAAAGGTGAAGCTAGTTGCCCATTCCAAATCGTAGATCTCTATGGAGAAGAAAGGGCAAGAAACTCCAAGGACGCTCTTTTAAAAATGTATATAGATATTACAAAATCCTGGGTACAGTATTCTTGGTGCTTCTATATGTGAGAAGAATGTCAACGAAAAATAATTCAAAATATAAGATTAAAAATAAGCCCTGGCAGATAAAAGATGACCAGTTTCAACTGACGGCGCCCGTTCACGAACATGACACGTGGATCAGCACCATCCAGCTCAACCATTTTGTAGGGAACCGAATGATCCAACACACGCGCCACCACCAGCGAGACATTAAAGTGAGTATGAGTAGAGTAGAATAGTGCCTTCTTTAGTTGGATTTGGGTTGAGAACAACACACCTCTGCATGTAAAATTAATAAAGGCGCGAGAGTTTTAAGTAATAATGAATACGAACAAAGCCCTATTTAATTGACTTGACCCTCCGTTAGAGTTCGAAACTAGTGAAGTAAACCCCCGAAATAAACACGAATATGAAATTGTAAAACATGAGTCCGTCAATAAACCGTCAACATTAGTAAAACAATGCATTAACCACTCGAGAAAGTTCAACAAAAAAATAAACTTTACTCTTATAAAATAATCCCAAACATTAACAAAATAAAGCCCACATCTCATGTACGCTAACGGAACACATTACGCGGCACAATTCCAGCTGGCATTTTGCAACGCAAGCTGCCAAGAATTGCAATTATGTGTGACATGTGACTGCACACTGCGTATATTAGACACAGGCTTTAGTGCTACAGTTTATTTTATTGTGTAGGATTAAAATACGGACTCCGATCGCAATTTTTGTTGAGTATTGTTGATGATTTAAATTCTATTATATTAATCTCTCAAGTACATTGCGAATTTGGTTGGTCTGAGATTGCGAACTATAGTTTTGTATGATTTAGAAGCATTTTTTCAATTTTGTAAATGTGAGTACCATGGAGCCGTTTCATATGGTATCATGTTGTATGTTGACTTGAAAGAGCATGGCAGATGAGAGTATGTCATACTCACTTTAATGTCTCGCTGGTGGTGGCGCGTGTGTTGGATCATTCGGTTCCCTACAAAATGGTTGAGCTGGATGGTGCTGATCCACGTGTCATGTTCGTGAACGGGCGCCGTCGGTTGAGACTGTTCATCTCTTATCTGCCAGGGCTTATTTTTAATCTTATATTTTGAATTATTTTTCGCTTGACATTGTTCTCACATATAGAAGCACCAAGAATACTGTACCCACGATTTTGTAATATCTATATACATTTTTAAAATAGCGTCCTTGGAGTTTCTTGCCCGTTCTTCTCCATAGAGATCTACGATTTGGAATGGGCAACTAGCTTCAACTTTTTGACTAATTGTCCGACTCTTTGACAATACAAAAGTGCCTGTAAATGGTTTAATTGAAATAAATGCTTTGAGTTTGAGTTTGACTACTAAACTGAACTTCGACAATCCGTACTACGACAATATTTTATTTCGACAGTACGGAATTCCGACACGTCTTTATTTCGACATTAACGAATTGGAGTAAAATCAATGTAGCGCCTAAGAATTTTTTTAAAAGTCCTTGAAAATTATCTCTAAACCAAAAAACGGTTCTTAAAAGGCCGTTAAAAATATTGACGTCTGTTTTACGTCACATACTTATAACATCACATCACGTCTGCATTCCCCGAAGGGTTAGGCAGAGGTGACACCAGTAGACCCACATTTCGCCAGATATGTTTAAGTCCCATGTAATAACCCTCATTTCTCTCTCTTATTGCATTAAAACATCCTAACTATATAAATACGAAAGTGAGTTTGTTTGTTAGGCTTTCACACTAAAACGGCTGAACGGATTTGGATGAAATTTGGCACATGGGTAGAACATGACCTGGAAAAGGACATAGTTTACCTTCTATCCCGATATTACCTCGGGATCGGGACTAATGCGGGTAAATCCGCCGGGCGTAGTTAGTTAACTATAATACTACCAAAATGATTAAAGCTCTAAACATTACCCAAAAACACAGCACAAATAACAAAACTAAACACAAAATTTGGCTAAATTCCTGTCTTTCATTGTATAACAACCCTAGATTCCTTGAATAGCTATCATTTTACAAACAAAAGGATCCTACGTTCCCTCCTTGAGGAATGCATTAACAAAATGGCCGATGGGCGATGACAAACGTCACTAATGAGGTTGGCGCGTTTGTAACTGAAATTACGCGTACGCGGTAATACCCATAATAAATGGGTAATACCGCGTTCTTGTTTTACTACAGATGTGAGTAATTCTTGTATGTGTTGGGTTGAGTTTTAATCAGTTGGAGGGTAAAGTCGTTTTGTAGATTCTTGCTTGGGTAAAGTTTGATGACGTCATCAGGCACCCTTGTCATGTTTTAGGTATTTTGCAGAACTGCTTAATGTTCTCAAGAGTTAAATTTGATGAATTTCAAAAAGTTTAAAGGAGTTGTTGTAAAAAAAAAATGGTAATCATCATTAATTCGTTATCACTGGCTGTCTGGTCTGCATTGGCGTTGCTGTGTTGATATAATTTCAGTCATTTAGGTACTGTATTAGCAAAACTCAGAAAAGTGTGTGAACACATATTTTTAATATTTTTATTTTTAGCCTTTGAAGTTCTCCCCGTAGTTTTCCAATTTTCTTTGTGTTTTGTCTTCTCGCGTGAATCGGTCAGGAACGAGTCCCAATCGTCACTCACGCCAACGCACAACAACAATTATTGAACTAAATAATTAAACTAAATCTTGACTTAGTACACGAGGTTGTCCACATGTGGGACGTGGACTCTGCAATCATTGTACCGATAATCGTTACGGTTAATGGCCTAATAGCGAAGAGCCTCGACCAACACCTCAGGAGGGTCTTATTGCGCGGCTGGGTCAAGGGCTTGATTCAGAAAGCAGTACTCCTGGACACGGCACGCATAGTGAGGAGGTTCCTCTGTCTAGAGTCCTGACCACCGGCAGCCTGCACCCTGATCCTAATGCAGAACTGTTAAAATTTTTAAATGTATTTTTCATGGTTTTTATAAAAATATTTAAAATTGTATTGAATAAGTATTTAAAATGAAATAAAGGGCATAATTGAACTAGAAATCTTGCTTTGTCTTAGCGTATCAAAACTACATCGTCTACTTTACAAAGTTCAAAAGATACAAAAGATATTAATTCATAAGTAACTTGAAATAAACTCCAGTGTCGGTATTTCCAACAATATTATTACAGCAAGCAAACAAACCATAATAAGCCATAACGTGAGGTTTATGTGCGAATTAACGGAAAACTTCATTAAGTGCATAAACAATGGACTGAACCCGCACCATGCACATCATAATTCCTCATGATTGGGTACTAGGGTTACTCGTATTATATTCGCCTTTATTCTGTGACCTCTTCCTGGCTATGTATCCCACATGGTGGTGGGGTCAGCCTTCCTGGTCTGTCTCTATCCTCGACATCGTCTTTGCTTTATTCTATGACCGATAGTGGTTTAAACTGCTTGTTTTTTTTTATGTTAGCCTACATTGTCCCGCTGCTGAGCAAAGGCCTCGGGACCAAATCCTTCCAGACATCTTTTTCCAGGGCCACCTCGATCCAACCCTTGCAGTACGCGTCTAGATCGTCTAGCCATCTCTTTCTGGTCCGGCCTCGGCGGGGCCGTCCATCCTCAGGCACCCACCGTGTAGAGACTAGACTATTGCTGACTGTTAGAGACTATTTTAAATTACTTGTAGATTATAATTTTCCAATCGATTGCAATTTGCAAGTCTCGTTCGGTAAACTTAATACAAGAACCTAATTAATTCTATAATACATTTATTGGAAAATGAATAATGTATTCCTTTGAAGTTAATTTTAACAGGATTTTTGCACACTTTCGTCTTGAGCGGTTAAGATTTTTCTAGTTGAACTATAAACTAAAAGCGAACGACTAAATTGTTAATAGGTAACTTAGGTTCAGGTTTCATCCGAATTAAACTCAGCTCATAAACAACAAGAACGCTTCGCGTTACTCACATTGCGGAATGCCACGCAAAACTCAAACCTCCTAAACAGCAAAACCACGTAATTTAAAACACAAAATGTTGCACCCGAGCCACACCCGAGCGAAGCCTACTTAGTTGGAAAGCATTTCCACGTTTCGTTCAAGAGAAAGCCGACGCATTTTGAAATGAGATTGGTTAACATAGTAAGGTTGAAACTCGCTTATTTGTCGGCGGCGCTAATAAAGACTGCACACACGTGGCGTGTACCCACAGGACCATAAAATGACGCTTTGGTTTTGTTTGTGAAGGCGTTTTACTCCGTAGTTGTGTGCAATCTGTTTAGTTGAAAAAATTTGCTAGAATTTATGATGGAACTTTGTTGTGGACACACTAAAAATATTTACCATTAAATTATAGTTGAGTTCGAAAATAACGCACAACGGATGCGCACGTCAGTGATTTATGTACTACGAATAGGTATAATCCCGTAGCCACGACCCACACTCAAGCAACACGCGTCTTGTGAAAGCGAATGTCATAGATTACACACTATTAAGCGACTGTTGAGAAAACAATAATGAAATAAGTCATTTAGAGCATCCCACGAACCAACGCGCCGTGACTTGCAGAGCGACCGATGGAAAAGCGCGCATGTGGTTTGACTCGGGTCGCGAGTCGCATCGCTCAGGGCCGTGAATGGTCCAAAGCTGGAAGAAAAATAAGACTGAAATAAGAAAAATACCTACATTATATCTCCAACAAAAAATAACCTAATTTTATAATAAATAACGAAAAAGTGACCCCGAATGTTTACCGTTTACCTGCAGTATACGATTAACACTTAAGCGGTTTATGTGAAATAAAAAGTTTGGCACTTATCTATTGTGTAATGTCGAATCGAGTGTACCTATATTAAAAAGTTGCGAAAAGATAATCAAAAACGCTCAAACTTTTTATAGTTATTATTAAAAGTGATGGCTTGCCATAAACATAAAAAATATACTGATATTAACAAAAACCGTAACTCATTGAGACTAAAGTTGTTGATTGGACTTTAAGTTTAATGTTTTCAAAAATGCTTATGATTTAAAGTTGGAAATCATTGAGTAATAATAATTTAATGTTTGAATATTATTTTAATGACTGGACACAATATATTTTTAATTTTGGTGATTAAAAATATTTTGTGTCATCATTAACGTCATTAGATTAACTTATCCAGAATATATTTCATTCATCAAATCATACAGGCCTCTGCGTAGAAACATAAAAACATTTTAAACCAAGTTCATAGGTACAATGAAGACTTCCAATTTTTTCCGAAAAAATATTAGTCGGAATCAAATCAATGTCTTTCCTCGTTTCTCACACTTTCATCGAAAGAAAAATAACCCAAGAAGTTTTTTATACCCTCTGACTTCGAAGCAGCATCTTAACGCCCCCAACACATGGCGTCGACTACGAGACGAGCATCGTAACTCATGGTCGCGCTCGTATCTTCAGCAATAACTCGAGATAAATCACGAGAACATTCGTCCATTGTGTGCCCGTTCTATTGTTGCCCTGTTGATTTTCGACCAGGAACTTATTAATGGTCGGAAAATTACATTTAATGGGAAATATTTCAGTAGCAGATGATCTGGGGTGTGTAAACGAAGCTTTATTGATTTATAGGGGAGAGGCCAGTTGTTTACTTTGACTGAAGTGTGTTCTTGGGATATAGTTAGTCTATTGAAAAATATGAGGTACTTAGGTATAATCCGGTAAAATACGTAAAACGAAAACTATTCAGTTATGGAAGAGCGGAGTTTCTTAATACAGGTATTTTTTGCTTAAAAGGAGGCTCCAATCATTAATTTGCTGTATTTTTGGCTAACGAAATAAATAAATAAAAAAAAAACCACTCAAAGTACTGATTTCACCAGCACTTGTCCGCACCTGAGCACTTCCACTAACTGATATTCTCTCTCTTATCTTTTTTTTTTAAAGCGAATTCTGTATAGATACTGTATACAGGGGCGATTTAGCGACCTGCATCCGTCAACAGGGTGATTCTACCTGTCATTATTATGATTTGTAAAAAAATAAACGAATAGTCTTAAAATAATAATAATAATATTGGCTGCACTTGTATAGTGCGAACAGGGATATTCGTTGGTTGGTGCCTCATTCCATTAAAAACATCTAACGGGCCTCTGCGAGTTGGCTTCGGCCCCTCGTACGCCGTCCAAAAGACCGGGACCCCATGATCCCGAGATATGTAAACATATATAAAAAATAATAATAATAATCAGCTGCATGTCGCATGACTGTGCCAACCAAGCCTTCCACTCCTGAAGATGATGTACCATTGGGAACCCACAGCACAGCGTTCATTTTCAGTAGTCACCCGAAAACAACATTCGCAAACCAAGTCAGGTTTAAGGATTTCTACACATTAAACAAAAATGTACTTGTAAAAAAGGGGGAGCAGAAGGGAATCATAGGGCATCATACAATTCGTCATCGTTATCGCATCACTGCTGTCAATAGGAAGAGTGTCGAAAAGACTGCCCTAAAAATTGTTTCATATTTTTAAAAGTTCGACTTACAGGTACTTATTTTTAATTATTAAAACCGTGTGTGATGGTTGATTTACAGGTATTTTTAATTATTAAAACCGTGTGTGACGTTCGACTTGCAGGTATTTTTTAAATGATTAAAACCCGGAGAGATCGGCAAAGATCGTTAGTCACTGGGCGCCTGAAGGAGGACATCGCCGTTGAGGTAGAACGCGGCGAAGGTGGTGTGACGATCTAATCATGTTGCAAATGAATGGCACAAAACAGAGAGATTCGGAAAGAAAAAGGGGAGGCCTCTGCCCAGCAGTGGGACACATTAATGACTATTAAAAAAAACGTGTGCCTGAGCTAAGCGTGAATTGCAAAAAATACGAATTCTGCCAATGTAACCAATGGAACGGTAATTGCGGCTAGACAGTTACCAAACACCTACGCACGTACATCCTACACCAATTCAACGCTGTGGGCTATTTAGCATATTACAATGCTAATTCCCACGTCAATACCACAGCCCACATGTAGGAACATTTCTATAACCGAACTAGGAAACTCGTAACATCTCCTCAAAACTAAAGTCCTGTATTGAAATCACAACAGTCCTAGATTATAGGGGATTGTAAAATAATTAAGATATCACACATTGGCACTCGGGTGCGCCATAAATCGAGCACTTCGGGCCGCAGATAGGGGCAACCTTAATTTCGGGGTGTCCCACAAAACGGATAAATCTGGATTGCTTCCGAAAGCTATGAATACATTATCATAATGATGACTTACACTCGGATCTTTTTGCGCACCTTAGAATATTTTTCCATACGATGACGCCGTGGTTTGGATAAGCATTATATTACATACAGACAGGTAGGTAGGTATACCTACCTATTTATTTAGGGTGTGTGTTTTGGCGTAAATCCGTAACTCTGTTCCGTTTCCTTCTCTTATTGCTCATTTAAAAGTAAAGGACATTAGTTCTTATTCCCAACTGATGATAATATTTCAATATTACCTACTATTTTTGTTGAATTTCGCACGATTACACTTATGGGTTTGAAATTACCTTCTGAAAATAAGTATTTCTCAAACATGCTTGGAAATTCGAGCATAATTTTGACAACCTTCTTCGAGATAAATCGAAATTGCTGTAGGTACTGGTCAAAAACAGATAACGATGCGGCCAGCAAAGTTACTATGAAAATCCATATCTGGCGAGTTAAGCGGCCAAATTACTATGAAAACTCATATCTGCCGTGATATATAAAAATGGAACGAACCTTTTACTTCAACACATGGCAACCAAGGAGGTACTCGTAACTTATCAAAGATTTTATTTAAATTTCGATTTGGCTTGCAAATAGAACAAAGAAGAAACAAATGAACAATATTGGCGCATGAAAATTTATAGTTGTTCGTCATTGATTCTGGAAATTTTTATTTAATTTACTCAGTTTGAATTTCCGCGCATTATTTGGGAAAAGTACTACAAGCCTTGGCCGCAATCAGGCATTGATGGACTCACGCATGTGATTTTCACGATCGTCCATCAATCCCCGTTATTGCTGGCCGCGACAGTAATGTACTATTTCCATGTATCTTTTCTTAGCCTTAGAAAAACAAACAGTCTTTTTCTGCCAGTACTAATATTTTTATGGACAGGCTTTAGTGTGAACTATTTTGACTCTGCGCGAAATATTCGAGCTTCGACATATTTATTCCAGTGACTTCCATTTGGAATATTTTCACACCGCAAGGGACTCGACACAGCACAGATATTTATTTTTATTTTGAATGTCAATGTAAGCTATTCTTCCTCTATTTGTGACATATTTTGCTGGCATCGTCGGTGAAATATTTGAATATGGTATGGAAGTTTGGCGGCCTTGTATTTTTTATAGAAAGTCTATGTATTTCTATCGTTTTTAGGTTTCCGTAGTCAACAAGCAAGTTCTGAGGAATATGTTCAAGATTAACATTTAAACTTTGTACTCATATTATAAATATGTCGTATCTCTATGTATTTTACTGTGTGTACATACTTACATATTATAAAACAAAGTCCTCCGCCGCGTCTGTCTGTCGTCCTGTACGCGATAAATTCAAAAACTCCTGTACCGATTTTCATGCTGTTTTCACCAATGGGTAGAGTGGTTCTCGATTAATGTTTTAGTATATAATAACCGACATCCAGGCGGGCAAAGCCGCGGGCATCAGCTAGTAAATAATAAAATAAATATATTTGTTCCGCTACCACAAACTATAGAGATTTGGCAATTTTTTTGTTTAAGTCAAACCTACTTTTACAGTTTGCCTGTGCGCTTTACGGCCAGTTTCTAAATCAAAACTAACAGCCAAAGTAACGTCAAAAAGAAACAAATTTAACCGTTTCTTTGACTGTTGACGTGACTATGGCTGTGACGTTGTGACCGGGTGACTGGCCGTTAGAGTGCTGATTTTTAAAACAAGTGTGAAGAATATCTAAATTATTGTTTTTGGATATATAAAAATTCGCGGCAGTAGTATAAGTTCACAGCTTAGTAGACATTTTTGCAGTTGGAATGTAAGGGAGAACATATTTATCAACTACAAGGTTATGTTTGTTCTTTGCATAAATTCATCCCAACTATGGAACCCTACATTGTGCGTGGTCCGACACTCACATAACCGGTTTTTTTTAAATGCGCTTTGAAGAAAAGTCTGCTCACGGGCTCATTAAAACTGGGGGCCAAATCTACTAATTTACAAACGTGTCAGTGGTCTCGACCATTGACACGTTTGTAAATTAGTAGACTTGGCCCGTAGGTAAGTACACTGACTCAAGCTACCAAGACAAATGAAATGAACAAGGTAATTCATATTTAATCACGCCTGCAAGCAAGACTTACGAACCATTACAGAAAATTGTCTCCCACGAAGAATATGCAAGTATACCTACTCTATCCTTATCTTACTCCCTTAAAACGTTCCACACGAAAGAGACGGCTAGCTTTCTAATTATTACACCTTTGTATGCAGACCAAAGAACGCACCTAACTTAAAAATGCAATTAATATGCACTACAGTGTTCTCAGACGACATCATTTGTAATTAGTTTAGATTTAAAATGTCATAAGATACTTTGAAAAGTCTCAAAGAAGGAAATCTCATTACAGACGACTTTCTTTGAATACACGGTATCTTTTGTCTTTTAAAAGACAGTTGGCTATGTAGGTAGGTAGGTAGGTGTAGTTACTCTAGAGTTTCTTGACTTTCTTGTATCTGCTTTTGTTGAAAATTTGAAAGAAAAGACGGTTTTCCTATAAGAATGTAGTTCGTTATATACAGTTGGTTATGAAAGTATTTTCTACTAAGTACCGTCTATACAGTTGTGCAATTATTAAAAATGTTACTAATGAACTAGTGCCAAATAAATTGTTCTTCATTCAATTTATTATGTGCCAACTCATTAGAAAAAATACCCAATTGACTCAATCATCTATTACTGATTAGTGTAGAGTGTTTAAACAGTTCAAAATATCTCGGAACGAAAGCTATTTTATTTATAAAGCGAAAAGATTTGTATTTTTGATTGTAACTAATAAAATAAACTCAAAAACTACCGGACCGATTTAAAAAATTCTTTCACCAATCGAATATTATCACCGAGTAACATACTCGTAGGCTATCCTAACTAATATTATAAATGTAAAAGTGAGTTTGTTTGTTACGATTTCACAAATTTGGCACAGGGGTAGGCCATGACCTGGAATGGGACATAGGATAGTTTTCATCCCGTTATTCCCACGAGATCGAGACTTACACGGATTAAACCGCGGGGCGTAGCTAGTATTTAATAAAGATATCACGCGGCCGAAGGCGCTGGCGGAACCTAGTAGTAAATAAACTTATCAATCGACTCATAATTTGACTAAAAAGAGTTACACAAACTCTAAATAGTAATAAAACTTCATTCGATCGTCTCGACCAAGTATCCGTTAGTAAGAAAGTAAATAGTACTCGAGAGGATTACAATCCGTTTCTACTTGACTATCCCATTACAATTTTCTAGATTAGAGCAACATAAACACAGATAAAAACTCCGAACCAATTACGTTTAGTAATTTCATTGCTTGCGTTCTTAAATAACTTGTGCTGTGTTCAGACTTGCTTTTTCTGTAGGACAGTGATGCATTTTTGGGACTGGTTTTTTTTTGTGAGAATTAATCTTGCCTGGTATGAACGGTCATACTGTGGGTACCTACAGATTTATAGTAAAGGATTGATGTGGACAGCGATTTTTATTATGACATAAAACTTTTTAAAAAAAATTGACCGACTTCAAAAAAAACAAAACAAAAAAGGACTACTGTACTAAAAACCAAAAGACAAAAAGTACTTCTTTAATAATAAGAGAAAAATAAAAAAATAAAAAAATAACTTTAATTTCGGAAGTCGGTGTCTTTGCTTTTAATTTTAGTTTTTGGCCACCGACTTCCGAAATTAAAGTTATTTTTTAATTTTTTTATTTTTCTCTTATTATTAAAGAAGTACTTTTTGTCTTTTGGTTTTTAGTACAGTAGTCCTTTTTTGTTTTGTTTTTTTTGAAGTCGGTCAATTTTTTTTAAAAAGTTTTATTATTTTTCCATTTTTTGTGTAATTTGATTTTTGTAATCATGGGTAGACCAACTAAAGGAGCCACCCGCATGAAGAATAAGAATCGCAAACGGAGTGCTATGTCCGGTTCCCAAGAATCACCGTTAGCTTGTCATGCTAGGTTATCTCAGATGAGAAATTACATGCATTCTCATTTGTCACAGGAGTCGCCAAATGATAAATGATAAGATCTGCCGACTCAATCTTATTCAAAAACGATTAAGTGGCGAGTCGTCTGAACAGCGCAAGTATCGTTTAGATGTTATACGAAACCGGCTGGCTAATGAGACTCCCGTGCCTTCTCAAGAATATAAGGGTGGACACTATACATTTGCTTACACTGTATAGTTCCCCTCATCATCATATTATAAGGTGACCATAATCAGATCTGTAATGTCACTTACAACCTATATGGTTGCAAAGTTCTTATCAATATAAATGAATTAAGTCCAAACACAAGGTAATTACTGTGAACCGTTGAGGAGTTCCGTTAATCGTCCTTCGTCTTCATCATCAGACCCTTAACGACAGTCACAACCCATCCAAGTGTAAGGTTCTTATCAATACAAATTAATCAAGCCCAAACACAAGATATCTGCTGTAAACCACTGAGGAGTTCCCTCGACTGTCTTTCGTCTTCATCATCAGACCCCTAACGACAGTCAGAACCCATCAAAGTGTAAAGTTTTTATCAATACAAATTAATCAAGCCCAAACACGAGGTATCTGCTGTAAACCATTGAGGAGTTCCCTTGACTGTCTTTCGGCTCCATCATCAGATCGACTCCAGGCCTTCATAAAATTGTAGTGCTGTAAAATACTTAATGAATAAATTAAGGAATGCACTAGTTGCCCTTACGATTTTTGAAAGTTCCCCTCGATTTCTCTAGGATCCCATCATCAGATCCTGACTTGGTGACAATGGTACCACCTCAGAAGTATAAGCTTTTGAACAAAAAAAGAATTTTTTAAATCGGTTCACAAACGGCGGAGTAATCGGTGAACATACATAAAAAAAAAAAAAAAAAAAAAAAAAAAAACAATCATCCCGAACATAGTACCTCCTCCTTTTTTGAAGTCGGTAAAAATGATGCAGTCACTTCTATGTCTTACTGTCAAAATCTTAGTTTGGTGATTATGAAAGTACCAAGTACGTATGATTAAATTCAAAGCTCCGTATACCTAGAAGTAGCAAGTAGCTAAAGAAAGGTTTAGGACAGAGGTATTTTCGAATCAAATGAAAACTTACAAAATTACCTACTAAAACAAAATTGCCTTGCCCTTACTCAGGCTAATAAAAAACTAAAGTCCAATTAGACATGTAAGTTTTAGAGCGCATTTCAGAATGCACACAACATTTCCTACTAAACCACAAGCTCACACGATCAGTAATCGAAGTACCAAACACATAAATCATGTTGCGGCAATTGAACCATACGTTCCAGTAACTATCCCGCCCATTCGCTTAAATCTAAACGGGTCATGAATTTTATTGGCTATGTGGTCGGCTCAGCACGCTCTGTTCAATGTAACTAGCTCGGAGCACATTTATTTAATTGCTCTCATTGCGGACCAGTGCCATTCGCATTGCATAGAATTAAGGGATGAAACACAGTTTTGACAAACTGTTTTATTGATTGGTTTGTAATTTAAACGTGTTTGTATTTATTTGCGGGAATAAATAAACGGTTTTGGGTGACCATCTTTACATATCGAGACTCCTCCGTGCCTCGGAAATCACGTTAATCCGTTGGTCCCGGCTGTCATTCGTGGATCTTTGACAGTCGTTACGGGTCGTCAGAAGCCCGAAAGTCTAACAACCAGTCTTAGCGTATCGTATTATTACCCAGTTGCTGGGTTGTGGAGGTCAGATAGGCAGTCGCTCCATGTAAAATACTGGTATTCAGCTGCATCCAGTTAGACTGGAAGCCGACCCCAACATAGTTGGGGAAAGGCTAGATTGTTTGAAATAAAGGGTTTTTGCAGTGTTATCTATGGGTGTGTAATGTATGATATAATAACAAATGCTCTAATTTCACTTGAAATAACGTTCATATAATATAATTTTCATATGCTATAAAATCATATAACCTAATTTCATATGACCTAATGTTTCATATGATATAATTTTCATTTAATATAAAACATTTAGTATAACGTTCATTTTATATAATTTTCAATATGTATAATATTTTTTTTATATAACATTCATTTGACCTAATGTTCTTTTGCCCTAATTTTCATGTTTAATGGTCACAGTTCTAACCTAACTCAAATGGCACCTAACCAAATCTTAAAATATTCAATGCATGGTCGAGGGTGGGCTTGGTCGACGGAGCCCCGCTTAGCGGGGCTCCTACTTCTGGATGGTTTATAAAAAAATAACCACGAAGGGGATGGCGGGGTCTATTCGCTCGCTTCGCTCGCTCACACGACCCCGCCATCCCCTTCTAACCTAACCTGTCCGAGTCGGGGTGCCCTAAAGTCCAGATTGCATCCAATTTCTACTGGTTACAATAGTTGAGGGTGGTAGGTGGTAGGTGGTAGGATGCAATAATAGATTTTCTAAATTATATTAAAAGTTATTAGAGATTATGAATATTATAGTAAATGAATAATATATATATTATATAACATGAATATTATGTCAAATGTGCATTATAGGAAATGTTTATTATATCATATAAATTAGATAAAATGAAATTATATCAACAATTCATTATCTCAACTGATCGTTATATTAAACAAAAGTATATTAACTGAAATTAGGTCAAGTGAACGTTAGATTTTTTGTTATTATATCAACCGTTACACACCCGTTATCTATAGCCGGTGTCGGACATGACGATATTCACATTTCAACAAAAAACATCGTTTGGAATTTTAGATAATACAATTTTACTTTAATAAACTGTGACGTTCAAAATTGATATTATAAATTGTTAGTCTAGACTTTTGTTTGTTTGCACTCAATTTAGACGAAGATTGACATTGAGGTAGGTCAGGTAGGCCATTTTATACACAATTAAAAAGTTTCTCAAGGATCATGTGGATACGTACCTACCTGCCTATGTATGGTAACTAACTATAACAATTATGTTCCTAACAAAATGTTTAAAAATAATATAACATTACGCCTGTATTCCCTGAAAGGTTAGGCAGTGGTGTACCTTATAGTAACAACCGCATATCACCAGTTATGTGTAAGTCTTTAGGGCGAGCCTTTTGCCATTAACCGGGCAGAAATCCAGACTCCAGGCTGCAACTGAGACATTACAGATGGAAAAACTCAATACTTTGCCCGACCCGGGAATCGAAGTTATTAGACTACCAACGAGGCAATTAGGGTCTTACCACAAACACTTAGACACTTGTTAAACGCGTGTCTACTGTCAGATGTCAAACTCCATACAGAAATGTCGTGTTTAAAAGGTGTTTAGCCTAAACAACTGATGAACACGGTTTTGTGGTAATAATAATGTTTAAAAATGGATCACTTAATTAGAACCGATGCAACACGAACGTGTTTCCCGTCACACACGAAAAGCATAAAACATATATTCGCTTTAATGACAGCAAAAAGTACAGTAGCAAACAACTTTTAATCGCTGAACACACTACTAAAGTAAACTCTCTCGGATTGACTCGCGCAATCTGCAGTGCGCTAAAACTTTATTCGGAAAACATTTAATCTGTGTCATTGCGAGGAGTTTACACTGAAAGTTGGAAAACTAAACATGTAAAGTGGAATTTATGCTGAAAACAAAGGCCATTTAGTTGGCGTCAGGTAACGTCGAGGTATTCTACAGTTTTAACTTTTCATAGTCGAGGCCTTTGAGTATGAATAATATTATGAGTAGGTGATGAAAAGTGCGTACATTCTTCAGTACAACCAGTGGATAGACGCGCTAAGCATTTGTACCGTCTGTTTACGATGAAACAAAAGATTTATGGTTCTGTAGTTTATGTCTTCTTTAAGGGGGATGCGCCAAGGTAGTCCGTGAAAGTCAAATTTTCTTAAGTTTTTTGCAATTTGCAGACCAGTGTCAGGTTGTATGTTATTAGCGGCCGTATCAAAAATGGGCTTACAGAATTATAAACATTAGAATCAGCAATACGAATTTCTAAGTTCATATAAGTGCATTGAAATGACTATTTCATGAAATCATGACATTAATTTGGCACTTTCATGAACTTCAGAGAATTGTTTAAGAGGAGATTCTAATGTTTATAATTCTGTAACGTGGACGTAGTTTTGCAGTTGTTAGTGCAGAGGCAGATTGGAAGCATAGTGACGCCATGATTGCGCCGGTTAGTGATGTCCGCCGCGCTAGTGTTGTCCGCTCGTAGTTTTTTAGTCGATTAGTTTGGGCGCAAACACCGTCATAATGTTCAATCAATCTGCCCAGCCTTTTCCCAACTATGTTGGGGTCGGCTTCCAGTCTAATCGGATACAGCTGAATACCAGTATTTTACATGAAGCGACTGCCTATCTGACCTCCACAACCCAGTAACTGGGTAATACAATACCCCTTGGCAAGACTGGTTGTCAGACTTTCGGGCTTCTGACGACCCGTAACGACTGTCAAAGATGCACAAATGACAGCCGGGACCAACGGTTTAACGTGCTTTCCGAGGCACGGAGGAGTCTCGATATGTAAAGATGGTCACCCATCCACAGACCAACCCCGGCAAGCGTAGCTTAACCTGATGAATCGACCCGTGCGGCTGTTATTACTTAGCCACGAGCTCCTCAGCTCCCTCCTTTGTAATAGATATATGTATATCTTTATATTTAAATAAATATTTATCCCTCAATTTTTTTGTAATTTCACCTACCACTTGTTTGTCTCTGCATCACCCAAAGATTGCCTAGTAGAAAATGCCATTAAGTTCGCTTTTGTACATTTCTGTGCTTGAACTATAGTAAAAATATAAGAAATAACCCTTAGCAAGCTTTCTTTTTATGAAATCTGTACCGAGGCATCCTGGAGCACTATCCTGATGTGATTTCGCATCTGTCCTAAAAAATACTTCTCGGTCACAAGTGGAACAAAAGCGGTGGCGACGCTAGTGAAATGACATGTTGCGCTGAAGCCATATAGATTGGGATAAGAGCATGATGTCTAGTTGAACAAAAGGCGTGGAGACGCTAGTAAAATAAATACAATTTGTTTAAACAGAAAGGCGATTCGAAGCTTAACTAATTCATACTCTGAAGCAAGAGCAATGTAAAGCGTTGAAATGTGATACATCGCTGGGTTTTAAAGCTGTCTGGTTATTTACAAATGTGGGCGACATAAATAATGCATGCTGAGTGTGTGTGTGCCACTCACAACAAGTGATGTTTGGTTTTCATTTCTGAGTGTTGATCTGTTCGCAAGTTATTATGAGGTTGGGGAAATAACCGCGATCATACTGTTTATTTATCAAGCCGCTTGGTAGGTGTTTTTTTTTGCAATTTTTTAATACTGGCAACGAATATGTAAGCAAACAGAACGGTTTTAACGATATTTTACAGAGTCCGGCTTTATTGCCCGGTTTTCACTAAGACTAGTCAACAACTAAATGTAATGCCTAAACAAAAGCGCGTTGTTAGATTATCAACGCTTTTTTTTTTTTTTTTTTTTTTGAGTGTGGGAAATCATCCAATGACTTCTCCCGCTCTGGGCGGAGCGGAAGGGCGTGTCAGACTTTTACTGACTAAAACCCACCCGTGTTCCTTCATTTGCCTGTTGCCAAGGTCCCGGTATTCCTTTCGGACTTTCCCGCAACCTTGGCAGGAGATTTTCAACGCTTAGCTCAATTCCGAGAGTTGAAAATCCAACGTGCTATAATTTAAGAGCATTACATTTATATGTCAGTGTTATTGAAAAGAGGGGGGAGGCCTATGTCCAGCAGAGGACGTTTTTCGGCTGAAATAATGATGATGTTATGAAAATGGACAAAAGATAAAGTTTGGTAGAGTATTTATAAACCAATGGGCAGATCATATTCCTCGCAGAACAGCTGGCCGATGAGAGCGAAATTTTCTGGAGTGGCGACCGCTTGCCAGAAGACTTACCGTTGGAAGGCCTCCCACAAGGTGGAAGATTACCTTGTGAACCCGCAGGAATCCGCTAGATGCGGGAAGCACAGAACCGCTCGAAGTGGCGGTGCTTGGGGGAGGCCTGGGTCCAGCAGTGGACGTCTTTCGGCTGATATGATGATGATGATATAAAGCTTCGTCGAGCGTTGGCTTGGTCTTGGTTTCCAACGCTCATGTATCATTTTATCGCCCGGGTGTCGCACTTCCCGAACTTGACATACATGCCTTTACTGGGTGCATTATAATACCGTTACCTACATCTGACTGACTATATTAATGAAGACAATGCACATCGTATGCAGTCACTCCCTTACGGTGGTGAAGGGCTGGCGTTTTGGGGAACTGTCTTATGTAATTATGACGTTTAAAAAGTGTTGATTTTCGGCCTAGTTCGAATAAATGATTTTTGATTTTGATTTTACCTGGCTAACCTTTTGACGTTGAGGGACACGAGAAAATCATCGAAGAAAATTCCTGATAGCTACTTGAAATAGCCATAAATGAGGAAGCCGATAAACATAGTCTCTACAACCCACACTCAAACCACTGAAAGGGACCAACTGAAAGAGAAAATCCTGCCATTCCTTGTCTGCAATTAGACGGCATACGCAGATATACTGGGATAGTAGGTAGATACTCGTGAGTGTCACCAGTAACTAAGACACAGGTCTTACCTAAGCCGTAGTGGTCTGTGAATGGGAAAGGATTATGTGACGCTGTCTCTGAGAATAGTACGTTCCGTGTGCTGTGTGGCGTATAATCTAGGGATGTTTGTGTCTTTGAAGAGGAGCAGGATATTTAATGCCCCTTGGTCTTTGAGCAGGGGGCTTAAAACAGCCACTTTGTCAGAATCATAATAGGAAAATATTATGAATCATCGTAAAATGTCACAAATGTGACAGACAATTCATAATATGATCTGCGTGCGATTCATATTACGAATTCGAATCTGTTTGACAGTTTTCTAAAGAGATTCGTAAAATGGTCCACACATAGGGTATATGGGCGCCAAACAGTTATTTGAATTTTAAGCTTGTTTTAATTATTTTGTACTTAATCTGACTTCCATATTATTTATTGAATTAATACTTGTATTTCCGGTTTGATTTATTTTTACCGACTTCATTATAAGTTTCTATTATGACAACTTCCTTTCGATTTATTTAAAATATTGTGGTTTCCGGTTGAATTTATAAAAAGTTAATATTGTAATACCTTCCTTTTGATTTATTTAAAATAAAGTGGTTTCCGGTTTGATTTATTTTTACCGACTTCATTATAAGTTTCTATTATGACAACTTCCTTTCGATTTGTTTAAAATATTGTGTTTCCGGTTGATTTTATTTTAAGCTTCTATACTGGTATTAAGGATTTATCTTGACATCCACTTGAATTACTTTAAATGTTATTTCCTTTAGAATTATAAGGATCTATGTTGACATCCGCTTGAATTATTTAAAATGTGATTCACTTTAGGTTTGACTTGCATATCCGCTTGATTTATATAAATTATTTTTGGCGGTAAAGTTTCCCGGTAATTTTGTGTATATAAACTGTTGTAATGCTAATGGAAACACATTCTTTGTGCGCTGCTCATGGAATAAACACACTGAGTTGAAGTAAGTTATTTTATTTGTGCTCTCTTATCTCCATTTTCCTATTGCTGTGTATTTGTGTGATAAATTGGTGAAAATATGTGTGACTCCGGCAACGAAGGCGATGATGCGCCGACAGCAGCGGTGGGATCCACCTCGCCCCTACTGAGGACTTCTGGATTCCGGTTCCGCAAACCAGTGCTGACCGCCCAGCCAGACCCAACTTTCTCTATGGAGCAAGTGATGAGTCTGGTGACTTCAATCACGAAGCAAGCCACATCGAGCGCCGTGGCCGCAGCGTTGTCCGCTACTCCAGTGCCTTCACGTGATCGTGGCAATTTCTACCTACCGCCATTCGATCCCGATGTGCGCTCACACGACATTAGGGACTGGTGTGCCAATGTTGACCAAACCATTGCAACTATTGGCATATCGCCGCATGAAGCTCGCATGAAGGCAATACTGCAGCTGAAAGGAAGAGCGAAGACGTGGGCTGATACGTGGTCCCTACAATCCACCACGTGGGAGCAAGTTAAGCAAGACCTGATCCAGACGTTCGGCGAAGAGTTCCGGTATGCTGACGACGTCCAGCGGTGGCGCGACTACACGTCGGAGCAAGCGAGCAGCTACGCGGACTACGCAACCACGGGATGGACGCTGTTCAAGAGAGTGCGGCCTGAAGCCGCGGACACCGAGGTAATTGACGCTCTTATTACTGGTATCTACCCTGATTTCGTGAAATGTGAATTGTTACGTAATACGCCTGACTCTTTGCCCAAACTAGTCTCAGTTTTGAAAACTTTTCGTAAACGTGACCGACCAAAAACTGACAGTGCAGACAAAAATCATCTCAACAAAAAACCCCGGCTTTCGGATATATCTGATTCATTATTAGGTCAGTCTCAAATTTGTTTCAAATGTAAAAAATCTGGTCACCGAGCTCGTGACTGTAAAGAAAAACAGACACAAAATACCGACTCCAATATTTCCGGAAAGCCAGCCTCTCGAGATACGCCAGACAACCGTAAGCTAATTGAATGCAGCTATTGCCATAAAAGGGGGCATTTAGAAAAAACTTGTTTCCGTAAACAAAATGATGAGAAATCAAAGTCAACCGATCAAAAATCCGTTAATTTTTGTGGCCCAATAAATCGTTGCACGACTACCGTCAAAATTGGACCTAATTCATATCCTTGCCTATTTGATTCCGGCGCAGATTGTTCGTTAGTACGTAGAAGCATTTCTGGTTCGATTCCGGGCAAAAGGAAGACTGTCAATACAGTTTTTAAGGGAATAGGTGGCATGAATGTCACGTGTTCTCAGAGTATCTCCGCTATTGCCGAGATCGATCAAGTTAGTGTAGAATTAGAACTTTTTGTTGTGGAAGATCACCAAACCCAGTTTAATATTTTAATTGGCTATGATTTAGTGCAAATCTCGGGTCTTACTATCACATTAGTAGATAAAAAAATGACTGTCTCGAGAAATATGATTATTAATGAATGTTCTTTAGCAGAGTCTGAAATAAAACTAAAAACTGACCTTGCTGACCCTACCATGTTAGAAAAATTTAATTCAATTTTAAACAAATTTAAAGATAATTTCACTTCTGGTAATAAAGTTTCTGAGGTAATGACTGGTCAATTGACTATTAGATTAAAAAATAAAGATAAAATTGTCCAACGTAGACCCTACAGATTGTCGCCAATAGAACGCGAGAAAGTCAAAGATATTTTAAACGATCTTAAACAAAACGGTATAATCCGAGACAGCTCATCCCCTTTTAGCAGTCCTATTTTATTAGTTAAAAAAAAAGATGGAACTGACCGATTATGTGTTGACTTTCGGGAGTTAAATGCAAACACAGTAAGGGATAATTTTCCATTACCATTGATTGCCGATCAGATTGATAGGTTGGGTAAAGCTCGTTATTTCACTTGTTTAGATATGACAGCAGGGTTCTATCAAATACCGATTTCTGAAGATTCTATAGAAAAAACTGCGTTCGTTACACCTGACGGTCAATTCGAATTTTTACGCATGCCTTTTGGGCTGTGCAATGCGCCGTCTGTTTATCAGCGTGCCATTAATAAAGCTTTGGGTGACTATAAGGACAAGATTGCATTAGTTTATATTGACGATATCCTTGTAATTTCTGCTACTATAGAAGAAGGGTTAACTAACTTGGAGTTCGTTTTGGAGAGATTAACTAATGCAGGTTTTTCACTAAACATAAAAAAGTGCTCATTTCTAAAAAAATCGGTTGAATATTTAGGGAATATAATAGAAAACGGAACCGTTAAGCCTAGTCCCAGAAAATTAGATGCCCTCTCTAAGTCTGCTGTACCAAAAAATATTAAAGAATTACGGCAATTTAACGGCCTAGCTGGTTATTTTAGGAAATTTGTACCAAATTTTTCTAAAATCATGGCGCCTTTATATGAATTAACAAAATCTGGCGTACCTTGGAGATGGACTGAGAAACAGGAAAATGCCCGAAAGGAAATAATTAGTCGATTAACTTCTTCCCCACTCTTGACAATTTTTGACCCTGATTTACCATGTGAACTCCATACAGACGCTAGTTCTCTAGGTTATGGTGCAGTTTTGATTCAGCGACATGATAAGAATCCTCATGTCGTTGGTTATTTTAGTATGCGAACGACCAATACTGAGAGCAAATACCATTCATATGAGCTCGAAACATTGGCTGTCGTCAAAGCTATTAAACATTTCCGCCACTTCTTGTATGGTAGATGCTTTAAAGTAGTAACAGATTGCAATTCACTAAAAGCATCCAGAACCAAAAAAGAACTAACGCCAAGAGTGCACCGCTGGTGGGCATTTTTGCAAACTTTTCAATTTGATATTGAGTATAGGAAAGGTGACAGACTTTCTCATGCCGACTTTTTCAGTCGAAATCCCGTAGCGAGCCCCTGTAAAATTCCTACAGATAATATCTCGTTGCAATTTTCAGTTAACTCTTCTACACTTCGCGGGTCTCAAACCATAGGGGCGTATCCACAAAACCCCTACTTTTCAGGAGAGACAAAAAACTTAATAACTTTTTTTGTGATTAAGCCAGCTAGCTGTGTTTTTTAATGTGGCCATATATTTACACTTCAAATAATATGGAATGCGTGATTTTAAGATATTCCCTTTATAAGACTGGTTTTTGGTCGTTACGTCTATTTGGCATGACGACTATACGGTAAAACTCCTTCAAAATTCCCCCGAAAATGCTTAGAATTTGTGGACGTAAAACCTTTTTCCTTAAATTGTCAATAATTGTACCAATATTCATTTTAGCCTAGTTGGTGAATTAAAATATTGCAATTTAGGAATGAGGATCCGTCAAAATTAACGTTATTTCCGTGATTTACAAAATTCATACGCCTGTCTGGCTTGTCATTAATATTGAGAGGTATTTGAATTCATAGTAGAAGTATAGACTATTTTTGGTCTAAAATCTAGAAAAAAAAACGAATGGTAGTAATTCTAAACCTCAGAGGTATATAATAGTAATACCACTATTTTGAAAATATGTTTCTTGCACCATTCAAATCGCAAGAACAAATTCTACAAAATGGTACACAACATTAAGTCTTAAAACACCTAAGTTAATTTATGTTACAAGGTGAATAGTCTCAAGTCCACGAAATCAGATAAGAATTAACTTTATTATAATTATGTGTAATACATAATAGTTCCATCTAATAATAATAAAAAAATACTGTTGAGTTTGTTTCAATATCTTTAAATTTACTATGTCAAAATTACATTCAAAATTTCACTCCGCGCATTTTTGCCTCTCCTGTAAAATTCATTATGAACATAAAAACAATGCTTTGAGATCAAGATACATGAGATAAACTATACTTAGACATAAAAACCAAAGAAAATAAATACTCTTAAACATTAAAAAACAAAATTAAGGATCTCAAAAAATACGAGTATAGAAAATATTATACAAGTGATCTATACAGCGTGTATCAGGAAGGTGTGATCATATTTATGTTTGACCACACCTTTCTGATACATTCTGTAGATACTTAAGTTTTCCTTTCTTGTCTTATTTAGTAAACAATCTTGGCCTCATGAATGCAACTTGCCAGTAAAATTATTAAAAGATGACAAATTAACAATTTTTATTGAAATCTTAAAAGAAACTTGCCAAGATTATTGACTAAATAAGACACTATAAATAATTAGTTATTGTTTCTTAGTCGCCGTCGTATATAAGATGCTCTTGTTGCAGCAAAGGTTACCTCGTCGTCGTCATTTGTAGCTCCTGTCTATATTTTTTACATTTTTTTTCTGTCCATCTGTTTAGCCTTCTAACCGTAACTTTATGCTAAATTATACAAATAATAACAAACAAATCTATGGGTAGCATTCATAATACAAAAAACAAAGTTAAACTAATCATAACACGTCTTAATTATGATGGAATTTATAATTATGAATGATACCGACTTTACGTAAAAGTGTTTCTATATACCTATTTAACACTACCTACATCGGTGATATTTACGTTATTGTTATAATAACAAAAATAACCCCACCACCGTATCTCTACGTTGACGTCGTGGTGGGGCTTGCGCGCTCCGGAATCTAGGTCTGGGCCGGTAGAGTTTACTTTGCCGGAACGGGTCTAGGATGAGGAGCCAGACCAAGAGAGATACAGAAACCCGCAGGGCAGCATGTGGCGAGCTGTTGGGCAGTAGCGACCCCACGGACCCTATCTCCCGGGAGAAGTCTTGTTCCTCACCTCTGGCTCGCCTTTATCGGCCGGCTAGAGTAAACACTGACGAGAAACAGAGCTCCCACCTCATTCTTGCCTTTATTGGCCGGCTTGAGTGGAGAGTCGCAAGCGCAAATGTGCTCGGAGGAAGGAAGTATTCCAGTACGTGCTCGTAGGGATCTTGATCATTTTCCGGGCTCTGGGATTGTTCTGAAAGCCGTGGAATACCTCTCCACTCCTCAAGCACCTCAGGAAGTGTTGCCCCCTTGTTGCTACGTCACTATGTGCTAGCGACCGTTTTCGGGGGCCCATTATTGAGTGTATAAGACAGTCACCCCCTGCCATTTAATCCGTGTATATCATAACATTGATCAGGCAGGGGATATAGTCCTTCAATAGTTTTAGGTTACCAATCCACTATAGCCACCCAAACCCAAAGCCCAATTTGTTTTGTTTCCATGTTCTGCAATAGTCCTACACCAACCGGGGGTTGTCCTTGGGTGTACCTGCATAGTGCATACAGGGATAATCGTCAGTTGGTGCCTCATCCCATTTAAAATTGTCTACGGAGTCTCTGCGAGTTGGCTTCGGCCCCTCGTACGCCTTCCAAAAGACCGGGACGCCATGGTCCCGAGATATATAAACACTAAAATAATACATAATTATAAACAGGTAAACAAAATACATCATGGGTTGTAGCATTGTGAGGGGCCCCACGTTGGGCGCCACTGTAACGGCTAGGGCTTTGCAGGTAGGCTGCGCAGGCCGTTATCGGATAGTTAGGTAGTGTGTAGAGGTGAGTAATTAAAACCAGCTGATAATTTAATACATATATTTAGAACGGTAAGACCACAGCTAGGTCGCGGGTAAGGTCGCTGACTTTCTGAGCACTCGCACACGAATAAGAATAGTACTTCCTTGGACTAGGTTGTAGATGGAGGTGCCTGTCCTTACAGGCTCGGAGAGAGGCCGGCAAAGCCTACGTTAGAGAGGCCGGTAGGGCCTACGTGAGACGCCGGCAGTACGTGTCTATGACACGTGGCTGAAGTAGACATGTCCGCACAGGCCCGCAGGTAGCTCGCGGCGGTAGGCCGCAGGTTTAATAGGCCTCGTAAGGCATCGGTAGCGCACGTTGGCAGTACGCCAATGCGTCCTGTCCCCAGCCGGAACGTAGAACCCCTAGGTCGGGGTACGTAGAATCTTGAGGATCAGGGAATCGCTTCCATCAGCTAGTCGAGCGGATGTCGAAATGCAGAGCGTCCTTAGGAAATTAGTGTGTTGCCACATTTTTAGTGATGTGGTTAGGAACTTACTAATAGTGATATATTTAGCACCACTCGACTATTTTCCGCTGAGACCCCTCACAATGCTACAGTACCCCGGCTGCAGAGAGAGGATTTTACCTATATAAAATCCGCTAGAACTACCACTTCCCACTTGCTGTCTGATCTTTAGCACAAGTCTGAATCCAGTCCAATCAGAGCAAAGACTGGAACCATACTCAACAGCCATGAGTGAAACTAGTTAGTCATAGTTCACACCAGATTTCCAGACAGCAAGCATAGAAATATACAAGTTTGATACCAAGTGTATCTCAATCGGTAGTGTTCTATTAGTAGCTAGTAACAGTATGTTTAGTAGTATTCCTACATGTGAGTAGACATGTGGTGTATTATAATTAGATCTTAACTGGCTTTAGGTAAGTGAGTTCAGCATGTACTTGTAGGTGTAGTTAGGTAAGTATGCACATGTAGTTAGAATGCGTTACTGTAAGTGTGTTAGTAGGGGTAGGTAAGGTTAGTGGGGTAGTGCGTAGTGGGGGTAGGTTAGGTTAGTGGGGTAGTGCGTAGTGGGGGTAGGTTAGGTTTGGTTGGGTAGGTTAGGAGAGTGAGGTAGTGTGTTAATGGGGTAAGTTAGGTTAAGTTATTTAGTGTCAGGTTTGTAAATGTGTATTGGTGCGGTCACCTCACTTGTAGGTGCCGTCTTTAAGATGTTCGTTTGAACATGACATAAACAACACAACAGTTAAGGGTAGTTATAATAGTGACCTGCTCTGCAATAATAAATAGACATCCCTTGGGATCCACAGCATCCGCTAAAATAGCGCCAGTGAACAATTTATAGTTAAATAAGTTTATTTCAGGTTATAGTTGTAGATTTTACCCGACTACGGCAGAGCAAAAAGGTGGGTTATGATTTTTAAGTTATAGATAAACCTAGTATTTTTTTAAGTTTTTTGTGTATGTTGTAGTTTTAGTTTAATTTTTTATTTATTAGATTTTAGCATTCCCATAAATCACAGATAATAGAATAGTTATACTAGCAACAGATCATATTTCAGTAGGTAGTTACTGTTGTAGTCCAACCTAAGTCCCAATAGTATAATGCCAACAAGACTAGAAATTAGGGTCCAGCACAGTGTACAAAGTAACCTGTATGTTGGTTTTATTCAATACATAATGTCACCCTAAACCGCACAGGAATTCCAACAATTACATAATTAGACAGTTTACATAAATAGATACATTTGGTTTAGGCTTATTTAGGGAGTAACCATCCGCTCCTGCAAGGGCTTATTTATAGAGTTGCACCGCTCTTTAGAGTATAGATATGTAATAGATAGATAATTTGGTTTAGGCTTATTTAGGGAGTAACCGACCGCTCCTGCAAGGGCTTATTTATAGAGTTGCAACCGCTCTTTAGAGTAGAATAGATAGTAAGTATAGTACATATACATAGATTAGGTTGCTTAGGTTACCAATGGTTTAGGGCCAATTGATAGAGCATAACCACCGATCAATGGGGTAGACTGTTATGATCAGTTGTAGATGGTGGGTGATGAATGGGGTAGTACCATTATCATTAACAACTATGGCTGTAGGGCCAATAGTCATGGTAGAAGTTTAAGATGAATGGGGTAGGGCCATCATCAATTTAAACTATGGCTGTAGGGCCAATAGTAATGGTAGAAGTTTAAGATGAATGGGGTAGGGCCATCATCAATTTAAACTATGGGTGTAGGGCCAATAGTCATGGTAGAAGTTTAAGATGAATGGGGTAGGGCCATCATCAATTTAAACTATGGCTGTAGGGCCAATAGTTATGGTAGAAGTTTAAGATGAATGGGGTAGGGCCATCATCAATTTAAACTATGGGTGTAGGGCCAATAGTTATGGTAGAAGGGGATGGGGTAGGGCCATCTTCCTTTTTAACTGTCTGGATTTACCAAATAGTTGGGAGTTTGA
The DNA here is from genome assembly GCA_949152455.1 of Lithophane leautieri. Classification (NCBI taxonomy): domain Eukaryota; kingdom Metazoa; phylum Arthropoda; class Insecta; order Lepidoptera; family Noctuidae; genus Lithophane; species Lithophane leautieri. The sequence goes on along the minus strand of OX424469.1, from coordinate 4,152,083 downwards.
TATTATGAAGTATGATAATTGTTGGTATGTAGACAGTGGGTAGTTGTAGTGGGTGAGTGCATTAGTTTTAGTAGTTTGTGGGTAGGTTGTGTAATGTTTTGATAGATCTGTTTATATTAAATATAAGTAGTAGTTGTCAGCTGTTTATTTTGTTGACATAAGTAGGGTTAGTTGAGAATAGAATTTAGTTTAGGTTTTTCAATAGTTTTTGTTTATTGTTCATTATATGTTATGACAACAATTCATTAAGTTTAAGATTGTTAGTTTAGTAAATATAAGTATGTGTAGGAAATAGTAATAAGTACTGCAATATTGTGGTATTGTTTTCGTTTGTCAATGTAAGTAGGTGTTCATTGTTAAACTAGAAAACAAGACAATTTAAGTTTATTTGTTACCAATATTTTTAAGATTTGTAGGAGTTATTAATTAGGTAGTTTTACTTTATTGCAGTAGTAGGTAGGTAATCAATGTATGCACTTGTGATTAGATATTCCATAAAAGTTAGCAATGAAGTTTTTGGTAATTTTATTTTAAAGTGATAGCTGTCTTTAGTGTTTTATTGTAATTGGCCACAGTAGTTATATTGTTGTTTTATTATTTGTGAGCCAGTCGATTAGTCATTTAGTTTGTTATAAGTATTTTAGTTGATTTTAAGTAATGTATGTAGGTAAGTATACAAGTTAAAGTTTTGCTTATTGTTAGTTTTTAGCAAAGTTAGGTTAGGTCATTATTTTAGTAATCACAGTATGTTTGTAGTAGGTAGACATTCTCACAATTTTAGGTTTGTAATGGCATGACAGCTATCTGACCTTATGTAGATGTCACAATTTTATAATTTAGAAAAATACATTTCACCGCTGCCAGCACTGAGTAAGTTTTTAGATTAAGTAGATAGTTACACATCAGGTGAGTTCCCATTATGTATACAGTTAGTATTTGATACACATAAGTAGTTGTCACACTCTAATTAGTACAATAACAAGTGAAACTTAAAACTATACCGCTACGATGATTAGCGAGGAATGTGTGCGAGGGCTCAGTCAGATCAGCATTAGGTTTGGTAGGTTTAGAGTTGGGCGCCACTGTAACGGCTAGGGCTTTGCAGGTAGGCTGCGCAGGCCGTTATTGGATAGATAGGTAGTGTGTAGAGGTGAGTAATTAAAACCAGCTGATAATTTAATACATATATTTAGAACGGTAAGACCACAGCTAGGTCGCGGGTAAGGTCGCTGACTTTCTGAGCACTCGCACACGAATAAGAATAGTACTTCCTTGGACTAGGTTGTAGATGGAGGTGCCTGTCCTTACAGGCTCGGAGAGAGGCCGGCAAAGCCTACGTTAGAGAGGCCGGTAGGGCCTACGTGAGACGCCGGCAGTACGTGTCTATGACACGTGGCTGAAGTAGACATGTCCGCACAGGCCCGCAGGTAGCTCGCGGCGGTAGGCCGCAGGTTTAATAGGCCTCGTAAGGCATCGGTAGCGCACGTTGGCAGTACGCCAATGCGTCCTGTCCCCAGCCGGAACGTAGAACCCCTAGGTCGGGGTACGTAGAATCTTGAGGATCAGGGAATCGCTTCCATCAGCTAGTCGAGCGGATGTCGAAATGCAGAGCGTCCTTAGGAAATTAGTGTGTTGCCACATTTTTAGTGATGTGGTTAGGAACTTACTAATAGTGATATATTTAGCACCACTCGACTATTTTCCGCTGAGACCCCTCACAATGCTACAGGGTAAACAGCATCCTAATTTGACAAATGAACAGACTTTGAAATAAGTTTATTCTAAAAAAAATAAGTAGGAACAATCGATATTACTTACCATTATTGATTAACACATTACGACTGTTTAGTGCTAAACGCAGGATATTGTCTCTACGCTTCATTATTCACAGTAAATTCACGAAAATATTCCACACATTAAAATTGACATCTACTTGGTACGGCAGCTCACTACAGAATGACCATATTGGGTGTTATTGACGTGACTATACGTCCACGTTTTGACGAAATCTTGAGACAGCAGTACTAAAATATGTGGACGTATGTACATACGTCTGCAGTGATGACTAAATATCCTCAGAATCATATTGCAATTGGCGATCGTATGCGCATACGTCTATATGTCTCGACACAATTACATTAGGTTAAAATAAAATAAACAGTCGTATGTGCATACGTCCCTATGGTCTGACACAATTCCCATAGATTATAATATAATTGAAATTCGTACGTGCATACGTCTTTGTGGCAGGTCAAAACTGCCCCAATAAGCAATAATATTGCTCTTACGTCCACTATACGGCTTTATGGCCTAAAAATAATTGCAGACTGTCAAGCTTACGACAAATAATATTTTGCAATTTATTCAAAAAGTAATTAATATTAAATTATGAGAAAAATTGAGGTTACGTATTGCTTATAGTAGAATCCAATGGCATCAAAAGCGAAAAATCGCATTTTTGCATATACGCCCCTATGGTTTGAGACCCGCGACTTGATCATAACTGGCTCCTAATAGAACAAAAACGTGATCCAACTCTTAAAAACATTGTTGAACAACTTAATTCTGATACAATCCCAAAAGACATTGCTGACACTTATGTCATATCGCAAGATAAACTACTTAGACGTAAAGTTCAAATAAATAATAAAACTCGTAAACTTATTATTGTGCCACGTAATTATAGATGGAATCTGATATCCCACTATCATGATAATCTTCAACACTTCAGTTGGGAAAAGGTTCTAGCTAAATTAAGAGACCAATATTGGTTTCCCAATATGTCAAAAATAGTTCGAAGGTTTACTGAAAATTGTGTTAGTTATAGGATTCGCAAAGGCATGTCGGGTGCTAAACAAGTTACCCTTCATGCTATAGATAAAATTGCAATTCCCTTTCACACTCTACATGCTGACATAACTGGACGTATGAACGGTAAACGTAATAACGCTGAATATGCGTTTGTATTTATTGATGCCTTTACCAAATATACTCATTTAATTTATACGAATGATCGAACATCTGATACAGCCATATCTTGCTTGCAAGAAGTAATTTCTATTTTTGGCACCCCAAATAGACTCATAACAGATCAGGACAAAAGTATGACATCATCTGATTTCAAGAATTTTAGTCATCGTTTCGGTATTGAACATCACGTTGTAGCTAAAGGCGCTAGTCGGGCAAATGGTCAGGTAGAACGTATTATGAAAATCATCAAAGATAATATGTCTGTTGTAGAGCTTAATAAACAGTGGCACACTGCTATTCGAGATTTACAGTTAGCTATTAATTCTACCGTTTCTAAAAGTACGGGAAAATCTCCTATGGAGTTGTTGTTTGGGAAAAAATGTTCACCGCCGGGTATTAAGCTCTTGCAAATCGATGATGATGAACCAATTGAAGATCTTAATACTGTTAGATCTTTATGTAAATTAAGGATGGACGAGCGATCATTTCGGGACAAATTAAGATTTGACAAGGGCAAAGCTCAAATCAAGCCTTTTGAAAAGGGGGATTTTGTCTTAATGCATAAGCATGAAAGACATACGACTAAACTTGGGCCTAAATATGAAGGTCCTATGGAAGTTCTAGAAGTATTGCCTAATAATCACTACAAAGTAAAGCATGTCAATTTAAAGGGTTGTTCCGAAAAGATCGCTAGTCATGATTTTTTGAGACCAGCACCTCTGGCTCAAAATGATCCATTTATGGATGAAAATGATAATGAACCGACCGTATGGGCGGATGATTCTTTGTAAATTATATTAGCTACTCCACCTTCCTCCCTATTACGCTGGCTGGACACCATGTGTATCCTTTTTCCTGGTCTTAGGGCTATATCCCAGGCGGGTGATGCCATCAAATATGGCTAGATCCAAGGCGGGTGATGCCGTGTTAGGGGGCTATATCCCAGGCGGGTGATGTCATATGATATGGCTAGATCCAAGGCGGGTGATGCCGTGTTAGGGGGCTATATCCTAGGCGGGTGATGCCATATGGTATGGCTAGATCCAAGGCGGGTGATGCCGTGTGTTTTTGGCTAAGCCCGAGGTGGGTGATGCCGTTTTGATGTAAAATGACAGCGCAGAGAGCGCGCTGGATCAGAATGGCCGTATGGGCGCCAAACAGTTATTTGAATTTTAAGCTTGTTTTAATTATTTTGTACTTAATCTGACTTCCATATTATTTATTGAATTAATACTTGTATTTCCGGTTTGATTTATTTTTACCGACTTCATTATAAGTTTCTATTATGACAACTTCCTTTCGATTTATTTAAAATATTGTGGTTTCCGGTTGAATTTATAAAAAGTTAATATTGTAATACCTTCCTTTTGATTTATTTAAAATAAAGTGGTTTCCGGTTTGATTTATTTTTACCGACTTCATTATAAGTTTCTATTATGACAACTTCCTTTCGATTTGTTTAAAATATTGTGTTTCCGGTTGATTTTATTTTAAGCTTCTATACTGGTATTAAGGATTTATCTTGACATCCACTTGAATTACTTTAAATGTTATTTCCTTTAGAATTATAAGGATCTATGTTGACATCCGCTTGAATTATTTAAAATGTGATTCACTTTAGGTTTGACTTGCATATCCGCTTGATTTATATAAATTATTTTTGGCGGTAAAGTTTCCCGGTAATTTTGTGTATATAAACTGTTGTAATGCTAATGGAAACACAGATTCGATGCGCGCCAGCGGCAGCGGTCGGTCGTGTTGCCCTGTGTGTGTTTCGTGCGTTACAGATATTCCGGAATCAAGTGTTCCCGAGTGCGTCATAGTCATTGCGACTATCATCGATCTATTAGCTGTGTGTCTTTTTCAAGACACAGTTAATAAAATATTTCTCTTAACAGAGTTTATTGTCAAAACGTTCGTCGCGTATTTTTGATCCCTTCTGGATTAAAAACCACAGTTTCGTGGTCCTCGGCTGATACCTTACGGTGTTAACGAAACCGAGGGGGTGTTGACCCAGACGCACCCGCCGATCCCCTTCAGGGTGAGGCAGAAAGTTGGACGGGTCCCAGTGTTCGGCCTTGGGGGATCTCCTAGTCGGCATTGGTGACAGTTTTGCTTTCACAGCTACACACCTGGAGTGGTTGGGTGTATCTACCCCTTCACACCAGACCCTGTTAGGACCCCGTTGCACAAATAAGATAGGCAACGGGCAAAAGCAAGCTTAGGGCTCACCTTAAGTACACAACCTCCCTGTCTATACCCGACAGGGAGGGTTTTTACACATCCCCGGGCTATCCTCCCGGGGAGGTAGGAGTAGGAATCATTCCCTCCCATTTATAGATATGTCGAGTCCGATAAAAATGGACCCTCTCACGAGGAAACTATTTTCCCTCGTAATGAGGCTATTGGCTAAACCAACAGACAACCAATTAGCTCTCATGCGAAAGGAGGTCGACCTCCTTTTGCCGCTTCTAGAGCCAAGTCCCGCTGAATTAGCGGAGTTCACAGATGCATTAGGCATCTCCCAGTCGCTCCCTAACATAGAGCTTGAGGTCCCTTTTGTCCGCTCCCCTAGCCCGGCCTTCAGCCCTGCCTTCAGCCCCGCGGTAGAGTCTATGGACGTCACCGAGCCCGCACCCTCTTCATCAAAGAGGATTGCCACACCGATTTATAATAACATTGCCTCTGACGGTGAGAATGCCTCTCCTCCTTCCTCTCCTTCCCAATCGGATGACGACGGGTTCACCCCAGTCACCGGAAAAGGGAATAAGAGGAAGAAGAAGAGACAATCGTCCAGTCAAGCAAATAAAGTCGTCGCCGTTGACGTCATTTCCCCCACCCCGACCCCCGTAGCGCAAGTGACCGGTACAGTGCCCAGTAGCACTACCGTTGTCGACACCGCGATTTCCCCCTCCACCTCGACCGCCGCGATAGTAGCACAAGTTGCTCCGGGGCCTCGCTTAAATAAAAAATCGCCCCCTCCCCCCGTGTTCATTCAGGACAAGGGGAAGTGGACTGATGTATCCAAATGGTGTGTCGATCATAAGATCGCATTCACCAATGCCCGTTCCACCCTACAGGGTATTAAAGTCACGATTCCGACCGCGAATGACTATCGCGAACTGACCAAACTCCTGAGAGCCAGAGGTGTGTCATTTCACACCTTCTCGCTCCCAGAGGACCGACAGATTAGGGTCGTTATTAAACGCATCCCGAAGGAAATCTCCCCCGATGACGTAAAAGCCGACCTTCAGTCGCAAAACGTTCCCGTGGACGAAGTCCACCGTATGCACCGCTCGCGTGGCGGTGAAGCATTCGACATGATACTTGTCGTCTGCTCTCCCGTAGAGGGGCATCACCCCATTTTCAATTTAAAATCTCTCTGTAATCTTACAGGCTTTCTCATCGAGAAACCCCGTAAGAACGGAAATATAGGGCAGTGTCATCGCTGCCAACTATACGGTCATTCGCAGAGGCATTGTCACGCGAAACCCAGGTGCGTAAAGTGCCTGGGCGAGCACGGCACAGCCGACTGCAACCGTCCCAAAGATCGTAACCTTTGCCTCAGTCCTCCCAGTTGCGTGTTATGCGGACAAGAGGGTCATCCAGCGAATTACCGCGGATGTTCAAAAGCCCCCAAATCCAGTTCTCCCAAGCTTACTAAGCGTGCTGACAATCGTCAGCAAAGGGAATTCCCTTCCGCTCCCTCCTCACAACTTCCACCGAGACTTAGCCCTCAGAGGCCTAGTCCCTGGAACATGTTAAATCATCAACATGCATTCCCAGCTTTAGCCACCGCAAGGCTCCCTCCCCCTCACATTCCTCTATACTCGCTCATGGATCCCCGTATCCGTGCCCACCCCCACCCTTCTTTACCCGCGTTCTATACGCCTCAAACGCAACTTGCGCCTACCTCCCCCCGCCTAGCTGCCCCCGCGCCCTCAGCGCCTCCCGCAAAACGCGCACCCGCTACCGTAGCGCCGTCGCCGCGTCCCACCCCCACCCCCGCTCCCGTGGCCAATACCCCACTAGATCCGTTCAATGAGATTACATCTACGTACATGATGTTTCTCTCTCCCCGCGCTATTCGTATGGCCGCCGAAATCAAGGCAGCCAGAGATAGTTGTAACATCGCTCAGATCTCGGTGATCTATAATGCTTATCCCGAGATTAAGCAAGCCCTAGAGTCCCTCGCTAAGTCAAATCATAATGTCTAACGCCATTATAGAAAGATTTAAGCCCCGATCCCTCAGACTAGGTATATTCAATGCGAATGGCATCAAAGGTCAAAAAGAAGAGATCGCTCTCTTTCTTCGCGACCATCAAATAGACATCCTCCTCATACAGGAAACTTTTTTAAAACCATATCTCCGGAATCCCTCCATAGCGAACTATCGGTTGATTCGTAATGACAGAACGCGCTGTCACAGAGGCGGCACCCTCATTTATTATAAAAAGGAGCTGTACTGCATCCCCATAGAGCCCCCCTCGTCCCTCTCTCTTATAGAAGTATCCATATGCCGCTTAGGCATGACCGGTCATCAACCGATCACTATAATATCGGCCTATCACCCTCCAGGCATCGGGGAAGACTGTCAAGTCCTCTCAAATGACCTCTCAATCCTTCTCGGCTTAAGTAGCTCCGTTATAATAGCGGGCGACTTTAATGCCAAACATCCCGCTTGGAATAGCTTAGTCACCACCACCAGAGGGCGACACTTGCTCGATCTCTCAGCCTCACTGAACTTCGATATCATCGCTCCGATGACTCCCACTCATTTCCCTCATAATATTAGTCAAACTCCCGATGTACTAGACATGGCGCTCCTTAAGAACGTCAATTTAAGATTAACATCAATAGAAACGGTAGACGAGCTTACCTCCGACCACCGTCCGATAGTCATGAGTCTGGCCCCCCGCATAGGTCTCTCGGATCCCTCCCAAAATCCCAATGCTACCAAAAAGGTCACGGACTGGAAGAAAGTAAGCGCAAAGCTGAAATCCAACACGTCCCCCCAATTGGACTCTATCCCCGATAAATTCGACTCTATCGCTGACACCACGGCCGCGATCGACTCTCTTACAGATCACGTACAGTCTGTTTTGAACGAATGTTCAAAGGAGACTCCAGTGACGGAAGACCGTCGCTGGAGGCTCCCGCAGGATGTACGTGATCTGATAACGGAGAAGAATGCGTCCACCCGTGCCTACAGTAACTTTCCCTGTTCCGCAAACAAGGCCCATATGCGCTATTTACAGAGATCTGTAAAGAAACGCGTAGCGGAGCTACGTAATGCGGGATGGGATAAGATGCTGAGCGAACTAGAGCCAGAGCAACAGCCCTTCTGGCAGTTGACTAGGAACTTGAACTCCGATCAGGTCGCGAGTATGCCCCCCCTAGTGCGCCCCGATAAGTCAGTCGCCTTCGACGACATAGAAAAGGCAGAGTGTCTAGCTGATAGTCTAGAGGTTCAATGCTCTCCCAGTACCCTACCAGTAGATCAAGCTCATCTCGATGAGGTGGACGCTGAAGTCGAACGTAGAGCTACTCTTCCGCCCGTAGAGGACCCTGATGATCCCCTGCTCCCCGTCGCTCCGGACGAGGTGCACGAGATCATCAAGGGTCTTAAGATTCGCAAAGCCCCCGGTTCAGACGGTATCACCAATAGGGTGGTGCAATTGTTCCCAGCACATCTGATAATGCTACTGACCACCATCTTCAATGGTGCTCTGAGCAATAATATATTCCCTAAAGCGTGGAAAGAAGCCACAGTCATAGGTATCCCGAAACCCGGCAAGCCAAAGTCGGCACCGCCGAGTTATCGTCCCATTAGTTTGCTCAAGGTCATAGGCAAAATCTATGAGAGACTTATTTATAAGCGACTCAGAGACTACGCCGAGACCAAAGGCCTCATCCCCAATGAACAGTTCGGTTTTCGAACTCAGCACTCTAGCGTGCATCAGGTCCACCGGATCGTAGAGCACGTAAGTGCTGGTTTCCAGCACGGCTCTATGACCGGTGCTATCTTCTTTGATATAGCGAAAGCCTTCGACAAGGTTTGGCACAACGGATTGTTATACAAGTTATACCAACTCGGTGTGCCTGATCGTCTCGTACTCATAGTACGTGATTTTCTGTCGGATCGCACCTTTCGTTATCGCATCGAAGGAGCCTTATCCTCCCCCCGACCCATACGTGCGGGTGTCCCACAGGGCTCAGTGCTCTCCCCGCTCATATTTACTCTTTTCACTAGTGATATCCCAAAGAATAGAAAGGCGCAGTTGGCTCTGTTCGCAGACGATACGGCCATCTATTACAAGGGACGAAGTCGTGACAACATACGAGCCACACTCCAGAGAGCGGTCAACAATCTTGGCGCCTGGTTTCAAAAGTGGCGTATCGAAGTCAATCCCGACAAAAGTCAAGCGGTTTTCTTTATAAAACCGCAACTTCGTAGCTTTCTCTGTCCCCCTCCAGTAACTATGTTCGGCAAGCCGATCCCTTGGGAGAAGCAAGCCAAATATCTAGGTGTAATACTGGATCAAAAACTCACGTTTCGAGAGCACATAAAGCAGGTTCGTTCGCGAGCCGCTTTCGCTCTAGGTAGACTCCATTCCATATTAAATGCGCGTAGCAAATTGTCACTAAAGTGCAAATTGCGTACCTACACCGCGTGCATTCGTCCCATCATGACCTATGCGGGTTCCGTCTTTGCTCAAGCAAAACCCCACTACATTCATAGGATGCAGACACTCCAGAATAGATTCCTTAGAAAGGTCACGGGAGCACCCTTTTATGTTCGTAACGAGATCCTACATCTCGACCTAAAGATCCCCACCATCCGCCAGTTTCTCAAACGCCTCTCAAAGCGTTATTTCGACACAGCTGTCACACATCGCAACCCTCTGGTTGTCGAGGCCTCCTGCTATGTCCCATCCAATATTAGTTCGATTCGCCGTCCGCGGCATACTCTCTCAGAGCCAGACGACCCCATAACTCTCCTCCAGGAGAGCCGTAGGGAGACCAGTACAGTGCACAAACACAGACGCCTCCCGTCATTCCGACCTCGCCGTCGAGGCAAAACACGTTCGCGTCCGCCCCGATTAAATTCACCAACCCCCCGTCCCTTGTCCGATGAAGTAGTGCCAGCCCGCGCCGCAGCTGAGCACGTAGCTTTAAATTCCCCGTATAATAATAATAATGATGATATTTTGATCCAGCCTGTCCCATCTTGCTGTCCCCCCGCCAGTGATGTTGCCCTAAGCCGAGGTTCGTACCCCACAGGGGGTGCCCTTAGCGAGCACACACTTAATATTAATTTAGAATAGTTTATGCCCCTGGCTGGAGGCCCTGAGTGTAGAAGCTTAAGGCAGCCACAGGAATGTCCGGTTAAGAAGTCATGATTTCAGAAATCAACTTCAAGATGCCCTAATTAAAAAAAAAAAAAAAAAAAATGGAAACACATTCTTTGTGCGCTGCTCATGGAATAAACACACTGAGTTGAAGTAAGTTATTTTATTTGTGCTCTCTTATCTCCATTTTCCTATTGCTGTGTATTTGTGTGATAAATTGGTGAAAATATGTGTGACTCCGGCAACGAAGGCGATGATGCGCCGACAGGTATTATAAATTGCTTTTGTGTCAAATTAGTGGAATTGCTAATCATAGCTGGAAATTCAGAAAATGAATTGATTTTAGAGGAATTGCTAATGTGGCCGTTTTAGGTTAGCAGATTGATTTAAACGTTATTGGTTAATTGTGTGCTATTAACATAACACTACGACTGTATTTCTCGAAGGGCTAAGTAGAGATGTTGCGTGCACTTACATTTTATCAGTTAGTTTGATTCCCATATAGTAGTCGCACAATCTAGATTCCAGCCTGAAAAATTTTATATGAAAAAACCCGGGATCAAACCCAAGACCCAATGCTCAGCAGTCATTAGATTAACGAGGCTGTCATGACCATTTCTAATTCTACTCAACGAAGAATAATCGACATACCTCTTTCTATACGAAGTCTCATTTGTTTTCTCAAGAGGAAATAGGGTCGGTCCCCTCTCCATACAAACGCTCTCGCCTGTTTTCTCTCTGGTTTATGACAATCTGGTTTATGGTTTAGAGCAATGATTTTTTACAGTAAAATAAATATCAACTAGTTCTATGCCCCTATGTTTTCCATTTTGATGATACATTATCTGTAGAAGCACTAGAACCCTCAGAAAATGCTCAAAATTACTTGCCGCTTACTACCGCTGTCATCAGAGGCCTATTGTACAAATTTGATAACAATTAATGAAAAAAGAAAAACATAGGGACACAGTAAACATCCTTCTTAATCAATTCATAAAATATCTTTCAAATTGGTCCAAAATTGGAGGAGGAAATAGACGAGAGCCGAACCTCGAATTATGACTTTTTGTATGGAGAAAAGACCGACCCTATTTCCTCTTAATTTTTGACATCGCGCCCTTTTTTTTTTTTTTTTTTGAGGGTGGGAAATCATCCAATGACTTCTCCCGCTCTGGGCGGAGCGGAAGGGCGTGTCAGACTTTTACTGACTAAAACCCACCCGTGTTCCTTCATTTGCCTGTTGCCAAGGTCCCGGTATCCCTTTCGGACTTTCCCGCAACCCTGGCAGGCATCGGTCCTACCGGACCCCGTCAATTTTGCTGACATCTCTTTGAGGCGCGCGTGGAACACGACGCGCCATCGACCCGGGCCTGGTCCTTATCGGACGGCGAGCTGCCCGTTGCTCGCCGTCCGCAAGCCCGCGCCTATGGTGGCCGGAAATCCGCCTGGGATTCCCGACGCCCAGGGCGTCTCCAACGGCGGCGGTTAGGGGCGTGAGGGCGCAAACTTTGCCTTTCCCTCACGCGTTCCGCCTCCTCCTTCGCGAGCATTACTGCTTCGCAGAAGGAGGTGACGGCTTCCCATGCCCTCTCGCTCCGTACCATGGCCTGAACCAGGGCCGGACGCGAGAGGTCACTGCCGCCAATCGCCTCCGCGAGGACACGGCGGTGCTCCGCCCAAGCAGGGCACACCTCAACCGTATGCTCCACCGTGTCCTCCGGGCGATCCACACAGTGGTGACACCCGGGCGTTTCCTCCCGCCTAATCCTACACAGGTACCTCCCGAAGCTGCCATGTCCGGTGAGGACCTGTGTCAGGCGGAAGGTGAGGACGCCGTGGCGCCTCTCTATCCACTCCTCAAAGAGGGTGACATCGCGCCCTAGAAAATCTTTATACACTCTGTTTTTTTTTTTTAATTTCTTCCGTTTTTACGGTGTTAATGGTACGCGAGTTATACTGTACTATAATACCTAATACGGTAGGTATAATTTTTGAAGGTGTCGACTGCCTCGGCCACCATGGCCTTTCCTGCAGCAAGAGCGCTGGTCGGTTGGCACGGCACGCAAGCATTAATTACATCATCCGTCGGGCTCTTGTCACCGCCGGGGTGCCAGCTGTTTTAGAACCCAATGGCTTGGCACGTGACGATGGGAAGAGACCAGACGGAATGACCATAATGCCTTGGAAGTTGGGTAGGCCTTTGGTGTGGGATGCAACCTGTGTCGACACCCTCGCGCCATCCCATCTTCCTAACACGGCGGGCTGTGCTGGGGCGGCTGCTGCAGGTGCAGAAAATCTCAAACGGCGCAAATATAACAACCTCATTGGTAGCTATATCTTTGAGCCGTTTGGGGTTGAAACACTAGGGCCGTGGGGTCCGACTGCTCATCGAGTATTTCGGGACATCGCCAAGCGGTTGGTCAACTCTTCATTCTATTATATTAATCTCTCAAGTACATTGCTAACTATAGTTTTGTATAATTTAGAAGCACTTTTTCAATTTTGTAAATGTGAGTACCATGGGGCCGTTTCATATGATATCACGTTGTATGTTGACTTGAAAGAGCCTGGCAGATGAGAGTATGTCATACTCACTTAAATGTCTCGCTGATGGCGGCGCGTGTGTTGGATCATTCGGTTCCCTACAAAATGGTTGAGCTGGATGGTGCTGATCCACGTGTCATGTTCGTGAACGGGCGCCGTCAGTTGAGACTGGTTATCTCTTATCTGCCAGGGCTTATTTTTAATCTTTTTATTTTTAATCTCATATTTTGAATTATTTTTCGTTTGACATTGTTCTCACATATAGAAGTACGAAGAATACTGTACCCAGGATTTTGTAATATCTATATACATTTTTAAAAGAGTGTCCTTGGAGTTTCTTGCCCGTTCTTCTCCATAGAGATCTACGAATTTGAATGGGCAACTAGCTTCAACTTTTTAACTAACTGACCGACCCTTTGACAATTCAAAAGTGCCTGTAAATGGTTTAATTGAAATAAATGCTTTGAGTTTGAGTTTGAGTTTTGTGAACAGAGGGCTGGACAATTTCTAGGTCAAAGAATCAGCATTGCCATCCAACGTGGCAATGCTGCCAGCCTTTTGGGCACTTTTCCCGCTGACAGCGATGCGGAAGAATTTTTTGACGCCCTATGAGCCCTTCCTCTATATATAATGTTTTCCTTTGGTATAGTTAGTTAGTTCTTTAGTTAATTTAGTATAATAAAATATTCTGTTATATTGAAAAATACATATATATATATAAACAATACAATAATACCTAATACTGATGTGCCTATCACATATATTACACTCGTGTATGACTCGTGTTTAATGACACGGCTCCCACAGCTCACTAGCTGCACGCTGTACAGTCAAATTTATGTATGAACTTGAGACTCTCTCGTCGCGATGCGCTCGTGTTAACCGAAGCTGATGTGGATGTGATCATATTAATCATGTCATTATTATGGCACGGTGTTTGGATAAGGATACCCTATACACAAACACTAGGGAATTTCGACTTCGGTTAGAATATTCAAAGTAGTATTAAAAAATCTAGATACCTATTTGTAAAATAGTAATCTTGCATAACGTCGGGCAGAGGTGTACCTATAGCACGCCCACATTTCGCCAGATATGTTTAAGTCTCTTGTTATAGGGGGCAAGCCTATTGCCATCAATAAGGCTCAAATTTCAATCTTCTTCAACGAAATTAAGTAAGAATGCTTCAGTAAAATCAACGAGCATTTAAGGAAACGATCATTAATGTCATTTTTTGTGGATGGAACAGCATGCATCAAAATCCAACGCCTGCCTGTCCCAGGTTCAATGTTCCGTAAATTCGAATAAAAAAATAAAAATTGTACACAAATAAATAAATATTGTACTGCGCCCCACGTTTTCACCCGTGTAAGTCACGATTCCGTGGGCATATCAGAATAAAAAGTATCCTATGTCCTAATTCCTGGTCATGGTCTACCCATGTGCCAAATTTAATCTAAATCCGTTTTGCCGTTTTAGCGTGAAAGCGTAACAAACAAACAAACTCACTTCCGCTTTTATAATATTAGGTAGGACGGAATAAAAAGTATCCTATGTCGTATTCTGGTCATGGTCTACCCATGTGCCAAATTTCATCTAAATCCGTTCAGCCGTTTTAGCGTGAAAGCGTAACAAGCAAATAAACAAACAAACAAACTCACTTTCGCTTTTATCCTTACTTCCTTACTAATATTATAAATGCGAAAGTAATTCTGTCTGTCTGTCTGTCGCGCTTTCACGCCAAAACTACAGAACCGATTTAAATGAAATTTGGTACACAGATAGTCTAAAGCCTGAGAAAGGAGATAGGCTACTTTTTATCGACATACCACGCAGGTGAAGCCGCGGGCGGAAGTTAGTAATAGTATATATTAGTTAGGATTCAATGACATCAAGATAGGCTATCCACCTGTCAATACAGTAACAATAGGAATTACGCTTTGAATAACCTGACTTCTCTTCTACTCTTACAAAATGTAAGCGCATTACATTCCAAACAAAACAATCCTTAGAATGCAATATGGTGTCTGCAACAACACGTGTACAAGTTGGAAGCCACACGAAACTTGGACCGGCTTAGCATTTACATACATACATTACATTGTGTATGTTTTATGATTTGAAGACAAAGTAAGTGTATTCGGATAGTTTTTTAATGAGTTTATCTAAACGCAGTGTTAGGTACACTAACCAATGTCAAATAATAATTATGTTAGCGCACCGTTTTAGTCAAATACCTCTAGGCAATTAAGTGATCAAATCTGTTATGATAATATTGGTCCTTTTGATATAAAAAATATTTTTCTAGTTATGGTGCTCCTAAGTAGATATTAATGCCCTTTGATTTTCTAATTTTAAATCATATTTGATTTAAATATTGTAATTTTTGTATCCAAAGGACCAATATTATCATAACAGATTTGATCACCTAATTGCATCGAGGTATTTGACTAAAATGGTACGCTAACATAATTATTATTTGAAATTGGTTACGATAGGTAAGGTTAATATTACTTACGTAGGTAACTATTGATCTTGATGTGACTCTTGTGCTTGTAATTTTTAATTCATTTAACTTATGAAAGAATCTACTTGAGTTCTATCTTCGCATAATTTATTTTGTTCCAAAAATAATTTATTTCTCTGAAAAATTAAGCACAAAAATCCAAACACACTTGACGTTAAAATTACATGCATTACGTATGAACTTTTCAAATATTCATCCGCTTCAGTCCACGTCAGTATGCTTCAGAGACACAAATTGAAAAATAAATAACGCTTGAATAACATCGATTGCCTTTTAAACGGAGAGGGGAAATAATATAAATATAATAATAATAAACTCCCCTATAAATACCACCTGATGTGCTTTTGATCCAAACAAAATATTATGCGTTTGGCACTGACAAACAATTAGTTAAAGTAGGTATTTGTATACAGGCTGGGCAAAGAAATGTAAAATACATAATTATTATAAATTATAGTCACTTTTGGTGTATGTCTGTGTGAGCGCGATTATCATTTAGAGAATTTAATCCGGAAGGTTTATGTATATAATATATATATTTATACTTACTAAAAATAAAGAAATCACGATGTTTTGTCAAAATTCGTTTTTTTTTGGGTTGGTGAGTAACCCTGTTATTTTTTGGGGTTCAGAGAGTGTTTCTTGAGACCGTTATAGACCAATCAATCTGCCTAGCCTTTTCCCAACTATGTTGGGGTTGGTTTCCAGTCTAACCGGATGCAGCTGAATATCAGTATTTTACATGGAGCGACTGCCTATCTGACCTCCACATCCCAGTAACTGGGTAATACCATATCTCTTGGACCGACTAGACCGACCAGACCGTTATAGACCAACTGTTGAAGTTTTCGCGTTGCAATTAAGTTTTTCGAAGCTTAAGTTTGCTTACTTCAAACATGTCCGTAATTTTGTCATTCTTATTCAAACGTCTAGACCACTTCCGGTTTGGAGATACTTCTTATGGCCGGATGCTGTAAGAAACAAAAGTTTCAAACAAAAATAATAATACCTAACAAAATTTCAAACCTTTACAATGTAATTTCAAATTTGATATTATTTTAGTGTCATTATGATATAGGTCCCATAAGTACACGTACATATCAGCTTTCTAAAAATAAAATGAAGCTTTAATATATTTAATCGTGATACCACCCTGTATACGTTTTTTGTGTCGTACACGAGGGATGAAAACAGCGGGGGTTATATCTTCATCCAAATAATCTCGGCCTTTCCTTACAGAAATTATTATTTTCGGATCAGTAAAACATTATTGCTTTGGTCTGTAAACGAGTGAAGGAAATTAATAATTTTCTAAGAAAATAAATACAAGTTTACCGTGTCGTCTCTTCATAAGCCAGCAGTGATAGCCTAGTGGTGTGACCGTCGGTCTGCCAAGTCATAGGTCTCGAGTTCGAACCCAAAGCACGCACCTCTCACTTTCAGATTCATGTGTGTATTGTATAATTATCACTTGCTTTAAAAACGGTGAAGGAAAACATCATGAGGAAACCAGCATGCCAGAGAGATATTTCTCGACGGCATGTGAAGCCAAGTCAGAGGCCCTTTGGCGGCTTTAAAACTCTGACACCAGCATTGCTATTCTGTAACCATCTCACCGTGAAAACTTAGGTGAAGTGAGCGTGGAGTGAGCTGTCATTGTCATCGATACCTACTGATACTAAGGCAGTGACAGTTCATTCCATGCTCACTTCACCTAAGTTCTCACGGTGAGATTTTTACAGAATAGCACAACTGGTTAGTCACTAACCACACGAAAAGAAGAGAAGATAAGCCGGCTTGATAGGCAAGAAAATTACGATTGTGCCAAAAATAAGTTATCAAGTTCGAAATTGATCATGGACTCGTCTAAGGGTGCAAGCCGGTGCAACCAGGTCATGGTTTATCGATTTTGACTGGCGACTCATATAATTATGTCACCTCATACATCTTAAATCTCAAAATATCTGCTTTCTGATTGCGCCATTAAACATTAAACTTCAAAAGACCAATGCCCTGTTTATTAAAAGTTACAAGTCTACACGTTCACAAGTTACCTTTAATGTTAATTTTTCGTTAAATTCATAGCTCATCTCCATATTCATAACCAGCCTTAATGTTTCCACTGCTGGGACACGGGCATCAGGACATCTCACTCTTTTGACCACATTTAAAAAAGAAAATCGAATTTAAAAGTTGATTGCGGTCCTAAGCACGACGCTTGTTAACTTGTAAGATGGAATAGAGAGTCGCCAGACACTCAGGATTTGCTATGATTTTCTACAAGTTGTAACTTACAAAGAATTTTTTTATAAAAAAAATCACGAATAAAAGTGTAAAATCTACTACTAGTACTACTTGTGAACTAGTAGTTGTGTACTAGTACTTGTGAACTAAATAATGACACTTGTAAGGACAATAATGACACCGGGGGAGTTTGTTGCGCCACTTCTTCCCAGCTAAAGCACTAGGAAGTGGTGAAGGGTTAGTGTTTTGGAAGACTGTCTTATATAATTTTGACGTTCGAAAAGTGCTGATTCTCAGCCTAGTTTGATAAATGACTTTTAATTTGATTTGATTAAGATGTAATTTACGCGTATAGTTTCTTTTATAATAATGTAATTTTTGACAGGAAAAATGCTTGTAATACAAGGCTTGTAAGTTTTGATAAACAGGTTACAGAAATGTATTACCAAGTCTTATGGCAAGGTAAGACACATCCATTATACTATGCCGATGAATTCTTTTTGGTCACTCTAACCCTAGTAAACTTTATCCTGAATATTTTTCTAACCGACTTGCAAAAATGAGGAGGTTCTAATGTGTGTTCATCGATATTTTCGTCAATTGGGGACGGATTTTGAAATTTGTTTTTTTCATTTGGTAGAGGAAGCTTGCGCGGTGGTCCCATATAAAATATGTTATTAACTTTGCTTAGGTAGCTTGTACCTAATACTTCAATATCTACTTATATATGAAACGTCTACTACCTAATTCGGAATTTTCAGAATCCCAGAGTACCTGCTATTGAAATCTACCAGTACACACACACTTAAACATTCATAATTTAGCATCGTTCCATATCGTCGGGGGATAGGGTAGATCTTACTAGATTGGCCGTACGTACCTCTGCTTAAGGAGGCTTAACTGAATCCCCTGAAACAGGGGAGACGCCTATATCTGCCAGATAAAGGTGCAGGGGAATAGGGACCGTTTCTACTTTGTCTTAAACGTGGGTTGTTCTCTTTATAATTTGGTCGGTCGGAAAATTTTCATTTGTTCCGCAGTGGGTGAGTTTGTAGTGTTTGGGTTGTTAAACTGTGGTTAGATTATTATTTGAAAAGTTAGTAATTTCAATGTCATTTTGAGATGTTGGTGGTTTGAAAAAAAATGTGTTATGTAACAATAAAAGAACTTAGTACGGATAATATGCTGGCGAAAAAGTGGGTTCTGTTTTACATTATTCAACCCCTACTGTACACAAGGACCAGAAATAATAATATCTAACCTTACATTTTTTCTTTTTTTCTTATATACTAAGTAATTTATTTCTTGTTAGACTGGAAGCCGACCCTAACATAGTTGGGAAAAAGCTAGGCAGATTGATACCAAAGTAATTTATTTCTGTAATAATTACTGAGATAGAGTGATCCACTAAATAAGAAACAAACAAGAAACAAGTAAATGAAGAGTAATTTTTATGTTCTTCCGTGTAACAATATATTTGTGTGTGGAAATGACAATGAAAGGATAAGGCCGTACCAATAAGTTGTGTTTCCAGGAAGGAAGAAACTATGAGAAAAATTCGGGAAGTGATGAATAACAGCCAAAAATACTATACTATATATTAGTCTACATCCGGTTAGACTGGAGGCCGACCTCAACATAATTCGGAAAAGGCCAGGCAGATTTTGATGATTATCGTGACATATCTAAGGTTTATATAAAGCTCATTCCGATATATCTGCATCACATAAATTCAGCCGTCAAAACTCTCATTTAAAATTTTACGATTTGACATACGAAATGAACATAAAAAAAGCTGGAAAGATTTCAAACACGATAATGGGAAATTACACGGACTTTTGCAAATAAAATCGTAAAAGTTGATAGCTCGATACATCGAAATGATTGTCGCTATACAGCATGATCGGAAAGATATGGTCATATTTTAGGGTGTCGTACATCGACCTGCTATCTAACGTAACCGATTATGACTATTTTTTTTTTATTTTGACTGTTCATCAACATTCATTGTGTTATTTACGTTGTTGAGCAGATTTTTTTTTTGAACATATGAAGTAATGGTTTAGACATTCGTTTCAAACAGATTCCGATTCTGATTGATTGTATATTACGCAATAAGTGTGCTCAACAACTGTCTCCATGGGATCAATATTGTAATCGCGAAAAAATAATCAACAGTCCTTTAAAAGGTGTATCTTTTCATAAACGAAATATTTTAAGGGGTCATTGTACTCATCATTATGAACAACTTTCACTGTGGGACCAACACTCAAATCGCAAAAAAGAAATCTGCTGTTACCTACATTTATGTTCGCATAACTCGTCAAAATGTAGGGAACAGCAGTTTTTTTTTAAATTGAAGTTTTGTATGGGACTTTTGATTTTTTTTTCGCGATTACGATGTTGGTGCCATCGAGAAACTTATGCAGTTTGATGGTCTGTCCCTCACCTTTCACACACACGCTGTATATACGTAGTAGATTTTTTCAATACAGTTCGGCACACGTCACGAAAGCCTACTTACGAAGGCATGAGAACTTGAGCCTTCGGTTTCGGGGTGTTTGAAATTCGAAATTGTTATCATACGCGTCGCCCCTACCTCTCCGGTAAAGCCATGTATTTGTGGATTTGAAATTTTTTCTTTGTTTTGTTCTGATGTCGTAAAGTGGGTGTTATGAGTCGTATTGCTCATAAATGGAACGCTTTTCTTTGTTATTGTGATTTTATTTTTAATGTTGGCGTTTCGTTTGTATGTATAGCTTACTTTTTAAAGATATATTTCAAATTAATAATTGACTATGCGTGTCCCCGGTTACTTTTACACTTTTTTTTTTACAGTTATGCGTTTTTCGTTATAAATATCTGAGTATATGCCACTCAGATATTCTTAAATATCTGAGTGGCCATACATGCAGCGTTACATGTATGAAAGCAAACGAAGAAAAAGTTATGTCAGGAGCGTACAGCAGGTGGCGTGCTGTAGTTTCTGCCTTCCCCCCTGGGAAGAACGCGTGAGATTATATCTTAGTAGAGAGACTCTATAATTATTATTGCTTTATTGAAATCTCCATCGGCGTTAACAATAAAATGCCAAGAAGAACGATCATAGGGGTCTTACCACAAAAACTTAGACACTTGTTCAATGCGTGTTTAATGTCAGTGTCAAACTCCATACCGAAATGTCGTGTTTAAAAGGTATTTAAGCTAAACAACTGATAAACCCGGTTTTGTGGTAATAAGGTAAATATTTAAATAAGTATCTAAAAAAATACGATATCCAAGCCATTTTACAACATCAAACGCTACTGAAACGTTTAGATTCAAAGAAAAAGTATCCTCATCACGAAAAAGGAATGTCGCTTTTATAAAACTTCCACGTACTAAATTACCTGCATCGTCCTTTCAACTCCTTTGTCCAATCCTTTCAATCCGAACAATTGCACACGATGTCACAGACGTCCTTTAAACACAGCGAAATATATAAATATACAGTAGCTATGACTGGTTGAACGAGGGACTTATTCTAAGAAAAGTTAATAACTTATTCTGCTATGAAATAATAAATATAAAACCGGCCAAGTGCGTGTCGGACCACGCACAATGAAGGGTTCCGTAGTTGGGATGCATTTATATAAAGAACAAACTTAACATCGTCGTTGAAAAACACGTTGGTCGATTATTACTCGTTAAATTGTAGAGCCTGCATAGCTGTGATAGTTTTCCTTTTAATTTCGTTATATATACTAACTAGCTGATGCCCGCGGCTTCGCCCACGTGGATGTCGGTTATTATGTACTAAAACCTACCTCGAACCACTCTATCCATGGGTGAAAACAACATGAAAATCGGTGCAGTCATTTTTGAGTTTATCGCGAACAGGACGACAGACAGACGCGACGGAGGGCTTTGTTTTATAATATGTAAGGATAAACTAAATAATAAGAAGTGCACACTAAAGGTACTAACCCGTAGTCGACTGCAGGCAGCAGCAGCAGGCAACGTGTCGCCGCGATTCTACTGGTTTTTATGTATTTCTATGAAATATTTTAATTTCATAGAAATACAAACAAACCAACAAAAAAGCTTACTAATCATCCATCATCTGCCTAGCCTTTTCCCAACTATGTTGGGGTCAGCTTCCAGTCTAACCAGATGCAGCTGAATACCAGTATTTTACATGGAGCGACTGCCTATCTAACCTCCACAACCCAGTAACTGGGTAATACGATACCCCTTGTCAAGACTGGTACAATAAGCTTACTAATACAATATAATATTAGTTAGGATTAGAATTTAAAACAAGAAGCGAGTAGGGACTGAGGACCCTCTTTCAATATGTCCCTAGTTTAACCAGTCAGGTTATAAATATGTCCGAAGAGAAAGCCTTGCTCGAAACAAACAGGGGGTCGTTGGCCGCGGTACATCAAAAGAAGTTTAGACGTCGCCATATTATATTATATGTATGTAGGGATGTGTGTTTGTCCGACCGCATGTACCTACACTTTTTTAGACGCACAATTAGGCCTCTTCTGCTTTTGACGTTGCCCCTACTATTTGTTTGATGACGAATATTATTATATCTATAATTTATTTGAGATTTTTGCTAACAGTATTTTCACAGCTATTTTACCTCTGACGGCAGCAACCCAACAGAAACCTTATTGCAAAGAGAATAAAAATCACTCTGATGTTGAAAGTGATCCAAAATTAGAGGTAAAGTGTGTGCAAGATAAAAGTTTGCGCGTTTTTAATTCTATACTTACTGTAATATTTAAAATATTAAATCTAAGAATTAATCTTAATGTTATTAAATTAATTACATACATAATTCGACGTTATATTAACGACAAGGCGGCGGAATACTTATTAGTTCCGACTTCAGCCGAGCACAGACTTATCTTACGAGCACTTTAAATTAAATGTGAAAGAAACTGTCACCGTCCAAAGTTCCTAATATGCAGACCGACTAAAGGCGTGTTTGGTGTGCAGAAATATTATTTTTAGACCGAGACAAGCACCAATAGCCTTTGGAGCAGACGAGTAAAAAGGTGGCTGGGTCGCCTAGAACAAATTGAATGCGTTAGACGGAGAACCGGGAGTCGTGGTGATTTTTGAGAGGTCTGTCCAGCAGTGGACCGCTAAAGGTGGAGTTGATTGAAATAGTTGAAGTTGAAGGTTCGTGAAAGAGTTTTTATCGAAAAAGTTGCTCTCGAAATGGTGAAGGAAATACTTCGTGGGGAAAGCAGCATGTCCTAAAACCAAAAAGTTCGAAGACATTGTTTGACATCTACCAACCCACGTGGTAGATTACGGCCCGCTCCCTCTCGCCGAGAGGAGGCCTGTGTCCCAGCAGTGGGAAAATTATAGGCTGATCATGTTAAACGACAAAGTGTACAAAACCTCAACATTTAAATAAATCAAATCCGTCCGTTTAACTTTTCCTTAACTACGTTGGGTTCGGCTTACAGTTTAATCAGGTGCAGCTGACTATCAGTATTTCACATTTAGCAACTGCCTATCTGACCTCCATAACCCAGTTACTGGGTTAACTCAAATTTTAAATAAATGTCCTGTGAATAAGAAATTAATTTCTATCTTCGCACCCACCGATGGTAGTGGTAACGCAGTTTGACGTTCGTCGAGGGAAGCTCCTTGTAAGGGCGCCCAACTATACGGATTATACGAGTATGTCTATGGAAGGTAACGTTATTGCCCCCACATCTTTGTGGGTTTATTAAAAAGAAACTGAGAAGTAATGGTGCACTTTGACTTGTGATACTCAGGTAGGATTTGATGTCAAAGTTAAAGTCAAATAATTTATTTCAAATAGGCACATAAAAGGCACTTTTGAACGTCAATGAAAAACAAAGAAATAGAATTGATTCTAGTTGCCCTAGATTGTTGATGAAAATTGATTTAGGGGTATGAGGAACAGGGTGTAAAGTTCCCTCATCCACCATAGAAAAGAGAGGATCCTCCGACTAGACGGTTGATGTGTCTGGCGGGCAACTGCCCAACGATTGATGTCAGGTTCTTGTATATATGTCCATTGCACGGTAAACTTTAATTGCGCGATGCAAGATTTATGTGACGTCAGGATTTTTATGTGACGTCAGATCTTTGATGCGTAGTTTGAATGTGGCGATGTAGATACCGCCACAACCACCTCTTTGGTCTGTTGTAGTTGGCTGTAGGATCCCGAGCTCGATCCTTGGGTTATGCAAGCGATTTTGGTTTTTAAATAGAACTTGCTCAGTAGGAACCAGGTCTCGAGTTCGAACCCAAAGCACGCACCTCTGACTTCTCGGATTTACAAATGCATATTGTATATTTATCACTTTCTTCAAAAACGGTGAAGGAAAACATCGTGAGGTAACCGGCTTATAACATAGGTGGTGGAATATAGATGTGCTATGGAACTGCCTGTTTCTTTGGTAAGTCTTCAATTATCATCGTTTGACTTTCTTTTATGCCTATTTTAAACTCATTCCCTTGTCAAGATATGCTCATTTTCTGTTGAGAGGCTGTATTTAATGCCTGTATTTTAGATTCAAGAAGCAAAAACAAAATCCTTGTGCTATTTCTACCTGGTTCTATTTTTGTCCTAGCTTGTTGATTTGGTGGATGAACCCAAACTCAACGCATGTATTTCAATTAAACCATTTACAGGCCCTTTGAATAATTGTCAAAGAGTCCCTAAAAATTACTAACCTTCTAGTTTTCACCGAAAATTTCTTTTACGTACGTTTCAAAGTTCGTTTCAGAGATAATTATAAAGTCTTAATTACTTAGGCTGTCGTAAATCTTCTTTAAGACGTAAGAAGAAAATTTTATCACTTACATCGCTCATTAAGGAATCTTTTGACTTAATTTAAAGTCTTTTAATTTAAAGAACCAGTAACATTTAATTTAATGGATTATTTTATATAAGACAAGACCTAGGTAAGACAGGTTGTTAGATTTTTGGGCTTCTGAGTACCCGTATGGACTGTCAAAGATCTAAAACTTTTATAAAGTCCATCCTACTAATCCTACTATCCTACTAATATTATAAATGTGAAAGTTTGTGAGTATGGATGTGTGGATGTTTGTTACTCTTTCACGCTAAAACTACTGGATGGATTTTGATGAAACTTGGCAGTAATATAGCTTATATATCAGAATAACATATAGGCTACTTTTTATCCCGGTCAACAGGGTGAAACCGTTTAAGTAACGATATTTGTTGACAATGTCGGAAAAAAATAAGTTGTCTGGGAGCTTTCAACGAAAATGCTGCCTAAACCCTTTAAGATATAACAAAATAATGTATGGTGAAATTGTGTATCTTATATAGGTCTACAGAAAAGTCCGCGATACCATATGTCTAGCTCTTAAGGATAACATACTATATCCATTTTAATACTTAAAAAAATGGGCAATTAAACTTGGAAAACTATTTACACAAATACGTTATTAATTATTAATCCTTATAATTTTAAATAGATTGGTGGGCTTGAGCATTTCATGAAGATTGTTTTTCCCTTTACACCATGCAAATTAAATAAATACTTTAGGAGATATAGCAAAATCAAAATAACGCGCAACAAAATTAATTTCGTGTCGCTGACTGACTAGACTGGCCCGCCCGGGCGGGGTGGGGGAACAAGTCGCTCATCGCTGAGTGCGCGACCCGAACGCGGGCAGACGCATGAGGGCAAACGACATTGACGGTTGTGTCCGTAACGTGAATTTTCAAGGCACTAGCAATTTGTTGAAAACGCACTGTAGGGTACCTATTAATGTTATTTAGTTTTGGTATTGATAATAATAAAATTAAAGCGTCATTTGTCTGTGGTTAGCAGTTAATTATAAGAATTTCTTCGGTTTTATTTTTAATTATTATTACGTAGGTATTTTTCTTTTTGGTATTAATAACGTAATTTTTCTGTGTTTAGTAATTAATTATAAGAATTTCTTCGGTTTTATTTTTAATTATTATTATGTAGGTTTAAAACAACGAAAACGTAATTTGTGTGTGGTTAGTAGTTAATGATAAGCATTTCTTTGTTTTTATCTTCATTGAACAGTTATACATAGGTAGGTAATTGTTCTGTTTTTGGTAACAATATATATTTATGTGATAATACCACAGGCAGCGTGATTTTGTTTTACAATTAGCAAATTAAAATTATTGTATTGCTGTAATTTTAATTGAATAGGCAATATTGTATTTTTGAGTACGTAGCATCTCAACGAGCTAATAAGACTCCAGAGCAGTCCCAAGCTCGGCGTCAACAAAACGCTGAGTATATGGCATCTCAACGGGCTGCTGAAACGCCAGATCAGTCTCAAGATCGGTGTCGGCAGCATGCTGAGTAGATCGTAGATATTGATAAATCGCAAGGGGGGGGGCAGGGTCAATCCTTAAAGGTAGCAGGCTTACATTTGGGCTCGCCATGTTTTTCCCACGGCCAGCTCTATGTGGCTTGCTCACGCGTTTCTAAATCGCAAAATCTACATGTTTATGCTGACCGAAATAAATCGTTTAATATAGTTTATAGGAGTATATTGCAGTAGCTATAACTTTTGCATTACCATCAACCATTATATCCGTACCTATCTATCCTTACAAACTAAATTCAAATTCTTTAGGGTCCCGTTTTTACCCATTGGAGACGTAACCTTAAAAATGAGACGTAATCTTATTTATACTTCGATTTTGTTATTTGTGCACACCACGCGGGCGAAGCCGCGGGCGGAAGCTAGTATAATAATATTATTATCAAGGCGAGTAATTCCGAAAATAACTCGTAGCTAAAGTAGAACTAAAGCTCTTACATACTGGGGTGATTCGTCGCGCGACGCGACGCCGCCGCATTGTTCGCAGTGAGAAATTATTTTGTTAAAATTCGCATTTTGGCAAAAGAGCCTTTAAAGACAAATGTAAATGTAGAAAAAAACCCTTTCTTAGAATCAAATGTCTGATTTTGGCTCTACATCTACATAAACTCACGCCTTCTTCCCATGGGGGTAGGCAGAAACGCCACCTGCTACGCTCCTTACATATTCTTTTTCCTTCGTTTACGATCATACATCTTAGGGCCTAGACAAGTGACAATCGTTTCGAAAGCGTTTCGTATTTCTACAACGACTTTCAATACGATTGACATAAGTTTTTAGACAGCTTAAGAGGAAATAAGGTCGGTCCCCTCCCCATACAAACGCTGAGCCTGTTTTCTCTCTGTTTGTTGACGTAAGAGCAATGATTTTTTACAGTCAAATAAATATCAACTAGTTTTATGCCCGTATGTTTTCCGTTTTGATGATACATTATCTGTAGAAGTGTGGCGGTACCTACATCGCCACATTCAAACTACGCATCAAAGACCTGACGTCACACAAAAATCCTGACGTCACAAAAATCCTGCATCGCGCAATTAGAGTTTACCGTGCAGTGAACATATATACAAAAATCCAATATCAATCATTGGGCAGTTGCCCGCCAGACACAACACCCGTCTGGTAGGAGGATCCTCCCTTTTCTATGGTGGATGAGTGAACTTTACACCCTGTTCCTCATACCCCTAAATTGGTGACCCCGAATATGAACGTCAACGCAGCCTTCGTGCAACTACTCCAGCGTGACGTCATCATCATCACTCCCGCAAGCTTTCAGTGAGGCGAGTCACACAGCCAAGCCAACACCCGAGGCGTCAGCGGGTATCCTGACCACCAGCATGCAGCGAACGCGCATTCCTGGTCATCACCCGCATCCTCATCACCCCGACCCACTGGGGAATCACCTCAATCAACTCAATCAACTCAATCAACTCAATCAACTCAATCACCACAATCGCCGCAAACAGTTCCGACCCACTGCGAACAATGCGGCACCCGGTTCCGACTCACTGGAACCACAACTGGCACTGGCAAGCATCGCAAGATACAAGACTCAGCCCACTATCGACCTTCGGTCTCCGGAGGAGAGTGATGTGGCGGTACCTACATCGCCACATTCAAACTACGCATCAAAGACCTGACGTCACACAAAAATCCTGACGTCACAAAAATCCTGCATCGCGCAATTAGAGTTTACCGTGCAGTGAACATATATACAAAAATCCAATATCAATCATTGGGCAGTTGCCCGCCAGACACAACACCCGTCTGGTAGGAGGATCCTCCCTTTTCTATGGTGGATGAGTGAACTTTACACCCTGTTCCTCATACCCCTAAAGAAGTACTAGACCCTCAGAAAATGCTCAAAATTGCTTGTTTAGACCGCTGCGCTGTCGTCAGAGGCCTTTTGTACAAATTTGACAACTATTAATGAAAAAGAAAAACAGGAGCACAATAAATATCCTTCTTATTCAATTTTATAAAATATCTTTCAAATTGGTCCAATATTGGAGGAGAAAATAGACGAGAGCCGAACCTCGAATTATGACTTTTTGTATGGAGAAAATACCGACCCTATTTCCTTTTAAGAGTCAGTGCATACATGAAGCGACGCGACGCCGCGTGCACTTTTTTACAATGATCGAATTTAGTTTCTTCACGAAAAGGTATAATTTCAGTGCGAGGGTTGACACGTGTCAAAGTACGCTGAGATGCGCGGCGCTGCGCAGCGCGTGAACCTTTTTGTGTAGTAAATAAATTCGATATTGTATTGGATCATAAAAAAGTGCGCGTCGCGTCGCGTCTCGGTGTGAACTGATCCTTAGTCAGTCCTATACATTTCTGTCTTTTCTATCATCGTCATCGCTGATGGAATGTCACTTTGTCTAGGGCCTCTGGTATGCTTAAATGCACGCCGGTTGCGAGTACTATGCACCTGACCTTTCTGAAGAACATCACCAGTTAGGTCACCACATCTATTTGGCATAAAACTTTAAGAACAAAAAATACGAAAAAGGAAATAAGGATGACGAATAAAAATTTTTTTTGTCTTCACGTAAATTATTAAAAAATATTGGCCAAGTATTTTTATTTTTTTACGTAATCATAAGATTACGCCGATACATTGATTTAAAATGTGCCATGATATCATGAGTATGTAGATTTTATACTTACTTGTGACGTAGCGACCCCCACTCCTCAACTTTTATGCGTTTTGTCTAAGTATTTTTTTTAATTAATAATAATAATTATATTATAGCAAAAAATATGTCTTAATTTTTTTAATTAACTGACTGTCGGACTGAATTGTTTTTTTTTTACCCAGGCATCATCCCTATTGTTATTGCAAGGGAATACACGCTGTTGGTTCTATCAGATTAAAATAATGCCCGGGGAGATGTCTTGAACAGACATCCATTGTGAAAGTAGGAGAACGTGGTTGCGGCCTGCGGGACGTTAGGTTACCTACGCGATGTGAAATGTAGGTGTACTTACGGTGTACGTAATGTGTACCTACGGAAAATAGGTTTGATATTTTGTATACGATGTATATTACATGTAGATTTAGATATTCGGAGATACACAGCCTGTAAATTCAGTTCCTGTCAATTCATTCATAAGCAAATTGATTGCCAACCGTAACTGTCAATATTTTCAAATTACAATGTCGTGCTTTGACAGTTATATGAAATGGTTATAATATGGCAAATTGACGTAGGAAGTCAATTTGCTTAATATTTAAACTTTCTGACTGTACTTTAGTGTACGCCGTCTATAGACGACCTCCCAAATACATCATGTCCCGTGAACCCTGCGCTTAAATTAATTGGTTCTAGATATTATGAAAACTTAAAATGCAGCTAATTTAAAACCAACGGCCACACCTAAATAAAAAGCAAATTTTTAATACCCGAGAATAGACGATTAGATTGCAGAATTCAGTAAGTCGTTAACCTCTCCGGCAATGTTGCCAGATGAAATATTAATATACGACCGCCCGCTTTGAAGTTACCTCCAGTAATAGACTTTCGTATAAAGTGTGTTTTCCAAATTCAAATCTCGTATGGTCTCAGTTTCAAGACGGTTTTCTTTTGTAAAAGAAAATATTTCGTAACAAAAAATTGCTTTGAAAATAGAATTTTGTTGCAAAGTTATAAAATGTTGCCGGCACAAAAAAGGTTCAATTTAAATAAGCAATTTTTACGATGATATTTTTATGACTGGAAACGGCAACATGCGAAATTGGGATGTTGAGATTATTAAAATATTATTATCGCTTTGAAACGAAAAATAACAGAATTTTTAGTAAAAAATGCTATTATTACTAAAAAAAATTACAATGCCTAATAAAGAACATAACTTCTATCAGGCCCAAAAAAAACAGACAGACAGATAGACCGACGGACTCACGAGTGTGCTATAAGGGTTCCGATTTTTCTTTTTAAGGTAACGGTTACGGAACCCTAAAACTATTAAGGAAACTTGTCACGTAAAAAAAAGCATTCTTATTAATATTAATTAGTAATTTGATTAATAATCTCTATGTATTTTACTGTGTGTACATAAATAATAAAATAAATAATTTAGAACCAGCCTATTATTTCGCTAAACTGACTCGAGGGACATCACTCAGTCGTGTTAAAGGAAATTATTAAATGTGGAGTAGGCAAACAATTTACGCAGTTCAAAAAGAAAAACCTACTTTTTAATATCCCTACACAAAGGGAGATTAGAGAGCCAGTGCTTGAGTATTTTCATTAAAATCGTGTCCCCCGTCATACATTTTATAGAAACAACAAATAAGAGGCTTAGGCGAATATTTCGTATTCTTTGCTGTGTAATGAATAGTGTGACAATGCAATTTTGATTTAATGAGACTTCTGCCTTTGTTTGTTTAGGCTCTTGTTTGTAATGTGGGCTTGTGAGTGGTAGATACATACAATACTCTTTATTACGTACATCATAAAAATTACAGATAGAGGTAAATGTAGATTTCTTACAAGAGTCACACAATGGGCGGTTTTATCGCTAAAAGCCATATTTCTCTTATCTTAATTTTCTTCTTTACTTTTTAACTAATAAAATGCAGGTACTTCTTACTCTTCGAGTTAAACAGACGTCATGTTATTTTATGTATTGTTTAATAAAATACAGACTTTGAGATTCTCAATGTAAGTATTTGCGAGATTACGAGAGTTTATTAATTTGTATACTAATCTATTTGGATTGGAAACGTTACTTGGGCAATCATTTTCATCATCTCTCTTGGAGTTTGTACAAATACTTTTATTCATCAATCATATTTTAAAACCTAGAAGAGGTCGGCGTTTCCTATTCGACTACCCTGCGAAGAAAGGCCGAAGCAAACTCTCTTTTAAAGTCCAGACATAATCTTGGTCCGATCATATTACGACCATGTAGATTGGTGGTCCTTCTTGAATAAAACAACCAATATTAAAAAAAACAAAATTCAAAATACCTTTATTGCAGGCATATGTTTGTTTTGGTTTGTTGGTATTCATGGTAACACTACAAACTTACACCCATAAAAATTCAGCCAGTTGTTCCTAATACATTCTTTTTTTAAATGTTTAAAAGGAAAATTAACCACTAAAGGCGCGCCGCGGCTTTAAGAGCGTTATTAAAAATTCTCTTTGAAAACTCGCACTTTCTTTGTAAAGACGTCTCCCAATGTTGGAATGTAACCTAACAATTAAATAGAGAAATAAGGGAATATTATAGACATTTGCGCTGCTTTAAAACGTTATAGGTGTCGTTTTTATATAAAGGATGTTTTTTCTTTTGTGTTGGTTTTTTGAAATGTTAATTCACGGTCTTGCATTTCTTCCATTTCATTCTGACTTGAGCGTTATGGCTTAGGTCATCTACAGCGTGCTTATTTAAAAATTCAAATACTATTTACACAAAGGAATACTGCAAAAAGCTCTTCAGAGATAGATTGACAGTGACATTTTATCAGCGATAACGATGGTGGAAAAGGCAAAAATGTATAGGACTGACATAAGCTATCGAAAAGCTTAAGTCAATTCTGTTGAAAGTCGTCGTAGAAAAACGCCCTCAGACCTCTACATTTTGTGTCGAACATAGGTAATCTAATTGGGCCAACACGAAACTTATAATAATACATTTTATTTCGTTAAGTTTTCGGGCTCCATTTTTTTCGAGTACGTAATCATAACACTCTTGTTTTCCAACAAGATTTATATTTTTAATTTGCCTTTGTATTTTTTTTCGTTCAAATTCAGTTAGAATTTTTGCCAGCACACAAAGGCGAGAGGCGTTCGCAAGAAAATTAAAACGAAGTTAAAACTTTTTGATTATTTCGTGATTTTGCTCACGAATCTTTCCTTAAGGAGGATAAATTGATTCCGAGGTCAGTCACTGACTACAAGGGCAAAACTGGGCTAACATTTTGCTAAAGTTAAATTAAATGCCTTCTTGGGCACATAACTAGGCACATACTATCCTTTCTTCTCGTAGATAACGCAATCTTCGAAAGTGGCATTACTTTGGTTACCTCCTAGAATTTTCAGGACTCGGCAACCGCTTGGGACCAGGAAACGAAAGAGACTTTTATGTTTAATCTGTAGTAATAATAATGGTGACTTTCGAGGTATGAGGAACAGGGTGTAAGGTTCACTCATCTTTTATATAAAAGGGAGGATCCTCCGACCAGACGGGTGTTGTGTCTCACGGGCAACTGCCCAACGATTGATGTCGGGTTCTTGTATATATTTCCATCGCGCGGTAAACTCTAATTGCGCGATACAGGATTTTTGTGTGACGTCAGGTCTTTGATGCGTAGTTCGCATGTGGCGATGCAGATGCCGCCACATGCCTAATAAAAGCTGCTATGATTTAATATAAATTAAAATAAATATCTACCAACTTCTAAGAAAAAACATATCTACGTACTTTATTTCAAATACATTCGAGATCATTAATTAGTTACAAATAAGAACATTTGTTTCTCAATAAAAACACGTCTTAACATGAGCCTTTCTTACATCGTCTTACTGCAATTAGAACCTACGTGCTTCATACAATTTATCTCAAGACAGAATTCCGAGTAAAATAAAACACAATAATAATAAAGAGATCCTAATGTAGTCTTTGTGAAGAGAATAATGGCTTTTTAATTTATTTAGTGCGGAGAAAGCTATGTTTAACGATACTGTAATCTGCGTAGGTACATAGAGTTTATTTTTTGCCTTTCTGGTTCTAAGAAAATATAGTTTTCTTAAACATTTGCTTTATTGTTTTATTATTTTCACAATTAAAAATATAAGGTCAAAAGAAAAGTAGAGTATATTGCGAAAGAGTTTCTGGGAAATGGTGCTACGGACCTAATATATAACATCACGCTTGTACTTTCGGAAGAGTTAGGCAGACGTGTTTAAACATAATTTGCCAACTATGTTAATCCCATGTAAATGGGGCCATTCACAAATCTAGGATCTGGGCTGCTACCATGAAATTCCTGATGTTTTCATGAGAAAATGGAAAAAATATAAACGGAACTAAACTAAAGTTATTTTACAGTTGCAGTACATTTTTTTTGGAAAGCCGTTTGTTTTTTTTTATTTAATGTTAATTTCTTTAGTGTTGATATTCCAAATTACCCTTTTTAATTAAAAATAATCAAAATCGGTTTGCGTTTGATCGCTGAGTATACACCAAAAAAGATTTCGACGAACTCAGAATTCCTTTTTTAAGTCGGTTAAAAAGTCAAGGCAACCGACTTAACGCATAAAATATCTTTCTCGTGCGTCCAAAGCTGATATGTCTCTACAATATTCTCCTCCCGAAGAGTCACAAAACTACTTGTGTTGGGGACCCATGGGACAAATACAAAGTTATTTCGCATCTCGTATTGAATTTATTTCCTGTATGGAGTTATAGCTTTAGATATATTTCATTCAATTGAATACTAGGGGTCCAAGTCTACTAATTTACAAACGTATCAATGGTCTCACAATTATGAGTTTTTGACAGATTTGCCATACAAAATCTGTCAAAACTCAACATTGCTCACGTTTGTAAATTAGTAGACTTGGCCCCAAGGTTCGATGACACCGAATCGGGTTTAAAAAAAAAACTTTTTTGATTTTAGCGATATGGAACCAACAGCGAATTTTCAAATGAAAACGAGTTTTACGTATAATTAATTAACGTGTGTGTTCTTTTTTTTCATAATAAAAACAAAAAATTACAAAATGCAAAGTTTTTTTTAGTTTAGCTTTGATTTAGCTTGTCATTTAATTTTAACTGACTTTTTTTTTGCGGAACTGGGCCTATTTGGCGCAGCCGAGCCGTGAGAAAGCACACTACTTTATGTTCTTTGTGTAAATATTGTGTGCCTTACCTGGGTCAAATACATTTATTTTCTTTCTTCCTTAACATAAATTCTGTTAAATTTCGTATTTGATATTTGTATGCCGTTAACGGCAAAACATAGAATTCTGTACCTATTTTAGTTTTAACACCAATGTTTAACAAAACATTAAAATAAAGAAAATAACTTTGATTTTGTCCTTTTCTGTGCCGGAAACATCTCAAAAATTAAAAAGGTTTATCAAATATTTCAATCAAATACTGGCACAAAATATAAAAGCAGGACATTTTCCTAGTTCCATTCAGACTATAATAAACGAATATGAGCCCCCCTGAACCTGTCTACACGACCGTTCCCTTCACATCTAGTGAACAAAACAAACTCCCCCATACTGGTCGCATTACAAAACTAGTACCATTCCTGTGTACCATAGATGACATATACAAAGAAAAAAAACAAAAACATTTTTTCATCCAGTCGTATTGTGGAGTCCCCTAAAAGAGCACTCTATTGAATGTACTGCACTCAATAGATAAGTATTTCATATCCTGGTTGAATGAGGACGGTATGCATCAGTAAAACTGAAAGTTAGGGTATGTACTGCGGAATGTAAAGCGGCTGTACGTGGTCCATGCGATCGGGTTAGGACTTCTTTACACCGTTGAGGATCGGCGAGCGAGAAAAAAAAAACATTTATTTAAACTCGCGACAATCTAAGAAGTCCGTATTGACAGCTATAAAAATGCTTTGTGTAGCGATATAAAAAAAAAATTGGTTTCTTATAAACTGATTCTCGAGACATATCGATTGAACATACATAGAGAGTTTGTAATCTACATTGATTAAAACTGATTCTCAAGGCATAACGTTTTATTACATGTACGAGAAAGAAACGTCAAAACTGACTTCTTAGAATATCGCGAGTTTAAGTCAGGTTGCGAAACAGCAACTTTAGAACATCGAAAGTTACCAAAGACAAAACGCTCACAACTGTCTCGTGCTTCAGTAAGAAACTTGATAGTTTAAGTACTTTCAGCAACATTTTTTCATCGTATAAATACAAAAGTACCTAAGGGTCAAATCTTAGTTGTGGAAGTGCTCGGGCTTCCACAACGTTTACCATTTTTTTAAACGATCCGGCACTAATTCTTATTCTTAGTACATTACGAAAATGCACAGGTCCCCAAAAGTAGCGGTTATTTTTCAACTACAATACAAATTGATGAAAAAAAAAACGTGATACAGAGGAAAATACATGGAAAAATAAAAATAATTATTTCCTTAAACAATAACATTGTGTTTATAAATAAAGCTTCATTAACAGCCGGTAATGTCCGTCTCTAATGGTGTCTTCCGTTCACGTCTTCCTTGTTTTTTCTTTAGATATTTATTTTACTCTGATGTTAGTTATCCATTTATAGCAACACAGTGTAGGCACAGTGTTGGCATAGTGTCGTGTCTACTAATAGTAACATACGGTGATCATTAATCTATCTGCCATGCGTGGTGAATTTTTTCAGTTTAATTGCAATTTCAATTTTGGTTTAACTTTATTGACTAACGGTTAGCACTGTAGAAAGAAAAACTACACCTTTCTTTAGGGCTCGAAGCAATCCGAAAGGGATACCGGGACGTCCGAAAGGGATACCGGGACCTCCGAAAGGGATACCGGGACCTTGGCAACAGGCAACTGAAGGAACACGGGTGGGTTTTAGTCAGTAAAAGTCTGACACGCCCTTCCGCTCCGCCCAGAGCGGGAGAAGTCATTGGATGATTTCCCAAACTCAAACAAAAAACACAACTAATGTCCTCTTGCAAGACAGCTAAACAACGTGTTTTTTTTTAATCCTATAAGTCTAGGGTAATAAGACCATGTCAAAGAATCAACTGACATAGTGGTTATTTATCAATTAGTTTTTTTTAAGATATCATGACATTAAACTCTCGATGTGTGTATCTAAATTTCATTGATCAGTACGAGTACCAATCATTCTTAGTTAAAGCTAAGAAAATGCGACGCTCTCATGTTTTTTTTTAATGGGCAAAAATAGTCAGAATTAATTTTAATTTTTACTTTTTTCACTAATAACGGGAGTGTTTTACGTACATAATCGTGACTTTGTCGAATTATTTTAGTAAGAAAAAGTAAAAAAAAACATAGGCCAGTTGTTTCTTTGGCATGGTCTCATTAATACCCCAGAGCAATAGGATTTAAACCCGTTGTACGTATAATTAGCGCTATGGATAAACGTCATTCTGCTTCTATTCTATTTTTACCCGACTACGGCGAAGAAAAAAGGAGGGTTATGATTTTGTTTTCTATAGCAATGGTGCTGATATCGACAATTCTGTCAATGTCAGAAATGTGTTATGGAAAACCGTGTTAGATAATAAAAATAAAAACAAAAAAAAAATGGTTTGTGAATCATTATGTTTCGTCAAAGTGGCAGAAACATCGTCCATTTCTGTGTATAGCTTAAAGTTGCCCAATATAAAATTAAGAGCGAGGTTATTCAAAACTATTCCCGCGTACGGTGTGAATGTTCTCCGTCTGAACCGGGGTCAGTGGCGGTCGTTATTTATATTTTCCCGACCGTACCGTGGGTTATTTTATGTAGTCGACTATTTTATATCGACTATCGTGGGATTTAATATTAAACTGCTTTTCAACGACTTTTCCGCGGGCAGACTTTATCGGTGCATACTAAACATACTTTCACGGTGAAGAGCGGTATTGCTCTTTTGTTTTTATTAGGTACTTGATAAAAACCTACGGTTGTGGTCGTACTAGTTTCCATTCAAGTTTATGCTTGCGGGTTTTTATTGGTGGCAAGATTATTAATAAATTTATTGGCGCTGCTGCTGAACACGAGGTTCAATTCCCAGGTCGGGCAAAATGACCTCTCGCGTCCGGCCCTGGTCCAGGCCATGGTAAGGAGCGAGAGGGCATGGGAAGCCGTCACCTCCTTCTGCGAAGCAGTAATGCTCGCGAAGGAGGAGGCGGAACGCGTGAGGGAAAGGCAAAGTTTGCGCCCTCACGCCCCTAACCGCCGCCGTTGGAGACGCCCTGGGCGTCGGGAATCCCAGGCTGATTCCCGGCCACCATAGGCGCGGGGTTGCGGACGGCGAGCAACGGGCAGCTCGCCGTCCGATAAGGACCAGGCCCGGGTCGATGGCGCGTCGTGTTCCACGCGCGCCTCAAAGAGATGTCAGCACAATTGGCGGGGTCCGCTAGGACCGATGCCTGCCAGGGTTGCGGGAAAGTCCGAAAGGGATACCGGGACCTTGGCAACAGGCAAATGAAGGAACACGGGTGGGTTTTAGTCAGTAAAAGTCTGACACGCCCTTCCGCTCCGCCCAGAGCGGGAGAAGTCATTGGATGATTTCACACCATCAAAAAAAAAAAAAAAGTTCGGGCAAAATGTTTTTGGGTTTTTCTATCAGGGATTTCTCAGTAGCAGCTCGGAGTCTGGATTTGTGCCCAGCTGATCGGTATAGGGGCGCCGCTTATACATGGGGTGCATGGGTCTTAAACATAACTGGCGAAATGTGGGTGTATTAGAGACACCTTTGCATTACCCGTCGAAAATACAGGCGTGATGTTATGTCTCTCTACTTTTCTGACGTATTTCTTACAGTTGCTGTTATTTTGCCAAGTAACATGTATTCGCGATGTGGTAAAATAGTGGTGGGAATTAACCAAACCAGTATATCACCTCATTTGGGTTTTTTTTTTCAGGGAAGTGTAAAAGGGGAGGAGGAAAAAGAAATACTACAATAAATAAAAAAAACAAATTCTTTTTCTGAGCAACGTTTCGACTGTCAAGTGTGTAAAACTTTCGCAGCTGCTAAGTTTGCGGAATCTTTTTCGCAGATTACTTTCATACGACTTCTCGGCTGTTTAGACGTTTCTTTTATTTTTCTTTTGTAGAGTTTTTAAATTCATGTCCGTCGGTGTCAGTTTTTCTAATCGCTAGAGAGAATGGTCTTGTCTCATCAAAAGAAGATTTTGGATATCATTCAGTCGTTTTTAACATGCTGAAAGAATGCAGTACGTAGATATATTTGGGGATTTAAAAAAAAAAGATTTTTAAGTTAGATAGGGGAAAAATTTTAGTTAAGTAGGTATGTAAGATTTTTGTTGAGGTTTGTAAGCAAGTATTTTTTTTTTTTTTCTTCAAACTTCTTGGTGTCCCTGATTAGATAAGTGTGGCCTGAAAGCGGCTTCAGATTTCTGACTAATAATATAAAAAAAAACCTACTTTACTCAAAAAGTTCCAAGAACAAATCGTATTATCTTCCATTTGACCCAAAACCAAGTACACAATAAAACCTTACTTAAAACCTTAACAGTCCCTTTTCCCAGAATTTGTTGATAGCAAAACTAACTCAAATAGTTCTCCCAGAATGTTTAATAACATTTTAACGTAAACATAACATATACTTACAGCTTTAATACTTACAAATATGAAGTCGGGTAATGGTTGGAATTTTTAATATCAAGAGGCCAGTGACGGGCACAATATGACAATGCCTCGACATGTTAGGAATCCCCATTGTTGACGTTTGCAGACTGACAAATACCATTTATATACCCAACTTTAGCACACACAGAATAGGGTTTAAAATCCCTTGCTATAATTGGATGTAAGTTTTTGATTCAACGTACGGGTTGCGAGGTAGTATTGTTCGAGTACAATCGCTTGCTTTTTAGGTATTGGTATTGATGCTCTCCAATTACTGACAGATTAACAATAGGCAAAGTTTTCCCCTATGTTGTAATGGGATTGGCAACCGACATTAGGTGTAGGGAGAATTCGCAGTTTGTAATCACAATGCCATTCAATGTCAAACCAAATACAATCAAATTGTTCTGCTAAAGCAAAGGAGACCATTAAATTTTGGCTAAATTATGAAAGTGCCGTGAAGTGTTATATTTCGTTAGAACATGTTATTCTCTTCACTTTACACTATTGGGCCAAACCTGTAGGGGAATTCCCTGCGCTGTTATACGATTTTGAAAAATACTGTTTTCAGTATATTTTGTACTTAAAATAATAAAAAGTAATCTAATTAAAGTAATAGCTTGTAGTAATAAAAAATGAAGGGAAAAACGTACTCTTTCGAAATATAGCTTTTTTTTTGTTTGGCTTTTTTCACCTCTTCAGCCCAAAAAAGTATGGACGGTGAATAATCTACTTTTAACATTAAAACCGGTTAACTTTTCAAAAGTTGTAAATGATCTTTGCATTGAGTTCGTAATACACTGTACTGTAAACATATATATTGTGCTTAATTCTATAAAGAATTGCTACGAATCTACTCTGTCGCTACGAACGCTCTGTAGACCTTGCTACGAGCTTTAGACTACGCCGTAACGCTACTACAGACAGTAGCGTTACGGCGTAGGCTTTGTTTACGTGTAATTTTGTAGAATCATATTTTTATCGATTCATCGTTTAATTATTTTTCGTTTAAAATATGATCTTAGACATAAAAGGAAAACCACAAGGTACCGACGTACTAAGAAAAATATAACCGTAAACCGACCTTCCTATATCTAGTTTCGCTCATTAAAATGCTTTAATTAATAAAAGGAGAAGGCTTTCTTTAATTACTAACTTTCTTTAATAATAATTTAGGCTGTTTAAAAACGTATAATAATACCTACTTCTTGGAGTCACGCTTGCTATTCTCCGTTTATTTAATTAAATGCTTGCAGCCTAATGACAGGCGTCAGAATTTGACATTGACACGCCTTTATGTCGAAGCAGTAAGGGCAATTTTCGAAGTGCAAGTGGTACCACCGATCTAGCATGCGTTTTAGCGGTTTATTAATAAACGTTGCTCAAAATTAAGTAACGATTAACGTCTGCTTTAACATACGTTTTTGACGTATAAACATCTCTTAACTTATAACAACGTTTATAAATAAACCTTTCAAATGTTCGTCTATCCTAGGCTTAAAACACAGAGGAATGAAAGTATTAAGGTTCTTACATACTGGCGCGCGAATTTTAACAAAACAATTTCTGAGAAAAATTCACGGCGAATAAAGCGGCGGCGGCGGCCTCGCGTCGCGCGACGATTCGCGCCAGTATGTAAGAGCCTGTAAGCTTTTGTGGTGTGCTAGAAAGACCATATTCAAAAACTAAGATAACCAAATGTTCTTCATAAAACAAGAGACCGTAACATTCGTATGTCACATAAAAAGGAACAATAAGACAATAAAGTTCTCGAGTGTTTAATTTAGTTAAACGCGTCCGAGAACTTTAAACTCGATACTAAAGTTTATTCGACGCAGTGGTCATAAGCTCACACACGGCCGAGAGAGTTGTTGAACGTGGTCATCATCTGCCTAGCCTTTTCCGAACTATGTTGGGGTCGGCTTCCAGTCTAACCGGATGCAGCAGATTACCAGTATTTTACATGGAGCGACTGCCTATCTGACCTCCACAACCCAGTAACTGGGTAATACGATACCCCTTGGTAAGACTGGTTGTCAGACTTTCGGGCTTCTGACGACCCGTAACGACTGTCAAAGATCCACAAATGACAGTCGGGACCAACGGCTTAACGTGCTTTCCGAGGCACGGAGGAGTCTCGGTATGTAAAGATGGTCACCCATCCACGGACCAACCCCGGCAAGCGTAGCTTAACTTGATGTATCAACCCGTGCGGCTGTTATTACGTAGCCACGAGCTCCTGAACGAACGTGAAAGTGAACGTTGAACGTGGTCATTGAATTGTTATTCGCTCAACTGTCGATTTGCTTATAAGGCGATAACAATTATAATTCTATTGTGTCTTGTTAGTGACAGTTGGAGGTTTATGGATCTTTCCAAAATGATTGAACCTCTGGCCACCTTGACCCCGGGTCCTATTTCAAAACGATCGTCGCGCCAATACGCGATCGTCGCGTCCATGTCACTTTTTGTCCGGATAACCGGAAGGCGCTCTCTGTCGGCGCGATAACGCGTTCAGTTCACTGAACAAAAAGTGACATATCGGCTGAATGCTGTCATGCATTTTATAAACCCAAACACCTCTAATGACGCTCACCAATCTCGTCACCCGTGTGTCCACAAACTCGAGAGACAGACATCGCAATCGTATTGAAAAGCGTCTCTCGAATGCATCCATGCATCGTCCTCGTTTCACAATCATTGAAGCACCTATGTTAGTCTGTAGTCCTAGTTTCTATTCATACACTTGTATTGTTACCTTCACTCATTGTGTAGGTAAGTTCCAGGCCGGGATCACATCGCGAACGTTCATTCACGAGTGATCGTTTTCGAACGAATGCTCGTGAATGAAAAGGGAGGAACTTTTAACTGTATCGGCTACATTGAAAAAAATAATCTAGACGGTATTAAATAAAAAAACAGCTGTCATTTGTGGATCTTTGACAGTCGTTACGGGTCGTCAGAAGCCCGAAAGTCTGACAACCAGTCTTACCAAGGGGTATCCTATTACCCAGTTACTGGGTTGTGGAGGTCAGATAGGCAGTCGCTCCATGTAAAATACTGGTATTCAGCTGCATCCGGTTAGACTGGAAGCCGACCCCAACATAGTTGGGAAAAGGCTAGGCAGATGATGATTAAATAAAAAAAAAGCTCAATAATTTAGGTATTTATAAAGGCACGACTAAAGTCGAAGCTAACCGACATTCACGGGTCAAAACGCGCTGTTCGAGAAAATTCCTATTGGGGCTCTGAAAATTACGAACCCTTGAATAATTAAAGTTCAAAGCACTATACATTATACAACAAAGTAAGTCGAAGTCAATAGCAATTCTCACTTAACAAATAGAGGCTAAGATTGCCACTGAAGCTAATTAATGCTTTGAAGAAGCAGATGGATTTTGCGGCGCCAAAAACTCATTTCACCGTCTGTTTTACATTTCTAATACGAACGAACATTTAGTAGGAAAGGTGTGCAGAAGGTAAGATTTTTTATTATTAGATGAGACCTGCTTCAGGCATACTAAGTATTAGTCGGATATGGGTCTCATAATACTTAGTTGTCATTGGCCGTTTTAAGAGGAAATAGGGTCGGTCTTTTTCTCCATACAAAAAGTCATAATTCGAGGTTCGGAGAGGCAGAGTAAATATCCTTCTTATTCAATTTATAAAATATCTTTCAAATTGGTCCAATATTGGAGGAGGAAATAGACGAGAGCCGAACCTCGAATTATGACTTTTTGTATGGAGAAAAAGACCGACCCTATTTCCTCTTACTTATGTCTTAATCAGTACGCCAGTTAATGAACGTAGGTTCGGCAAACCCTGGGCAGTCAGACCCGCTATTATCTTGCTAACAAGCTGCTATTTTGCTATGGCATGAACTATTTTCACAAAGTTCTTGCCGTTCGACAGAAAAAGAAGTACGCAGAAGTAGTAGTCAGAGGGCTTGTCGATCTACTGCTAGGGCTGCGGGAAAGTCCGAAAGGGTGTAACGGCTAGGGCTTTGCAGGCAGACTGCGCAGGCCGCTAATGATTTAATAGGTAGTGTGTAGAGGTGAGTAATTGAAACTAGCTGTTAAGTTAATACATTTAATTAGGATTCTAAGACCACAGCTAGGTCGCGGGTAAGGTCGCACTGTTCAGTTCAGAGCACTATCACGAATAAGATGAGTAATGTACTTCCTTGCACTAGGTTGTAGATGGAGGTGCCTGTTCATACAGGCTCCGGGGAGAGGTCGGCAAAGCCCACGTTAGAGAGGCCGGTAGGGCCTTCGTGAGACACCGGCAGCACGTGTCTATGACACGTGGCTGGAGCGGAGGCCTGTCTGCACAGGTCCGCAGGTAGCTCGCGGCGGTAGGCCGCAGTTTTAATAGACCTCGCAAGGCCTCGGTAGCGCACGTTGGCAGCACACCAACGCGTCCTGTTCTCAGCCGGAACGTAGAACCCTGGAAGCGCATTAGGGAGCGCATGTCAGAAGCGGTGCAATTAGCAGCAGCCCGCATGCGATGTGCCAGCCTCTTCCCTTCTCCTAGCCACCAAGGAACAGCGTGGGAAGCACCGTAAATGAAAGCTCAACACATCGCAGCGGTTTACAGGCAGAGGGTTTGCAAACACAGCGTAGCACAATGACAGATGAAAATAAGAGGTTATGTATGCGAACACGCGAGCATAAATCACAAAGAAACAATGATCATAGCAGATTGCTCACTTAATCGCTTATAATACACTGTGAGGCACTACACGACCTTGATGCAGTAGCAATACATACATATTACAGTCTTCCGTGCACTGGATATTCCCCTGACGCGCGGTCCGCCATTGACACTCGCGAAATCAGATAATACATATGTGATGAAATCAATATAGATTATCCAGTGCAGAGGGTCTGGTACGATTACCATATTAATGTGGAACTCACCCTAGGTCGGGGTACGTAGAATCTTGAGGATCAGGGAATCGCTTCCATCAGCTAGTCGAGCGGATGTCGAAATGGCAGAGCGTTCTTAGGAAATTAGTGTTGTGCCACATTTTTAGTGATGTGGTTAGGAACTTACTAATAGTGATATATTTAGCACCACTCGACTATTTTCCGCTGAGACCCCTCACAATGCTACAGTACCCCGGCTGCAGAGAGAGGATTTTACCTATGTAAAATCCGCTAGAACTAAATATACCTTCCTGCTGTTCTATCCTTACATAGGTTCAGAAGCCAGCCAGTGACACCTTTGGCTGGATTCCTACCAGATATGAAAGAGTTTAATGTTAGTTCTGGTGACTCTTACCGTAGAAGTACACAATTAGCGATTGGCCGTGTACCTCAATTGGTGTGATCTTCCCTAGGGTTAGTGTACTATGTGTGTAGGTAGGTGATTGCTTTGTATGTACCTGCTTCTGTGCCCGCTGCAAATTTTTAAGTGTACGTTAGTAGTGTGGGTTGGTATGTTAGTGGGGTTGACAAGGTTAGTGGTGGTAGGTTTGGGAGTTAGTGTGTTAGTAGGATGGTTTCGGTTAGACTAGTAGTGGTAGTAGTGGTAGGTTAAGTGTTGTTGATGTAATTTAGTTTCCGACGGCGTTTGGTGTAATGATTTAGTTTTAGTTTTTTTTTTTTTTTTTTTTTTTTATGTGGTATTATTTAGTTGTAGCTTTTATTTAGTGGCTGTTTTTCACAGTTTGGGTGCGGTCACCTAACTTGTAGGTGGCGTCTTTAAGATGTTTGTTTAAACATAACATTAACTGCACGAACGCTAAGGGTAGTTACCATAGAGACGTACTCTGCCATCAAAAAAAATAAACACCCCTTAGGGTCCTCAGTATTCTCTATGGCAACGCCATTTTAATGTAATAGATTGGTTAATAATTATACACCTGCGCAGTCTTGTTGCGGTCACCGTATTAGATGGAGCCGACTTGAAGATGTTCTGGTTAGAACATGACATAAACAACACAACGGTTAAGGGTAGTTACCATGGAGACGTACTCTGCCATCAAAAATAAACACCCCTTAGGGTCTCCAGCATTCTCCATGGCAACGCCGTTTCAACGTGCTAGATGGATTTTTGATTAGACCACTTTCACTATTGAACCCCCCTTAC
Organism: Lithophane leautieri; assembly: GCA_949152455.1. Classification (NCBI taxonomy): domain Eukaryota; kingdom Metazoa; phylum Arthropoda; class Insecta; order Lepidoptera; family Noctuidae; genus Lithophane; species Lithophane leautieri. Next base: position 4,107,649 of record OX424469.1, on the reverse strand, counting down.
ACGCGACAAAGCACCTGCACCTTAGTTTCTCTAAGTAGTAATTTTGAAATTGTAGACACTAACTGACCAGTAGTTAGGTATTGGTCCTAATAGGAGTTTAGGACCCCTGTAGCCAAGGCAATTAATAGACAATCCCTTGTAGGTAGGTGGGTTGACCACCCACGAGATGTGGTGGTCGTAGTCCCTTGGCATCGTTTGACCTGGTGTGGGTCAAACACTAGCTAGCTAGGCCTACGGGACTACTGTGGATTCTTCCACTTTAAATCCTTGATATGCCAGGTACCTAGTGGTTTTCCGTGTGTATCTACCAAGTCATACACTAGCGGAGATAGTTTTTTCGATACTTTACATTTCACGAATTTAGGTGCTAGTTTTTTGCTGAAATACTTGTCCTTATCGCTTTGGTAATACGTTCGTTTCCAGACTACATCTCCCACATTGAATTCTACCTCTTTCCTACGTAGGTTGTAGTTGCATGTGTTCCTAGAATATGCTTTCAGCAAGGCTGATTGTACCTTGTCGAATATGCTTGATAAGACACCCAAGTTCTCTGCGTAATGGTCCCTTGGTTGGTAAACTATTTCCTTTATATCAGCATCCTGATAGTGAGAACCGTCAGCGATTAACTCCCTACCGTAGACCAGAAACGCTGGTGTGTAGCCTGTGACCTCACTGGTTGAGCTGTTTAGTGCAAACTGAACCTTTGGTATATGTAAGTCCCAGGAGCGCTGGTCATCATTAATGAATGTGGATAATGCTGTGATTATTGTTTTATTATAGCGTTCCACTGTATTTACTTGTGGTGTATATCTTGGAGTATAGTGTACATTTGGTATATTGTATTTTTTAAATAAGTTTTTCATTTCATTTGATGTGAACTGTGTTCCATTATCCAAAATTACACATTGTGGTATACCATGGACCAAGAATATATTGTCTTCTAGCAACCGTACTATAGTAACAGCATTAGCATTTCTTATGGGAAATAATAGACAGTACTTAGAGAAACAGCAAGTAGCAACAAATAGATATGAGTTTTGACGTCTAGAAAACGGTAGTGGTCCCACTATATCTATACTTAGCATTTGGAAGGGACGTGAACACTCCTTAGGCTTCCCCATTAGTCCTAGGGGAGCATGATTTGCTTGTTTGTAAGCTATACAAGTTTCACATGCCGTTACAAACCTTACCACGTCACCATGCATCCCTGGCCAGTAGTAGCGTAGTGATAGTCGCTTGTATGTCTTATGGATACCTAAATGTGCTGCGGTTGGTTCAGCATGGTTGTTAGTTATTACTTGGAGCCTATTGTCCTTCGGTATGACTTCCTTCCAGTCGAACTCGCATAGTATCGCGAATTTACTTTTTTCATAGCGATATAATTTGTTATTTTTTACTATATAGTTTGGGTATGCCGTAGGGTTCTGTTGGCAACCAGTGTAGATGTTTTGGTACCAAGTGTCATCTATTTGTTTAGGTGGCCCTGACTGTGTGGTGTTTTCTTGAGAGAGTGCTGCGATCGGACACGCTCGCGACAACGCGTCTGGCAAGGTGTTATCTGTACCACGACGGTGTTGTATGTCAAAATTAAAGGCCGACAAACGTATTCCCCAGCGCGCCAATCGACCTGATGGGTTTTGTAGTTTTAGAAACCACTTTAGTGCGGAATGGTCTGTGAACACCGTGAACTTGATGCCATTCTCGAGGTAACAGCGCCAATGTTCCAGAGCCAGTAGTACCGCCAGAGCTTCTCTCTCTGTGATACTGTAGTTCTGCTCTTGTTTAGACAATGATTTACTCATGTACGCTATGGGATGTTCAACCCCGTCCCTAATCTGTGTTAGCAAACCGCCAATGCCATAGTTACTGGCATCGGTATGTACTTCAAAGGGGAGACTATAGTCTGGACACGATAGTACTGGGGCTGATATAAGTATTTCCTTTAGTATAGTAAAGGCCTCCTGACATTCCTGCGACCAGTCAAAGGGGGGAGCCTTCCTACTCGAGCTTGTTAGTCTATTTAGTGGAGTTGCTAGCGCGCTGAAGTTTGGTACAAAACGTCTGTACCATGATGCAGTTCCTAGGAATCGTTTAACTTCCTTTGGGTTAGTGGGAATTGGAAAATTCTGTATTGCTTCTACTTTTTCTGGGTCTGGATGTAATCCCCTTTGATTTACTATGTAGCCCAGATATTTCAATTCATCCCGGAAAAATTGGCACTTATCCATGTTTATTGTTAAGTTAGCGTTGGATAGTTTATTGTATACTTTGGTTAACAAGGCTATATGGTTTTCAAAATCTGACGAAACTAGTACTATATCGTCCAAGAATGCAAACACCCTATTCTCAAACTCTGGTCCGTAAAACAATTTATCTACCATTCTTTGCTGCGTAGCAGGCGCATTAGTTAGGCCGAACGGTGTAGTTTTAAATCTGTATGTTCCGCGGCCGGGTATGTAAAATGCTGTTTTATTTTTGTCAGTTTCCCTTAGTGGTAACTGCCAGAAACTTTTGTATAGGTCGATACTAGTTAGGTATTTTGCGTCCCTCAGGTTGTCTAGTATTTCCGAGATGTATGGCAAATTGTACGCATCTTTTTTTGTTACCGCGTTTAGTTTCCTACTATCCAAGCAAAACCGCAACTTGCCATCCTTTTTTGGTGTTAGTAAGACTGGAGAGGACCACGGACTTTCGCACGGTTCTACCACATCCAGGTCCAGCATCTCGTCCAGTTCCTTGCTGAGGATACTTTGTTTTTCTGGAGACATCCTATAATAGCGTTGTCGTATAGGGAGTGCATCGCCAGTGTCGATGCTGTGTGTTATTAGGTTAGTCCGGCCTAAGCCTTTATTTCCTGAAGATATGATCTCAAATTGTTTTCTAATCTTTTCCGCCGTTATTTTTTGTTCGTCGGTTAGCTGTGCAAATGTATGCAAATGTATGTTTTGTTTAGTGTTTGCACTTGTTTCAGTTGTGTTTACAAGGAATACTGATTTTATACTTTTAGGAAATATATGAAAGGTGTTCCAGAAATCCATTCCCAGCAAGATAGGAGTATCAATAGATGGCACCACATGTGCCTTGATCATGTGTAACTTTCCTTCAAATGTTATAGGTAAGTTTAGAGTACCTATAGGATGAAGCACTTGTCCCCCAGCGGCAACAAATGACTCTAAGTGGTCCCTAGGCTGCAGGGTTAGCCCTTGGTCCTTGATTAGTAGTTTATGATAGTCTTTCCCAACGATGGTGACTGCCGAACCCGAATCCAGCAAACCACAAACGGGCATGTTGTTTATTTGTATAGAAGCGTAAGGCCTTATGTCGTTGTGAGGTTTGTTCCGTTTCGTTGATACAGAGTAGCAAGTTCTGAATTTTGTGACTACAGCTAGCCAATCTTCCCACTCCGCTTTACTTAGCCTGGCGTTAAATTTACTATCAGAACAAACCTCTCTAGCTAGTTTTTTGGCGGGTGACACTTTGAACAATCGGGGTATTTCACTCCTTTTTCTCCGCATTTAAAACAAACAAGGATACGGTCTGCCGTACACCGTCGTAATGAATGTGTGTTTACTCTACATCTAGGGCAATATGGTTGACCTCTAGTTGGTGTACCTGTGCTTTTATTATCAACTAATGCGACCGGTTGAGCAGAGTGTGAGTCATCCCCGGATGTTTCAGTTTTTTTGTAATAGTCACCGCGGCCGTACCTAAAACGGCTGTAATATGGTTTCGAGTTCGAATTGGTAGGTTTAATAGTTGGTTTGACGTAAGCAAATTCTGGTGCTAGTGTGGCGAGGTTAGTTTTAGCTGGTTCTTGATAGTGTGCTGCTCGCATCTTGTACTTTTCGTAGTTTTTACAGATAGACTCTAGTTGCTCCAGATTTTGCACGTTGCTGATAGCTAGTACTTCCGCATACATTGGTTTTATATTGTGAGTGATGATATCAAACATCTCTGATTTTGTTGGTTTTGAATTTAATCTATTGAATAAACCGCTCATTATGGATATGTAAATAGTTATGTTTTCCGTGTCACCTTGTGAGCGCGTTCTGATCTCGGTAAGTAATCTATAATCATAGTCATCACAGTCAAAAGCAGCCTTCAAGTGTTGTATTAGTTCTTCCCATGAAGTAACATTGGGTTTGACATGCCTATACCAATGGAGCGCGTTATCCGTAAAGATATCAAATGCGAAATTAAACATATCATCTCCTTTTATTTGTTTGCTTTGTTTAAACTCCTCGATTTTTTGTATGAAAGAACGCACACAAGTTTTTCCGTCATACTTTGGTTTATTTGGTACGTGACTAGTGCATGTTACGGTTATGTTAGTGTTTGGAGTGGTTGTGTCTGTTCGTTGTGAAATACCAGAACTGAACTTAGTCTCTAGTTTGGCTAATTGTGAATCCAGTGTGTTGTATTTCTCTTCTAGTTTTTGCTTTTGCAATACATTTTCTGGGTTGGTAGGTTTAATACGGGCTAATCGGTATTTAATATGATTTTTGTAAGATATACCCTTTGCTAGTCCCGCTTCATTGTTAATTTCAGTTAGAATTAATTGAAATTCACCTATGGTTGCCTTTGCTGCACATAAATCCTCACTTTCATCAATGCCTGATTCATGTACATCCTCACTTGTGTATTTTTTACTTAAGTGGTTAATTTGTTTCCTTAAGTTAAGGCAAGTACCAATTTCACCGCCCCGTATCAAGACTTCATACTCTAGTTCAGCCTTCCTTAAGTGTATGTAGTTAATAGGGTGAGATCCCATTATTACAAAAGTAGTTCACTATTAGTTAGGCTAGGTACGACACACAATATAACAGTAACACAGTATCAACACAAACTTAAAACTAGACCGCAACGATGTAATACGAGCACATGCTAGGGCTCAGTCCAGAACAGTGCGACAAAGATATATAAAGCCTGGGCGCCACTGTAACGGCTAGGGCTTTGCAGGCAGACTGCGCAGGCCGCTAATGATTTAATAGGTAGTGTGTAGAGGTGAGTAATTGAAACTAGCTGTTAAGTTAATACATTTAATTAGGATTCTAAGACCACAGCTAGGTCGCGGGTAAGGTCGCACTGTTCAGTTCAGAGCACTATCACGAATAAGATGAGTAATGTACTTCCTTGCACTAGGTTGTAGATGGAGGTGCCTGTTCATACAGGCTCCGGGGAGAGGTCGGCAAAGCCCACGTTAGAGAGGCCGGTAGGGCCTTCGTGAGACACCGGCAGCACGTGTCTATGACACGTGGCTGGAGCGGAGGCCTGTCTGCACAGGTCCGCAGGTAGCTCGCGGCGGTAGGCCGCAGTTTTAATAGACCTCGCAAGGCCTCGGTAGCGCACGTTGGCAGCACACCAACGCGTCCTGTTCTCAGCCGGAACGTAGAACCCTGGAAGCGCATTAGGGAGCGCATGTCAGAAGCGGTGCAATTAGCAGCAGCCCGCATGCGATGTGCCAGCCTCTTCCCTTCTCCTAGCCACCAAGGAACAGCGTGGGAAGCACCGTAAATGAAAGCTCAACACATCGCAGCGGTTTACAGGCAGAGGGTTTGCAAACACAGCGTAGCACAATGACAGATGAAAATAAGAGGTTATGTATGCGAACACGCGAGCATAAATCACAAAGAAACAATGATCATAGCAGATTGCTCACTTAATCGCTTATAATACACTGTGAGGCACTACACGACCTTGATGCAGTAGCAATACATACATATTACAGTCTTCCGTGCACTGGATATTCCCCTGACGCGCGGTCCGCCATTGACACTCGCGAAATCAGATAATACATATGTGATGAAATCAATATAGATTATCCAGTGCAGAGGGTCTGGTACGATTACCATATTAATGTGGAACTCACCCTAGGTCGGGGTACGTAGAATCTTGAGGATCAGGGAATCGCTTCCATCAGCTAGTCGAGCGGATGTCGAAATGGCAGAGCGTTCTTAGGAAATTAGTGTTGTGCCACATTTTTAGTGATGTGGTTAGGAACTTACTAATAGTGATATATTTAGCACCACTCGACTATTTTCCGCTGAGACCCCTCACAATGCTACAAGGGATACCGGGACCTTGGCAACAGGCAACTGAAGGAACACGGGTGGGTTTTAGTCAGTAAAAGTCTGACACGCCATCCCGTTCCGTCCAGAGCGGGAGAAGTCAGTTGATGATTTCCCACCAACAAAAAAAAAGGGCTTATCGATCTTAGTACAATATATATGTGTGTGAGGGGTGTGTATGTGTGTGTGTCGTGTCGTTGTGTTGGTATTGGCTAGGATGAGGCCTCTTATTTTATTTTAATAATGAAATTAATCTACTTAAAAAAAAATCGAAAGTGGTCGACTGATCGTCTTTTATTTTGTATCACTACCGTGCTTTTGAAAGTTGAACCAAGTAGATCTTCTTCTGTAGATCTATAGTGGCAGTGGCGAGCGCAATCTGCCCTGTAATTAATGAGAAGAAGGATAATTAAATCGGATTTGTGAGAACGAAAACACTGCGGTTGTTTTTTTAAAGGCTAAGATAAGTTTCTTTGTAGTTTTTACTTTTTTAATTAAACTGCTTGAGTGTAATTAAGACTTCTTTTAGAGTTATTGCTTTATAATTCAATTCGCTATAAATTTGTTTAGTTGGAATTTTAATTTGGAATGAATCTCCTGGGATTTATTGGAATACAAATGTTTTGTTGTTTAAATTCAATTTAAGAGGCACTGTAAAATTAAAAAGTTAATTCTATTAGTGGATTTAGCTTAGATCGTGGTTGAGATTAAAAATCGTAATATTAACTTAAAACCACGTCTGTATACCCACATTTCGCCAATAATGAGAACATCAATCAGTTTAGTTATAATCAAGTGTGTTTTAAATCGTAGAAGACTTCTCTAAAATCTATAAGTATGTGAGTAAACTTTGACAGACAAAAAAAAAGCATTTTTTTTTATATCTCTCATACTTATTTTTTTTTTTATTCTTCATTAAAAAGAACTATGTTTTCAATAATTAATTACAGTCTACTTAATTGAGTAATAAGCAATATTAATCCTACTTTCTTTTTTTTTCCGTGATACAATTATTTTAAAACTTAGAATAATGTTGATTGTACTTTGCATAACTCCATTCAATAATTATAAACACTTTGTTCATGAAGATTTTCGTTTTATTTGTGAAATTAGATAGTACCTATTTATTTATGTTATTCACAGATGTTGCAAAATACTTTTTTGTACCCAAAATTTATTTAACTTACGTGCCACCATTCCGTCACCGGCGGAGCGCAAAATAAGCAAATATTTTTCCAGCACAACAAAAATCCGGTATAGTTGTACCGGAATATTTTACACAAATTAAAACCCGAGTTTTTAAGTTAGTACGGCAATACAAAGAACGTGAAATACTGACCTATTTCGCTGACAGTACAATGCTTCCAGTAAAGTAAATTACTTTACCTAACGGTGGATAAGATATTTCTTTTTTGTTCTCAATTTAATTTTCTGTGGATGACATTCAATATTTTTAATACCACTGTCTGCAACTATGAAAGATTATACTCGGAGAAAGGGGATTAAGTTAGATATTTTTCTATGAAGCCAAAGTGAGATAAGTTAGGTAATTTCTCTTTGAATCTAGAGGAAATTCAGATGGATTTAGGGCAGCGGTAGATGGAATTTTTCATTAGTTATAAAATAATGATGCTTTGAATCATGCAAAAAAAGTTTCAAACAACGTTTGGAGGTGTGAAGACCGCACAATCGTAGGAAATGGCGCGCTACGCCGTAGCAAAATGTGAGCTACGCCGTAGCCACACGCGTAGCACAGGTCTCACGCGCAGGCATTGTCATTATTTTATTATTGTGTTACCTTTTTCGGTGGTTAGTATGAAGTTAATATTTAGTTAGGAATGCTTTAGGTTTACTGTCTCGTTTGTCTAGTGGTAAACTACTACTGCTGAAAATAAGGTCCTGGGTTCGATTCCCAGGTCGGGCAAAGTGTCATTGGGTTTTTCTATCTGGAATTTCACAGTAGCAGCCTGGAGTATGGATTTGTGCCCGGTTGATGGCAATAGGCTCGCCCCCTATTAGAATAACCGGCGAAATATACTATAGGATGCACCATACGTACACTTCTGCCCAACCCTTCAGGGAAACAAGGTGTGATGTTATGAATCCTTTTTTGACATCGTACCTAAATTGTGTTGTGGCTAGTCATCCAAATAATCTTACTATCTGATAATATAAAATCTTTACATTACAGCCAAATCTTCACAAAATACAGCTTTGACTGTCTCCCTGTTTATCCCGAGCGTTACATCAGAAACCTTTCCCTAGTTCACACGATTTAGTCTCTTTTCACATTGGATAGAACCGTCCAGCTTTGGCCAATTGAAAAAAGGGACAAGACCCGGTATAATGCCGGACAGACGGACGGAGTATACGAATTTAATCGGATCCAGTTAGGATAGTATACGTAAACGGAGCGGTTGAGAGATACTTGCTTGTAACGTTGATTAGATCCAAATTCAATTTGGTTGGTAATGTTTTTATTTTAGTTTGGAGTTTTAGTTTAAATGTTGATTTAAGTAGATACATTTTAAAGCCCGGTTAAGTGTTTTGAGATTCAATCTTATAAAATGATTTGCGTTATTCACTGGCACGATTTTGTTAATCAAGATGAAAAATAATAATTTTAACTTCTATTATTATTTGGTAATAATAATATTCTTATTTGGATTTGCCTTTGGCTCATGAATTATGCGCCTAATTGATACATTATTTAAGGAGTTTATAAAATAAAGAGTGCCCATGTTTTTACTATTTACAATGCTTTCTACTTTTCACACAAAATTCAAGTTGCAATCATCATTTCAAGTTTCATTGTAATTTAGCTAATGTAACATACCAAAACCTTCACTCTAATATAGTTTTTATTGCACTCACAATAAAATTGCAAATCATCCAGGAACTCCACTAAAAATATAGAAAACAAAACACAAACGCAGCTGACAATAAACAACTCGATTAGTGTTTCCATTAGTCGATTCTGTTTACGTTTCGAATAGTAATTGTCGTGGCCAATGGGGAATCGAGAGTGGCTAATGTGTTACATGACCGACATAATAACGTTCCGTAATTGTCACTGTACTGATGGGAACCGGTGTGGCTTAAGTTAGAGGAGATTGTCTTTTTGAGTAAATGCCCGCGTGCTCTAAATGTGGTCAAATGTTCCCCTTTTGCCATAACCTGGGTAAAATAAATTTATTTTCTTTCTTCTTTATTTCGTATAATGTTATGTCATCTAGGTGTCTTGTACTGACGACGAATTTTATCAAAGCAAGACATAAAAGTCACCGTAATTTTCATTGTAAATTGGTGGTGGTTTATAAAGTACCTACCTAATTGTTATGGCTAATGGGGAATCCAGAGTGGCTAATTTGTTACATGATCGACATAGTAACGTTCCCTAATTATCACTGTACTGATGGGAACCGGTGTGGCTTAAGTTAGAGGAGATTTTCTTTTCGAGTAAATGCCCGCTTGCTCTAAATGTGGGCAAGTGTTGCCCGTTTAGTCTGACGTGGTGCTACGGCCTTTTACTCCATCGTTATATTAGGAACTAGCTGTTGCCCGAGGCTTTGCCCGTGTGGATGTCGGTTATTATATACTAAAACCTTCCTCGAAAATCACTCTATCCATTGGTGAAAACAACATGAAAATCGGTGCAGTAGATTTTGAGTTTATCGCGAATAGACAGACAGACAGACGCGGCGGAGGACTTTGTTGTATAATAAGTAAGGAAAGTATCATATATGAGCAAGCGGGCAACAGCCTCCTACATTAAGTGCGTAGTGTATAGAAAAATAAGTTTTATTAAAGCACTTTGGGAAGAGGGAATGTTTATGTTTTTATGTCTCAATGTAGGCTTAGCCTAGGTGTAGTGTAAAGATATTTACGGCATAACAACTTAACACCATCGTGATACAACTTAAGTAACCGAACGTAAACAGTTTGCTCCAAAAGAAGTAGTTGTAGTGGACTTTTCTTTATTAGAAGTTGCCTAGTGAGTCTTTAGAGTGTTAACAAATGTATGAATGAATTTCTCTGACGTAATTATGTGCACCCAAACATACATCGCTAGAATTCATATGAATAGTTAAAAAAAAAAATTTTTTACGTTTCATATTTTAATGTAAACAGATGTAGAACAACATTTAGGCAAACTGATTAAAACAATTTACTTCTGAATATGTTCTCTAACCAGATTTCAACATGTTATCGAAATAGCAACTAAATTTAATAACGCTGGAACATTCAAAATTACGTTGTTAGAACCTAAAACAGTTATTAAAGTCCAGTTAGCACGTTATTCTGCGAAAACCAGTTCATATTGGTATCGCTTCATAAATTCAAATAGATCGGAAGTCTATTTGAATACGTTTTCAAATTGGCGTCATTGTTCTAAACATAGAGTTTACAAAAATGTTTTCAGTGCTACGCTAGGGCAGTCTCATTCACAACTAAAATATATTTTATTGGAAATATAACATAGTCGTAATAATTTTCGCAAATTAAATGGCGATAGTAGGTACACAGTTGTTGTTTGAAAACTGAACAGAAATCAATATTAGAGTGCCGGACCTTAAAAGAAAAAATCTTTTAACTTTACAACGAATATTTTCAACGTAATTACTTCGATGTGATGACAGCGCTAACAAAAAATCGCAATTATGCCAAATCAATTATCGATTCCAAACCCGTTACAGATTGAGCCGATTAGAATCTACCCGTTAACTTATCTTAGACGTAACGTATCGAAAGACGCAGCATTGTGCGCAAGCCATACGTCAAGTTTGACGTTTATCCAATATAGTACGTGCCCGCGTTGGGTTGATCTAATCGGCTTCTGTCTGTTATGTCTTAGCCTTATTTATTTGTCAGTGGTATGAGTATGTAATCACAATTCGTTTACGTCAATCGAACTCGAATAAATCGTATAAATCTATCCATATTTATCGGCTGTAGGAATAGGGAATAAAGATAAACGGGCTGTACTTTTACCGTTGATTCAGTTTTCCTGGAATATGTACGAGTAGTTTTGCAGCGGATTTTGAACAGTTCTGCTGGATGCTATTTGTTTTGTGTTTTGAAACATATACGGAATATTTTCAAATATCTGCTCAATGATTCAGTCTCGTTTACATTTTTTTGAGAATTCTAGTTACGTTTATATGCTTTGCAAATTTTTAAAGGATAAAATGTGAGAGCCTAAAATTATATACATAATAATTAATACCCTCACTCACCTTTACATCCTTATCCATAACTGTCGATGTATCCTAGATAAAACATAAAATAGCAATTTACCTCATAACAACAGAAATATTAGCCGCACTAGCTGCATCTACCAGGAGCGCATACCATCTAAGACGTTTATCACCACTCAGCGTCAATAAAGCGCTTCATAAATCTATAGAAATGCCCGCACCAGTAGCCTCGCCAAATATTTGTAAAGCGCTACCAGCCGATTTCGTCGCCTGTCCGTGACATGGGACTGTTTTATGATATTCTTAAAAGAGAGTACGTCAGTAAATCAGGAACAGATTTTTCGGGGTGACGTTCTTAAGATAACGGACTCTAGGGTGGAAGTAGTGGGCTGTATAGAGTTGTTGAGTGCATGGCGAGTGGCTGAAACCATAAAACATAGGATTTTACAGAATATAGGACCAGACATTTTTTGTACTTTTTTTTAAGGATAGTCAACTACATAGTACGTAATTATACTTTATAAGATTAATATAAATAAAAAATATTATGTTACCTGAAGTTTGAAGTATTTAAAAACGAACTATGTATTTTGATGTCAATATGTTCGTTATTTTACGCCTGGCTAATTAGACGATTGCGAAATGAAATCCTACGATTTTCGTTCGGATTTTAGATTGGGCTCTAATTGGATTTTAGTACGTCTCGTTTATTTATTGCTTTTAGCCGTCCTATTTGCGAAAATTTGAAGCTATTTGAAAGGTCTTCATTAAACGGATTTACAAAAAAAGCCCTAATAAACTTTATCTCATTAAAAAAATCCTTTTTGCACAATTATTTAAAAAAAACATTTTTAACGTAAGCAGAACCTTTTTAACTCAATCGGAGTAAATATTTGAACTTTTTTTTGCCATGAAAATCCCCCCTTTGAATATTTGATCAGAAAACCTTTCTATAAAAGACGAGTCTAGTAAAATATCTTACTTCACTGTACTGCTTTAGGGGATCAACACAACGTCGGGATTATTTGGGTGCTTTTAATATTTACATATTTTATGATAAAACCTTGTGGGTATGTAATACGATTTAAAATATTTTCGTCGAAAATATTCTTGCGCTCTTTTTTTGTGTATTTCGTCTTATGGATACGATTGTTATAGGTACATATCGTTGTGGATATGTGTCGGATTATGTTATTATATATTATATTATAGGTGTCTGGCAGGATTTAGGGTGTAGTTATGTATCTACATACATAATTTGAGAAGTGTTGTCAACCAAAATACAAAGATGAGAGTTATGTTAATCGTAGTACTTAGGTACTTCTATTAAAACGGCAAGTAAAAGCTTGTCTGACTCGTTGGTCTAGTGTTAACAAGCACTATTGCTGAGGATGAGGTCCTAGGTTCGATTCCCGGGTCGTGCAAAGTGTTATTGAGTTTTTCAATCTGGAAATGTTCAGTAGCAGCCCGGAGTCTTGTGCCCGGTTGATCACAATAGGCTCGCCCCTTCTTTGTTTTTCATTGACGTTCAAAAGTGCCTTTTATGTGCCTATTTGAAATAAATTATTTGACTTTGACTTTGACCCCCTATTTCATGGTACTTAAACATAACTGGCGAAATGTGGGTGCACTTTATGTACCTCTGTCTAACCCTTCGGAGAATACAGGCGTGATGTTAATGTTATGTAAAAGCTTGTTTTGTGTAAAATCTACACTAAAGACCTATTCGTTCTATTACTACTTACGTTCGCTCCATACCTACACAAGATGGAAAATTTAAATAGAGCTTTTCCTAAAGAAGACTCATTCAGAATCTTCCATTCCCAAACTAGATATATTGCGTTCAAGATATCACATTCATCTCGGATTCTTGTATCATTCGTTCGTTTCATTTTTGTGCACTACTCTGTGCATGTCGCATCGATTATGAGTACATTGATGCAACATATATGTTTGGGCTCAATGTGACGGCTTTGACGGATTGAATGGGACATGAAAAGGTTTTTGATGGCTTTGAGGGAGCGATAATGAAGCAGTATTTGGCAAGTATGTAGTTGAATGCCATGATGGGTGTGATGGTGTGATAGTGTTTACTGCAATAGTAAAGTTGCAAAAGAGTTTTATAAACCACTATTTATTTTTTATCCGTTTGATATAAATCATAGCTTTATTTTTAGAATTATCCCTTTTATGAATTTTAATCTCATACACACAAGCATACAGTGGGCTTACCACCACCGTATACAGCAGTATTAATTTAATATTACTTCAGCGTATTCTACAGGACGTATAGCTCCATCTCTTTTCCCCACGAAGTAAGATAAAAATAATACTGCTGTGAGTGGTGGTTATAGACCCCCAGACCCCAAAATAAAAGTATGAACATACCTGAACTGTGACTCAGTATCGAAGTACATAGTGTTGTATATTTGGGTTTTCAGTAACAGGTTGTTACTATAGAAATCAGCGTTTTGAAAGGTGATTCATTCTTACATTCTCTATCCTTTGCTGCAGCAACACAGAATTCATTAGCATTTGAAAATATTGTTGAAAAATATTGTTGTTAATTACTGTTTGTTGTATTGTTTGAAAATATTATACTGTAAAACTATCTTTACATTGTTTAAATTCTATCTCTTAGTATTATATAATTCATAGCACATGTGTGAGTACTATGGCGCGTGTGTTGGATCATTTAGCTGCCTTCAAAATGGTTAAGCTGAATGGTGCTGATGCATGCGTCATGTTCGTGAATGGGCGCCGTCAGTTGTGACTGGTCATCTCTTAGCTGCCATGGGTTATTTTAGATTTTGAATTGTTTTTTGAATTATATTTTATAATTGCGGACGCTTTTAACGTGCTTTCTAAACTGTTCTCACATGTATAATTTCAACATGAAGGATGTAACCAATTTGTTGTATCAATTTTTTTTTTTAAAGAGTTTCCGTGAAGTTTCTTTCCCGTTCTTCTCCATAGGTACCTATTACAGTTTGGAATGGGCAACTAGCTTCATATTTCTGACTGACCTACTCCTTGACAATTCAAAAGTGCCTGTACATGGTTTAATTGAAATAAATGCTTTGAATTTGAGTTTATGTAGTGAAGTATTTGTTGCACTTCTCATTCATTCGCCGCCTCTGCACTCACACTACTCTGTACTGTCGCATCGATCGTACTCGCATTGATGTTTCATGGACAATTTACTCGCACGTTGGTGGTAGTGGCGACATTGTCCCGCATTGTCGCTGTATGTAACACGTAACATGGAGGGTACATGACAGCTTTGATAGAGTTGTAAAGGATCGTGTAGGGGAGGTACGTGAGATGAAGTTAGTTCAATAGTAGTGCAGTTTTTATTTATTGTTACTGAGTTTTCCATTAGTAGTAGCCGAGATTCTGGATTTGAGCTTCCTGTATCTCTAGATATGCGTCACTCTATGCAATCTAATTAGCCTATATTTTTCCACTGCTGGGCAAAGGCTTCCCTCTTCCTTTTCCACTATGTAAAGTAAAATAAATACATTTCGCAAAACGTATCTTTTTCAAAATGTATTTATATTACCTATACTCCATTTGAAAGAAGATAGGCCTTTTTACAGTCCGTTCAACCGATTTTAACTTCTATACCGTAAGCATAAGGATGGCATTAAAAGCAAAAAAGGTTACACAATACCAACTGTCTACTGCAACTACCATTTGTCATGCCACCAACGCAATAGAAGTCAAAATCGGTTGAACGGAGTGTAAAAAAGGCTTATTTAAATTTCTCTTCTTATTTCAAATGGAGTATACTACATATCAACTGGAAAATTCATTTAAACACACAATTTTAGCAACAAATTGCACTTTTTAGGGGTGCATGAATAAATTCAATTTAACAATAAAACGATATAAATCTCGCCACGCATCATTGCTTATTCGTAGGGTAGAAATTATGCTATCTAGAAGGAATCCGAACTTTTTTCTTTTTTTGTGGTTGGGAAATCACCAAATGACTTCTCCCGCTCTGGGCGGAGCGGGAGGGCGTGTCAGACTTTTACTGACTAAAACCCACCCTTGTTCCTTCAGTTGCCTGTTGCCAAGGATCCCGGTATCCTTTTCGGATTTTCCCGCAACCCTGGTAGGCATCTAGCCGAAACCCGAACCTAGAATGCTATTCTGTAAAGTTCACTTCGAAATTAATTCGATTTAGCGCACACAATTCGAAAGCAAAGTCGTTTATTTTTAACCAACTTCCAAAAAGGAGGAGGTTCTATGTTCAACTTCATTACAGTATGTATATCGCGGATCCACACACTTCGACTTCAAAACTTTTTTATTTCGAAGTGATGTTTAGAGAATAACACTCGAACTTGAGACCTATAACTTGGCAGTCTCTGTGAATCAGATGAGTACTTTGAAAACGAGCGAGTTCGGTTGAGTGACGTTCAAAGTGAACATTACCTCTTAGTACTGAAACTGCAGTCTCCCATTAAATCAATAAGGTATTTCCATGAACAACATTCCCGTACAACTCCAACTATTGAACAAAATAAGCGGATGTAAGTTCCTCACAAGTTGGATGTTTGACCACGAATCTACGATGCAACTTGTGTTCTTAGCGTACTTTATGACTGGGCTGTGGCATTAAGTTGCCAGCTAAGTTCAATAAATTAGAGCAACTTCGATGCATTGCTTCACATGCGCACATTGCTCTGACTTTTGAAGATAGATAGGGGTAGGTATCTTGTGGGTAAGAAGGGATTTTTATAAAGCTTTGAAACGGGAAATAGATCTCTTTGACGTTCTCCTTGAGTTATTTTTCATGCTTTATAAGCTTAAATGTCATGTAGAAAATCGTGATGGTTCAGGAATTAAGAAGACTCCTTTTCCATTACTGGATGGTGGCTGAAAACGTAGTAAGTCTCAACCTTACTATCGATACTTAGGTAGCAGGCCTTAGCGGCTGAATGGATTCCCATGAAATTTGGCACACATGGCAAACGGTGACCTGGGTTAGGACATGGTATGCTTTCCATCCCGGTAGTATTTTGTCGTGAGCTAATTTCCGACCTCTACGTGGCCGACATCGCATCGCAGGCCAAAGCTAGTAAATAATATTTAACAAGAATGGACAGAAAATAATACAGACATACAATAGAAATACTGTAATTTTCTACAGATTAGGATTACGTTTTACTTCATTAAGTGCTCCGCTCGTGTAGTTACATGATACAATGACGGTGCTGCCAATATTTTGATAAAGAATAAAGTGCTTGAAGAAAGCAAACAATTTTCCGAGACTTCTTATAGAAGTGTTTGATGTTCTTATGTCTGAGAAAAACTCTTATAAATATACTTAATGCTGTTTAAGTACAATATTAAATGTATTTTTGAGGAAAATTGTTGCTTATATTTTATTAGGTATTTATGATGTACTCCTTGTCTGTATAAATAGTCTGTATTTTATTTGTTAATACGATAGAAATATGTGGCTACATAACAACTTGTAACTAATTAATTAATAAATATAACAAAATAATGTACTAAATGAACTGAAGCTATTCACAAAATAAAATATAGCGTCGAAAAATTCTTCC
This sequence comes from Lithophane leautieri, assembly GCA_949152455.1. Taxonomy (NCBI): domain Eukaryota; kingdom Metazoa; phylum Arthropoda; class Insecta; order Lepidoptera; family Noctuidae; genus Lithophane; species Lithophane leautieri. The sequence continues at coordinate 4,090,804 of OX424469.1, read as the reverse complement.
GAATCGTTATCGACTAGTTATGTACCCAAGAGTATATTGGTATCTGTTACTGAAAGCAAACGTTCAAAATCAAGATTTAGTTAAAATTTATAGGCAAACCAGGGTATAGTATATAGTAAAAAAAAAAATTTTTTGTAATGTTTCCTTAATTTGCGTATTCAAAACATTATTTAGTGTTTATAAAATTTTGGATATAGGCTTTTTAGCGGTTTTGCCAGTGACTTTATATACACCTGTAGAAAAAACAAAACCAGCGCGCCGTTTTCAATAAATATTTGTTAACGTTTTCGTTGTGTGGTTATTATTATAAATCAATCAATCAATCTACCTTGCCTTTTCCCAAATATGTTGGGGTCGGCTTCCAGTCTAACCGGATGCAGCTGAATACCAGTATTTTACATGAAGCGACTGCCTATCTGACCTCCACAACCCAGTAACTGGGTAATACGATACCCCTTGGTAACACTGGTTGTCAGACTTTCGGGCTTCTGACGACCCGTAACGACTGTCAAAGATCCACGATTGACAGCCGGGACCAACGGCTTAACGATATATGAAGATGGTCACCCATCCACGGACCAACCCGGTTAAGCGTAGCTTAACCTGATTGATCGACCCGTGCCGCTGTTATGACTTAGCCACGAGCTCCTCGAGTTATTATTATAAATACGAAATCTAAAGTATTGTTACCAACAGACTTTGAAAAGTTTTTAAAAGAAGCTCCGAATAGTGGCAACATAGGTCAGTTGAACTACAATTCTAAATGAATAATCTTTATAATTATGTACGTTATTGTAGCAGAAGTTCTTACAACAAGTCTGTTTTTTTCCTGGCAGGTGTGTTGAAAAACGCCGTAATGATGTTACTGCACACTTGTATCATAATGTACTATTACTTTATCTTTTTATTGTTGTCTATTTTCGATTTAGTTTATATACTGTGTAACTTTTTTGTACATACCAAACACGCAAGGTCTATAACGTTAAAAGGTCTCCTCAGATAAGTTGGTAGCCGAAAGTTCATCAATCGTCTGGTTTAGCATTTTATCATTAACTTTTTCATAATGTTTAATTTGGGAGACGAAAAACCAGTCTCGACTTTCAAAATAATTTAACGTAAAACAGTATGCAATTAGTACTAAAGTGCCGTTCTGGTCTGACGTTCTGACGGTCTGGCGCGTTTCCAAACATACCCGTCTGCTTCTTCTGCCAATTGTGGGTAAATGTGTCTGCTACTTTATAGTTCGGGAACCTTTGCGATGCAATATCGAAGTGCATCGGAGGCTGTTTACTGTTTCGATTTAGGAGCTTACGACTTGAGCAATATTGTTGGGAAATTATAGCAGTGTCTGAGAGTTAGGATCCTAACTTCTATAATATGTATACTTATTATAAAGTCGCTTTTAGTGTTTTCTGTATGTCCGCGTTGTTCTTCTAAACCACGCAACCGATTTTGATGACGTTTACGGTTTCACGCTAAAACGGCTGAACGGACTTGACCACGACCTGGGTTAGGACATAGGATACTTTTTAATCCGATAGCACTTTCCCGTGAGATAAATTTCCTTTCTCTACGCGGGCGAAGCCGCTGGCAAAAGTTGGTATTCATGTAAACGAGCATGACGATCGCATATTCGCGCGGCGGTTGCTTTCGGTGCGTACGTACAAAAAAATAGGCCGCTACTTTTGTTACAAAAAATACAGCACTGATTAAAAATAAATATCTACCTACCCTGTAAAAATTACACTCACAGGTCCACATTCGAACATAAAATGGTACGTCCAACGTTCGGACCTGCCAGTCGATATAGCTGCGCCCGCCGGCATCTAATTTGTGCGGGTCGAGTCGGACACACCCTGTACCCCGCGGCTGTTTGTGCACATCCTGTTTGGTAATTGTAACTGGATATTGATACTGTTTTAATGTAATGATGGACAAGAGGATGATGTAGCTATATGTGGTAATTGGCTGTTGATTACCAAAAGGTTCCCGTAGATAGGTGCGACGTGTCTAGTAGAACCATTTCTATGACAACTTCATGGTAATTGTTCTACCAGAATGGCGTCGCACCGTCGCGTCGCGCCTGTCTGCCTTAATCGTGATGTTTTTAGTACCTACTGGAAGATGTAAGCATGACTCTTTACTGGAACTAGCTGAACATTACATAACTTTACTTGCGAGAGAGTTAGGCAGGTGTACACACACATTTCGTAAGTTATGTTTAAATAGGTGGCAAGCTTGTTGCCAACGGAGAAAATTAAATACCAGTAATCCAAGGTCGCCTTTGTTGCGACTGTTTGCCCCTTATCGCGCTTATCGCACTGATAACGATCCAAGCCGCGTAGCGCCGAGCAGCAATCCTATATAAGTGGGGGTGACGGGCGATTTGATTCACTCTGCGTCCAGCGCACGGTGTGGCAACACGTCGTGTTCTGGTTTGGAATTGGTCAATCGTCATCCTGAGGATGCCTCGTTGAGAGGTGAAACACGTGTCGATTTTTTACAGGGTTTTTTATGACTCTTGGAGAATAGTTAAGCGGAATAGGTTACTAAATATATCTACGTCTATTGTATTTTTTCTAGGATATGATATATGTTTTAAGAGGAGCTCGTGGCTAAGTAATAACAGCCGCGTGGGTCAGTCCATCAGGTTAAGCTTTGCTTGCCGGGGTTGGTCCTGATTTTGATTTTGATGGGTGACCATCTTCACGTACCGTTAAGCCGTTGGTCCCGGCTGTCATTCATGGATCTTTGACAGTCGTTATGGGTCTTCAGAAGCCCGAAAGTCTGATAACCAGTCTTACCAAGGGGTATCGTATTACCCAGTTACTGGGTTGTTGTCAGACATGTAGTCGCTCCATCGAAAATACTGGTATTCAGCTGCATCCGGTTAGACTGGCAGCCGACCCCAAAATAGTTGGAAAAAAGCTGAGCAGATTGATTGATATTATGTTCTAATACAGAAAACATTTCTACAACAACAGCAATTTATTTTTGTTTTTGTTTTAATAAGTTAATACGTATAGCTCAAATTAATGGAAGGATTCCTTTCCTAGGATTACGAAACGACACATATACCATGTGTATGCGCTACTGAATGGGTCACACACACCTTGGATGATAGCTTGAAATGATAAGTCACGGATAGCCAAAGATGATGGTTTACTGAATATATTTGACTACCAAGTAACTAATGCTATATGAATGTTGTGTGAATGAGTACCGCTGACTATGAACGCTGATTGTGTACTGTCGCGTTACACTATGATTTGTGTAAGGCGACGGAAAAGTGCTGATCTATGCAATGCACGCGTGCCATGTACGATACATGACTCGTACACCATGAAAGAACCAGAAATTCGAAGACATGTGACATCTACCAACCAGCACTGACCCCGCGTGGTAGATTACAGCCTACTCCCACTCGAAGAGAGGAGGCCTGTGTCCTACTCGTACCGTGTAAACTGGTATAGTAAATTAGTAAATATGTAGGTTAGTAATTAACAGTAACTATAATAACTTCACATTGCTTTACTTCCTTCATGAGCGACGTTATTTCAATTTCTTTAGCACACACTTATTCTTGATCTTCTCACCAAGTCATGAGTTTTACTCGCTATACAATAGAATTCAGTATATTTTAAGCGTATAAACTTACTTAGTAACCCTTCGTATTAAACAGTGACTTGGCATTAATTGTAACTTAGTTAATCCCGGCAGGTAACACAGTGCGCATTACATACATATTTACATAGGTATTTCCCTACGCAGAAACTATTTCGCCTGTGTTGTACATAGTTTGCAACAAAGGTAATGTGAAGGTATTATAATAAGGTCCTTTGTATACGGCAGGGTTTCCTTACGATACGATGTTTACACCGCGCCGTAGAAAAAACGTGTGATAAGTATATCACACGGCAAACAACCGGACGACACAACGACTAGGCACGGCCCTGTTATTTTGGATACATCCGATAATTTTATCCCATATTACAAGCCTTTCATGAATTAATGTAATTAATCATTCATAATTTATCTCGTCCAGTGGTTTGCCGTGTCTTAAACAACACACTATTATTCTGTTTATTTGCCGTGTGTAGGTACAGTTTTCAGTATTGTATGGATTCAGACTGGCTAAAGTAGACTCATCTTTCATGGGGTACTGTTTAAAATGTTATAATAAAATACCTCCCCACATACTCCAACTGAATGAAACAAAATTTAAATCTTGTATAAAACGCACACTATGCCGCCAAGCATATTATAAATTAGGGGATTACATTACGGATAAAAATGCTTGGCTCAGCGCTGGTCCAGCTCCACAGGGCGCATAAACTAATTGATTAGCATTCGAAATAATTGTTGGAGCTGCTGAAGATTGTAAAAACTATATTTACATTGTATAAATTCAATCTCCTAGTATTGTATAACTGCATAGCACATGTGTGTGAGCACTATGTACTTACCTAAGTACTTTAAAGCTACCATTTACTAGGTACGTCTTTCATTGACTTGAATGTGCCCTGGCGACTGAGAGTATGTCATGCTCACTTTAATGTCTCGCTGGTGGTGGCGTGTGTGTTGGATCATTAAGTTCCCTTCAAAATGGTTGAGCTGAATGGTGCTGATCCATGCGTCATGTTCGTGAACGGGCGCCATCAGTAGGGACTGGTCATCTCTTAGCTGCCACGGCTTATTTTAATTTATTTTAATTTTTGAATTGTTTTGTTTCTTTTTTATCTTTTTACGGACGGACATTGTTCTCACATGTATAATTTCAACATGAATGATGTAACCAATATATTGTAATAATATTCTGATTCAAAAGAGTGTCCGTGGAGTTTCTTGCCCGTTCTTCTCCATAGGAACCTACGCTTTGGAATGGGCAACTAGCTTTATCTTTCTGACTGACCGACCCCTTGACAATTCAAAAGTGCCTGTAATTGGTTTATTTGAAATAAATGCTTTGAGTTTTTTTTTGAGTTTTGATCACTATGGAAGTTTGTTGAGGACACGGCGGCACGGCGAACCGTGTCATATACAAGGTCACACGATACCGCACAGAAACCGTGCCGTATACAAAAGGCTTAGTTTTATATGCATTGTCACACATAAAATATTATGGTACAGGGTGTACTATTTGAAGCCAAGTTGACGTGAAGAGGTTGCTGCTTAGCAAGCTTTTATTAATTAATTTAATTAATACAATGCGTACTATGTATAGATATAGGATAAAATTACTGTTTAGAACCGAGTAAAGTGATTCTCTAAATTCTGTTCTTAATTCTGTCCGTCGAAGTAGGTACCTACCTAATTGGTACCAAAATAAAGTATATTTTTATACAAAAAAACCACATTAGTTTACGTAACACGTCCGTGCTTGGGTCGCAGAAATTGATATGTGTACCAAATTTCAACTTAATCGGTCCATTCGATTCGGAGAAAATTGGCTGTTAGACGGGCAGACAGACAGACACACGAGATATCCTTTATGCAAGGGTTTCGTTTTTTCAGTCGGACATACGTAACCCTAAAAAGGTTAAATACTCTTAATATTTTCTGAGGTTCTTCGCGTTATTTAGACTATTTTCTGAGTTACAAGATCGTCTTATTGGCAAAAGGTCGATGAAAAAAAAAAAAAAATATCTACACTACTATTACTATTGGGGTACAATAGCTTCGACTTCCCAACTGTGGGCTAAACTTAAACAGAACTTTGGAAAATTATGGCTCACATAAAAAACAAAAAGTTCTCATAGAATTCCTTTTTATTTTAATAATGGTGTATAAAATCAGCTTCAAACGATCGTTTATAAACTTGTTTCGGTTCGGATACATCCTGTATGTGGTTGTATTTCGGCTGGGCGTTCGCCAAATTGGGGTTTTTGTTGGCTAGACCGCTACCTACACACTTATGTGGAATATTGCTGAATATTATGGCAATGTTATCTTTCCATATTATAAAACAAAGTCCTCCGCCGCGTCTGTCTGTCGTCCTGTACGCGATAAACTCAAAAACGACTCCACCGATTTTCATGCTGTTTCCACCAATGAATAGAGTGGTTCTCGAGTAAGGTTTTAGTATATAATAACCGACATTCACGCGGGCGAAGTCGCGGGCATCAGCTAGTTTCTTATAAGTGTTTGAGGGATGCCCTAAGATAACCCGCTAGGTAAAGCTATTGCTGATTCTAATGTTTTTAATTCTGTAAATCCATATTTGTTACGGTCGCGAATCATATAATTTAATCAACATACAACCTAATACTGACCTGCAAATTGCAAAAAATTTAAGAAAAAGTGAATTTCGCGGGCTACCCTTTTTTTTTTTTTTTTTGAGGGTGGGAAATCATCCAATGACTTCTCCCGCTCTGGGCGGAGCGGAAGGGCGTGTCAGACTTTTACTGACTAAAACCCACCCGTGTTCCTTCATTTGCCTGTTGCCAAGGTCCCGGTATCCCTTTCGGACTTTCCCGCAACCCTGGCAGGCATCGGTCCTATTGGACCCCGTCAATTTTGCTGACATCTCTTTGAGGCGCGCGTGGAACACGACGCGCCATCGACCCGGGCCTGGTCCTTATCGGACGGCGAACTGCCCGTTGCTCGCCGTCCGCAAGCCCGCGCCTATGGTGGCCGGGAATCCGCCTGGGATTCCCGACGCCCAGGGCGTCTCCAACGGCGGCGGTTAGGGGCGTGAGGGCGCAAACTTTGCCTTTCCCTCACGCGTTCCGCCTCCTCCTTCGCGAGCATTACTGCTTCGCAGAAGGAGGTGACGGCTTCCCATGCCCTCTCGCTCCGTACCATGGCCTGAACCAGGGCCGGACGCGAGAGGTCACTGCCGCCAATCGCCTCCGCGAGGACACGGCGGTGCTCCGCCCAAGCAGGGCACACCTCAACCGTATGCTCCACCGTGTCCTCCGGGCGATCCACACAGTGGTGACACTCGGGCGTTTCCTCCCGCCTAATCCTACACAGGTACCTCCCGAAGCTGCCATGTCCGGTGAGGACCTGTGTCAGGCGGAAGGTGAGGACGCCGTGGCGCCTCTCTAGCCACTCCTCAAAGAGGGGACTTATCGCCGCTATTGTGGCGTGCCTCGCGGGCTACCCTGAAGCTTTCGCCTTAAGAATGAAAGACGATCCTTAAAACACGCCGCAATTAACTTGAAACCCTCTGAAAAAGCCTAAAACATAACCAGCAATCACAACACTATACGATAAAACATGATACACTTTAGTACTCTCTAACAACAAGGGTACTCTAATACGTCCAGCGCGCGTATAATTTCCAAGAGATTAGATTTACGCAGTGTTGCCAGACACATAAAACATATTCGACGTGTTTTGGCTGGCAAACTCGCGGTAGTACGCTAGACAGATTTGGGTATGAGTAATAAGGCATTGTCTTTATTGGTTGTTGTGTTATTGTTTTGTGATGTTATTGTATTGTAATTTGTAAATTTTGTGTACAAACATTCGATATTTTGCCGCAGCATGGGATGGTCTCGCATTGAGTAGTAAAACTCAAGGGATTAGTGGGTCGCAATGTTACATAAACCTTTTTGGAATGAAGCTCTTGAACGCGGCTTGCGGTAGGAGTAAACTGGTAGAAATCGTCATGTACCGAAAAAGCGTTAAGCCCCCTCCATGCAACTTTGGTTAAAATGAAAAACCAAGATGGTGGCTGCGAAATTTTTCATCATGGGTATCGTTTTCATGGTTTTTTTTTAGGGTGCTAAAGCCGTTAGTGATGTCAAAAAGAAAATCTAAGATGGCGGCTGCAAAAATCTTCAGATTTTTCGTCATGGCTGTCGTTTTCATAGTTTTTGACGGTGCTTAAGTTGATAGTGAGGTCAAAAAATAAATCCAAGATGGCGGTTGCAAAGATTTTGTTTTAGTTTTAAAATCATACGTGTGAAGCCTGGCAGGGGTGCGACCGCACTCGTTTTTTTTGTTTAGGTGGTTTTTGACAACCCCTGTTTAAGCTTATAATTTATTTAAAAAACTATACTATTTTTTAAATTACACTAATCAGGAACTCATTTAAATATTGGATTTTGTGTTCGTTCCGTAGAAGGTAAGCAGTTTGTAGTTTTATGCAGAAGGAAGTAAAATCCGCTATCGCGGTTACAGCTATTATCAATAATACGCATTCCCCGTATGAGTTTATAATTAAGATTAGGTGTAATAAACACGAACATGAGTGTGTCGTGTAGTCCTGACTGTATGTTACTTCCCATGGGTGTATTAACGGACGGGTAGGGGAATTCTGTTACAGGGATGTTCCAGTGAAGTTCTAGTGTCGAACGTTGACCTTGCGAAGACTACTAAACTGTATTATATGGCACGGACGTCTGTATCTCACACCTGTATGGCAGTGTCTTTATAAAGCTAAAATAGCATAGCATGATCAGCCAATAACGTTCCCATATTGCTGATATTCCCCCGTATTGTGGTTCTAACCGTGCGTTTGCACTGGCGAAACATTCAAGACAAAACATGTTGAAATCTCTAGTTCCTGTCAAAAATTGTATGGAAAATTGACAGAAAATAGAGATTTCAACATGTTTTGTCTTGAATGTTTCGCCAGTGCAAACGCACGGTAAGACAAGCCGGTTTCCTCACGATGTTTTCCTTCACCATTATAAGAGCTGAGAAAAATAAAGGCATAATATATCAAAATCAAACCTAATACCATAGTACATCCACTTTCGTTAACAAGAAAAATGTTTTTTCGCAATCCATATTACTTTATAACCTCAGCCCTATTCTGTCATTACGATCTTTTTAGGGATCGTTCGCTCGGATAACCGGTAAATTGGGTGTGTTACGGGATCTAATGTATGTGCTATGTATTTATAGAATGGTAAGCATATGTGATTTTATATGAAAGATCATTTATTGGCGCGCCAACGAGGAAAAATGTTTGGCGTTTTCCGAGTGACGGGATTTTAGTGTTCGTTTTGTGGTTTCATCACGTGTGAAACTACATACGTATAATATGTTCTTGTTTAGAGCTTTGGAGTCTAGGTACCAAAAAAACTTTAATCTCGGAAGTCGGTGTCTTTGCTTTTCAATTTTCGTTTTTTGCCACCGTCTTCCGAAATTACCTGTGTTACAGGGGGAAATATAGATAGAATAATTCATTGTATAATTATGTGGCAGATGGATTGTACAATCCGCTCTTTTACAAAACCGCTAGTTGTTTTACATAACAGCTCCTTTTTAACCTACTTCTTCAAAAAGAAGGAGGTTCTCAATTCGTCTGTATGTATTTTTTTTTTGTATGTATGTTACGCGATTACTCCGCCAATTATAAATCGATTTTGATGATTCTATTTTTGGCTGCAGAGGTGGTCCCATAATTTTTTTATTAACTTTGCTTGAGTATTTTTTGAGTTAGTTTCAATAATTACGTATTTTTCTCACTTAGTCTATGTAGACGACATTTTATTTGACTCCGTCACTGTTATTAGCAGGTAGTGGTATTAGAATTTGTGTGGGGTAGGTACTACAACTAAAAAGGGAAAAATAAAAACTTTTTACAAAAAAAAAAACAACCGACTTCCAAAAAAATCACTAAAAAAGTGAAAAATAACATTAATTTCGGAAGTCGGTGTCTTTGCTTTTTTAATTTTAATGCCACCGTTTTTTTTTTGTAACACAACTTAACTAGTTTCATCTGGATCGTCATTACGTTACGTTTTTAAAATAGGTACCCACGTTTACGGGGTAAAAATATTGTGATTTTGTGAAATTGTTTTTTGGATTCATCAAATCGTTCAAAATCTAGTCACAATATCAAAATTGTAGGAAATTAGAGGTATTTATGACAGATTGAGATTATAATAAGGAAATCGCCACTAGGATCCAAGTCCAGAAGGGCTTCTAAATTGAGTTAGAAGCCCTACAGGATTTGTTACCGTGCTTACATTTTTAAAGCTAATCAGAAATACCAGGTCAGAAGATAGCTAAAAATACCAGATATTTAATAAAATACGTCAATGCTAGCGCAAAGAAAAGAAAGATAAAATGAAAACACGTTACAAGTGAAGCCGAGAATTACGTAAAGTTGTTTCTGTGTAAACATTTTTCCTGGTCTGACAGCTAAGATTGGTACTCCCGTTCTTGTTATTATGTTTGAACTTCTTTTTTTTAATATCCAGTTTAGCAATACCTACTTTATTTTATTATTACGTCTATAGCTGCTTTACGTACCGAGACTCCTCCGTGCCTCGGAAAGCACGTTAAGCCGTTGGTCCCGGCTGTCATTCGTGGATCTTTGACTGTCGTTACGGGTCGTCAGAAGCCCGAAAGTCTGACAATCAATCTTACCATGGGGTATCGTTTATCCCAGTTACTGGGTTGTGGAGGTCAGATAGGCAGTCGCTCCATGTAAAATACTGGTATTCAGCTACAATCGGTTATACTGGAAGCCGACCCCAACATAGTTGGAAAAAGGCTAGACAGATTGATTGAGGTATATAGCTGCACAAGGATCTTTTGGTACGTGGCTAAAATCGGAACTAACTCCACCGTTTTCTTTTTGAATGCATGTCGCAAAATATTTTAACAAATGTTTACCTACAGCGCCACTTGTCAACGTCATTTGAGCGCCAAAAGATCTTTGTAGCAGTGTAATTTTTATTTCAAAGAACTCGAAACATTTAATCACAAAATAATATAGGAATCCACTGGTTCCAGAAGCAGCCAAAGCTACCTTGATGGTTGGGTTCCAGGGACCTCATCGTAATGGGCAAGGAGGATAATTGTTTTTGCATTGTTCCGATTATTTGGACTCTGTTGTTCATTTTCTACTCTTTATTTGCTGACTGTGTCTTTCCAGTCACTAATAAAGCATCCCTTGACGACTTTCTGTTTTTAAGAAGAAAACGCAGTTGCCTTCTACCACCTTTAAAGGCTCTTACATACTGGCGCGACTTGTCGCGCGACACGACACTGCGCCGCCGCGTTGTTCGCCGTGAAGTTTTCTCAGTAATTATTTTGTTGAAAGTCGCGTCGCGCGGCAAGTCGCGCCTTTATGTACGAGCCTTTACTTTAACAGAATACCTACGGCGCGGTGAGTTCAAAACTGTCTCTAACGCCACAAAGATGAGCAATCCAGTACTTTACATTTATTCAGCTGTCAAATTGCTAATTAAACAAAACATAACTCCAAAGCGCACAACAGTCGAATTCCTCGTCCATACTCCGAGTTCCGCTGAACAAACCGCTAATCTTTTCGGCATTCCTCTTTGTCTCCAAAGTAATATTTTAATTAAGGCCCGTCTGCGTCCTCCGAGGCAATTAAAACTTACGCCACGCCACTGACATTTTGTTTTCCTTGACTTAAGTTAAGTTAATGCTATCCGGATGCACACTTAGCCATCATAATGAACAACGTTTTATTTTGGGATTGTTTACACTGGATGTTATTTCTTTCTGGTGATCTGAGAAAACGGAGAGGAAAATAATTTTTTTTGGATACAGTTCTAAATGATGTAATTTCCGGCAAACTAGGTTCCAAGATTACGAGACAAATTAAATTAAATTAAAACCTCGAATAGTTTAGGTAATTGCTTTTTACGGTGAAAATAATGGTAATAAAAAATAAATAGAGCCAACATTACGGCATAGGAACTTAATGATGAAGTGCACTCTACGGAGCTACATAATAGGTCCGTTATTAAAATTTAACAGTAGAACCAACATTACTGTAAGGGTACTATTTGATGAAACGTACTCGTCAACAAAGCCTCTGTCAATGTCATTCAGGCGCCAAAAGATCCTTGGATTGTATTACAATTCCTAGGAAAAAGGCTAAAGTGCTATAAAAAAACCTTCATAGAGTCACAACCTCTTTGCGCATTTTTAATGTAGGTAACATAAAGCAGGGTGCACACTTAGTTCCTAAATCCATTGTTTCACGCTGCCCCTTGTATTGAATTACTGCACGGAAAGGCACTTGGCCCCTATAAATTCACACTTGGCGATAGTAATTCACGTCAGCCTTACTGATTTACAAAGCGCTGTTTTAGTTGTTTTGTTGCGCTGTAGGGCGCTTTTCTTTGGTTTTCGTCGTTTATAAGTTGTTGAGGCAGTTCGTGTTAACTGAAAAAGTATTAAGTACGCTGAAGGTTTTTCGATTCGTGGGTTATTAAACAAAACATACCTAATAGTCATGACGTGGTTTCTTACTATCAAAATTCCATCTTTAGATTATTCAATTATATTATTATCAACAAAAACGCCATATTTTCTCGAGACATAAACCCATTCATTATTCCCTATAAAGCACAACAAAGAAAATAAAAACGAAGTATAGAAAGAACCCCATATGTGTCGCAATCCAAAGAGCATTTTATTCCAATAGATATCTCGCAGACGGTCGACGGTCGTGTGTGAATAGAAATTGTAAATTTTCGCTTATACGAGCGGCAATCGACCACATTTAATGCTGTGCTGTGTATTAGATATAGAAGGTTGTCTGTGGTCTGTTACATGTCGTACGAAATTTTAAAGAAATAAAAAGTTGGCTGATTTTTGGGTAATACATGCTTGCGATTCGGGTTACTCCCGTCTGGCAACGCTCCCGTTTGACACTCAACTTATACATTGGTTATGTTTGTAGATATTACGTAAAGTAAAGTAAGTAAATAAAATACTAGTCGAAAATATAAAATTTGAACTGAACAAAGCAAACCACGTTAAAATACTCTATAGTCTGAGTAAAAACTTCTTCTTGATCTTTTTTTGTAAAGTCCCATAATTATGACTACATTACAACTAGACACATTTGGAATGAATAAACAAAGTTTACTTATTGTATATTGTAGTAACGTATGTTGTTGATTATGCTTTGCTTAGTTTAAATAATTACTAGTCATATTATTTTCTAAGATACATAAAAAAAATGACATGTACTTTTTTCATTCCAAACAAATATTTAAATTTCTTAAATGATGTACTTGGTGCACGCGATACATCGCTATAGGTAAGTATATGAGTATGTAAAAGCCTCCTCCAATTAATTCCATTTTTTCATTTTATTCAGTTTTTAATCATAATTATTTTATATTTATTAATCAAAACTAATCTATTTATTTATTGTAATGCATGATTAAATTAGCTAAATTAATTAATTCAATAATTGTAAGTATGTATTATGAAATCTAATATGAATGTAATTAATGAATGTAAAAAAAATATATGTTGAATTTATCTCTATTTAATTTTAATAATAATTTTAATTGGTATGTGTGGAATTAATAAAGCTTTTTTATTATTTTTCTTGCATATAAATTATATTTTTAAATAATAGAATAAAGAAATATATAAAAACATTTAAAAATATAAGAAATAGTAGCCCATCGGCATCAGGATCAGGGTCCAAGCTGCCGGTGGTCAGGGCTCTAGAGAGAGGAACCTCCTCACTATGCGTGCCGTGTCCAGGAGTACTGCTCTCTGAATCAAGCCCTTGACCCAGCCGCGCAATGAGAGCCTCCTGAGATGTTGGTCGAGGCTCTTCGCTATTAAGCCATTCACGGTAACGATTATCGGCACAATGATTGCAGAGTCCACGTCCCACATGTCGATACCTCATGTGCTAAGTCAAGATACTTGATTTTTTTATCTTTCTCAGCTTTCACGAGATTCTCGTCGATCTATCACCACAATATCAGGCTTTTGTATTTTTTTTATTATTATTGACTTTTATTTGTTATGCACTGAAACTGCATTTATGATACTCGCTTTTCCAGTGTCCGATATAGCTAAATAATTGTACGAGTTAAAATAGTAATAAAATAGATTGTATTCAACACTTATTTTATTCCTTTGTAGCCCATTAATCAAAGAAAATAAAATAAAAGGGTCGGTAGGTACTCACGCGCGATCATTTGCATTGGCTTCATACTCACGAAATTTAATTTCGCGAATTAATGTTCGTTGCGCTAAAGATCGCGGTATTTTGTATAAATACTTCTTGAACCAAAGAGGATTGTCGAATACCACATTTTTGAATTAAGAATAAAGTTTATTATTGATAAAAAATCTGGTTGTCATTCAGTAAGAAATTTGTAAATTCAAATTCATTATTTCTTCAATGAAATTAAATTTTGATAACATTCTGTAATTTTTTTAGGAGATTTTTTACAAAATTCGTAATCTATGAACTATATGTGCACTACATAATATTTGGTTGTTTAATTAAAAAGTAAAAAAATGAATTTGATTCCTAAGGCAAATCTATGGGTATCAAAGACTGTGCAAGTGATGAAAATGTGCAGCTCTGGGTCGAGCGGGCGCATTCAAGCAGATGGAACCATCGAAGAGAAGCCAGTTGATTTTAAAAAAGGTGGTGATTCCAGCCACTATCAGCATATTGAACCACCAAAAACTTTTAAGTCATATGGTAGTAAGTAGCCTGGAATATGCATTCTGCTTTTTAGCACAAAAGCATGCTAATTTTAATCAGTTGTTATTGTCATGATCATCATCATTGGCAACCTTGTTCCACACACTCCTTTTGTGCCATGCTACCCTGGTATGTGCAAGTAATCATTTCATTCATCGACGGAACCGGATGAAAAACGATAGATGTTACTTTAGTATTATAGATTTAGTACAGTGTAAACCCGTTGTCCCCACTGTCAATGTACGTAGGGATGAGATATGGCGGCCAAATCTGAAGATTAACTGGCCAAAACTTGAGAAAGCCTTCAGATACTGTGTTATAGGTGTGCTTTTAACTGTCTCGTTGGTCTCGTGGTCGCAAGCACGACTGATGAGCGTGGGGTCCTGGGTTCGATTCCCGGGTCGGGCAGTGTTATTGGGTTTTTCCATTAGAAATTCATTGGTAACAGCCCGGAGTTCGGAAGTTGGCGGTGTGATACCCCCGTGTCGGAAAGCACGTTAAGCTGTTGGTCCTGCGCCTTACATGTATATAATACTTATTTGCTTACTTGTATATAATAGGTGTGCTGCATACTTATTCGGATCGGCTTGACTCGGCACAGCCGGCGCGGAGGTGGGTGACAAAAGAGAATATATGTTTTGCCGCCGAGTTGTACGGAATCATGCCGACCCGAAGAAATGTGTATCATGCCTAACCTTTTTTATAACATAACTGTAATCCCCAAAAGGTAAGGTCTACCTTACCTTTTGGGGACACCTAGAGGTGTACAATAAGGTACACCTCTAGGTGTACCTTATTGTACATCCACATTTCGCCAGTTGTGTTTAAGTCCCATGTTTAATAGGGGGGAACCTATTGCCATCAACCTTTATTCATGTTGCAGATGATCCTCCGACTTTGGAAGTGCCAACAAACGACCCACTTCACTTAATGCATGAGCAAAAAGCTGGCAAAGACCCAAGAAGTGTTGTTAACAAAGACATAGTCGAACACTTAAAAAGTTATTTCGATGACCAGATAGTGTACTATAAAACTATGTCAAATTACAACAAGTCTGCCATGAAGAGAATTAAAAAAATTAAAAAGAAATGGAGCAAAATGCTTGAATGATTAAACTGTGGTTTCAAATCTCTGTGTTTTATTTTATCGTAACCTTGCAGTCTCTAATTATTTACAGTAAGTACTTACAGTCACACAAATTCAGATAACTACTTGATATCTTATTTATAAACTGACTATAATTAAAAAAATCGCGCACGGGCTCGTGGCTAAGGGTGGCAAATTTCATCACGCATGCGGGTGCGCCGTTAGCGTCCCCGCATGCAGAAAGAACATTTCTCACGCAGCGTGAACCACGCTAGCCTACGATCTAGCTCTGCGGGCTGCTATGCGTTGTGGTTGTGTACAATGGACGACAAACCCCGCGCGGAGCTACTACCCAGGATCACGCCCTGCGTCCCGCGTGCGTATTCCACACATTACAATAGTATGAAATTGTAAGAAAAGGATATTTGCGGGGATTACGCGTGTGAGGCAGCATGATAAGCCGTTGTGGCCCGGCTGTCATTTGTAGATCTTTGACAGTCGTTAGATACAGGCAGGCACATTTTTTTCTGTTCTTTTCTCCTTGTCTGTTTATTATGTGTGTACATAAATGGTTAAATAAAAAAATAACCAGTTTCACCAATGGGTATCGTGCTACCCAGTAACTGGGTTGTGGAGGTTACGATCAAAGAGACAAGGTTCCATGTAAAATACTGGTACATCCGGTTAGACTGAAGCCGACCCTAACGTAGTTGAAAAAAAAACTACTAAGTGAAACATAACCCTAAGAAGTCGGTGTCTTTGGTTTTGAGTAGGTTTTTTTGCCACCGACTTCCGAAATTAAAGATATTTTTGAGTTTGTAGTGTTTTTTTGGAAGTCTGTTTGTTTTTTTTGTAGTTGCGGTTGTTTATTAGGGTTCCGTACGTAAAAAATGTACTCTGTGTTCCGTACCCAAAGGGTAAAACGGGGCCCTATTACTAAGGCTATGCACTGCACAAATCAACCGCAGCGAGCTATGTTTCCGCTGCGGTCGACCGGGCCACAGGGCGGCCCAGTGCTCCGGAGCGTCAAACTGCAGCCTTTGCACAGCTGCAGGGAATCGCTCGGAGCACAGACTTGATGGGAAGGCCTGTAAGGCACCCAAGTCGAAGAAGAGGAGATCTAGGGCTGTCGGAGAAACTGTGCCTTTCCCACAGCCCGACTCCCGACCCAGAGAAGGAGGAGCCGAAGAAATGAAATCGCAAGCTCCGCTGTTGCGGACCGTGTACGCGACTGGCGAGTTGCCGTAGAGGTGGAGACGCTGTCGGACCACCGATACCTATATTCGATTTGACGTCTCCACCCAGACAGCGGGCGGCAGTCGCCCGTCAGCCCCGCAAATAGATGGTCCTTGTTGGTCGTACAAGCGTATCGACAGGGAGCTTTTCGAGGAAGCCGCAATCCTCCAGGCTTGGGTCCGGAAGTCGAAGTTCGAACTGATGCGGTCACTTCGTGGTCATGATCATGTGTACTCCGTGGCCATGATCACGACCCGACTTCTCGCATGCAACAAGGAGGGTTCCAAACATAAACAAGTGTTTCGAAGGCAATTGACATAAGATTGACATGTAAAAAAATCTGTCATTTGCAATTTTTTGAAAATGGTCTAATCTATAGAGAAAAATCAATTTTACAATATATACATTTTCGGTTTAATCTAAGTCGTAATGCTTACTAAGAGAAATCTATGGGTAATAAAAGCTGTGCAAGTTGTGAGAATGATTAGCACCACTAGACTGAACTGGTCCAATAGATACGGTAGCTCTGAATTCGATGGATCCGTCACAAACGGTCCTCCGATTGATTCTAAAATAAAGCCAGTTGATTCCAAAATGAACGTTATTGACTCCATTGGATGCGTTGCGCGAAATGGTAAATATAAAGGCTAGCCCTGGTATGAGCGGGCTGTTTATCAGTTATATAGGTACATTTTCCATGAACTAATGCACATTACAGGCGCACTTTTTTGTATGAAACGCTGCGGCCCGTGCCGGCTGTACTGTGCGCTTGGCTTTAAAGGTATGCTTACATGGGAAATGAAAATTGCTCAATTATGAGCAATACTGATTGATTGTGACGTGACAAAATATCAAGCAAGTTACGGCAATGGCAACTAGCGTCAATTTGATAAAATGTTTTACAACGAGACAATATTGAGCGATATGGAACAACTCCAAGAAATTAGGCAATATTTTCATACACGAGCAATGTAGTTGACAATTATTTCCTGCACAGGAGGCTTTGTTAGTCAGTAGCTTAACACCAGTGCCCTGTTTATCTAAACTTACAAGCCTTGTAGTACCAAATGTTATAATTTTGTTCACAAGTACTTATATTTTTTAAATTATATTCGTGATTTTGTTTATCAAAAAATTATTTGTAAGTTACAACTTGTAGAAAATCATAGCAAATCCTGAGTGTGTCCGGCGACTCTTTATTCCGTCTTACAAGTTTACAAGTGTCGTGCTTAGTACCGCAATAAATGTTTAAATTCGATTTTCTTTTTTTAAATGTGGTCTAAAGAGAGATATGACCGGATGCCCGTGTCCCAGCAGTGGGAACATTAAGGCTGATTATGAATATGGAGACGAGCTATGAATTAAACAAAAATTAACATTCTAGGTAACTTGTGAACGTGTGGACTTGTAACTTTTGATAAACATGGCCCTGGACTACGTACGATGCTATTTAATGGCCCAAGCGAAGCTTCTGTCTGTGCGTTTTCGGCCTAAAAACAGGTCACAGAATAATAACGGCAGATTTTCTGAGACTTGATGAACATTTCGAAAACTGGTAGTTTCCAATTTTTTTATTGCAGCATGGCCTAATTCAGTGGGCAGCCCAGGTATACGGGCGACTACCTCAAACATTTTGAATAAAACAGACGTGAGTGGCAAGGCAACAGGGGAATTCTTAACACGTTTTTATGGTGACCAGGTAACATACTTTAAGAAGATGGCGAAAGTCAATAAAGGTGCTATGAAGCGAATTCAAAAACTCAGAAGAGATTGGTTAAAATTTTGTGAAAAACATTTTTGATTAAACGTGGTTTCAATTCTCCCATTCTATTGTGTATGATATTGTGATAACCCCGAAATTTAGCGGCTTTAAAAAAAAAAACTAATTCATTTTATATTCTTGGCACCTCTTTAGTTCATGAGCTATCTGAATATCAAATAAAAACCGGCCAAGTGAGTGTCGGACCACTCAATGAAGGGTTCCGTAGTTGTGATGAATTTATCCCAAGAACAAACTTAACATTGTAGTTGAAAAACATGATCTCCCGTACATTCCAACTGCAAATGTAAGTTTATACGCACTGTATTGAGAGATTTACCATGTTATTTTAAGACTATAAACTTCTTGTAGGTTTTCCTGTAATCAATGAGTAAATTATTCAAGTAAACGCAGTGGAATTGGGTTTTTACAAAAATATATTGCGTGCGATTTCAAAAGTACATACAGTAACAAGTGTAGCCTAGCACCCACAACATATATCATATTTCAATCTAGAAAGTAGGACTTTATAAAGAAACGCTGCAAGTGCTTTTCTCACATAAAGAACCATGCTCAGTTTTTTTTTTTTAATGGTCAATTTTCGTCATTTCAAATGCGTTTATAGCGTCCGCGCCACCACTCAAGTCCAGACGCGGCGCTAGTGTCTATGTCATTGCATCAAATTGCATTTAAAAACCGGCCAAGTGCGAGTCACGCACGAAGGGTTCTGTACCATTATCTATAAAAACGGCAAATAAATCACGTTTGTTGTATGGGAGCCCCTTAAATATTTATTTTATTCTGTTTTTTAGTATTTGCTGTTATAGCGGCAACAGAACTACATCATCTGTGAAAATTTCAACTGTCTTAACTATCACGGTTCATAAGATACAGACGGACGGACAGCGGAGTCTTAGTAATAGGGTCCCGTTTTACCCTTTGGGTACGGAACCCTAAAAAATGTAGTTCCACAATTTTCCGCCGGCCTTTCGTGGCGCGCACTCTACATGTATTTAAGATACAGATATAGAGAGGCAGATCAGAAGCAATGTTAGATCAGAAGATCAGATGCAGCAGCAGCACCTCTCTCTTGCGTATCCTTATACATATTATAAAACAAAGTCCTCCGCCGCGTCTGTCTGTCGTCCTGTACGCGATAAACTTAAAAACGACTGCACCGATTTTCATGCTGTTTTCACCAATGGATAGAGTGGTTCTCAAGTAAGATTTTAGTATATGATAACCGACAACCACGCGGGACAAATCGCGGGCATCAGTTAGTTACATAATAGACAAGTAAGACACGAAAATTACGAAACGCTAACGAAAATAAACCGTAGGTAGTTAAGTCCGATCGTTTGATCACAAAGAGATTTAAAATAAGTACCATAATGCACAGTCGGCATATTTTCATCGAAAAAATATTAATGTGGGGCGTATAACACGAGATATTACTAAACACGGCGAGCTGCGACCCGGTAGTTGCAAAGTATATTTCGATATTGATCACATTGTCCCTTCTATCCAAGGTATATTTAAATGTTTGGTCTCACACATACAACCTCCACACGTGAAGGTAACAGATGCTCCACATTACCTTCTTATGCTGCGTGCGCAGCTTGTCGGAGCGCGCGAAGGATCACCCGCAGCATGAACGGCATGACGTTTGTATGAAAATGTCCACAACAAAAAGCGTCTAATATGTACATTTTTTGTGTGGACAAAAAATAATGTATTAGACGCTTTTAAGCATGCAGTGCTACGATAATAACCCAATGTTGATTACAGTCCGTTCCAAGGATCATTTACTCACGACTCACTACGGCGAGGTCCGTTCTCTGTAACTTGGGGCCAAGTCTACTAATTTACAAACGTGTCAAAAACGTGTGAGACCACTGACACGTTTGTAAATTAGTAGACTTGCCCCCCTTGACCATTGTCGTCATATTGACACCATTGCTTGTCAAACTTAGTCCCAATACAGAGTTGAAAATGGCGACTGATAGAACAGCGCTACCAATCGCGTTAGTACTCGGCGACACGACGCCGACGCCGCGCCGCCTCTCCAACAACGCTGCACCGTTCCGCTTGATTAATTAAAGTATTATAAAGCGCGTGCACTTTTGCAAGCAGCCGGCGATAGAATAAAAAATACAGTTTATACAATACAAGCGGTGGAGGCAGCGCCGTGGTGGCACGGCGTCGGTGCGGTGGCGGCGTCGGTGCGCTTACGGCGTGGCGTTGCGTCGGTGCGGTGGCGGCGCGGTGGCAGCGCGGTGACGGCGTCGTGTTGCCGAACACTTACGGGACAAGTTATATATAAACACACTGTACATCATTGATGGTATCATGACGGGTCACGACACTCAGGACACACCGCAGGATAAAATATGGATCTGGCATTATGGTCAATGACAAGAAATTCAAAATCAACGACGCACGACGCACGGGGTGTGGGCAAGGTTACGGTGCCGCGCGGGCGCTGCGCCACTCCTTTCATATATTTCGTATTACGTGTATAGGAGCGACGCACCCACAATGGTCTATGGTAAATGGTCAATGGTCAATGGGCACTGGAATGGTTCCCCTCTTACCTTCAGGAACGTCAGCAGTCCGTTCGCGCTGGGGATTCTTCATCGTGCTGGTGTGATTTGGAAACTGGCGTTCCTCAAGGCGGTATACTTTCTCCTCTTCTGTTTTCTATTTTCATTAATCTTATAACTTCTGAGCTTCAGTGTGCGTATCATCTGTATGCGGATGACTTGCAGTTGTACTGTGAGGGGAGGGTTGATGGAATCCCTGAAGTAATAGGAAAATTAAACAGGGACTTGATAGCCATTAAAACCTGGCCTGATAGGTTTGGGGTAGCAGTAAACCCTAAAAAGTGTCAGGCGATCATCATTGGGAGTTCTCGAAGTATTATTAAGTTGGATAGTACAACCTTGCCACCAATCCTCTTCAATGGTAAGATCGTTCCATTTAGCAATGACGTGAAGGACTTAGGCTTGCACATCGATAGTACCCTAAACTGGCGTACTCAAGTCGCTAGGGTCAGCCAGAAGGTTACTGGAACGCTGCGGACTCTGTACCGCTTGAAAAACTTATTGCCATTGAGTACGAAGACAATGCTGGTGCAGTCCTTAATTTTCCCTATCATCGATTATGGTGATGTGTGCTACTATGACCTGAATGCAGATCTTCTCGACAAACTTGACTGCCTTCTCAATAATTGCATTCGATTCGTGTTCAATCTGCGTAAATATGACCATGTCTCTGCGCATCGATCGCTTCTAAAGTGGTTGCCCATACGTCAGTGCAGAGAGCAAAGGGCGCTAACCACCTTGTTTTCGTTTCTTGTCTCTCCCACTTCCCCTAGTTATCTAGCTCCCCACTTTCAGTACATTTGCGCCAACCACAGTAGAAATCTACGTTCATCAAGTAATCGTCTTCTTCACTGTCCCACTCACCGTACTGACTTCATTCACACTTCCTTCTTCGTTCAATCTATCTCTCTGTGGAATGCGCTCCCCGTGGAAATCAGGATGGCAACCAACCGATTATCCTTTAAAGTTAAAGTTCGAGAGCACATTCGCAAGAAGCTGGCAGTATCATCACAACGGTAATGTTTTCCCATTGTTTTTCTTATTTGTTTTAGTATATTCGTGTAGTTATGTGTATTTATTTGTTCTTATATTTATATATATTTAGGTATTTAGGTTTATATTTATATATATATATATACATTTATTTTTTTAATAGGTTAACGTATTTAATTAATATTTATTCAGCAATTTTCGTTATTGCACCTACCACTGTTTGTCTCTGCATCACCCAAAGGTTAACTGGTAGAAAATGCCTATGGCATTAAGTCCGCCTCTGTACATTTATGTGCTTAAAGTATTAAATAAATAAATAAATAAATGGTCCACCTTAGGGACTAAGTACGGAAACCAAACCCCTAACATAGAACATAGTACAGGAGTGACGATACGTGAGATATATATAGGCAGCGGGGCGCGGGTGAAGCGCGGGCGGGGTGCGTATCATCGCTTCATACATTTTGTATGAAATATGAAAGAAGCAGCGCAGCACCAGTGCCGCACCATCACCTCGCCCGTGCCCCTCGCCTCTTGTGTATGTAGCGCGCCTAACAAGCTCCTAAAGTCTGTTTTTTCATCTCGTAGACTAGTTTGACATTTCAAGTCATTGTATTTTATTTTTTCAATCTGGAGTTTGACTTTTACACCTGTCAAATTAGTCTACGAGATTAAAAAAACACTATTTGGCCGACCTTCACACAACCACAAATCAAGTTTCATATTATATTTGACATTGACAGAGAATTAATTATAAAAATATACTCTGTGGAATTAATCAGCTGCTCGAGCAGAGGAGGGTTCAATTTGCTCTAAAATTTGAAAACATGTATCTTGTAGCATACCTTTGAAAGTCTAATACATTTAAAATGTAAGTAACTTTAAAATAAAAAATGTGTTTTGGCAATGTTTTACAGTGGAAAAGATATTTCCTTCCTTACGCAATAAAATCATGAAATCGTTGGTTCCTCAGAATATCATTATCAACTTAATACGTGGATATTCAGCAAGTAAGTTACCCAGTCTTAAGCTTGCGTTTTTGTACTTTAACTATAGAGTTGGATGCATCAGTGTTTACCTAATAGCAAAGTTAAATAATAACGATAGTAAACCGGCCAGGCATTATGTGGCTAGCTCATGGCCAGTAGTGACCCAACGGACCCGATCTCCAGGGAGAAGTCTTGCCATGAGGGGTTCCTTCTTGCCTTTATTGGCGGCTTTAGTGGCTAGGTGACGGCCCCAACTTATAAAATAATTTAGGTCGTTGGTTCAAACCTAGGCAGAAAGGTTATGTAATTTTCTGCCAGCGACTTCGTTCGCGTGGAACTCGTAAGATACACAATATACTTAAATAACAGCAACATTTTTATAAAACTCTCGGCCCCACCGCGTATAATAGATTAAATAGAATACTTAGTATCTATAAATTAAATTACTTTAGCTGTAAAAAATTATACTTAATTATTTACTAACCCTAGATTATGCACAGACGGATGATCTACTTGTTGTCTGCAAATAGTACCGCTAACATGCCTTTATGCTTTTATGTACCTATCTTTGAATTTAGTGTTAATTTTGTACTCATTGTAAATTTATTAAAATAAGTGTCTATGCAGTTTCTAGCCTGAAGCACAGGTTTAACCTAGTTCAGGCAAATATACAACTGTGCTCTATTTTAAATTGTTACGGTATTTATTGTAAACGTGTGCCTTTTTATAAATAAACAATTATTATTATTATTACTAATTGTAGGCCAAGGTGGCGGTGGTGGAGGCGGCACAATCAAACAAGCTGGCGGTGCTTTCGAAAGAAGGGGTACTGCCAAAGAAGAGCAATTTTTCCACAAAAAAAATCTAAAAATTCTTAAGCAATTGAAAGACAAATATGCCGAGGATTTAGAATTTCAGGAACAAGCGCTCGAGGATCATCAGACTGCTTTAAAAAAATTAAAACAGGCCCAATCTGAAATTGAAAAAGAACACAAAGAATAATTGTGATTTTAAAGGCTTTTACATACCGGCGCGACTTGTCGCGCGACGCAACGTTTAACAAAACAATTTCTGAGAAACTTCAAGGCAGAACAGTACCGGCTTATGTAATAACAGTATGTAAGAGCCTTTAGTCGTTGTGTCCTCGTATTTAGGGTGCGTTTACACTGAAGCGGAGACAATCGTAGAAGTGCAGGAATCGACCAATCAAAGACGAGATGAGAGACGCAATGTGGATCAACCAATATGATTGGGCGAGTCCAGCATATCTCCGCTCCATCATTATAGCTGATGTGGATACGCATCCATACAGGATTCGTTGAAGAAGTTGGCAGTTTAAAAAAGGAGCCTTTAGAACAGTGGCTATAAGGCTTCCCGTACACGACGCTGGACCGCACCGGCGCCGGACAGCATGTTTGTTTATACGAATGAATATCGACCATTCGCCGCACCGGCCGGCGGCGCCACGTACATTTTTACATTTTCATTTTGAGATGTTCTAAAATTGTTTCATCTTGCGGTACGGCTCCAGTGCTGCTTCGGCGTCACGTACAGGAAGCCTTATAATATTGATTTCGTCTACAAAAAAATAACACTTTTGTCACACCTTTTGTTGTTCTTGCTGAATAAAATATGCCAGAGTACCATATCTTTTTAGCTGAAGAGATTTGATAAAATGAGCGACCATAGTGTGGTTTATTTTAATTTGTTTTTAATTAATATAACACTATCAAGAATTACTAACAGTTTTATTATAACAGATTATGAATAGAATAAGAATAAGAATAAAATTTTGCTAAGTTTACTATTTAGTGGATTGAATTCATAGACAGAAAGCGCGCGCGCGGAAACTGTAACCTAAAACTGCCACTAGAAAGGTAAAACTCACACTAACATACGTATGTTAGTGTGAGTTAAATGTACTGTGAGAGTGTATGAGAGCGTCTCTGTTATACCGACGTCGGTATAACAGAGACGCTCTCATACAATACCAACACAACTAGAGTACGTTCTCTTAAAGGAGAATGCCCTCAAATATATGGCATCCTGTCATCTGCCTAGCCTTTTCCCAACCATTTTGTGGTCGGCTTCCAGTCCAACCGGATGCAGCTGAATACCAGTATTTTACATGGAGCGACTGCCTATCTGACCTCCACAACCCAGTAACTGGGTAATACGATACCCCTTGGCAAGACTGGTTGTCAGACTTTCGGGTTTCTGGCGACCCGTAACGACTATCAAAGATCCACAAATGACAGCCGGGACCAACGCTTTAACGTGCTTTCCGAGGCACGGAGGAGTCTCGATATGTAAAGATGGTCACCCATCCACGGACCAACCCCGGCAAGCGTAGCTTAACCTGATGAATCGAACCATGCGGCTGTTATTACTTAGCCACGAGCTCCTTATGGCAACCTGCACCAAGCCAAAAAGTCACAACCAAACCTAGTGTATTTGAAGGAGAATTCAATGCTCTTCCTATATTGTTAACTTACTTAACTATTCGGAAATGAAGTGCAATGTCAGTGACATAAGCGGAAAATACGTACCACAAAAGTAAAAAAATACTTTTATTTTACGTGTCCGAAAGCCGGGAATCGTTTTCATAACAAAAACGTAAATCTGATTAAAAAAATAGGAGTAATTTTATGAACTACATTTGGTTGTGACACTCTATCTCCCATATTGGTACGGCCCCGTGACATTCTCTTTTAACAGTGGAGCCAACATTACGTCATGAGAACTATTTTATGAAACTCACTCTAACATAAATAATTTATGTAATTATTACAGCACCATGCATTCACTCTTTTTATAATGATCTATTTTTAGTTTTAACAATGTACTATCCTTACATATTATAATACAAAGTCCTCCGCTGCATCTGTCTGTCGTCCTGTACGCGATAAACTCAAAAACTACTGCACCGATTTTTATGCTGTTTTCACCAATGGATAGAGTGGTTCTCGAGTAAGGTTTTGGTATATAATAACCGACATACACGCGGGCGAAGTTGCGGGCATCAGCTAGTTTTATATAAAATTGTTACGTGCGTGTGATGAGGGTCCGTTTTATAAAACTCTTTGAAAATGTGCTTGGGATTTAGCAAATTCCAACATTCCCAAAGAATTGTGAAAGTTGGAATCAGATTTTGTGAAAGTCAAATAAGCGAGTTATGGACTGTAAAGTTGGGCCCTAAGTTCTAACAAAAAAAGCCATACAGACGAACATAGAACCTCCTCCTTTTTGGATGTCGGTTAAACAGATGCTAACGTGTAAAAAATAATAAATGAATGCTAAACGCGACATTATTGTCATTGTTATCTAGACACGCGGCAGCGTGTCAAGCTAAGTTCAAGAAAAGAACTGGCGACGCAGCAGCCGTATGCTAAATCCTGTGTTATAGCTAATAGAATTGTAGTTGTCTCTGCTGCATTGACAGTTAGTTAAAGTAGTCCGAAGTAGGCAGTTAACTGCTGTGGCGACGGCTACTAACCGATTGATACTCTTTACCTATTTCCAAAGACTACATAATTGCCGCTCCGGTAGCGTCTAGAAACGCCTACAAGGGCTACGTATTATGAAGTATTAATGCCACCATTATTCCACTGCGAAAACAGGATGGTGCTATCGGCCTTGTCTAGCTCTGTCTCTCTCTTACACTGGAAACATGGTGGCATTAATACTTCATAATACGGCACCAGTACCTACTAATAAAAGTGCGTTGAGCGCACAACTTTTGCCGCGGTCGCTATTCAAAGACGTCAGTTGCCGTATTATGAAGTATTTAGCCACCATTTTTCCAGTGTGAGAAAGAGACGGAGCTAGAGAAGGCCGCTAGCACCATCCCGTTTTCGCTGTAGAATGATGATGACATTAATCCTTACTAATATTATAAATGCGAAAGTAACTCTGTCTGTCTTCTGTCGCGCTTTCACGCCAAAATTACTGAACCGATTTAAGTGGAATTTGGTACACAGATAGTCTAGCCTGAGAACGGACAAAGGTTACTTTTTATCGACATTCCACGCGGGCGGAGCCGCGGGCGGAAGCTAGTACTTCATAATACTACACCAGCTTCTATATTTACGTCATTTGAATCGTAGTGCTAGTAAACGGTGACACGCTTGGTTTATATGGAATGTTTTGACAATATCGCTTCTAGCCATGTACAACTATGTATGTACTATCGAGGTCTAAAAATGTTTATCAGTTTTCAAATTAGTTTCTTTACCACACTGTGTGCAGTAAAGTCTAAAATGACACATTACCATAATGACATTTAACAAAGAAAATAGGTTTGAATTTTGAATCATCGACCTTGTGACATAGATGTGTGCATGCAATTATAAGCCTTAAGGTGGTAAACATTCTCAGACCGCGACCGTACATGCAAAAATATGTATACACTTAGCAAAATTCAATAACCATTTTTTCGTGGAATAATGAATGCAACTTAGAGATAATACCTATTTCATAAAAATATGTGTTCCAAAATACTATGTTCGTTATAACATAAAATGAAAATCAATACAGTAGGAGAATATCACTTTTAAAAGTTGCTAAGTGTATACATATTGGTGCTCGTGACTGTACCATACCAAACCCTTATACCAGGTTTCAGGCAAATAAAAACTTATCTTATCTAGCTGCAGCCGCCCAGGCAACTCCGTGCTTTGTGCTTATTTTCCTAGGGCATTCTATTGAGAGGATCAGCAGATCAGCATTTGCGACAACTGATTATTCCAGTGGGCAACAGACCTGTTTCTATGAAATTGGACCACAAACCAACACCAAACTAGACGCCACTCTGTGAACTAGACCTTTTTAATAAATAAAAAAGCAAGGGGTTCAAATGCATAGCATAAAAAAAAACACTTTTTGACATGTTTGACAAGAGCTGTCAGAAAACAGTCAAAATAATATGCAGAGTACTTTATTATACCGGGTTTATGTTTAAAAGATACGAGAAAATAATGAAAATGCTTTTTTGTAAATCTCAAAAAAGCATTAATTTAAAGAGTACATAACCATCATGTTTCTACCAAGTGCTTCGTCTTCCTTGTTCTATCCAATAAAGAAATTTTTAGTTTCTCTGAATTTCAGTTTTAACATTGTACGCGCAAGTAAGTGAACCAGTCTTTAGGTTGATTGTACCTGGCGCACCGAGGACCGATGATGACCTGCGGTGCGGCGCCGCACCGCATCGTGTGGCATGGTTCTGACTCGAGCATGTTAGTGCTCGGCGGCATGACGCTGCGACCGCGCCGTTTCACTTGATTAATTAAAGTATTATAGTAGTCACTAGCAACACGCACGGCACTGTAGAGGCAAACCAAATCTTAGTCCTTCGTGTGGCCAGGAGCTATCTCCCGTATGCGGACCAGATCTGCACGCGGGCGAAAATCGCATGACAGGAAAAGGGCCCTTAAGCCATATGTAATGGGGGGGACCCCATTACCATCAACCGGGCACAAATTCTGACTCCGTGCTGATACTGAGAAATTCAATAACTATTTGCCCGATTTGGGAATCGCACCCACGACCACATGCCCAGCAGTAGCACTTGCAACCCCTGGACCAACGAGGCAGTCGTAAGAAGCTACTACGATTATCGATATACTAGAGTCAAAGGTATTATGCCTGTTCACCGGAGCGGTGCGAGGCTGCGGAGCGGAGAAAATGTTAACCAATAGGATTGCACAAAATCTTATTGATTAAATCCTATTGGTTAATATTTCTCCTATTCTCCGCTCCGCATCCTCGCTCCGCTCCGGTGGACAGGCAGCCTTAGGGTAGGGAAGTGAGGCGGTCCAAAGTCGCTCCACAATCCAATGACGAAGAATAAAAGCTCGTACAAACTGCCGCGATATCGCGAGCGCGACAAGGCTTGCGCTGCCTGTCACGCCCGTGATATCGCGCCTGTCTATACGAGCCTTTACTAAGGATGCTAGCAAGTGATCGACCTATACAATCAGTTTCTTTTTCATGAAATAACATCACGCCTTGTTTTCCCGAAGGGTTGAGCAGAGGTGTTCCTATAATACACTTATTTTATCTATCATCTACACAGTTCCTTTTTATTTTTATTCTGTACTAGCAAATATGAACATAGTCGCGGGCTTGTGCCCGCGACTATGTTCATGTTTCACGTGGTTGTTCACGTGGAAGTCGTAAACTAATTAACTATACTACAATAACAGCCACATTTTTATTTTGTATTTACTTTTGTAGTGTGTAGCGAATCTGGTACAGGCCCTTTCAAGTCCATAGGAACTGCTAAAGAAGCTCAATTCTTCAAACAAAAAGAAAGAGAACTTCTTAAGAATCTAAAGGATGAAATGGCAGAGCAAATAAAATTTCACAACGAACAGATCGCTATACATGAGGCTGTTATCGAAAAACTAAAAAAAAAACAAAAAGATATGGAGAAATGAAATCTGGATTACACTTTGATTATTTTCCTCAAGAAATACAAATGGGTTTAGGAAATAAACAAACATAAAATTTTAACGCGTTTTCTTTTTTGTTTGTGCCCTCGTACATACACCAATAATGGGCAATGGGCGGCTATACACTAGCTAGCCGTCCGATAAGGACCAGGCCCGGGGCGATCGCGCGTTGTGTTCCACGCGCGCCTCAAAGAGATGTCAGCACAATTAGCGGGATCCGCCAGGCCCGATGCCTGCCAGGGTTACGGGAAAGTCCGAAAGGAATACCAGGACCTTGGCAATAGACAACTGAAAGAACATGGGTGGGTTTTAGTCAGTAAAAGTATGACACGCCTTTCCGCTACGCCCAGAGCGGGAGAAGTGATTTAAAGATTTCACAACTTCAAAAAAAATAATTTTTGTAATAAAAAACTAAAACCCAACTACGACTAAAAAGGTATAAACTAGACACCACAGACAAACAAATTAAAAATCCAGAGTCACACGTGTGCGGGCATAAATCAAACAGATTACGTGTGACTCCGGATTTTTAATTTGTCTTGTAAGATAGGTGATTTCATTAGTCCGGCACGCCACACTAATGACAATAATGAGGTCAACCTGTAACGCAAAGAAAGAAAATTCATAAAAAAAGCTTATCGAAGGTTTAAAACACTCTTTAGTTAAAGTGTTCGATAAGCCTTTAAAACGTTCGATAACATTTTGTATTCATAAACGTTCTATAAACCTTCGATAACTAATATGTCGTTAAAATTCAGATATAAATCAAAATGTTGCCATTTTATTGAAGTCATCCACCACACAACGCCATCATCGACCAACTCATCGAAAAGTCAAACGAGAATGTCTGTATATGCGCCGAATAATTGTGACCATAGACATTATTACGTACTCTTAAACTATTTTATTGTCTACTGTTTCGACACTTTGACGCGGCGCGTCTTTCAAATTTGTCAATGTATTTGTTATTATCATTCAAGGAACATAATATCTACTCTCTGAATATATTGAAGTGACGAAAACTTTTGAATAGTTACTTATATAATTAAAAAAATGGAATCAAGACAGGAGCCCAGTGTTCTAATAAAAGGCAATGTGACAATTGGTTGGAGGAGGATAGGCTGCCGCCTACAGCCAAAATGTGTTCAAAGTAAGTTTTTTTTTGTAAACATTCTCAATTTCTCATATGCTTGCTTGCTTTTGCTTCTATTCCTTAGATTGTTTTGAACGAATTGGTCAGTGAGAGGTTCTTCTTAATAGACATCGCCAGACGTTTCCCTGTCCAAATTTTAAAAAATCCCAAAATAATAACGATTCACTACACGCAACTCGCAATTACAATACACGAAATATATCAGATAAATTAAAATGCCGGTCAGTTATAAATGAAAACCTCAATATAATGAAGAGAAATAATTTATTTATTACATTAATTTTGTATTTCAGGTTAGAAGTAAGGATGGCGCTGTACTACAAATAGGTAGCAGAAACTGAAAAGTCCTGCAGGAAAAAAATACATGAGGATGAGGCACAGATGGCAAACGCAAAACAAAATGAGAAAATTTTGTTCTAGAGTATTATAAAAATAAATTAAACTGATACGGTCTTATTCATAAAAAGATATAGAACATCTAAAACCTTGCTAATGTCTGGTTGTCAAATATTGTTATTCATAAACGCATTTTAGCACAAAAACGTTCTATAAACCTACTATAAAGTTATCAAAGCCAGAACCCTACTTTAACAGTACTATAAGGAAAAAATGGCCAACTCTGTATCAGCTGATTAATAAGAAAATTACATTTGACATACAAATGTAACATGTCTTGTGTCAGCCTACAAATGTCAGTTTTGTAAACAATCGTACTTCAAGGAGCTGCTATTTAATTTATTTTGCACTTCTGTTTAACCAATTTAGTTAATTATTATGTAATGCAACCTATACAAAGCTTGGATTGGATTCTATTAAAGAATAATTGTACGTCTTGAAAACCGCCCGCTTCAATTTATTTTGATTGGCGTTACCTGCAAACTAGAGATTGTGAAAACAACCATTAAGGTGCTAGCAGAACTTCACAACATTGCAGTTGACCATGGAGACATGCAGTTAGAGAGTAGCAATATCAATAAAAATCATAACAGTGCCCAACCCAAGAAAGGAGACATTTTGGCTAGTAGTTAATTAATAAAAAGCTTTTATAAAAAGTATCAGTTTAATTTATTTTTATAATACTACTACAATTTTTTTTTATTTTGTTTTGCGTTTGCCATCTGTGCCTCATCCTCATGTATTTTTTTCCTGCAGGACTTTTCAGTTTCTGCTACCTATTTGTAGTACAGCGCCATCCTTACTTCTAACCTGAAATACAAAATTAATGGAATAAATAAATTATTTCTCTTCATTATATTGAGGTTTTCATTTATAACTGACCGGCATTTTAATTTATCTGATACATTTCGTGTATTGTAATTGCGAGTTGCGTGTAGAGAATCATTATTTTTTTGGGATTTTTAAAATTTGGACAGGGAAACGTCTGGCGGTTTCTATTAAGGAGACCCTCTCACTGACCAATTCGTTCAAAACAATCTAAGGAATAGAAGCAAAAGCAAGCAAGCATATGAGAAATTGAGAATGTTTACAAAAAAAAACTTACTTTGAACACATTTTGGCTGTAGGCGGCAGCCTATCCTCCTCCAACCAATTGTCACATTGCCTTTTATTAGAACACTGGTCTCCTGTTTTGATTCAATTTTTTTTTTATTACACTAAACTATTCAAAAGTTTTCGTCGCTTCATTTTCTTCAGAGAGTAGATATTATATTCCTTGAATGATAATAACAAATTCATTGACAAATTTGAAAGACGCGCCGTGTCAAAAGTGTCGAAACAGTAGACAATAAAATAGTTTAGAGTACGTAATAATGTCTATGGTCACAATTATTCGGCGCGTAGACAGACATTCTCGTTTGACTTTTCGATGAGTTGGTCGATGATGGCGTGGTGTGGTGGATGACTTCAATAAAATGGCAACATTTTGATTTATATCTGTATTTTAACGACATATTAGTTATCGAAGGTTTATAGACAGTTTATGAATACAAAATTTTATCGAACGTTTTAAAGGCTTATCGAACACTTTAACTAAAGAGTGTTTTAAACCTTCGATAAGCTTTTTTTATTAATAAAACCGATAATACTTTTCATACAAGCTTTTTATTAATTAACTACTAGCCAAAATGTCTCCTGTCTTGGGTTGGGCACTTGTATGAGTTTCATTGATATTGCTACCCTCTAACTGCATGTCTCCATGGTCAACTGCAATGTTGTGAAGTTCTGCTAACACCTTAATGGTTGTTTTCACAATATCTAGTTTGCAGGTAACGCCATTCAAAATAAATTGAAGCGGGCGGTTTTCAAGACGTACAATTCTTTAATAGAATCCAATCCAAGCTTTGTATAGGTTGCATTACATAATAATAAACTGAATTGGTTAAATAGAAGTGCAAAATAAATTAAATAGCAGCTCCTTGAAGTACGATTGTTTACGAAACTGACATTTGTAGGCTGACACAAGACATGTTACATTTGTATGTCAAATGTAATTTTCTTATTAATCAGCTGATACAGAGTCGGCCATTTTTTCCTTATAGTACTGTTAAAGTAGGGTTCTGGCTTTGATAACTTTATAGTAGGTTTATAGAACGTTTTTGTGCTAAAATGCGTTTATGAATAACAATATTTGACAACCAGACATTAGCAAGGTTTTAGATGTTCTATATTTTTTTATGAATAAGACCGTAAGACGTTAAGTACATATTCTCACATAAAGTAGGTACACTTTGAACAAAGATAGGTAACAATCCTACTAATATTATAAATGTAAAAGTTTGTGTGTTTATGTGTTTGTGTGTTTGGATGTTTGTTACTCAATCACGCAAAAATGGCTGAATGGATTTGGATGAAATTTGGCAAACAGACAGTTTATAATCTGGATTAACACATAGGATACTTTTTATCCCGATATTCCCACGGGATCGAGACTTACGCGGGTGAAACCGCGGGCGCAGCTAGTATTATAATAAAAAGCAAAATACTTACTTTTGTAGCAAGAAATTCAGAGTCGGGCGCTTCGTTTAAAAACTGCGCAATGTTAGTAGTAGTGGTGAAAATTTTAGATTTTTTCGGTTTGTAGCCGTTTGACTTTTTCTGAAAAAACGCTAATAGTTTGGAATATTTTTCTATGTGAATATCATTTTTTGTTTTGATCGTGGCTTTTAGCATCGAGTACATGCTCCAACGTGTGCTTGATTTCCTTGTTTTAGATATTTCAATGAAGTATGATAGCATTAAAGTCTCCGAAAACGTTTTCGCATCTTTAGAATGTCTCCATGCATTGAACAAAATTGTACGTTTATGTACTTTTCGCGCGATTTATCCGGCAGAAAACTCAATTCGGCATTATGTATATGTATTCTACTTGCACTAACTCTGCAGGTGTTGAATTTATATCTTCTTCGCTACTGGACTCACTCATATTATAAGATGTCTTACGATTTTATCAAAAAACAATCTAAAATTAATGATGGTAAGTGAATTGATAAGAGAGAAAAAATCCAATCAAAAACATAAGTGTGAAATGGGAGCCAAATTCAATATTGTGGTTGTCGACTTCGCTGACAGAAGAATTGAGTTCTAAATGGGTGCCAAGTTCTATAGATAATCCTGAAATGTATAAAGAACATACCTACAACATTCTAAAATAAATTTTAAACAAAATTTCTTGTTTTTTCTGCTATAACAATGTTTGCTATTTAAAAATATAACTTCATTGAATAGTCGAATTATTTACACAAAGCAATTAGGATGAATTGAAGCTGAAAATTTTACCTGGCGGCGGTATAGAAAATGATTGAATAGAAAGGTCCGAATTTTAAAAACTCTTTCCACGCTAGCGGACAAAATGCACTTTTGCACGCAGATTTTGAATGACAAACAGATTCTTTCCGAGCTTGTGAGGTGAAAACAATTTTTTTTTTTAGTTCCTGGCTTTATGTCGTGTAGAGGGTGCCGTTTTTTATTTAATGTGCCGTCACATCCTATAACCAGCCTATAACCAGCGGCCGATCAAGACGCTTCCAACGATATCTCATTTGTCAAATTGTGATGAGTGGTTTAGAAGATAGGAGGGAACAGATGAACATACTTACATACATACATACATACCGGTCAAAATCATAACCCTCCTTTTTTAACACGAGAAACTTTTTTTAACTAAAACGAGAGTATTACTACTCGTATTATTGATATCTTTCATTTTTTTCCTTTTTTTTTCGTTTGCGGCCCATTTTGTGAAATCAGGCACCATGGGAAGCAAGCTTTACGAAACATTATCATTAGAACTGCCTACATTACAACTGTGTTATTTACAAATGTCTACATTACAACTGTGTACATTACATACAATTGTCCACCCCCGCCACAGCTTTTATCTGAACGATGCAGTTCGCCATCCAGGCCCAAGAAGGCTCCTGCCAGGGTTGCGGGAAAGTCCGAAAGGGATACCGGGACCTTGGCAACAGGCAAATGAAGGAACACGGGTGGGTTTTAGTCAGTAAAAGTCTGACACGCCCTTCCGCTCCGCCCAGAGCGGGAGAAGTCATTGGATGATTTCCCACCCTCAAAAAAAAAAAAAAAAAAAAAGGCCCAAGAAGGCTCGACCAAAGTCCAATTAGACCCAGACATGGCCAACTAGATTTCTACAAATCAAGTTTTGTATAAACATCATTCAAACTATCAAAATATAAATAAACATTTTTTTTTTGTGTTAATAATTATTGTAAATCGTGTAAACCTATTGTGAATCATAAACTAAAAATATTTTTGAATAGAAAAAGATTAATGGAAATTCAATTTTTTTAAGATTTTTTTTAAATAGTTTTTAGTCAGTAAAAACATGAAATCGACAGTTCCTAAATTCAATGGAAGGATGAAAGCTTGCTGCAAGGAAGTAATTACTGACGTATTACGTTCATATTCGGGTGAGTGAAACCCATAATCAGGCTATATTGTTCCCACTGCTGGGACACCTGTAATGGTATTCTGTAAAAATCTCCCCGTAGAAACTTAGGTGAAGTGAGCTTATAGTAAGCTGTCAATCCACCTGCTAGGGATTGGCAGCTGACTTCACATAAGTTTTCACGGTGAGGTGTTTACAGAATAGATCGGCTGCTTTCAGTGAGAGGGAGTGGGCCTCATACCACCACGCGGGCCCAGTGCGGGTTGGTAGATGTCACACGTCTTCGAATTTTTGGTTTTAGGACATGCTGGTTTCCTCACGACGTTTTCCTTCACTGATTTGAGAGCACTGGTGATGAAATACACAAAGTAAAGCGCCTGTCTGGGTTCGAAACTTCGACCTACAACTCGTAAGTCGGCCGTTACCACTGTGCCACTGGGTATTTGAACTTGAAGCTAAAAAAATTAGCATGCAAACGTGCCACAAACATAATATTTACATCTTATACAGGGCGAAATTGAATTCATGGGCACCCTCTTAAGGGGTTACGATTATGAACAATTTTCACTATGGGACCAACCCTGAAATCGCGACAAATAAAGTTGCTGTTCCCTACATTTTCACGAGCGTTTTTAACCAAACATAATGTCCGACAGGAGATTTTTTTTAGTCAGTAACAGTCAATATCAGTGTCATTCAGTAAAAGGCATAATTACAGCGAATGAGAGAGCCAGAAATAATTGCGTGTGGTTTATACATTTTTACAAGCTATTATTTAACTTGCCTTGTTAGTATGTATAAGTCAAATCTTGCAAGCTGAATTAAAACCTCTTCTTGTTATCCTAAGGAGTTGAAATTTTACAAGTTACATCAGTTCCGATGACAATGCATTTTTTTATGATGCATGTCTTGATTCTACACCCAGAACTCCTCAGCGTCAACAGCAGAGACGCAACATTTTATATACGTTTTCTATTATGATAGCCCGATCTAAAGTCTACCATGACCTCAGTGTTGCACCCAGTGATGGCTCTAGATGAGGGAACTCCTAGACGGTCAACAGCACAGATAGTTAGTTTTTTATACGCATTTGAAAATGATAACCCGTTTTAAATTATAGCATGACTTGGATGGTGCAATTTGGTTGACTTCAAACCATGATTTATGTTAAGGCGTGCTTGGGTTCATTGGATTTGTCTTTACAAGTACCTTTCCAGTGAAGGTGACACACATACAAAATAAAACTTAAGTAAAAACCTTTTTAAAGACAAGCTTTTAATGAACTAAAAGGTACGAAATAAAACTTACGTAAAAATGGAACTTTAATATTTTCTTAAAAGCTTGAGGCATATACTTCCTCTTACACTTTAAGATAAGCCTCAAGCTTTTGAGAAAATATTAAAGTTCCATGTTTACCTTTTTTTTTTTTTTTTTGAGGGTGGGAAATCATCCAATGACTTCTCCCGCTCTGGGCGGAGCGGAAAGGCGTGTCAGACTTTTACTGACTAAAACCCACCCGTGTTCCTACATTTGCCTGTTGCCAAGGTCCCGGTATCCCTTTCGGACTTTCCCGCAACCCTGGCAGGCATCGGTCCTATTGGACCCCGTCAATTTTGCTGACATCTCTTTGAGGCGCGCGTGGAACACGACGCGCCATCGACCCGGGCCTGGTCCTTATCGGACGGCGAGCTACCCGTTGCTCGCCGCCCGCGCCTATGGTGGCCGGGAATCCGCCTGGGATTCCCGACGCCCAGGGCGTCTCCAACGGCGGCGGTTAGGGGCGTGAGGGCGCAAACTTTGCCTTTCCCTCACGCGTTCCGCCTCCTCCTTCGCGAGCATTACTGCTTCGCAGAAGGAGGTGACGGCTTCCCATGCCCTCTCGCTCCGTACCATGGCCTGAACCAGGGCCGGACGCGAGAGGTCACTGCCGCCAATCGCCTCCGCGAGGACACGGCGGTGCTCCGCCCAAGCAGGGCATACCTCAACCGTATGCTCCACCGTGTCCTCCGGGCGATCCGCACAGTGGTGACACCCGGGCGTTTCCTCCCGCCTAATCCTACACAGGTACCTCCCGAAGCTGCCATGTCCGGTGAGGACCTGTGTTCCATGTTTACCTAAGTTTTGTTTCGTACCTTTTAGTTCATTAAAAGCTTGTCTTTAAAAAGGTTTTTACTTAAATTTTATTCAATTAATCTTGCAGGATATGGCGCCGGCTCCGGTGGTAGAGGAGCAGGCTCAATACAAGAAGAAGGCGGTACTTTTAAAAAATTGGGAACTGCCAAAGAAGCTCAATTCTTCTATAAAAAAGAGAGAGAACTCATTGAGAATCTAAGGGGTCAAATGAAAGATCAAATAGAATTTCACGAAAAGCAGATCTCGATACATCAGGCTGCTATCGAAAAGATAAAAAGAAAACAAAAAGATATGTAACATGTGACCTTAAACTGTCGTGTCGCATCTTTGACAACAGAAAACAACAAAAAGCTTTTTTTTTTTTTGTAACAAAAAAAAACCTAAATATCCCTAAAATGAAACCGCTGTCATAACTTTTATACGCTGTTTAAAATTAAATGTGTATAAATTTAAAAAAGTAGTCTATAAATACATTATTATGTTTAATTGGAAAACAGTTTAGAGGCAGTGCTCCTTAAAACTGAAAAGTCTACAACGAAGAAGACATGCTATAAATTTACCTACAATAAGTTTACTCTACCATACATTGTAATCTTTCAAAATTACCTATTAAATTACATTACCACATTACCGTCGCGGCCTGCAACACCGACAAACAACGATCAATGACAAACAACGATAATTTTTCACGCGCCAGTATGTTCATTTGTTTCTTCTTTACTATTAAAATAAAAATCTTTGATAAGTTACCTCCTTGGTTGCAATGGCGTTGAAGTAAAAAGTTCGTTCCATTTTTAAATAACACGACAGATATGAGTTTTGTAGTAATTTATTCGGCCGCTAAACACGATAGATGTGGATTTTCATACAAACATTGCGCGGCCGGGCGCTTGCCTGTATTCGACCAGTACCGCAATGTCGATTCATTTCGAAGAAAGTTGTCAAAATAATGTTAGAATTTCACTCGAAAAAGTGAAAATACCTATAGCACTTATGTATTCAACACAAAATAATTTGAAAACTCAGGTTTTCTTATACAAATAAACCTATTTTCATGAATTCTGTGCGACGCATTAATGCGACGCTGTATAGCCTTATAATTTACGTTTTGCTTCGACAGAGTTAAGCATTGTTAGATATGCTTGGAACATAAAGAGAATTTAATGGAGGCTTTTTACACCGCTTGTCTTTGTCGAGTGTAGGATTTATAGCAGGAAAATGTACGTATTTTTTGGTTTTAAATGTGAGTTTGATAGTGATAAAGGGAGTTTTAAAAATTGAAAATCAGTTTATCTCTGGCTAGTACTGGAGTCTGAACAAATTATAAACCACATTTTAGTTTAAAAATGTTTTGTTTTATGTAAGTGTCTAATTTTCTTTAGTCTCTTGTTTTTTCATCTGCAGCAAAAGACGTAGTAAAAACCTGATTTATGATTAAGACGCTGATAACAGGCAGACGGTAAAGAAAGGCAAAACTGAAACAAAAAAATTGCCAAATCTATTTAGTTTGTGGTGGCGGAAAAATATGTATGTTAAGCTTGAACATATTTCG
This sequence comes from Lithophane leautieri, assembly GCA_949152455.1. Lineage (NCBI taxonomy): Eukaryota > Metazoa > Arthropoda > Insecta > Lepidoptera > Noctuidae > Lithophane > Lithophane leautieri. The sequence continues at coordinate 4,051,571 of OX424469.1, read as the reverse complement.
CAGAAACTGGATGTTACTGAAATTAGTTTTGAAAAAAAAAAGTCTCGATACTAATTATCGGTAAACTAACCTTGAGTTACAATCCAAAGTATCTGCATTGCTATTCTGTAACCATCTCACCGTGAAAACTTAGGTGAAGTGAGCGTAGAGTGAGCTGTCACTGCCATCGATACCTACTGATACACGAGGCAGTGACAGTTCACTTCATGCTTACTTCACCAAAGTTTTCACGGTGAGATGGTTACAGAATAGGAATGCTGTGTTAAATATCAACGTAAGTTGATATTTTAAATAATAGCAAGAACGTCATAATTATTCAACTCATTTTTTAATAAATCGATAATTGCTTCAAATTTTACAATAAATTACAAGCGTTATGTCATCGCGCTTCTCTTTCTTTTCTATGCAATCCGACAGTGACCGCGGTTTATCTTTTGTCAGCGTCTTAAGTTGGTTCACATCGTAGCCTGCATCGCGTAAGAGTATTGGTGGCCCAGTGATAACGGCCCCGACTTACCAAGTTGTTGGTCATGGGTTCGAATCTAGGCAGGTGCTTTACTTTGTGTAAATAATTTCATCACCATGAAATCGGAAAGTCCTAGAACACAAAATTCGAAGACATGTGACATCTACCAACCCATACTGGGCCCGCGTGGTAGATTATAGCCTAGTTCGTCTCGAAGAGAGGAGGCCTGTGTCCCAGCAGTGGGAACATTATAGGCTAATTATGCTGGCTCACATCGGAATTCGGAGTTACTACAATACCCTTTTTTTTTTTTTTTGAGTGTGGGAAATCGTCCAATGTTTTCTCCCGCTCTGGGCGGAGCGGAAGGGCGTGTCAGACTTTTATTGACTAAAACCCACCCGTGTTCCTTCAGTTGCCTGTTGCCAAGGTCCCGGTATCCCTACTACAATACCCTGACGTTATTATGGCACAAGTTATACTAAAAGACTGTCGCACAATTAAAAGTGACAGAGAAGCAGTACATACCGATCTTTTTCTAACAGTCAATGTGCTTCACTAAAGGTCTATTATTGCCCAAAATTTACATCTAAACCTTTTACAGTCATCATCTGCCTAACTTTTACCGAACTATATTGGGGTCGTCTTCCAATACAATCAAACCAGGCGTTGTAGACGCCTGGTGTTCAGGTGGCATCTACAACTCCACATACGTACTACGCATCAAACTGACGTCAGGCAAAATCCTGCATCGCACAAGCAGAGTATACCGCGCGACGAGTATATACAGCGTGTAACAAAAACCCTGTCCGATCCGTGAGGGTGTTGTTAAGAATCATACTGAGAGTTTATTTTATGTGACGTTCTTTTTGGGAAAATGAAAAAAAAAAATCGCTCCATTTTTTTTCAATGGGGAATTTTACCGGTTTATTTCAAGGGGTGCGGGCGGCCGACGTTTAGCGGGTGTTTACAAGTCATAACTTATGATCTTTGTAGAAAATTTGCTAATTTATAATGAAATTGGGGTACCTACTTTTGGTACTAAAATTGTTTTTTTTCTGGTATTATTATTGCAGTACCTATATGCCCCTTTCGGATCGGATAGTCTATTTGTGACTTGCTGTATACATCGTCCCGATATCAATCGTCGGGTAGTAACACCAAACACAACACCCGTCTGGTCGGAGGATCGTCCCTTTTCTATAGAGTATGAGTGAACTTTACATCCTTTTCCTCATACCTCTATAAAACCATTATTTAAGTACCGGTATCTAAAACTTCTTTAGTCTGTGACAAAAACTAAATTTATGAGGACACACCACCGAAGACAACTCAACGGTTGACAACTGAATGTAATTAATTAAGACGCAGACGCAGGCTCGGGCGCCGGGCATGCCGACAGAAATGTGCTTTGTTTTGATAAAATAAAGGATCTGGATACTGTTACGGTTCTGTCTTGCTGTTATTTAATGTTAATTTTGGTAGGTTTGTGTGCCACTATGTTTCAATTATGCTTGACAATAATATTCACAAAATTACAGAATAATGAAAACTGCAAGCAGTAAGCAGTCCACGTAAATTGAGCCGTCCACAGATTTTTAGTCAAATCATAGATATTCTTATCTGTGCTTGGAGTTTCGCTACTGATCGAATCAGAAATGAAGAGTTCCGCGGGCGAACAGAGGGATCTACATAGCCCGAAAAATTGCTAAACTTATGTGGTAGTGGGCAGGGCACATTGCTTACAGAACAGATGGCCGATGGGACCGAAAGGTTCTGGAGTGGCGACTATGTACTAGAAGACGTAGCGTTGGAAGGCCCATAAGGTGAACCAATGACCTTGTGAAGGCCGCGGGAATCCACTGAATGCGAGAAGCACAGAACCGGTTGAAGTGGCGGTACGTAGTCCCCCAAGTATCACCATTTCGACCGGTTGCTGGCCTACGACCAGCAGTGGACGTCATTGGCTGAAATTATTATGATGCGATCTTTAATATTCTGGCTAAACCAGGTTTAGCAATTAACACCATTGTAATCGAGACAGGAACAAAATAACTTTCATTCTGCATAGTTTTTAGTAGGCAGATTTCCAATACCGGAACTTTAAATAATACAAGGTGTAAGGGACAGCCCTCCAGAGACTGATGGGATGAATTCAGCATATCATACTAAGACGACCGGTACTTGAAATTATTTCAGGAATGTTATGGGAATCCAATAAACCTGATTTGTATTATTACCTCACGCGCGATGTATCGTTCCCGTGGCAAAACCCACGTAGCCGCACTCCCCGTGACAGGGTGGGCGCGCTCGAGAATTTAAACATACATTGCTGTTTTTTTTATTTTAGCTGTTTTATTTGCATAATTGGAGTGCTGCGTACAGAGAATGTAATTTTACATTGAAATAAAGGAATAGTAACGGAAAAAACGATTTAAAAAAATGAAAACTTTCCTGAAAAAAAATCCGCTGGAATATGATTCAAAATAAGGAGCTGAATGCCCCATGTTGATTTGCGGAGGGCTGTCCCTTACACCCTGTAAACAATTTGGAACTTTAAAATTTTTCCAAGCAAACAAAAAGCAAGAAGAAAAATATATCTTCAAAACGTTGTCTGAAATGACCCTTGAGGTATTCTAGGAATTCATCAATTTGTGAGAGTTTCTTCTTTGCCCGAGAGCATTCCAGGGCGCGCCAATAAATTAGAAAATCCCCATTTATTTGTACAGTTTATGCTAGACTAGCTTTCCCTTACGAATTTGCAGACAATTCTGCTGAGTGGTACGTATAACTTTTTAAACAGCATCCATAATGACACGGCCTGGTTTATAAATATTCATAATCTATCACAATTATCAATATTTGACTTCTGCACATATAGGTACCTACTTGAACAAAGTGGTACACACGGATACACATCAAGCTATACATTTCCAGTTTTTGCTGATCTCGCATTGTACGGAAATCCTATACAATGCGAGAACTGGAAATCTATTGCTTGATGTGTAGCCGTGTGTACAAGGGAAAAACAAAGGAAGGGATGACATGTTTGGTATACGTACAATGAGTTATCTAATTGCGTAACTTATTTTCGTAACCGATTAAGACTAATTTGTTTCATTTTGACAGTTCAACAACATTCATTGCGTAATTTACGTTGGTGAGCAGATTTTTTTTTCGAACTTATGAAGCAATGGATTAGACATTTGTTTCAACCTGATTACAATTCTGATTGATCGTGTATTACGTAATTAGGGTGCAGAATTAACAAAATGCAATCAAAATATGGGAAGAATAAGATTAAATATCTAACATACAAAGCTAAAATTATGCTGAATTAAAACATAAATATCGACCTACTTAAGACAGTGATTTGAAACCTAAACTTACCTAAATAAATGTCACGGAACAACATTAAAATGGGTCAGACCGTTTTAAGTCTAGGAACTGAGCACTGCTCTCAATATGCCACGCGTTATGGAAACAAAATAAGGTCAACAGGGAAAGAAAATCGATAGTCTGGATAACTAGGTTAGTTATGAGCTCAAACATCTATATTCAGCCAGCATTAGAGACAGAAAGAGAAAGGACAGGTAATATTTACGGACATGAACAATATCAATTGTAAGCCCTTGTTTCATGAAAATATTTACTTACGCATTCCTTCCATGGGGGTAGCCAGAAACTACAGAACGCCACCAGAGACGATTCTTTCGGAAATCTCTTTCACAATACCTACGAAAAATACAGCCATGTGGTAGTAGGTAAGCAACTACCATAAAGCCGTATTTTGCATGTTTTTCTCACAGTGGGTAGTGAAACTCCAGACACAAATGGTAAAAATGTTATTCCTACTGCTCGTGATGACAACATTTCTATTCACCAACCAAATACAAAATACTTTACCCGCTGAATAATATCCAACATCAACAGCAATAAATGGTTCAAGCCGCCGCTGTAAAGAAAAATGGCCGCCACTAAACTGCAACAAACAATTTAGCAACATACGCATACAAACTAGTTAAAAAAAATATCATTACGCGCGTACAGCGAGTGGGCCCGTTATTACACATACCGATACGACACGTAAACGACACGGAATTTCCCCCGGAAAACCTACTTTATATTAAGTCGTAAATTTGTACGAACGGTCGGCGCACGAGCCAATTTCCAACACTTATTTGTCGTACCGAGGGTTCTGTATGTAGCCGTGTTGCTGGAATATGAGCAATCGGGATTTAGGAGAAAAAACTGGGGATCTAGCTGAATGTCTCCATGTGGAATAAGATTTATCTAGATTTATTTTTCTTGTTATTCGATAGTTGCAATGAATACAATCAAATAATATGATAAAATAAATATGAAACATAATACGCATCTGTACCTTTTAATTTAGATTATATTATCCAAATTAAATAATGTCATAGTTATCCAATATTTTTTCTGACGACAAATAATTGAAATTAGCTAATTACAATGTATGAACATATAAGTTAAATTAATTTAGCGAAAAATAAGTAAGAACAGCATGAACAAATTATTTAGCTGTAACTTCTTGCAGGGACTAACTTTAAGCTTTGTTTATGCTCGTTGCAATTTAGGTTTCACACCTAACACTCCTCAAGATCCACTGTTTTGACTCCCATGAAACGGCTCGGCGTTGCCTGATTTACGGATGCTTACCCGGACCAATCAGGAAGTCCCCTGGGACAAACAATCAAAGCAGCGTTGGTTACGAATTGATAGATAGCTCGAAATTGCTGGTTCATTACTAATAAAAAGAAGTCTTAATCCACTGGGAATTTTGTCATCAACTTATTAAGATTTCCAATAATTTCAATGACGGTAGGTACCACTTTTGCTTAAGTTTATTTTTTCTCCATTGCATTTCAGGTCTCCTCGGTGAAAATAATCTATTCCAGCATAGGTTGGTTCTTTTATACTTTACATCTTAAATCTTATTGCATTAATTTTATTACTATAGAATCAATGACGAAATACGAATTTTGCGACTCTCCTACAACATTTGTATACCCTGCTTAACCTTCGAAATGAGTATACGTGACGACGCCTTTATGACACGCCACAATTTATTGGAAAACGTGGTTTTCAAAACACAGTCCTGTTCCAATAACGTGTTACTGTGTCATTTTTCTCAACAAAATCTGTGCGATATATCACACAACGAGACACAGTGTCATGTGTGTTCGGAGTTAGTATGCGGGCGACTATAAAGTAAGCTTTGAAGTTCCTCTGTTAGTGATAAATAGTTCGGTTCAATGCTTTCAAAAGAGTTAATTTAACGCTCTTTTTTTGGCTACAGAGGTATTTTATACTATCGTTTTACTTGCAGTTTCTGCTCTGACGAAATTTTAGGATCACAAAGAGCTACTTAGCTGTGACAGTTTTCCTTTTAATTTCGTTATTATACTACTGCCGTGAATTTTTTCACATATCCAAAACCAACCATTTTGCAGGCAGGGGGGGGTGACACTACACTCTAACAAAAATGAACACTTTAAAGCTCAATATTTCGCAAACGGATCTCTGAATCCAAAAATGGCTTTCACAAACTCACATTATTTTAAAACGACCTTTCCAAAGATAACTCACACGATGGGACCGACGAGAAAAAAAAACCATCCCCACTTTACGTGTAGGGGAAGTACCCTAAAAGAATTTTTTTCTACGATTTTTACCACTTTGTCGGCGTGATTTATATATATAGCCATACCAAATTAAGATAAGATAATACTTTATTTGCCAAAATGTAGGTGTACAAAGTAGTATGATGTTATTATAAATGTGACCCATTTACATTCTACCATTATATATATGTGGTGTGCAAATATTTATTTTTAAAATACATTAAAATTATTAAAATTGACAATATTCCTTCAGTTATCACTAAAAACGTTACAAAATGTCTTATTAAATTAATTAATTGCAAATATTTAATTTCACAATACATTAAACAATTAAAAAATGTCATAACATTACATCGGTTACCAATGTGATTGTTCATGAATATTGTTATAATGTCAAAATAAAAATAATAATAGTAATCAAATGTCAAATTATAAAAATAAATAAAAGCTATAAAAACCAAAATTGACATTACTTTCTTTCCTCGACATGTGACACAAATTCATTTACAGTGTAAAAACATTTTTCTTTAAGCCACTGAATCAGCTTTTTTTAAACATAAGCAAAGGAAGTTCTTTAAAGTCGTTTGGTAATTTATTGTATACCTTAGTAGCCATTATAAAAGAATTTCTTTTAAATAAATCGAATTTGCTTTGTGGCAAGCAGAGCCTATGTTTATCTCTAGAGGCAACATTACTTTTGGTTACATCTCTAACTTACAGCTCTAAATACAGCTCTAAATTACACCTTTCTGGTACCAACAGTCTCTGAGCTAAGTCGCGGACAGACGGACCGACAGACAGACAGACAGACGTACATAGCCTTAGTAATAGGGTCCCGTTTTACCCTTTGGGTACGGAACCCTAAAAATGGTCGGAATTCGAGAAATTTTTGGTAGATAGTTCGTTCGATATTTCGTATATGAATGTTTCTTCTTCCTTTTGCGTGTGGTTACTAACCTGGTGTCAGTTTTGCCTGCTTCAAATCCCCATGGGTTTAACCTTTCTTGAGTGCATAAATAACCCAAGACCTATGACCTTTCTATTCACAAAATAGCACCTCAGTCACGTCGTTCATAATTTCCGACAAAAAAAGACATCACAGTGTGTGGCCATAAAAATCCCTGGGGCCACGAAAATGGCGAACCCAACATGCGCCCGCTTTCCCGACGCTACACGGTTTTTCACTTTGCGACTCGTAAATACGTCTTTTGTTAACACGCCTAATGTAGCAGTTAGCTTCTCAAATTGTTATCATACGTATATTATGTATAATGAATGTTTTTTGACAAAATTTTTCGTGGACCTAGAAGGATAATGGTTATAACAGAGAAGATTTCTTTGGAAGCTTTTCTTTTTGAGATAGAATTTCTGTGTTAGGTATTTGTCAGCAAATAATATCCAAAACTACGTCTGACTTTTCTGTGCGCAATGTTGAAATGACGTAAAAGTATGCCAGTTTTTTTTTTACATGGTTGTCAGTTTTAGTGTTAATTTTTATTGTTTGTCTTGCCTGTGTCTATCCCAACCCACATAAAATGTGTTTATTTTCTGTATTTCTTTGATATTATAAAAATGTCACAAATTTATGACGAGCTACGGATGTTAGCTAAAGGATGAGATTGAGACTAAGTACACACGGCTACACATCAAGATATACATTTCCAGTATAAGCTGACCTCGCATTGTACGGAAATCCTATACAATGCGAGATCAGCATAAACTGGAAATGTATAGCTTGATGTGTAGCCGTACGTACCTAATGATGATTCAATCTAATCACTTAGCAATTAAAATATCCAATGTGGATCTAAGTATAGGTTTGGGCACAAACAGATTTTTTATTTAGATATGAAGAAAAAAAAAATTACGTATTGACCACTTACTTAAAATCCTTTTACTGCTACGTTAGTCTAGTGGTCGCAAAAGCTACTTAACTGCTGAGCATGAGGTCCAATTCCTGGGTCAGGCAAATATTTCGGGTTTTCCTTTCTGGAATTTCTAAGTAACAGCCCGGAGTCTGGATTTGTGCCCGGTTGCTGGCAAAAGGCCGCCCTCTATTACATGGGACTTAAATATAACTGGCGAAATTTGGGTTTACTATAGGTACACCTCTGCCTAACCTTTCGGGAAATACAGGCGTGATGTTATGTTACGATATTATGTTATAATCGTTTTTGGTATATGAGATGTATAAGTAATCCGAGCATACAAAAAAATTACGCCCCCCTATTCAGATTACGCATGTATACGGCCATAAATGAATATACACAAAATTAACCTAATCAATCATAGTACGTATACACTAGGGGAACAATCCACCTTAAGCGGTAACAAACGCCACCCATGAGACTTGCCGTGACGTCACTTTATTTACGAACATTAAAACCCCATTAATCTAATGCATTACTCGTGTTTTTATTTTACCACCATCATTTTATGTTAATGTTAAGGTTGGAATAAAAGTGTGCATTGCAGGGTTGAGGTTGCAATTAAATAGCTTGTGCATTTTAGGGTTATGTTGTTTTAATGCACGTTTTCGTGTTTTATGTTTTTATGGGTAATGTTTTGAATTGGAAGTAATAATGTGCTTGAACAGATTGGCTTTAAAAAATCTTACATTTTGAGGAAAAAGGTGCATTTTTACAAGCTTTATATTAGCTTGCTCGGTTCGTATGTCTTTCCGGTTACTCCAACAGTCCTCCATTTTTTAAGCACTTCCTGGAATCCGATTGAGCTGAAACTTGGCATACTTATACAATTACCGAGACATTTTGAAAAATTGATATCATGGAGCTGATCTGATGATGGAGCGTGAAGTTGGCCATAGGAACTCCTCAATTAAACAAGATAGCACCATCGTGTTTGGACTCATTGGTTACGTATTAACAAGTGCTTTGACAAACGAAACTTCTGGTCGATAGCAAAAAGCTCAATAGCTCAAAATCTGTCTCGAAAGAATATCGAAGTACCCCAAAGAGCAGTCAGAAATACATCAAAGGTTATCTAACTGCCGCCACTGAACTCGGAACAAATCAAAAACCAAGACAGAGAGTGCTCAACAGTGACGTGGGGCCGGTTTCGCAAACATGTGTGCACTTACTGAGGTGTTGTTTGATTGTAAATGGTTGTAAAGTGCGTGTGTGTATGCACAGAGCGGTGGTGTAGTTTTGGCATGCTTCACTCAAAATCAAATCAAAATCAAAAGTCATTTATTCAAACTAGGCTGAGAATCAGCACTTTTCGAACGTCAAAATTACATAAGACAGTCCCCCAAAACGCCCACCTTTCACTGTATTGTTCGCAGCGCTCTATTTTGGTATTTTAATTGGTCTGAGCCACTGAATAACTTTTAAAACCTAAACTAAAAATAATATCACAAAAAAACAATTAAAAAAATCAGCCTAACCTTTTCCCAACTATATTGGGGTCGGCTTCCAGTCTAACCAGACGCAGATGGATACCAGTATTTTACATGGAGCGACTGCCTGTCCGACCTCCACAACCCAGTAACTGGGTAATACAATACCCCTTGGTAAGACTGGTTCTCAGACTTTCGGGCTTCCGACGACCCGTATCGACTGTGAAAGATCCACGAACGACAGCCGGGACCAACGGCTTAACTTGCTTTCCGAGGCACGGAGGAGTCTTGGTAAGTAAAGATGGTCACCCATCCACTGACCAACCCCGGCAAGCGTACCTTAACCTGATGGATCGACCCGCGCGGCTGTCATTACTTGGCCACAAGCTCCACCTAAACCTAACTAAACTAAAAATAATATCACAAAAATAAAATACACAGTCATCAAAAGATTGAAAGAGGCAAAACTTCTAAAAGCAGTTGGTACGTTATTTATTGCCCCAGTAACGAGTTGCCAAGGAGTTGTGCTAGGATCATTAATAAGTTTTCCGCTTTAATTCGAAAAGGTTCTAACTACTCCCTGAGCTAAGGAACTTTAGAACCGTCTCGCTCTAAGTGTTTTCTCGTTCGGAACTTCTGTGTTCAGTTTGAAAAGGTTCTATTTGTATGAGATTTTGGTGTAAGTTAGGACGTTTTCGTCGTGAGTGGGTCGTTTGGCTGCATCGCTCTGATCTAATCAGATTCGAAGAGTGATGGCTAGCATTAATACGGGGCAGGAACTGATTGGATCGACTGATTGACTATTTAGGGGTATTTTAAGTTGTATGTCTTCGTATATTATGTTGGATACATCCTAATCCTAATTTAGTTATATTATAAACTAGCTGATGCCCGCGGCTTCGCCCGCTTGGATATCGGTTAAAACCTTCCTCGAGAACCACTCTATCCACTGGTGAAAACAGCATGAAAATCGGTGCAGCAGTTTTTGAGTTTATCGCGAACAGACAGACAGACGCGGCGGAGGACTTTGTTTTATAATATTTGGTATATTATTATATTATATATATATATTATTAATATTATTATTCTTAAAATAGATAGGAAAGATACGGATGTCTTACATGTCAACGGTAGTCTGGCAGTTCTTTCGAAATGGTTCGCAGCTAATAATCTTTTACTTAATGCGAACAAAACTAAATGTCTTAAGTTCTCATTACCTAACGTTCCTCAAGTAGGACTAAATTTAAAACTTGATGACAAGAAATTAGATGCTAGTACGGAAACTGTATTTCTAGGAATTACTCTAGACTCGAAATTACAATGGGGCGCCCACATTAGAGCTCTTTCAGGCAGATTAAGTTCAGCTGCATATGCAGTAAGAAAAATAAGGCAGTTGTCTGATATAGCCACAGCTAGGTTAGTATACTTTGCTTATTTCCACAGTATTATGTCTTATGGCGTTCTGCTGTGGGGATCGGCAGCTGACGTAGATTCAATTTTCATTTTACAAAAGAGGGCAGTTCGCGCGATCTATAAAATGAGTCCTCGTGAGTCTCTTAGAAATAAATTCAAAGAAATTGATATACTCACTCTGCCTTCTCTCTATATCTTAGAAAGTATTTTGTATGTTCGCAAAAACTTAGGGCTTTTCAAAAAAAGAAGCGACTTCCATAATATAAATACACGTAGTAAACATGAAATTGTGATACCCAAATTTAGATTAGCTAAAACTAGTAAGTCGTTTCTTATAAACAGTATCCGCTTTTACAATAAGTTACCAAAGCCAGTTACAGAACTTAGCGATGGTAAGTTCAAAACCCACATCAAACGTGTCCTTATCAAAAAAGCATATTATAAGATTAAAGACTACGTTGAAGACAAGGAAGTTTGGCAATAATTCCTTCTGCACATGTGGCTTCCCTGGTACTTGATTAACGGCATAATTTTGTAAGAGTCTATTAACTGCTCCCAAATTACCATGTTTATTTTTTATTTTTATACATTCATCGCAGACAGACATAATAATAATCATAGTATTATTTGACATTATATACCTACTATTTAATTTCAACTCTATAGTAGTGGCTTTTGCGGACATGTTAATTATTCAGATTTGTTACAGTTGTAATGGCAATCATATCATTTGCTTTAAATAGGTTTTTATCTGTAGTATCTTATTTATCGTATATAGATTCCTTTCTATCTTGTGAATGTGAGAACGTCGTAGGCTTAGTGAACTGTAGACTTTTATTTTTAATTTTAATTTAATTTTAATATTTTTTTTATCTGAAACTTTTTGAATGGCCTACACTGTCCTCCCATAACTATTAACACTGTAATTCGAAATTATTGTAAAAGCCAATTATCTTTTAAAAGAGTAACCATGGAGTTTCTTGCCGGCTCTTCTCCATAGGAAACGACCAATTGGAACCGTGCACCTAGCTTCTGACGTTTCATAAGTGCCCATGTAGGCTTATGTGAAATAAAATATTTTGATTTTGATTTTTTTTTTGATTTTGATTATAAATGCGAAAGTGAGTTTGTTTGTTTGTTACGCTTTCACGCTAAAACGGCTGTACGGATTTGGATGAACAGTGGCACATGGGTAGACCATGGCCTAAAATTGTGAAACTTTCAAATCTTTTGATGACTATTAGTGTTCCTATTCTCATATAGTTTTATTTTATTTTTGTGATATTATTTTAAGTTTAGGTTAGGTTTAGGTGGAGATCGTGGCCAAGCAATAACAGCCGTACGGGTCGATCCATCAGGTTAAGCTACGCTTGCCGGGGTTGGTCCGTGGATGGGTGACTATCTTTGCATATCGAGACTCCTCCGTGACTCGGAAAGCACGTTAAGCCGTTGGTCCCGGCTGTCATTTGTGGATCTTTGACAGTCGTTACGGGTTGTCGGAAGCCCGAAAGTCTGACAACCAGTTTTACCAATGGGTATCGTATTACCCGGTTACTGGGTTGTGGAGGTCAGATAGGCAGTCGCTCCATGTAAAATACTGGTATTCAGCTGCATCTAGTTAGACTGAAAGCCGATCAACATAGTTGGGAAAAGGCTAGGCAGATTACTGTTGGGGTAATTGTTGCTCACGAAATATAATTTATTTAACCCTGCAGGCATTTTTCTTCCACTTTGAGAATAACTGATATTTTTTTTGTTTTTTTTTTGAGTTTTGGAAATCATCAAATGACTTCTCCCTCTCTGGGCGGAGCAGAAGGGCGTGTCAGACTTTTACTGACTAAAACCCACCCGTGTTCCTTCAGTTGCCTGTTGCCAAGGTCCCGGTATCCCTTTCGGACTTTCCCGCAACCCTGGCAGGGAGAATTACTGATCATACAAATTACATTATAATTGAGTCAAGGGTTGCTAGAGAAAGACTCCGATTTTAGGATAATCTTAATTTTCATGAATTTTAAGTTAATTACTGTAACTATTACATAAAATTTATCATTATTAACCGACTTATTAAAAAAGGAGGAGACTCTCAATTCGTCAGTATGTTTTTATGTTACGCGATTTCTCCTCTAAACATGAATCGATTTTGATGTTTTTTTTGTTTGGTAGGTCATGCTTCAGAGATAGTCCCATAATAATTATGGTATAGTCCCATAATAAGTATGGTTATAATTATTATAAATGTTATTAACTTTGCTTGCCTAGTTTTTGAGTTAGCTTTAATATTACGTAATTTCCCAATTAGTCTATGTATGCGATGTTCTATGTGTGTCCGTCACTGCTGTTTACATAGCAGGTGATGTTCGAATTTGTGTGGGATATGTAACATAACTAAAAAATATAAACTTTTTTTACAAAAAAAAAAAAAACAACCGCCTTCCAAAAAAAAAACACTAAAAACTGAAAAATAACTTTAATTTCGGAAGTCGGTGTCTCTGCTTTTTAGTTTTCGTTTGTTGCCACCGACTGTTGTTTTATTTTTGTAAAAAGTTTTTAGCATTTAATAAGCTTGGTCTGTTTTTTCGCTTACTATCGCTTCAACCAACTTTTAAACTGGAGCCATTCATACTCGCCTTTAGCTTTTTATGACAAAACATTTGAAGTTGTGCTAGCAATACAACGGGTAATCTACACAATATGCTTTGTCACTTCTCATTAATTAAAAACAAAGCTTCCTAAGTTACCCTTTGACTTGCTAAACAAAGCTAAAATTCCGTTCTATCTCAATTTCAACAGCTTGGAAGCCCTATTGTTCTGATCGAAATCTAGATTAGCTCGAGGGTATTGTGAAATTAAATCCGTTGTTTGTTTGAATTCACCTGTCGAATGCTATCGAAACCAAGCTTCGAGATTTGATTTTGGAAAATCAATTACTCTTGGCCAGATTACAAAGAAATTTTTCTCAAACATGCTTGGAAATTCGAGCATTATTTTGACAACCTTCTTCGAGATAAATCAAAATTGCTGTACTGGTAAAAAATAAGTGACGATGCGGCCAGCAAAGTTACTATGAAAATCCACATCTGGCGTGTGTAGCGGCCAAATAAATTACTATGAAAACTCATATCTGTCGTGTTATTTAAAAATGGAACGAACTTTTTACTTCAACACACGGCAACCAAGGAGGTAACTTATCAAAGATTTTATTTAAATTTCGAATTGGTTTGCAAATAGAACAAAGAAGAAACAAATTAACATATTGGCGCATGGAAAATGATAGTTATTCGTCATTGATTCTGGAATTTCTATTTAATTTGCTCAGTTTGAATTTCCGCGCGTTGTTTGAGAAAAGTACTATACAAGCCTTGGCCGCAATCAGGAATTGATGGACTCACGCATGAGCGCCTCGGCTTCGCCTCGGCCCTCATTTTCACGATCGTCCATCAATTCCCTTATTGCAGGCCGCGACAGTAATGTACTATAACTACAGAGGTTTTATTTTTTACTATCCTCTTTTAGGATTTTGGAATTCAAAATTGGATTGTCAAGTTTAAGTTGCAGGATTTTTTTATTGTTCAGTCATTTGGACTGCTTTCAGTAGCTCTTGTTTAAATGGAATTGGTTTCATTAATGAAACTGCTCCCAAGGGAAATGTTTGTTGATATTTACGCATTTGAGCTGCGGAATTCTGTTTTGGCAAAAAAGGTTTTGAGATGGTGTTGCATCTTTATTTTGTTTGAGATTTATTTAGTTCGTTTTAATTGAAGACATGCGGAATTGCTGATGCTATCATTTTAGGTACATAATGTACACACGGCTACATATCAAGCTATACATTTCCAGTATATGATGATCTCCCATTGTATAGGGAATTTTATACTATTCCTGCATGCAACATTAAGTCACTTATTTTAACCCATTTTAACCTGTGGTGTTATCTACTTCGCCACATGCGAACTACGTATCAAAAGACCTGCCGTCACACAAAAAATCCTGACGTCACATAAATCCTGTATCGCGCAATTAAAGTTTACCGTGCAATGGACATATATACAGGAACCTGACATCAATTGTTGGGCAGTTGCCCGCCAGACACAACAACCGTCTGGTCGGAGGATCCTCCCTTTTCTATGGTAGATGAGTGAACTTTACACCCTGTTCCTCAAACCCCTAAAAACCCATTAAGTCATTTATTTTAACCCTACAACTGTTTATACTAAAGTCACTTTTACACAAGAATGTCAACGCTATTCTAAACTCCTCCTGCAATATCTTGTTATGTTATGTGAGCAATGACGTCACGTAATACATGGACACGTCCGCTTAGCTGCTCACGTGTGTTAGCAGCTTTGTTTAGCTGCGTTGACAGCGCTGCACTATGCTGCAAAGTGCTGGCCCATCGTGAATGGTTGTAGTAATTTTCATTGTTCTTAATAAAGCGATGTTTGTAGTTTCAACCTAGAATTTATTCGTTCGTTTCGTATTTAGGTAACTTACAAACTAAGTAAGGCAACAGTTAAAGTTTCAGCAAACCAACGTGTGTCAGAAATTGGTACCAACCTATGGCATCTGACAAAAAAGTATTTACTTTCATTCCGGAAATGATATTACTTAATTGGAACTTTAAAAACACAAAAAAAAATATGTGAAAAGTAACTTTAATTTCGGATGTCGGTGTCTTTGCTTTTCAATTTTCGTTTTTTTGCCACCGACTTCCGAAATTAACGTTATTTTTCACTTTTTTTGTTTTCTTTGAAAGTCGGTTGTATTTTTTTGTTTAAAAAGTTGTTATTTTTCACTCTAGTTGTGGTACCTACCCCACACAAATTCGAATACCACTACTTGCTATGTAAATAACAGTGACGGAGTCAAATAAGATGACGTCTATATAGACATCGAAAAATACGTAATTGTTGAAGCTAACTAAAAAACTACGCAAGCAAAGTTAATAAAATTTATATGGGACCACCTCTGAAGCATGACCTACCGAACAAAAAAAGAATCATCAAAATTGATTCATAATTGGCGGAGTAATCGCGTAACATACACAGAAAAAAAAAAACATACAGACGAATTGAGAACGTCCTCCTTTTTGAAGAAGTCGCTTAAAAAGGTGTAAGTGACGATAAATTAAAAAATTGCGTCAGTAATTAGCCATAATATCTTACCTCTGCCAGCACATCAGAACCAAAAACATTCCGCAAAATCATTTATACAAAAAACGACTCTGGATACGATACAATAAAGTGCAATTCAGGTCGCACAGCGCTAATTACCTATATTCACCTAGAAGTTGCCTCTCTTTCTATGACGTAACTCTTATGTCTTCTGACTACGTTATGCTCCGTGAATTGGCCTGACAAGTCGAGCCCGCCGCATACTTGTAGCTTCATACGTAAAATGCGGAGTGCGCCTTCTGTTCAATTCTGTGCCAGCGCCCTAATTGCGTGACGCTATGCGTTTTACAATCCGAGAGTTTTGAAGGATATTGCTAATCCATTGTTTCATAGGTTCAATAAATTCGTCTGCCAACAAAGTAATTAATGCAATAAACGCGGGTGAACTTTCAAAATGAAACCCATAGCGATCAATTGCTATTCTTTGTGTGTTACGCACCCTGCTGAGTGCCTCATTAGTAGCCGTGTGGTCGTAAAGTGAGATTGAACTTTTCTGAGTAAAGTCTCGATTTCACGTAATTATAATTTAAACACAAAAGCTGAAAGGTGTACTTTAACTTCTTTGCCTACACCTTCGAGGAAAGCAGGCGTGAAGTTATGTTCTACTAGCTGCAGCCCGCGGCTTCGCCCGCGTGGAACCTAATTCTTTCTCTAAAATAAAAGTAGCCTAAGGTACTCCTTATAACATCAGCTATCTGCCAGTGAAAGTTCCGTCAAAATCGGCCGAAATAAACAGGCAGACAGACAAAAGAATTCAAAAATTTCCTTTTTGTAAGTACTCGTAACTACCGTATATACTTTCATATTATTATGCATTTAGTAACAGACACTTGTATTGTATTTATTTGTATGGAAAGAAGATGTATATAGATGTATAGATTTGTAGGTACTAATAAACAAACGTGCATTGATAATCTGTCTGCTGTTTGTGCTCGCATGTATTATCGCCCGAACAAGGCATGTCTGACGGCACGTAATACATTGGACATGTCAGCTTTGTTGCGCCATACAGAACAGCATCCCGACACATAGCCGGGTGATCGCTACTGTCAACGTAGTTGGACAGTTTATTTTCGGGAATATTATGTAGATAGGACATACAAAATGTTAAACCTTGTAGTATAAGAGTCGAATTAAATTATTTAGCGAACTCTATCGTTCCAATTACCAAAGAGATCAATCACGTACATTATGTGAAGAAGAAACAGGTTGTATGATAAACTACATATTTTAAAGACGTACTTCGAATCCCTCGCTGTGCTCAGGATTCTACATAAAAATCCCTTACTACGCTCTAGATTCAAAGAAACACTCTCACCTTTAAAACAGTTTTTTGCCAAACAATCTACTATTGTCACCTATTAGAGCTGACAAATATTAAGCGTTTAACAGATTCTTATCATTCCGTTAAACAAACAGTAATTTCTAGTTAAAAATTATACTTGTTTAACTGAATGATAAGGAAGAAGTAGGTCTAAGTATGTACTTAGTAACAATTGGCTCAATATCCGCACAACATAGCAAACAAACAGACTTACCTATACCGTAGTAGTAAAGCCCAAACCCTTGGTTTGTCGGGCCTGCGTGGACGCTTTGCGCACTTGTGTCATGGCTACTTCTGGGTGGTCCGTAATCTGACACCCGAGTGGACCACTTGAAATTATAACGACGATTAGTTTTAAGTTTTGTAGCGGAGGTGTTTACAATGATAACTGATAAATGATTTATTTCTGTAAGTAGGTTTGTACAAACACTTTTACACGTCAATAAACGATTTAATAAACATTAGGAGTGCCTTTACTTCCCATTATCAACTATTTACCGGAACCTGAAGCTCCTGTAAATACTGTAAGCCCTTTAATCTAGTCGACATTTTTCTCATAATTAATTTCCTGATTCCACATGGGCGGCCCTTGATAATCACTGCGTACCGGTTTGGTGTGTGGTACAAAAGTAAGAGGTGAGCGTTAATTCTAAAAGTTGGCATTGGCAACGTCGCAAATAGCTCCCGTCAAATATTTACCTGTTTTGATTAAAGGAAATATGAAATATCGCTCACTAGTGAACTAGAATAAAAAAGGTATTTGGAAAGTTTCCAAAATTTTGTTTAAATCTACTCGGTGTTACTATATTAATTATTGCATGTCATAATCAATATTTTAGTTCACTAGCTAGCCAGATATCTTAAGTCCATACAGCAATATTCCCAAATTAATCAAAACAACGAAATATTTGACTTCTATTTGCGACGTTGACCACTTTCTGCAGGCTCAGATATTATTCCACTAGCTATGCCTCGCGGTTTCACCTGTTTCGCTCTGCTCCTAAGAGTCGTAGCGTAATTTTAATATACCTTCCTTAAAATTGGGTTACCAAATGCAAAAAGATTTTTTCAAATCCGACTGGTAGTTTCAAAGATAAGCGTGTTCAAACAAACAAACTTTTCAGCTTTATTATATTGGTATAGATTTATGATGTTTAGCGTAATATCGGTAGTATCAGCTTAAGAGTATCAGTGATTAAAAGCTAGTGTTTTGTCTTATGATAGTGCTAAATAAACTAATTAAGTGTGAGATAGGTTCAGTAAAGTATTGAATTTTTTACATAAATTTCTTAATCTGTGTCCTCATTGCACCTGAAAGCCTGTCTGCCTTAGTAATTCGATCACACAGTGATCGCAGGTTCACCGAAGTTTTTAAGCATATTCTTTTAATGGGATATCAAAAGGCCCGCTCTTTGGCTGCAAATTCATTTTTACAATCCATATCAAGAAAAGGCGTATTGGAGACCCAGATAATCTAACACAACTTGCGATTGAACCAAAACTTGCACTGGTACGCGTTTTTAAAACCGGCCTCAATAAAATTCACAAGAAATAAAAAAACACAATATTTTCTTTAACAAAATCCTCACCCTCGCTCAGCTCATAACTTGTACCGCAGTTT
The DNA here is from genome assembly GCA_949152455.1 of Lithophane leautieri. Lineage (NCBI taxonomy): Eukaryota > Metazoa > Arthropoda > Insecta > Lepidoptera > Noctuidae > Lithophane > Lithophane leautieri. The sequence goes on along the minus strand of OX424469.1, from coordinate 4,032,573 downwards.
AAAAGGATATGCATAATTAACCATGTGTGACGCGATTAGGCGGGCCATCCGACCAACTGAAGCGTTAGGCTCTAACGTAGGGTATCTTTGCCCCACTCTACCGTGAAGAAAAACCTCTGAAGGCTATTTTAATGGACGAACATCTTTTGCGTTTAACCGTGCGTCGAATAGATGAAAGGAAGATTAGAATAGGTTCTTTATTTGAAAATATTATACAAGGTTTTTCTGAAGGACTATCTTATTTTTTCTTTGATATAAAATATTCTAGTGGCAATTGTAACTTTAGTACTAGGTTTAGTCTGATATTAACTTGTAATTTACTTTTTAACAGACTTCTTCAAAATGGAGGCGGTTCTAAATTAGTCTGTATGTTTTTTTTTTTGTGTGTAAGTTACGCGATTACTCCGCCAATTATGAATCGATTTTGATGATTCTTTTTTGTTTGGTAGGTCATGCTTCAGAGCCAACCGCATCAGCAGCTATCCAGCAGCTTCCCATATAAAATTTATTAACTTTACTTGCGTAGTTTTTGAGTTAGCTTCAATAATTACGTATTTTTCCCAGTTAGTCAATGTAGACGATATCTTATTTGACTCCGTCACTGTTATTTACATAGCAGGTAGTGGTATTCGAATTTGTGTGGGGTAGGTACCACAACTAAAAAATGAAAAATAAAAACTTTTTCAAAAAAAACAACCGACTTCCAAAAAAAGTGGAAAATAACTTTAATTTCGGAAGTTGGTGGCAAAAAACGAAAAGCAAAGACACCGACTTCCGTTTTTCCATTTTTATTTTTTTAGTGTTTTTTTTTTTGGAAGTCGGTTGTTTTTTTTTTTTGTAAAAACTTTTAATTTAACTAGTCTGTGGAATAGACGATTATTTATAATGTAAATAGTTGCGGAAATTATTTGTTTACTAAATTATCTAACCCTTATATTAATGTGTTGTCCTATATTCGAATCACAACGGTACTTCTTTGACAATTTTATGAAATGGCTATAAAACGGTAAATTGACGACTAACCTGACCTAATGTGCCAATTTGATGAACAATTAATTTCCCAAACTGCACTTACATCAATTGGCATAATATAGGCTCGAATCACAGCAACTTACTTTGCTTATTAAATCTAACAATACGAGTACTTAATTTAAACTTACTTGAAATGTATTACACGCCATTTTACTCAGACATCATTATTAATCAGCATTAATCTTGATCCCGTGGGCATATCAGATAAACGTATCCTATGTCCTAATCCAGGTCATGATCTACCGATCTGCCAAATTGCATCCAAATCCGTTCAGCTGTTTAAGCGTGAAAGCGTAACAAACAAACTCACTTTTGAATTTATAATCTTAGTTAGGATTTGATTTGATTAAACGATTCCTGTTAGTAGTCTATTTACACGTTATTAATGTATTCACACTAATTAGTAGGTATCCATTTGATTCTGAACACTAATGATTTGAATTTAATTCTCATTATTTGTTACATTGCATATGCAAATTTTGTGTTAAATGTTAATTACGGTGTAGTGCAGTTATCAATTAAACGTGTTTATAAAAATTACACAGTTCTTATTATAATGATGTTTCCATTGGTCTAGTGACCATAGACAGCTGAACGTCATCCTGGGTTCGATTCCCAGATCAGGCAAAGTATTTTTGCGTTTCGGAATAGGAATTGCCATTGCCATAATACGGACACAAATCCAGACTCCAAGCTGCTACTGAAAAACTAATAATGAAAAAAAAAACATTTATACGTTTCCCGACCTGGGTATAGAACCCAGTACCCCAAGCTGAGCAGTCGCTCTTGTGGTCGTAAGACTAACGAGGTAGTAACTACTAATTCATCACCCTTCAACGAATGACAGTTCTGACAAATTGCTTGAAAATTATTAATGAAATTAATTTCCCATAATTTACATTATTTTTATAAGTTGCGTTAACAAAAACGTTCAATATTCACAAATGCTTCTAATCTGAGCTCGTACACTTTCAAAATCTAAGTAAGATAACGTAATACGGACGGATAATACGGTCCTATTCACGCAGACGTATTTTACAGCAAATCGTAAAAGACATTTTACACAATTAATCGTTCGTCGTTCGCTTTCATGCGTAAAGTAAATCGTAAAGCAATGGTATTTGGTGCTTAGATTAAAACCGTAAAACGGAATCGTAAACGGGACTGACGTTTTCGTTTTATAATTGCGTTTGACGGGATGAATGTGTCAAAAACATTTCCCTCTTTTCACGAGTGTCGGGTAAAAACTAGTTTTTTTTGTGGTGTCTAAGGGTCCTATCTCACTAGGACACCAGTGGCGACGCAACCAGTCGCGCTACCACCGAAGTGTATACAGCTCTAGAGGGTACCTCATGCCAACCCTTGGTTGCTTAAACAACCATACGTTATTGACAGTGCGACCATGCTTGCACCACAATGATGGTGTCCTAGTGAGTTATAAGCCTTAGTCTGATATAAAATCGTGAGTGTGTTAGTTTACATAGATAAACACACATAACCTATCATCGTCTGCTTACGCCCCTCACAACTATGTTGGGGTCGATGAATCTGAATACCAGTAGGTATAACATGGAGCGACTGCTTGTCTGACCTCCACAACTCAAACCATCACTTACTTATCAATACTGCAACACATAATTATGTAGCGCATAACTCGTTCTTGGGTTTGTCATGACAACTACTGCAGAAATGTACATTAAATTTCTGGGTATATACCAAACCAGTAACTGTCGGTTTCTATCCAAGAATAAAGACAAAATAATTTTCAACATACGACAGCATACAACATACAACATACGAGCAGTCCAGACTGCTGCCCAGAGGGCCTAGACAAGTGACAATCGCTTCGTAAGTGTTTCGTATTTCTACAACGACTTTCAACAGGATTGACATAAGCTTTTCGATAGCATAAGTCAGTCCTATACATTTTTGCCTTTTGCATCATCGTTATCGCTGATTACATAAATGTCACTTTATCTAAGGCCTCGTTTACGAAGACGCGAGGCGTTGGGCGGTGCGTGCAGCGTGGCGTTCCGCGGCGCGTCAGACGTTTTTTATGTTTACGGAGAGGTGGCGCGTAAAGCGGCACTTACCATCACACGCGGAAACACAAACACATGGCAATGTACGATGTTGTTCATAGAGATGCGTGGCGGGAAGAGTGGCGGTGCCCGCTGCTGCGCCCGCCGCGAAACGTCAAGCGTGTAGCGAAGCACGCGGCGGGCAACGCGGCGGGCGACGCTGCGGCGTACGCGGGTTACTCGATTATGCGATTTCCAAATAAGACTGGCAGAAGGTTCCGCCGCGGGCACCACCGCGGGCACCGCTGCGTGCGCCGCCGCGTTAAACGCCGCGTGTGACGCGGCGATGAAATCCGCGGGCCCCGTCGCGTAAAACGCCCCATTTCAAGCAAACGCGTGAAAAAACGCTTCTCCGTAAACGCACTCATACAACGCCATATGTTTGAATTCAGTGCGGGCCGCGCCGCCCAACGCCACGCTCGACGCTCCGCGTCTCCGTAAACGAGGCCTAAGGCCTCTGGACGCGTATTGACGACTGCAGTTGCCTCTGCTAATGACGTGTGCCGCTCCTGTGTATGAGCAAGAAAAGCTGACAAAAATGTAGAATCTACAATTTTGTCACTAAAACATAACAACATTTTCTACAAAGCGCAGTAATAACAGGATTGTAATTATTGTGATTGTGACAGACTTGTAAAACAAATTAAACTGAAATAACATTTGTTTTAAAAACAAATGTTTTTCATTTTCATTTGTATTTTGAACCTCTTTGTGTGAGAGCAGTTTCATGTTTTATATCTTTTATTAAACATAGTGTCGTAATAGAACATTAATAAAAACCGAAGGTAACAGAAAAATGTTTTTATTTCAAATAAAATTAATTTTCTGTTACCTTCGGTAGTTAGAAAAACATAACGTCACACCTGCGGGGCGAGCACGGCCTTGTGACATGGCTCGAGTCACAAATTTTATCACAGTTAAGTCATATAAAATGTGTGACTCGAGCCATGTCGCAGTAGGCCGTGCTCGCCCCCTGCATTGACCCGTGTTGTTGTTGTTACGACATTATTGTCTACTTGTATTTAGTGTTTCAAGAACTGCGCCCAAAATAAATGTTGTTCTTTCTTTTTATTTTCCAATGGGGTAGAGAGGAGAAGGTAATACGCATGTAGTTTATTATCTTCTTGCCATCATAGTTTTATGGCGCCATCTACATCGCCACATGTGAACTACGCCTGACAAAGATCTGACGTCACACAAAATCGTGCATCGCGCAATTATAGTTTACTGCGCCATAGACATAATCAATCGTTGGGCAGTTGCCTGCTAGACACGACACCCGTCTGGTCAGAGGATCCTCCTTTTTCTATAGAGGATGAGTGAACTTTACACCCTGTTCCTCAGATCTGTAAAGTTTTATAAGAACATTAAAGTTTTTTAAGGAATATAAGTTGTGTCGTGTCTGAATTTCCTTTCTTCCATCTTTACCTTGTTGGCCAGAAATGCAACCAATTATCAGCTCCAGTAGCGTTTGTTAATGACTCGCTTTACAAAATTGTTTTCATTATTTTAGAGGGGAGAGGGTGTATCTTATGAAATTATTAAACCAAATACTTTACTGAGACGAAAGCAAAGTGCCTTGGAGATCTTTTTACCAGGAAAAAATCTTGGTAAAAATAAAAAGATCTCTAAGGCACGTTTAAAAGAAGCAGTCATGAAAAAGAAGTTGCAAAAGGAAATGTGTAAGTATAACGTGCATAAGAAAAACTCTGTACACGTGCACTTGTCGCCTTTGTTGTCAAACAAGTGCGCGGGTACAGTGATTTTTTAACGTATATAATTATATATTTTTTAAATTTATTATACGTATTTATTTTAGCATGTATGGACGCTATACTATTTATTATTATTATACTATTGCGGGTTAGCGAGAACGCCTTTCGTTAATTAACATACTGCATTATAGAGTAATTATTGTATGAAAAAATGTCTCCCAAATAATTTCAAGCACCATACAAACAGACAGAATCGTTTGTAAAGGCAAAGAGGATTAAGTTGTAGCTTATAACAGGGAAACTCGCCAATCATACGGCCGCTTGTTTATTAAGAGGCCTTAACTGTTTAATCAACGCGAAAAATTCCTAATTAAATTCTAGGCGAGCCCGCAAGGTGTACAGCGGTGTAGGGTTGCCAGGGTTTTAGGGAAATGGGAAAAGCTCCGAGTAAAATGTTGAGTAAATAAAATTTGTGTATGTGAGTTTTTTATTTATAAATTTCTGTCTGTTTTAATTTAGTGTAACGGACTATGTTTGAAAAATAAATAAATAACGATTATTAAAATTGATTTTGTTTTTTTGGTAAAGTTTTTTAGTGAGTTTATTTTCAATTTTTCAACTGTGGTCTTGAAAGCGATGAGCATTTAGTACTTACATGTCCTTTAATATTCTACTTACATTTGAAATGATCTTCATAATCTTTCGTGTGCCATTCCTTACTATTATTTGCTTAATATATTTATAGTTAGTCGAAAATAGATCGTTTTTCATGCTGCTGACGAAAGTGATAACGCGGCGAAAATCAAGTAGTTTTTGCTACACAACCGGTCGATCATGTATTGTTTCTGACTTCGATCAAGAAGAAGTTTTCATATCAATTTGTTTCAGCATAAGCATAATGTCAGCACATTAACGGTAGATTTGTATTTCATTCAAAGCAATCTAAATGTAAGGATAACTTCGGTAACAACAGCACTTACTGTTCGAGAAAGTTTTTTATTATGTAAACATTAAAAAACATTATGTATTTTTTGTTATATGGAATTTCTCAGTAGTCGCCCGGAATGGTGCCCGGTTGATGGCAATTGGGTCGCCCTCTATTACATGGGACTTAAACATAACTGGCGAAATGTGAGCGTACCATATACCTCTGCCCAACGCCTCGGGGAAACAAGTCACTATGTTATGTTATAATTTTTATGTTTCATCTAAATTGCCTCAGGTCATGGTGACCCTACCAAAAGTGCAACTTTTCTTAATTTAAGCTAAAACTGAGGTAAGTAGCTACCCCTAAATCTTGCATGTAAAAACCTCTACCGAGATTACTTCACAAAAACTCGCTTCTACTTCTGGAACAAGTACACGTTGATTAACTCTTTCATTTTTTGTTTAAATTAATTAACTTGAATTATTAGTTCGGAATTTCTTAACCAAGAGGTCTTGAATTTATAAATGTTGGTTTTGTATCGTGTAAGTTTAAAGCCCTTTTTAGATGAATTTTCTAAATGTTTTTTTCTTCTAGATTTTCGTTCATTTCATCTTTTTTACCAGGCAGAAAACGAATTTTCAAGATAAGTAAGTATATTATTAGTTTACTATTAATATGTTCTTTGTCAAAAATTGAGTGACTAAATAATAATAGTAGTATTAAACAACATTACGCAGTATTTTTTTTTGCCAAAATTATATTGTTTCGTTAACAAAATAAATTGCACAATCTCGATTAAAGCAATAAAAAAAGAAGAAACATTTTTTTAATAACTCTAATATTAAATCAATCCAACCCCGTTGTGTACATGCCAATCAAAGAGTTCGTTTTTTGTTAAAAAAATATTCGTATAAAAAAATTGGGGAAATTTTAGACACGGGAATAATTAACCTTTTGTATATGCGAAACAAAAAAGTGTAGGGTTAAAAATAATGGTTCTGAATATTAATACTGCATCATCGTCGTATCGACACTCGTCAAACCATTTCTCGTCATTCCTTGTTGTCTACGGAACCCTAAAAAACGTTCACATTCAAGTCGCAATCTGTCAAACTTGTCAAAAATGTTGGTAAATTGATTATATTTTTGACAGATTGCGAATGAGATGGGAATGCGAACGTTCTTAAAAATACGGGATTGATACCCCTCAGATTTTTTAATTCAACATTTATTTGAATTATTTTTCAATATCGTTAATAATGCATTCAAAATACTACTTGCTCCTTCACAATGCATTTAAATAAGTCTGGAGACTAACGTTACCAAGACAACTTCATGCTATCGGCGCTCCGCAGACACTTCGCTCATTTAAATTTATTACAGGCCTTATCCTCGGGATTTATATAACAGAATGGCATTATTTAAGGACGCCATAGGTAGGTAGAAATTCATAAAACACCAATCTCAGAAAACTTATCAAAGTCAAAGTCAACTTTGCAACATCATAGTTGTCGTATTTTTCATACGATATTTTCTAACGATCTTATGTTCGTGGGTTGCTCTCTGTTATCTTGTTGTATTCATATTTATTTTTAATATACAAATTAATTTATACAAATATTGTATCATTATAACTCTGGTTAGCCTTTTCCCAACTATGTTGGGATCAGCTTCCAGTCTAACCGGATGCAGCTGAATTCCAGTATTTTACATGGAGCGACTGCCTATCTGACCTCCACAACCCCATATCTGGGTAATACGACCCTTGGTAAGACTGGAGATGGTCACCCATCCACGGACCAACCTCGGCAAGCGTAGCTTAACCTGATGGATCGACCCATGCGGCTGTTATTACTTAGCCACGAGCTCCTCCATTCACTTTGCAACATCATAGTTAAATAATAGCTGTCGTATTTCTTATGATCATATTATGTTCGTGTGATATTTGCTCTCTGTTATCGCTTTAATATTGTAAAACAATCTTGTTTTTTTAATATATATTTTTGGTAAATATTCTTATCCTACAATAAAGGCAAGCCAAAGTGATGATGATACAATATTCGTAATATTGTATCATCATCACTTTGGCTTGCCTTTTTCCATCTATGTTGGGGTCGGCTTCCAGTCTAATCGGATGCAGTTGAATACTAGTATTTTACATGGAGCGACTGCCTATTTGACCTCCCAGTAACTGGGTACCACGATCCCCGTTGGCATGATTGGTGGTCAGACTGTCGGGCCACTGACTACCCGTAATGACTGTTAAAAATCTACGATTGACAGATGGGACTAACTGTTAAAGGTGCTTTCCGAGGAACGGAGTGGTCTCCGTATGTAATGAATCCACGAACCGACCTCTGTAGAGCCTCTCGGCAAATATTGTATGTAGTTGCTTATGTAGATTTTAAATCGTAATTACCGCCTATAGATTTCATTTCAAACAAATTTTGAAATTCAAATATGTCATAAGCTATGCAGTGAAATCCAATCAGAGCAGAATGTCTGCACCCAAATTATTTTCCATTTAATTAAGAGTTGTTTCCGTCAAATTAAACCGTCTTGTGCCAGTTCGTCATTTGCGATTCAAAGCGAGACTTTCAAGTTTGAAGTGGGTAGGTAGGTAGGTACCTATTTTTTAGAGGGGGCCTTTGTTTGTCACCGCTAGCTAATTATATGCGCGTAAATATGTAAAGGTTGCTTATATTTTTAGAGGGGATTGGCGAAAAGTGGAAAGTTTTTGGGGGTCTAAAAATAAAGGAAATGGGAAATTGTGTCAGTAAGGCTTACCTTGGTTTTGTTCGTAAACAGGCTATTCGATAATGAAGTTATGATTACGTAGTTATTAAGGTTCCGCCGTTATGGTTCCAATGATACTTCAGTCGAAAGCGGTATCTGCCGCCAAAAAAGGAGGGAGAAAATTAATTTAAAAAAAAAAATCTTTTAGGAATTCTTTCACAAGGAGCTCCTTCACTCGTATCATAACTTTCCTTTACTAAATACACTGGCCGTCGAAATTTATTCAGTCAAATGGTAGCGGGTCCAGACGCTCTACTAACTTCCCCTACTTCTGCCTACGGAGACGCCTCGACGACACCCAAAACCAAATGTCTTATTTCCCTTGAGAATGACAAAGCTAATCTCTAAATCTAGTCTAACACTACACATAACTTCAACAGAACTATAATACTTTTCACTAAGTTTGCCTCAGTTTTGGTCGAAACTATAAAATATGTAGGTATAGTCAACCTCGTGTGTGCTATATCACCCTAAAAAATGTATGTTACTTGACGTTATAAAACGACAAGGTCTAATTTGTTTATGTGACTGTTAGATAATTTCCACCTTATTGAAGTTTCAATGGCAGTATTTTTATCTCATAAAAAGAAGCGACGCGCGCTTTACTTGCGTATTTTTTTTTTTTTTCTCCTCACAATGACACGCTAATTCTAAGCTTCACATAATATTTGTTTTATCAATGTGAGGAGCTGGTGTGAACTAGGCGTAAAATGACTGTATTACAAATCGCCAGGTCCCCACCCCACGAAAGTACAGAAAGTTTAAAAAAATATGTATCTAAGGATATAGTTAAGGAGATGAATGATGAATGTGTGTGTAAGCGCAGGAGCTCTCGGTATCTTCCGAGACAATGAATTAGTCGGAACTGTGTGTGAGTGCGTGTGCGTTTGTGTGTTATGTGCTGACGCTACTCGTTTCACGCACCTGTGGCGGTACCTACATCGCCACATTCGAACTACGCATCAAAGACCTGACGTCACACAAAAATACTGACGTCACAAAAATCCTGCATCGCGCAATTAGAGTTTACCGTGCAGTGGACATATATACAAAAATCCAATATCAATCGTTGGGCAGTTGCCCGCCAGACACAACAACCGTCTGATCGGAGGATCCTCCCTTTTCTATGGTGGATGAGTGAACTTTACACTCTGTTCCTCATACCCCTAAACACCCATTCACAGCGTGTTTGGACACTTGGTTATCACAGCTAAAGCGCGCGTCGCTTCGTGAGACAATATATTGGGAATATTATGACTAGGCTCAAACTACGACTAAGCTCAAAGGAGTGTCAGGTTCAAGTTTTGACTATGCTTGAAGCCTGAATCGAATTAGCAAGACGTTAATTTGATTAACAGTTGCATGCAGGCAGTAAAGGAACACATGGAAAAAAAAAGCAGTCTTTTAGGCAAGAAGTGACCAACAAAACCTCTAAATAAAAAAATGTGTTAAAGGATAAGCCATAGTGTGAAAAAAGGGTAGAATCGAGCCGATTTGCTTACACCCCGATGATTACAAAATGTAGTCCTTCACAAGCTCATTAGCCCGTGAATGTCCTCTGCAGAACACGGGTCACTTTACCAGGGGCTAACCGACCCATATGCTCGGCAGTCCGAAAGAAAACAAAAAATCTACACTCTTTTCTATTCAGCTCAACAATTCTTGAACGAAGGCTCAACAACACCACTCAAACAATTAATTAACCTGATTTTCTTTATTTATTACTCAACTATTAATTACAAAAACAATTACTACTTACAAACCTCAAACTTAATTACAGCATGAGTCGTCCGTCCGACGTGAAACTTTGAACAGCTTCGTATAAAGCGTTCAATGAAAAGAAATTGTTTTATGAAAATATTTTCCACGCAAAACTTTGGTAATTACTGGCAACCCTGTAGAAGCAACTATTTAACGGTTCGGTGTTAATTTATATTGTTTTTGTAAGCGGTTCATGTTTTTTAGGGTTGTCAAAATAATATTTTCTGATGACGAGAAACATTGGTGTTTTTGACGTTAACTATATTTTGATTGCTATTTGAATAAATTAGGGACGAGTATAGTTCGATCAATGTATACTCTTAATCAATTTCAATGTATTGTTCATCACAAACATTTAAATTCAAAAGATTATGCGCAATTGGATTGTTCACGTTGAGAGGATGAATGAAGGCAACTAACAAAAGATATTTACAAAGCCGACATCAGCCGCCGCAGGACACATAGTGAATGTATTGGTGATGTGCGTGTATGACCAGGGGGCTTAAAACATTCACTTTGGCAGAATCATATTAGGAAAATATTATGAATCATCGTAAAATGTCACAAATTGACAATGCGTGCAATTCATATTACGAAATAATTCATCTGTTTGACAGTTTACTATGGAGATTCGTAAAATGGTCTACACATTATGAATTGCTTTTGTGTCAAATTAGAGTAATTGCTAATGACAGCTGGAAATTCAGGAAATGAATTGCTTTTAGAGGAATTGCTAATGTAGCCGTTTTAAGATGAACGTATATAAACAAAGCAAAAGGAGGAATGTAAGGATCATAACAGGTGGCGTTCAGGAGTTTCTGCCTACCGCCATGGGAAGAAGGCGTGTGTTTATGTATTTATGTATGCAGATTTATCCCCATAATAATTAAAAAATATTGATGAAGATATTAACAAAATATTACCCAAAAAAATATTAAAGTAGTAAATCTTCAACAAAAACCATAAAAAAGAACATAAAATGCTATGGGAGGCTATGATCGAGTCTCATAAAGTTATAACACGGGGGAAGGTATTCGGTAGTAATGAAAAATCATGTTACAACTGGGGAGGATAGTTGTAAAACACATTAAATTGTTTTTCACATTTATTTTTGTGGTGAAAGTCATAAAATATTGCGATAAAGAGAAATAGTAAGACTAACATTAATAAAAGTTACTTATAGCACTTGCTTTGGCTTAGACAATGTCCGCCTTTCTATCTTGCACTTGGAGTTTGAAAGTGTATCCAAACGTTGAGCGGCAAGAATGCGGCAGCAACACGCAGCGTTTGCAGGACACATTTCTTCCGCGCTTTAGTTAGGACCGACTAATGTTTGCACGGTAGTACTGCGCGGCATATCCGACAAATACCGCGCTCTCGCGTTGCCCTGCTTATTATTCGTCTAAACACAATTACTGACGAATGTTTGCTAGAAACGTTCGCGCGCGGCAGGCCGCTAACGATTGCCGCTCAATGTTTGGACACACTTTTACAGGAATGATGCTTAGCCAAACCACGGGCTAGGTAGGTATCGTTTATCAATCTCGACCTAAGTATTTGTAGAAAATTGAACTTGAAACATAACATTTCTTGCCCACTTTTATAAATACATTATGGTAAAATCGCATTTATAATATTGGTAAGGATTGATTGGCAGTTCAAAAATAACCAAATCTACAAGTTACACATTATTTTAATCATGCGACGTCATCCCCGTGGACTTTAACTCGGTCACAGAGCAAAATAGAGTTAGGTTACATTACTTGGAGCTTGTAATGATATTTCATTTTGCTATGATGTTAACAATTATTACTAAATTAGCCAAAATATCTGAACATGTGTGTATCTTATCACATTATGGGTCAAATATCATTTTGTTTCTTGCAATATCATGAAACATTTTGCTAATTGTGTCTTGCAGTGTTAACAAAATCGCTAATCGCTCACAACTCGCGCCCACCCATCATTTGATAGCGGGACACTCGCTACGAGGATATATGACGTCATAAACTACCGCCGCTAAGCTTCATTGTTTGTGTATTATTGCTTTCGGATAAAACAAACGGCTACACATATTTATAACACTTTTCTAGGAGAATATTGCACAAGTAATACGTAAGACTTAGTAGGTAGAATATTTCCAATCGAAAATTCTTAACCACTTTTAGGCAAAGTTTTACAAAAGCGCACGAGGCTGGCCTAGTGCAAAGCCGTTATAAATAACAAATAGCAACATTCTGAAATTGTATCTATATGCACGACACTGACATATTTCAAGCAATCAAATGATTATGTACGTGGTTTTCCATACACTTTTAGGTAATCAGTCAAATACACAGAATTACGTCAAAAACTATGCTGTAGGTATGTATTCCTTCAGGCTTTGATATACCGGTCTAGCAACACAAAAACCCACCCAATAGATAGAATAAAATATCGATTCTCAAACTTTACTCCTTACACCCCGACACTCAGTCCCCAGTTAGTGTGTTCGACAGGCAAAATTCAGCATTACCACCACTAGACAAGTTGTAAGTTATTTGTGTGCCCCTCCACGTTATCGCATCGGAAACTTTTGTTTTACGAACAATTAAGTGTAACGTTAACCGCCCCTAAAGTTCGTGTTGGAGTTCTAGGGTAGCGACACACTTAGAAGACTGTTAGGGAAATAATGTGTGGGTTGTGAGGAAGTCGTCAAACTTGTATGTGTCCACTCATTAGAAAAATTAATATTTATATATTAATTGAGATAGTGTTTTTTTACTGCTTTTCTTGGTTCTTGAAAGAGGTTCAGAACTCGTCACTTATCACTATTAGTGCACTGAACAAAACGTAGGAAACTACATTTTTAAGCAGGTTTTTTACAAGTTTTTGATCATCTTCGACAAGTTTTGATATTGATTGTCACTGAGATGAGATTGCGACGACATTTTTGAATGTGAATGTTTTTAAATACGGGAATTGGCTTTAAGATGTCGTACTCAAACACGTGCCCGGTTGATGGCAATAGGCTCTTCTCTCGTTACATGGAATTTAAATAACTGGTACTATAATCACACAACTGCCTAACCGTTTGGGGAATACAGGCGTGATATTGTGATGTGTAGTGGCGTAGATAGATTGAAACTGATTCCGTTTAACTAAATTTTTCAAATACTTATTTTTGTCTAAATTATTTTTGTTTTTATCGAGAAAGAAATTGCGTTCAGTGTACCACCGTCAGTACCAACAGCACGAAAATTTAGGATGGCGCCCGTTACATGATACTTCACATTGATAACATTGTTCAACATTCGGAGATTTTATGAGCCCTTTATTATGTGGTATAACCATGTAACGTGTTCGGTGAAATCATGCGTGCTGGGTTTTACAGAGCATGTATGCAGTTGTATGGGTAATTTTGAGATATTTACAGTGAAATAATATAGGTACAGATTCATCCTCGTTTTGGCACGAACTACCTACATATAAGTCAAAGTCAAATAATTTATTTCAAATAGGCACATAAAAGGCACTTTTGAACGTCAATGAAAAACAAACAAAGAAATAGAATTGATTCTAGTTGCCCATATAAGCTCATACCTTTGCTATATAAGCTCATACCTTTTTTTTACCTATCATTTTTTATTTATTTACTATCATGAACATCACACATTTTGTGTGCGTATGTATTGAGGAGCCATGTCTCATTTTTAAACGCGGGTACTGTCAATGTTTAGTAGTAAATTATCCGATTTTGTAGCCGCGTACCTGGATTCTTAGTAAAACCCTTAAAAAGTTACAGGGCATTTAAGGTGGCTCCTCAATTCAGACGTCTGCAATGTTTATTTTATTAATATCTTTTGAAATACTGAATGTGTAACATGTTGGAGTACGCCAATATTTAGTAGAAATTTCTACTAAATATTGATGCTATTGTTATCCAAATTGATGAACTACTTTAGTAGCTACGTACATATTTTATTTAGACCGTCTGGATTGAGGAGCCAACTTAGAACTCGAAAAGTAGCCAACAGATCTTTTTGAAAATTTGGTAGGATTTACTTTTGGGTAATAAAAATACATACAAACAAAAATGGGGTTTGTACGGTAAATAAAAAAATATAGACTAATCTATTTTAAAATGTGTAATCATGATAGTATTAGTCAGGGCACTGCAAAACACAAAGTTGGTTTGCTGTGGAGTTAGTGAAAATTAACATAGACTGAAAATAGTCGGCCTGGACAGTCAGACCCGCTGCAGTTGCGTCGAACTAACATTTAGGTAACACGACTCGTAAAGACTATTTTAATGTACACACGGCTACACATCAAGCTATTCATTTCCAGTTTATGCTAGTCTCGCATTGTATAGGATTTCCGCACAATGCGAGGTCAGCTTATACTGGAAATGTATAGCTTGATGTGGAGCCATGTGTACAATCGACCCTTTAGGCTTCGCACCGGCGCGCGGCGCCGCGGCACCGCCGCAGCGTAGATTTTACACTCATTCTGAGCTATTCTGACATTTTTTCATCTTCGGTCCGGCGTCGGTGCGGCGCATGGGTGGTATTCATTCATATACACAAACATGCGGTCGCCAGAATAGTAAAATGCACGCAGCGCCGGCGCCGGTGCAGCTTCAGCGTCATATACAGGAAGGCTAACACTTTGAGTTGGCCTAGCGTAATACAATGTTCCAACAGAATTAGGGCCCAGCTTATTTGGTTTACTTAATTATTTATTTAGACTACATATTGCCCAAAACATAGGGATGTAACATGTTCAAAAAATTGTCCTACCGTACCCAAGAACCTCATGTCAAAGCCAACATGTTGCAAAAAGTCTTTGCTTTAACAGTTCTTCAATTTAGATCTGAAGGAAAGAATCAAAGAACATTCCAAAGAATTTAAGCTGCCTATATTTGCATCACTCCTTGAACGTTCAACTGTGAACAGTGTAATGTTAGTACTAGAATTATAACAACCGACCACGGCTGGTCGATATGGCCGTACTAGCCAGTGCTACAGTCGAAAAATTTAATTAAGTTTTAGAATTAACGCAGAACCAAGCATAACAGTTTGCATAAACTGTTGAAGTGAAGTGAAGTGTTGGCAAAAGTAGACTTTCTTCGTTGATGTGCTTTTATAATAACTAGGGTTTTTTTTTTTTTTTTGACATTCGGAAATCATCAAATTACTTCTGCCGCTCTGAGCGGAGCGGAAGGGCGTGTCAGACTTTTACTGACTAAAACCCACCCGTGTTCCTTCAGTTGCCTGTTGCCATGGTCCCGGTATCCCTTTCGAACTTTCCCGCAAGGCAGGCAACTATGGTTTCTCTGCGTATTAATACGAAATATGCAGTTATTAAAAATACTTAGCAAGTAACATAATTTTATTGCTAAAGTAATCGAGAAATTAACTAACAAGAAAAAAAAAGTTGGTTGGCAATCAGCACTTTTTGAACGAAAAAAAAGCCCTATAAGCCCGTCCTTCACCATTTCTTAGTACTTTCGCTGGGAAGAAGTTACGCAACAAACGCTCCAGCAGCACAGTTGTCTATTAACTACGAGTAAGTTAGAAAAAAAGAAAAAAAAAATACATTCTCCAAATATGTTATGTTTTAACATTAACACTAACAACGCAACTCTCGAAGACGTCCTCGGTCTCGATCTTGAGGTCAAATGTCCCATGTTGCCCAACATGGGACATTTAAACTTCTAAGACCATATTTTCTTAAACTCTACGGCCCACAAACTATGTTATGTCCTTACATATGAATTTGAACTCCCCATGGGGCCATCATCGCCGTCAACCAGTTAGGTTTATGACCAAACTTTGGAGACGTGAGTTATACCATGCTAAATGTATGCCCAAATGCAATAACAAGCTCATAAAGTTGCAAGAACTATATATACTTTGAGTATTAAATAGCATTGCAGAGTATGCTCCGGTTAATAGCACCAGCTTGTGTATCGATATGGGCCACTGTGCTAAAGCAGTGGCCCTAGCTTGATTAAATTTATGATAGGCTTCCACTCAACTTAGCAAAAGGTGAATGACCTGGTGAAGGTTGCAGGAAACCGCTGGAGGCGGACACTCAGGGTCGGACGTTGTTAAAATGCTTGTTTGAGGCTGTTCATCACTAGAGGTTATTTGGCTGATGATTGTAAAAGGGGCGATGATTAGAGAATCAAATGGTGCTACAAACAAGTATTGGTCCTTTATTATTAAAAAATATAATGCAATATAGACAAAAGAGGTATCCATTTATACACTAACCTGTTAAGACGACAGGCACTGCTTTGGATAAGGAAATTTTGTGCAACTCCTTGACGTTCAAGGAAAATATTATAAGAAGTGGTCCAGTAAGTTATTTATCTATTTAAGTTTTTGTTGACAATTCCTCAAACTTTAGTAGCAGTAGGTAGTGCGTTCTTTGAATTATAAATAGCAGTAGACTGGAATGTAATGAAAGTTGTTTAAATTCAAACTACGTGCTTCACAAAATTTAGATTTCTACTCGATTTCAATTTGAAAAATAAATTAATCCGTATTTCATCACCCAAAGGCGCCTTAAATCCAATTATTTGTTTAGTTATTAAAATAAATTTTATGTAATTTGCACAGATTGAGAGAGCTTGGTGAAAAAAAAGTTTAATTTGTTTTTTTTTAGAGATGCCTTCTATTTTGATTAGATAGTCTTTTACAGTCAGAAATAAACGTAGATGGCTGAATATGGCCCTCATTACGAGTACTACAATATTATTATATCATACCTGTAAAATAGTCCTGATTATGCCCCTCGATACACGAGCTTTCTTTGTCAAATAGACGCCCTTTCTCAGGATTAAAATGCGCCCTAATTATAATTTATTAATATTTATCATTTAAATATTTAGAGCACGAAAATGTACACAGGCAGACTTAATGCCATAGGAATTTTCTGCCAGTCAACCTTTGGGCGATGCAGAGACAAACATTGGTAGATACAATAACGAAAATTGAGGAGTACATAATAAAATTATTTATTTAATTATATTCAGATGCATCCGATTAGACTGAAAGCCGTCCCTAACATAGATGGGAAAAGGCTAGGCAGATGATAAGGATATACATATACCTATCAAAAACTATAAATACAATGTCATGTATATAAATTTAATGACGAACAAATGCACATAATTATACTCGTACAAATAAGACAAACAATGGGAAAATATTACCGTTGCAACGGTATTATTTTCCCATTGTTTGTCTTATTTCATCACAACGCGTTGTGATGATACTGCCAGCTTCTTACATATGTGCTCGCGAACTTTAACTTTAAAGGATAATCAGATTCCTTTTAGAGACTGCAAACGAGGTCATTATGATACATCAATATTGCAGTACAAAAAATCAATGCGTGTTCTATATCAAAGTCATTAAAAAGCAAACCCTCCTTCATTACACGCATCCGCTACTTTTATTTCTCCCAACGTGTCACTAGAACGTCTGAATAATATCCTCTAGATAAAGCCATCGATGTAGGCATTAATTAATTGAACCTATCTAGACCCTTCGTTGGGAAATCAAGCTTTTTATTTGTATCTTCACCGTTACCTCACAGACAAAACCCAACTTTAACATACAAGCTTTAGAGATTGATTTTGTAGAGCAGTTTTCTCCTTTTAATTTGCAATTTTCTGGCTTACTATTATTGAGGGATTAAGTTCTAGCCGCGGATAGAATCTTTAATTTCCTCAGGGCGTTACGGATAGATGATATTCGTTTTGATTCTCCAAAGGCGTTAGATTGAACATTGCGTATTATAGTTTTTATTGCTCTGATTGTGTCGCGAGGAGTTTCTCTTAGGTATATATTTGGCGCTGAAATGTGCCATTATTGTGGACGTGATGAGAATAGCTTGATTTCTTCGATTTAGCTTAGCCTGTGTAGGCAACGAGGCATATACTTGAACTATTTTGTCTTTGTTTGGTATGGTTGTCGATAGAAAACAAGAAAATGGGAATTATCCAAGAAGACAGGCAGAAGTAAACTGTAGATGGCAATACATAACATACATAATCAGCCTATAATGTTCCCACTGCTGGGATAAAGACCGTCTCTCTTTGAGAGGGAGTGGGCCGTAATCCACCACGCAGGCCCAGTACGAGTTGGTAGATGTCACACGTCTTCGAATTTTTGGTTCAGGACATACCGGTTTCCTCACGATGTTTTCCTTCACCGTTTTGAGAGCAGTGGAGATGAAATTATTTGCACAAAGTAAAGCGCCTGCTGTAATAGACCACGAATTGGCAAATGTAAAAGGTTAGGCTGTCGACGATGGAGCGACGATTATCGTAAGAATTTGGGAGAACAATCATTTGCCAAACGTTGTATTTACGGCACAAACGGCAAGGCACGGTTTTTAAAGTACTAAATTGTGTTTGCGAGCAACAATAGACGAACCAACTGACAATGTTGTTTGCTCACTTTTATTTGTAGCTGAAAAAAGTTACGACAAGTTGGAACCCCAATTCGTGTAAATCATTGAACAGAGAGTAAGCTGAAAAGTTAAACATGGAGTGAGCAAGCGACGCGACAGAGTGAGGAGAAAGTTTTTAATATACCGCATTGTACCGAATAGTATGTCCTTCATATTTGGGAAGCCCTCAACTACGTAATGACTTTTGGAGTGGAATTTATTTTGTTCGTGAATACATTTTGTTGGTGACAAATAAATTTCTTACTATTCTGTGGCGTCAGAAGTTGTTTCCAGTCTTGTGTAAATAGATACATAAACGCCTTCTTTTGGGGGTAGTTAGAAACTACAGAACGGCACCTGCTACGATCCTTACATACACCCTTTGCTTCACATTCATACATCTGGTCACAAATATTCTATAATCCTGAAATTTTGCCTTGCCTGTGGAATACCCGGTTTTTTAAAGGCTAATTTATATTAGTTTTATTTCTATCAGACTAAAGATAATTTATGGTCCAATATTGTGAAGTATAAAGATAAACTTCTGAGTAGCTATACGTAGGGTGTACATACCCCGTGGTGCATGCCCTAATGTACTGGGTGCCTTGTGTAATAAATCGTACGGCACCATAGTAATCCAACGCCTTCTATTCACTAGCGCAATTTATCGCAGATGGATACTTAGCTACGTAATAATATAGTCTGTGATCGTTTTTCTCAGGTCAACACTAAAGCCTGATTAAGGATTAGAGTTTTTCTATACTACCTGCAGGATTGTCTCTCCTTCTCACTTTAATCCATCTAAAGGTTGTCTGTAAAATATCGCTTTTAGCCATAAGCCACCCATTGTGTTACTCTATGTAAAATTTCTAAATTAAGATCTGTAATTTTTATGGTGTACATAATAAAAAGTATTCTATCTAACTATGTAATACCAGGGTTAAACAATTGACGGTATAACCTGATCGCTTCTTAAAATTAGGCGTATTATCAAAGTTAGTATTCTATTTTTGTGAGTGTGAGTACTATAGCTACCTCTTTGCCTAACCCTTTGGGCCTTTTTACCCTTAGCGCGCGGCAGCGGTCCCGGACGGACGTGTTTGCGCAGTGTTAAGTGTTCTCGTGTGTTTGGCTCAGTAGAGCCAGTGATCGTGTTTTCGTCGCGCCCCGCGACGGACGTCATAGTCGCCTTGACTATCTTCGATTTATTAGCTGTGTGCCTTTTTCAAGGCACAGCTAGTATAATTATTTCTTTAACAGTATATCGTTAAAATATACGTTCGACGGTGATTTTTGCCCCTTCCGGGTAAAAAACCACAGTTTCGTGGTCCTCGGTGGATACCTTACGGTGCCAACAAAACCGAGGGGGTGTTGACCCAAACGCACCCGCCAATCCCCATCAGGGTGAGGCAGAAAGTTGGACGGGTCCCAGTGTTCGGCCTTGGGGGATCTCCTAGTCGGCATTGGTGACAGTTTTCCTTTCACAGCAACACACCTGGTGTCGGTTGGGTGTGTCTACCCCTTCGCACCAGACCCAGTTAGGACCCCGTTGCACAAATAAGATAGGCAACGGGCCAAAGCAAGCTTAGGGCTCACCAATAGGTTACACACCTCCCTGTCTATACCCGACAGGGAGGGTCACACATCCCCGGGCAAGTCCACCCGGGGAGTTAGGTGTTAGGGCAAATGTTAGGTTCCCCTTACATTTCCTCCCCTTTACTCTCTCTAGCCTAGTCTTCCTACGACTATGGCTGTCGCCGTGCCTAACGACACGGCCCGCCTCATACTTGAGTGTCTCAAGGCCATCCTGGTCAAGGAAGGCATCACCGACAAGTATGCCGATGAAGTCTCTCGCATCGAGCGAGCGCTCAATACCCCGATCGACCCTACCATCGCTGGATTCAGCGATGTTTTAGTCATTCCCCCTGTCTCAGTTAGTCTACCATGCTCATCCGGCCTCACCGGTGAGATGGATATAGACGAGCCCGCTACTTCCAAGCGGGTAGATACCCTCATGCCCGCTTCCTCAAAGCGTGTAGCAGCGGCCTCTTTCCCGCTACATTCCGACTCGGAGGATGTCTTATCCTCCAACTCTACGTCCCAAACCGACGACGATGGCTTCTTGCCCGTCGTCGGCAAGGGAAACAAGAGGAAGAGTAAGAAGAAGCAGAGCTCCACCCAGGCCACCAAGGTGGCCGCGGTCGAGGAGCCCGCTTCCGACAGTCAAACAAACAACGTCGTCATCGATGACGTCATTTCCCCCACCCCTACCCCCGTAGCGCAAGTCGCCGGTATAGTGCCCAGTAGCACTACCGTTGTTGACACCGCGATTTCCCCCTCCACCTCGACCGCCGCGATAGTAGCACAAGTTGCTCCGGGGCCTCGCACAAACAAAAAATCGCCCCCTCCCCCCGTGTTCATTCAGGACAAGGGGAAGTGGACCGATGTTTCCAAATGGTGTTGCGATCAAAAGATCGCGTACACCAATGCCCGCAATACCCAACAGGGTATCAAAGTGACCATCCCTACGTCTAACGACTACAGGGATCTCACTAGACTCCTCCGCTCCAGAGGTGTGGCATTCCACACCTTCTCCCTACCGGAGGAGAAACAGACTCGCGTGGTGATTAAACGCATCCCACGTGAACTTCCCACAACCGACATTAAAGAGGACCTTATTTCACAGGGCATCCCGGTCGACGAGGTACACCGCATGCACCGCGCTCGCAACGGCGAAGCGTTCGACATGGTCCTCGTTGTCTGTCCCCCCTCGGAGTCCCGCCTACACCCTATATTCAATGTCAAAGCCATCTGTAACCTGACGGGCTTTGACATTGAAAAGCCCCACAAAAACGCCACAGTCGGTCAATGTCACCGTTGCCAACTGTACGGGCATTCACAGAAGCATTGTTATGCTACCCCCAGATGCGTCAAGTGCCTGGGTGAGCACGGCACTGCTGAATGCTCCCGGCCCAAGGACCGCTCTCTCTGCACCGAGCCGCCTAGCTGTGTGCTATGCGGTCAGTCAGGGCACCCAGCCAACTACCGTGGCTGCCCCAAAGCTCCCAAGACCGCTCCCTCCAAACTGGCGAAGCGCTCAGACGCTCGCCAGCAGAGGGAAGCTCCCTCCGCCTACAGGGCCCCCACCGCCCATATCCCAGAGAGGCTCAGCCCCCAAAGGCCTAGCCCCTGGAACCAACTCCATCACCAGCAGGCTTTCCCTGCCTTAGGGTACCCCAAGCCCCAGGTCCCCCCCCCCTCACGCGTCCCCCCCCCCCCCTTATGGATCCCCGTCTTCGCGCTCCTGCGCCCCTTATTCGTCCGATTCCTGCTCTGATAGCAGCGCGCCCTCACTCCCCTCCCCAAGCGGCCCCTTTCGATCCATTCAATGTGATCACCTCTACCTACATGACCTTCCTCACCCCACGCGCTAGGCAAATGGCCAACGAAATCGTTGCTGCCAGAAATGCCAACGACGTAGGTAGGATTCACCAAATTTTTAATGCGTATCCCGAGATCACGCAAGCCATGTCCTCCCTAGCCAACCACCCTACCCCCCATAATGTCTAACACCACCGTAGCTAGGTTCAAACCCCGATCCCTTAACTTAGGATTTTTCAATGCCAACGGCATTCAACGCCAAAGAGATGAGATCGCGGAATTCCTCCGCGACCATCAGATAGATATCCTCTTAGTACAGGAAACATTCCTCAAACCCCATAAACGGAACCCTTCTATCGCAAACTATCGTATAGTTCGCAACGATAGAACCCGTTGTCACAAGGGCGGCACCCTTATATATTACAAAAAGGAACTCTATTGCATCCCAATAGATCCTCCCTCTCTCTCTCGGATAGAAGTCTCAGTATGCCGCCTAGGCATGTCCGGCCATCAGCCGATCACCCTAGTCTCTGCTTATCTCCCTCCCTATTCCTCCGCCACGGAGAATCCCCAGGAATTCTCCAATGACTTCACCGCCCTACTCGGCTTGAGTGACTCCGTTATTATAGCGGGTGATCTCAACGCTAAACACCCGGCCTGGAATTGTTCCACTACCTCCGTTAGAGGGCGACACCTGTTCGACCTCTCAAACTCCCATAACTTCGATATCATCGCTCCGATGACTCCTACTCATTTCCCTCACGAACCCAGTCACTCCCCCGATATCTTAGACATGGCGATCCTTAAGAACGTCAACCTTAGGTTAAACTCTATAGAAACGGTGCACGAGCTCACCTCTGACCACCGCCCAGTAGTCATGAAACTGGCCCCCCGCATAGGTCTCCCCGACCCCACCCAACCCCCTGCCACCAAGAAGGTAACGGACTGGAGGAAAGTAGGCGAATTGCTGAAATCCAACACGTCCCCCCAATTGGACTCTATTCCCGAACAGTTCGATTCTGTCGCCGACACGACGGCCGCGATCGACTCGCTCACGGATCACGTACAATCGGTTTTGAACGATTGTTCAAGGCAAGTTCCAGTGGTGGACGACCACCGCTTCAAATTGCCGGCCGATGTGCGTGATCTGATGACCGAGAAGAACGCGGCCACCCGTGCCTACAGCAATTTCCCATGCTCCGCTAACAAATCTCACATGCGCTACTTACAGCGTAAAGTAAGGACACGCATTGCAGAGTTGCGTGAAGCGGGCTGGGACAAGATGCTGAGCGATCTCGAGCCCACTCACCAAGCTTTCTGGCAACTCCAGAGAAATCTCCAGTCCCAACAGGGCGCTTCCATGCCCCCCCTAGTCCGTCCCGATAAGACCATAGCCTTCGACGACTCCGACAAGGCGGAATGCCTAGCCGATAGTCTCGAGGCTCAATGCTCGCCTAGCACACTGCCTGTAGACCAAGCTCATCTCGATGAGATTGACGCTGAAGTCGAACGCAGAGCATCTCTCCCCCCCGTCGAAGACCCCGATGATCCACTGCCCCCCATCACTCCTGATGAGGTGCACGAGATCATCAAAGGTCTTAAAACGCGTAAAGCCCCCGGCTCAGATGGACTCACTAATAGAGTGATCCAACTTTTCCCCGCTCAATTAATAATGCTCTTGACCATCATCTTCAATGGTGCTCTCGGCAATAATATCTTCCCCCAGGCATGGAAGGAAGCCACCGTTATAGGTATCCCCAAACCCGGCAAGTCCAAATCCGATCCCTCTAGTTACCGTCCCATCAGTCTGCTCAGGGTTCTCGGTAAAATCTATGAGAGGCTTATTTATAAGCGTCTCAGAGACTACGCCGAGACCAAGGGTCTCATCCCGAACGAGCAATTTGGGTTCCGCACTCAACACTGCAGTATCCACCAAGCCCACCGCATAGTCGAGCATATAAGCGAAAGCTTTATGCGAGGCCTAATGGTGGGGGCGGTGTTCTTCGATATAGCGAAGGCGTTTGACAAAGTCTGGCACAATGGCTTATTATACAAGCTATACCAACTCGGTGTGCCCGATCGTCTCGTGCTCATCTTACGAGACTTTTTGTCAAACCGCACCTTTCGCTACCGCATAGAGGGCGCCCTATCCTCACCCCGTCCCATTCGCGCAGGTGTCCCCCAGGGCTCTGTCATATCCCCGCTCATCTTCACGCTGTTTACTAGCGATATTCCCAAAAGTAGAAAGGCACAGTTGGCTCTGTTCGCAGACGATACGGCCATCTACTTTAAGGCCCGTAGTCCCGTTAGGATTCGCGACACTCTCCAAACCTCAGTCGACAAGCTCGGCGAATGGTTCAGGAAGTGGCGAATCGAGGTCAATCCCGATAAGAGTCAGGCGGTTCTCTTTTCCAAACCGCGTACGAAACCCACCCTCCCCGAGCCCATCACCATGTTCGGCAAACCGATCCCTTGGGAGAAGCGAGCCAAATATCTCGGTGTAGTCCTCGATGACCACCTCACTTTTCAAGAGCACATAAAGCAGGTTCGCTCGCGAGCCGCTTTCGCTCTAGGTAGGCTTCACTCCGTCCTAAATGCACGTAGCAAATTGTCACTTAGGTGCAAATTGCGTATCTACACTGCGTGTATCCGTCCCATCATGACATATGCCGGTGCCGTCTTTGCCCACACTAGACCCCGCCATATTCATAGGTTGCAAACCATCCAGAACCGATTCCTCCGTAGAGCTACCGATTCCCCCTACTATGTCCGTAACGAGATCCTCCATCTCGACCTTAAAATCCCCACGATAGCTCAATTCTTAAAACGCCTCTCTAAGCGTTTCTTTGACTCCGCCGCCAAACATCGCAACCCACTGGTTGTCGAGGCGGCCAATTATACCCCCTCTCGCATTAGTCATACCCGCCGTCCGAGGCATGCTCTCACCGACCCCGACGACCCCATAACTCTCCTCCAGGAGAGCAATAGGGCCACCAGTACGGTTCTTAAAACCAGACGCCGACCTTCATTCCGACCTCGACGTCGAGGACCTCCTCGACCGCGACCCCGATCTAACAGGATGACGACTCATCCTACTCCTCCCCGACCCTTGTCTGTCGACGGTGAAGCGCCCGCACAGGCGGACGCTGAGCCGCCAGTAGTAGTAATAGTTAATTTAAACTCCCCGATCCAGCCTGTCCCCACTAGCTGCCCTCCCCCCAGCGACGCCCTAAGCCGAGGTCCGTACCCCACAGGGGGTGCCCTTAGCGAGCCGTCGTTTAGTTTATAATTAGTTTTAGATTAGTTTTTAAATGCCCCTGGCTGGAGGCGCTTTGAGTTAGTATCATAGCTTAGAGCATCTTCGCAGGACAGTCCGGTTAAGTAGATAGTACCCTTTGTGGTAAAACCTACGAGATGCCAATCATAAAAAAAAAAATAACCCTTTGGGGATTACAGGCGTGATGCCTATATGTATGTATTCCTTTTTTTATGACTGACGACATGCCATTTCAGATTCCAAACTGTGGTCTACTAGTTACGCAAGATTGCAAAAAAAACGTTGAAGACAGTAGTGGTGGCCCAGTGGTAATGGCCCTGATTTACGAGCTGTAAGATTATGGGTTCGAACCCATGGCAGGCGCTTTACTTTGTGTAAATACTGCTCTCAAAACGGTGAAGGAAAACATAGTCAGGAAACCGGCATGTCCTAGAACCAAAAAATCGAAGACATGAAACATCTATCAACCCGCACTGGGCCCGCGTGGTAGATTACAGCCCACTCCTTCTTGAATAGAGAAAGCCTGTGTCCCAGCAGTGGGAAAATTATAGGCTGATTATGCCACAAAAAAAAGATTAGAACAATTTACTTTGAATCATAGTGCAGTTAGTCAAAATCGTGGGTAAAACTAGCGGGAAAGAATTTTCACTAAAGGGAAATAAACATAAACAACAAAACATACTAAAACACGAATCAGCCTAAAATATCAAAACGCCGAACCAAACAGACATGTTACCCATCTTTCTTGTCAAACAAATTGCACGCAAGTAACTCCTAACATCATAATACAAAAACGTTTGTTTACATAAACTTTTACACAATTTACAGGGGGGAACTACTGACTATAAATTTTCATAAAAACCGTACCGTTTCCAAACAAATGTTTACGCGCCATTGATCACGGAACCCTTCAAAAAGTCGATGTGGGAAATAAAATTTTCCCCGTTAGAGTCATTTTTTTAGGGACACGACAGTAGCTGAAATATAAATGTTTATGGAAAATATTTTGAAAACTATCATGTGAAAGTAAGTTGGAAACCTATTTACAGTGTAAACAAAGTTGCTAGTGCCTCTTTTGTGTGTATTTCTTCTTTAGCGTTGTAACAGAATGCTTTAGATTTTTTCTGACTTTGTAGGTACTAAGGTGTACTTTGTAGGTATTAAAGCGGAACTAAAGTCCTATGCCAGACATTCATTTGAGTCGGCTGAATCTGTCGGCTGAACCCGTCATGACCAGCTAAAGAAAAGGATCCAAATATTTCCATCTTAATATTATTATTACCCAGGTAACGAATCCCAAAAAAAAGCCTACACTCCCAACGAACCAATCAAAAACTACCACGTACTAATCCGTCTCGATTCGAATAATAAATTTTACCAAGTGAAAAATATTTTAGCAGGCGTTTTCACTGTCAGCCCGACGTCTATTGAAAGAAAGATGGTGATGTATATCTTTCCAATAATCAGGGGGTAGCGTTCCTGACGGAAATTGGATCAGAAGGGCAAATTAAGTTTAACCCCGGCGGGAGACGATGATTTTTCAAGAATATAGAATCGTCTGATATTTTACAGTGTGACATTTTTTTAGTGTTCCGTAACGTAGGTGAACGGAGATGAGATGTTTTAAGTGAAGAGTAGAGATTGTTGCTTTTATGATATTACTTTGTATGTTTGATTAAAGATTGAAGCAACTTTTAACATGGCAGATTTTTGCATGAAAGATTGAAACCACTTTTTACATGGCAGATTTTTGTATGACAGATTGAAACAACTTTTTACATGGCAGACTTAATAAAACAATTAATTGTTTTTCCTAACATCAGCGGTAGAGCCATAAATGAGTTATTGAGTATTTTTTCAGCGCTTCGCATTTCTGAGAATTATGTAAATGTGATTAGCTAGTCTGTCTCTGATTAGTTTACATAATACGTAAACTTACTTTCTTAGGTATAATGTAAATTATTTTACGAATTTAATTTACATTAAGTACATCATAAAGAATTAGAAAATTTCAACTAATGACTAAGTAATCATAAAAAATTTACATAATGTCAACTGATGACTAGGTTTAAACCTGCTTCAGTTTGTTTACAAACGATTAGTTACATGAAGGCTCACAAAATAATCCTTTTGAATGGAATTCACCAATCTCACAGACACTGCTATACAAACTAGTTCTGTAATCCATTATACTTACGATTCGATTTTCAATGCATAAGCATATTCCTCTGCATAAAGCATAATAATAAGTATAATGGATTACAGAACTAGGTTGTATAGCAGTGTTTGTGAGATGTGTGAACGTCGTCGAAGCAAAAGGATTATCTGGGTAAAGGATTCAAATGGCATCCTGGCGTTATGCAGTGTTTACTTATCACCCGTTTAAAAATCTTAAAATGTCGTGAATGTACGGTAGGCCACAAGTCAGTGGTAAAAAAACAATATACATATCTGTACTGCCGCTTGGCCAGCTCAAAGGCAAAGTGTTATCACAGACGACGAGCGGTCGACTGTACCAATGCCATTAAAAATACGCATAAACACGTCATACAAACTTCACCCTCTATCTGCATTATATATCTCACGTCCATGTCCAATAGAACAGGTGTGACATGTGACAACTTAGACACATCCTTGTTTTGAAGAGGGGACATGTCTGCGTATGTTATGATTGGAAGGTTTCCTCAGGGTTACTTAACAGTTATTTACCTTTTTAACTTAGACGTGACACAATATCGACACTTTAACCGGAAGGTTTTGTCAGTATGCAGTCAGTATATTGGGTTTGACGATAGAGAATATTAATAAAAAAAAATATTTTAATAATTTTTACCTTAAAAAATATTTATAAATGTAAATAGGTAAGAAAAAAAAAGGAAATAGAAGTAATAATATTATGATATTTAGATAGATGGACATGAAATAGACAAGTTTCATGATAATAAAAAATTAATGGTGGGGGTTTGTAGCGCTCTTCCCAGCTTAAAATACTAGGAAATGATAAAGGGTGGGCCATTTTCCAGACTGGCCTATATATCGACGTTCAGAATGTAAATAGATCGGGCGTGCGTTATAACATGATATTGTTTCGACAAGAAGTGGTTTAAACGTACTTGTACAATAGGTCCTAAAATAGCTAAACTCGTTAAATAAATTGGTGCTTTGAACCAAATTTTTCCTTCCCTGCGACACTCGCTTGCCATTTTTTTACGACGTAAATTATATTTCGACATTGACGTTGATTGAGGTGGCTCTGATTATAATTCCAAAGTATCGGTTCAATTTTCGCTGACTCGATTGGTTTTGATCAAGTTTTAGGTACATGGCTCTGTTTACTTCGTTAAGAATTTGTCAAGGGAATTTTTCCTTTGATTCGCGCTACGAAAAAAAAATTATCGGTGCGAGTTTTGCAGTGGCTGAGAGTGTTTGGGATTTAAAAGGACTTCGTGTGGCCTATACAAAAGAAAGTAGGTATCCAGATCTTTTCTTTCTACGTGAAAGACATTACTGAACATAAAACTAAAATAAATCACTAGAACACTTCAAAACTAGTATCTGAACAAAAGAAAGTCTCCGTTACGAGTCAGTTCATCATGAAAATTAACTTTGTTATGACTATTTTTACGACATTACCTACAATGGGCGAGTTTATCAACATTTACTGAGTTACTACAACATTCCCTTCGTATTTCATATCTATTATTGTTCTCAGACAAAATATTCGCGCAGAGAACTTTACGGTAGTCGTAAAGAAAGCTATTAATGCGTCAAAGGAAAGACTACACAGAGCTTCTACTACAGATCGTATCAGTATACCTGGGGGCCTAAAACGGCCACATTAGGAATTCCTCTAAAAGCAATTCATTTCCTGAATTTCCAGCTGTTATTAGCAATTCCTCTAATCTGACACAAAATCTATTCAGAATGTGTGGACCATTTTACGAATCTCCATAGTAAACTGTCAAACAGATGAATTATTACGTAATATTAGTATCTATATATTATTGCACGCACATCATATTATGAATTGTCAGTTTGTTACATTTTACGATGATTCATAATATTTTCCTAATATGATTCTGCCAAAGTGACTGTTTTAAGTTCCCTGATCGTAACAATATACCTACATTACGCCGTGTGTCAGGTATTTAACCAGTTATGTTTAGATCAAATATCACTGGAGGCGAACCTATTTCCACTAACCAGACACAAATCTGGACCTCGGGCTGCTACTGAAAAGTTCCTAGTAAAAAAACCCAATAAGGGCCCTAACTCACTAGGACACCAGTGGCGGCGCAACCATGTCGCATTACAAAATGTATGGCTTGTTTCGCAATCGATCGGACGCCGGGTGAGTTACCTACCAAAGAGCTGTGTACCTATATTTTGTTGGCAGCACGACCATGGTTGCGCCACCGTGGTGTCCTAGTGAGATATAAGCCTTACGGTTGCCGGAACTGGGAATCGATCCCAACAACGCAAGCAAAAAATTAAGAAGAAGTGTTTTTTTTTTAAACCTTTGTTTCTTAAGGTCTCTAATTACTGTATTACTAACGAATTTGGGATGTTGAACCTTTGAACCAAAATTAAGGACGTTAACCTTCTGTATCTACTCTGTGGTGTGACGATCGGGTAATCGAGTTCTTACTGTAAGTACCATTATACTCTTGTTTTAGAAGCCTCTGAGAATGGCCGCTTCTAAATATAGAGGGCTGTTACACTGTAAGTCCCTCCTAATAGGATTAATAGAAAATGGTTGTAACATAATAGTATTACAGATGTTACTGCATTTTTTTATTGCTAATTTTCCTATGTATTATTTCTTACAGAATTTGTGAGAGATGGCGGTTCGACTGAAAATGAAATCTAAAAATAAGTCTATCAGATAATCTTTAATGTATTCTTAATTTAAATTATATCGCTTTCCGTGTCTGTTTGTGTGACTGCGTTTTTCTTCTGAATAACGCAACGGATTTAGATGCAATTTTAACCATATTTAATTAGAGAATTTATTTCGGAAGGTTTCTGTGTATAATACATTAATATTAACCTTACAACAAAAAGATGGACGAAATACGGTCTGGGGGACTATCTGTATCTATACATTTGCAAATTAAAGTCGCTTTTCGTGATCGTCTGTATGTCTATGTTGTTCTTCTAAACCACGTAACAGAGTTGTGTAAGGTTTTCGTCGCGTCGTTTAGAGAATTTATTTTGAAAGTGTATAATTCATTAATATTAAATTTACATAAAACTAAGCAATCTCTATATTTTATTTATACTATATTAAACTTACATAAAAGAAATCTCACTGCTTAGTCAAGTCATAAAAACCGTACGGGTCGCTATTGGAACTAATAAGTAAATGGTTTTTTATTGATTTACCAGATAATGCTGAAACCATGTTTTGAAAACAAAATGAAACACTGAAACAAAAACAACTGCAACGAATGTTGTTTATAAGAGGTTTCTCGAACTGTAGTTTTATACAAACATCTGTATATAATATTATCTCCTATTCAAATGTAAAAACTATTTCCCTTCATAAAAACAGAGGTACGCACAAACATGGGAATTTACCAAAGCAACCCTCCAACGCATCAATACTCTATTGACGAGCGGTTCAAACCGAGGGGTGAACAAACACTTCTCTAGATTATTTTTTTATTTATCACTTGTTGAATTTTTTATTTGTGATCGATTCCGTTTGAGTTCATTGGCTGTTTTGAGACCTGCATGTGTGTTGTAATTGCCCGAAGTTTAGATGTCCTTTTCACGAGCTTGTGATTCCGGGTTCAGACCTGGCAACTATCTACCAATGTGCGGATTATTTTGTTCGGACATTATTGACTAACGATGAAAACTAAAGCCAAGCGCACATTACATCGGCAACGGACCGCAGCGCAATGTATTTTCAAACAAAACAGTGTGGTGCGGCCCGCCCGTAGCATACTGTGCCTGTAGTGTGCGTTGGTTCATAGAAAATGTACGAAAGGGATGAAGGAGGATTGTTGCAATGCGTGTGTTGCGGTGCGCCCCAATCTGTATTAGCCTTGCCCTTTTAATTCTACATTTTTTGAAATCCATATAATGAGTGTGGCGGTACCTACATCGCCACATTCGAACTACGCATCAAAGACCTGACGTCACACAAAAATCCTGACGTCACAAAAATCCTGCATCGCGCAATTAGAGCTTACCGTGCAGTGAATATATATACAAAAATCCAATATCAATCATTGGGCAGTTGCCCGCCAGACACAACACCCGTCTGGTCGGAGGATCCTCCCTTTTCTATGGTGGATGAGTGAACTTTACACCCTGTTCCTCATACCCCTAAATTGGTGACCCCGAATATGAACGTCAACGCAGCCTTCGTGCAACTACTCCAGCGTGACGTCATCATCATCACACCCGCAAGCTTTCAGTGAGGCGAGTCACACAGCCAAGCCAACACCCGAGGCGTCAACGGGTATCCTGACCACCAGCATGCAGCGAACGCGCATTCCTGGTCATCACCCGCATCCTCATCACCCCGACCCACTGGGGAATCACCTCAATCAACTCAATCACCACAATCGCCGCAAACAGTTCCGACCCACTGCGAACAATGCGGCACCCGGTTCCGACTCACTGGAACCACAACTGGCACTGGCAAGCATCGCAAGATACAAGACTCAGCCCATTATCGACCTTCGGTCTCCGGAGGGGAGTGATGTGGCGGTACCTACATCGCCACATTCGAACTACGCATCAAAGACCTGACGTCACACAAAAATCCTGACGTCACAAAAATCCTGCATCGCGCAATTAGAGTTTACCGTGCAGTGAATATATATACAAAAATCCAATATCAATCATTGGGCAGTTGCCCGCCAGACACAACACCCGTCTGGTCGGAGGATCCTCCCTTTTCTATGGTGGATGAGTGAACTTTACACCCTGTTCCTCATACCCCTAAATGAGCAAGCTTGGTTTTCATGCCGCGTTCATTTTTATATGACTAGAGGTTTTTGCTCTGCAGATTTGGGCAACTTTGTCCAAACCGTAGCCTCAGTTTTTCTTCTAGGTAACTTGATTTTTTTACCAGGTATCACCTGTATGGACTCTATGGAGTGCCACCATTGCAAAAGCGATGCACGTGATCACTTGCTCACCCATCAAGAAAAAACAAAACATCGAGACAAGTTATTGTGAATGAAAGAGGAACATCTGTATCCATACAATCTCCAATCCTTTAGCATACAGCGAGGAAACTCAAAACTACTCTTTTCAGTACCTACATATTCTAACAGCGAAATAAAACGCGTTTTCCTTAAATAGTAAAGAATAACGTTCCAAAGTAAGGGCCGGTCAACAGTCACCTTCGAAGCCTGAGGAAGTAATTTGCTGAACCATCCACCACCTTACATCCACCGTCGACAAAAACCGCAAAATTTTAATCATGATCCTTAATAGGATGCTTTTAAAGAACATATTCGAAAAGGTTTATTTGAAAAGGTGTAAGTGATAAGTTTGGAAGGATCCAGTCCACACGTTATGGAGTGCTACCGAGTGGTATAAAACATAACTGAAAGTGGATTTTCGTTATTACACACACGTATTTGGTTGGGAACGTGCCAAGCGATTTTGAGTTTTATGGCCTTGAAGCTATTATGCGATAGCCTAAACTATGCTCTGGAGACACCGGTTGTTTATTAAAATGGTCCAAGAGATTTTTGTTTGTAGTTCTTGTGTTGAGGTAAATAAGAACCTATGGTATGTGGAAAATATATATTTAAAAGATGTATTTACATTTTCTGAAAAAAATCTCCGCCCAATGAATGAAAACTACTTAGTTCTTAGGTACAATAATAATTTATTTATCCAAACGTACAGTCATGAGCACCAATATGTATACACTTAGCAACTTTTAAAAGTGATTTTCTCCTACTGTATTGATTGTAATTTTATGTTATAAAGAACATACTCGTAGTATTTTGGCACCCATATTCTTATGAAATAGGTATCATCTCAAAGTTGCAATCGTTATTCCACGTAAAAATGGTTATTGAATTTTGCTAAGTGGATACATATTTTTGCCCGTGACTGTACACGTGCCAATATTGATAAATGTAAGAACCATAAATAGCAGTTATAAGTTATCAAGTAACTCTGAAGAACTAAGAAACTCATTAAACAATTCGAAACTAGGAATAATACAGCAGTAAATACCTTAAAAACTAATTCCAGAACAAATAATATAATTTCTAACAGAACTTTTGCAGTAACTTCTTCAAGAGAAAATTGTTAGAAACTGCTAAGACGTACCTAGTGAGTGGCCCATTTTCAGAGTTCTTATTTCTATACACCTGGGCACCGGTGTTAACCAGTTTGAGGTGGTTCGAGACGGTTCAAGGCGGTCTAATCCGGTAAACAAGCTAACACCAATCTAGATCGATCTCGTTTGAACTGAATTACCACGATGGTCGCGTTGCTACCACGACAAATTGACTTACATAGCACCTACAAACTCAGCACAGCATAGAGGATACTGAAAGTATAGAGGTGTGGATATTTTTGTATTGTTTTAGTAGATTGAGGCCTACCACTACATCTTATTGCTTCATCTCCTTCCCCCACTACTTCAGTGGGAGAAAGAGATGAAGCTTTACAGGACGTATAGCTCCATCTCGTTCTCCTACTGAACTAAAATTATAATGATACTGCTTTAAAAGCTGGTGGTAGGCGCAGTGCTTAAAAGCGCTACTACTGAACATAAGATTCGAGTTTTGGGTCAGAAAAGGTTTTGCCATCATGAATTTCTCAAGTCTGAATGTGTGACAGGAAAATGGCTTAAAATAGAGGAGCAGTACTCAGCAGCGGGTGGAACAAGGCTGTCAGTGATGATGATGATGAATAGGTCACCCTCTGTTACATGGGACTAACGCATAACTGATGAAAGGTATGGTAGGTATTGGTTCACTTTTTCCTAAATCTTCGGGGAATATAGGCATGTTATTATGTAATGTAAACTGAAAAACGACCTCTGTTATTGCCTTACTCTGCAGTATATTTCTATAGCTACAAGTCGCCGTGTCCAGGTAATTTGTAGCGAAGCGCTGCAGCCACTGCGGGTAACGTTATCGGTGCCTCGATGTATAGTGTCGCGCGTGCTTCCACTCGCTAAGACGCGGCGTATTGATGGGAACTACCTTCATAGTTTATAATGTTTACGAGGATAAGAGCTTCTTGTAGGATCCTCGTATTTCAGTCAATTTAGTTACTGACGCTAGACGAGCTTTTGAACGTTCTGTGGTAACCGCAACTGGACTGACTCTTTTGATCAATTTATTTGACACTACAAAACTTTATTTGACAAAAATAGGCAGATTGAAGGCTCTTACATACTGGGGCGAATCGTCGCACGACGCGACGCCGCCGCATTGTTCGCCGTGAGAAATTGTTTCGTTAAAATTCGCGTCGCGCGACGAATCGCCCCAGTATGTAAGAGCCTTTAAGCCTATTCATTCGTTTTTTTTTTTAAATGTCTTTCATCTTGCTCGGTACCCTGGGGTCCCGGACCTTTGGAAGGCGTACGAGGGGCCGAAGCCAGCTCATGGAGGCCCGTTAGGCGTTAGACATTTTTAATGAAATGGGGCACCAACCGATGATTATCCCTGTTCGCACTATGCAAAGGACAACCCCCGGTTGGTGTAATTAAGTATTTTTTAATATTATTAGCCTTTTGTTTGGAAAAACATGAAGTATAGAAGTCAGTCTCGTATTTCATCATTATCGTCCACATCCTGACTTCACCCACCACTGGGCACAGGCCTCTCTTTTCTTGTACCAATCTCCACGCTCCTGTGCCAGCCTCATTCAGGTTCTACCCGCGAAGGTAACCATGTCGTCCACCCATCATGCCGCCAGACGACTGACACTTCGTCCTCCAATGCTTTGACGCCACTCAGTCACTGCCTTACTCCACCTGTCATCACCACGCTTTGCCAGGTAGGACACTTGGACGGCCCAGCTCCATTTGAGTTCCATAACTCGTTTTCCGATATCGAAAACCTTTGTTCGTCTTCGGATCTCGGCGTTTGGAACTCGGTCTTGTATTTGGCTCTTTATACAATTTTGTATGTCCGTTTGTTGGTCAGCAAGCGTCCCCTATTCATTAGTATACTTACCTACTAAAGTTACGTTTGATTTTAGAAGACGAGTAGGTACCTAGATCGTTTCAAAAAGAGGATTCAATACAATGATTTACATCCTACTATTATGAGAATTTAAGCAAAGAAGACCACCACGGCCCGTCTTTAGCACAGTCACCATAATATGTACCTCATTACGTCATTAACTCTAGGATTGATAGGACTATTTACTGCCAATATTTAATACAGACAGAAAAGATAAGTAATCACTCGTGAAGTCGGTTCTCATGAACGTATCGATTCACCACGCGGTCGACTGCAAACATGTCCCTCTCAATATTGGTCACGTTCCATTGATAAAATGTGACGTCATATTCTGCCGGGTCATCTCAACTCATTGTCCGATGGTACACAAGAAATTGTCCTATATTATCCTCGTCATTAAAGTCATGTGAATTTTTACATTGCATGAAAATGAGAAATAGATAAATTAAGGAAAATAAGTCATTCTAACGCGACCTTTTCATTATACTCAAAGACTGCTTTGTGCGGTTTTAACCACTTGACAAAACATTGAGATTACATGTTACTTTAATATTAATGTATTTATTACTAGCTTTCGCCCGCGGCTTCGCCCGCGTTGTATGTCGATAAAACCCGAATCACACGTAATCTGTTCGATTTATACCCTAACACGTGTGACTCCAGATTTTTTATTTGTCTGTCTGTGATGTCTTGTTTATATCTTTTTAGTTGACTTTTTGTAGTCATTGGGTTTTATAACTTTTATTCATTGTAGAAATGGAAGGCCTCATGACAAAGTGGCGCCAACTGGTGGCGTGAATTTTCATGAAAACCCTTATGAATCAAAAGGGCTACATTGACCTTGATCTTTGTTTAAAGTTAAACTTCTAGGAGCTAGAGCCTACGGCTCAAAACTTTATCCTAATTTTTAGAAGCTCTAATCAAAGCTCCCACTAACCCGTCTTCAATAGTGTCTATAAAGTTTTAGCCTCTAACAAAGGGTAATAGGATTTGAGACTTTAACTTGATAAACATCTTGAACAAAAGAACGGGTTCCATTTCTAATACTGTAAGAAAAACCTAACAGGATTTTGGAATTAGTTATTCATCTTTATTAAAATCTTCAAAGGATTGAGAGAGATTGAAGTTATTTCAATATTTAAAGTTTCTATTCAGCATTGCTATTCTGTTACTATCTCACTATGAGAACTTAGATGAAGTGAGCGTGGAGTGAGCCGCATTGTCATCGATACCTACTGACGCTAAGCTAAGGCAGTGACAGTTCACTCCAAGCTCACTTCACCTAAGTTTCCACGGTGAGATTTTTACAGAATTAGCACAACAATTCTTCGTATTGATCATGAAATAAATACATTGATTAGTGACTTTGATTGACTGCTTTTATTGGTGCTTTCACCAAAAGAGGAGGTTTCAAAAAACAATAATTTATTTTATTTTATTTTCATTTATTGACTTAATCTACTCATTACGATGATTTGTATTGGAATATGTGGTTAGCATAGCACACTCAACAATTCATCATAATTATTATTCTTAACTGAGCAACCGGCAGCAAGTTCGTCATGCTCCCTTAAACCTCTGCTTGCGTTAGTCTCTCAAATATTGCGAGAAGGGTAATGGATGTTTTTGTTATGCTTGTGAATGGGTGCTGCTTGTGGTGACTAGTCTTGCTGACCATGGTTTTGATATTAGTAATTAACTGTATATTTATTTTACTACGATGATCCTAGTTCATCATTTGTGATTTGAATTACAGATATATAAACATTATCCAGAATTGCACATGTAAGTTCTGTTTACGTTTTTATTTCTGCGTGAGCATAATTTTATTTTCAATGTTTTTGTTGGTATATTGGCGTGAGGCAAATGGCAAATTTTTTTTTTTAATGTTTTGTGTTTCTTTGTTTTGTTATTTTAATTACGTTGCCTAATCGTGTAAAGAATCATGTTCTTCTAACTGAACAGACAGCTGTGGTACTGGGGAGTTTGTTGCGCCACTTCTTCTACCCAGCTAAAGTACTAGGAAGTGGTGAAGAACGGGCGTTTAACGGGACTGTCTTATGTAATTTTAACGTTCAAAAAGTGCTGATTCTCAGTCTATTTTGAATAAATGATTTAAGTCGTAACTTTTAAAAACTGTAGGTGAAAGAATTGAATCAAAACCGTGTTAGTAGAAACTTAAAAATTGCTCTTATAGCCTTATCATTTAAGACTACCGACCCCGTTACTCAATGTCAAAAATGTATTAGGGCCATTTTCAAATATTTAAGCAATTTATTAATACGGGTCTTACAATACAAGAACCTGACATGACCCTAGATGAGCGCGCCAGACATCTAAATCATGGATGTAAGTACTGTCACAGCGGTTTTCATTAGACCTTCAAATTCACCTCGAAATTCAGAATAGCTGAGTTCCCAAGTCGTTTGTGTAAGTCAGCGTGAAACCCATACAACAGGCTAGTTTATCAGTCAAGAATTCGTACAGCAAATAGAGAAGAACAAAATTAAAGACAAAATAGGGAAGGGTACATGAGGCAGAGCTACATAAAATACAAATCAAATAGGAATGTGCATCTAAACTGATTTTAAATAGAGGGAGGTAAAATAAATAAATATTCATGTGACACAAAGGCTTGATGAAGTAAAAAAAATGAACACAAAAAAGATGATTTGCGCCTCGCGGCTGTCCCAGGCCAGGCAATTGGATTGCCTGACAATTTTTTTCAACTGACCCTATTGTGTGGCAAAAGAAGCTACATCAACGATGCAGGACACAATTATGATGGAGAACATAGAGAAGTTGCCCTAATAAAAAAAAAACCTTAAATAAATAAACAATTAACCAGGACTGGCCTTAAACTGATGCCACATAATGTATTCGTCGCCAGACAACTAAATCATGAACATTCATAAAACATGCACTTTCCCTAACAGCGCTTTCATCAACCTCTATTTTCAGCTCAATACACTTACTGAATAGCTCAGCAACCCCTTTGTATGACCTTGGCCACGTCAAACTGTGCTGCAGGCAATTCCGTATGATGGAATTTTTAATAACAAGCGCTCGTTTCGCTTTATGTCCATTTTCGTACATTGCTGCTGTAAGGATACTTTGTCCGCGTAATGTGTGTTTTTAATTGACTATGAATTTTGAGTTTGGGTGCAGGTTAATTTTGGTAGTTATGTTGGGATTAATGTTTTCTTTTAATTTGTTATTAAAATGTGAATTTTAGCTGCCTGTAGGTTTGCATTTATTTACTTTACCAGACAAAAAGTACCAACGAAAACACGTCATGTTGATCGTCAAAATCTCCAGCAAGGTAAGTATTCGTAAGTCTTGGATCAATGGGAAATCAAAGAAAATGTTAATGATTTATTTTTATTGTATTACTCGATTATCAATACAATTATACTCTTAGTTAGAATTTATTGGTAATCTTCTTGGATTCTCAATTCACTGTGATTTTCCTATTACGTCGGCATCAACTTAACATAGCGAAAATTGAATAAAAACAAAAGACAAGCACCGTTTATTCTTTTGCCACAATAATGCTGGATCAGTACTTTGTTAGCATTACCTGACTGAGATGCGGCTGGAGTATCCATCTAATTTCTTTTCCTCACAAACGGAAGAGATGCGTTCCTCGAAAATTGAGAAAGATGACGACACACTGAGCTTCTTTTATAGAAACATAATATTGTTCGTCAATTAGGTACCACACATTTTATTTAAAAAAAACACACATCTAAAACATATTTGCGCAGTAAACTAACGAACGCATTCCCTACTGTTTTTAAATGACAGATATCAAGACATTGCAACCGCAATGCCTGTGAATTAAGAATTTTCTCATTTCAATAATTTTAACGCAATCACTCACTAATGGAAATTAGTAAAACAGTATTCAGAAGGTATCAACTTTATATCTCAACACTATTACCAAAACCGATATTTCCAAAAAAATATTGTTTGAATAACATTATTAAATTATCAACGAGATTTTCAAATGAAAAACATCTTTGTGGTGATTTAAAATGTAGTACTCAAATAAACAATTTAAAGCTGTCAATTTGTAAGTGACACCACCAATTGCCATCCAGTGTAGGTACTGGTTTTCTGAACCATTTTTATACATTTTAATCAGATACTTTTGGAACAAACCATCCATCCATTGGACTCCTCCGTGCCTCGGAAAGCACGTTAAGCCGTTGGTCCCGGCTGTCATTTATGGATCTTTGACAGTCGTTACGGGTCGTCAGAAGCCCGAAAGTCTGACAACCAGTCTTACCAAGGGGTATCGTATTACCCAGTTACTGGGTTGTGGAGGTCAGATAGGCAGTCGCTCCATGTAAAATACTGGTATTCAGCTGCATCCGGTTAGACTGGAAGCCGACCCCAACATAGTTGGGAAAAAGGCTAGGCAGATGATGACTTTTGGAACAAACCATACTGATGTGTGGTGGACCGTACATCTCACTTCGCTTTAATACGTTTTTATTTTAAATAAAATAAGAATTTCTCAGTAGCAGCTCGGAGTCTGGATTAGTGCCCGTTTGATGACAATACGCTGGCTCGCAGCCTATTTCATGAACAAAACTGGCGAAATGCGGGTGTACTATAGGTACACCTTTCCCAACCCTTCAAGGAAACAAAGCGTCATGTAATGTTATGTCATGTGTAAAATAATAAAATAAAATTTAAGTAAGTACTCATTGCATCCCCGTACCGCGTCCTCCCGCGTCGTATTACCTCATAATACCAAAACATTTTTGTTTGATGTTTGTTATACTTAATGTTGATTCCCCTTTCCGCGTCTGTCCGTTTATTTGATATATAGAGGTTTTATTAATATTTTCCTTTCATTCTCTTTGTGTGAACAAACATGAGCGCTGAGTAAAGGTGTATTAGAAGATTGGAGGTAAGCAGTAATTTTCGTCTATGTACATGAACCATTTGTAGGAATGTGGGTTGGTCCCATAGTAAAAGTTGTTCATAATAATGAGTACAAAGACCCCTTAAGAGGATGCCCATGAATTCAATTTCACCCTGTATAATATTATGATGCTGAGAAAGAATATTTTATTGTAGGATGAGCGGATAAATAAAAAGTCATACGTACTTTTGGTTTCGGTGCGTGAGACACCTTTCGGTGACTGAAAAGTTGTTTGGAAATAGGTTGTTATGATAAATGGGCATTGTGATGCGGGGGAATAAGGGAAATATCGTCAGGAAAGTTTTGAGTGTGAATATGGATGGTTTGGAAGACCAAAGAAACGATGGACTGGGTGACGAATGATATTGGCTGGAAAGGGAGTGACTACCGAGATGACGACTAATAGAGAAGTTACCCACCACAATTAAATTGGTATAAGGGCAGGAGAATGATGTTATTTTGTTTACATGGAGTCTGCGCTTTTTATTCTTTACACGGCGCAGTCATGTAAAAACAGAAAATGACCGCAAAATGGGTTTAAGTTTTTTTATTTTTCTGTCGTGCATGTTTGGTTAATTTCTATCGTTGTATTGTAAACGATCGACTATAAAACATACTTTAAAAGCTCCCACAAACAGGCGAGATATCGCGGGCTCAACAAGGGTTGCCCTGCCTGTCGCGCCCGCGATATCGCGCCATTTATTTTTCTAATGTACCTACATTCAATGCTAAAACGTATTATTTTATCAACAAATAGCAAGGCTGTGTTTACCAACAATGTCTGTGAACTCCATGTTTTATTATTTTATTTATTTTATCTAAAAAGTCTGTACCCACGTATTGTTTACTTCATAATAATATTTGAACGTATTGTTAAGTAGGGTAATAATTACAAACATAAATTGTTTCAGTTATATTGTATTACATAAATTGTATGCATTCGTGTTGATTGCAAGTTTCAGCTGTTTCAATAAACTGGAGCGTACTTACGTGGGTGTTTTCAGTATTGCCCATTGAAATTGGAAAATCGGAGTTGCAGAAAAAAAATCTACCTTTTGTCTGATGTTTGAAGTTGGGGCCTTTGGTTCTTTTTATTACTAAGGTTATTTAAAACGGTGAATTTTTTGACGCGGTTTATTGGCTAGTGGGGTTCTACCGTCCTATTTACGGCGTTTTATTTTGGTGAGGTCAATGATGTATTGAGCTATTTAAACTCCGTTTTGACGTTTCGTTCTCGTACATGTAATAAAACGTTATGCTTTGAGAATCAGTTTTAATCAATGTAGATAAGTCGTCGATTACCAAATCTCTAAGTATGTTCAATCAGTATGTCTCGAGAATCAGTTTATAAGAAACCAATTATTTTTTTCATCGCTACACAATGCATTTTTATAGCTGTCAAAACGGACTTCTCAGATTGTCGCGAGTTTAACCAAGCAAGTTTTATACTGTGAATTCTGCCATACCGAGACTCGTCCGTGAGGAAATAGGGTCGGTCCCCTCTCCATACAAACGCTCGCTCTCGCCTGTTTTCTCTCTGGTTTATGACCTTAGAGGAATGATTTTTTACAGTAAAATAAATATCAACTGGTTCTATGCCCCTATGTTTTCCGTTTTGATTATCTGTAGAAGCACCACAGAGGGTTCTATCCTCAGAAAATGCTCAAAATTGCCTGATTAGACCGCTGTCATCAGAGGACTATTGCACAAATTTGACAACTATTAATGAAAAAAGAAAAACATAGGGACACAGTAAATATTCTTCTTAATCAAATTATAAAATATCTTTCAAATTGGTCCAATATTGGAGAAGAAAATAGGCGAGAGCTGAACCTCGAATTATGACTTTTTGTATGGAGAAAAGACCGATCCTATTTCTTCTTGAGCCGTTGGTCCCGGCTGTCATTCGAAGATTTTTGACAGCCGTTACGGGTCGTCAGAACCCCGAAAGTCTGACAACCAGTCTTACCAAGGGGTATCGTATTACCTAGTTACTAGTTTGTGGAGGTCAGATAGGCAGTCGCCCCATGTAAAATACGGGTATTCAGCGGCATCCGGTTAGACTGGAAGCCGACCCCAACAACTTTTTCACTATTCTCACTCTCTTTGGGTGTCAAATCCCATGACCTGTTTATTATAATTACAGTTTAATTTTAGACAAACAAACTATTCATGGTGAATATCAATAATAATTCAAGGATTTCTCAAATTAAATAATCACAACTTTTTAATTTTACGACACCATTCCCTTTTGTTCATTTACATAGAATGCGTTTTTTTTAACAGCCGACTCCTAGTAAACTTGATATCATGTTTGTTTATTGTTTATCTACCTCATAACCACGTAAATGACTTTCCATACAACCTGCTTTACAATACCAGAAGAAGCTCCCTTTGTAACCAAAGTTAAAACAACCCTTTGATATAGGAAACCCATGGGGTAAATATCTGCTAATATAAACTCCCCCACTACCCTGTTGTGATGTCTTTATATGATAACACAACATGTTTTAGGGGTGAAGGGGAAAGAAGGTACTGTAAGGTATAACATTTTTAATCATCTTTTGTGATATAGTTTGTTGGTGTCTTGACTCAGTAATGAAGCTGATATAGATAGAGAGAGGGAATTAAAGGGCTTCCTTTCAACTTACTGATTTTACTGAAGACAATTCTCATTACCTACTTAACTGCTACTGTTACTGACACCCTGTATCATCCTACTACTGGGCAAAGGCCTCTCTCCATGACTTCCTATTCTTGCGAACCAGGGCTAATTTGGACTACTGGTCGTCTTCAACGGGGTCAGCCGACGCTTACTGGCTGTGTTAGGGCTCCACATAGTGGTTATTTTGGCCCACAGCTCATTGGACATGCGGCAGACTGTCAGTCCAGTCCCACTTCAACTTTGCGGCTTTTTAGCGAACGGCCCACTACTGGACATACGCCTCACCCAGGCTACGCCACAACACCCTATCCCCCACCTTCCGACTCTGTCACTCGTCAAGATTCGTCTGCTCCACCGGCCATCCGTTCTTCGAAAAACATGGCCAGCCCACTGCCACTCCAGTTTGCTCACTCTGTAAGCTGTATCAGTAACTCCGGTTCTTTTCCAGATAATTTAATTTAAAAACCAGTGTACCTATAATACTATCCTGCCCACCGAATTTCGGAAACCTCAATGTTTCGATAATAATTTAAAAAAGTCTTTTATCATACTAGGCTGAAAATCAGCACATTTCAAAATTATATGAGACATTCCCTCAAAACTCCCGCCCTTCTCGACTTCGTAGTGCTTCAGCTGGGAAGAAGTGGCGGAACCAACTCCCCAGCAGCACAGCTGTCTGTTCAGTTAAAAACTTAATTCTATACAATACCTAGTATGCAAAGTAATTAACATTTTGAAACACAAAACCTCAAATTAAATTATTTTTCTTATTTACATAATAAGAAAAATAATTTAATTTAATGTTTACACGTAAATATTGTTCAGATATCTTAATTGAACAGATACTGGCAGAGACATCCCAGAAGCTTATTATTAAAGGCACATATAAAATTTTCTTGCAAAAAAATAAATAAATCGCAAGGAAACCAAACCCCTCAAGTAGCCGGCACAAAAAAGAAGTTCCCCTCAAAATATCGCGTTACAAAGATTGTGTTCCCTGAATCAACAGTTTGAAGAAGTCTGCAGTCTGTCGGCTTCAATTTAAAGAAATATAAATCACCTGTGAAGGAACTGTGTTTTAATAAACAAATTAAATGTTGAGAAAGGACGCGAACATAAGATCCTATTTTAAAAATCGTAACTTAAACTTTAAATCCGAGGTGAGTTTGTTTGTTTGTTATGCTTTCACGCTAAAACGGCTGAACGGATTTGGATGAAATTTGGCATATGGGTAGACCATAACCTGGGTTAAGACATAGGAAATTTTTTATCCCGGTAGTACGTTCCCGTGGTATGATTTCCGACCTCCACGCGGGCGAAACCGCGGGAAAATGTCTATAGGAGAATCAGCTCAATTAAAAAATAAAACTCAGGGATTTGATTGATTTTGATGAGGGCCTCGTGGCTAAATAATAAAACACCTGTTATTGAAACAAAAAAAAACATTATATCCTAACTTCCTAACTAATAATAGAAAAGCGAATGTGAGTTTGTTTGTTTGTTTGTTACGCTTTCACGCTAAAACGGCTGAATAGATTTGGATGTAGATAGATCTTGACCTGGCCATAGGATACTTTTTATCCCGATATTCCCACGGGATCGAGACTTACGCGGGTGAAACCGCGTGGCACAGCAGTCATATAATAAAACTAG
Organism: Lithophane leautieri; assembly: GCA_949152455.1. NCBI lineage: Eukaryota > Metazoa > Arthropoda > Insecta > Lepidoptera > Noctuidae > Lithophane > Lithophane leautieri. Next base: position 3,987,719 of record OX424469.1, on the reverse strand, counting down.
AAAAATAATAGCAAACTAGCTACTACATATTTCTTGAATGAGACATTAAAAAATAATTGCCTGTTCCTTCGTCACATGAACTAATTGGCATCAACTGGAAAAAAGTCGCAACAATTCGTGGCGCATATTTCGCCTAATCGCCGCAATGAGCCATTTAGTTGAACCGGCCAGTTAACTTACGTGTTGATGGTTAATCGCGGATGTACTTTCAAATGACGCCGACATAAGAGAGGCATTCCGGAAAATTGTTGCGGGGGCTTATTTTGGAGGTAGTAGATAGTTTTGAGAGCACTCGATAACGTCATCGGAGCCTCGTGGTCATTCGTTATTGGGGCGCTCTATAAACTGCAGTTCTGAGGGGCAATTCCCGTAATTTCTAAGAACGTTCGCAGTCGTATCTCATTCGCAATCTGTCAAAAATACAATCAATTTATTAACATTTTTGACAAGTTTGACAGATTGCGATTTAAATGTGACGTTTTTAATGTACGAGAATTGGGCTTCATGAGATGTACAGGGCAGGTCTGGTCAAGGTGACATTAATTAAATTAGTACAAAATCACATCTGCACGATATTTCACTTTTCGTATTTATTGTTCTGTTTTAAGAGGGTATGGTGGCAGTACTCCCGTGATGGTGGAATCCCACGATCGGCAATATTGCAGACGGACACGCACGGCAGACGACCGCAGACCGCCACGCACCGCGCACCGAGATGCTTCCGATGTCTATGATACCCGCACATACACCTTCCCACGGTTCGTCGTCCGGGCTCATTGGTATCCGTCCGCAAAATTGCGGCTCGTGGGATTTCAGTATTATATACGAAGGGTTGGTAGAAGTGTAATCACAGCCGCATTTTTTCGGTAAGGTATGTAAGTATGGCGAACCCATTGCTATCAACTAGGCACAATTTCAGACTTCGGGCTTCCTAATGTATACCCTCAGACCAACCAAATTTGGTTGGTCTGAGTGTATACCTATCTAAAGTCGCTTTACATGGCTGTCTCGTGTGACCGCGTTGTTCTTCTAAATTACACAGTGGATTAAGATGCGGTTTTCACCATAGTTTAGAAAATTTAATTCAAAAGTTTTGTGTATAAATAAAAATTAAAGGTAGCTAGTTTAAAAAAATACAAGACTCCCTACGAGGACATAAAGTGACTATATTGGTAATGTTCTTCAGAAAGGTCAGGTGCGTAGTACTCGCAACCGGCGTGTGTGCATGATCAGAGTATGAACGTAAATGAGGCAAAAGGAGTATGTGAGGATCATAGCAGGTGGCGTTCTGTAGTTTTTGCCTACCCCATGGGAAGAAAGCGTTATTTTATATAGGTATGTATTTGTGTGTACAATTTAAAAAAACTCGATGTTTTTCCAAGTTGTAAAATCATTCGAAGCAGGGGCGGGTCGCTAAGTGGTAGACACACCCAAGACCTCCTGTCTTGAGAAATATCGCATACTTCGCGAATGACACCGCAGTTCGTCGTCCTCCCGGCATCCGTCGGGCATACTTTCCTCATCAAAGCACATTGCGTTGGCGACGGTGACCGCGGCCCCTCACACGACATACTTCCCATGTTTCTCTAATCTTCAAATATTTGTGCTACGCTTGTAAGTAGGGGAAATAAGTTATTTCGCTTGATGGAAACATTTTTACTGATAGCCATGACGTAGCTAAGTTTAGAGGCAAGCTTATTGTTAAATTGTTCGCCTATAATAGTACACAACTATAAAGATTATTGTGAAAGTTTTATTGTTTTGTTTGCATCCCTTAATTAAAGACTACTAGATAATGTTTAACTTTGACTATAACTGACTCATGCGCACCCGCAAATCTCATCACTCTCGAATTGATTAGTATAGATCCTACATTGTATAACATTAGCTTTAACCCAAGAAATTTCGCGGGTTTATAGTTTTTTTTAAAGATTTTTAATTCCTAATTTTAAGGCGCCTCTTTAGGTCATAAGCTATACGAATATCAAAAAATATTTGGCCTAGGTCTTAAGGGGAGGAGTGAAAACTGATTCGCTGTTACAATGTATAATTGATGTGTTCAAATGTTAGTACTTATAACACAACGATTGCTAATGTGAATAGCATAACGATCATGTAATGCATACGTAACCTTTAGGCCGATTAGCTACAATGTATGTTGCACAAGTGCGGACTCATCGATAAACTATGCTTTATCATTTTATCAATGTAGGATTGTGGGATCAATGTAGAAGTAAAATTTATCACAAGGTGCTAATGCAGTGTTAATTTTATCCTGCGTCGGTATGAGCTTCACGAGTTCATCTCGTAAAAAAGACTGATTGCATGAATAGGACATTTTGTCGTCATTCAAGAAGATTGTTGAAATGCATAGGTTTGTTTAGATTGTGTGCGGGCCATAAACTGCAAACGACAAAAATAAAAGGTAAGTATAAAAACTAAAACCCAACTACGAAAAAAGTGAACTAAAAAGGTATAAACAAGACATCACAGACAGACAAATTAAAATCCGGAGTCACACGTGAATAAATCGAAAAAATTACGTGTGTCTCCGGATTTTTAATTTGTACGAGGAAGTTCAAGACGCGTCCAACGATACCTCATTATTTTGTCACATTATGATGAGTACCTAGTTTAGAAGTTATGAGGGAACAGGTGAACATACATACATACATACCGGTCAAAATCATAACCCTCCTTTTTTCTTTGCCGTAGTCGGGTAAAAATGGACTCTATTTCTTTGTTTAGAAAGCTTAATTTGTTGTATCAAACTCACACTGCGAGATTTGATCCCAACATACTTCAATTTGGGCAAAGAGGCATTCCAATTCGTCTGACAAATAAACCCGTATTTCGGAGCCCACGATACAGTCACTAGTATGTTACCCGAGATCACAAAGCATTTTCAACGTAAAGGATTTTACGGCCTGCATCCTCTTTCCTGAAACACGACAAGCGAAAATCCCAAAATATCTCGAATTCAAATAAAATGGACCGAGCGTCGTCACATGGAGGTAGTCAATAAATCTCGAAACTGGAATGTTTGGTGTACCCACAAAACCCGGTTATGGTTTCCTTCGGCTACCGGTACTTGAATCTGCGGCTCCTCTAATATAAATTCCATGCGTTTGAAGTATGTGATACTGACGAATAGACGCAAGTAGGTTTTTTGCTGTTGTTAAAGATTGGGATTTCTTCTTAAGCAGTATTTTCTGTTCCAGAAAATTGCAGACTTCACAATAGGATTAACGTAACTGGCGACTGTGGATGTTATATTCAATAGGATTATTGATATGATTAAGGTTAGATCAAGATCCAAGTTCAATTTTATTCAATTAAGTTCAATTTAGGGGTATGATGAACAGGGTGTAAAGTTCACTCATCCTCTATTGAAAAGGGATGTGTCTGGCGGGCAACTGCCCAACGATTGATGTCGGAATCTTATATGTACATCGCGCGGTGAACTTTGATTGCGCGATGCAGAATTAATGTGACGTCAGGATCAGGTATTTGATGCGTTGTTCGCATGTGGCGATGTAGATGCCGCCACAGACCCGATCAAGGTTAGATCTATGCTACAAAGTTAGGCGCGACAATCGCGTATTTGCGCGACGATCGCTTTTAAATAGGACCTGCTGTCTATTATTGCGTAACACATTTTTGATAAATGGATAACACTAATCTTTTTCATTTGGCAGTTCAACAACATTCATTGCGTTATTTACGTTGTTGAGCAGATTCTTTTTCCAACTTCTGAAGCAATGGATTAGCAATCTTTTTCAAAATGATTCAGATTGTGATTGATCATGTAGTACGCGGTCTTATTCTGCTATAATAACTTAGACAATGGTTAAAAGCGACTACCTTACAGTCTGTTACTTACCATACGATTACATACGTTGAAGGAACAATTATTTTGAACCAGCTGTTGTAACCCTGCGTTTGCAACCATTGCAAGTTCTGTCAAAACATGTATAAACATATGTTGACGTTGTTTCAGACATGCATTGTTAGAAAGAAAGAAAGAAAATACGTTTATTTGCGGTAAACATGACGCAAAGAAAGAACACAAGCACAAAAAATAATAAGTTGGGGGAAATTATGCGTCACATCCACGCAAAACGGCCACTCTGTGCGCACAGCTGTCACAAAACTGTTTATTTGTTCATTGCTATTTGTTTGTGTTAATTATGTTTTTGTTTACATTTTTTGACAAGTTTTATACAAGATACGTCAACAACTAGTTCTTACAATTTATTTAAGGGGTAAATTTTGAACGAAACCAGTAGACACAACATTTATAAATTACTTGTATACTTACCTTCGTGTAAACGTGGTGTAAGTAACACAAAAACAAAAGACGAAAAATTTAAAACTAGAGCAAAAAACGGCCAGGTGCGTCTCGGTTCACGCACAATGAAGGGTTCCGTAGTTGGAATGAATTTATCCCAAGAACAAACTTAACATTATAGTTGAAAACATGTTCCCCCTCACGTTCGAACTGCAAATGTAAGTTTGTACGCACGATATTGGAAGATTAACCATGTTTTTTAAAACTATAGACTTCTTATAGGTTTTCCTGTAAGTAATCTATAAGTATAGAACTATTTCCTGTTTTTTTTTCTTTTTTTTTTTTCAATTTCTCGCCCTTACATTTGTTCAAGCAACGCCGCTGCGCTGCCGCGGACTGTTCGGCAAATACGGCTCGCGTTGCCGCTACGTGTGGCGGCTCGTGGCGTGCTTCATACATTTTTGTATACGGGGTGTAAAGGACAGCCCTCCGCAGACTGATGGGATGAATTCAGCATATCATAATAAGATGACCGGTACATGAAATTCTTTCAGGAATGTTATGGGAATCCAATAAACCTGATTTGTATTATTACCTCACGCGCAATGTATTGTTACCGCGGAAAAACCCACGTAGCCGCACTCCCCGAGGCGCGGGAGGCGCGCTCGAGTATTTCAACATCCATTGCTGTTTTATTTGTTTTAGCTGTTTTATTTACATAAATGAAGTGCTGCGTACAGAGAATGTAATTTTACATTGAATTAAAGGAATAGTAACTGAAAAAACGATTAAAAAAATGAAAACTTTCCTGAGAAAATTTCCGGTGGAATATGATTCAAAATAAGGAGCTGAATGTCCCCTGTTAATTTGCGGAGGGCCGTCCCTTACACCCTGTATATTTTTTAACCTCTCGCCGCTCCGCGCTTAGCTACCGTTGATAGCGGCAAGGTCATGGCCAGGCCGTTACGGTTACATACAGCCGTATGACAGACGGACGGACAGACGGAGCCTTAAAGTAATAGGGTACCCTTTGGGTACGGAACCCTAAAAAGAATTCAAAATACATCTGTCCAATTAACTACTTCAAAATTCTACCCTCCTCGGTCAATTTATAACCATGACGCCATATCCACATTAATATAAATAACAAGTGCTTAATAAACAAATTCTCGGATCGCCCCTGTGAAACCCTAAACGTTGTGCGGCGTGCAATCTCAGTAAATAATTGCACTTCCCCTCCATAAAGTCGGGAGTGAAGTTTGTTCACGTAAAATGATACAGGAACGTCTTAACTAGCAGTAAAGTGCGACGGAACTGGATACCTGAACTTGATACCGGGGCTTTTTTAAGAGGGGACATGTTATGCTACTGGTTCACTGGTTTGTAGTAAAAAAGGTTTTGTGGAAGTTATAATGAAGATACATTATTGGTTATTGAGATTGTTGACAATGTAATTTATTTATTTCAAAACTTTTTACAAAAAAAAAAACAACCGGTTTCCAAAAAAAACACAAAATGTTTTTCATTTAATTTAAAGTTATTTAAAAAAAAATTTAGATCTTCATAACAAGTTTTTCATTTGATATGTCACACGGTACAGATTACAAAACTTTTTTTTTAATTTTCTAATTTGTTCCCGAAAAGTGACCCCTACTCAAAATTCATTATATATAAAAATATATTATTATTATATTTATTTACAAATAAACTCATAGGTGTACCAACTTTCAACTAAATTGGTAGGTTTAGTAGATTCGGAGAAAATTTGCTGTGACAGACGGACAGAGAGCCAGAAACCCAGCCGGCCAGTCACACGAGTGATCCTGTAGGGGTTCCGTTTTTTCTATTTGAGGTACGGAACCCTAAAAATAATAAAAGGACTTGTGCAGTTCGTGGGTTCTGGTTACGGGTAACGTTCAGATTTGTGGGTTTTACAGTAAAATTTAAAAATTCTACTAATGATATACTAAGTTACCATGTATTTATTAATCCTGTTATAGGTTCAAAATTTCAAAAATAAACAATACTTAACAAAATACGTTCCGTCTTGCCATGTTTAAAACGAAGTGCTAAAATGTTTTTGACGTTCCTTTTTATCCCGTAATTACATTTAAAGTGTGTGACAAATAACTGTAAGCCAATTATTTTGTTTTAAAAGAATATGTTAACGTAATTACGTGTGAAATCCGCCAATATTAGATACTAAAACATTTGTGTAACACATCAAACGTGTTCTTTTTTAAACAATCGGGAATTAAGTAAAAAAAAATACTTTTTTGTTATTTCTTTAACATGAAATTTCTCTGATGTATTTTGTGATGGGAAATCATTTCCAAAATGTTAATTACAAATTTTGACAAATTGCCCTTAAAATCAAGATCCTTAAAACGATTTAGATAAGTTTTAAAAAGATAATTATCTTTTTTCTTTGTCAGTATGGCCCTCTGTTTTATGGTTCATAATGACATTGAGAACAAGTTACTTTCTGCTTTTGGTTGCATTGCAGAATGAATGCGTTCGGAAATAAGCAATTAGTTTTACTTACTTTAGTAGGAATAAATATCATCTGCCTAGCCTTTTCCCAACTACGTTGGGGTCGGCTTCCCGTCTAACCGGATGCAGCTGAATACCAGTATTTTACATGAAGCGACTGCCTATCTGACCTCCACAACCCAGTAACCGGGTAATACGATACCCCTTGGTAAGACTGGTTGTCAGACTTTCAGGCTTCTGACGACCCGGGACCAACGGCTTAACGTGCTTTCCGAGGCACGGAGGAGTCTCGATATGTAAAGATGGTCACCCATCCACGGACCAACCCCGGCAAGCGTAGCTTAACTTGAGGGATCAGGAATAAATAATTAGAGATAAATAAAAATGTATTGGTATTGAGGAAAGAAATTAAGATATTGAGGTAAAGGTACATACACCATTAAAAAAAAATGGCTGAAAAATGTGATCAGGACCACGTCGTAAAAAAAATACTAAAGCCTAGCATAACGATATTTTGATCAATTTCAGTAGGTTCCTGACTACTAAAATGTATTGATTGATAAAGTAAAAATAACAGCGGTTATAAATAAACTGGTCATTGATTTTGACTACCTAGGCATTCCTTCATTGTACCACAGGACAAAGTAGACATGTCCTTTATAGAAATAAAAGAATGAAGAGAGGCATTTGGCCAGAGGTAGGGACAATCCAAGAAAAAAAAAACCATTGATTTCAGAGGGTGTGTACAAGGCATTGTGCCATACACAATTACACATATATAGGTACATAATATTAGTATACATATAAGGTGCCCAGAGTACTTTACCTTCTACCCCTGATGGAACACCTGCACGCTTAGCATGATCACAATAGAAACTTGTCGACGGAAGAATAGACAAAATGACAGATAAACAATCACAATCTGTCATTTTGTCTATTCTTCCGTCGACAAAACCAGTAGTAAACCCGTTTCTATGGCTGTCATGCTATAGATTCATGCTTCAGATTTTTTAGCTACGTAATGCGATTACCCTGGCGTACAAAAGCGTAGGGTATGCATTGTAGTCTTAAAGGTTAATAAAAAAACAAAATAAAAAAAATCATCAATAGTATGACGATTTCGAAGAGAGAAAGAATAGAGGAATTGAAGCAGAAAACAAACATTGTGTTTATCAAATAACTAGCTGTGCCCCGCGGTTTCACTCGCGTAGGTCTCGATCCCGTGGGAATATAGGGATAGAACTATGTCCTATTCCAGGTCATGGTCTACCCGTGTGCCCATCCTCTCCTCTCTAGAGTAGGGAATGTCGCAGCGCGGCGGCGCGGCACCGGCGCGCGGCGTCGAACGGTTCGCGTATTGCATTTCGTGATAACTTTGAAATTAAATGTCCGATTCGAATGAATTAAAAAGTATTTTACTGCTACATAAATACTCTTGATGTTAAAACTATTTATTTGAATAAGAATTAATATTATGTTGATAAAACTCCTTCGCAAATAATGCATTAATTTAGAACAAATTTGATTACCATAAAAAAAGGTTATAGTGAGTCAATCTTAAAAGATTGTATATGCTGTCACGGACTTTTTTTTAGAACTTTTAAAGAAGAACAACTCCATCATACATGATATTGGCGTAACTTAAACCGTTTACGCAGCGCACGCAACGGAAGCTCTCAAAAAGGAATATATTTTCCCGTATTGCAACATTTTTCATTTATGCTCCCCTCCTGTTGGTCTTAGCGTGATGTTATATAACCTATAACCTTCCTCGACAAATGGACTGTCCAACACAAAAATAATTTATCAATTTCAACCCGTAGTTCATGAGATTAGCGCGTTCAAACAAACAAAGAAACAAACTCTTCAGCTTTATAATATTATTTTATATTATATTATAGTATAGATATAATTACTATGTTATTATAATTAATTTGAATAACATAAGATTACAAAAAAAAAAGAATATTTCATTCAATTGTTCACTTTGATTAGCCAGCCAACATTGTGTAACATCTGTTACTACATTAAAAACAATATAGACCATATTATCAGGATTTTATATAAAAGGGTGTTTTTTTTTAAAGAAATTAGTTCGTCTCTGGTTGCTTGGAGAAGTGGCAATATGGGGGTTAAAATCTTACCACTGGTTCTCATATTTTTTTGTGCGGTAAGTAATTAGATAATAAGTAAGTAAATAAGAACGTCGAAATTAATATTTCTTATCACAAAAATATTATTATTATGTTTGCAAAATCGAATTATTCCTCGTAGATACACTTTGCACGTAGACACTTTTGAAAAATTCTCGCTGATCTTCCCTAAAGGTCCACTTTCGCTTAGTACAGCAAAACAGAAAAGAGTGAAATGTAAAATTTAATTTAAATATAAGATGGACTCATCATAAATAGGTAATGGGACCATAGAAAATTGATAATTATTAGTTTTTTTTATTACTTATTGTAAGGCCCGTTTACGCAATGAAGCAGCGGCCACGGCGCACAGTGGGCTGAAACGGGCCGGTAAAGGACTTAGCATTTAAAAAAAAAGTTTCTTTTTCTGAAATTTTAAATATTGTGTTGGATTTATCTATCGATTATAAGTAATTATTTCTATGAGGGTCGTTCAGATAACTTAGTATTTTCGGAGTTAAATATATCCAAAGTAATTTTTGTATGAAGCAAAAGAAAAAAATGTGAAAATCTCGAAATTCTCAAATTTTCTCAAAGAATTGAGTCTACGTATGCATAGTACGTATATTTGTCCTATTTTAGCGCCTACTCTTGGGTTGCGATTTTCTGCGATTTGGTCGCAATTTCAAATTTTGTTCTCTATTCCACACCACCATAGAGGTTAAGAACTAGGCGCGTTTTTTTTTTATGTAGTGGTCTCCCCTTTAGGCCTAATCCACTAAGGACAATTTTCAAACATTTTCACAAATACAAAATAACAAATAAGTAAGTAATGAATGTGTGGGGGTAGTGCGTCTATTATGGTGGGTAATAGAACACTAAAGTACGTTTGAATGCAACCGAATATTCCGTAGATACCCTATCGTTGCACCAATCACGTTACGACACGTCATAACTTGTTGTTGCGCTCGCGCACTCTTATCCCTTGATTCCCGGAAATAAGTCTCAAAACAAATTACGTCATACCTACCTATGGTGGTGGAAAATTTCGAACATTGTTTTTTTTTTAAAGAATTAAGTAGGTATTGAGGTTTTCAGGCCGTTTAGTGTACATTATTTTCAATTTCAATTTAATTGGAAAATTGCTTAACTAAAATAACATGACTCTTCATACAAATTTGATATGGCTATATCTCCGAAAGTACTCGTTAAATTAAAAAAAGTCAAAGAATAAAAACGTTTTAAATTTATGCCTAGATACCAAAAAAAATACATTTGATCTCTTAAGACCCAACCTTGTAATCCCAGCCCACTGTGCGGCGGCGGCGGCGGCGGAGGCGATACGTATCACAGTTAAAAAAAAATGTATCTATTCTTTACTTATATTTTATTCTATACGACACTACGACAGAACAACAGTGTAGGATTATGCTCTGTTACCCGTACAAAGCCGGCGGGTTGCTAGTGTTTAATAAAAACAAAACTTTACCTAGCAGTGGGACATCAAGTGCTGGTGCACTAGAGTTTGTTTTCGAGGCAAACAAGTCACCATACGAGGAGCGGGACATCGCTACGTATCATAGAAAAATAACAAAGTCGGTTCTACTTTATGGCGTTGCGTAAAAAGTGCAACAACTCAACATTTACTTTAGATGTCGACCAAAAAAACTATTCGGAGAGAGAAGCCGCATGGCTGTGAAGCAGACTTTCAAAAGATGGAAATTGAATTCTAGCTAAATGTAAGAAACAAGTTTGCCAGCACTTGTCTCCCATTCCATCTTTGTAAGAAGAATGCATGTCAAAGTTTAAAGAAAATGAAGAGTTTTGGACGTTGTTCCAGATTTCCGTCCAGTTACCGGTTTTTACAACGCCAGGCTCAGGTTTTTGAATGCAAAATGATCAGTTTTTAAAATATTAGAGTGTATAATATTTATTTAACGCAACTGTACGAAAAAATTTAAATCATCTAACATCAACATAATTATTTAGTGCATAACTGTACCTTAAAGTGTATCTAACAAAAATAACTGTTCAGGGTTTTAAAAAGTGTATATTAAAGGAACACAAGCGAATAATTATCAAAAGTGTCTCAACGAGGAAAGTGTACCTACGAGGAATAAATCGTAAAATGAACCATTTTTTATAAAAGTTTTAACGTTCGTACGAAAATGATACACCAAGTGTAGAAGGTAAAGTACTCTGGGCATCTTAAATACGTGTAATTGTGTATATGAATGAAACAAACTCATTTTCGCATTTATAATATTATTTAGGATTTAGGATATTTAGGATTTTGTGGGCCTGATTAGATTTTGCAGGTTTTTACTTCACCTGTGTTGCTATATTTTGGTTTCTTATCTCAATACCAATACCTGTATAATTATCTCTAATTATTTATTCCTACTGAAGTAAGTAAAATTAAGTGCTTATTTCCGAACGAATTCATTCTGCAATGCAAGCAAAAGCAGAAAGTAAATTGTTGTGAATGTCATTACAAACCATCATCTGTGAAGAACCATTAAACAGAGGAAAATATTGACATAGAAAAAAATGTATGTTTTAAATTCTTACCTCGTTCTTAATTCTTACCTCGTTCTTATTCTTAAATCGTTTTAAAGAACTTGATTTTTAACCGACCTCTTCAAAAAGGAAGGTTCTCAATTCGACGATCGTTCGTCTATCGTTCTCAATTCGATGACTCCGCCAAATATGAATCGCTTTTGATGATTCTTTTTTTGTTTGGTAGGTCATGGTTCATAGGTGGTCCCATATAAATTTTATTAACTTTTTTGCGTAGTTTTTGAGTTAGCTTCAATATGACGTATTTTTCCCACTTAGTATATATTCTATGTAATCCCGTCACTGTTATTTTCATAGCAGAAAGTGATATTCGAATTTATGTGGGGTAGGTACCACAACTAAAAAGTGAAAAATAAAAACTTTTTACAAAAAAGAAACACCTGACTTCCAAAAAAAAGTGACAAATAACTTCAATTTCGGAAGTCGGTGGCACAAAACGAGTATTGAAAGGAAAGAAACACCGGCTTACACAATTGTTTTAGTATCTATTAATGACGTATTTCACACGTAATAACGATAATAAATAATTTTTTGAAACAACATAATCGGCATACAGTTAATTTTCCCACACTTTAAATGTAATTACGGGATAAACAGGAACGTCTAAAAAACATCTTAGTACTTCGTTTTAAATATGGCAAGGCAGAACGTATTTTATTAAGTAAATCCATAGCAATTTAGTATATCTATAAGTGCTTTATTTTTAAATCATACTGTTTAACTTGCAATTCTGAAAATTACTCGTAATCAGGAACTGGGCATTTCCTTTTATTTATTTTTTCAGGGTTCTCTACCTCAAAATGAAAAAACGGAATCCTTATAGGATCACTCGTGTGTCTGGCTCGCTGTGTCTCTCCCTCTACTATAACAATTTAGTTGATGAATTTATGTGACCCAAATACGAACGTGTAAACTAAATAAATGAATTAAAAAAAAAAGTTTTTGAATCTGTACCGTGTGATTTATCAAATGAACAGGCTTCTTGTAAGGATCTCAATTTTTATAAATAATAATAAAATAAATAATTTAAAAGATATTTAAGAAAATAGATGAAAATTGACCATACCTCCCCCTCTCTCCAAAACTAACAAGCCCAAAATTTTGAAGTTTATCGATCGACTGATTATTTAATATTTGTAATAATATTTTTTCAGACATGCTACTTTACGCAAGCTGCTCCAGGTATGTACTTTCCAAATACATTATGAATAACCATATTATTTTAAAGCTAACATAACTTTTAAAGAGGCTGGGACCACTGCGTTTGTTGTGGTGTTTTTTCTCAGAGAAGTCAGAGAGGAAACACCGCCCTCTTTATGAAATAAAGAAATATTTCCCTATTTTTCGATAGTCCTCTTACCTCTTCTAATTTTTTTAATGTTATTGATGTGTAAAATGTTTGTACAACTTACAGATATAAAATCATTTTATCAAATAGATTATTATATTACTATTTTTGTTTATTTACAAAATAATGTAATTTTTTTGGGGTACAAACCTAGCAGTCCGGATTTTTATTTATTTATTGTTAATTAAAACGGTAACACCAATTACATTAATTAACATAGAGATTTAAACAGGTATAGTAAACAGAAATATCTCAAATACTAACATATAAAAGAGGACAACCTAGCACACTTACTCTCGCAAAACATCAGAAATACTCGCATAATTCTGCTCCGTTCATCAGCAAACAGATCACACTCAGGATTGGTGGTCAGGAGGGCGTTAAGCATCCTTAAGGTACGATACACAGGGGACTCTGCTCTGACGACAGTTTTAGATAACGGTGGCGCAAACAGATTGCGTCGACGGCTTTGGCGATGTCCGATATAAAGAGCATACAGCACTAAAGTGGTGTACAGAAGCTTAATTACATTTGGGTTGTGAAAATCACGGGCATTCCGTAAAACAAAACCCAAACGCCTAAAAGATTCCTTGGCAAGATCAAGGTCTTGGAGGGATTGGACTTGGAGACATGATCTCTAAATGTGTATAGTATCAAATGCCACGCCCAGGTCCTTTATTTTTGTGACACGACATATTACTTCACTACCCAGTCTGTAGTTATAGTGGAGTGATTGACGTTTTCGACTGTACGTCATGACGTAACACATACTTGTATCAAAAAAGAGTTTATTGACCATGTTCCACCCATATAATTATAGCATCAATGTCCTTTTGTAGGAGTATCAATCCACGACCGTATCAATTTGAACTACTAGTTTTAGGTCATCTGTGTAGAGCAAGCATTTTGCGAACCTAACCTTATTTATAAAATTACTGATCATGATAAGGAAAAGCAGTGGACCAAGCACGGATCCCAGACTCAAGCCTGAGCGGGTATTATATGGATCAGACTCAAAGCAACCATGCCTAAAAAACTGCCTGCGGCCTCGCAGATAGTCAGCAAAGAAGTTCAGAAACTCAGACGAGAAACCTGATGCCTCCAATTTCATCAAGAGCACGTCATTGTCAACCCTGTCGAACGCCTTGCGGAAATCGAAATAGAGGACATCCACTTGCCCCCCACTGTCCAAAACCCCAGAAATGTTATCAACGTGAGTTATCAGATTCGAGTTGACTGAGCGGCCTTGGCGAAAGCCGTGCTGGACATCAGATAGAAACGCATTTATATGTTTATAGATGTACCTGTGGATTATGTGCTCGAAAACCTTGGCAAGAGTTGGCAGGATAGCAATAGGCCTGTGTGCCACCACAAACGATTTGTCACTAGTTTTTGGGATGGGAATAACACGCGATATTTTCAATTGCTCAGGATACACGCCGGACTGGAGGGCTAGATTAAAGATATGGCAGAGAGGAGTTGCATGGATATCGTGCCATCCCTTGAGGATAAAAGCAGGGATGGAGTCAGGGCCGAACGAGCTATGAGGTTTAAGTTTAGCAATACCTTTAACTACGTCCTGTGGGGTCAAGAAGGGGATAGGAATATTATTTCCTGAGTCGGTCTGGTCGGCCTGAGATTACTTCGATATAATTCAGGAAAATCGGTTAATAAAACGCTGGAAAAGTACTGAGCGAACGCTTCTGCAACTTTGATACCTGAGGTAAACTATACCGTTGGCACAACGTTAGGCTCGAAACCACCCTTCGATCGCAGGCTCGAGACATGGCACCAGGACTATCGTGGATTACTTCCTGTTGTTCCCTACAGTATCACAGTATGATTGAAAGGCCTCTTGAGTTCTGATTTTTTTAAATCCGAACGTAGAGCACTAAATTGAGCATAAATATAATGTTACAGCGTGAAAATTCATTTGTGATGCAATTTGTTTTTACGCTGAGTGTCGTTGACTAAATTTCTTGTAAACTAAACCAGATAACGTTTGTTGCCAGAAATTTTCCTCTTTTTTTTGGGATACATGAATCGAAGAGGTCATAAAATATGATAAAAAGCTGACTAGTAAACAAGCGTGCATCCCGGCTGCACAGGAGTTCCTACCAAGGGGCGGCACGAATTTGATAATTGAAGAGTATATAGTCGCCTTTGCTGAAGATCCAGTCTCTACTTCGGCCAATGTTGCTAGGGCATAATATTTCATTAACCTGATGTTTTGACATTATTACAGCAATATCTAAAGGAGGGTGATACAGGTCGATAGGGATTAGCTCCGAGCCCATGACGTACTCGCAGTTTACTTCGGCACCCTCCTGAACCAACACAACATTTAAGTTACTCCCACGCACATTCATCACTTCATTCATCTCTACCAGATTACAAAAGTAAAAAAAAAAAAGTTTAAATAATGTTTTAACAATAATGTGTGCCTCACGGCTGCGGCAAAAAGGTTCATTTCAGCATTATGCCAGAAAAATGCTGTCTGAGGCTGGTTTTCTAATGAACCCTTTTAGGGATAAGTGACGGGGAGTACATACAGTTTCAACATAGTACTTATGATAGCCCGTTATTAAGTTTACCGTGATCTGGTAGCTGCACCCAGTGTTGGTTCCAGAAGGAACAGACACAAAATTGTATACTTATACGCATTCAATTATGATAGCCCTTTCTCAAGTTCCCCATGACCTAAGTGTTGCATCCAGGATTGGCTCCAGGCGAGGGAACTCCGAAACGTTCAACAGCATAGACACAAAGTTTTACAAATGCTTTCCAACACCATGACCTGTCTGCTAACCCAGGATTGGGTCCGTGCGAGAGATCTCTTCAGCGGTCAAGAGCACAGACAATGAATTTTATATACGCATTTAATTATGATAGTCCGCTCTATATAGTCCACCATAATATTGCTACTGCACCCAGGATTGGCTCTAGATGAGGGAACTCCTCAACGGTCAACAGTACAAACAAGAAATTTTAAAAGCATTTAATAATGATAGACCGTTCTAAAGTCCACCATGACCTGGCCGCTGCACTCAAGATTGACTCAAGACAAGGAAACTAAGCAGCGAACAGCAGCATTTAATTTGCATATGACTTAGATAGTGCAACTTGGTTGACTTCACGCCATGACGTCTTTATTTTTAAATAAAAAATAAAGACGTCATGTCAAAATATCTGTTCTATCCCCTTGGATAGAACAGATATTTTAACAAGTTCTAATGCTAAAAAGTACAAAATAAAATAACGTAAAAACCTTTTTAAAAACAAGCTTTTAATGAACTAAAACGTACGAAATAAAACTAACGTAAACATCGAACTTTAACATTTTCTTAAAAGCTTGAGGCGTAAAGGTCCTTATTACACTGATAAGCCTCAAGCTATTAAGAGTTCGATGTTTACGTAAGTTTTATTTCGTACGTTTTAGTTCATTAAAAGCTTGTTTTAAAAAAGGTTTTGAACTTAAATTTTATTTTAGTTCCGATTTCAAAATCACTTAGATAGTTTAAATAGGCACACCACAGTATATTTCACTGTACCATTCATTTTTTTTTACGCAAAATAGAATTAAATACTTAAGCGGCTCTTTACAGAAAAGTACCCCGCCGCTAGTGCCGTTGCCGTTAGTGCTGCTGCCGCTAGCGCAGATGACGACGTCGATACGGCTAGAAAGCGTAAGTATTTTATAGCTATAATTTGTATATTAATACAGTTAATTACGGATTATGCTAATCCTAATTACATCCTGATCCTAACTTATATCCTTACATATCATAAAACAAAGTCCTCCGCCGCGTCTGTCTGTCGTCCTGTACGCGATAAACTCAAAAACTGCTGCACCGATTTTCATGCTGTTTTCATCAATGGATAGAGTGATTCTCGAGTAAGGTTTTAGTCTATAATAACCGATATCCACGAGGGCAAAGTGGCGGGCATCAGCTAGCTTATAAGTGCGAAAGTGAGTTTGTTTGTTACTTACGCTTTCATGCTAAAATGACTGAACAGTTTTGTATGAAATTTGCCACAAAGGTAGACCATGACCTAGAATAGGACATAGGATATTTCTTATCCCGATATTTACACGGGATTAAGACTTACGCGGGGAAAACCGCGTGGCGCAGCTAGTATAAATGCGAAAGTGAGTTTGTTTGTTTGTTACGCTTTCACGCTAAAACGGCTGAACGGATTTTGATTAAATTTGGCACTTAGGTGAACCATATTCTTGAGAAGGACATAGGACCCTTATCCGATATTAGGACCTTTTATCCCGATATTTCCACGGGATCGAGACTTACGCAAGGGAAACCGCGGGGCGCGGCTAGTTTAATAATAAAATTAATGACTTATACTTGCTTGGTTTTTGATTTCATAATTTGGCTTCTTATCTTATATCAAACGATCTTGGGCGTGAATCAATCAACTCAACCCATCGCAGTCCACTGTTGGAGATAGGCCTCTCCCACGCTGCGCTGCAATACTCTGTCCTTCGACTTCCGCATTCAGTCTGTCCCAGTCGTCAGCCCATCTAGCTGGGAGACGTTCCACACTACGCTTGCCGATTCACGGTCTCCACTCCAGGACTCGTCTGCTCCATCGGCCATCAGTCATTCGACAAACATGGCCACCCACTGCCACTTTAGGTTGCTTACTCTGCAAGCTATATAGGTATGGTATTCTTTTCAGGGTAACTTCATTTCTGATTTTATCCAACAAAGAAACTCCGAGCATAGTCTGCTCCATAGCGCGCTGAGCAAACTTGAATTTGTGTACCAGCCTGACTGTCAGAGTTCACGTATTGGCACCGTACGTTATAAGGGGCAGGACGCACTGGTTGAAGGCCTTAGTCTTCAAACATTGCGGGATAGTTGACGAAAAGATGTCTTTTCGGAGTTTTCCAAACGCTGCTGGACCAACTAGATACTTCTGTCCGCTTCTTTTTTCTCAAAGTTGTGTCTACTGATCTGGATGACTTGTTCTAGGTTTACAAATAAACCTTCACAAACTCGAGAAGCAATCCTTTGATGTGGATTGGTTTTCGCAAGACGTGCGAATTGTACATAACTTTCATCTTGTCCAAATTCAAGCCGAGGTCAAACCTCCGAGAGGCTCCATTTAGCCTGTGCAGCATCAGTTCTAACTGTTACAGCGTCTCTGCTATTATGACGATGTCATCGGCAAAGTGAACGTCGCTATTCACTTTGATACCCTGTCTAGTCCAGTCCAGTGTGAACAGTTTCGGGAATATCACATACCCCTGTCTCACCCCTCTGAGCAGTTGGATGGGGCTGTCTTCCCTTTCTAGAACCTGGATAGTCATCGTAGCAGCGTCATACAAACATCTCAATACTTCAATGTAGTACCAGCAACATCGGTGCAGAGAAGCCAGAACTGCCCAAGTGCCCATACTTTGATGGATTCGAAGACTTTCTCGTAGTCCACAAATGCTATACACAACGGCTGGTTGTTCGTTCGGTCTTCTGTATAATTTGACAAACAGTAGTGAAAAGGTCTACGGTACTGAAGTTTTAAAAAAAATCTGCATGTTCTGGTGGCTGGAACTGATCAAGTCTCGTGAGACGGTTCGTGCAGCTTGCAACAATTTGTATGCGTGACTCAAAAGTGAGATGGAATCATTATTCATCAGCAAGGTTTTGTCCCCTTTTTTGAAGAACAGAACCACCACAGGTCTACTCCTACCCTTGGATAACGAAATTAAAAAGACTGGTTAGCTCTCTCAGAATTGAAGCTTTGTTGTTCTATAGCTGCTCGAGAGGCGCTCTAATCTTGCAAGAATCTCGCAAGGACCTCCTGCAGTGGCGAGTTTATTTAGCTCGATAGTCATCTTCATTATGTCCCGTTGGTTTCGCCGTCCGCGTTAAGTATAAATGCCCGTAAAAATCCTCGACTTCCTCGAGTATCTTGGACTTCGAAGTCACGATTATGCCATCTACTGGCCTTGGTTTCGTCAGATGGGCCTCCATAATTATTGAGCGAACACTTTTGACCATCGGTTCTGCTCAATCATGACCTTAATGCCACGGGTGTTGGAGCAACGAAGGTCGCGTCGCGTTAGCTTTCTTATTTATTGGTTTAAGACCCTCGTAGCTGACGAAGACGGCTGCGTGGATGGCAACTCTTGTCTTTCCCTCAGAAGTCTGAGACTCTCCGAGGAAAGTTTCGTTGATAGTGCCTGTGGTTTCCAGCAGGGCAAATCGATTTTGGAGTTCCAGTTGATAGTTTCGGATCCTAGAGCGGCTTGGAGCTACGTAGGTCGGAGGGTGGGTGAATACATAAAGGAATAGTTTTCATTAACAATAGGGGACATTAAATTAAAACAAAATAAAATCGCAGCATTCATTTTCAACGCAGTACAATGTTCATTTATGTGTTTCCCAGTGTTAGTATAAACGAGCATAAGTCCTTCTTCATAACTAAATCTGTAATTTCTCTTCCAACAATTCGATTTTCATTTTTTATTTGATATTTTAGCCTGTGTAAGAAGAACGACACCATGTGAAAGAACATCAACCACAACTCCCCCACCATGCATTACGAATACGACAAGAACTTGTAGATGTGGCACCACTAAAACGACACCGTGTCCAACAGTAACTACCTCACGTAAATGTGGCACCACTAAAACGACACCGTGTCCAACAGTAACTACCACACGCAAATGTGGCACCACTAAAACGACACCATGTCCAACAGTAACTACCACACGCAAATGTGGCTGCACTAAAACGACACCGTGTCCAACAGTTACTACAACACGCAAATGTGGCAGCACTAAAACGACACCATGTCCAACAGTAACTACCACACCCAAATGTGGCAGCACTAAAACGACACCGTGTCCAACAGTAACTACCACACGCAAATGTGGCACCACTAAAACGACACCATGTCCAACAGTAACTACCACACGCAATTGTGGCTGCACTAAAACGACACCGTGTCCAACAGTTACTACAACACGCAAATGTGGCAGCACTAAAACGACACCATGTCCAACAGTAACTACCACACCCAAATGTGGCAGCACTAAAACGACACCGTGTCCAACAGTAACAACCACGCCCAAATGTGGCACCACTAAAACAACACCGTGTCCAACAGTAACCACCACACGCAAATGTGGCACCACTAAAACTACAACGTGTCCAACAGTAACTACCACACCTAAATGTGGCAGCACTAAAACGACACCATGTCCAACAGTAACTACCACACGCAAATGTGGCTGCACTAAAACGACACCGTGTCCAACAGTTACTACAACACGCAAATGTGGCAGCACTGAAACGACACCATGTCCAACAGTAACTACCACACCTAAATGTGGCACCACTAAAACGACACCGTGTCCTACAGTAACTACCACACGCAAATGTGGCACAACTAAAACGACACCGTGTCCAGCAGTAACTACCACACGCAAATGTGGCACCACTAAAACGACACCGTGTCCAACAGTTACTACCACACGCAAATGTGGTACCACCAAAACGACACCGTGTCCAACAGTAACTACCACACGCAAATGTGGCACCACTAAAACGACACCGTGTCCTACAGTAACTACCACACGCAAATGTGGCACCACCAAAACAACACCGTGTCCAACAGTAACTACCACACCCTCATGCGACACAACTCCAACAACACCGTGTCCAACAGTAACTACCACACCCAAATGTGGCAGCACTAAAACGACACCATGTCCAACAGTAACTACCACGCCCAAATGTGGCACCACTAAAACAACACCGTGTCCAACAGTAACCACCACACGCAAATGTGGCACCACTAAAACTACACCGTGTCCAACAGTAACTACCACACCTAAATGTGGCAGCACTAAAACGACACCATGTCCAACAGTAACTACCACGCCCAAATGTGGCACCACTAAAACAACACCGTGTCCAACAGTAACCACCACACGCAAATGTGGCACCACTAAAACTACACCGTGTCCAACAGTAACTACCACACCTAAATGTGGCACCACTAAAACGACACCGTGTCCTACAGTAACTACCACACGCAAATGTGGCACAACTAAAACGACACCGTGTCCAACAGTTACTACCACACGCAAATGTGGCACCACTAAAACGACACCGTGTCCAACAGTAACTACCACACGCAAATGTGGCACCACTAAAACGACACCGTGTCCTACAGTAACTACCACACCCAAATGTGGCACCACTAAAACAACACCGTGTCCAACAGTAACTACCACACCCTCATGTGACACAACTCCAACAACACCGTGTCCAACAGTAACTACCACACCCACTTGTGACACAACTCCAACAACACCGTGTCCAACAGTAACTACCACACGCAAATGTGGCTGCACTAAAACGACACCGTGTCCAACAGTTACTACAACACGCAAATGTGGCACCACCAAAACAACACCGTGTCCAACAGTAACTACCACACGCAAATGTGGCTGCACTAAAACGACACCGTGTCCAACAGTTACTACAACACGCAAATGTGGCACCACCAAAACAACACCGTGTCCAACAGTAACCACCACACGCAAATGTGCCACCACTAAAACTACACCGTGTCCAACAGTAACTACCACACCTAAATGTGGCACCACTAAAACGACACCGTGTCCTACAGTAACTACCACACGCAAATGTGGCACAACTAAAACGACACCGTGTCCAGCAGTAACTACCACACGCAAATGTGGCACCACTAAAACGACACCGTGTCCAACAGTTACTACCACACGCAAATGTGGTACCACCAAAACGACACCGTGTCCAACAGTAACTACCACACGCAAATGTGGCACCACTAAAACGACACCGTGTCCTACAGTAACTACCACACGCAAATGTGGCACCACCAAAACAACACCGTGTCCAACAGTAACTACCACACCCTCATGCGACACAACTCCAACAACACCGTGTCCAACAGTAACTACCACACCCACTTGTGACACAACTCCAACAACACCGTGTCCAACAGTAACTACCACACCCACTTGTGACACAACTCCAACGACACCGTGTCCAACTGTAACTACCACACCCTCATGCGACACAACTCCAACGACACCGTGTCCAACAGTAACTACCACACCCACTTGTGACACAACTCCAACGACACCATGTCCAACAGTAACTACCACACCCCCATGTGACACAACGCCAACGACACCGTGTCCAACAGTAACTACCACACCCTCATGTGACACAACTCCAACGACACCGTGTCCAACTGTAACTACCACACCCTCATGTGACACAACTCCAACGACACCGTGTCCAACAGTAACTACCACACCCCCTTGTGACACAACTCCAACGACACCGTGTCCAACTGTAACTACCACACCCTCATGTGACACAACTCCAACGACACCGTGTCCAACAGTAACTACCACACCCACTTGTGACACAACTCCAACGACACCGTGTCCAACAGTAACTACCACACCCTCATGTGACACAACGCCAACGACACCGTGTCCAACAGTAACTACCACACCCTCATGTGACACAACTCCAACAACACCGTGTCCAACAGTAACTACCACACCCACATGTGACACAACTCCAACGACACCGTGTCTAACGGTAACTACCATACCCAAATGTGATGACTCTGATTACATTAAGAAGCCAAAACCACGTAACAATAATTAATCTGGGCAACAACACACCTTAACCGTGCGTTTGCACTACCGAAACTTTTACGACAAGACATGTTGAAATCTATATTTTCTGTCAATGCTCCATACAATTTTTGACAGGAACTAGGGATTTAAACATGTTTTGTTGTAATGTTTCGCCAGTGCAAACGCACGGTAAGCCTGATATACACGATAAAATTTGTTTTGTTTAAACATTGTTTAGACTAAGCCTGTTTTTGCTTCACTGGTAACCATCCATCTTATTATTGTGTCTGCCATGGGCAAGAAATTTGCATCATGTAAATGGGGCTGTATTGTTAGCATTATTTGGTTTTGGGATACATTTTATGTTCACATAATTATTATTATTTATTCTGATGTTTTGATTTATATAGATTTTATGTTTTTAATCACTTCGATTTTAATGAAGAAATGGTGATTATAATAAGTATGTTACGTAATTTGGCTGCGTTATGAGTTTATGAATTATGACAATATATCCATCAGAAATGAATTAAATATTGAGTTATAAAATATAATGTTATCGCACAAATATATGGACAATATTTTGATAAGTTTATTATGTTTATTTATTCTTTAAAATCGGGATTATCATTGATTAATAAAATGTATTGGGTTGGTAGTAATTTATTTATTTTTATTCTTCACCTGTATTTACGTACATTCTTTTCACAGTTATTATACCTTTGCCAAACGCACCTTACCACAGTATCCATGCTAATATTATAAATTCGAAAGTAACTCTGTCGGTCTGTCTGTATGTTACTTTTTCACGCCTAAACGACTGAACGGATTTCGACAAAATTTGGCAAGGAGATAGATGGTATCTAGGGAAAGGACATAGGGTACTTTTTTTCGATATACCACGCGGGTGAAGCCGCGGGCGGAAGCTAGTCAATAATATTATCAATAATCATTTTTTATTCGTGTAACATAGGTTTTGAATACAAATCTTAATTATAACAAAAAAACAGTATTATGTCTCGGCAGTGACCTTGAACCGACTACCTACAGCCGCTCGGTAGTTATCCTTCCGCGCACTCGATACTGATTACATGATACACTAAGATTTCGAAGCACGGCGCGACGTTTCGGCCGTTTTCTATGAAGACATACTACTGTTGTTTATTTACACTGTGACTGGGTGTACCATTAAACCAATGCCACGGTCACAATGTGGTCACAGAAAACTATTTAGGTGGTCACAATTATCCTTAATTTTTTTTGAGTATATTGAATTCTGCTAGCATTTGCAAGTGATAAAAAGTACGTTAAAATGATTCGAGACGTAAACTTTGGGAAAGATTTGAAGAAAAAAATAGACAGCACAGAGTCTTTTGCTTACTGCTTACCTACTTTTTATTCTTCTTTTACGAAGCCTTTTCCCAACTATGTTGCGAACGGCAGATGCTGCTGAATACCAGTATTTTACATGGAGCGACTGCCTATCTGAACTCGACAATCCAGTTACTGGTAAAAATACGATACCCCTTGGTGAAACAGTACTGGTAGGGCTGGGGACGACAATGCACATATCTTCTTCTATATCTATAAATGTTGTACATACGTTCACGTAAAAACTACAAAGCCATTAAGGACATCAATAATAACAATAGGTAATATGGACACAACCAATAATAATGTAACTCGTAGTATCATTTATATTTTGTTGCATCGTAACCAATCTATTAAAAGCTCCTCTGAGTGTTTAGACCACTTGTCTCAGACTCAGAGGTTTGGTTGGTGGTAGACTGGTAGGGCTTGTTCAAAGTCCGCTTGGTGACGCCATAACAACAATGTCAACATCGTTATTGTGTTTCGGAGGTAAGATAATTAGTTCCTATGAGATTGAGGATTCCGGTTGAAGCTCGCTTCCACCTTCGGCTCGATCATCACTAACGAAAAGGTGAGATACATGCCAAGAGCTTCAGTGCCGTGGTTCAAGAAGAACGTTTCATTACGCACTGTACCTACATACACGTAACGACATCTCATCATCTTCCCAGCCTTTTCCCAACTATGTTGAGGTTTGCTTCCAGTCTAACCGGATGCAGCTGAATACCAGTATTTCACATAGAGCGACTGCCTACCTGACTTCTAAAATCCAGTAGCTGGGTAATACGACATCCATTGGCAGGACTGGTTGTCAGACTTTCGGGATTCTGACGACCAGTAACGACTGACAAAGATCTACAAATGACAGCCGGGACCAACCGCTTAGCGTGCTTTCCGAAGCACGGAGGAGTCTCGGTATGTAACGATGGTCACCCGTCCACGGACCAACCCCGGCAAGCGTAGCTTAACCTGATGGATCGACCCGTACGGCTGTTATTACTTAGCCACGAGCTCCTCTATTGACGTACGTAACGACATCTATTGACGCCAAATGTGATTATTATGTTAAATATAATGAAAATTACACTGTTTATCTATGTGCAGGTGCAATAGAGAGTTTCTGCAAGAGTTATTATTCAAACGTAAATGCACCTGTAATGACACTGGTGTGTGTGTATAGTCGACCTCTTTACTTGTTATATATTGCTGTATTAATAATAATAATTAATTATGTCTGTGTCTCAGAATGGATGTAAGAATGGGTCCCGCGGTACTAAGGAGCTGCTCCTTATAGACATGGCCATAAGCCAACAGGTTCGTAGATCCCGGAAGGATTTGTCGACATGTTGGATAGATTATAAGAAGGCCTATGATTCGGTGCCACATACATGGCTCATTAGAGTGCTGGAGTTGTACAAAATAGACGCAACTCTACGCACCTTCTTGACGTCGTGTATGAGGCAGTGGAGAACAGCCCTTCTCTATCCGGGATGTCGACAGCTATGGGGGATCGATGAACCGATCAGGATTGAGCGGGGAATATTTCAGGGCGATAGTTTGAGTCCGCTTTGGTTTTGCTTAGCCTTGAATCCTCTAAGCACACTGCTGGAGGATTCAGGCCTAGGCTATCGATTGAGAAGAGGTGGTCAGGTGATATCTCATCTCCTTTACATGGATGACCTGAAACTCTTCGCCCCCAACAATTTGCGACTGATGGAGCTACTGAAGGTAACAGAAACATTCAGTAGCGCCATCAGGATGGAATTTGGTGTGGACAAATGTGCAGTCATGCATGTAAAGAGAGGGGAGATTATGGAATCCGTGGGAATCCAACTCTCGGATTCCACAAACCTTAGATCCCTCTCCTCAACCGAAACCTACAAGTATTTGGGTATGTCGGAAGCATTAGGCATCAATGTTGCCGACATGAAACAATCGTTGAGGGAGCGCTTCTTTGGCCGCCTGAATAATGTGTTAAATAGTCTTTTATCAGGCGGAAACAAGGTGCGAGCCTTCAACGGCTGGGTCATGCCGGTTTTGATGTATTCTTTCGGCATACTCAAATGGACTCAGACAGAACTTGACACCTTGGATAGGAAGGTCCGTACACTGCTGACGGCAAATCGGATGCATCACCCACGGTCATCAATGATGAGACTGTACATCCTGCGGAAGTGTGGGGGTCGAGGTTTCTTAAATGCCAAAACCCTTCACAACCGCGAGATTTGCAGTCTCAGGGAATATTTCCTTCAAACTGACGTGGGGATGCACCGAGATGTGGTCGCAGTGGACAAGGGCCTTACCCCGCTCTCCTTGGCGAAAGAGAACTGGCGCAAACCTGCAGTACTTGATACTAACGATCGTAGGGAAGTGTGGCAAGGCAAAGAGCTACATGGACGCTTTTTCCGGGCACTCCATGGGCCTGAAGTAGACTTTCTGGCGTCTGTATCCTGGCTACGTTTCGGCGACCTTTTCGGGGAAACCGAAGGTTTTGTCTGTGCGATTATGGATGAAGTCATCATGACGAATAATTACCGGAAATACATTGTCAAGGACGGTACGGTGGACATCTGTCGGGCATGCCACTGTCCCGGTGAATCAATTCGACATATTGTTTCCGGTTGTTCTCGTCTTGCTAACGGCGAGTATTTGCACAGACACAATCTAGTAGCTAAGGTTATCCACCAGCAACTTGCCTTGCAGTACAACCTTGTGGAGTATGAAGTACCATACTATAGGTATGTGCCCGACCCAGTTCTCGAAAATGGTCACGCCACAATGTACTGGGATCGATCTATCATCACTGACAGGACTATTGTAGCCAATAAGCCTGATATTGTGGTGATAGATCGACGAGAGCGCCGTGCAATGATTATTGATATCGCTGTCCCTCATGACGAGAATCTCGTGAAAGCTGAGAAAGATAAAAAAATCAAGTATCTTGACTTAGCACATGAGGTTGTCGACATGTGGGACGTGGACTCTGCAATCATTGTGCCGATAATCGTTACGGTGAATGGCTTAATAGCGAAGAGCCTCGACCAACATCTCAGGAGGCTCTCATTGCGCGGCTGGGTCAAGGGCTTGATTCAGAAAGCAGTACTCCTGGACACGGCACGCATAGTGAGGAGGTTCCTCTCTCTAGAGCCCTGACCACCGGCAGCTTGGACCCTGATCCTGGTGCCGATGGGCTACTAATTTTTATATTTTTAAATGTTTTTTTAATGTTTTTTATAAAATATTTAAAAATGTAAATATTATGTTTTTAAGAAGAAATAAATGACACAATAATAATAACCATTTAAAATTGTCTAAGGGACCATTTAAAATTGTCTAAGGGGCCATTTAAAATTGTCTAAGGGGCCATTTAAAATTGTCTAAGGGGCCTCTGCGAGTTGGCTTCGGCCCCTCGTACGCCTTCCAAAAGACCGGGACCCCATGGTCCCGAGATTTATAAACATATACAAAATAATGTAAGCACGTTTGTACAGAAGTGCTCAGACACGTGCTCATCAGCGGCGCAGAAGCCAGCGGCGCAGCAGCCAGCGGCGCAGCAGCCAACGGCGCAGCAGCCAGCGGCGCAGCAGCCAGTGACGCAGCAGCCAGAGGCGCAGCAGCCAGCGGCGCAGCAGCCATCGGCGCAAACAAAATTAATATCGGCTTTTCCCTCGGAAGAGAATTACGGTCAAATGTTAGCAGATATGTTGGCTAGGCTTGCGTAACAGAGATAATGTTTTTCATTTTGTTCTAACTGGAATTTATCAATTTAACAATGAGGGTTACGGACAAATTGTTGTAAATAGCCTAAATTCTGAGCCTCTTTGTTTAGAAGAGAATACTTTGATTGCACGGGGTATCACCGCTAATCAAGAAAATGAAAAAAAGGTTCTGCACATAGCCGATTCGAACCTACAAGATCAACAAATGAGTCCAATCTGTTCTTCGGACCTAAAAATTTCTGGTGAATTAAGCCAAACAGTAATTGATGACTTACTTTCCTTGTTAAATAACTATCGATATTGCTTTGCGTTTACATTATCTGAGTTGGGGCACTCCTCGGTTTGTGAAATGGGCATTGACCTGCACTGTAACACACCTGTAGTCTATAGGCCTTACAGATTGGCAATGAAAGAGAAAGAAGTAGTCCGGGATATGGTAGATGAACTAGTTCAAAACAATATAGTACGCCCTTCAGTCTCCCCTTTTGCTAGTCGTATTGTACTCGTACGAAAAAAAACTGGCGGTTATCGCCTTTGTATTGATTATAGAGCTTTAAATAAAAATACTGTACGTGAGAATTACCCGATGCCACTCATAGATGACCAAATCGATTCGTTAGCTGGTAACATATATTTCACAGCTCTTGATTTGGCATCAGGGTACTATCAGATATCAATCAGAGAGCAGGATAGGCATAAAACAGGATTCGTCACACCGGAAGGACATTTTGAATTTAACCGAATGCCTTTTGGTTTGGCAAATGCTCCAGCAACGTTCCAACGAATGATGCATCAGGTTCTAGGCAACTTAAGACATAAGGAGGCGCTAGCATATTTAGATGATATAATCATTTCATCTAAATCAATACAAGAGGGTATGAGACAATTTGAATCGGTATTGATTTTGCTATCAGAAGCTGGTCTTACTCTCAATTTGTCAAAATGTGTTTTTTTTGGCCGTTCGATAACATATTTAGGGTTTAATATTTCAAGGGAAGGTATCCAACCCGGGTCTGCAAAAATAGAGGCAGTAGAGAAATTTCCCGTACCAAAAGATCAACACAACGTTAGACAGTTTTTAGGGCTAGCGAGCTTTTTCCGTAGGTTCGTAAAGGGGTTTTCGGTTATTGCAAAGCCATTAACACAGTTACTCAGAAAACACTCTGTTTGGGTATGGGGGCCCAATCAATTAAATGCATTCAATACCTTAAAAACAATTTTAGTTCAAAAACCGATATTAGCCCTGTATAATTCAAAATCTTTAACAGAATTGCACACCGACGCATGCAAAATAGGTATAGGTGGTATACTATTACAAAGAAATGAACAGAATATTTTAAAACCCGTAGCTTATTTTAGTAGGCAAACTAGCCCTGAAGAACAAAATTATTGCTCTTATGATTTAGAAACTCTGGCAGTAGTAGCCTCGTTACAGAAATTTCGGGTATATTTAGTAGGGACACATTTTAAGATCGTGACCGATTGTAATTCGTTAAGATCCACTTTCATGAAACGTGATATGATTCCCCGGGTTACCAGATGGTGGACCCAAATGCAAGAATTTGATTTTGAAATCGAGTACAAAGCGGGATCTTCTATGGCTCATGTGGACGCTTTGAGTCGCAATCCATCCATCAGTAGTAATCTCTCGGAAAATATCGTTAATTCTATAACAGAAACAGACTGGCTCTCAACAGTACAAAATTCAGATTCAGAACTTCAACGGATTATCGGGATTTTAAGTAACTCTGAATTTGGCGATATTTTAGAAATAAAGGAAAAATATAAAATTAAAAATGGTAAGCTTTTTAGAATCACACCTGATGGAGATAGATGGGTTGTACCTAAAGGAGTCCGATGGCAAATTGTTAAACAGAATCATGACGATATCGGCCACTTTGCTTTAGACACAACGTTAAAAAAAATTAAAACTCATTATTGGTTCCCAGGTATGCGTGCTTCCGGGTGTCACCACTGTGTGGATCGCCCGGAGGACACGGTGGAGCATACGGTTGAGGTGTGCCCTGCTTGGGCGGAGCACCGCCGTGTCCTCGCGGAGGCGATTGGCGGCGGTGACCTCTCGCGTTCGGCCCTGGTTCAGGCCATGGTACGGAGCGAGAGGGCATGGGAAGCCGTCACCTCCTTCTGCGAAGCAGTAATGCTCGCGAAGGAGGAGGCGGAACGCGTGAGGGAAAGGCAAAGTTTGCGCCCTCACGCCCCTAACCGCCGCCGTTGGAGACGCCCTGGGCGTCGGGAATCCCAGGCGGATTTCCGGCCACCATAGGCGCGGGCTTGCGGACGGCGAGCAACGGGCAGCTCGCCGTCCGATAAGGACCAGGCCCGGGTCGATGGCGCGTCGTGTTCCACGCGCGCCTCAAAGAGATGTCAGCAAAAATGACGGGGTCCAATAGGACCGATGCCTGCCAGGGTTGCGGGAAAGTCCGAAAGGGATACCGGGACCTTGGCAACAGGCAAATGAAGGAACACGGGTGGGTTTTAGTCAGTAAAAGTCTGACACGCCCTTCCGCTCCGCCCAGAGCGGGAGAAGTCATTGGATGATTTCCCACCCTCAAAAAAAAAAAAAAAAAAGGTATGCGTGCTTTTGTTACAAAGTATGTATCCTCTTGTCTAGAGTGCGCGTATAGTAAAGTACCTGGTGGAAAAAGACCTGGTTTTTTGCACCCAATCCATAAAGTAGACGTGCCATTTGATACTATACACATGGATCATACTGGACCATTTGTACGTAGTAGTAGGGGTAATGTGTATATTCTTGTTTTAATTGACGCTTTTACAAAATACATCTATTTGAAACCGGTGAAAAATACAAAATCAAACACTACTATTAGAATTTTGCGCGAATTTATTAGTATATTTGGCGTTCCTAAGCGAATTATATCTGACCGAGGTACGTCATTTACAAGTGATCTCTTTAAAAAGTTTGTTTTGGATAAAGGCATCAAACATGTTTTAAATGCAGTTGCTACTCCACGGGCCAACGGTCAGGTGGAGAGATATAATAAAGTTATTGTTGACTCATTAACAGCTAAATGTGTTGGCACTTCTGAAAGCAAATGGGAAGACCACCTGCCCGATGTCCAGTGGGGTATCAATAATACCTTCAACAAGGGTATCAATAAGACACCTGCAGAGGCTCTTTTTGGGATAAGGCCACAGGGCTCAAGTGATAGTAGAGTAATTTCTGCAATTGATGACGATATTACTTCAATAGACAAAAGTCTTGAAGAAATTCGTACTGAGATATCTTCTCATATTGAATCCACGCAGGAGACTCAAAAAGCAACTTTTGATAAATCTCGTTGCAAGTCTAATAAATATAGTATTGGGGATTTAGTAAGGATTGAACGGCAAATTCCCTCTACGGGTGGTAGTAAAAAGTTAATCCCAAAGTATCAGGACCCTTACAAAATTACTAATGTTTTCGATCATGACCGTTATCAAGTAGAGGACACGCCTCTTACAAGAAAGGGAAACAAAAAATACTCTAATATAATTGCTGTGGATAAATTAAAGCCATGGATTTGTTTCAATAGACCACATGATGATGTCTTAAGTGAAAAGTCGGATTATGGAAATCCTAATTAAATTGATTTAATTTTTAGTTTAAGTTTAAATATATTGATAATGACCAATGGTGTCAAATATATTGATAATGACCAATGGGGTCAAATCTATTGATAATGACCAATGGGGTCAAATCTATTGATAATGACCAACGGGGTCAAATCTATTGATAATGACCAATGGGGTCAAATCTATTAATAAGGACCAATGGGGTCAAATCTATTGATTAATTAATGGAGTCTGCATATTAATTTAGATCGATGAGTCTATAATTTTTTTTTTTTTTTTTAATTTATATTTTTGCATTTAAACATAATTGTTATTGCACTGAATTGTTTTCATAATAATATTGTTTGTTTGGTTTGCAGCTAAGTACGGGGACGTACTTACAATTTGCTTGGATGGCCGACTGTAAGCACGTTTGTACAGAAGTGCTCAGACACGTGCTCATCACGCGTCATTTTATGCCTCATAATGTTATTTTATATTACATTATTTGTTGTTAAATAATTACAGATTATTAATGGCCTAAAATCGTAATTTAGCTGCAAAACAATATGTAAATAATTTCAACTGTCAAGCTCGCAATCATGGCGCCATCGCCATCCCCACCTTTCTTGTATAAAACAGCGTGCCACCGTCATTGCGAGCTCGATAGGCAGTTATAAGGACGGGCCCGTAGTTACGGGCCACAGTAAAGCCTCCGCGGGCAGGGGGCGAAGCCCCGATCCTGCACGCCACGCCCCCTTGCGGGGACGTAGCGATATCCGAATCGGTTTGCGAGCTCAGTTTATGAGCGACGTTTGTGGAGTGATCATCACCGAGTAAGTTGAACCTTGTGTTTATTTTTAATATTATAACTGTATAAATTAATGCTATTAAATATTGAATATAATTGTTGCTATCCTATGGTATTTAATGGTATTCTATGATTGTTATTAATAATAAAACAAAGTATATTCTGAAATAGCCTTTTATTTTACAATAATAATAATAAAAATCTTTATTGTTACAAAAACCTTAGACATTGCTTAAAACTAGGATACATAACTTGATTAAAGGTCATACTTATAATTTAAACCCTGACTCCTAAACTAGGTGATCCTGTGACTTAGGAGTCAGTGTTCTGCTGTCACTGTGATATTAGAAACCTTTTATGTTGTGTTCCAACATTACAAAAGTAGTCACAAAGTAAGTATTAAAAAAAAAAAAGTAAAAGTAAGTATGTATAATTATCAAATTCAACTATGAAGGTATTATGGATATTGAAAACGTTTTCTTAAAAGTGTATATGTGTGTGTATGTTAGAGTAAGGATGTGTATGTAGAATGAGGGATGTATGTGAGGGTGTGTAAGTAAGAGTGTATATTTAGCGTTTGGGTGAGGGTGTGTGTAGAAATCAATGACTATATAACCTCTTGACTGCTCATGCGGGCGACTCAGGCTCACGACACATATGATGAATAGCACTGATACTAGATGGAAACACGAGTGGCCATTTTAGTTTTGAGCAGTTATTGGATCTCAGTTATTGGTTATCTTGTATTTTGATACATTTTAAAACATTTCTGCATAAATAAAAACAATTATGAGTTCCTGTTCAATTAAATGGTGTGGGAAATTCTCTAGAACATCCAGCTATAAAAAGATTGCATTACTTTTCATCGGTAAGTAAAATAAATATTTTACTAAGAATACTTGCAGGGCTCAAGCTAAACTGGTTGATTACGTAAATGGCACAAAAAATGTACACCGCGTTGATGTCTTTTTGAAGAGTCCCTTTCTCTCACTAGGGTATTGCAATAAGTCTGTTCCTTTCTATGTGCACTTATACTGTAGAGTGTTGTGACAACTTCAAAATAAAGTCTATCTAAGTCGATAAAAATTACGATGTTTCCTAATGGTAAAAATGTAACATTAAGTACTTAATGTTTACATTTTAGATTTCAAAATGTTCCGTAACTGAAAGAAAAGTGGATTAATGCAGTTCACAGGAAAAATTGGTTTCCAAATAAATATAGCATTGTTTGTTTAAGACATTTTACAGCAGATTAAAAATAAGTAATAGCAATGTCAATCCCTGTCGGATAGAACAATAAATTCTCTTAAGGGGCCGGCGGAGCTTCGATTGCAACTACGAATCAAGTGCTACAAATGTTGCGCTAGTGTGCCTATCGGAGCGATACACACAGCTACCGTGAATTGTACGATCACGCACACATTTTCATTGACATGACATTTGCTTGACGCGATAGCACGACTATTGAAAATGTATGATAAATTTGGGTGTGTTCCGTAATACCAAAAATGATGAATGAAAACTTAATGTTTTTCCATTTTTTTTTCGATAATTTGTAACTTGATAATATAAGCTATGTTTCTGCTGAAACAATATCACAAGTATTGTTGTTTATAATACAGAAAAAACAACATGAAAACATGTCATTTACGCTGTAAAAATGTGCGAAATTCAATTCGCTACAACTTCATTTTAGTTAGGTTTTTTGGAAAAAAAAGATGTAGGAACCTAGATTAATACTGTCTCAATCCGAATAACAACACACTATGGTGAAAATATGCTCAAATTGCAAATGATTTAGGTATTACGTTTGTATGGAGAATTCATCCGTCGCCGTGTTCTTAAGTGAAATTCAAATTTAAATAATTTATTGTTCAATTAGGATTGTAGACGTCGATTTTATCGATATCGATATTATTGTTGCAAAACTGACTTGTGCATCACTATGTTTGGAACTTTCGTCCTAACATTGTTGCATCGGCCAATCACAACCGCTTTAATTTCTTCGTCCCCGGTGGTGAGTCGTGTGCCTAGACGAAATCGGTCTATCAGCTCTCAAGTGGTTTAATTCTCTTTGGTTGAAATGTTTAAGATTATGTAGTGTATATGTACTGCTGATATGTTCCAAAATGAAGAGAAAAATTGCAGACACCAGCAAAACAGGTTACAGGCCTACTGCTGGTGGTGCAATAGTTCCTCTGTTCGAGCGTAGTCTTGATCCTGCAGCCAACTTTGTACTTTAATCTTAACTTCGTGGTTGCTTAGCCCAGCTAATTGAATGGCTTTATATATATTCTTATAAATTAATGTACTTAGAACGTAAAACTGGCGCCTAGCGAATGCAGTTTTGTGGCTTACTGTCGCGCATATATTTTTTGCTTTGCGCTTAGTAGGATCTGATGGGGGTGTATGTTAAGTATTCTGAGAGTGGCTCGAAGGACAAAGAGCTGTCTCACAGTAAGTAATTTGCAGTCTGCATATAATTCAGTATTAGGGAATCTGTATGGTCTTCCAAGCATAACCTTCAGGACAGCTCTCTGTGCTCGCTCCACTACAGTAAACTTGGTTTTAGCGGCCCCTCCCCATACCGGGAGTCAGTAGATGATAACGGACTGACAGAGTGCTAGATAAACCATTTTTAGAATATTAATGTCTGCGCAATGTCTCAGAGATTTAAAAATATAGATAAGTCTTCTGACTCTTGAAGTAGTGTTATCTATTTGGTTGTACCATCCGTCATCAATCACTACACCCAGGTACTTCGTATGATTAACACGGGTAAGCGTCGCACATGAGCAAGAACTAAGATCAGAGCACGTATGTGCCGTGATTACAAATTCTGGTGGAGCTTTGTTCCTATAATTCATAAAGAAGGGAATGAAGTTTGTTTTGGCCACGTTTAGGGTAAGTAGGTTGAGTAGCAGCCAGTTAATAACAGTTTTTAAGGATTGCTCTGCAATATTCTTTACCTCGCTCCAAGTATTACCATAGACCACAATCGCGGTGTCATCAGCATAAGTGAAGATTTGAGATTTATGTAAAGGCATAAGTCATTAATGTAGATCTGGAAAAGCGTAGGCCCCAGCACGCTGCCTTGGGGGACTTCATATGTGACAGTTTCTTCGTCACTTAGGCATGAGTTGATTTTAACAGACAATTTTCTATTTTTAAGGTAGTCCTTGAAGAGTTCAAGAGGTTTGCCGCGAATACCTATACCCTCAAGTTTGTAGAGAAGGTTGGGAACAGAAACTGTGTCGAACGCCTTTTTTAGATCCAGGAACATACTGACGCATTTTTGTTGCTCGTCTAGTTTTTTTTTATTTATAATATTATTAACCCTTTAATTGAATGTCAGTTGCACGTCAATAAACGCCAAGGTCTATTTGTTTAATGCTCGGTTCCTATAAAAAAAACCGAATCGTTTTGCTTACCAATAGTAACATTTTTTATTGCCAGACTGGGAATAAAAAATAAAAAATGATATATAAATAGATTCGTAAGCTAATATTACCTGTGATAGCTACTTCCATATGGGAGGGTCTACTATGCAAAGCCATGAGGTATTTGCTTCATTATTGGTAAAGATACAAGAGTCCTAATTTTAACCAATAACGAGACGTAAATTATAGGAATCGACCATAAGTGAAAGTTAGATAATATCAACCTTAGTTTCAGTTTAAGGCTCCCGCAGATTGGCGCGACTCGACTGTGCGACACGACTCTGTTGGATCAGTTTCTATGAAAACTTCACGGAAATTGTTGTACGCGCGTTGCGTCGTCGCGTCGCGCCTATCTGCCTTTAGTAGGAATTATTTGTTAAAAGTGATAAAGCAATACCGAGGTTGGCTATATACTGGGTATGTTTATGCATTTAATACTAGACCAGCTGACTGTGCAGGATTGCTGGACAGATATTGAAGGCAATAAAACCACTATTTACAATATTATTATTTATTTACTTACAGAAAATTTGAACTGTTTTGAATTGGAATAAGTATTAAAAATTAAAAATTACATTTATAACCCCATATTAAAAGGGACTTAAACATAACTGGCGAAATGGAACTGTATTATTATGCAGTACACACGGCTACACATCAAGCTATACATTTCAGAGAGGTCAGCTTATACCGGAAATGTATAAGCTTGATGTGTAGCCGTGCGTACCTACACCTCTGCCCAGTTAAACTGAGTTGTACACATGGGAAACCAGGCGGGAAATGGCTGCGGTACCTAGCAAATAAACAAATAAACTCACTTTCGCATTTGCAATATATTATTATAAGATAAGAGAAATAAGTGTTTTTTTATAATTGAACAACCAGAATCAAATTATTTATGGGGTTGGATTTTATAACGAGTCGCCTGAATTTTAGGGTATTGGTGGTGTAGGGGGCTTAAGGGAGTTAGTCTTAATCCCCCCAAAGTAATTTTGGCTGCCGGAGCTCCGTCTAAATATTTTTAAACAATTTCCGAAAATTCTTAATTACTAATGCAATTATGTAAAACGGAACGTAGTCTTTATGCTTTAGTACAGTTTTTCGAATATAATTTTTAGGTTTTAAGTGAAATGCGTGAAACGAAACGCAATCCGCCATCTTGGATGGATGATATTGACAGCAAATGTCAAATTTGTGCGACATTCCTTTGCTTCCGAGTACAAGTGAATGTGTTCTTCCGTATTGATTTGTGTTTTTTCTACGACTTGGCTACGTTCTTGGATTCTGTTTGGATTGCTTTACTGTACGACCTCGGCTTACTCACTTTTGGACACTGAAAATACGCTATCGCAGCTTGCAATGGCGTCTGGAAGTAGTGGAAGTGGACACCCGGAACCGGGACCGTCTACGAGTTCGGGGCTTGGTGGAGCATCGGCAGTATCTGAAGATGTTTTCGAGGACGACGGGCCCTTTCTCGATAGACATC
The DNA here is from genome assembly GCA_949152455.1 of Lithophane leautieri. NCBI lineage: Eukaryota > Metazoa > Arthropoda > Insecta > Lepidoptera > Noctuidae > Lithophane > Lithophane leautieri. Next base: position 3,950,805 of record OX424469.1, on the reverse strand, counting down.
TCTACACAGAAGAGGTGCTTATGATGTGGAATTTGGCGAGAATAATTAAAAAATTGGGCACCAATGAGCAGTGTGTGGCATTCGCCGAAGAAAATGGATTGGTGCAGACTCAAAAATTATGTAGAACACATCGCACTCCTATGAAAATAGCCAAATCGACCAACAGGTCATTTGGTTCCTGGTGTTGCACTAAAGGCAATTGTAAATCTAAATCTAAAATACCACGCAACAATGGGACATTTTTTGAAAATATAAAAATTGATTTGGTGCATGTTTTTTATCTATTCTATGCATATTCAAAAAAATGGAGCTACAACGACACCATAAATGAAGATCCCTACAAGGAAAATTTTGAAAGGTGCCTGAGCCGGGTCACCATATGTGATTGGTATAATTATTGCCGAGAAACCATTGTGGCATACCAAATAGACAAAAATGAAGCCGTTGGTAAGATTGGTGGTCCCGGAAAAATTGTCCAGATTGATGAATCTAAATTTGGAAAAAGAAAATACAATCGAGGTAATTATATGTTATATATTAGATGGGTTGTTTGTGTAATTATATTAGAGGAAATATAATTATAATTGTTAGGTAATTAATAGCAATGTATTACTCTGAATTGGCACAGTCCGACTTCATTTGGTTAGGTTAGATGGCTAAGGCGGGAGCGCAGCGCAGCGAAGCTCCCGCCTAAGCCATCGTGGTTATTTTTTTTTAAACCACCCAGAAGTAGGAGCCCCGCATAGCGGGGCTCCGTCGACTCGTAATTAAAGTCAGTTTTATATATACATTTTTTTTTTGTTATAGGTCGCCATATTGAAGGCCATTGGGTTCTCGGTATGATTGAGGATGGATCTGAAGATCTGAGGTTGGAGGTGTGCCCAGATAATATTCGCTCCGCTGAGGTTTTGGTGCCACTTATATTGAAGAATGTGGAAGTTGGCACCACCATTCACACTGATTTTTGGAGAGCATATGATTGCTTGTCAGAACATGGCTACATACATAAAAAAGTCAATCACTCGGATCGTGACAATCCTTTCATAGCTGAAGATGGGACTCATACTCAACGAATTGAGTCCCAGTGGAGAGCAGTTAAACGATTTTTTAAGAAGGACAATTTTAATAATACAGAAAATTTTGCAGATGTTATATTTGAATATTTGTGGCGGCGAAACAACTTAAAATACAAAAAAGATCCATTCATGGAATTAATAAAAGCTATAAAACATGTTTATAAAGTTGAATAAACAATTTTTGTATAAATTTCTGTTTTTAATTTTTTCTAAGGAAACTAAGTATTTCCGGCGGGTGAAAATGGTGAGGGGGTGATCCGACCTCTCCCCTCCCCTCCCCCCAACCACTCACAACCCCTTAAAACGGCGACGTATTTCGAAATTTTTACCGATTTTAAACTTTATCGCTAAAGCATTAGGTTCAAGGTTGATTGGGAAAGTTTGACAGGTTCGGGTAGCTTGATGTGCTGGCGTCTGTACATCTCCCGCCTGCACTACACCACTAAGGCGGAGGACATCGTGGAGTACGTGCGCCAAAAGATCAAGTATACGCCGAGGGTGCAGTTGCTGGAATCGCACCGGAACGTCAACTTCAAGGCATTTATGGTGCGTGTACCGAACTGTTATCTGCCCCTTGTCATGGAAGAAGACTTTTGGCCGCAGGACGTGGTGTTCCGTCGCTTCCGCGGATAAGTGCCACAGGACAGCACAAAGACCAGCTAGTGCAAAGTAAAGTGCTACTAATATAGTCTTAAGAACACAAGTTTTTGGATCATAAAAATAAGTATATCGAGGTTAAGGTATTTTTCTATGGGCCTATGTCGCCTGAAATAAATGGTATTATTATTATTTTATGTTTATATATCTCGGGACCATGGAGTCCCGGTCTTTTGGAAGGCGTACGAGGGGCCGAAGCCAACTCGCAGAGGCCCCTTAGACAATTTTAAATGGGATGAGGCACCAATCGACGATTATCCCTGTTCGCACTATACAAGTGCAGCCAAGGACAATCCTTGGTTGGAATAGGACTATTGCAGGATAGGGAAACAAAGATATTGGATTATGAGTTTAGGTGGCTAAAGTGGACTGGTAACCTGGAACTATGGAAGGACTATGGCCCCTGCCTGATCAATGTTTTATATATACACGGATAAAATGGCAGGTGGTGACTTGTACACTCAATAATGGGCCCCCGAAAACAGTTGCTAGCACATAGTGACGTAGGAACAAGGGGGCAACACTTCCTGAGGTACTTGAGGAGTAGAGAGGTATTCCACGGCTTTCAGAACAATCCCAGAGCCTGAAAGATGGTCAAGATCCCTACGAGCACTTACTGGAATACTTCCTTCCTCCGAGCACGTTTGCTCTTGCGAGTCTCCACTCAAGCCGGCCAATAAAGGCAAGAATGAGGTGGGAGCTCTGTTCCTCGTCAGTCTTCACTCCAGCCGGCCAATAAAAGCAAGCCAGAGGTGAGGAACAAGACTTCTTTCTCCCGGGAGATAGGGTCCGTGGGGTCGCTACTACCCAACAGCTCGCCACATGCTTCCCTGCGGGTTTCTGTAAAAGAAAGAAAGAAAGAAAAATGCGTTTATTGGCATTGTAGCAGAAAAATACACCTTAAAACTATAAAAACAGAAAACAACCATTAGAATGCCAAAAGGGCCTCAGCTCAGCATAACAGTATCTCTAGTAGTAGTAGTATAGTATCTCTCTTGGTCTGGCTCCTCATCCTAGACCCGTTCCGGCAAAGTAAACTCTACCGGCACAGACCTAGAGTTCGGAGCGCGCAAGCCCCACCACGACGTCAACGTAGAGATACGGCGATTATTATTATAAGGGTTCCTTGTTGACTACGGAACCCTAAAAAACGTTGTGTTTATCAATGAATATCTATGTTATAATAATTAATTAAAATTACATAAAGATTTTTTTTAATTACTATTTCATTCAATTGTTCACACTTTGATTAGCCAGCAAACATTGTACAACATCTGTTACTACATTAAAACAATATGGATCATAATGATAGGATTTTATATAAAAGGGTGTTTTTGATAAGAAGTTAGTTCGTCTCTGGTTGCCTGGAGAAGTGGCAATATGAGGGTTAAAGTCCTACCACTGGTTCTTATATTTTTTTGTGCGGTAAGTAAAATAATAATATCGAAATATATATTTTTTTATCACAAAAATATATTAATGGTTATTTTTGCAAAATCAACCATTTTTTACAAAAAGTTTTAACGTTCGTACGAAAATTATACACCAAGTTCTATCAGGGCTAGAAAGTATTCTGGCCACCTTAAATACGTGTAATTGTTTATGGCACAATGTCTAGTTTCCTAGTTTAGTAGTTGCCTGTCAAATCCATGGTTTTTTTTTGCTGGGATTGGCCCTACCTGGCCCATTGCCTCTCTTCGTTCCTTCATTTCTATAAAGGACATGTCCAGTGGCACAATGGAGGAATGCCTAGGTAGTCAAAATCAATGACCAGTATAAATTTATATTTTTTTATAACCACTGTTGTTTTAAGTTTATCAATTAATAAGTTTTAATAGTCAGAAACTTATTTCCGAACAAATTCATTCTGCAATGCAAGCAAAAGCAGAATGCAACTTGTTGTCAATTTCATTATGGACCTTAAAACACAGGATCATATTGACAAAGAAAAAAAGATATCTTTTATTACCTAAACCTTTTGAAAGAATCTTGACTTTTAGGACCTATGTGAATTTATGGCCGGTTCCTATATTTTACGAATCGTTATTGTACAGTCACGAGCAGAAATATGTATATAGCAAAATTCAGTAACCATTTTTTCGTGGAATAACGATTCCAACTTGGATATGATACCTATTTCATAATAATATGGGTACCGAAATCCTATATTCGTTATAACATAAAATTACAATCAATACAGTAGGAGCAAATCACTTTTGAATGTTATTAAATGTATACAGGGTTACTGGTAACTCGACGTATTCCTTGCAGGACGTCATAGTAGGATTAAAATGCAACAAATTAAGCCACCAAATGTTCTACCGAAATTCAGTAGTTTTTGAATTAGTTAAGAGTTTTAGTTTTATGAAGTAATAGCAAAAATTACAAAAAATTAAATGTGTGGTTAGTGATATTTGCCAAAGTTTTAGGCATTATTGAACTTTTAATTATTAACAAAGGTCTGCTACGGCGTCAACTATGATAATAACTTAAATTTCAGTACAGTCGCGCCGTAAATCATTTTTAAATTGGTTTCAAATGATTTAATCTGGGATTTTTCATAAAAAAACTAAAACTCGAACTAATTCAAAAACTACTGAATTACGGTAGAACATTTGGTGGCTTAATTTGTTGCATTTTAACCCTACTATGACGTCCTGCAAGGAATACGTCGAGTTACCAGTAACCCTGTATATATTGGTGCTCGTGACTGTACATCAGTAACCGATCGTTTTTGAGTTACGATTAACGAGGCGCTAATGAAGTTCCTAAAAGTTTATTCGTCCTCTATCTGCGACGAACAAGAGTTGGTTACCCGCTCACCGAAGCCCTCCGACGACATCTGGCCGGCGTTCGTGCGTTTCGTTGTACACACAAGCTTTTTTGAATAAATATAAAAATGAATGAAAATTGTGCTTATTTTGAGTATTGACGATAGTTTGATTTGCAAAATTTTTTTTTTTCAGTAATTTGATCTGATTTTGCTAAAGAAATAATTTGATAATTATCATTAAAAAAAATATGTTAGTCATTACTGCCGAAGTGAACAAAACGCAACTATGGCGATGAAAATGAATGACAACATAACACTGTCTGTTATTTGTAAACAATCTTTCCCAAAGAATAAATACTATTTTACTTTCCAATTATTCCTTATCTACAGGAAAAGTTTTTGACCAGTGCGCAATTTTTTTTCGGTGGTTCAATATCAGTAATAGAACACATTTCCATTATTTATTCAATACTTTTTTTTGTTTTTTTATCCTACTTAAAATCAGCAAAATATGGACACAAACTATTCGTAATAATATCAATGGGCGCGTGCGGCGGCCGGCGCACAGGCGGCGGTGTTGCACGGGGGTGCAACCCCCTCCCGGGAGGCGCCGGGCGCTGTGGCCGACAGTTCGCTCATCGCACGCGCTGTCGTGTGACGTCGCGTCTAATCGCTTTCCCACGCAAGCGCCGCGCCGCACGTGTCGTGCTTGTACCTACCGGTCACGATGTCGGACTTCAGTAACCGCGAGTTTTACGAGATGATGCGAGTGTATGTACTGAGTGGTGAAAGTTTGCGAGCAGCTCGCAGAATGTATGCGACGGATAGCATACCTCGAATGCGAGCCCATGGAATCCTTAACCCCGCGGTCCCTAATGAAAGGACCATTTTAGCGGCCACTCAAAGGCTGCTTGATCACAGACAGTTCAGAACCCCGAATCATGCACGAGGGTCTGGCAGACCCCGACTGGCGATCGAAATCGAAGAAAGCACTTTTGATTTCTTTGAGCGAGATCCAAGGGCCAGTAACCCACGTAAATACCTACGCCGGCGAATCGAGCGAGCGCACAGCTGATAGGTAGGTACTTTCGCGCGTTCCGCTTCGCCGCGCGCCGCCGCCTCCGGCGCCGGTTAGCCATACAACCACTTTTAAAATAAACATCTTTCGTTAACGATTTTTTTATTTTTTTGTATTAAGACGCATCAAAATAAAAAAATGATGTTTAATAAAACTGGTTTAAGGTTAATTTGTCAAAATTTGCGCAGTGGATAAAAACTTTTCCTGTATATATAATATTATAAAGTAAAGTCCCTTTTCGTGTTTGTCTGTATGTACACGTTGTTCTTCTTAACCACGCAACAGATTTTGATGAAGTTGTCACCATCGTTTAGAGAATTTATTCCGGAAGGTTTATGTGTATAATACGTTAGGTACTATTAAAGTTACGTAATAACTAGGAAATCTTGATGTTTTGTCAAGTCGTAGAAACCGTGCGAAGCAATACCATGTTCTTCATCGGAATCTGAGCTATTGTAGTCGGATAACATTTCTAGAACACTCCATTCACTATCAGAATGAGACATTTTAATTTTATTTAATATTAATAACACAACCGACCAATTTCGGGCGGTAAATAAATCACGTACGCCTAATAGCGTTGACAGCTGGTTAATGTTTCAAAATTTTTATAGAAACATTACTAGCTGCCATCTCCATACATTAACCCTACTACTATCCGTTATTCGTAAACCTCCCATCCGTAGGTAACAAGCCAACGGTAACTTCGCTTACGAAGCGATTTTTAAAGGAACACTTTTGGGTAACGTCTCGTAGATAATTCTACCATCCGTGAGCAAAACGAATCGTTTCGCGAATATAGGAACCGGGCAATATAATACTTAAACACTTTGGAAATGATTTCCTTTCGCAAAATACACCAGAGAAATGACATGTCAAAGAAATAACAAATAAGTACCACATTTTCTAATACCCACTGGTTTAAAAAAACAAATGTTTTAGTACTAAAGCATATTGTATGTTATGTATATTACCGGTAATCTGTATAATTCAGGTATTCTATACAATACCTAGGCAGTGTATAGAATACCTGAGGCGTCCAGGCAATGTATGAAAAATCATGAATATTATTTTCCGTTACATACTTTGCCTAGGTAATGTATACATTTCCCAGGGATTGTATAGAATACCTGCTGGTTCACCGGCAATGTGTAAAGTAAATAGATTTGGTTTATATTTATCAATGTTAAGTACCATGGGAGCTCGAGGAGTAATAACAGCCGCATGGGTCGATTCATCAGGTTAAGCTACGCTTGCCGGGGTTGGTCCGCGGATGGGTGACCATCTTTACATATCGAGACTCCTCCGTGCCTCGGAAAGCACGTTAAAGCGTTGGTCCCGGCTGTCATTTGTGGATCTTTGACAGTCGGGTCGTCAGAAGCCCGAAAGTCTGACAACCAGTCTTGCTAAGGGGTATCGTATTACCCAGTTACTGGGTTGTGGAGGTCAGATAGGCAGTCGCTCCATGTAAAATACTGGTATTCAGCTGCATCCGGTTGGACTGGAAGCCGACCCCAACATGGTTGGAAAAAGACTAGGCAGATGATGATGATGTAAGTACCATGGGAGAAACTAACATCTATACATCGTAAGGACTTCTTGCAATCTTGCTTGCAACACACGGCCGCTATAGTAGTACTTGCTAACAGATGTGTTCATCGCGTGCATGTGATTTTTAACCGACGAAAATAAAGGGGGAGGTTCTCAATTAAACACGTATATTTTGTTTACAAATTGGTCAGATGTAAGTTTCCTCTATAGTTACCTATAAAATGACGGTCAAATAAAACAGCTCATGTTTGCTCAAAATTAATTTTATTAAAATTAATAATTACTCATTAAAAATAACCTTTATAAAAAAGGTAGGTAATATAATTTTTTTTTGCAGCACTATAAAGAAGTATTACACTCAAAAATATTTATTTATTCTTAAGAACTAACTTTTAAGACACTTTTTACTCCTAATATTTATTTTATATATTCAATCAATTATTCTATAAAATAATTTTAAAAAAAATAACTTGGTACCTTTTCAAATCTACAGTTAAATTACAATAAACTTAACGTGAAACTTAAAATTCTTCTGGCTTAAGCAACATAAGCTAGATCAGGCGTGACTTTGCGGAAATCCATTATAAAATACAATAGACGGAGATATATATTTAGTCACCTACTCCGTTTATCTATTCCTCAAGAGTCAACGAGGCATCCTCTAGGATGAAAATTTACCTGTCTGACCGAGCAGCAATCCTATTTATATGGGGGTATCAGGTGGTTTGGCTCATCCGCCAGTTCCTCAAACGCCTCTCAAAGCGTTACTTCGAGTCAGCCGCCACACATCGCAACCCTCTGGTTGTCGAGGCCTCCCGATATCACACATCTAGTATTAGCGTCATTCGCCGTCCGCGGCATGTTCTCACTGAGCCAGACGACCCCATAACTCTCCTCCAGGAGAGCAGTAGGGAGACCAGTACAGTGCACAAATACAGACGCCTCCCGTCATTCCGACCTCGCCGTCGAGGCAAAATACGTTCGCGTCCGTCCCGATTATTAAATTCACCCCCCCGTCCCTTGTCCGATGAAGTAGTGCCAGCCCGCGCCGTAGCTGAGCACGTAGCTTTAAATTCCCCGTTTAATAATAATGATGATCTAAACCTTTTGATCCAGCCTGTCCCAACAACTTGCTGTCCCCCCGCCAGTGATGTCGCCCTAAGCCGAGGTTCGTACCTCACAGGGGGTGCCCTTAGCGAGCGCACACTTAATTTTAATTTAGAATAGTTTATGCCCCTGGCTGGAGGCCCTGAGTGTAGAAGCTTAAGGCAGCCACAGGAATGTCCGGTTAAGAAGTTATGATTTCCGAAATCACACTTCAAGATGCCCTAGTAAAAAAAAAAAAAAAAAAATGGTTTGGCTCACTCTGTGTCCGGTGCTCGTCGTGGGAACACGTGTTTGGGGTCGAGACAGCTCAATCGTCATCCTGAGGATGCTTTGTTGAGAGGTGAAACACGTGTCAATTTCTTACAGGGTTTTTTATGAATCTTGAGGAATATTTAAGCGGAATAAGTTACTAAATATATCTACGTCTATTATGTCTTAATCGTCCATGCATCTCTATCAATTGTCATTTCAGTATTAACTCTCTTTCAAGCCATATCATCTTTGGCAGAATCTACATAACAACATTATTCTTGGTCTTCCTCTATTGTTATCTTCATTCGTATCAATTTTGCAGAGAATAATATCATATCCCCCTTTCCTCATTACCAAATAGTACTATGAGTGAACAATGAAAGATAAATAGAGTATGATCTTAGGTTAATCACGGGCCAAGTTTATCGATCGACTGATTATTTAAGATTAATATTAATATAAAAATATTTTTTCAGACATGCTACTTTACCCAAGCTGCTCCAGGTATGTTCCTTCCAAATACATTATGAACACCCATATAATTTTTGGAATTTTAAAGAGACTGTGACCACTTTGTTAGTATTGGTGTTTTTTCTCAGAGAAGTCGGATAGGAAACACCGACCTCTTTATAAAAGAAAGAAAGAAATACTTCCCTTTTTCTCGGTAGTTCACCTCATCTAGTTTTTAAAATATGAATGTGTAAAAATGTTTGTACAAACCAACAGACATAAAATCATTTTACCAATTAATTATTATTACTATTTTTGTTTATTCACAAAATAATGTAATTTTTTTTTAGGGTGCGAACCGAGCAATCCGCAAAGAAAGCGTAAGCATTTTATAGCTATAATTTGTATATTAAGTTAATACATTTAATCACGGATTATCTTAATCCTAACAATATAATAATTATAAATGCGAAAGTGAGTTTCTTGGTTTATTACGCTTTCACGCTAAAACGGCTATACGGAATTGGATGAAATTTAGCACATGGGTAGACTATAACTTGGAGAAGGCCATAGGATCCCTTATCCCGATATTAGGACCTTTTATCCCGATATTCCCACGGGTTAGAGACTTATGCGAGTGAAACCGCGGGGCGCAGCTACTTTAATAATAAAAATTAATGACTTATACTTGCTTGGTTGGTTTCATTAGACTTGCCTCATGCATTTAAGAGTCAGCTTATAATTTGACTTCTAATCTTATACCAAACGATCTTGGGCGTGAATCAATCAACTCAGCCTATCGTAGTCCACTGTTGGACATAGGCCTCTCCCACGCTGCGCCACAATACTCTGTCCTCCGCCTTCCGCATTCAGTCTGTCCCAGTTGTCAGCCCATCTAGCTGGGATGCGTCCCACACTACTCTTGCCGATACGCGGTCTCCACTCCAGGACTCGTCTGCTCCACCGGCCATCGGTCCTTCGACAAACATGGCCATCCACTGCTACTTCAGGTTGTTTACTCTGCAAGCTATGTAGTTATGGTATTCTTTTCCGAGCAACTTCATTTCTAATTTTATCCTTCAAACAAACTCCGAGCATAGCTTGCTCCATAGTGCGCTGAGCAAACTTGAATTTGTGAACCAGCCTGACTGTCACAGTTCACGTATTGGTACCGTATGTCATAAGGGGAAGGACGCACTGGTTGAAGGCCTTACTTTTCAAACATTGCGGGATAGTTGATGAAAAGAGGTCTTGTCGAAGTTTTCCAAACGCTGCTGGACCAACTGGATCCTTGTCAGTTTCTTTTTTCTCAAAGTCGTGTCTACTGATCTGGATGACTTGTCCTAGGTATACAAATACTCCTTCACAACTTTGAGAAGCGATCTTTTGATGTGGATTGGTTTTGGCGAGACATGCAAATTGTACATAACTTTCGTCTTGCCCAAATTCAAGCCGAGGTCAAACCTCCAAGAAGCGTCAAGTCTAACTCTCCCAGCGTCTCTGCCATTATGACGATGTCATCGGCAAAGTGAACGTCGCTGTTCACGTTAATACCATGTCTAGTCCAGTCCAATATGAACAGTTTCGGGAATAATATATCCCCCTGTCTCACCCCTCTGAGCAGTTGGATGGGGCTGGTTTTCCTTTCCAGGACCTGGACAGTCATCGTAGCAGCGTCATACAAACATCTCAACACTTCAATGTAGAACCAGCAACATCGGTGCAGAGAAGCCAGAACTGCCGATATTTCGATGGAGTCGAAGGCTTTCTCGTAATCCACAAATGCTTCACACAACGGCTGGTTCTTCGGTCTTCTGTACAATTTGCCGAACAGTAGTGATATGGTGGTACTAAATTCTTTTAAAAAATCAGCTTGTTCTGGTGTCTCGTGAGACGGTTCGTGCAACTTGCAACAAATTTTTATGCGTGGCTCAGAAGTGAGATGGAATTATAATTCTTCAGCAAGGTTGCATGGCAAGAACCACCGCACCTCTGCTCCAAGCCTTGGATAACGGAATTGAAAAGACTGGCTAACTCTCGCAGAATTTATTTATTTATTTATAACAGCTTAAACTATCATTAATTGGAGCTTTTTTATTCTATAGCTGCTCGAGAGCCGCTCTAATCTCGCAAGCACCTCGCAAGGACCTCCTGCAGCGGCGCATTTATTCGGCTCGATAGTCATCTTCATTATGTCCCGTTGGTTTCGCCGTTCGCGTTGAGTATAAGTGCCCGTAAACTTCCTCAACTTCCTCGACTATCTTGGACTTCGAAGTCACGATTGTGACCTCCACAGGTCTTAGTTTCGTCAGATGGGGCCTCCATTATAAAATTTTTGAGCGAACACTTTCGACCATCGGTTCTACTCAATCACTACCTTAATGTCGCGGGTGTTGGAGCAACGAAGGTTGTGTCGCGTCAGCTTTCTAATATTTTGGTTTAAAGTCCTCGTAGCTGACAAAGATGGCTGCGTGGATGGCAAATGTCGTCTTACCCTCATAAGTCCGAGAGTTTAGTTGATAGTGCCTGTGGTTTCCAGCAGGGCAAATCGATTTTGAAGTTCCATTTGGAACTTTCAGATCCTAGAGAGAGGCTTGGAGCTGCGTAGGTCAGCGGATGATTAAATAAGGAAAATTATTGCCATTAACACTAGGTGACATAAAATTAAAAATTATTATTAAATTATTAAATTCGCTGCGTTCAATTTTAAATGAAGTGCAATATTCATTGCTGTTTCCCAGTGTTAGTATAAATGAGAATAAGTCCTTCCTCGTAACTAAATCTGTCATTTCTCCAAAAGTAATTTGATTTTCATATATTTTTAAAATATTTTAGCCTGTATAAGAAGAACGAAACCATGTGAAACAACATCGACCACAACTCCCCCACCATGCACGATACCGTGTATGTGTAAGAAAACATGTAGAAGTACAGCGACATCAGGCTCACCAATACCATCTAGATGTAACTGTGATCCGTGTGATTGTACGGGAACTCCACCAACTACAACGAGACGAAAATGTGATAGTGAACGAGAATGTACGAAAACGTGTAAGTGTACGACCACAACCACGAGACCGTGTCCAACAAAACCTAACACACCCAAATGTAATACCACCACACCCAAATGTGGAACCACTAAAACGACACCGTGTCCTACAGTAACTACCACACACAAATGTGACACCACTAAAACGTCACAGTGTCCAACAGTAACTTCCACATACAAATGTGGCACCACAAAAACGACACCGTGTCCAACAGTAACCACCACTCACAAATGTGGCACCACTAAAACGACACCGTGTCCAACAGTAACTACCACACGTAAATGTGGCACCAATAAAACGACACCGTGTCCGACAGTAACTACTACACACACATGTGGCACCAGTAAAACAACACCGTGTCCAAGAGTAACTACCACACGCAAATGTGGCACAACTAAAACGACACCCTGTCCAACAGTAACTACCACACGCAAATGTGGCACCACTAAAACGACACGGTGTCCAACCGTAACTACCACACGCAAATGTAGCACCACTAAAACGACACCCTGTCCAACAGTAACTACCACACGCAAATGTAGCACCACTAAAACGACACCGTGTCCTACAGTAACTACCACACGCAAATGTGGCACCACTAAAACGACACCGTGTCCAACAGTAACTACCACACGCACATGTGGAACCACTAAAACGACACCGTGTCCAACAGTAACTACTACACCCACTTGTGACACAACTCCAACGACACTGTGTCCAACAGTAACTACCACACGTAAATGTGGCAAGACTAAAAGAACACCCTGTCCAACAGTAACTACCACACACAAATGTGGCTGCACTAAAACGACACCGTGTCCTACAGTAACTACCACACGCAAATGTGGCACCACTAAAACAACACCGTGTCCAACAGTAACTACCACACACAAATGTGGCTGCACTAAAACGACACCGTGTCCAACAGTAACTACCACACCCAAATGTTGCACCACTAAAACGACACCGTGTCCAACAGTAACTACCACACGCACATGTGGAACCAGTAAAACGACACCGTGTCCATCAGTAACTACCACACGCACATGTGGCACCACTAAAATGACACCGTGTCCTACAGTAACTATCACACGCAAATGTGGCACCACTAAAACGACACCGTGTCTAACAGTAACTACTACACCCACATGTGACACAACTCCAACGACACCGTGTCCAACAGTAACTACCACACGCACTTGTGAGACAACTCCAACGACACCGTGTCCAACAGTAACCACGACACCCTCATGTGACACAACTCCAACGACACTGTGTCCAACAGTAACTACCACACGCAAATGTGGCAAGACTAAAAGAACACCCTGTCCAACAGTAACTACCACACGCAAATACGGCACAACTAAAACGACACCCTGTCCAACAGTAACTACCACACGCAAATGTGGAACCACTAAAACGACACGGTGTCCAACCGTAACTACCACACGCACATGTGGCACCACTAAAACGACACCGTGTCCAACAGTAACTACTACACCCACTTGTGACACAACTCCAACGACACCGTGTCCAACAGTAACTACCACACGCAAATGTGGCACCACTAAAACGACACCGTGTCTAACAGTAACTACCACACCCACATGTGACACAACTCCAACGACACCGTGTCCAACAGTAACAACCACACGCACTTGTGAGACAACTCCAACGACACCATGTCCAACAGTAACCACGACACCCACATGTGACACAACTTCAACGACACCGTGTCCAACAGTAACTACCACACCCTCATGTGACACAACTCCAACGACACCGTGTCCAACAGTAACTACCACACGCAAATGTGGAACCAGTAAAACAACAACGTGTCCAACAGAAACTACCACACGCAAATGTGGCACAACTAAAACGACACCCTGTCCAACAGTAACTACCACACGCAAATGTGGCACCACTAAAACGACACCGTGTCCAACAGTAACTACCACACGCAAACGTAGCACCACTAAAACGACACCGTGTTCTATAGTAACTACCACACGCAAATGTGGCTCCACTAAAACGACACCGTGTCTAACAGTAACTACCACACCCACATGTGACACAACTCCAACGACACCGTGTCCAACAGTAACAACCACACGCACTTGTGAGACAACTCCAACGACACCATGTCCAACAGTAACCACGACACCCACATGTGACACAACTTCAACGACACCGTGTCCAACAGTAACTACCACACCCTCATGTGACACAACTCCAACGACACCGTGTCCAACAGTAACTACCACACGCAAATGTGGAACCAGTAAAACAACAACGTGTCCAACAGTAACTACCACACGCAAATGTGGCACAACTAAAACGACACCCTGTCCAACAGTAACTACCACACGCAAATGTGGCACCACTAAAACGACACCGTGTCCAACAGTAACTACCACACGCAAACGTAGCACCACTAAAACGACACCGTGTTCTATAGTAACTACCACACGCAAATGTGGCTCCACTAAAACGACACCGTGTCCAACAGTAACTACTACACCCACTTGTGACACAACTCCAACGACACCGTGTCCAACAGTAACTACCACACGTAAATGTGGCAAGACTAAAAGAACACCCTGTCCAACAGTAACTACCACTCACAAATGTGGCTGCACTAAAACGACACCGTGTCCAACAGTAACTACCACACCCAAATGTGGCACCACTAAAACGACACCGTGTCCAACAGTAACTACCACACGCACATGTGGAACCACTAAAACGACACCGTGTCCAACAGTAACTACTACACCCAAATGTTGCACCACTAAAACGACACCGTGTCCAACAGTAACTACCACACGCACATGTGGAACCAGTAAAACGACACCGTGTCCAACAGTAACTACCACACGCACATGTGGCACCACTAAAATGACACCGTGTCCTACAGTATCTACCACACGCAAATACGGCACAACTAAAACGACACCCTGTCCAACAGTAACTACCACACGCAAATGTGGCACCACTAAAACGACACCCTGTCCAACAGTAACTACCACACGCAAACGTAGCACCACTAAAACGACACCGTGTTCTACAGTAACTACCACACGCAAATGTGGCTCCACTAAAACGACACCGTGTCCAACAGTAACTACTACACCCACTTGTGACACAACTCCAACGACACCGTGTCCAACAGTAACTACCACACGTAAATGTGGCAAGACTAAAAGAACACCCTGTCCAACAGTAACTACCACTCACAAATGTGGCTGCACTAAAACGACACCGTGTCCAACAGTAACTACCACACCCAAATGTGGCACCACTAAAACGACACCGTGTCCTACAGTAACTACCACACGTAAATGTGGCACCACTAAAACGACACCGTGTCTAACAGTAACTACCACACCCACATGTGACACAACTCCAACGACATCGTGTCCAACAGTAACTACCACACGTAAATGTGGCACCACTAAAACGACACCGTGTCTAACAGTAACTACCACACCCACATGTGACACAACTCCAACGACATCGTGTCCAACAGTAACTACCACACGCACTTGTGAGACAACTCCAACGACACCGTGTCCAACAGTAACCACGATACCCACATGTGACACAACTTCAACGACACCGTGTCCAACAGTAACTACCACGCCCTCATGTGACACAACTCCAACGACACCGTGTCCAACAGTAACTACCACACGAAAATGTGGCACAACTAAAACGACATCGTGTCTAACAGTAACTACTACACGCACATGTGGTACCACTAAAACGACACCCGGTCCAACAGTTACTACAACTCACAAATGTGGCACCACTAAAACGACACCCTGTCCAACAGTAACTACCACACGCAAATGTGGCAAGACTAAAAGAACACCCTGTCCAACAGTAACTACCACACCCAAATGTGGGACCACTAAAACGACACTATGTCCAACAGTTACTACCACACCCAAATGTGGCACCACTAAAACGACATCGTGTCCGATAGTAACTACCACATGCAAATGTGGCACTACTAAAACGACACCGTGTTCAACAGTAACTACCACACTCAAACGGGGCACCACTAAAACGACACCCTGTCTGACAGTAACTACCACACGCAAATGTGGCACCACTAAAACGACACCGTGTTCAACAGTAACTACCACACTCAAACGGGGCACCACTAAAACGACACCCTGTCCGACAGTAACTACCACTCACAAATGTGGCACCACTAAAACAACACCGTGTCCAACAGTAACTATCACACGCAAATGTTACCTCACCCAAATGTGACACCGTGTCCAACAGTAACTACCACTTCCACATGTGACACCACTACAACTACACCGTGTCCATCAGTAACTACCACACCCACATGTGACACCACTACAACGACACCGTCTCAAATATTAACTACCACACCCAAATTTGATGACTCTGATGACACAAAAACGCCATAACCCTGTGACAAACATTAATCTGGGTAAAGCCTTACACTTTAAAAGTTGTTTTATCTAAACATTGTTTAGACCAAGCCTTTGTTTGTTAGTAGGCAAGAAACTTGCATCATGTAAATGGGGCTGTATTGTTAGCTTATTTGTTTTTGGAATACATTTTATGTTCTCATAATTATTATTATTTATGCAGATATTTTGGTTTATATAGATTTTAATTTTTTAATCATTTTGATTTTAATGAAGAGATGGTGATTATGTGTGTATAAATGAAATATTGACTAATATAATATAATGAGAAATAAATGAAATATTGACTTATATAATATAATGAGAAATTTAAATATTGACTATTATAATATAATGAGAAATTTAAATATTGACTATTATAATATAATGGTATCGCATATATTTATGGACAATATTTTGAGAACTGTATTATGTTTATTGTTTCTTTAAAATAGGGATTATAATATATATAAAGATTATCGATCGGGATTCGGGATTATCATTGATTAATAAAATGTATTTGTTTGTAGGTTATTTGTTTCTTTTTATTCTTCACCTGTGAATTTTATCTATGACATATCTGATTTGACAGTGATGCAAAATCAGAGGTGAAATAACCCTGAAAAGACTGTAAGATGAGAGAGAGAGAGTCAAGAGAATTTTGAATAAAGGGGAAAGATCGTATAACGCAAAAGTATCGCGAAACAAGGGATATTTTCTAGTTTTAGCAACATAGAAAGCAATGCTATTTTATCTCCCGTTCTTCATATCGCGTCTGCCGCTTCACCTAATATCTTCTGTGCTATGTTATTTATTTATTTGTTTATTTGTTGTATGTTGTTGTTTATTTATTTTATTTCTTATAGATCAGTTTTTACTTTATTATAATAATATTCTAGCGTATGACACTCGTGGGTTGCAGCTGAAAATCAGCGTCAGGTGGTACACTTTGTGTTTCCATCTGACATTATGCTGAGCTGAGGCCCTTTTGGCATTCTAATGGTTGTTTTCTGTTTTTATAGTTTTAAGGTGTATTTTTTCTGCTACAATGCCAATAAACGCATTTTTCTTTCTTTCTTTCTTTCTTTGTATGTCCAGTTAAGCAAAAAAGCTGTATTTGGCGCGTTTTAATACTGATCCAGACTTCAACATGCTTTTTTTTTTTAATTTTGGCAAGTATTTCCTTATTGTAATAATTTTGTAAACTTAACATTAATTTTAGCACATCAGAAGATCGGCAACTTGCAATACAAAAATTCAGAAACAAAGATTCACGATATATGCGGCATCATAACTAGACGCAACCATACATCGACCCTAAATGACCGAGTACCCAACTAAAAGACTTACAAGATCTCACAAATTATAAGTTATAAATGTAATCTTGCAGTTTATTTTTTTGCTAATAATGTAGGTAATTCGACTAATAACGTTGTAATAGAAAATCAGCGGGGTTGGTATTAGCGTGTTAATACCTACCCCGGATGTGATGATAGCGCAATTTCTTGGTCGAAACTATAAGAAATCGCCACCGTGAGCTCAGTATAACCGCAAACGCGATAAAAAATTTGCTGTTCTCACCAGTCTAGTGATGAATGCTTTAGAGTAAAATAGAACAAAGGGAACATCAAATGTAAAGGCAAGGCTATTATTGACATGGACCGATGCCTGCCAGGGTTGCGGGAAAGTCCGAAAGGGATACCGGGACCTTGGCAACCGGCAACTGAAGGAACACGGGTGGGTTTTAGTCAGTAAAAGTCTGACACGCCCTTCCGCTCCGCCCAGAGCGGGAGAAGCGATTGGATGCTTTAACACCCTCAAAAAAAAAAAAGGCTATTATTGACATACGTATATTTGTTTTCTTCTACATCAGTTGGCATAACATCATGTTAAGTTTTCCTTTCTGTTAATACTTAACTCAGAGCTGCTAAAGCCCCGAACATGAGGTAAGAATTCACAACTGACTTTTGTAAGAAAAAATTATCTATTTAAGACATCTTTTCGTTTATATTTGATTTATATTAATAACATGATACTTAAATAATTAAAGCATCATGTGACATAAAAATCAAGTCTCTATGTTGAATCATTTCGAAGCGAAGCTACAACTAAAAATCGTTTTTTTGTTAATTGTGGCCCCAGCCTCCCCTGCACCTCACTAAGTGCACTCATGTTTATGAAATCGGCCTCACGTCACTGTTGACAGTGCTATGTCTTGGTTTTTTATTTGTTCTGAGATAACCAATACCCTTATAAAAATATTTTTCTCTTGATTGTCCGCTGGTTATAGGGTATATGACGCATCACATTAAATTAAAAATGGCGTCTTCTAGAGGACATAAAGTCAAGAAATAAAAAAAATTTTTTTTTTAATCATTTTATGTTGGGTATTGAATGAAAAAAAAAACATTTCTTAAATATATATATATTAGCCACAAAAAAAATTAAAGTACCTAATAATAACTAAAACCCAACTACGACAAATAACTCAATCAACTAAAAAGGTATAAATAAGACACCACAGACAGACAAATTAAAAATCCGGAGTCACACGTGTTAGGGCACAAATCAAACAGAAATTACATGTGACTCCGGATTGAGTTATTTCTCGTAGTTGGGTTTTAGTTTTTATTACTTTAATTTGTTTTGTAAAAAATATTGCATTCATTTTAATTTTGTTTTTCACTTTTATCTCAAGTACCAATAGAGCCAATATAAACTACAGTTTTTGTCTTCATCATTATAATTTTAAAGTGTATGTTTTAGCCTTCAACTTCGATACCTAAGTCAGAATAATAAATTGTATTGTAAACTATTTTATTGTGCACAGGTGGAATATAAAATACAATAATTTCAAAGAAAATTTAAACGGTTTACACATGCTATGTTTATTACTTATGTAAATAAACAGTTCCTACTAATGTACCTATCATATTTAGGGTTCCGAACTTAAAAGAAAAACTAAACTTTTATATGATCACTTGTTTATCCATTTGCTACAGAAGTTTTTATATTTTTTATAAAATACCTAACGGTCTTACAAAAATGTTGTGTTACGATTTGCTGGTTTGATAGCTGTAATGTTATACGGCCATTAAAGTGAACTACTTTCTCTATGGGACCAACATTGTAATCGCAAAAAAAAATAAGCCGCCCCATACATTTACGTTAAGTAGGTATTGAAGTTTCCTAGATAAGCATCTACTCAGATGTCCATTTTATTTTCTTTTTGATTAAGTAATAATCCAGTCAACAATAAAACACTTGATAACGATTGATTATCAGTTGAATCTGAAAGATATTTCTGTAAAAAAAAAAGCCAAGAACGAAAAATCATAAAATAATGATAGATTTGTATCTTAATTTTTATGTATGGAACAGCAAAGAAAACGACAGTAGTAAAGGAAAGTTCCCTGACTGCCAGACCGTTATAACAATACAACACACTCATTGTGGAACGCAATAAATGATTGAGTATTGAATTTTTGTTAACTATTTACCTGAATTAATAAATTAAAACATGACCAATAAGGCATTATTCATTGGTATAACAAAACAATTTATATTTTATTGTTTTGTGGTTTAATTAAAAGTTTTTATTTTAGAAATCACCTGTAGGAACAAATAAATTGAAAAAACAATTATGAAAAAGAAAATAATGGACGCTACTAACATCGAATAAGTATATATAAGGTCATTAGGAATAAGTCAGTTAATCGTGACTAACTGAAGTGCAAGCAATAGTTTGAAAATGAAGGCAAATCTGGTAACTTTGGCGTTTTTGGTACTTGTGGTAAGTGTTGCATTTAAATAATAATTATTAAATTTATAAAATATTGGCTGGAATTATAATATTAATATTAGAACTTTGTATTCTTTTTATTCTATGTTGGTACTTTAAATAAGTGATAAAATAATTTAATTTAATTGTTTCTCGTTTCAGGCATGTTGTTGCATTATACAAGCTGCCCCGTGTGGTATGTATCTATAATATCATTTAATAATTAAGGGTATAACATTGTAATAGTGTAGTTACAACTACATTTTTTTTTTGTAAACGTAAACGTCAATGTTTAGAAAGTTTTAATAGTAGGCATAGCCAACCGCACGTCACTAACTCCTACGAAACAAAGCGTACCATGAACGTGCAGTGGACTGTACATAATTATTATTTGCTTAGGTACCTTTTCCTGATAAAAATAATAATGTTAAACCTCTTTTCTCCTTATACAGGGTTATTGGTAAAACACCAACCACCTCTTAAGGAGTTATTGTACTCATCATTATATTAAAAAAAAAACAGGTGTTCCCTATATTTTGACGAGTTATGCGAACATACATGTAGGGAACGGCAGATTTTTTTTTAGCGATATTT
This sequence comes from Lithophane leautieri, assembly GCA_949152455.1. Lineage (NCBI taxonomy): Eukaryota > Metazoa > Arthropoda > Insecta > Lepidoptera > Noctuidae > Lithophane > Lithophane leautieri. Next base: position 3,929,985 of record OX424469.1, on the reverse strand, counting down.
GGTTTAGTCCCTTATTAAAAGTTGTTCATAATTATGAGTACTATGACCCCTTAAGAGGTTGTTGGTGTTTTACAAATAACCCTGTATAGACACGGATAGACGACTTCGAGAAAAAAAAATTGTTGACTCGACATAGTCGACATCTGTAGATACGAACTGACTGAGAATATTGAACAGACACATAAATTGACAGATGGACTGATGGACAAGCCTGACTATGAGGTTCCTGTTTGTTTCTATAGGTACCTACTTAATATTGCGCGTGCAGCACCGTACCTGTGTTAGAAGTGAAACTTCTTAAAAAATAAAGAATAAGAGAGATTTAGTGTGAGAGACAGGGAGACTTATATCTTTCTTCTCTCTCATGTAACGAAATTAGCCAAAACGTGCCGTGTCCTTGAAATTTCACACTTAAATTCTCGTCCAAAACTAAGTCGCTTTAAAAGTTTCACTTCAAAAACAATTGTTTTATATGTAATAAAAAGTCTAAAGTGCCTGCTACACGGTTGCCAACCGCATCTCCAACAGAGGTAAAAATAGATTGCAAAGTCTATTTCAAAAGATTTCGGTCGTTCAACGATCGATATGAACGGTTTATCATGTTTTGACGCCGTATACATGAATGGACTGACGTCGATCGATCATAATCCTGTTGTACTTTTACTTTCCGATGTCTATTCTAGACAAAAAATGTATAAGTACCTAATAATTATTTATCTGTATAATTTTATTATTATTTTAACCTACAATAACCATAATTGATAAAAATATATTTACTAAAACTGATATCAGACGCTTCACTCGACTGAAGGTTAATTTCGTCTGAATGTCGAATAAAACAATTATATAGGAATGAACGTTCATCCGCTGCTGTGATTGCATGAATTTTATTCATTTTATGCATTTGATTACTTTTGAATTCAGACTTTTCTCTTCGAGTGAAAGGCAAAAATTAACGGAAATATAAGCGGCTTAACAGTGATGGATTATTTTAACTGAAAAATAGATAATAATATTATTGTTATAGAAAATGATAATGTTTCAGGAGAAACTGGAGATCAGCCATCAGATCCCAACTGTTCACCAGGTCAAGGGCCAACCTATAAGGCTCCAGATTATGCATCATTGCTTCAAGTCAAAGCTCCTGTAAAAGTATTAAGTCACTAGTTGGCTTCGTACCAATCAAATAATGCAAGAGAGCAATCATCAAGCCTTTGTAACACGGCTTTTTTAAGTACTTAATTGTATTTTCAAATAAAAAAATCCTATATTCAAGCAAATAAATAATTATGTTGTAAACACTTTTTTATTGGTTTTATTGTCTTTAGCAGTTTTATACTTGAATGTATCTAAAGTCTGTTGTTTAATCTCGTAGACTAATTTGACAGGTGCAAATGTCAAACTTCTCATGAAAAAACAAACAACAATCACTTGGAATGTCGAACAGACTTTACGTCCAGTCAATCCAGGACAGTCAGTTGCGTTACTTTTATTTATCGTGTTACGGGGCTAATATTTTTACTACTGCATAAAAGTTTGTGTGACTGTGAGTTTGCACTGTCGAAACATTCACAACAAAATATGTTGAAATCTCTATTTTCTGTCAATGTTCCATACAATTTTTGTCAGGAACTAGAGATTTCTACATGTATTCTATGTGGAGGTTTAAAACACGTATTAGCAATTTATGGAAACTTATAATAATTCATAAATAAATCACAAAATTAAACCCGTTTCGCAGCTTGAGAAAAGTAATGGCGGGAAGTTCCTTCATTCAAAAAAACTTAAAAGCCGACGTTCCAAGTAGCTTCACTTGGTGTTGCCAATACAAGTTTTGTTGTGAATGTTTCGTCAGTGCAATCGCACAGTGATGTTATAATAATAACGGAGAGCCTCGATCACCTCAGGAGGCCCTAATTGCGCGGCTAGGTCAACGATTTGATTCAGAAAGCAATACCTACTCATGGACACGGCATGCATAGTGAGGTGGTTCATTTCTCTAGGACCCTGACCACCGGCAGCTTGGACCCTGTTCCTGATGGCGATGGGTCACAATTTTTTTATGTTTAAATGTTTTTTTATAAAAATATTTGCTGATTCTCAACCAGGTTTGAATAAAATAATTTTGACTGATGATAGACGACTTCGCCATGGAGTGTAAGTACGGTGCTGTTCCACAAACGATTGGGACAGTTTATTTATATCATCTCCTGCATGTCCTGTCATTTGCTAGTTAGTGTTCATCAGTTCCTACTAATGGACGCTAGTAAGGGCCCTAAAAACACAGTCGAATTCTGGGCCGAGTGCATTTAGATTGCCATCGACACGCAAAAAAAATAATAATGATAATTCATGACTACCAATAAATAAAGTAAGTTAGTCATTTAATTTACTGTTACATTGCATTACAGTAGGGCTTCATCAAGGCTAATAAAATGTGGAGTAAATAAAAACAGGTACTGAATGAAACGTTTATCTACAACAATTAAATAAATTAATAATACGTAAGTCAAATAAAACATATAAACGCATACATTACATAAAACAACATCTGTTTTGCTTACAGTTGTCATAATTTATTAACAAAAGTCACAATAGATTACTTTCAATAAACATATTTGTTACAGTACGAGTTTTAGGCCTGATTGCACTAACAATCACTAAAGCTGCGGTTTCCTAGAAGGGCGGTGGCCGTCACATAACGGCCGTTGTGACGACTGTCATGAATATGAGCTACCGGGGCTTGACTTTACGGTGGCAAGAACGCTCTCTAAGAAAACACACCAACTTACTTTGATAAACAACGTTTCAGTGAGCCTTAGTATTTTCAATAAGATAAGTCTTTACTTATGATGTTCAATAAATCTACAGTCCAATAAGCCTACAACGTTCTCAGATTCACAAAATAGAAAAGAATCTATATAAAAGACAAATAAAACTCGCAAAAGAAATAAATAGCGTATTCGCTCATAATAGATAAGGAATGCAAACCTCGTGCCACAACAAAACAAGTTTATTATATGGTAATAAATGTTTGGATATCTATAATATGATTTTTAGTTTAGTTTTAAAAAGTAAGCGTATTCGCATTCTTTACCTCTTTAGGTAACATAAAACATAATTGGTATAGATTTATTATTGGTGGTACGTAAATTCTTACATCAACAAACATTTATAACCAAAAAGTGGAAATAAAAAAAAGATTTATAATTAGTTCCCAATGATTTTGCATGAAGTGTTAGTTAATTTGGACGAATATTATAAATTCAAAGACTTAACGAAGTAAAGTCAACAGTAGCGAAGTTGTTGTTTCAGTTGAAGTGGTAGGAGACGGCTCTGTCGTAGTTGTAATGGAAGTGGTAGTAGACGGCTCCGTCGTATCTACAGTTGTAGTGGAAGTAGACGACTCTGTCGTAGTTGTAATGGAAGTGGTAGTAGACGGCTCCGTCGTATCTACAGTTGTAGTGGAAGTAGACGACTCTGTCGTAGTTGTAATGGAAGTGGTAGTAGACGGCTCCGTCGTATCTACAGTTGTAGTGGAAGTAGACGGCTCAGTCGTAGATGTAATGGAAGTGGTAGTAGACGGCTCCGTCGTAGCTACAGTTGTAGTGGAAGTAGATGGCTCTGTCGTAGTTGTAATGGAAGTGGTAGTAGACGGCTCTGTCGTAGCTACAGTTGTAGTGGAAGTAGACGGCTCTATCGTAGTTGTAATGGAAGTGGTAGTAGACGGCTCCGTCGTAGCTTCAGTTGTAGTGGAAGTAGACGGCTCTGTCGTAGTTGTAATGGAAGTGGTAGTAGACGGCTCTGTCGAAGCTACAGTTGTAGTGGAAGTAGATGGCTCTGTCGTAGTTGTAATGGAAGTGGTAGTAGACGGCTCCGTCGTATCTACAGTTGTAGTGGAAGTAGACGGCTCTGTCGTAGTTGTAATGGAAGTGGTTGTAGACGGCTCCGTCGTATCTACAGTTGTAGTGGAAGTAGACGGCTCTGTCGTAGTTGTAATGGAAGTGGTAGTAGACGGCTCTGTTGTAGCTACAGTTGTAGTGGAAGTAGATAGCTCTGTCGTGGTTGTAACGGAAGTCGTAGTAGACTGTTCTGTTGCCGTGGAAGTAGATGGCGCTATCGTACTTAAAGTGGAAGTGGACGGTTCTGTTGCAGAATTTGTAGTGGGATTTGTAACGTCTGCTGTTGTTCCGCTAGAAGGAACTAGTGTATCCAGGGTCCCTACAAAGCATTTTTTAATAATTAAAAGGAGAATGTCCTGTCATAGCACCTTATACTTCTTTACTTTCTGACTATATTATAAAACATTATAGCAGCCCGGAGTCTGGAATTGTGTCCGGTTAATGGCAATAGGCTTGCACCTAAATATAACTGGCTAAATGAGGGTAGATACACATACACTCTAACCCTTCGGGGAATACAGCTGTGCAATTGTAAGAAGGTCCATACTAAGAGAGATCATTTCATGACTGGTTTATTCTCTCGTAAATACATTTTAGTAAACGTTTTTGTTTCAACCAAAAATTATTAATTCTTCAGTACAATATTAAAATACTTACATGCTGCAAGTGTAATCGCTGAATCTGTATCAATAGAAAAATATTTATTAGAATTTTATATCACCTACTTAGTAAAATAAATAATTTTATGTAATAATGTTAAAATACATACCTATCAAAGACGAGCCTGCTTGTTTGACGTAACATGTCTGAAACAAACAATGACATAAAATTAGAACTTCAATATTAGAGTGGGTTTCATCAAATAGTTCCTCTACAGTAATGTTGGCTCCACTGTTAAATTTTAAAAACAGACCTGTTAGGTAGCGCCACCGCGCCCTAGCGTATTCGTATTGGTCCCACAACAGTGGAGCCAACATTACGGCATAGGAACTATTTGATGAAACGCACCATATATTTGCTAGTTTTTGCTTTTGCTTTTTTTTCTCGAATTAAAAGGATACAGATAGGCCTAAGCTACTCTCAGGCCAGTAAACTTAGGGCCCGAAGCAATCGGAAAGGGATACCGAGACCTCCGAAAGGGATACCGGGACCTCCGAAAGGGATACCGGGACCTTGGCAACAGGCAACTGAAGAAACACGGGTGGGTTTTAGTCAGTAAAAGTCTGACACGCCCTTCCGCTCCGCCCAGAGCGGGAGAAGTCATTGGATGATTTCCCACCATCAAAAAAAAAAAAACAAAGAAAACAAAAAAAAAAGGCCAGTAAACCCTCTTTACTCCAAAAACCACTCCATCTGTTGCTCCCTTGTTTCATGAAAGAAGGACAAAAACAACCCGTCCCGGAATTAACATAACTTTAACATACATTTATTTTAAAATTAATGCTGCAGTATTTTCGGCATAACGGAGGATCATGCTAAGCAATTTGAGGTAGGGTAGGGCCTTAATTATAATCATAATACCTTCACTGATTTTTTGTTAATACACATTAAAAAGAAAAAAAAATAATTATACTGAGTATAGGAGAAAAATTGCGGTTACATTACAAATCCACGCCCACAGTCGCACACGCAAGTATAAGAGTTTAGCGTAATATGTACTTCGTCCATTTTGGTTTGTTTTAACTGTACAGTGGAAGTGTGACTATAATTTACGTATTTTTTTATTCTTTTTAGAATAAGAAAACTTTTAATTATTTTTGGGATAAGAAATCCTTACTAATATTATAAATGAGAGAGTAACTCTGTCTGTCTGTCTGTCGCGCTTTCACGCCAAAACTACTGAACCAATTGAAATGAAATTTGGTACATAGATAGTCTAGAGCCTGAGAAAGGACATAGGCTACTTTTTATCGATATACCACGCGGGCGAAGCCGCGGGCGGAAGCTAGTTACTTATAAAAATGACAGAAATCGATTCAGTAAACGATTCCGAACAAACTACTCTCATCATTTGCATTAATTCAGTTACACATTGTATACATATTTTATAATTATGTTAAATTTATTTTAGAAAATACATTTAATATATATAAAAATATAGCTGCACCCCGCTGTTTCAGGGTGTAAAGTTCACTCATCCACCATAGAAAAGGGAGGATCCTCCAACCAGACGGGTGTTGTGTCTGGTGGGCAACTGCCCAATGATTGATATTGGATTTTTATATATATGTTCACTGCACGGTAAACTCTAATTGCGCGATGCAGGATTTTTGTGACGTCAGGATTTTTGTGTGACGTCAGGTCTTTGTTGCGTAGTTCGAATGTGGCGATGTAGGTACCGCCACAACCCGCATAAGTGGAAGTTCCTTGAAACAAGTCAGTTCTTTCAAGTATATGGGCCACTGGGTTTCTGATTAACTGAAAGACAATCTGGATATTGAGCGTGAGCGCAGGGCGTTGGCTGTCCGCTGCAATATGTTGGCTCGGAGATTTGCAGAATGCACGACTGAAGTAAAGGCTACGCTATTTACAGCGTACTGTCAGTCGTTCTATACATGCAGTCTGTGGGTCAGCTACACACAGAGGGCATACAGCGCCCTGCGCGTTCAATACAATAATGCTTTCAGGGTGTTGATGGGGTTGCCGCGCTACTGCAGTGCTTCTTGCATGTTCGCAGAGGCGAGGATAGATGGCTTTCACGCCATCATGCGCAAGCGCTGCGCTTCCATTATGCGCAGGGTACGCGCCAGCCCCAACAGCATCCTAAAAACGATAGCTGATAGGTGGGACAGTCCCATACTGGGACATTGGATACGCCTACATGCCACTGTGGCGTAATAATTAATCGTTTGTATTGTTTTTCTGGTAGATGTAAGTACTAACACTAGTTTCTAAGTCGTGTGTATACTAACCAAATGGACTATAAGGTCCGAAATAAAAGATTTAAATTAATTTATATGTCTCGATCCCGTGGGAATATCGGGATAAAAAGTATTCTATGTCCTTTTACGGGTCATGGTCTACCCATGTGCCAATTATCATCCAAATCCCTTTAACCGTTTAAGTGTGAAAGCGTAAAAAACAAACAATCAAAAAAATAAACAGACAAACTCACTTTCACATTTATAATATTAGTTAGGATAGAAGCCTACTGGGAACAGGGTCCAAGCTACCGGTGGTCAGGGCTCCTGAAAGAGTAACATTCTAACGATACCCGACTTGTCCAGCAGTGCCGCTTTTTGGCTCAAGCCCTTGATTCAGGTGCTGAATAAGAGCTCTCTCAGCAGTCTCAGGTGCTGGTCGGGGACGTCGGGGCCCTTGGCTATTATGCTATTGGCCGTCACGACTATCGGCACAATAACAACTGTATCCACATCCCACATGCCGACCAACTCGCGAGCCGGGTGATACTTAAGCTGCTAATTTTTTTCAGCTTTCACGAGGTTTTCATCATGTGAGACCGCTATGTCAAACTAGGTTCTATATTTACTAGGTTTTATTTTTAGTAAGATATTGGTGCCGATTCTGTTGCTCACAAAATAAACTAAATTTAAGTTCAGTGCATCTTTTTCTTACTATTTCATTTAGAAAAGGACAGAAGATAAATTTCAGTTTAGTCCTGTCAAATAAATCAGTGCCTGACGTGAATTGACGTAATTTTAGTAGGCAAGTTTTTAATCACGTCTAAACTTGTATGGAGTAGTGACAGGCGGCGATTACTTTGACAGGACTAAACCAAAATGTATCTTCTGTCCTTTTCTAAAATAGAAAGAAATAGATGCACTTACCTTAAATTTAGTTTAGTTTGTGAACAACAGAATTATATTCAAATAGTTATATGAAAGTACTCACTGCAAGCAGGACTAAAAAGAATGCCACAGTATTCGACCCCATTCTCGGCTTCTATAACTCACAAGAGAATAATCGCACAAATTGTTACACCTACCTTTTTATAGCAAATATTAAACAAATTAACGTCATACAGATGGCTTTCTCCTATTGATCGTTCTTTAATAAGTGAAGTAAATAAACATTTTAACAATAAAATGCTGATAATAGACTTATGTTTTGATTCAGTTAAGACAGTTCCCATACAAATAAATATTTACTTACGTAGGTAGTTTATATTATTTGAAAAAATGTTTATTATCTTGGATTTATTTGCCTGAATATGGGTACATGAGGTGATACATACCGTAAAGTTCTTTAAACCATCGTCCTACCTCAACAGGTGTACAGATATCTTTTATAATAATAATATTTCATATATTATTCAATAAGTTAACAAGTGCAAATGTTAATATTAGATTAGTTATGATTAATTATATCATTTTATAAAAAAATAATTACATTTATCATTTAAACAATCATTAATTTTATAGGCTTTTTTGAGGTATGTAGTTAACATTAATAATAATCATAAACACACATATTCCATTTTAATGTCCGAGTGTCAAAGAGTAACATGTCCAAGTATGAAAGATTACAATTTAATTAGGATATTGTCAAAGTACCATTCAAATAGTCGTTTAAATTATAATAACATTTGTTATATAGCAAGTCTTTCAGTTTCATTTTAGATCCATTTAAAAACTCTTTGATTGATTTTGGAATCTTGTTTAAACTTGCGGGGCTATGCAGAATATGCTTTGCTGTTTTGGCTTTCCTACCTCGTAAAATATTCCACCTGTTACTTATCTGATAGGTGAGGAAACGAGTGTGCAATGTGTGCATTCAACTAAAGAAATAAGGCAGTTTCATAAATACACTAAGCCGGGATATAAGAATGTTGTATTTTTTTAAATATGGTTCACAATTATTGTCCGTTACTTGAAGTCCATACATAGCTCTGAAGCCGCTTTTGCGCTTCAAAAGCGGCTTCTCTGTTTGTAGAATTATCCCAAAATATAATACCGTATCTTAATACAGATGCGAAAAGCTGTGAGTAGTGCATCTGTGTTAACTGTTGGAGCAAGTCATAGGATGAACAATTAATTTTCTTACATAGCGCTTCAATGTGATCCTTCCAGTTGAGCTGCCTATGATTAATCAAGCCTAGAAGTGAGTTTGTTTATTACGGTTTCACGCTAAAACGGCTGAACGGATTTGGATGAAATTTGGCACATGGATAGAACATGACCTGGAGAAGGATATAGGATACCTTTTATCTCGATATTCCCACGGGATCGAGACATGAGGGTGAAACCGCGGGGCGCAGCTAGTGTTAAATATTTGTATCGGTTGACATGGAGCCATGAACATTGATTTTTATTTATTTAATAATAAGCACTATCTTTTACCAGATCCTGGTACTAGCATATTTTTTCGTAATCGCCATTGTCATAGATTTCAGAGAACGTTAGTTTCTCAAGACAGGTTCTGAATGTTATCATATTCTCTGGCCTAAAGTCCCGTTGTGTTCTTTATCAATATTTGTAAATACAGTTAATAGGTACGGGACACTTCAGCAATTGCGCAATAGGGCAAATTCTATCACTCTCGTCCTGCATTTTTTTTCGAAATTGTGGGCGAAATTATCGATGTAGATTTGGCTTTGCATCCTGGATGGGTTTTGTTATCACCTTACCGCCTGGCCACGGATGGGCGTCGCGAACGGTGGTGCGGCGGGCGGTGCGGCGGGCGGTGCGGCGGGCGGTGCGGCGGGCGGTGCGGCGGGCAGTACATTTTTATTTGTTTCAGTCGCAAGACGGTTCGCCGTTCGCACCACAAGAAAATTAGCTGCACCGGAATGTCCCGTGACCAGGCGGTTAGTTCAAAAGTTGTTTTTCTCTTTCAAACTTCTGGTTTCTATGAAACACGACGTTTTGCTAGCTACGAAAGTTATTTTATAATATACATAGTGTCGCCGCGACACTACTGGTTTAGTAGTGTCGCAGCGACACATCACCTGCTGCTGCTGCCTGCAGTCGACTGCGGACTTGTACCTTTATAATATAATGACGTTACTGAAACGTTATTTATCAAAGTTAGTTGGTGTGCTCTTCTAGAGAGCGTTTTTTTAAACCGTAAAGTCAAACCCCGGTGCCATTACGAGTATATTCATAACAGCCGTCATAGCGGCCGTTATGTGGCGGCCACCGCTCTTCTAGGAACCGTAGCATATAGTAATTGTTAGTTCAATCAGGCCTAAAACACAAACTGTAACAAATAGGTTTAATGAATTTATGAATATTGTAAATCCAATCAAAACATAACAAGTAAAAAATGCAAGTTTCGCAACGCAGTTCTTCTACTGCAAAAAGATAAATTGCATGTAATTTGGGAATATACGTAGTTACTAATCCCTCTAAGGGCGAATTCGACTTAACTTTTATCCCTCGTATAGGTCTAATCCAGCGAGTAAATATAAAATTTTTGACAGATTTTCTATACAAAAACTGTCAGACGTTAATTTTATTCCCCGAATAAAAGTTATCTGGCTTTGGTTAAATCGGCCCTAAGAGGGCTTACTAACTAAGTATATTCCCAATTTGGTATTGGTCACTGAAAATTCAGGCAGCTTTATCCGTAACGAAGTTACAGGAGGTCGAAAATGTCCTGAATGGCTTCAAGAAAGGATGGTACGGCTGTGCGTTTGATTGTTTTGCTCAACTTGGCGGGGGCACTGCCGAGTCCCCAGATAATATGACCACATATCTATAAACGAAACAGATGTTGTTTTGTATGATTTATACGTTTTATTTGACTTACGTATTATTAATTTATTTCAGTGTGGAAGACAAACGTTAATTACTTGTTTTTACCTACTCAGCATTTTATTACCCTTGATGATATTTGTTGCTCTAAACATCTTATTGACTTTTATGAGTCCTAAATTATATATATAATAGTATATTATAATATATATAATTATACCTATATATCTATCTGCCTAGCCTTTTCCCAACTATGTTGGGGTCGGCTTCCAGTCTAACCGGATGCAGCTGAATACCAGTATTTTACATGGAGCGACTGCCTATCTGACCTCCAAAACCCAGTAAGTGGGTAATACGATACCCCTTGGTAAGACTGGTTATCAGACTTTCGGGTTTCTGACGACCCGTAACGGCTGTCAATGATCCATGAATGACAGCCGGGACCAACGGCTTAACGTGCTTTCCGAGGCACGGAGAAGTCTCGGTATGTAAAGATGGTCACCCATCCACCGACCAACCCCGGCAAGCGTAGCTTAACCTGATGGATCGACTCGGTGCGACTGTTATTACTTAGCCACGAGCTCCACCTATTCGCTCCTTTATTATATATATAATTATATATATAATAGTATATTTTTATTTTATATATATAAAGTTGTTAAACTCTGACTTACGTACCTCCACAGTCTTTTCTTTAAGCCATACACTTTTTACAAGTACTATTTTGATATACATTTTAGCCGTGATCATAATAATTAGCTCATATTAAACAATTATTTATGTAACTTTGAGAAAACATCTATAGCTGTGCACCCTTGGTTGGACCAAAGAGGTTGTAAAATACTTTTTAGTGAACCCTTTTGGGAACTTGCAATAAATAAAAAAACAAATAATGGAAGAAATAAATCTGAAGACAGCTGAGAAGCCCATGAGCAGATAGAAAAAACTGATCCAGCTTCATACAACCAGATGACTACTGAGAAATAGGTCTGTATAGAAATAAATGAACTCTTAACGTATCTTAACACTTCCTCTCTCCTTAAACATCGTCATTAAATATAGCTCTTTCCTCCTGTTTCATGTTTATTATTGTATTGTTTATTTATTTATATAAATATTTATATAGATAAGTATATGGTTTATGTATGTATGTATTTATTGTATATGTAAATGGTACACCACTGACTACCTGCAGTATTATCTCTCCTTCGCGCTTTAATCCATCCAAAGGTTGTCTGTAAAAGTTCGCTTTTAGCGATAAGACCGCCCATTGTGTCACCCTATGTTAAATTTCTACATTTGTATCTGTATTTTTTTATGGTGTACATAATAAAGAGTATTCTATTCTATTCTTAATGAATTTGCATTAAACACACGTTATTGTTATACAAATGTTTATTATATACAATTTCAATTTGTTCCATTCAGCCGATTTTATCACTCTATACCACATGATATGTCTATGTATTATCCTCAGGGCGAAACACAAGCGATATGGCTTCAATTTCATCAGGTACATAAATTAATTTACAATCGTCAGGCCGCCTAAATAGACACTATCTGGTTTATTTAGCGTTGTCGGCCCCTCTCAATTACTAGGGATCCATAACAAAGGAATAATACGTATTAATTTCATTCAAATGTATGGAGAGCTAGCCAAGTGTTCAGGGGAATAAAAGTAAGATTAATTTGTTTGAATTTCAATGACTGATTATTAAAATAATTGTACGAGTATGTCTATGCGGTGAATAATCAGTGTTTTCAATAAGTTTTTCACCTTGTTTACTGTTGTTACTTAGGCCCGAAAAAAAAAACAGGGTAAAATATTCAGCCCAAGATTTTTAACGAAGAAAACTTTCCGAAGTTTCAGTTTACCATTCTGTAAATCGAACAAAATATCGGAAAGCAGTAAGGGAGGACTGTAAAGAGCATCCGTGGCGCCTGACTCCAAAACGGCCCACTTAGCCAAGTAAACACGTAAACTTTAGTGAAAAACTTTCGCGGAGGTGACGACTTTGAAACTTTGGGACCTGCGTTGTTTGTCTTTTACGACGAACTCAGAGTTCCTAGTGGATAACTGACTTGCTTAAAGTTCTGAGTCGAAAAACCGCTTAGGTTCTGTTAATAAAATGAGATGGCTTTAAGATAAAAGGGAAGGTAGAAGTGTAAAATTGTTTGCTCATAAAGATTATTATTATTTTACAAGGCTTCTTAATAAATATGTTCTACTAGGTGACCCGACAGACGTTGTTCTGTCGAAACATTAATTCATACAAAAACCCCCTAGAAAAAGGGTATTCGGTTTTTCCCAAATTTGGACCGAGAAGCTTTTCTTCCTATATAAACCTAACTTGGACTAATACTTACATTTAAGAATCTAAAAGAACAAGAAATAGCCACATCGGTCCAGCCGATCTCAAGTTATGAATTCTCACCACCAGTTTCATAGTGAAAGTTGTTCATAATGTTGAGTACAATGACCCCTTCAGAGGATACTCGTGAATTAAATTTCACCCTGTATACAATTATGAAAGCCAAGAAAACCAATAGAGCAATTTGATTAAAGCGCGAACAGTTAAAATGCCGCTGTTCAATCGCTCGGCTTTAACTGGGGATGTGACACCATAATGAAAAGTGAGATATCATATCAGGTATTTCATTTATAGAACCCTAACCCCACATGAAGAATACACATACATAAATAAATATATTTACACGTTAACAAATCCGTCGCATATCTTGACGACTGGAGGTGATGCGTAAACTACTGATATTTCACATCATTACCCGTGATGCGTCGAGTTTTTTTTTCTACTCATTTCCTCCCTGCGTTCAAGGAAATGCTGTTTGTATATGAAAAAGTAAACGGATATACCCCACAAGATACACTGGATTCTCTCAGCTGTAAGTCGTTGTTAGATAGAAAGCTACATTGGTTTTATCGATATGATTATTACGGTCACGGTAATGCTCCTGCATAAAACATAGAATATTATTAGAAAAGATGTCAAGTGGTTAGATAATGAGCTGATAGGCTTTTCCTTAGTTGTTCCTCATTTGCTACGACTATATTCATAATAACAATCAGAATTTCGGTCGGGAGGAAAGTTTTGAGTATGTATGTGGATGGCTTTAACATTGGGGAAAATTAAAAAAAAAACATGCATGGTCTGTATGAAAGATAACAGGCTAGAATAGGCGTGACTACTGAGATGATAACTCATAGAGAAATATGGAAGTAGACGACATGCAGTGCCAACCACAAATAAATTGGGACAAAGGCAAGAGAATAATGAGATTCATAACCATACATGATCCCCATCACGTATGTTGCAAATATATTTGAAACGAACCCGTAACAAAGACATCTTAATTCATAACCTAACAACACTTCATTTGTCTTATCCGATATTCGAAGAAACAAAAACGAAATACACAGCTCTCCACTCAAAGAAACATTGAACCAAACGGTATCATGTCGAGCGTACATCCGTTGACACTTAGGCGTATCTAGTGAGCTGACGTCACGTATCCGCATCGCATATAATCCGACACGGGATTGACTTGTAGCCTCCCGGGCCTGTTTCCCAACCAAAACTTGCTGCTGATAATACTGTTTTGAGTTTTACTTTACCATCTACTACAGTAGTTATATTTCCATCGTTGTCTCCATTCAGTTTTCTATCGCCAATATTATTTTCGTTTTTACCATACCATTATTATATCCAGTACCTTATTTTTTCCTTTGTATTATTGTCCACATCGGCTAGCGTAGGGTCTAGAAAGGTGGCAATCGCTTTCAAAGCATTTCTTAGCTTTTCGGCACCTACTACCTAGCATAAGTAATTCCATATACATTTTTGACTTTTTCATCATCGCGTTATCGCTGATGGAATGCCAATTTGTGTGACAAGAAGTCGTTGCTTTTATCGTATTATTTTGTAATCGGTAGCTTTTTTTAATAATGAAATTATAACTTCTCCAACTTCGTGATTTCGATCATCAGTCTCAGACATCTCGAGTAAGCTAACTTAACCTATACGTAGCGCACATAAAAAAGATTGACTATCGGCCTCTCAAATCTGTTTCAATGATACTTGCTGATGGATACATAACTGTTTGGTTTTGCTTTTGGTCGATGATGAAAGCAATGTTCGCTATTATTGCTATGGACATCAATTTCTTTGCCATTTTGTATTTTTTCTTGCTATCTTCACAATTTTCGACATTAACTACGACATAATTTTAAGTCTTCTCGTTGCTATCTATAACGTTATTCATAATTTCAATTTCATATTACCTTTATATATTTTTTTTGTTATTTTAGTAAGTTGACGTTACATTTTACCATCCCATGTAATCTGACACGTAATTGATAGAGTGTCAAAAAAATAAAAATTGTTTTGGTATTACTAATACCTATATTAGGTTTTATTTGATTTTTTGTTTCATCGTCTTTCTATTTTTAATAAAATCAATTCTGTTTCTCATTTAACTCCCTGAATTAACCAAGTAATTCAGCACATACAGCGATCTTCTTCTTTTCGTATGGATAGTGACTTACCTGGTGTCAGAGTTTTAAAGCCGCCCATGGGCCTCTGACTTAGCTTCACATGCCGTCGAGAAATGTCTCTCTGGCATGCCGGTTTCCTTTCGATGTTTTCCTTCACCGTTTTTAAAGCAAGTGTATAATTATACAGCGATAAACTTACATGAAAAGCAAAATAATCCGCTTAATTTTCCAGAAAAAGCAAGTTGAAAATGCGTAAAAACAGGGAAATTATAAAACGGCTATTTGCCTGCTTATAGCCAGGGTCGTGTTTTTGAATGTAAAATGTAAATTTGCTCTTTACGGTCGATTTTAATACCAGTTGTAAATATTAATTTGTTGCCGAAACTTCAATAATTCTGTTAACGTCCGCTTTTGATGGGAGAGTATTTGCTGTTCCTACGGGAAAACAATTTTAACTTCATTTAATTTTACTTGATCGGATTAAACTTTAGAATTCTAAGGATTTTTGTTCATAATTCATGAACTAGCTTTTTAATTTGGCTAATGGTTGGGAGATAACAAAGTTGAGATATGAGACCTATCTAAAAATATATTTGGTAATATATATCGGTGACTGCAGGGCAGAAACCTCTTCTCATACAGAGAAGGCAAAGCATTGATCACAACTCTTGCTCAAGGCGGATTGGCAATTTCAGACTTATCTTCTATCTACACAACGTGTAACGTTAAATGCGCAAAACCTGAAAATAGTTTGATCATGAGCAGAATCAATTAAACCACTTTTTAATATTGGTCACATTTCTCAAAAAATCTTCATTAAAAAACGTTGCCGTGTCTATGTATTAATAAGTCATCACATGCGCAAACCCGCCAAAATAGGTAAACAAACACAAATTGTTTGTCGACCAATTTAAATTTTCTCATACGCGAGATAATAAAAGCTTTTATTTCAATGCAAATACGAATCTTCCAAAACTAAAACAGCACATAAAACTTTTACAATTTGTTTAATGATTGTTTTTCTCTCTTCAATAGGTCAATTAAATTAAAAATCTGTTGGGGTGTCTGAGGTTTTGCGCATTTAACGTTACACGTTGTATACAAGGTTACTGGTAACTCGACGTATTCCTTGCAGGACGTCATAGTAGGGTTAAAATGCAACAAATTAAGCCACCAAATGTTCTACCGAAATTCAGTAGTTTTTGAATTAGTTAAGAGTTTTAGTTTTTTAATGAAAATCCCAGATTAAACCATTTGAAACCAATTTAAAAATGATTTACGGCGCGACTGTACTAAAATTTAAGTTATTATCATAGTTGACACCGTAGCAGACCTTTGTTAATAATTAAAAGTTCAATAATACCTAAAACTTTGGCAAATATCACTAACAAAACATTAATTTTTTTGTAATTTTTAGCTCTAAAACTCTTAACTAATTCAAAAACTACTGAATTTCGGTAGAACATTTGGTGGCTTAATTTGTTGCATTTTAACCCTTTTTTTTTTTTTTTTTTGAGGGTGGGAAATCATCCAATGACTTCTCCCGCTCTGGGCGGAGCGGAAGAGCGTGTCAGACTTTTACTGACTAAAACCCACCCGTGTTCCTTCATTTGCCTGTTGCCAAGGTCCCGGTATCCCTTTCGGACTTTCCCGCAACCCTGGCAGGATCGGTCCTATTGGACCCCGTCAATTTTGCTGACATCTCTTTGAGGCGCGCGTGGAACACGACGCGCCATCGACCCGGGCCTGGTCCTTATCGGACGGCGAGCTGCCCGTTGCTCGCCGTCCGCAAGCCCGCGCCTATGGTGGCCGGAAATCCGCCTGGGATTCCCGACGCCCAGGGCGTCTCCAACGGCGGCGGTTAGGGCCGTGAGGGCGCAAACTTTGCCTTTCCCTCACGCGTTCCGCCTCCTCCTTCGCGAGCATTACTGCTTCGCAGAAGGAGGTGACGGCTTCCCATGCCCTCTCGCTCCGTACCATGGCCTGAACCAGGGCCGGACGCGAGAGGTCACTGCCGCCAATCACCTCCGCGAGGACACGGCGGTGCTCCGCCCAAGCAGGGCACACCTCAACCGTATGCATTTTAACCCTACTATGACGTCCTGCAAGGAATACGTCGAGTTACCAGTAACCCTGTATATACATAAAACAATGTCGGGTTTGTTCAAGCACTCGAGAATTGCTGGACAGATTTTGATGATCTTTGATTTCTTGGATTCGTCTCCGCCCAAAATAGCAGAATATAACTATGAAAACAGGAAAAATTCACGAAAAAAAAAAAATGAAGTAAATTCGTTTTCTCATACATTCTGTATAGAATGGCTTTTTTGATGATAATATCTCGGTAGATAGGTACGTAGGTATGTATCTAGGTAGGCATGTATGTAAGTAGGTAGGTAGGTACGGTAGGTAGATAATTATGTAGGTAGGTGTAGGTAGGTAGGTAGGTAGGGTAGGTAGATAATTATGAAGGTAGGTTTAGGGAGGTAGATAGGTAGGTAGGTAGGTAGGTTGATATGATATGATATGGTTGGTATGATATAATAACAAATGCTCTAATTTCACTTGAAATAACGTTCATATAATATAATTGATCGTTAACTCAACTGATCGTTATATTAAACAAAAGTATATTAACTGAAATTAGGTCAAGTGAACGTTAGATTTTTTGTTATTATATCAACCGTTACACACCCAGGGTAGGTACGCCGTACATAAGTACTTAGTGCTACCCGTGCGAAGCCGGTGCGGGCAGCTAGTATTAATTATAAGTCACGGTTTCCCCACGAAGTTTTCCTTCACAAATTTCAGTGACGTCCAAGATAAACTTTGAATATTAATTGACAATGATTTTTATTAATTAAATGACAATTACTTGCCCGGATTTGAACCCACGACATCATGCATGAGAGGCGAGGCCTTAACCTCTGGGCCATTATAATATAAAATCCCCTTTTGTAAAGATAATTTCAGCGTCCTTACATTTTTGGGCTAAAGAAGTGAAAGTACCGGCCAAACAATAAAAAAAGCTATATCCCGAAAGAGTACGTTTTCTCTTAATTTTTTATATTACTACAAGCTATTACTTTAATTAGATTACTTTTTATTATTTTAGCTACAAACTGTACTGAAAACAGTATTATTCAAAATCGTATAACAGCGCAGGGAATTCCCCTACAGGTTTGGCCCAATAGTGAAAAGTGAAGAGAATAACATGTTCTAACGGAATATAATATTAATTTTATTTTATTTCGAAAATGAATTATCTCCTTTGAAATAAAATACCCATTAGTATTAGGTTTTTTTAATGTGCCCAGAACCCAGAACGCTTCCAACAAAAATAACTTGGTGCAAAATCCGAAAAGCTTCAGAAATTTCCAACTAAAATTCAACAGGTGTTTTTGTCTCACTTTGGCTCCTCAGATAAATTACTTCACGCAATAGCAATTCCGAAATTTGCCAGCGCCTTGTAAGTGGCGTCCCAGACCTTTGTGTTGATTTAGGTACTCTAAAGGTATCTCGAATAAAGCTGTAATATTCCTACCATGTTTCTTGTTGAAAAACGTTTAGACGTGTCTTCTAGTGGAAAGTAAAAATATAAGAAAATCGATGGTTGGATATAATGAAAGAAAAGGACTCAACAACAAAATAAGGAAAACCTTTTTTTCTTTTGTTACCAGTTAATAATACTTGTAATTAGCCACTAAACTCCGCCCATAAACTTTCATAAGACATTACAAACAGACACTATAATATTAACATAATTTGACACAGACTTATCATAATAATAATTATGTACAAGTATAATACAAAGAAGGAGGAGAAACAAAGCAAAGGGCATCAAAAAATTAGTCCGCATTGCTGTCAACAGGAAATGTGCCACTAAACTACATTATTTTAACAGTTGGAAGACAAATTAAAAGATTCGGATAGTAATAAAAATATAATTATGATGGGGAATCACTACAGAAACGGTCAATGGAATGTGTTAATGATAATTATGCTATAAAAGTTATAAAACTAAAACCGAACTGCGACAAAAAATTCAACTAAAATGGTATAAACAAGACATCACAGAGAGACAAATTAAAATCAGGAGTCACACGTGTTAGGGCATGAATCAAACAGATTACTCCGAGATATTTTTTTTAGGTCATGACTTTATGTCCTATAAAGGGCGTCATATTCAATTTAATGTAACTACACATAGGTATATAAATATATATATAACCAGCGGACCATCAAGACGCTTCCAACGATACCCTAATTGTCAAATTGTGAAGAGATTATCGGTCAAAATCATAACCCTCCTTTTTGCTTCGCCGTAGTCGGGTAAAATGAGGTGACTACTGAGATACTGGCTAGTAGAAATCTAAGCTATGCGGCGCTGACTACAATTATTTTGGCAAAAGAACCGGAGGATCATGAGTATAAAGTCAAGTATACAACATTACCAAATATTATACAAGTTCAGTTTAAATTGGTAAAATAGTAAACAAAAACATGAAAGTGGTTCACGAGTGGTTGACCCTGCCAAACATAGCAACCGCAAAACAAATAAAGTGGTCCTACTGAGGGAGAAGTTAAAAGTCAACCAAATATTGATTTCGAATAACTTTGTGAGTAATGCGGGCTTTATAAACTTATAAGATGGTCCTTTTTCGTTTTGATAGAAAAACTTTTGTCTTGTTTGTTTTAAAATATCTATTTTATATAGGTACGTTTAGGTATGTAGGTACCTATATATTTTATTGTGCTTGGTCGCGGTGTCACTCGTAGATCTTTGACAATCGGGATGGGTAGTCAGAAGCGCAAAAAGTCTGATAACCAGTCTTACCAATGGTATAATGGTCTTACCCTAACTAACTGGGTTGTGGAGGTCACATAGGCCGTCGCTCAATGTAAAATACCGGTATTCAGCTGCATCCAGTTAGACTGGAAGCCGACTCCAAAATAGTTGGGAAAAGGCTTTGCAGATAGTTTTTTTTTTTGGTAAACAAATACGGCATACTTTGATTTATTTTCTCTAAACCGTAAGGTCAGACGGAGTGCATTTCAACTGTTTTAAGTGCACTACAATTGCAAATTTGAAGTTTGAATGCAGTTACCAGTACATTACGAGTATTGCAGTCGTACTAAGCTGCATTCAAACTGCAAGAATGCAGTCCGTCTGATGACAGCCTTAGTCTTCAGAAAGAAAAAACAAAGCGAACACATTTCCTTAAAGGCTCCACAGAAAGTACTGTACACACAATACCTAAAGCTATACATTCACCCATCTAATCAGATTCAACTGGATTGCCAACTTTATTTTCCAGACTTGTTGTACAAATTCAACGGAGAAAATTTTCTTTTCATGTAATTTGCACAAGCTTGGGGATAACTAGAAAAGTTCTCTACAAGAAAAAAATATAAAAAAAGACGTCTTCCAACGAGACGGATAAGGGCGAGTATTAACACCAAACGTAATGGGAGAAGGTCAGTGTAAACCAGTCCTTACATTAATTGTAGAGGTTGTTCAAAAGATTGAGAATTCAAAAAAGGGCCCAAAGTAAGTTTTGGGTGTTAAGAACGCTATAGGGGTGGAGGATTAAAACAGGACGAATGTTGGCAGACATTTTTCATACACATAAATTATATTTTTAAATATTAGAATAAAAAAATATATAAAAACATTTAAAAATATAAAAAATAGTAGCCCACTGGTATCGGGAACAGGGTCCAAGCTACCGGCGGTCAGGGCTCCAGAGAGAGGAACCTCCTAACAATGCGAGCCGTGTCCAGGAGTACCGCTTTCTGAATGAAGCCCTTAATCCAGCTGCCCAACGAGAGCCTCCTTAGGTGTTGATCGAGGCTCTTGGCAATTAAGCCATTGGCTGAAACGACCTATCGGCACAAAGATCGCAGAGTCCACATCCCACATGTCGACCACCTCGTAAGCCAAGTCAAGATACTTGATTTGTTTATCTTTCTCGGGCTTCACGAGGTTCCCGTCATGCGGGAGCGTTATGTCAATAATCATTGTGCGCCACTCTGTTCGATCCACCACCACTATTATCAGGTTTATTGGCAACAATAGTCCTGTCAGTGATGATGGATTGATCCCAGTACAATGTGATATTTCCATTTTCGAGAACTGGGTCGGGCACGTACCTGTAGTGCGGCACTTCCGATTCCACAAGGCTGTATTTCAGAGCAAGTTGCTGATGGATAATCCTGGCTACAAGGTTGTGTCTATGCAAGTACTTTCCGTTAGCTAGATGAGAACATCCGGAGATAATGTGACATTGACAGACATTTTTCTTACATATAAATTATATTTTTAAATATTAAAATAAAGAAATATATAAAAACATTTAAAAATATAAGAAATAGTAGCCCACCGGTATCGGGAACAGGGTCCAAGCTACCGGCGGTCAGGGCTCCAGAGAAAGGAACCTCCTAACAATGCGAGCCGTGTCCAGGAGTACCGCTTTCTGAATCAAGCCCTTAACCCAGCTGCCCAACGAGAGCCTCCTTAGGTGTTGATCGAGGCTCTTGGCAATTAAGCCATTGGCTGATACGACTATCGGCACAATGATCGCAGAGTCCACATCCCACATGTCGACAACCTCGTGAGCTAAGTCAAGATACTTGATTTGTTTATCTTGACAGACATTATTATTATGACTCTTTGTTTGGATACTTTTTAAATACTCTTTGACCCCGCGTAATTAACTACAATGGTTTTTGGTACGCAGGTGTACCACGAGGTAGCATACAGGTCTTCTTTTTAACCCGACTACGGCAAAGAAAAAAGGAGGGTTATGATTTTGACCGGTATGTATGTATGTATGTATGTTCATCTGTTCCCTCCTATCTTTTAAACCACTCATCACAATTTGACAAATGAGGTACCGTTGGAAACGTCTTGATTGTCCGCTGGTTATAGGCTATGTGACGTCACATTAAAAATCCGGAGTCACACGTAATCTGTTTGATTTATGCCCTAACACGTGTGACTCCGGATTTTTAATTTGTCTGTCTGTGGTGTTGTTATACCTTTTTGTTGTTGTTGTTTATACCTTTGGTTATACCGTGTGGTTGTTTATACCTTTTTAGTCGTAGTTGGGTTTTAGTTTTTATTATTACCTACAAAAATTTTTTTTGTTCATACCAATAATTTTTGGTACAGCGGTATCAGTATATTATGTGTTGAAATGGAAACTGGCTCGGGAAAACGATTTTCTTCCTATATTTAAAACTAGCTTCCGCCCGCGGCTTGGCCCGTGTAGTATGTCGATAAAAAGCATATGTCGTTTCTCAGGCTCTAGACTATCTGTGTACCAAATTTCATTTAAATCGATTCAGTAGTTTTGGCTAGAAAGCGCGACAGACAGATAGAGTTACGGAAGTAAGGATAATATTTTAGTAGGGACTAGTAAGGATTAAATAGTCAAGTGAGTAGGCTTGTAAGTGTGAGATGAAAGTATAGACGAAGCAAAAGGAATTATGTAAGGATCATTGTATATGTGATGTTCAAGATCTTTAGTCATTGCCGACTCCGATGGGTAAGGCGAGCGTTTCAAACAAAGTTCCTTTCATACTTAATTAAAGTATAAATGTGAAAGTAACTCACGTTTGTTTATCTGTCTGTCTGTTACCGTTTCACGCATTAGCGGCTGAATGAATTTCGATGACGACCTGGCTTAGGTTATAGGATCGTTTTTAGGGTTCCGTACCCAAAGGGTAAAACAGGACCCTATTATTAAGACTCCGCTGTCTGTCCGTGTGTCACCAGGCTGTATCTCATGAACCGTGATAGTTAGACAGTTGAAATTTTCACAGATGATGTATTTCAGTTGCCGCTATAACAACAAATACTAAAAATACAGAATAAAACAAATATTTAAGAGGGCTCCCACACAACAAACGTGATTTTTTTGTCGTTTTTAGGGTGCCGTAGTCAACTAGGAACCCTTATAGTTTCGCCATGTCCGTCTGTCTGTCCGTCTGCCCGTCTGTCCGTCTGTCCGCGGCTTAGCTCAAAGACCGGTGGTACTAGAAAGCTTTAATTTGGTATGGATATACATATAAACCAAGCCGAGAAAGTGGTAAAAAAAAATTATTAAAATTTTTTTTTTAGGGTGCCTCCCTTAATTTTGAAGTGTGGATTGTTTTTTTTTCTCTCGTCAATCCCACGGTGTGGGATATCGTTGGAAAGGTCGTTTAAAAATAATGTGAATTTGTGCAAACCATTTTTGGATTCAGGGATCCGTTTGCGGAATATTAAGCTTTAAAGTGCAAATTTTTGTTTGAGTCAAGAGTCCCCCACCCCTGCCAGCTAAATGGTTGGGTTTGAAAATGTGAAAAAATTCACGGCAGTAGTATATGTAACGAAATTAAAAGGAAAACTATCACCGCTACGTAGGCTCCACAAGTTACCGAGTAATAATTGACCAACTTAAATTTGCAGTTGCAAAAATATGTTCTCCCATACATTTTGTATCGGAGATGTTAAGTTTGTTGGATAAATTCATCCCAACTACGGAACCCTTCATTGTGCGTGGTTCGACATGCACTTGCCCGGTTTTTTATAGATAATGGCCGGTTTTTTTATCTCTGTAGTACGTTCTCGTGGATGCAACCGTGGGCAAATGCTACTTTGATATTTAATAAAGCCTTGTTTTGTTTTATCTTCCATCGTTTCATTCTTCAAAGTGCAGCAGAGCATAATTTCACCAATAGTTTCCTTATAAACTCAATATCGTTAGTAACACAATCACGGCTCAGTAGACAGGCCATAGTCCTGAATCTTGTTTCCAGTCAATATTTTACGTGGATGCAACGGACCGGTGTGGTTTGTTCCGCTACCAACTCCAGAACTAACTTTGCGACTTTTCTGTAGAACTTTACTTACTCGTAAGGTCTCAGAGGTAATTGATTGTCTTTGAATAAGTATTTTAGTTGGTTTCATCTTCTTTTTAGGTTTAAAGGCCTTAGGTGCGTGTTTGGCGGGACTTTAAAATAGAAACGGGTGAGTCATTATTTACTGTTTATCTATAGAAAATATTGTAAAACAAATTTATATTTTTTATAAAACATTTTAAAAGAGTAACGGTGGAGTTTCTTACCTATTCTTCTCCATATGAAAAATACCTTTTGGAAGGGGTACTAGAATCAATTCAATTTTTTTGTAAATTTTTGACGTTCAGAACGTGCCTTTTATGTGGCTAATTGAAATAAATTATTTAAATTTGATTTTGGGTCGCTTACAGCTATAAAAATAAAGAACTAAATACCTAATATAAATAGAATGTTTAAAACAAGCTTCAAAAGCCAGTCAGGTTAGTTGCGGACTGTTTTTTTTTTTACAGGGCTTCAGTCGATTGCTGTTTAATACACTTCAGTCGATTGCTGTTGAAACATTAAAGGTTGAGAGAAACCTTGATTTTATTTTGAACATTATTTTTCACACAACAAAACCAAGGCCAAAAGTTGTTGACACATTATGGTAATGTGCCAACAACTTTTCAGTTACATTATAAAAACGCTAAGATTTTGATTTCAATCACATACACACACATTTTCAACTCATTCACTCATCACTCATTCCTCATGACTCATTCTTAAGATATACAACAATAGTTTTTGTTTACAATAAACTGGAAAAGGGATCATGGTACTCAACATTTAGAAAAAAAAAATCAATGGAACTATACTTGAAATAGTGAAAAAAAAAAACAGCTGTTCCGTACATTTGTGTTCACTTAAATCGACAAAATGTATGGAACAGCAGATTTTTTTTACATAAACAAAATAAACGAAATAAAACACCCTGTTTTAACAACCCTCGAAAAAATAACATTGAAAGTACCTACCTTATAAAATAAAATAGACAATATTATCCAGAAATGGATACTCTAAGCGAGTACATAGCGGAACACAGCATCTCAACGGTTGAATAGACTCAACAAGCTTCATATTATTATCTATCGCAATATAAGGGTTATATTTCTTCTGCTAAGGTCAAGCACCTGAACATTAATATGAAATATGAAGATGCAATGTTGTTTTACCTATCTATAGACTTTATTTGTTTTTTTTTCTGATGAAAAAAACAAGTGCGTGTCGGACCATGAACAATGGAGCGTTCCGTAGTTGGGATGAATTTATGCCAAGAACAAACTTAAGATTATACTCATAATTTCGCCTTCATGGAAACTGTAGTTTGCACTCGTGCACTACTTGCCAATCACATTATTTAAAGATGAAAGCCTTCATCATAGATAAAATTTAAAAAATGTTATCTGTGGTCCGTTCGCTGGCGCGTCATCCTGTCATCTGTCAATTCATTGTACTTTTTTGTGCCGCGCGCTGATCACGCTTCCGATAAAAAGTTCAGATATATTTATCGAAATGGGAAAATATCGAAGAAAACGAGACCAGGAAATGGAGGACCTGAATGAATATCTGCGAGAACTGGTAAACCGAGTGTATACCTACATGAAAGCGGAGTCGTCATGGACACCGGTAAGTTTCTCGATATACCTACCAATTTGTCGTTACCTGAGATCATTTTACTAAAATTACCTTGAGTGCCGTAATATGTTTCCACGTGAGGTTAACATTAGAGCACTAACTGTGCCGTATACTTACGAAAGGACACCACACGAGTTTTCAGTAGGAGGTCAACCATTGGTGTATCGTTCAGTGTTACAAACACATCCTTGCTAGATCCCTAGCAGTCTCTAAGAGTTTTCACGAGAGGTTAACCAGGAGACCACTAACTATGCCGTATACTTACAAAAGAACAACATCATACGAGTTTACACTGGGAGGTCAACCATTGGTGTATCGTTCAGTGTTACAAACACATCCCTGCTAGATCCCTAGCAGTCTCTAAGAGTTTTCACGTGAGGTTAACCTTGAGAACACTAACTGTGCCGTATACTTACGAAAAGACAACACCACACGAGTTTTCACTGGGAGGTCAACCATTGGTGTATCGTTCAGTGTTACAAACACATCCTTGTTAGATCCCTAGCAGTCTCTAAGAGTTTTCACGAGAGGTTAACCAGGAGACCACTAACTAGGCCGTATACTTACAAAAGGACAGCACCACACGAGTTTTCACTGGGAGGTCAACCATTGGTGTATCGTTCAGTGTTACAAACACATCCCTGCTAGATCCCTAGCAGTCTCTAAGAGTTTTCACGAGAGGTTAACCAGGAGACCACTAACTATGCTGCCGCATAACTACAAAAGAACCACACCACACGAGCTTTCACGAGAGGTCAGCCATGGTATATCGTTCAGTTATAAAAACATCCCTGCACCATCACCTGATGTAAGCTGTGGAATTGATTAGTCTGGAACCTAACTCTTATTATGAGTGCGAAGCCTGCTTCCGTGGAAGACACTATGGTCAAACTTGCACCAGGAGAACACGTTTGAGAGGCTGTGAGTCACGTGACCAAAGCCAACGAATCTGGACACCAAATAGCCTACTCAATGCCACCTATTAAAATTTATTTACTTAACAGACAACACCTAGTGGTCTTCAAAAATTTCAAAATACTTACAATAATTCTAGATACCTATTGGTATACAATTTAACTTAAATATGCTATGTTAGTATTTACGTGAATTCCACTACAGTCCAACCGGAAGAAGACTGAGAGTGAAATGGTATCCTACCCCAACCTGAAGCATTGCCTTCAAATGTTGAGAATCTGCTCTGAGGGTGCAGTTGGCTACATCACTTTGGTGGTCAAAAATTATGATAAATGAACTAAATGTGCCGGCGAAGCAACATTTATGAGAGGTATGAAGCACCCACAATCTGTGGCCTGTTGAACCCACCAAAGATTGACAAGGGGGTGGCGGCTGCAGTAAATGAAGGTGGAATCAAATGACACCAAAGGATCAGGGGGCGGCAGAATAAAGTGGCTGCTGCCATTGGGTCCATTGACAAGGGCCTTAACAGCTTAATAGCTTCCCAAGGGAGTGCATTTCTAATCTAAACATTAAACATTGACCCAGCTAGACTACTGTGTGTAATTTATTATGAATGCATCACATGAAGATCATTGTTTTTGACCCAGCCTTAATAAGGAAATGAAAGAACTGATGGAGCGGGCACCAATATCTAAATATTTGTTCGGCTATAAGCCTCAAAGATAAATTCAATGCCATCAAACGTTGCTAAAGTCAGGATTGTCACTAGCTCAGGTACGGACTGGTGGATCGCAGTATTTCCCTGAAGTTTGGAGGATATTACTACTAATCCAACCATACATGGTGGATCAAGGGTTATAAGTTACCCTTTATTGAACTTCCAGTTCAAACTTCTGAATAAGAACTTCAGTTGGAGAGAAAGCAACCCTATTTCCATAGAAATTAATAATCTCTTACAGTTAGGTGCATGTTTCCCTGTCAAAAAACAATTTTTATTTAGTATATTCTTACCAAAATCAGATGACAATTGGAGATACTTAAATATGTTGTTACATCCCACTTTAACTGTGGTTAAAGGACAGCTATAATAATGATTTTTGCCTACAATAGAATTAATAAATACATGTTAAATGGTACCCATAACAAAATACGTTAGAAGATATCCCCAGTTTCTGTTTAACATAATTATATTGTAAGAGTTTACATGCCTCCAGGCTTGACACAGCACCATGTGTGTTGGCAGGGATCATGAAGCCAGTTGTCTGTCACCTGAGGTCATAAAGGTTGCTTTCTGTCATATACTCTCACAATATTCTATGCTTTGCCGATTCATATGCAAAGTGTATAGAAAATGTGTCTACTATTCAAACTATGATATGAGAAATATAGGATTTATTATAAATATTCAAAACTGAAAAGAGCCCCCTAGAATCCAGACGATGCAATTTTTTGTTAGATTCAGTCCAGTTGGCCATTTCACTTAGACAGGAAAAGATAGTTTATCCAGTTCATAAAGAATTTTAAGTCTAATAAGGAAATGCAAATAGTAGAGTTTGCCTAATTACTAGGTATTCTTGTTGCAACATCCCAGCTGTACAATATGGTTTGCTTTACACCAAGATGACGAAAGATCACAGAACAGTAGCCTTAAAGAATAACAATGAAAATAACAAGGCCATAACTAGTTTATAATTCAAATCCATAATAACATAACGCCTGTATTCCCCGAAGGGCTAGGCAGAGGTATAACTATTTCAAATTCAAAATCACTTAATTGCAAATACAACAAAACTGGAATCAAATTCAAAATCATTTACTTGCAAAGGTTGCTCACATTTCAATAAATCACAATGGATTTAAACAATTTGACCTTGTTCTTGAAATATTATCTGTTGCTTCTCAAACTGATTGGTATGTAATTATAAAAAGTTCCATATATATTACCTTGAACTATTAACAGCATTTATAGGGCTCAAAACATTTGCAAGCTTTTCCAGATTGGTACTGTGAGGTGTTACCTACTAAGAATAGATATTATCACAATAGCCATTGCCTATATCAATAAGATGGTTGGTACTCGTTCTACTCACCTGAAGATTAACGAAACAGTGATGACAATAGTGCGAGGAAAGACAAATATGGGCTATGCATCTTATTTTAGTTTTAAAGGAAACATTATGACTGGTCTAGACGCCCAAATATAGAAATTGAATGGAAGTGAGGTGGATATACCTTCAAATCAATTGCTGTTAAGCTGGGCGAGCCCCCGATTAACCAGTTTACAAACAAGCCCAATTCTAAGTGTCAGAATGACATCATGGCTCCCTGATCTAGGTGCATGCTCTGTAAATGCAATCACTGTCAAATGGGATCTCCACACCCATTGTGCAGGAGTCTCACACTGATTACCGCAAGATTATCAGGGATGCTTTCTTGAGGAGAGGAACACCAATCCCTTCAATTAATATAGTACTAACTTCCTTGTATAGCAAAGCAAGAAAGCGATATGAATCTGCTCTGGATCAATGGATCCCCTTCTGACAGAGTCAAGATATTGGCCCCTCCTAGGGTCAGTCACCATGGTAATATTATTAATGACCACTAAGTTTAATGAAGGATTGCTGTATAGCTCACTCAATACCCTAATGATATTGAATGAGTTATAATTATATAAATGAAAAAAAAAAAAAAAAAAAAAAAAGCTAATAAGAGCGAAGAACCCCAAACATGAAATAATTTTGGGACCCCAGGAACGTTCCGGATTATCTCATGTCTTTCATAAATAACCAATGGTTTAAAATGACTTTTTTTATGTATACCTAACCATATTAACTCTTGTGATTGCACACAGAATTCAAACCGTGTCAGTCATTACACGTAGATAACATTTCTTAAAATGAGGTTAATATTAAATAAAGATACCAGAAATATGTGAAATTTCTACACCTGGTTGTACTAAACCCCACTTGATATTACCATTTTCTTAGATTTTACTGAGAGTAAAAGACAAGATTGTAAATCATACAATATAACTTTATAAGAAAATCTTATCATGCCGCCTCTACTGTAACTATAGTGGATGGACCAACCAAAATTTTAATGCATAATAATGGAATAGATTTTTCTAAATTCACATACAGACATGCCTCTACTTCAAAGGCCTTTGAGGGGGGGGAGGTATCAATGTTGAGGTCATAGGAAATGCTGTTGGTTGGACCATTTCTCAACCTTTTGTAGGTGACCAATAGTGATCCTAATGCTTTTGCACAGGCTGTATGCTCTATAGAGAGTGGCTGTTCATAAAACTCATTATATTTCTATGTCAATTTTAATTGTCTGCTTATAAGTAATTGATGTGTGCCATATTAGATTACTAATGACACTGGTTGATTCAAGACTGAATAAGAATTCCAGGAATTAATAGTCTGTCTTTACCTTAATGTATGCTTACTGATTCATATAGAATATATATTTTATAATGTGTAACTAACAAACTCAGAATAACATGGTTAGCTACAATGTTCAGTTGTTAAATAATGATGAAATGATTACCAACACAACTTTGTTCTTTGAACATCTACACAGTTTCCATGAAGGCGAAATTATGAGTATAATTAAGGATCGGACGTCACTAGGTAAGTTAGTCCGATCTGTATAATTATAGTTGAAAAATATGTTCATGTGGTTAAACGACTTTTCAAACGACACCCCACACCATGGGATCGACGAGAAAAAAAAACCCATCCCCACTTTACGTGTAGGAGAGGTATCCCCTACACGTAGAGTGGGGATGGATTTTTTGAAATGTGTAACTGTTAGTAATATAAGTTAAATGAGGATCCGTGCTGTTTTCTCAACATCACTTCGAATTTCGAATGCCATGAAAATCGGCGATGATTATCAAATGATTTGCGGACAAAAGAAAATACGATGTCACTTTGGGAAAACCCAGTCATATTGATTTTGTTGGGAATTTCCGAAACGTGGACTGTCACGCAACCTTTTACGTCAGGTATAAATTAAAGACAAATTGTAACATTGATATGTTTTTCAGGATCCCAAACCAACATTAAGTTGGATAAAATAACAATTTAATTTTCTCAGATATTGTAAGACTTATTTCTTTTACTGAAATTCATCTTCACTAACTTCTTTCTGAAGCTTATTGCAATCGTGAAAATTCAGTTATTAATTAGTTCGCTGCCTAATCTCATTTGCGACTCTCACACAAACTCGAGCGACACACGAACACAGCGAATTAAAAGATAACGATTCTGAATTTTCAATCCGAAATCCCTTGAGGGGCTGAGTTAGGGGTGATAGATACATGAGAGGGCTCAACCGTCGGGTATGACGCGTCTATCTGATACATAATAATGAGAGCCTCTCCGTTCGAGACTTCACTTCGTTTTACGATGTTTGATGGATTAAAATGGCGCGGATATTGTTGCTTGTTTTTAAAGTTAATGCTAAATTGTCATGTTTAAGTAAAAATAATAATAAAGCTGTATTTAATTCCATACAGATTACAGTGATAAATACATATGTTTAAGTACTAAGTTGATATCAAGAAAGCAAAATGAAAAAAATATTAAAAATGTATATTATTTCATACGTCAGTACGACATTATTACTCAACGTTTACTTTTTTTTAAGCAGTTTTGTATCACATTCAAGCTTTTCTACGCTGTAAATTAATAATTATAATGATTATTTGCCTGCCTCTGAGCAGCACTTTAGCGCTCCGTAATAAAACCTGTAGTTAAACTTATCGCTCTCTGCAGTAATTTGAAAATAGCTCAATTCGAGCAATTGATCAGTTTCGCGATACAGTCGTAGATTCTAATAATGATACAATCGAAAGTTTTAGTGAGCCGACTCGGAGATCTTAGTGATCCGACTCGAAAATCTTAGTGATCCGAGTCGTTTCTGAGTGATCCAACAAAGCCCTGGCGAACTCGATTGATGGCTGGATATTTGTCTCTCGATTTTATACCAGGGTAATTTAAGAGGTACTTTTGTTTTGAAAGGATTTTAGAGCGACAACTGACGTACTGAATTGCCTTGCCATTGATTTTAAAATATTGGAATGGATTGGTTTTGAAAGGAATGCTTAGAAATGTGCAGTAATTTTGTTTGACGTGTTGTTGATGATTGTATATAGGAGGGTTATAGCCGAAGAGGCTATTTCTAATAATATGCCTAATTGAAATATTTGGTATTCTCTAAAAAAGTTAGAGTGAGATGAGACCTCTTCTTCATTCGCTCTCGATTTATGCCTTTTTTGTACCTAAACTCAGTTTTTTAATCTCGTAGACTAATTAGACAGGTGCAAATGTCAAATTCCAAATTGAAAAAACAAACAAAAATCACTTGAAATGTCAAATTAGTCTACGAGATTAAAAAACAGAATTTACTTATTTAAATAATGCAATGGCATCTTTGACACACAGGAGATGGCGGGACGAGCTGGATAGGTTCCATCAAAACTAGAAAGAGGACGCGCGGGCTTGCGAAAGATGGAAGGAGTGGAGGGAGGCCTTTGCCCAGGAGAGGGAGAACGTACTCTAGTAAAAAAAAAAAATAAGTATTAGGGTCCACTGACTTCGATATTTCAAGGCACAATACAGTGAGATTTCTAAGTAGCCAGCATTGTTCACGGTGTATCATAGTTAGCCGAAACCTGGCACTGTTCCACATGCCTTCGGCTGCTTCGCTTTTATTTCTCTCAGTCCTGGCAATTTGCATGTGCCAGCTACATTGTTGAGTAAAGAAGGTGAAGGATAGAAATAAAACCTCTTTAGAGCCTTTTTTTAGGAATCGATGTCGGAACCATTATTTCAGAACAAATTGTTTATCAGTACCTACAAGCTTAATTTAATGCGATCAATGCTTAATCGCTTTAGTTAAAGCTCCCACAGACAGGCGCGACGCGGCTCCGGTGGGACAATTTCCATGAAGTTTTCATAAAAATTATTACGCCAGGGTCTCGTTGCGCAGCAAGGCGCCGTGCTGCCAGCGACATTACGATCCGCCTCGCGACGTCACGATGCGTCTCGCAGCGGCGCGCTGCGCTGCACGAAACCACTGGCCTCGTCAAGCATCGTCGCATCGCGTCGTGTCTTTGCGTGAACTGACCCTTACTTCTGCAATTATTTTATTAAAATCGAAAAGACGTCTCTCCATGCATTGCATTCTAGAAAATGCTACTTTCAAATATTGCAACACGTTGCTTGTTACCTCGTTCGCCGTAATATAGAGAAGTTTAAAACTTAGTGATTGCTCAACCAACGGCACAGAACAACATAATCGGCTTAAAACAATTTCATCATCAGTTTTCCCGGGTTGTTCCAACAAAGGTGGGTAATTGTAAAATAGCTGGTAGCCGTGTATCGGTTTAATTCGCCAAGTCGGCCAATTTCCGCGGCTCGGCGCTTCACTTCCGTTGCGCCCAGCGGTGCTTATTTACAAGCTATGAGCGAAAAGCGGGCCGTATGAAGCGGAGTGGAGCGAGTCATCATTACTAGTCTAATTGTCATCAACAGGCCCCAAAACCAAACTCCAAGCTGCTAATGGTAGCTTCGGGAGGTTCCTGTATAGGATTAGGCGGGAGGAAACGCCCGGATGTCACCACTGTGCGGATCGCCCGGAGGACACGGTGGAGCATACGGTGGAGGTATGCCCTGCTTGGGCGGAGCACCGCCGTGTCCTCGCGGAGGCGATTGGCGGCATTGACCTCTCGCGTCCGGCCCTGGTCCAGGCCATGGTACGGAGCGAGAGGGCATGGGAAGCCGTCACCTCCTTCTGCGAAGCAGTAATGCTCGCGAAGGAGGAGGTGGAACGCGTGAGGGAAAGGCAAAGTTTGCGCCCTCACGCCCCTAACCGCCGCTGTTGGAGACGCCCTGGGCGTCGGGAATCCCAGGCGGATTCCCGGCCACCATAGGCGCGGGCTTGCGGACGGCGAGCAACGGGCAGCTCGCCGTCCGATAAGGACCAGGCTCGGGTCGATGACGCGTCGTGTTCCACGCGCGCCTCAAAGAGATGTCAGCACAATTGACGGGGTCCGGTAGGACCGATGCCTGGCAGGGTTGCGGGAAAGTCCGAAAGGGATACCAGGACCTTGGCAACAGGCAAATGAAGGAACACGGGTGGGTTTTAGTCAGTAAAAGTCTGACACGCCCTTCCGCTCCGTCCAGAGCGGGAGAAGTCATTGGATGATTTCCCACCGTCAAAAAAAAAAAAAAAAAGGCTGCTAATGGTAAATTCCTAATAGAAAACCAATAGCAACTTTCATGATTTGGGAATAGAACCCAGGGAGCTCAGCAGTCGCGTTTACAACCCCTAGACCAACGAGAATCATTAAAGATCAAAAACCCACTTAGTTGTATTAAGGTGGTACATTGTGGTGCGATATATCGTCGTCCCTTTTTTCTCAATACCATGTAAGGTCCAAAAAGGATTAGGGGGACTTATATTCGGTTTGATATTAATAAGAAGGTAGTCGTCACCGAACCTCTCATAATCAGTGTATAATGTTCCCCTTACTTGGACACAGGCCAGGGAGGGGGCGGGCCCGGTGTGGGTTGTTATTATGTCACAATTCTTCGAATTGGTACTAAGACATGCCGGTTTCCTCACGATGTTTATCTTCAACGTTTTTGAGAGCAGTGGTGGCAAGATCCTAATCATAACAAATATTATAAATGCGAAAGTGACATTGTTTGTTTGTTTGTTACGCTTACACGCTAAAATGGCTGAACGGATTTGGATGTAATTTGGCACAGGGGTAGACCATGACCTGGAATAGGACATAGGATACTTTTTATCTAGATATTCTCACGGGATCGAGACTTACGTGGGTGAAACCGCGGGGTGCAGCTAGTTATTTCTACAAAGTGAAGTGCCTGGCTGGGCTCACACCCATAACCGACTCGTAAGTCGGGGCCATTACCATTGGGTCACCACTGCTCTGCACGTAATCCTTATGAGTTTCTAATCCATACAATCGCTAGTCTCTCATAACTTATAACAACAAGCGGCTGTCGGGCTCGCAAGAAATTGAAGCCCCCGCCCACCCGTTTTGGACGGACATGACGCTAACTACGTGTAACTTTCAACCAATTCCTAATGTCCGACCGTACGGCCACGTTTACGTTGGGACACAAATTACTACGCCGGTTCTGAAATCCTGTGTTCACCCCTTCAGATGGAATCTTAAAATAAACGAATGAACGTATATGTTGATACAAACTAAAGCCTGATTTACACAGTGTGATTTAATTACCTGTAACACCTTATATGTTAAAGCAACAATAAAAGTCGAACCGTTCCAACAGCGTTTAGACGAGGCAAGTCATAAGTTGCTTCAACTTTATTCTATGTTACAAGCATGAAACTTGCTCGTGCAAATGACGCTTTATTTGAAACAACTGAATTTGACGTAATTTAGAATGGCGAGTTGGTAAGGGCGTGCCCTTTTTCGGTTCAGAAAAACTTTGTCGATTCATAATTATGTCGTACTAATATAATTTACCTATATGTACTCATTTAAGATTCCACGACAGCCGCAGCGTTTCAAACTCTGAACAAAAATAATTATCAAAAGTTTAAGCAAGTCTCAAAAGTTTCAAATAAATAAATACCGTACTAGTACTTTGCGTTTAAACTCATAAACCTCATTTTGCACATGAATGAATACACTATACCTATTGTTCTTCGTCAAACAGCAAACAATGCATTTATCCCATCATTAGTCGCTACATTTAAAACATCAAACCCCATTCAATGAAACGTTAAAACCAAGAACAAAAAGCCCTAATTCAGGGTACATTCAGTCCAAAATGACGTAAAATTTTCCTCTTCATAACTTGTAAGGCTGCAACCGAAGTATGAAAGGCTATAAAAGAAACACAGAGGTCGCCCGCGACACAAAATAGAAAGATACAGAAGGTCAACTTCATACAAGCGGAAGATCAGGTGCACGCACATTTAAACGCGTATAATCTTTAACTGCAGGAGCCATTCCACTTGATTGAATTGAGTTTTCTTTTTGGAAAAGGGATATTAAGTAAACTACACTGCATAAATTACTGAATCCGTCTGCAGATTACCTAAAGTGTAACAGAGACGGACGTAACGCGACAATTCTTCTTTCTAATTCGAGATTACTTTTAGAAGGCAAGGCTGATTTCAGGCAAGTGTAATCGTGCTTAGCCAGTAAACACGATTACACTTGCCTGAAATCAGTATTTTAGCCATAGACGACTTTCACAAATTAAATTGAACGCATTCAGCGTTCATGAGCTGTCAGTGTCATTATATTTTGCGAAATATTGACACTGATAGCTCTTGATCCATCTTTAGATGTGCTGAACTCGTTCAATTTCTTGTTTGAAATTCGCTCTTGGCCAAGTGCATCTGAAACGAATGCCAGTCGCGAGTGCACTTTGACTCGCAGGCGAACATGAGGCGTGTCTATTCGTGTAAGCGTTTTCGCTCGTTGTAAGGAGCTGGCCTTCTGTAGCTATCTATTCCATGACTCAGAGGTCGCTTGAGTCCCCGAGGCCTGTGTTTATTCATGTCTCTCAACAAGCGGTGACTGATGGAAAGTTCGCCCTTTATGCTCCGAGGTGCTTGAAGATTGCTATGCACTTTCGCTTTTTTATTTCTGTAGTTCGCTCTAGAGGGCAGGTGTTTTATTTTTGTACTTGAATGGTCTGAAATCTGCGTTTTAAGTACCTGTAGGTAGGTGTAATAATTATTTGATTTGATTGGTGCATTGAGCTATGGTGTTGCGTTGAATATCATATCATATCATAATGCGTAATCAGCCTATAATGTTTCCACTGCTGGGAGACTTCCTCTCTATTAGAGGGGGTGGGTCGTAATCCAACACGCGGGCTTTCTCTCACCATTTTGATATATTTTTCACTAGCTTCCGCCTGCGGCTTCGCCCGCGTGGTATGTCGATGAAAAGAACCCTATGTCCTTCCCCAGGATGCCGTCTATCTCCTTCCCAAATGTTATCGAAATCCATTCAGTAGTTTAGGCGTGAAAAGGTAACATACACACAGACAGACAGACCGACAGACAGACAGAGTTACTTTCGAATTCATAATATAAGTATGGATTATTTAACTTCAATTTTCTTATCTCTTTAAACATCTACGTACCAATATCACTACATTTATTATAAAACAAAGTCCTCCGCCGCGTCTGTATGTCGTCCTGTACGCGATAAACTAAAAAACTACTCCACCGATTTTCATGCTGTTTTCACCAATGGATAGAGTGGTTCTCGAGTAAGGTTTTAATATATAATAACCGACATCCACGCGGGCGAAGTCACGGGCAACAGCTAGTATTTCATAAAAGACGCGTACACTATTCGGTAGCTGAATCTAGACTACACAGCTAGACTATCATCATCTTACTAAAAAAAATAACATTCCAAACATATTTCAAATTAAATTGCTTCAATTTTCGAACGAAGCCACAGCTGTTTTCTTAACAGCCTGTATGTACCACATAAGGTTGCTTATTGCATAAAACCTAACAGTACCTCTACTAACGTCAGCGCAAATCTACGTCAATTATATTAGCAAAAATACAAAGGTATTGTTTATAAGGCACATGTGAATGGAAATGCCGGGAGGAGACGCCGAACAACGTCATAATGTATACCTATTGGTGATGTTCTTTAGGCAGGTGCGTAGTACTTGCACCGACGACGTGCGTGTATGAACCAGCTGTATGAACGTAAACGAGGCAAAAAGAATATGTAAGGATCGTGGTAGGATGGGGCTCTGTAGATTCTGCTTACCCCCATGTGAAAAAGGCTTGAGTTTATGTATTTAATAAGGTTTTTTTTCTTCTTCTGTTTGACATACCTACATTGACTGATATGCTATGAGAAAGTTGTGCAATATTAGCTAGCAGAATGAACATCGTACCTTTATAAAGGGTTATTTTAAATTGGTTAGCTAAACTATTTCAGCTCAAGTAACAACAGTAACAGCGGTCGATGACCCCACAATTTTTTTTTATCTTGTTTAGGTATCGATGCCTACCCATCGCGTCTGCAGAGTTTAGCTAGCCAATTTAAAATAAACCTGTAGGCAAAAACAAGCCAAAAAAACACGGCATTTCAACTTCTCAACCGCAATTTGAAACATTTAATACATCTGATTTGGACAGTAACACATAACACGATGATAAATGCTTAGCTACACGAAACCTTTTAAAAGTTGGGCGTGAAAAATCACCGGTCTCGCGGCGGTTGGGTCTCGTGGCTAATTTGTGGACATCGATCACATCGGGGGAATTCGGATGTAGGAGAAATGGAATTGGACGATCCTTGTGTTAATAAATATGATAAAAAATTGTGTAGTTAGTTAGTAGTTAGGGTTGCACTTGCGATGAAGTTTTACCTCGAACCTGGCTTCATGTTAATTTTATTACAATGTAAGTTTTAGTTCTTATCTAAACTCCGGCCGCCGAGAGAAAGCGTTCCCGACACCTCTCAGTTGGACACGTTTAGGAACAAATAAAGCATAAATTCGTAAAACACATCCTTTTGTACTCAACTGACATATGTCAGGAACGCATTTTCTCGGCGGCGCGCGGTCGGAATATAGTTGAAATGAAAACTTCGACTGAGCTTTGTTCTTCAAAATCATTACACAACCTCTTGAAACGATATTTATTTCAATTACAATATTTTAAATACTTCAAGCACACAAATGTACAAAGACGGAATGCCCATAAACATTTCCTACCCTTGGGTGGTGATATTTTTTGATTAGTAAAGCAAATAAAAACTTCTTTGTATTCTCGGATGGGACCAAGTTTCGTTTGTGGTCAAAGATAGCTTTCGTATTTACTTATCAATAAAATTTATATAAAAAATTGTTTCTTCCAAAGATCACTTTTGGCTTTAAAACATTCCATTGTGCCTCCCTATGTAAAATTTCTCAATTTATATCGGTAATTTATATGGTGTACACACGGCTACACATCAAGCTATACATTTCCAGTTTATGCTGATCTCGCAATGTATCGGATTTCCGTACATTGCGAGGTCAGCTTATACTGGAAATGCATAGCTTGATGTGTAGCCGTGTGTACATAATAAAGAATATTCTATTTTATTCTAATCTTACTTTTTTTAAACAAAAAAATCCTTGTTTTCCTCGTACATGTTACAACAAAAAAAAATCGCGTCTCAGGTTTGTTTAGCCATTTCCAGTAGGACCAAATCCGTGGTGCGGTATTCGTACTTTGGCGTGGCGTTTGCCAATTTCAATTCAAATTGCGTGGAGTGGATTTCCAGTCTCCTCTTTCAGGTTTTCAGAGTAATTAACAGTCCGCTTATATTTTGGTGAAAGCTTGTACATAGCTAGTAGGTATGTATTTAATTGTGTAGGTAGGTAAAATTAATAGTTTCTTTTTATTGAACAGCGTCAGTTTTTTGTTGAGATAGGTAAATTAGGGTTACCTTTAGGTTATTTTCTGGTATATTTTGTGGATTAATATTCTTTTTAGTTATTGATGAAACAAGACTTGCTCACTTATTTAAGATGGCTGATGGATTGTAAGTAGTCTTTCTTATAGTTGTGCTCGAATTGGTTTAATTAGGAGCACCTAATTCTTCTTCCTTTCGTTTCGACGGTATATCTATGTTCCTTTAAACTGTTTGGCCCACGGTAAAGGTGGCCACGGTTATTGCAGCGTCTGAAGCGTTTTTGAGATCTTCAAGTGTATAGGTGAATGGACATTTAGGACACTCCAGCAGATGGGACATTGGGCACGCCACAATAGCGGCGATAAGTCCCCTCTTTGAGGAGTGGCTAGAGAGGCGCCACGGCGTCCTCACCTTCCGCCTGACATAGGTCCTCACCGGACATGGCAGCTTCGGGAGGTTCCTGTGTAGGATTAGGCGGGAGGAAACGCCCGGGTGTCACCACTGTGCGGATCGCCCGGAGGACACGGTGGAGCATACGGTGGAGGTATGCCCTGCTTGGGCGGAGCACCGACGTGTCCTCGCGGAGGCGATTGGCGGCAATGACCTCTCGCGTCCGGCCCTGGTCCAGACCATGGTACGAAGCGAGAGGGCATGGGAAGCCGTCACCTCCTTCTGCGAAGCAGTAATGCTCGCGAAGGAGGAGGCGGAACGCGTGAGGGAAATGCAAAGTTTGCGCCCTCACGCCCCTAACCACCGCCGTTGGAGACGCCCTGGGCGTCGGGAATCCCAGGTGGATTCCCGGCCACCATAGGCGCGGGCTTGCGGACGGAGAGCAACGGGCAGCTCGCCGTCCGATAAGGACCAGGCCCGGGTCGATGGCGCGTCGTGTTCCACGCGCGCATCAAAGAGATGTCAGCACAATTAGCGGAGTCCGCTAGGACCGATGCCTGCCAGGGTTGCGGGAAAGTCCGAAAGGGATACCGGGACCTTGGCAACAGGCAAATGAGGAACACGGGTGGGTTTTAGTCAGTAAAAGTCTGACACGCCCTTCCGCTCCGCCCAGAGCAGGAGAAGTCATTGGATGATTTCCCACCCAAAAAAAAAAAAGCAGATGGGACCTAGTCTGTTCAAAAGCACTCGCACCCGTAACCAGGTGCAATTGGTTCTATGAATTACTCTCAAAAACTGATATTTCTCAAACAGCTTGCTTTTTGGAACTGAAAACTAATGTTTGCGAGGTCAAATCTCTAAAGGCTGTGTTTACCTCAAAACTCTTACTATATGAAAACCATGTTTAACAGTTGTTTAGCCTAAACATCTCTTAACATTTCTCTATGGAGATTGACATAAAACTGACATTAAACAAGTGTCTAAGTTTTTGTGGTAAGGCCCGTCAACTTGCCTACTGTCACAGAAATGATCTCCAAAACAAAACACAACTCCGTACTGTCGCCACAACTTTTATTAGCGAGGTCCACAAAGTAAACTATAGTTCCAAAATTAACATAAAGGTCAACTTAATTACTGTTAATCCCTTGGGTCACACAAAAAAGTCACGCCAGTGTACCAGAGTCGTTCAAACAAGAGCATCTGATTTTAAATGGGTGATCATTGGCTATTGAATCAACGTGAGGAACCTTTTTACCCGACTTCGGCGAAGAAAAAGGAGGGTTATGATTTTGACCGGTATGTACTATGTATGTATGTATGTCTGTAGGTATGTATGTATGTAAGTATGTTCATCGGTTCCCTCCTATCTTCTAAACCACTCATCACAATTTGACAAATGAGGTATTGTTGGAAGCGTCTTGATCGTCCACTGGTTATAGGCTATGTGACGTCACATTAAATTAAAAATGACGCCCTCTAGAGGAAATAAAGTCAGGAACTAAAAACAAAAAAAATCGTACCATGTTGGGTATCAGATAGAAGGGCTTAATGAGCACATTTCAAATATATATAATATATTATAACCCCAAATAAATAAAAAAAAAATTAAGTAATAAAAAACCCAACTACGACTAAAAAGGTATAAATCCGGAGTCACGCGTAATCTGTTCGTTTTATGCCCTAACACGTGTGACTCCGGAATCAGCCTTCCCATACATTTTTGGGTCGAGTAGGTATTCAAGTTTTGTGTTGGATGACAGATTATTTTTTCGCGATTAAGATATTGGTCCCAGGAGAGGTTTAGTCTGATGGTTTGTACCACACCCTTAATTTTGACCACACCTTTCTGATACAGCTTGTAGACTACAAAATCCATGAAAACCAAAACATTTTGCTCGTCTTTTTAAACAAACTGTCTTATTACGATGTTAAAAGTGAAAACGAAAAGGTGTCTAAAACGTAATAAATACGTTATAACTTACCCAAGTCTAAAAGCTTAAGCACTTAACTTCGAGATTTTGAATTGAATTTTAAAGTCGAATAAAGCAAGTCTGGACTTTGCTCGGGAGCTTAAGATTACACAATTAAATTCAATGTGCAGAAGTTAATTACTTTTATAGCATAGTTCATTTTAGTCGAAAGCTTTCCAAATCAATATATTTGTAATTTGTGGTTTATAAAGTGTACCTACTTATACTCGATTTGAAATAAGATTAGACGTTTAAATAAACCTTTTTTACAGTCCGTTCAACCGATTTTGACTTCTATATTATATATTTTTCTTCTATATTAGATATTTTTGTATTTATCAGTGGAGACTTGTTATTAGCAATCTATGTAGTTGTGTATTATTGTTACTATAATGTTATTAGTCTGTAAGCCTTTGTGACGGCATCTACAACGCCACATGCAAACTAGGCATCAAAGATCTGAGCCACACAAATCCTGCATCGCGACAGCAAAGTTTACCGCGAGACGAGTATATGACCTCCCGACATCAACACCCGTCTGGTTGGAGTATCCTCTCTTTTCCACAGAGCATGAGTGAACTTTACACCCTGTTCTTCAATATACCTCTATACCTACTTTAAAATAATGTAAAAAATAAAATCTACATTCATCGACAATCTTCGACTCAGAAAAGATCCAAACCAACAAATGTCAAAACAATATCAATATTGTGGACCACTTTAACTCCCTAATCCGGACGCGACTATGT
Organism: Lithophane leautieri; assembly: GCA_949152455.1. Taxonomy (NCBI): domain Eukaryota; kingdom Metazoa; phylum Arthropoda; class Insecta; order Lepidoptera; family Noctuidae; genus Lithophane; species Lithophane leautieri. Next base: position 3,887,903 of record OX424469.1, on the reverse strand, counting down.
AAACACAAATACAATAAAGGCCCAAACTAGGCCGAAACCTTAGTTACTGCAAACAAAAACTAAGTAAATAAACCCTTAAGAAGTAAACAGCCTTTGAAAAAGACAATCCAAGTTTGACGTCGAAAACTTTTTTAATATTCGCTACGCTCAATGTGATCTCGACCCTCAAAATTTCCCATTCGTAAGGGGGCTCCTCAAATGTAATTTTGCATGAAAGAAATGACAAAGTTCCTACAAACTTAGTGGACACCTTTCAATCTCTTGGTTCCGATTAATATGAGGGTGGTTTTGATGAGTTTTTATTTGGTTCTAATAGATTTAATTTTAGTGTCATTTGTGGGTTTTCTTATAGAACAAACTTTAAGACAGTTCCATAATATAACGAATATGCTTTCAGGGTGCTGATGGGGCTGCCTCGCTTCTGTAGCGCATCTGGAATGCTTGCGGAATTGCGTGTTGATTGCTTTTATGCATTAATGCGTAAAAGATGTGCGTCCTTTGTGCGCAGGGTGCGAGCCAGTTCCAACTGCATCCTAGGAATGATTACTGACGGGCTGGACTCTGCATTGTTAGTCGTTGCTCCAGTATCACAGCTGGAATGTTGAAGCCGTGATTATTTTGTGTAGTTGTTTGTTGTAACTGTATCACTAACGTAGTTATAAGTTTGTTTTATTATTCCTAACACTGTATAAGTCTCATGGTTACTCTCAATAAAGCATTTATTTATATATTTTCTTTAAAACTGTTGTAAAAATTAACTAGATTTGACCATGGTATTGTTGTATATGATAATATGACTGAACATAATGGATTAGCATCCTAGGTAATTTAATAAACTAAGTATTATCAGTTTGTTGGAAATCATTGTGTTTTAGTTACAATTTAAATGTACTTATGTCTTAATTTCCTCCAATGTATTTAAAGGTCCATCCACTTCCAATCTAATCCCACTTAAGTCCTTACACGTCTCATTACTTTTTCCCTAAACTTACAAACCTTAATCCCCCAATCAACATGAAACTACGGCTCAAAAGTCCCCTAAACACGGCTCAGAATGATTCGGATGAAAAAAAGTCATAATTCCACTCATTACGAAGAGGGATCGGCTATTGTGAATGGGGGAATGGGGGATATAATCCGGGGAACACAATGCTTGTAAATGAAGGCAGCTCTTCCGGACCGAATTAGGGCCGTACGCTTTTCTCCCTTCTGCAAAATTCACGTGTCGCGAAAATTTCAGACTACCAAAGGTTTTGTTATTCCTCTTTTTAAAAAAAAATGTTGGTTTCATTAATATGTGTTATATTGGATTCCGTGTTGTGTTTTGTATGGAAATGTGATGATGAGACTTTGACGTTAAGAATAAAAGGCGTTGGTTTTATGAGTTAAAAAAAATATTGTACTTATCACATAAAGATTTCCATGAATGACTCTGCAATAACATCATCATATTTTATTGTTAGAAATTTAAGTTGACACGGAAACCATACACGACAAACAGTAAACCATTGTAAGTAGACCTCAAACTAAAACACAGCAAAATTTTAAAATTCCACATGTGCCATGCATATTTTTGATTAAAAAATACAATATTAATACACTTGTTGTATTCAGATTCTCATACTGCAGACGATGGCTATGCATGCAAATTGAGAGTCACACGGGAACACGACTAACGGCATGCAATGAATGTAAATGTGAAGCTGTCTCGGAGGAAACAGGCTCTTATGTCGCCCAAAATTATTATTTGCATGATTAATGTTTTGGAAGCAATAATTTAAATGATGCTGAGAGAATATTACGAGTGAATGATCTGAACTTTATTGAAAAACGCGATGGCTTTGATGTGACGTAAATATTATTAGAAAAGTTCCATGACACGTGTGTGTATGTACGTGACTAACGTTGTACTGACGTTGCTGTCGCTTATGAGTAAATAAGTCAAACAGTATTAAAATGTCCGAGAGAAACTAAATAAGTACAACTCAGAAACCTAAAAATAAATTGGACGACGTTGGTGAGGTGGACGTTATTAGAATTTAGCATCAACATACGTAAAGAGGCTTCTAGAAATTGATATATCCTAATGACTTCATCTGTCTACTTACGGCTCAATAAAATATTAACAAGATACACGAGATAGGTATTTCAATAAAATATTAAGAACAAAACACGAGATATTTTGAAAATTCAAAAGAGTCTATACTCCATTGGTTTAGGTACAGTCGCGGACTTTCATTGATGAGCCACTTGGCACTGTTCGTATTTTAGCCGTGTAATGCAAATTGGGCTAAGTCGGTTATACTTGTACATCCAGACATGGAAAGTCATGTCTTCGTAAAAGAAGAAGAAAATTATATTTAATATCTTTACCGGTTGGCTTACCTGAGAGCCAAAACTATAAACTTGACAGCAGAGTGACTACCCAAAGTCAACCAATTGCAGATCTAGCAACCGTAACCTAGCGGCGATTGTTTTAGCGTAGCCATAGTAACGTTAGCGTACGGAGAAATTTTAATAATTACTCATTTCGACAAACTCGAAAATAACGTCTCTGACATCGACATTTCAACTGTCACTGTCTTCGGTTAAGTTTTCAGAAATATCGAGTTAATGAGCTCTGATTCGAAGGAGGTCAGTATCAAATATATTGGATAAACATTGTATTTATTTATAATTGAGAACGTATTAGTAAACCTCTATGGATAAGACTATTTCCGATTACTAGCAATTTGTCATCTTGTTTACGAGCATGCTATTTGAGTTCGTGTTTAATCGTGTAATCTCGTGAAAGTATGAAACAGCAAAATTAAAAAGTTTTAAAGTGGCTCATCAATTAAAGTCCGTGATTATACATAATTAAATAAAGGTAAACAAATTGTAAAATGGGTTTTTATGGATGACATTTTCTTGTTTAAAAATACATTATAACCAAATTAAATTATTAGTTTCCTCTTTTCTTTTACAAATGTATGTTATTTATTTAACTATTTATGTACACACATAATAAACAGACACACAAAAGAACAGAAAAATACGTACAAAGGTGGTGCTTATTTCTAAAGAAATCTCTTCCAGCATACCTGCCATAGGACAGTAGATAAGAGATGTTAGACACCGTGTGTAAGATTCGAGAGAAAGTAAAATACATAAAATAAAAAACAATTCGCTTAATAAAATAAAATAAATAATAATATAAATCATATATGTCAAGGTATTTATCATCATAACATTTATTTATCGTTAACATTTATTTATTATTTATTTATTTAACTGCTTCAGCAAAATATTTTATTTAAATTTATAATTACTTATTATTTTATTATCTGACTATTGTATCGAGCCCAAAGAGACAGGTTTTCCAAACGTCAACGAATTATAACCTTGCTAAATTGAAGAGCACAACTGTGACGGACAATGACAACTCAAGTGACAGGTATTACGTTTAGTCAGTCACTTGACAGTTCTCGTCGTCACGGGTTTTTTTTTTGTTTACCTTTAGCTACCTAAACAACAGATTAGAGAAGTATTGTGTCAAAAAACATCTACGAACGGTACCAATGGAAGAGGTCCCCAACTTCGTATTCCTAACACTCTTAATGAGACAGTCTTTATAGAAGTTTCACGTAAAGTCGACCAGAGAATTCGGCGCCATTTCGAGAGTTCACCAATATTGTCAGACAGTCACTATTGGGCGTTGTAACTGGTTCTGCTGCCAAATTACCGAAGTTAACTCGAGCTTTAGTACTTGAATTATTAACTTTGGAAAAGTCCTACTCTTGGGGCGAAAATCTAGGATATTGTGTCTATATTTTATAGAATGTATTTAATCGCAGATTCTGTTTGCCAAAGCTGGTTAGCGGGCTGGGAAAATTACACACCTATAGTTCAGTAGGTATAAGTTGTATTATCGGACCCTTTGCTTTTCTCATAGCCCCGCCGGCTGAAGCGGCTAACCATTTTCAGTATAAAATAATACACCAAACAGCGCATCTGGAAGCCTTATCAAAATAATCCGGCTAGAAACTCGAAAATTCTATAAAGGGGGAGTTTTTCTTTGGTTGTAAAACCAAACTGCGGTCACTAACATCAATAAACCTTTCAAGTAAATGTTTACGCTTGGCCGCGTCCGCCTCGAACTTTCGCTTCTTTAAATAAAATGGGCCCCACGAAAGATGAGGGTAGCACTGCTGTGACCCGGGAACTGGTAACCGACATTAATTTACGCGATAAGTCCTTTAATTCGAAAGCAGAAATGTGTGCTTAGACGAATGGCGTATTTGTTTATTATTCAAAAACTTATACCTACGAAATTGGGACGTTTTATTAGTGCAAGGAAATTTTTATTGATAAAGAAGTGACGCTGGCAAAAATATGGCAGATATACTAATTTATGATATCATTTGCTACATGTCTGGAGCAAATACCTTATTTTAGTTTAGGTATAACTATTGAAAAATTTACAAGCAAAATTAACCTTTTATTATTTCAAGCTGAAAATCTCATAGACCTGTGTTAAAATAATGTATCAAATAAAAATTGCCACGGTTCCCTTTCTGCAGCACATCACAGAGCTCAAAGGCCTAGCTATATAAAGAGCAGTCAAACTTTGTCTGTCCCCGGTTTGTGAGACCCACAATAAAAAGTAGGTACCCCTAGGGCATGCTTCGCTTCATTTTTATGACGAAAAAAATTACCGACGACGTTTCCTGCATTGATTGTAAGATGGTGAAAACATTTGTTCATTTAATGCTCGGCTTGTCTCATCGAGGTCGATATTTGTTCGCCCCTTTGATGTTTGCTTGGGACATCCCTAAGACGGTTGGTGGCTCAAAAAGGTCCGTATTTGATCGCTTATAAAATTTATTGCTGCTACTTAGGGTTGGCAAGTGACCGTTATGAAAAATCATTTTAGGGTCACGGTCGGTTTGTGTTTTTGAATAATTTGGTTAAATTACAGGAGGCGAGTTTTCCTTCCTTTGTGAATAAATCATGCATTTTTAGACCATCGATTTTCTAAGTACTCAAACAGATACCAATAACCTTATGGCATTACAATTTAGTTAGCAAAACAATAATTACGGCGAAAACACAAACTCACGTCATAATACACACAATCGCATTTTAACCCGAGCCAATCCTGAGCTTGTACATAGATCTACGTAATAAAATTTTAAATTCACTACCAGACAACGTACAGCCGAAACTGCTGGATCAAGAGTACTTCCAAGTTACTAGCAGCTAGGCAAGGCTATTTAGTGTTAGCGCAAGGTGCGTTACATCGCAAGCAATTTTGATACCAGCATTCTGTAAAAATCTCACCGTAAAAACTTAGGTAAAGTGAGCTTCTGCCAGGGTTGCGGGAAAGTCCGAAAGGGATACCGGGACCTTGGCAACAGGCAAATGAAGGAACACGGGTGGGTTTTAGTCAGTAAAAGTCTGACACGCCCTTCCGCTCCGCCCAGAGCGGGAGAAGTCATTGGATGATTTCCCAAACTCAAAAAAAAAAAAAAAGGTAAAGTGAGCTTAGACTGAGCTGTCACTCCAGCTGACGCTAGGGATTGACAGGTCACTTCACCTAAGTTTTAACGGTGAGGAGTTTACAGAATAGACCGGCTTTTCAGAATTTGTAGGTTTCCCACGGATACGTAGATTATATACTAATAAAAAATTATGCGTTGAATTGTAGATGTTAACAAACTATCTACAATTTAACACATAATTTTTAAAACCATAGACCACAACTTTTCGAAAGTATAAAATTAAACGGAAATATACTGATAGATTATAAAGTAACGAAGCTCATAAGTATACGGTGGCATATACGTCATACATTTGTGATGACGCTTTCACGGGATTGTGTAGTTAGATTATCTTCATAGTTGATGAAGCATGGTCGACTGCAGTGCATGCGTCGTTACTCACAAGCAATAGTACTACAATAGTAGACAAAGTTCTTGGAGCATGTAATTTACTTTATTTCATGTTATCCTAGTGAGAGAGCAATGTCTATAAGAGCTTAAGAACACCAATATGTGTATCCTAACTTAATATTATAAATGCGAAAGTGAGTCTGTTTGTTACGCTTTCACGCTAAAACGGCTGAACGGATTTAGCTGAAATTTGGCATACAGATAGACCATGAGCTGGGTAAGGACATAGGCTTTTCATCTTGGATCACAGATGAAGTCTGGGCAAGAGCTAGTTCATAATAATGATCGGCAAGCAATTGGTTTAAAGAAGTTTTAAAGAAGTCACTTTCTGTGAAGATTTCAATCAAGAGATGGGCAAGGCATCTCCATTAGAAAAAAAAAAAGGGAAAACGGTTTGAGATACCTAATACACACTATTTTCGAATAACATTAAAACGAGTGAGCAAGTACATAAGATGTGAATAGGTTTGGATTTTGAGCGGTAGACGTCTACGTCAAGTACGTACTTACATACAAAAACCATAACAGAAAAATCCCAAGAGAGATTGGTTGGGTTCTATACCTTTATCGTAGTTCACACTCGATGAATTTATATTATTAACCAATGGTCGATCTACCCTAAATTAGTAGAATTTAATGCCAACAAAAGAGTCTGAGGTTTCGTTCCCAAACTTCGGCCATTTGTTAGAAATGCCTTATTTTATAGATTTGGAACTCACAAAGGAATGTTCCTAAGTTATGTATGGGAGTTGAAAGCTCTCGGGATTTATTTCTAGGATGGAATTCTTTGGATTCGCTAGAAGGAATTAGGTGAAGCTAATTTCTGAAATTGGTTTCTAGAACAATGTTGGTCTGAAATAATTGGTTTTGTGATTGTGTTATTTTTTGGAAGAAGTTGTATTACTTTATGTAATTGTGTTGTTAGTTTGTGTGTAACTAATTAATTAAGTTAGTATCATTCCTTTATTTTTCGTAAACAATAAAGGAATGGATTTACTATTGCTACTACATTTTTGAGTTATTCTGCTCACATATTAATCAAAATGTATTATCACCTCAATCAAATTGCTACTCATAAACCACTAGTGCTATTCTGTAAACATCTCACCGTGAAAACAAGGTGAAGTGAGGTGTCAATAGTGTCAATCCCTAGCATTAGTTGTGCTATTCTGTGAAAATCTCATTGTGAAAGTTTAGGTGAAGTGAGCTTGGAGTGAACTATCAGTGGGTATCGTTGACACTAGCAGCTCACTCCACGCTCACTTCACCTAAGTTTTCACGGTACGATGGTTACAGAATAGCAATGCTGGTGGAAAGACAGGTCACTTCGAGCTCACTTCACCTAAGTTTTCACTTTGAGATTTTTACAGCATAGCCTGGCTGCTCTTAATAGTGATTAATGTGAGAACAGAAACATCCTTACCACATTTTACTTGCTCTTCAATAAAACAATTTACTTCACCCTAAACTCGACCATTCAACATTAAAAGTCTCACAGATTGAACACGCGAAACAATCTTTAGACAGTCTTTTACCACAGAATAGATATGTACAGAAAGTCGGCTCCATACAAGGAGCGAAAACAGGCGCACGCACACTTAAGCAGCGCGTTCACGATCAAATTTGAATGACGTAAAACTACTAGTGAATCGTTACTATGACACTTTTATATCATTGTAATAAAGTATAAATTAGAATGATTGATTGAGATGGCTTTATGGTTTTATGTCGATCGTGAATGTCCTACTTACACAAATATTTTAAGTTCGTTTGAAGGAACTTCCTCGACTCATACTCGTAGATCAGATGCATAGTAATACACATTCATATTCATATTTTATTTGCATTCTATAATGTAGACAAGGTATTACAATGGCTTAAAGCTAAGGTACAATTACGGACCCTGTAGGACACAACAAAAAGAATAAAATTAATTCTATATATGAAAATAAAATTAAGAAAAAAATCAAATAATAATCAAAAAAATTTAAATTTATGTTCTTACTTCATTCGGGTTACTTGTAAAAAAGTATGCAAGAGCTTGTAGGCCATTGTGATGTTCACTAATCAGAAGTTGTTTTAACATCCAGACATGCAACCTTCTTGCCTAATAAAATGTGCAAGTACTAGCGGCGTAACAATGTCAAACTAATTGCCAGTCGCGAGTGCGCTGGCACTCGCTATACGAGAAGCATGCCTATATGTGCGTGCGTTCTCGCTCGTTACATGGAGTTGAACATCTGTACCTACCTATCTATTCTGTGTTTATTGCCATGTTCAATTATTCACTCATTATTCAACAGGTCTCAATGGAATCTAAGTACTCAGTTAATTATGAAAAGGCTTCATTATAAAAGATGTTATTACGTTCAAAAGCTTAATTTGGGAACACTAATGGGTACTATTATGCTTTTAATTGTAGTAATAACGTGTCATTATTATAATCCCTTTGTTAGATAGGCTTTCAAAATAGAGGCTGTAAAATCGAGTACTAAGTTTAATTGATAGTTTTAATTGGATTTAGCAAACAATGAGTCGTCTGTATTGTTAGATTCAATGGCTAGACACTGATTTATATTAGACAGACATTTCATTGGTTTAGAAATTGAGACGCTAAAATAACTTTGGTTTGCGGGTGACGTCATTCGTTGGTTTCCTATAGAATGCGAAAATTGGTTTTAATTAGTAATGACTACATTACATTACACTTGTACCTATTCCCTTTGGGGTAGACGGTACTACATCCACATTTCGTCAGTTATTTAAGTGACTTTGAGTTTGACGAAACGGCTCGCATCGCATCGGATCGGAAAGTACGACCACGACGATATCGGATGACGCGATCTCGTGTCGCGGAAGACGTCCGCGGTCAAGACGACTTAATATTTTTTTTATATTGTGAAATCTGTTACGATCTGATGCGATGCGAGCCGTTTGATGGAAATCATCCTTATTGGGCATAGAGTTTATTGCCATCAATCAGGCACAAATAGAGACCTTTCATTTCATTTTTCTTTTTTTTTTTCTTTCATTTGGAAAAACCTAACCTAATCCTATGCTCAAATGCTCACCAGTCGAAGGTGCGACTCCGAGGCGGTATTTTTAAAATCAAACAGAGCCATATTTTGAACCATCAGTCTATTAATCTACATTTTCTAAAATAATTTGAAAGAAAGAAAGAAAAATATTTATACACAAAGGAAATACAAACAGATCCACAAAAAAAAAAAAGAAGCATTTACAACTGACTAAATTACCTAACATATTTTTGTAATAAAGGAAAAAAAAACGGTCTGTGCGAGGCCAAAAAGGCTCTTATCTCTTCTATATGAGAATGCTGTGATATTTAAATAAATACTGCAACACTGGTATTCTGAGAGGATTTAGCTCTACTTATTCTAAACGCATCACACAACTAATGTATACATGCTAGTATGCACAGAGTTTCTTGCGCTTTGCTTGCCTTGTAATTACGTAGTTTGCTCTCTACGTGCAGTGGAGAGGCGTCACGTACGCATTTTCTAGATGGAGTGACATCACGAAGCTTTGCGAAGTTTCTGATGCTGAAATGGTACACTTAATGGATTTATGTTGATGTATGTATTAGTTTTCGTAGTTTTTCTTGTGTTTAGTGGGTCATATTTATAACAGAGAATATTCGCAGAGAATTTCTGGAAGACTAACATAACATAACATCTCGCCTCTAATCCTCAAAGGTTAAGCAGAGGTATACCTTTAGAACAGCTGGAAGATTAGTATATACGAGTAACATCATCTCGAATTATGGCTTCGTTTGTTTGTTATGATTATAGGCAATCACAGCTTAGATAGGTACAGGAGACTAAAGTTACATCAGGACAAGTCCGTAGCCGATTCCAGACAGCAGTAGCAAGTGACGCGGCGATGAGGTGTCGCCGCGACAATACTGATTTCTATGTAGGTATATGTAAGCGGGCACGCCCTTTGTGCCTAGAGGCTTTTATTTAGTTAATTGATGTTAACATTTACTTTTATTTCTGCTTGAGTACATATAGTTCTCGTTTTTTTATTGTTATTTTTTTTGGGTGGTATATTGGCGTGTGCTAGCTGACTTATGGCTAATAATTAGATTAATATTTTATGTTGCGTAATGTAAATTATTTTGCATACTTTTGTATAGAATCAATTGTTTCTAACTGAACAGACAGCTGTGCTGCTGGGGAGTTTGTTGCGCCACTTCTTCTTCCCAGCTAAAGCACTAGGAAGTGGTGAAAGGTGGGCGTTTTGGGGGACTGTCTTATGTAATTTTGACGTGCGAAAAGTGCTGATTCTCAGCCTAGTTTGAATAAATGACTTTTGATTTTGATTTTGTATATCTATGAAATACCTTCCGTAGCTAGTAACACGTCGATTTCATAGAAATACATTGAAACCTGTAGTCTCACGGCGACGGTCGCCTACTGCAGCTGCCTGCAGTCGGTTACGAAATTGTAGCATTAAAAACAGATTTCTAGAAGTATCTTCGTCGGGGTTTAGTAGACATTAGACTTATTCGCGAAATTACCTGCAGTCGTTTATGGACTTATTCGCGATAGGCCTCATTCTGAAAATGCCCTATTCGTGAAATAACCTATTCTCTATTCTACTTTGGACTCATTCATAGAAAGACTTATTCTTAAAAAAGTAAAATCAACACCATACACAGACGATACAACACTTACAACACTACGTATCTTTCCGTAACTAACATTCAGATATATTCGTCAAAGACGAAGTTTGAACCCAAGACACGCATTTCTGCCTTTTCGGATTCATGTGCGTATTGTAATAATTATCACTTGCTAGAAAAACGGTGAAGGAAAGCGTTGTGAGGAAACCCGGGCATTTTTGAGATTTATTTCTTGACGGCATCTGCAGTCAGTGGCCAATGGGCGGCATAAAAATTAAGACTAAGAAGAATATTGGTCAAAATAGAAAGCTAAAAAATGTATGTTATCTTAAACCAACACGCCAATCTGATCAATACGACGTTACGTTTCAAAGATCAACAAATTAATATTCAGCCAATGAATTTATTCAGTGAGTCCCCGGTTGATTTGGAATCCAATTTTAGGTTATTTAAATAGTCCTCCCTGAGGAGTGGGTACAAAATTAGAGGAGACGTTTGCACGTTTTCCTGGAGCGTGCTTAAATACGTAGGCAAATGTAATTACTTTTAGATGTTAGGGCTACCAGGGTCGTGCGTGTAACTGAACTTTGTTTTTTTTGGAGATCTGCTTCCTGCCTGCCTAGATCTCTTTCCGTTTTATTACAACACTAGATATTCTTACTTTAGTTCAAGCCAAAATCAGCTGTTCCCTACATTTTGACGAGCTATGGGAACTGCGATTTCAGTGTCCTTCGGTAATATCCTCTCATAAATAGCTCAATCGAGTGGTATAGTAGCTGGCGTAATGTAATTACAGCAGATAAGTATATGAAATATAGATCTGCACTGCACTTTTTTTTTTTTTAATTTCGGCTGTCAACCCTTAACTTGAGTACAGTGAAAATGTCTCAACCTGTATGAGTTACTCCCCTGATTTAATCAGTCAAACTCTGAGATTTGCACAGTACGCATATTGTGTTACGTTTCTACGCATTATTTTATGTTCTTTGTAAGGTATATAATAGATGGAAGTATCTTCGAGTAGGTATTTCATTTTATATTATTCCTAGTGGTAGATTTTGACAGGCTATTGAAGAATTTCTCTTTGATTAAGAATCTTGTCTTTGACTTGCTAAAAAGTTAAATGTTAGTGGTTAATGGCCTTACCACAAAAACTTAGATAACACAACGCGTCAAGTTCAACGCTTTCATTCATTTCATTTTATATTATTCCTAGTGGTAGATTTTGACAGGCTATTGAAGAATTTCTCTTTGATTAAGAATCTTGTCTTTGACTTGCTAAAAAGTTAAATGTTAGTGGTTAGTGGCCTTACCACAAAAACTTAGATAACACAACGCGTCAACTTCAACGCGTGTTTAATGTCAGTTTTATGTCAAACTCCATACAGAAATGTCATGTTTAAAAGGTGTTTAGGCTAAACAACTGATAAACTCGGTTTTGTGTTAACAAGGTAAGTGTACCTATATCAACTTTTTTTTTTTTTGATTTTCTCATTTATTTAAATAAACTCTACTAAGTTGGTTAATAGATTTTAGGTAATTTAATACTATGGCCAGTTTAGATTGAAATGAGATCGATTGAGGCCACTTGTACCTATATTTTTCTTTACAATTAGAAATATTGTAAACTACCTTCCGCCAGCGGCTTCGCCTGCGTGATATCTTTGTGGGAATGATTATTACTAGTGGCAACACGATACATGAGGGATGTTAGAAGATGGGAATGACAGGACTGTGCGAGGGAGAGGGAAGAATGAATAGAAGATGGACGACGACGGTGGAAATCGACGAACGTGTGTGAAAATATAAGAAGTTAAAGAATTGTTTGCTTTTAATTTTATTCCAATCCCTACATCTTTATAAATTATAGCTTATGTTACTCAGTGATAATATAGCCTATGTCCTTCTCCAGGTCAAGGTCTACTCCTGTGCAAAATTTCATCCAAATCCGTTCAGCCGTTTTAGCGTGAAACCGTAACAAACAACTAAACTCACTATCGCATTTTTTATATTATTTAGGATTATTAATAACTAGCTTCCGCCCGCGGCATCGCCCGCGTGGTATATCGATAAAAAGCAGCCTATGTCCTTCCCCGGGATGCCATCTATCTCCTTGCCAAATTTTATCGAAATCCGTTTAGTGGTTTAGGCGTGAAAAGGTAACATACAGGCAGACAGATAGACAGACAGAGTTACTTTCGAATTTATAATATTAGTATGTATGGTTGTAGTAAATAGAAACGTCACCAATTTCGAATAATGTGTAGGTAGACACGTAAGTACTTATATGAACTTCCCATAATCACACTTGCATTATTTTTAACCTCGAAAGACAGGGACAAAATATGTTATAAAAGTAGGTATTTTTATTTGACTTTGTATCACAACTGTTCAAAGGTCAGGACAGAGTAGGCTTTCAAATCAAAACACTAAGCTCTGAAATAATATTTATGAATCCAATAAATACATCTTACTTAAATTGTGCAAAAAATAGAAAATGTTTGCAAACAATTTTTATTTATGTCACTAAGTCTACAAATAAGAAGATTAGTATTTAGGAGAGCAAAAAACAGCGCTGGATTCTTGTAATATTAATGATAGAAAAAATAACAGGTAACAAAAAAAAAGTATTTATTTAAAAAACTTGACTCAAATTAGGATAAAAAAAGTTGTTTCAATAATAATATGTGAAGCTAATTTTAATTGGTTACCTTAAGGTATATTTTTCTAAGTTTGCATAATTTTTAAGCGTTTTTTTTTTCAAATATTTAGGCTACAAAAATATAGTAACCTACTGACAAACTCAATTTTTTTTTTTTTTTTTTTTCAGCCAGAGTAATTCTTTGTTTATTCAGTTTAGATATTATATCAGATTGACACACTATTCTATTCAATTTTTAATCAATAGCAAGCAAAGCCGATGTCTACTATTCTGCTAATGTCTTAAGTGAGTAAGAAAACAAAGAGGCATGATAAAAAAAAAAAAAACTTTTATTATATATAAGTAAAATTCTTCGATTGACGCACTATTGGAGGTGTTATTACTGCCATTTCATACAACTGTCAAGGAATGACAGTTGTTATTTTAATATACGGTCAATTTCAGTTGGTAGATATTCAATTTGATAAACAATTAATTACCCTGAATTTACGTTCTGGTCTTGAATTATAACTTTGTTGAACTACTTGGCGAAATTAAAAAGGGAGAACTACAAATAAATAAAAATAGCCGCAAAAGTGACACTTATCCTTGAATTATAATCCGTAAGCCTGTGCTCGCTGATTTGTGGCCCGCGTTTGACCTCAAACGTCTTTTGTTAATGGCGAAATTTTTTTGTTTATTGTCTCCTGTTCTTGACAAAACAAGTCCAAGATTTCACAATAATTTTTGTCTGAAAATACTTTAGTACCAACTTAAGTGCTTACTTTTTCCATGTGAAAATGAATTTTAAGACGTATAAAATAATATAGCTATAGAAAAAGTGGCCGACAAATATATATTTTTTTATTTATTAAATTTGAGTCTCAATAAACATAATGCAGAAAACCAACAAAAGCATAATATTATTATATAACCCGACCCATCATATCGCAAAAACTATAATCTTGAATGGGCCTTGAATTACTAATACGCAGTGATTTTTAAATCACAGTTAACCTTTCATGGCGTAAAAGAACTCATGAAAAAGAGCGTCTTTCACTATAAGACCTACTCTAAAATATCAGCTGTTTCATACAAAAATATGTACAATATTTACCCGATGCAAATGTATGAAACAATGTTTTTTATTTTGGCCATTTTGTAGTTGGTTCCAAAATAGCAAAAAGTTGGTTGGAAAGTTGTTTGTTATAATCATGAGTACTTTCACCTCCTGAAAGGTTAACAGTGAATTAAAACGCGCACGAAGGGTTCCGTATCATTATCTATAAAAACGGCAAAAAAATCACGTTTGTTGTATAAGAGCCCCCTTAAATATTTATTTTATTCTGTTTTTTTGGTATTTGTTGCTATAGCGGCAACAAAAATACGTCATCCGTGAAAACAACTGTCTAACTACCACGGTTCAAGAGATACAGCCTAGTGACAGACGGACAGACAGACAGACAGCGGAGTCTTAGTAATAGGGTCCCGCTTTACCTTTTGGGTACGGAACCCTAAAAATCATAGTGTATATCTATAGAGGTTAGGATGCGAGCCTAACTCCTACAGTTTTGCACATCAGGTGCCGTATTACGAAGTATTAATGCCACCATTTTTCCAGTGTGAGAGAGAGATGGAGCCGCTAGCACCATCCCGTTTTCGCACTGGAATAATGATGGCATTAATACTTCATAATACTACCCCTGAAAAGCTTTAAAAGTTGTGCAAACATGAATACCTACCAAAATCTAAATATTATTGGATATTAGACTGAAATAAAAGCGTTATAAAAATGTAAAAGACAGACAATGACTTCCTTCCTGAAACAAAATTACAGCGAATAAAGGAAGAAATAAAAAGGAAAATTATATCGTAACTTTCATATCCGATTTCCGAGCGATAGCGACACATAAAGTTATTAATTACGACAAAGGATCTTTGATCTTCCAAATTGATTTCATAGCCTCTTCATTAGAATTTTAAGGTCGCCGTGAGAAATTCAGAAGAAGCCCCCTAAGTGTAAAAGCCTCTTGATTTTAGCTTAGCCTTTGATATCGATTCATAAAAAAAATGTCAGGATATTTGATAGACAGAGTCGTTGGCATTTATTTATTTATATAAACATGTTTCCTTTGCCATAAAAAAAAATGAAAAGTTGAATCTATCTTTAAATGAAAAGTTGAATCTCTCTTTAAATGAAAAGTTGAGTCTCTCTTTAAATGAAAATTTGAGTCTCTCTTCTTCCTTCCGCTAGCAAAAATTCGGAAAAATCTACATCTTTTTAGTAAAATAAGTGACAGGCATAACTTTAACACTAGAAATAGGAACAAATTAGATCAACCACGTTTCAGATTGTCTAAAGTACATACTTCTTTTATGGGGTACTGTGTAAAATGTTATAATAAAATACCACCCGATATTCTTCAACTAAATGAGAAGAAATTTAAAACATGCATTAAACGCACACTATGCAGACAAGCATATTATAAGTTGGATGATTATATCGTAGATAAAAATGCTTGGCTTAGTGCTGGTCCTGCTCCACAGGCACTTGGGCTCAATAGTTAAATTTTTTGTATTTGGAAGAATGGCTTCCCCTTATTTTTTTTATTTTTTCTGACTTTAGGAACTTAATGTTTATTTTTTATTTAAATTCTATTATATTAATCTCTCAAGTACATTGCTAACTATAGTTTTGTATAATTTAGAAGCACTTTTTCAATTTTGTAAATGTGAGTACCATGGGGCCGTTTCATATGGTATCACGTTGTATGTTGACTTGAAAGAGCCTGGCAGATGAGAGTATGTCATACTCACTTAAATGTCTCGCTGATGGTGGCGCGTGTGTTGGATCATTCGGTTCCCTACAAAATGGTTGAGCTGGATGGTGCTGATCCACGTGTCATGTTCGTGAACGGGCGCCGTCAGTTGAGACTGGTCATCTCTTATCTGCCAGGGCTTATTTTTAATCTTATATTTTGAATTATTTTTGATTATTTTTCGTTTGACATTGTTCTCACATATAGAAGCACGAAGAATACTGTACCCAGGATTTTGTAATATCTATATACATTTTTAAAAGAGTGTCCTTGGAGTTTCTTGCCCGTTCTTCTCCATAGAGATCTACGAATTTGAATGGGCAACTAGCTTCAACTTTTTGACTAACTGATCGACTCTTTGACAATTCAAAAGTGCCTGTAAATGGTTTAATTGAAATAAATGCTTTGAGTTTGAGTTTGAGTTTTTGAGTTTGAAAAGTAAAAATTATTATATTATGTTAGATGAGTTGCAGACCAGTGGTGGCCCAGTGGTAACGGCCGCAACTTACGAGTTCTAGATCGGAGGTTCGAACCCTGTAGGTACTTTACTTTGTGTAAATTATTTCATCACCACTGCCCTCAAAACGGCGAAGGAAAAAATCGTGAGGAAACCGGCACGTCCTAGAACCAAAAATTCACGGCCCATTCCCTTGCACAGAGAGGAGGCCTGTGTCCCAGCAGTGGGAACATTATAGGCTGATTATGGAACATGAGTTGGGCCCAGTAGATGGCCATGCCAATCGTGGCATCAGTGGCGTTATTTAGGTCCTCAGAAGTGCAGAACAGGTGTATGGACACTGGACACTTCAAAAGTTACCTACTTAAGGGGCCGGCGGAGCTTCGATCGCAACTACGAATCAAGTGCTACAAATGTTGCGCTACTGTGCCTGTCGAAGCGATACACACAGCTACCATGAACTGTACGACCACGCACACATTTTCATTGATATGACATTTGCTTGACGCGATAGTACTGGCTATTGAAAATTTATGATAAATTGGGGTGTGTTCCGTAATACCAAAAATGATGAATGAAAACTTAATGTTTTTCCATTTTTTTTTTTGATAATTTGTAACTTGATAATATAGGCTATGTTTCTGCTGAAACAATATCACAAGTATTGTTGTTTATAATACAGAAAAAACAACATGAAAACATGTCATTTACGCTGTAAAAATGTGCGAAATTCAATTCGCTACAACTTCATTTTAGTTAGGATTTTTTGGAAAAAAAAAGATGTAGGAACCTAGATAAATACTGCCTCAATCCGAATAACAACACACTATGGTGGAAATATGCTCAAATTGCAAATAATTTAGGTATTACGTTTGTATGGAGAATTCATCCGTCGCCGTGTTCTTAAGAAGATACAGAAAAAATGTGTAAACGAAAATGTGGAAACTCATTTGCGTGTTGGTCTCGGCTGAAATTCGAGTATCTTTGACAGTCATTACGGGTCGTAGCAGCCCAAATGTCTGACAACCAATCTTACCAAGGGGTATCGTGTTACCTGGTAGGTAAGTCGGTGGTGGAGGTCAGATAGACAGTCGCTCCATGTAAAATATTGGTATTTAGCTGAATCCGGTTAGACTGGAAAACAACTCTAGCATAGTTGGGAAAAGGCTAGGCAGATGCTGATAATGACTACTTTGCTTCATATAATGAGGCATAGCTCGCACTGCGATAAAAAATCGTGCGAATTTTTTATCGCATTTCTGTAACACATAGTATCATAAGGAGCTACACGTACTGACGATTTAAAATTCGCACTCGTTGCAATGCCGTACATTGATTAATTATTTATTTAATACTTCAAGCACACAGATGTACAGAGGCGGACTTAATGCCATACGCAATGCCAAAGGGAATACAAACCGCGCGAATAAAATTCGCAGTGCGACCTAATCCTTAGGCTTATCATGAACTGCGATTAAAAATTAAAAATATAAACCAAGTGAATAAAATTCGCAGTGCGGGCTAAGCCTTACAGTTTAACCCAACCTACGGCCGACCAAACTCTCTTCTAAAGGTTTGAACTCAACAAAAACAAACAATAAAATTAATTATCCGAAGGTGACACTACCAAAATAGGTATCTACGAAGTTCAACTATCTACGCCTTCATAAATATTCAGATTACCCAAAATCTTTAGGTACTTTTGAAGTCACAGTAATTTTAAACACCGCACCCAGGAATGAAAATCTAATATTCATTCAAAAACTTCAAACTTGAATCTTGTCAAACGAAACCACGCCAAGTGTTTGTAAGTCACTAACTACAGTAAGTTTCTGTGACTAATGCACTTAGTTGATTGCACTATCTAGTGTAAAATTCAGTAGTATATCACCCTTACAAATGTCTCCTAATTCCAAAAGTCGGAAGGTTTGGGGTGCATTCCTAATGCCGTGCTTTTTGAAAGTCACGTTTGGGAGTAACGAAAGAACAATGTCAGGTTTCGGCCTACACAACTTTTAAAACTAAATTCACACGGACACAAAGTTTTTACCTACAACAATTTAAATATTGAATTCCAACTTATTAGAAAATATTTTAGTTCCTTTCGAGAACTTTCCGAAAAGAAAATCATGTTAATAAGTAATCATTTTGTCATCATGTTCCAGGTTTTTCTTTTTCTAAATAAAAAAGTTACAGATAGTTGCCTATTCTGCCACAGCTGTAATCGATTGTTCTAAATAATTAAAGCGATTATTCTTTACTTTTTATTTTCCACCTCACAATTGTTATTTTTTTTTTTTAGCCTAAATAATAGAAGCGTTTTACCTACCAATAAAACGCATATTAATTTACTTACCTTATTCGAAGCTTATTTAATTTGAGATAGGCACTACGTTTCCCGCCATCTATATCCGTCTCTTTCTTTCTTATATCCTTCTCTTTCTTACCCCACCACCTGACAGAGTGAGGGCGCACTGAGTGAGCCCCACTTTGATGCCTCATTGGGTCGAAAATCACCAGGCAGACTTTAAATCATAAGCTTCGAATAAGGTAAGTAAATTAATATGCGTTTTATTGGTAGGTAAAACGCTTCTATTAATTTGACTTGACCGTTATTCGAAGCTTATTTAATTTGAGACCTGTTTGTTATCGCCTGGTGGTGGTGACACGGACGCCAATGTGAATGACTTGTTAGTAAGTAGGTAATAGGACATTACTGGTTATATTGACCATTTGAATGAAACAAATGAATCTTGATTTTTTACCTTTTATTCAAGAAAAATAAAAAACCTTCATAATGTGAATATGATTTTGGTTTAATTAATTGTTTCAATATGATTAATCACAATGTTAGAATCAACATTAAATCAGCAACGTCAATCAACAGGATTAAATAACATAGTTATAGAGGTACTTGAAGATGAGGGTAGAACTGTTCGCTTATAGAATTTACAAAAAGTATTTTGGGACTTCCAATTTCCCCTCGCAAGAATATCCTCTAATGGGAAATTGTCTAGCCAGTTTTTTGAGGCAACAGCAGAGCGAAAACTCCCAGGTGTGGCAGTTATACACGCATCTTTAAGTAGAGTTTTAATCCACCCCGATATTATTGTCTTTGAAGCGGCTTTTGCTTCACCTCTTGTAGAAATGAACAGATTATGGGTCTTAGCCGAATCTCTGCGAATTTTTAACAATTCAATTGTTCTATTAATCCAATAGACTGGATCCAAATTATTACTATCTAAATTAGTAAACAATTTCCAACCCGATTGCCTGTGGTTCGAAGAATCAGTCTTTGAACCAAAAACAGGCCACAAGGTGATAGAGTTATTACTTTGAATACAATGCTCTGAATCAGTTCTTAATAAAGTCAAATCGTGAATTCTTCGACCTGAGCATAAGAGTAATAATGTTGCAGTGTGTCTTTGCACTTGGAAAATATTGTCGTGTGTAAAATTATAACTATTTAAGTATGCAGCTAGGCTATCTATGTTCCAAATCGGTGGTTTAGACTTAGCTGGTTTCTCTAACGCTATGGATTTTAAAACCTGTTTTACTAAAATATGAGAACTAATTTGGCCAGCAATGTCTGAATTGCAAAGAGTGGAAATTACAGATTTGTGCAACAGAATCGTATTATATGATAAATTATTAACCAGATGAAGGTCCGACAGGAATCTGGCTACTTCTCTACCGTTAGGATTATGAGGATTAACTTGGTGTTGCTCAGACCAGATTAGCCATTTTTTCCAAGCAACATCATAAGTCTTTATTGTGGAAGGCCGCCAAGACTTCTTCAATAATTTTATTTGGCTATCATTCCAATCTTTTAGGGTATCGGCCCACCCCCACATTTCCATACCTCGAGAATCATGTCCTGTGTCCTCGGAGGTGGGAGTCCCGTCGATACGTCTATTAAAACTTGATCGAGATTCCGAAGTGTGAATGGGGCTGCCAATGCTCGGGCCTTCAGATCTGCCCGCCAATATACTCGATCCCAATGCGGAACTACTAGCAAGTATATCCCGTGAGCACTGTTCAAATGGGATAGCACTTTGGGAATCAAGTACGGTGGCGGGAAAATCCACGCCAGTTGAAAATTCCATTGTCGGGAGAACGCGTCGTGAAACAATGCTTGGTGATCGTTCAGATTCAGGGACACATAATTCACTACGACATGCGCTCGACTGAAGGCAAAGAGGTCTATCAGAGGGATGCCCCATTTTGCAAACACTATCTCGGTGGCTCTGGCCAAGAGATGCCATTCCGGATTGACCCGAAGTCTCGACAAATGGTCCGCATGACCGTTGTACATCCCGGGAATATGAAAAATATTCACATGAATTTGGTATTCTTCCAGAATTTGAAAAACTTGGTATGTTAGATCCATCAGTGGTGTGGATCTTGTGCCCCCTTCGTGTCGGAGGTATGCGATAACAGTTTTGTTGTCGCATTGAATTAGTACTGTACTCCGGTGTAGGAGCTGACAATGATCTTGTAACACCTTTAGGATGGCGAGCATTTCCTTCTGGTTGCAGTGTAACTGTTTTTCGTGATCTGCCCACAACCCTGTCAACGACAAATTGTCTAATCGAGCTCCCCATGCTATATCGGAGGCATCCGTTGTTAGGTAATGGGTTGGTGGAGGTACATGAATGGCTGAAGGGCGTTTGCAGTTCTGAAGCCACCATATTATGTTGTCCCTGGCTTCGATAGAGATTAAATGCCATTTCTGGTCTGATCTCAACATTTTGTTGAGGAGGTCCAATAAAACCCGATAATGGAGTCGGCCTCTTGGAACGACAAAACTCGCAAAATTCAGAAGTCCGACCAGACTCTGAACCTCCTTGAGCTTTGTATGTTCCTTGTTTAGCATTTGGGACAGCTTGACAATGAGCGATGTCAGCTTCTCCTCGGGGAGTTGCTTCTGATTTGTCCAGGCGTTCCACTGAACGCCCAGATACGCCAATGTTTTTGATGGAGTCAACACAGATTTCTCGTAATTTATGATCCAGCCTAATGTCTCGAGAGTCTGAATGACAATATTTACATGTTCCTTTAGACTTTCCTCGTGTTGATGAGCAATCAGGAAATCGTCGAAATACACCAGTATTCGTATTCCTCGTTTTCTGAGCATTTGGGCAATCCAATTTGTCACTGATGTGAAAGTTTTGGGTGCAGTACTTAGACCAAAGGGTAAACATGTCATTTCCAAAAGCTCCTTTCGATAGACTAGGCGTAGGAATCTTCTGTGGCTGCGAGCTACTCGAATGTGAAAGTACGCTTGTGAGAGATCTATTTTGCACAGCCAGTCTCTTTGCTGTAGGAAGTCTGGCACACGAAAAACATTCACTAATTTGAATTTTGTGGTTATTACGTATTGATTGAGGGCTCTCAGGTTGAAAATGGGCCGAGCAGAGCCGTCGCTCTTCAGAACTAAAAACATTGATGACAGGAAACTTGGAGTCAGATTTTCTTTACCGAATGTTAAAAGTAGTGATTGTGACATAGTATTGAATGGGGAGAAACTAGAATTCGTCGATAAAACTGTTTTCCTGGGGATCACACTCGACTCAAGGCTGCAATGGGGTCCTCATTTAACATCTCTTGCAGGACGGCTAAGTTCAGCAGCATACGCTGTGAGGAAAATCCGTCAATTCACTGATGTAGATACCGCGAGGCTAGTCTATTTTAGTTACTTTCATAGTATCATGTCTTACGGTATTTTACTATGGGGACGGGCTGCTGATATCGATTCTATTTTTATTCTGCAGAAAAGAGCGATCAGAGCAATATATGGCCTCCGCAGGCGCGATTCTCTACGGGAACTGTTTAAAGATATTAACATCATGACGGTACCTTGTCAATATATCTATGAAAACATCATGTACGTAAGGAAAAATCTAAGTCTTTTCAGTAAAAGAGGTGAAAGACACAATTATAGGACTAGAAGTAGGGACCAATTAGTTCAACCGGGCTTCAGACTGGCTAAAGTAGACTCATCTTTCATGGGGTACTGTTTAAAATGTTATAATAAAATACCTCCCCACATACTCCAACTGAATGAAACAAAATTTAAATCTTGTATAAAACGCACACTATGCCGCCAAGCATATTATAAATTAGGGGATTACATTACGGATAAAAATGCTTGGCTCAGCGCTGGTCCAGCTCCACAGGGCGCATAAACTAATTGATTAGCATTCGAAATAATTGTTGGAGCTGCTGAAGATTGTAAAAACTATATTTACATTGTATAAATTCAATCTCCTAGTATTGTATAACTGCATAGCACATGTGTGTGAGCACTATGTACTTACCTAAGTACTTTAAAGCTACCATTTACTAGGTACGTCTTTCATTGACTTGAATGTGCCCTGGCGACTGAGAGTATGTCATGCTCACTTTAATGTCTCGCTGGTGGTGGCGTGTGTGTTGGATCATTAAGTTCCCTTCAAAATGGTTGAGCTGAATGGTGCTGATCCATGCGTCATGTTCGTGAACGGGCGCCATCAGTAGGGACTGGTCATCTATTAGCTGCCACGGCTTATTTTAATTTATTTTAATTTTTGAATTGTTTTGTTTCTTTTTTATCTTTTTACGGACGGACATTGTTCTCACATGTATAATTTCAACATGAATGATGTAACCAATATATTGTAATAATATTCTGATTCAAAAGAGTGTCCGTGGAGTTTCTTGCCCGTTCTTCTCCATAGGAACCTACGCTTTGGAATGGGCAACTAGCTTCATCTTTCTGACTGACCGACCCCTTGACAATTCAAAAGTGCCTGTAATTGGTTTATTTGAAATAAATGCTTTAAGTTGAGTTGAGTTGAGTTGAGCTCGTTCGAGGACCCCTTGATCCTTCATTTTGTTGATGACAATGGTCATCTCTACTGAGTAAGGAACTAACATACTCTTTTTTATGTTGCCTGGATGGATCATCGGAGGCCTTTGACGAAAGGGTATGCGATACTCCGATATCATTTTGAGAATGACATTTGGAGCTCCAAATTGTTCCCACTGAGTTAAAAAATTTGCTAGACGGCCTGCTTTGAACTGCATCATGTCAATATTTTCGACGTTTGACGTCTCTATTGTTGTTGGGCGGAGACGGCGCTCGTTTCTGCCCAGGATTGGATGGATTTCGGTGCTTGGGGTGATTTCTCGAAGAACCTCGTCCGCGAAAAAACCCCCGATTGTTCGGTGCGACCGAATGAGAACTATGTCCATGATAGTGCGGATTATAACCACCCTGCGGGACTGGTGCAGTTTGACAACAGCCTTGCACGTAGCATGATCCATGTTGACAACCCTGCGAGGGTCTTTTTCGGGTTGCGTACTCCTGCGAGGAGACGCTAGTCTTTTGTGTCTCTATCTGCGAGATAGAGTTGTTAGACTTCTTTAGCGGCCAAAAACATTTTCGCACTCCACCCGCTTTTTCTAAAGCGGCTGTGAATTTTACTGCGTTGAATAAGTTTGTGTATGTAGGAGGAATCTTTCTAAGCGTAGATTTCACTAATGGCTCCTTTACCTGTTTGATAACAGAGTCCCGGCGCATTTGCAATATCTCTGCGCGATGGCCACAAACAAGCTGTAACAAATCTGAGGAGGTTGTTTGAAAATCACCGCAATTTATAAGT
Source organism: Lithophane leautieri (assembly GCA_949152455.1). Taxonomy (NCBI): domain Eukaryota; kingdom Metazoa; phylum Arthropoda; class Insecta; order Lepidoptera; family Noctuidae; genus Lithophane; species Lithophane leautieri. Next base: position 3,863,759 of record OX424469.1, on the reverse strand, counting down.
TCTGTTAACTTATTATTAATAACCTCATAATCTGGGTTAATTCTTTAGACCACTGGGCAAAATCAAGCAATACCTTCTGAAGCGATTCCTTCTGCTGTAAAATGCACATTGTTAAGGCAGCAAAGGCTTTATCAGCGTATATCAAATGGCGGGGAGACTGGAAGGCTGCAACTTTTTCATTTATCTCAATATCCGTAAAACCCGGTTTGTGATTATACGCCTTTTGAGTTTCGGAATATCTGATTTCATTCCGATTACTAGTATCCCAATGTTGAAGATCACATAGCAGTTTCAAATGGAGTTCAGAACTCTTGGGCATAGAAGGTTCTTTTAATTTTGTTTGGATATTAAAAATAACTTCGTTAGGCGCGTCGATAATCGACGCATTATCACCTAATTCTTCGTAAAGATTACGACTAACACCAGAATTTATAGACATGGAATCGTTATAGCAGTGATCACTAGTTTGAGCTTGACGCTCATTGTCACGAGCATACAAAGATTTACGAAGATCACGTACCTCCTTTGATAATTTTCGATACTCCTGTTTCGAATGTCTTCGTTTTCTCCCCCTCCTCTTTTTTCCATGATGACTTCGTCGACGCCTTGAGGAGCGTGATGAAGAGGAAGATGAAGAACTGCTCTGAGAATTATCACTGCTTGAACTTGAACTTCTAGACCGTAACTTACGCTGCATACCAGATGGTCCTGGTAATGGTTCAGTCACTTCCTTTTGTACATAATTATTACTGTCATCCATTCTAAACAGAAAAAGGGGTTTAGAACAACACTAACAGTAAAATCCGTTAAAATAAAATGTCCGTTGTGTAGTTTTGCGGGTATTTTTACCAGCTTGATAATTAAAATAAATTTGAATATTGTGGTAACGTTACTGTTAACACAACCGTACGCGGCGGGAAACAAGACGCCAATGAGGCATCAAAGTGGGGCTCACTCAGTGCGCCCTCACTCTGCCAGGTGGTGGGGTAAGAAAGAGAAGGATATAAGAAAGAAAGAGACGGATATAGATGGCGGGAAACGTAGTGCCTATCTCAAATTAAATAAGCTTCGAATAACGGTCAAGTCAAATTAATACGTTCATTGTGTTTATTTTAAATACATTTAGTGGTTTTTAAGGAATATAAAAACAAGAATATAAAAAATAGAAGTTCAATGTAAAAGCGGAAATCACAGAAAAGCTTTAAACTACACAAAAAAACGTTAGAATTTTTACTGTCCATGACAAATTAATATTGAGCCAAAGTTACTATGGACATCTGACATTGTTCCTTGTTGTGGCTTACAAGTCTGTTCAATAAAAATGAAAGAAAAATGAAAAATTTAAGCTTTTCTTTCACTAGAATAAGAGTCATCATGTGCTTAGCCTTTTCCCATCTATGTCGACTTCCAGTCTAACCGGATGCAGCTGAATGCCAGTATTTTACATGGAGCGACTGCCTATCTGACCTCCACAACCCAATTACTGATTATCACGATACCTCTTGATAAGACTAGTTGTCAGACTTTCGGAGATCTACAAATGATTGCCGTGACCAACGGCTTAACGTGCTTTCCGAGACACGGAGGGTCTTGGTATGTGAATATGGTCACACATCCTCGGACCGACCCCGGCAAGCGTAGCTTAACCTGATTGATCGACCCGGGGGGCTGTAATTAGTTAGTATTTTCACTAACTCTTGTTATGTCTTGTCTCTTGTTGTGTGTTGTCTATAGTCTTTTCTATAGACTATTACCTACTATAGAAATATTAAGTCAAAGTATTCTCTCTCCAACTCATTAGCTGTGCCCGACAATGGAAAAAGGATCTCATTATAATTACTTATATAGTTCATCGCCCAAGTTTTAATTATGGAATGAATAAATAAATTCAATTGCATGCAGAAAAGTGTTTATAACTCTTAAAATAACCCCTTTGCTTTCTTTATCATAAAATCCCGTGTTTTTACAAGAAATACTTTTCTTATCTAATAGTACCTTCTCCACCCTTAACACGTTTACGTTAAAGATAACGTGGGTCACGTGTTCACGGTAACCATAAACGAACGTTAGGAAGGGGCACTAAAATAAATATAAATATTTCAATTCACAAGGGCTTTCAGACTTTCTCCTGAGATAGAAGATTAGTTTATAGAGTTGATTGTACAATCGATTGTTGAATAAACAATGACATGAATTTTTACTTTAAAAAGTATTATTTATTATTTTAATTACTATGAATGTGTCTATCCACACATTCTTTTATTTTGTTTTTTATTATTTATTTTTCCTTAGTTAGTTTTGATTAATCATGGTCTGGCAGTTTGAGTATTTTATGCGGCCTACCCAGATGTCCTTTCTTTGGTATTGTTCATCAAATCGTTGAGCTCCTTGAATTCCAAGTTGAGCTATCGTGCAGCTCAACAGCAGACAAATGCGTGCACTGACTGCGCAGGTCCACTCAATCTGTGTGGTTCTTTCCTCAAAAGACCATTTCAGACACACAAATCTACATGATCTGACCAAAATAATGTATGGACTTTAAAAGAGACTGTGACCCATAGGTTTGTTTTGGCCTTTCTTCTCAGAGTAGTAAGATAGCTAACACCGAGCTCATCTAGTTTTAAAAATGTGATTAACGTGTAAAAGTGTTTGTACAAACCTACTTACAGAAATAAATCATTTATCATTTATTTATAACTAGTTTCCGCCCGCGGCTTCGCCCGCGCGGTATGTCGATAAAAAGTAGCCCATGTCCTTTCTTAGGCTCTAGACTATCTGTGTACCAAATTTCATTTAAATCGGTTCAGTAGTTTTGGCGTGAAAGCGCGACAGACAGACAAAGTTACTTTTGCATTTATAATATTAATTAAGTAATTATGTAAGGATAATACCTAATACTAGGCCAATTAGGAATATTATAGTCTTGTTTAAATGATTCTACTCAAACAAAAAAAAACAAGCCTACTAGGAAAACGTCCGTGCCTTCACATTTTTGAATTTGATAGATATAGTCCAAAACAATTTTTCTATTTTTCATTTATTAAAATGCATTAAGCCTCGTTCAGACAGGTGCGACACGACAGTTCGACGCGTCTCTACCAAAACAATTTCTAAGAAAACTTCACGGTGTAACAATACTAGCTGCGCTACGCGATTTCACCCGCGTAAGTCTCGATCCCGTGGGAATATCGGGATAAAAAGTATCCTATTTCCTATTCCAGGTCATGGTCTACCCATGTGCTAAATTTCATCCAAATCCGTTGAGCCGTTTTAGCGTGAAAGCGTAACAAACAAATAACATATAATATACTAGCTAATGCCCGCGGCTCCGCAAGCGTGGATGTTGGTTATTATATATTAAAACCTTCCTCGAAAACCACTCTATCCATTGGTGAAAAGAGCATGAAAATAGGTGCAGTAGTTTTTGAGTTTATCGCGAACAGACAGACAGACAGACAGACGCGGCGGAGGACTTCTTTTATAATATATTATGTAGTGATAACATAAAACTAGGATTACGAGTGTTGCGTCGCGCCTGTCTGCATGAGGCTTTATTATGTCTAACGATGAATTAAAAATAAAACACTAATACTACTGGCACAGTATAAAATATGGACAGTAAAAAAACTACGTAGTAAACGTTCGAAACGGCACACTCACACAGTGGTGCTCATTGACGAGACTCCCAAAGTGATTGTCCCGGTGCTGTCACTTACGAGTGCCGTGTAGACAAAAGGTCGCCGCCATGATCTTTTAAAAATGGAGAGGTAATTATTTCAACAAATTATAGGCCTACTCTTAATTATTCTGTACTAATGAGGCTCAGAATAAAGTCCACATGTTTGTTGGTCATGATAATATTTAAACACTTTACCACACTTTTCACAATCCACATTCATGACAATAAACTCTAACCACAACCGCTGCAAACAAAAACAAACCAAAATAATCCTCAACTTTATCCAGCGAAACATTTTCAAATAACTCGTTTAATAAAAATAACGAAACTTTAGTAGGACGCAAACAGAACTGGGACCCGTGGTTCAGAACTTTAAAATCTTATTCGCAATATATGTACGTTCGTGTTATGCGGTCCAATAAACATAGTTTAGGTTGAAACTTCCCGGCCAGTACCGCTGTTTCGTTGGCATTAACAACAATTTTGAGAGTGCTAACATGCTAGCTATATCCGTAAAGATCTCAGCACAACATGGGTTTATTTCAGCTGCAGACTTCTTTGTTGCTGCTTTACTGAATGCTGGTGGAAATACGAGAGGAGATGCTTTTTTAAATTTGAAGAAAGAGGCGGTGACTCTTCATATTATTATTATACTAGCTGATTCCCGCGATTTCGTCTGTGATCCTGGATGAAATGTAGTCTATGTCCTTCTCTAGGTTATGGTCTACCAATGTGCCAAATTCTATCCAAATCTGTTCAGCCGTTTTAGCATGAAAGCGTGACAAACAAACTCACTTTCGCATTTATAATATTACTAGCTTCCGTTCGCGGCTTCGCCTACGCGGTTTTTCGATAAAAAGTAGGTCTTTCTCAGTGTGCCATCTATCTTATTGCCAATTTTTTTGAAATCCGTTTAGTGGTTTAGGCGTGAAACGGTAACATACAGACAGAAAAACAAACAGACAGAGTTACTTTCGAATTTATAATATTAGTATGGAAATACTTCCATACTAATATTATAAATTAATAACTAATATTATAAAGGATAAGTTAGGATTCTTGTCTCCATAGTACTGCCCCGGTAGTTCTATAATCGCAAGCACATCTATGAATGTGGTCCTGGGTATGATATAGGAATTCGTCAAAAGCAGCCTGGAGCCTGGATGTGTGCTCGATTAATGGTAATAAGCAGGTTCTCTATTATTTACATGGACTTACACAAAACAGGCAAACAAAATGTGACTGTTCTGCCAACCCCTTCGAGGCCTACAGGCGTAAAGTGATGTTATCAAAACGCAATAACATTTTTCCAAGCCAAACAGACACCAGGCATTTCAAAGAAACTCTTTTGAAAGAACGAACGAAGAGCTCCCTTCTTCTGAAAACTAAAACATGGTTAAGCAGATTGTCAAAGCAAAAACATTCTTGGAGACATAATAAAGGAACTAGAACTTACACACTGTTTGTACTTGGAAGTAGCTTGTAACTTTGTCAAAGTACACCAAACATTAGGTTGAAATACTTAGTCTCCTTTAGACGATATCAACCAAGTTGAAGACGCAATAGGCATGCAATAGTTTGTTAGGTCATGTGGAAATGAGTGATTTAGTTCAAAATTTAGCTCAAACCAGTTTAAGTTATTTTACTTGTGTTGGCACATCAATGCAAATGCACCAAATAGGAATGAAGCCTATCAATGAAAAGTGGGTTGGTACCTACTTGGATGTATTTTGTACAGCTGCACCCCGTAGTTTCACTCGATTCTGTGGGAATATCGGGATAAAAAGTATCTAATGTCCTAACCCAGGTCATGGTCTACCCATGTGCCCATACGAACCCATTCGGCCGTTTTAGCGTGAAAGCGTAAAACAAACAAACTGATTTTCGCATTGAATGCAATGATTACATGCAAAAGCCACATGTTGTTCTTGATCAATGTGACATTAGCAATTGTATTATCTTCATCGTCAGTAAATCGCACGATAAGACAAGCTACTCATTTTTAAATGTACTCATAATTTTATTTTACTGACAATGAAGCGTGAATTAAAATCTATTATCTTAAATCTTGCAATAAATCACTTTCCTTGACTAAAATACCTCTTCCATTTCATAACTTCGCCTTATTACTAACTATCAATTCATACCGAGTACTGGTAAAAGCAATTTTCAAATGTCGATAATCCAAGTTATCGCACATTTGCTTGGAAAGCTGGAGACAGCGCGGATTTATGGCTTTAAAACCTTTCTCGAAAATAAAATTTCGATTTGTGAGAATGTCGTCTGAAATAAAAATATGTCGGGACTGTCAAGCTTAGCACTATAAGTAACTTGTTTCACAGTTGAGTTATTTAATGCAATTGCTTTGTCGTCCAGTTCCGGGTAAATTATGGAAAAAGTTGTATTCGTTTTTAATGGAAATGGTGCTAATTAAAAACTTTTGCGGGGTTCAGTGTTTTCTATGTATTGTTGGCGTACTTTTTGTAATGTTTTTTCTTGTCATGTGTATTTTTTTTTGTTTGAGACATGATCACAGTTAATGGAAGGAGGTCCAAGTGAAATAAAAAACATATTTACAACTACACACGGAACCCCTTACTCAATTTCTGTCTGACCTTAACTCCCATAATTTGATACAACACAAGCTAATTTCCATTTCAATGCAGAGACCACACACCCATTAAAATGATACCCTTACAAAAACAAAACCACCTTTTTCAGAAACCCCTATATTACCTCCATTAATTCGTAAACCATGAAACCATAAAAATTACCAACAACGTGGCTTTACTGGTCACGTTGGGCATTTGAATGGGCCCAATTAGAGTGGTCCCCTGAAAGGGCTCGACTATAGAATGAATAGGTACAGAAGGTTGGTTCCATACAACCGAAAACGCACGTAGAAATAAGTTCAATGTACATTGCCGCGGAGCGGAATGGAAGCAAATATTTTTAACGATATTGTACATAGCAAAATTAAATTTGAGTTTCTTGCCCATTCTTCTCCATACGGAACTACCTTTTAAAAGGGGCGACTAGAAAAAAATTTTTTTTTTTTGTTATGACTTCCAAAAGTGCCTTTGTGTCTATTTGAAATAAATTATTTGACTTTGACTTTGAGTGCGCCCGTTTTCGCTCGTTGTATGAATCCGGCCTTCTGTACCATATCTATCGTGTTCTCTCAACACAGGCATTTGTTCCGTTTCGCCAACCAATTAACGAGGCACGTGGTGATACATTATGCACCGAGAAAGATGGCATCCTACGGTTCGTGAGCACTGAATTTGGGTCGTACACGTTTACGGAAATAGAACATTTGAAGCCTTTTTTGTGCGAGTAATTTTGTGTTGGTGAATGAAAGAAATGTGCTTGATGTTAGGGTCAGTGACAGCTCGGCCCGAGCCAACTCAACCAGAATAATCAATTATGTTAATACGGTGTTTTGTAGTTTCTATTGAAGACATTTTTGGTACTAGTTTGGTTTTCTGTTTACTCGACTAATTAAGCCTATTCAAACCACTCTTAAACTGACCACAAAGGCAATGGTAGTTTCCTTGCTTAACGAAATAAGTGAAGTTCATTAATTTATGCCAAATTGAATCTACTAGAAAGTCCAAAGTCGAATTTTCATACACGCCACGTAAAAGCAAATGAATTACTGCCTGTCACCCGTCACCGTGTTCCGCGGAAAAATGGGTCAACGCAAAAATACATTCCAAACTCGACGCGTCAAATTGAAAAAGTTACACAAATTATAGCACATCACCGTCCTTGAATATGTTCCAATAACTTTTTTTTTCAAAAATTCCAACGGCTCGTGTCGAAATTGGTAGAAATGTAGCCTAAACATGGAGTACGAAGGAATGGAGAGCTCATGTGCGGGTGACTGATGTTTTGCTGACTTCGGCAGGTGCAGTGGATGAATTGATACGTATCAAAGAAATGATTGCTTTTTACTTATGAGAAGCCACCTTTGTTAATAAAGGAATGGTAAAAACGGGGATTGTTTTTGAAAATTTCGTAGTTTCGTCCCTTAGATTATTATAAAAAAATAGTGAAATAAAATTGTTATGTGACAAAACAGATATTACAAAATATTTTTGAGTCAATTATCATTTAGCACTCCATTTCCATCATTCCATGAACCTAAAATTTTCTCGATTGCTCTCGTCTTTGGCAAGAGAATATTACCCCCATATTTCATCTTCGATTGTTTGCGAGTCGCTTGATAAAATTCGTTTGAGTGTATTGCTTTGGAAAATATTTGTTTTGTGTTGGAACCATGCGATATTGTTGTGTATTGACGTCTTCAAGGTCGAATGTATTGGCTGTTAGGGTTCCGTACCGAAAGGGTAAAACGGAACCCTATTACTAAGGCTCCGCTGTCTGTCTGTCCGTCTGTCACCAGGCTGTATCCCATGAACCGTGATAGCTAGACAGTTGAAATTTTCACAAATGATGTATTTCTGTAGCCGTTATAACAACAAATACTAAAAAATACAATAAAATAAATATTTAAGGGGGCTCTCATACAACAAACGTGTCTTTTTTACCGCTTTTATAGATAATGGTACAGAACCCTTCGTGCGCCAGTCCGACTCGCACTTGGTCGATTTTTTATTTTAATCTACAGCGTTTTGGAAACGTCGTTGTGGTGTTGATTTCGTAATTATTTTGGGGATAAAAGAGTCGGTTTTGTATTGACTACTTAGCTTTACTTACAATATTGTATCAATTACTATACACACCAATAGTCTACTTAGCCCCCTACTAAATCCTACTATAAACTATCCTAAATCCATACTTCCATACTTAATATTATAAATTCGAAAGTAACTCTGTCTGTCTGTCTATCTATCATTTCTGTATGTTACCTTTTCACGCCTAAACCACTAAACGCATTTCGACAAAATTTGACAAGGAGATAGATGGCACCCTGGGGAAGGACATAGGCTACTTTTTATCGACATACCATGTGGACGAGGCCACGGGCGAAAGCTAGTTTTATTATATAACCTAACTAATATTATAAATGCGGAAGTGAGTTTGTTACGCTTTCACCCTAAAACGGCTGAACGGATTAGATGACGATGACAGATATTCTGATTATTAATTTATAATTAATTATTACATTTTTAAAAGAGTGTCCTTGGAGTTTCTTGCCCGTTCTTCTCCATAGAGATCTACGAATTTGAATGGGCAACTAGCTTCAACTTTTTGACTAACTGACCGACTCTTTGACAATTCAAAAGTGCCTGTAAATGGTTTAATTGAAATAAATGCTTTGAGTTTGAGTTTTGAGTTTGAGTTTGAGTTTGAGTTTGAGTTTTGAGTTTTAGTTTTGAGTTTGAGTTTTGTGTTTGAGTTTTGAGTTTTGAGTTTGAGTTTTGAGTTTGAGTTTTGAGTTTGAGTTTTGAGTTTGAGTTTGAGTTTTGAGTTAGAGTTTTAAAATGTAAGTTATCAACTAACAAGGAACTCCTCAACGACTTAAAATATTCTGAATGACATTTAAAAACTCTTCAGCCGTTTGATCTTCAAAAGCTTAAAAAATCCTTTGAAACAAGTCAAATACTAACGACTCAACTTTAGAGAAACCTTAACGAGTGTGACTTCAGACTTCAGATTTGTAAGGCCGCAAGACCGAGAAAACTTTTTGGAACAGACAGACAGATGTAATGGCTCCTTGAAACTCCTCATCTGTGGTATAAAGTAGGCTGGAGAACACAACAAGTCTTTAAGGGCTTTAGATCCAGCCCTTCTCTTAATCGTGCATAAGGGGCCTTATGTCTAAAGTGTCATGAGAGCCCTTAGAGCTCAAACGTGTAAAAGTTACAGCACAGCTAATGATGTTACAAGTATGTAGGTACCTACGTAATATGAAAAAGATTTAAAACATGACAGAGTTAAATATGAATTATAGGTTCATAGGTACCGTTGTGTTTTGAAACTATGATTTATGAGCTGAGTGATTTCAGTGGATATGTCAATTTGTATTTGGGTTTTATTATCAATTATAGAATCGGCAAAGGGACCATTTTTTGGCTGAATTTCAACATCATGCGTCCAATTTTTATTTCTATTCAATCAAACGATCCATTTATATAACGCTTTTTTGGGCCAATAAATATTACCGACATTGTTTATATTATTATTTCTGTAAACAACTGTAGGTACTTCTCAAGATCTTCACTTTTATTGGATTTATTATTTCGTTCCATATATATGCTCTAGATTCCAACTTGATACAATATACTTACCTCTAAAGAGCCAATCATTATTATTTGCTTGAGCAAAATGCTGTTTATATTCTAGTTCGGAATCCATTACCTATTATTGGCTTCGGACGACGTATTTACATGATAGAAACTAAACAAAAATTAAATATTTTCCTTATAAAATACAATAGACGTAGATATATTTAGTAACCTATTCCGCTTAGCTATTCTTCAAGAGTCATAAAACACTCTGTAATAAATTGACGTGTTGCCACACCGAGCGCTGGACGCAGAGTCGAACACGTGTCGATTTCTTGCAGGGTTTTTTATGAATCTTGAAGAATAGTTAAGCGGAATAGGTTACTAAATATATCTACGTCTATTGTATTTTATAATGAATTTCCGCAAAGTCACGCCTGAATCAATTAACTATTTTCCCTATGTTAACTTCGTAACGAATATTATCTGAATTTCAGATATGATTCAGATAAACCAAATCTATTCTTTGACGAAAACTGTTTGCGTCAATAAAAAGTTGGAAACCTCGGATAGCTCACAGCGGTTGATGACGAAACACTAACAAAGCCTATCACAAGTTTATTGTTAGACAGATCCCAGGGGTCCCATTGTACAGGGCCGGATCAAATGCAGCACTAGCTAAAACGGTGAAATGAAAACTGACAGTCTTGAAATCGATGAGTAAAAAATACTATAGACGTTGATGGATATGACAGAGTCTAAATATGCAACTTTTTGTCATCCCAGAACCTGTTTTATTTTATTTTTATGACTTTGAAGGATTTGACCTACCCAAATATGAAAAAAAAATATGAAAATTAATAAAAAATTGCAATTATCAACTAGGTTCCCAAATATGAAAGAAAAGGTTATCAAGATGTGAAATAAAATATTTAACTGCGAGAAAAGTTATCATAATAATTTATAAATATAAACGTTTCTCTTTCCTATTCGTAATTGCTTTCAAACCAAAAAATTTAAATAGCATATTAAAACATTTTTGCATTTGATAAAACCAATAAAAAATCGGATTCTCAAACAAAAATAATGCAGATCGAAAATAAATTGCTGATTCTCGTTACAACAATATTTACAATATGGAAATTCGTTGCCTATTTCCAACAAATTGGAATATTAACATTTTAACAATTTGCAAACAATTAGCACCTGGGTTTGACGAGTGTCAAAATGGAAAGCATTATTGAATACAATATTTATTTAATGTTTTTAAAAAGAAATATGTAAACAAACTAAACTGAAAGCCGTCAAATAAACTAGGGATTTAATATTTCACCCGTACCCTAATTGGGTAAACGCGCTTTCAATCGCAATGTGAGGGTTTCGAAAGATATTAATCCATTGCTTCTTAGGGTCAGTTCAGACCGCGATGTGAAGCGATGCGACGCTGCGCGCACTTTTTAACCACTATCGAACTTATTTTCTTCACGAGAAGGCATAATTTCTGTGTCAAAGTACCTACGCTAAGATGAGCACGTTTATTGTGCAGTAAATAAATTCGATATTGTCATCATCTGCCTAGCCTTTTCCCAACAATGTTGAGGTCGGCTTCCAGTCTAACCGGATGCAGCTGAATATCAGTTACATGGAGCGACTGCATCTAACCTCCACAACCCAGTTACTGGGTAATACGATACCTCTTGATAAGACTGGTTGTCAGACTTTCAAGCTTCTGACGACCCTTAACAACTGTCAAAGATCTACAAATGACAGCAGGGACTAACAGCTTAACGTGCTTTCCGAGGCACGGAGGAGTCTCGGTATGTAAATATGGTCACCCATCCATGGACCAACCTCGGCAAGCGAAGCTTAACCTAATGGATCGACCCGTGCGGTTGTTAGTACTTAGACACAAGCTCCTCAAAAAAAAAAACCAAAAAAAAACGATATTGTATCGTATCATAAAAAAGTGCGGGTCACGTCGCGTCTCGGTGTGAACTGACCTTTAGGTTTGAGAAATCCGTCTACTCATCAACGTAAATGACACAAGAAACGTGGTTTAACTGTCAAAATGAAAGAGATTGCGGTCAATTGTCATTTTACGTCGGTTACGCATTTTTTAATTTATTTATTCACATCGAATCTTTTAGACATAAGTAAAAGCTGTTTTGTTTATGTACATTATTTTTTTTTCTTTTTAATTTTATGTAATCTACGAAGATCTCTTTTATGTGAATGTCGTGTACAGTTACACCTGTCATTGGTATAAACATACCTATATGAGCCCTTAGTTGTCAACTTTTAACAATAATGTACAATGCTGTATGTACAATTAATATATGCTGTTGGCGTACCTCTTTTAAATAAATAAATCGCCTCTCCTAATCCGTCCCTGTATGTTACGTCAAGGGATTTTAAGCACTATCTCAAGAACAGTCCCAATTTATATTAAAGGAACCAACAGGGATCTCTTGTTGATTTGATTACGGGCGATTAATTTAAGGGAGTCCATTGGACTCAAGTATTATAAGCAATAGGACAAAACCCGTCTTAATTAATTCTTCTTTCATTTTCCTTCTCGTTTTGATTACTTCGTTTGTTTTTTATAATCGGCGCTGAGCTGTTAAGAAGAAATAGGGTCGGTCCCCTCTCCATACAAACACTCTCGCCTGTTTTCTCTCTGGTTTACCTTAGAACAATGATTTTGTACTGTAAAATAAATATCAACTAGTTCTATGCCCTATGTTTTCCGTTTTGATGATACATTATCTGTAGAAGTACTAGAACCCTCAGAAAATGCTCAAAATTGCCTGTTTAGACCGCTGCCACCACAGGCCTATTGTACAAGGTTGACAACTATTAATGAAAAAAGAAAAACATAGCGGCACAGTAAATATCCTTCTTAATCAATTTATGAAATATCTTTTAAATTGGTCCAATGTTGGAGGAGGAAATAGACGAGAGCCGAACCTCGAATTATTACTTTTTGTATGGAGAAAAGACCGACCATATTTCCTCTTAATATTATACTTTTAGATTACTTATGGAAGGATATTTATTTTTTATTTTTCCATAGGTTCAAGAAGCAAAGGTTTTCTAATAATTTTGACGCCTTTTAATGATTTTTTATTTCTCCAATTTAATTAATTTAAAAATTATAGTCTCTGTGTGTGAACACGTTATTCTTCTAACTACTCAACAAGTTTTGATACGGTTTTCACCATGATCAAAAGAATTTATCTGGAAAGGAAGGTTTATTTGTATTACATGAATACTAAATAAACGTTAGCTACGCTTGGTTTGCATAATAGCGAAAAAAAATTCGTATTTCTTTTGTTTTGTTCTAAACAAAACAGTTGAAGGTTTGTCATGAAGTACTCTCAGAAATGTGTAACATGTCAGGGCTAGAACAAAAATATTTCAGGAAGAAATAGCGGAGCCAAGGGACATGTGGCCTCAAAACTTACCTACAGATTAAATGGGTTAAGGCCAAGTCACTTTTTCATGGAAGGTCTGGTCTCACTAATGCAACTTATATGTCGACCCGTCTCACTTTCGTGACGCCTTTTAAGGCTACGAACACAGTGGCGCATGCGGCGTAATCGTGCACGCTAAGTGCATATATTGTGAATTGTAGTAGGTTTCGTCGACACGTTTAGGAAAACACTACTAATGTAGAGTTAGCGTAAGTAATTCTTACTTCCTTACTTACTATATATTATATATACTCGTATTATTAATATTTTAAATGCGAAAGTAACTCTGTCTGTCGCACTTTCACGCCAAAACTACTGAACCGATTTAAATGAAATTTGGTACACAGATATTCTACAGCCTGAGAAAGGACATAGGCTACTTTTTATCGACATATCATGTGGGCGAAGCCGCGGGCGGAAGCTAGTAATATTATAAATGCGAAAGTAACTCTGTCTGTCTGTCGCACTTTTACGCCAAAAATGCTAAACCGATTTAAATGAAATTTGGTACACAAATATTCTAGAGCCTGAGAAAGGACATAGGCTACTTTTATCGACATACCAAGTGGGCGAAGCCGCGGCCGGAAGCTTATAATATTATAAATGCGAAAGTAACTCTGTCTGTCTGTCGCGCTTTCACGCTGAAAATACTGAACCGATTTAAATGAAATTTGGTACACAGATAGTCTAGAGCCGGAGAAAGGACATAGGCTACTTTTATCGACATACCACGCGTGCGGAGCCACCGATGGAAGCTAGTGTGGTAATATAAAAGACGTCACCCGGCCACTTATGTAGTATGAAAATATTTAAAAAAATCTTGATAGACTTTGATGTCACTTTTCTCATCATTCTAGAGAACAGTGATAGCCTAGTTATATGACCGTCAGGCTGCCAAGTGATAGGTCTCGAGTTCGAACCCAAGCCACGCACCTCTGACTTTTCGAATTCATGTGCGTATTGTATAATTATAACTTGCTTCAAAAATTGTGAAGGAAAACATCGTGAGGAAACCGGCATGCTTGACAGATATTTCTCGATGGCATGTGAAGTCAAATAAGAGGCCCATGGCGGCTTTAAAACTCTGACACCAGGTTAGTCACTAACCACACGAAAAGAAGAAGATCGTCTCTAGAAAAGTAAAACTACGGTTGCTGAAAAAAGCATGCATTTTTTATGTCGAAATTTTTTTATGGCATCGAGTGCTGTTACATGATGAATGCTGCACCAACCCCAATTGAATTGAGATAGCAAGAGTTAGGATGCTAAAGTGCTTTTACGTTCAAAACTCCTCTCACCTCATTAATCCACCAACTGCATGCAATCACTCGATCAAACAATATGACGTCAAAAACACTCTGATTTAGTAAAATCCGAATCCCCCAGAGCCTACAATTTGCACTAATATAATGAACCGTCGTCGTGTCCCACTTTAAATCCCCTTTTTAAAGCGAGATGGAACTCGTCATACAAATCTGTCGACAGCGTGAAATCATCCTCTGAAGTCATAACAATACGTTGGTATGTGTAGAAGTATCATAATATTAATTATTGTGGCTTACTTATACAACGTGCCGCTACAATAGTGACATTAATTTAACACACGGGTAGGGCTAGTGGCCAGTAATCATAAAAATAATAATAAAATAATTCATAAATTGAAAAATTTAAATTTTCAATCAAAATAAATAATAAAACACAATAACCAAAATTGGGATCACTCTGTGTAAAAGATTGATTCATGAAGCTAATTACTAGCTGGCTTACATATTCTATCGGTTCGATCCTTTGACGGCATAATTTCTAAGAAATCGCGCGGCATTTCTTCAACTCGCCTACTTTTTGCACGTTTTCATTGATGCAATGTTATGATCCGTGACCCCGGCAAATGCCCTCTGCGCTACAGTTCTTTAAGAGTACAGGTTGCTCCAAAATGCTATTTTAGAAAATTAATAAACAATTAACTAGAATATGGCGTCGAAAAATTCTTCCGCATCGCTGTCGGCTGGTAATGTACCCAAGAGAGTCGTGGCTTTGCCACGTTGTATGGAAATGCTTAGCCTCTGAGCAAGGTAAAAGCCAGCCCTCGGGTCACGGGAAGTGTCAAACAACCGTTTGTAGATTTCGTTGAACAAAATCTTATGTTGAATAATAGAATAATTTAGCGTTTTTATTTTTCAACTGAAAAATCAAGAAAATAACATTATCATTACGCCTGTTTTTCCTGAAGGTTTCAGCTCCAATACACCCTCATTTCGCCAGTTATGTTTAACTCCCACGGAAATGGAGGGCGAGCATACCTATCCCACCCATCTTAACCCACTACTGCGTGGTCCTTAAGCTTCTTTTTGGAAGAAAAACTAAGAATGTTGTCTAAGGTATGTGTAGCTACGTTTTTGTTTATTGTTTTCATGATTTTGTTAGTTTTAATGTTCTTTGTTTTTATTGAGGTATTTCCTGTGCGATTTCTTTTTTCTTTCTTTCTTTAAGCAAATTAAAATGTCATATTACACCATTATAATATAAGTATTGTGACCATTATTTGCTACTTAAACTTACTCAAGAATAGGTTTGAGTCTGAGATTACCGATCCAAATCCCATGGATATAATTCACGTATAAAAATTTGTAGAATACTATGTATAGGTATACTTATTACTTTGTGATAAATAGATAGTTGAGGTTTAACCTGTTGAAAGAACTATCACTGCAAAATGTATCAAGATGTAAATTGTCTTGACATCAAGCAATAGACAAAATTGACCAACTTATATTGCTTGAATATGAGGCTTTTGGCTGCTCTGTATGTGTGTATGTTGACTGGAAATAGTATGGCAGATGGGAGTATGTCATGCTCACTTAAATGTCTCGCTGATGGTGGCGCGTGTGTTGGATCATTCGGTACCCTACAAGATGGTTGAGCTGGATGGTGCTGATCCACGTGTCATGTTCGTGAACGGGCGCCGTCAGTTGAGACTGGCCACCGCTTATTTGCCAGAGCTTATTTTTAATCTTATATTTTGAAGTGTTTTTGATTATTTTTTGTTTATATTGTTCTCACAAGATTACTGTATCCAGGATTCTGTAATATCTATATCCATATTTAAAAGTGTGTCCTTGGAGTTTCATGCCCGTTCTTCTGCATAGAGATCTACGTTTTGGAATGGGCTAGCTTCAACTTTCTGACAAACTGATCTTTGACACTTCAAAAGTGTCTATAGATTGGTTTAATTGAAATAAATGCTTTGAGTTTGAGTGTATATCAAGTTTTTTTTTGTAATGTGCGTTTTGTTTGTGCAGAATAAACAATTTTTCTTTCTTTCGTTCTTTTAGTTTTTCCACTATAACTTTCATCTGAAAGAATGAAAGAAAGAAAAATAAGTTTATTTGTCACAGAAACACGTGCATACAAAAAGATAACTAATCAGCAATATTAAACAAAATAGATCTAAATACAAATATAATAAGATCACGAGTTTACAGATAAGTAATTGGCATCTGCACGTCATGACTGTGACAAGAAGGCTTCCACTCAGCATGATGCTGCGCTAAGGGGATCCACAGCACAGCGCTGATTTTCAGTGGTCACCCGAAAAAGACGTACGGAAATCAAGTCAGGTTCAGCGATTTGTACAAAATAAATAGGTAATAAATAAAATAAAATAAACAGTACTTAGAATATAATATAACTTTAACTAAAACGAAATAGATGAATAAATATTATTTTATATCTCAGCATCGAGTTTTCTTTACCACGTTTTCCTAAGACTTGTTCTTCTGAATATCTCATAGTACGGCCTTACTCAACTTCATTAGTTAATTGGCTAACAATCGTGACGAGCACATGCCTATTAAGTTAATTGAAAGTCAGTCACAAGAGAGTAAAATTGTGCGCAAGTACTAATGAAGGGCGTTTATTTTTTACACGGCCGCTGGCAAGTTGGTCCTTTTGTAAGATTGGTTGATTTTTGAAGATTGCCACCTGCGAACTGCGCATCAAAGACCTGACGTCACACAAAAAATCCTGACGTCACATAAAATCCTGCATCGCGCAATTAGAGTTCACCGCGCGATGGACATTTACATATATACAAGATTCCAACATCAATCGTCGGGCAGTTGCCCGCCAGACACAACACCCGTCTGATCGTAGGATCCTCCCTTTTCTACAGAGGTGAGTGAACTTTACATCCTGTTCCTCATACCCCTAAAATTGTACCAGCAATAGTCTTTTATTTCTCACGGATTTTATGATTTCTCGTGTGCTAGATTCCCCTAAACAATTTTCATACAATCTTTCATCCCCATTGTAAATTCCATTCATTTCACCCCTTTGGGGGGTAATTTTCTAAAACCCTTCCTTAGTGCTCACCTTCTTTATATAAAGTACCTACTATTGTGCAAAATTTCATGCTTCTATATCCAGCAGATTAGGTAGGGCGTTGTCTGTCAGAAAAATGATTGATTAAAAAACAAATAGTTTTGTTGACCAAAGAATGAAAGAACGAGCATAATTAGTAGGTAGATAAATTAATGCCCATTCTTTACTCATGCAATATCGGATGATTCATCTTCTGCCAGCCTTTTCCCAACTATGTTGGGGTCGGCTTCCAGTCTAACCGGATGCAGCTGAATACCAGTATCTTAAATGGAATGACTGCCTATCTGACCTCCACAACTCAGTAACTGGGTAATATGATACACCTTGGCTAGACTGGTTGTCAGACTTCCGGACTTCTGACGATTGTCAAAGATCCATAAATGGCAGCCGGGACCAACGGCTTAACATGCTTTCCGAGGCACGGCGGAGTCTCGGTATGTAAAGATGGTCACCCATCCACGGACCAACCCTGGCAAGCGTAGCTTAACCTGATAGAACGACCCGTGCGGCTGTTATTACTTAGCCACGTGCTAATCCTCAACAATATCTGAACATTACAGCCACGAAAACAAAAATTGAACCGAATTCTGAAATGGACCTATTGAACTAGGTACCGTCAAAAACAAAAGAATTCAACTACGTAATAAAAAACCAAATAACAAAAACACATCGAATATTCTATTATTCTAGAATCGAATATTTAAAATAGATAGGGTACCATTTATTCTGACATCATTCCTCTAGCGTAGAAGAGTAAGTAAATCAATAAAAGGCTACATTGTTATGACGAAAATTATTTCAGTGATGAATTCTGATAGCAAGGTTTTAATTCAATCGAAAAGCAGTGTCTTTGATATTCAAAATTGATAGTGCTTGATAGTGGGTATAAAATTATCCAAGATCTTAATAAGACTTCATTGCCATTCAATGGGCACTTTAATGGATCAGTGACGTAAAGGGGATGGATGTTTTAATCAGTTTTTAATTTTATTAAAGTAGTCTAATTATTTAAATAGTGCTAGTTATTATTTACTTTATTGCACCAATATTTTATTGGTAGGAAAAGGACAGGGCAGTGTTTTACAAAAATCATTAATTTTAAGTTTTTTATTGTGTTTGTTAAATATTATGACGTAATTAGTATTAAATTCCTTGAATACCATTTAAACTACGCAAGCAGTTACTCAAAAGATACCTTTCCTGTGAAATTAATAATGACAATTCTTTCTTTATTGAATTGGAAATTATCTGTTCTATTATTTGTATTATAAATTACAATAATTTTCAGAATAGTTTATGTTTTACAATGGAAAAATTCTCTCTTATAAGTTTTTTTATAATCTAGCGTGCACATCCGAGCTGCTATTGAATAAAAAATATGCGGCAGGCTTCTTTTTTAATTGAATGGACGTAATAATAGACGGTTTTTCCGAGATAGATATTACACATTAAGCATAATTATTTTTGGTTTTTGCTTATGTAAGTGCTTTTTTCGTTTAACATTTTATTTTGTTTTTTATTTGTCTCTCTTTGCAAAGAAGCACAGAGTAAAAGAAAATCGAGAGGACTTTAAAATTTTTAACTTTTCTAATAATTATGTATTGTATTGAAAATTCATTCATTTGAATTTACATTTAATTTCAATTCATAGAATTTTCATTGCAAAACTAGTAAGTACATAATAATGTTTCATTTGTAATAATTTATAGTTCCTATCTTATAATAGGTAGGTATAAATAGGTATAACTCCTAACAACATATTGAAGAAATCTAATCACTTATCGTATTTCAGATTTAGGACCGAACATTTTTTTTTTTAGGTTACGTAATTATTTCAGACTTAATCAATTATTTTTGTCAGGTTTCTCATTTGAACATCCCTTAATCCCTTAATCGTCGTCATACTTTATCCACACTCTGTTTCACTTAGCGGCAGGTAAAGATTTGTTCATTATATATTCATTATCCGCAAGGGGGCGCCACCGCGTCTCCTCGAAATTCATACAGGCCTATTTATCACTTACAGATAAATGAGCATTTGGGTGTTTCGTAGTTCGCTGGTTTCCCTCCCTATGTTGGCAGCGCGGGAGCTGGGTTGTGGATTTAGGTAGGTAGAGGTACGCTAAATTATTTCAAAAATGAAAACTCCGTTATTAATAAAAGTTACTCGGACAGGACATCCCCTAAAACGTGCGCCCTTCTGCACTGTCTTGTGATTTATTGATGAAAAATGTTTGGACTGGACAACAACGTTTAAGCTTCACATAAAGTCGGAACAGAGGCTTTTATAAAATAAGCTTACTGGCTTTTTCAGGGCTTATTTCTATATCAGAGGGACAAAATGTTATGGACATAAAGAGGATTATTATGGATTATTAAAGTACAAAACGTCTAGTTTGAGTCGTATTGTCAGTTTTGAAAACACGTGTTAAGTCTTAAACTATTGTATTGCTTGTATTAAATATAAATTAATGCACACATTAAAGAACACAATACTTTGGTTTTCTTGACCCTTTGTAACAATGTCGACTATTCCAGACGGCTAAAAGATTTTCCATAAATCTTGATATTTAGGTAAAATTTGGTTAGATAGGTCTTGGTAAATAATGCTATAACTTATAAAGTATTAACTTTCTTTTATTGAAAGGATAAAATCTAAGTAATTTTTTATTGCAATATGGTTGTCATGATGATCTTTCGCTTTTCATGCACGACGTAGTTGGTTCAAATCCAGGGAAGTACCAATGCAACTTTTTCAATTTATTTATGTTCTTCCTGGACATTACTGACATCGGTGGAAACTGGACTTAAAGTTAATAAAATCGCCATACCGTCTTGAGCAAGCATGGTGATCAATACTTGTGCCTTCTCTTTACGAGAAAGGTGGGTATTATTTACAAAATAACAAACTACCTATTAAATACATATATGTAATGGCAATCATGTCATTTGGTTTAAATAGGTTTTTATCTGTAGTATCTTATTTATCTTATATAGATTCTTTTCTACCTTGTGAAGTGTAGAATTAGTAATTTTTTTATGAACTTTTTCTGAAACTTTTTGAAAGGCCTACACTGTCCTCCCATAACTATTAACATTTTAATTCGAAAATATTGTAAAAGCCAATTATCTTTTAAAAGAGTAACCATGGAGTTTCTTGCCGGCTCTTCTCCATAGGAAACGACCAATTAGAACCGTGCACCTAGCTTCTGAAGTTTCATAAGTGCCCATGTAGGCTTATGTGAAATAAAATATTTTGATTTGATTTGATTATGTTTTGAATCCACGCTCCCGCACTACCGTTGCGAGTATACAACATCTATCAACGTGCGGTGTGTGCTGCATGCCATCAGTCAACGCAGCCCGATCTGAAACTAGATAACTCGGATATATTGAGATATACACAGTTATTATACTGCGTAGTACGCCGCATAGGATATTACATTTAGTCAGGTTATTTTATGACGCGTTAGAATATAAGCTGGTTCTTTCCCGGATCTAGGTCAAAAATGTATAGGATTGATCTGAGCTAGCAAACAGCTTACAGTACGACACAACTTGGATGTAGCATCAACAAAATTCGTAAAACAGATCACATCCGAACTGAGTGCGCCTTTAAAATCACCAATCTATCATCATCTGCCTAGCCTTTTCTCAACAATGTTAGGGTCGGCTTCCAGTCTAACCGGATGCAGCTGAATACCAAAATAAAAATCACCAATATATATTACTGCTTAAAGTGAAAATGATCTTTACTCAAACGCAACCTGTAAAGTCATATTGCTACTAATATTATAAATGCGTGAGTAACTCTGTCTGTCTGTCGCGCTTTCAAGCCAAAACTACTGAACCGATTTAAATGAAATTTGGTACACAGATAGTCTAAAGCCTGAGAAAGGACATAGGCTACTGTTTATCGACATACCACTCGGGCGGAGCCACGGGCGGAAGCTAGTATTCGTAAAATTGATGCGTAGATTTTGTCGATGCTACTCACACACATCTAAGTTGTGTCGTACAAGTTGTTTTATAATTTCGATATGACCGTGTTTTGAAAATATAAATCATTGTACTGTTTTTCACGTCGACCCTTATTTCTACATAGCGGTTAGATTATTAAATATTTACATTAATGAGACTATCACGTGCGCCTGGGTCTAGTCATTATTATTATTGGAATTATTTCGAAACCTGGAGCTGTTTGTTTTGTGTTTCTAATTATACTTGTGTGTTTACGTTTTGCTTATTATTTTTGAGCTTGCTATTAAAACACAAATTGCTAATGATTTTTAACATAATAGTTGTCTACATTCCCCGTAGGTTAGGCACAGGTGTAGCTACCTATAAAATAGTACATGGATTTTTAATATAGGTGATTATTTCACGCCATGACTATTTTGGACTAATTGGCCTCGATAACCAAACCATGTGACATTTTTAACACAGAGGTGATCATTAGGCATTCACATTCCCCAAACCCATTAGAAATTACTTGGTACAGTAAAACTCGAGGTATGTTTAACATTGGTGTCCGCAACTCTACGTCCAAGCACGCAATTTACTTACGGTATGTCGCTGAAAAAGTTCATAAAATCGTTGATAATGTAACCAAGCTAATTCGTATTCTGAGTTACTAATAATTTAAACATCAAGTTAGGACTAAGTTTAAGAACATTTTAAAGCCACATTCTAAAACAATAGCAGAATTTACTTAATTACCTTACTTCAAACATTTTGGAGAGAGCAACGCCCAATGAAAATGCCTGAATTTCATAAAACACAAAGTTCAATGACCTCTCCCCACGTTTGTACACTCCTGATAATTTAAATTGTTTTGAATTTTTTGTTTTTTTTTTCTATTTAATTTATTCAAGAGCTTTTTATTGTTTATATTTTTAGGAAAACAAAGTTTGTCTATATTTTCAGTATTTTTTTAATTTTTGGATCAAAAACTTCTAAACTCGCTCGGTAGCTCTATTTTCATGTTAGATTATATTCTTAAAAGTTGGCAAAGGTGCGCCTAAGCTTCCTACTACTTTGTATTTGAACTATACAACGTGTAACAGAATAAGCGCAAGACCTGAAAGCAGTTTGCTCAGAATCAACTTCTGAATCGATTTCCGTCATTATTTATATATGTTAATTTTTCATGAAAAAATCTTTTATTTAACTGAAATTGGAACCACTGCGTCATAACAATATAAAACCTATTTAAATGCATAGCCAAATTTGTAATACGCTCATAGCTATCCTCGTTTCATGTTTAGTCAGGACGTCGATTTTATAAAAAATAACTAGGTGGTTTATTTAAATTAAATTACTGATATTCATATGTCATTTGTGGATCTTTGACAGTCGTTACGGGTCGTCAGAAGCCCGAAAGTCTGACAACCAGTCTTACCAAGGGGTATCGTATTACCCGGTTACTGGGTTGTGGTGGTCAGATAGGCAGTCGCTTCATGTAAAATACTGGTATTCAGCTGCATCCGGTTAGATTGGAAGCCGACCCCAACGTAGTTGGGAAAAGGCTAGGCAGATGATGATGATCTACATAAGTTACCCTAGGAAAACCATTTACAATCACAACAAATTAATAATATTTCTTGCTCAGGTAATAATTTATGTACTTGCTTAAATTCTAAAAGCTTAAGTAGGTGTCAACCAAAACGGTGCAACCCTTACTTAATATTTAAACAAATAAAGCGCTTTAATCGCTGTACAGCGCGGTTGTTTTTCCCTATCAATATTCACCCTTTAAATCCTATCGTCACCCACTTCTACGTGCGATTACCCATCCCTCGGGTAATTTACTACCTCTTTGGTAACAACCCTAGCGATTTAACGCGTTCCGTGACGTCATTTGTCATAATTAAAATTTATTATTCCTCCTTTCTGGCTGGGCTGTTATTAATTACGTATAAATTATGATTTAAAGTGCTTTACCGCGCGTGTTGATTGTTTTGTGGAACTACTCTCTTAATAAACAACATTAAAGATACTGCAAACTGAGTTAAATTCTGAGGAGATATATTGTGAGCAGATTTTGTTATTATTTTGTTGGCAGCACATTCGAGGTTTTGGTATTATTTCTTAAAAAAATTGCATATTTTTGTTATTTTTTTTTGCTTTAAGTTCCATATATAACAGATTTCTGCTTTCTAAAAGGATAAATAAATTCATTACATAGAAAAAAAAAAGTTATAAAACTAAAACCCAACTACGACAAAAAAATCAACTAACTATTAATCAAGACGCTTTCAACGATACCTCATTTGTCAAATTGTGATGAGTTGTTTAGAATTAATGAGGGAATAGATGAACATACATACATACATACTTACATACATATACATTCCGGTCAAAATCTTAACCCTCCTTTTTGCTTCGCCGTAGTCGGGTAAAATTAATTTATAATGCCATAATTATAAAAACGTGTAAATATTTTACTTACATTTATTTTCAAATTTCCCTGACCCTTGCTTCATTATCAAGTAAAACCTAAAAAGCTCGCCTCATTCGCACGTCCACGTACCTACAGTAAGAGTTTTGAATATTTCGTAAGCCTCTGAAACTTTCCTAACGATGCCTCTATGAATACCTGAGAACGGTCACACAAATCCCCATTGATTTCACACTCGCTTCCACCAATTTTTTATTCCCTCTGACAACCGCCAGAAAGTCTCGGCTTCATCATTAACTGTTATTCAAGCTATTTCAGACTCTATTTTGTTGAACTCACAATCTATTTTTGTAGATCTGCGTGGAGTCAATCTCAGGTGTTTACGGTGAAAAGAAATGATAATGAACTCCTTTCAGTTACCTGTATAGATGTCATCTCTTTGGAAGTTGTATATGTAAGAATTAAAACTGTTGGTATACTGTGGTATTTCAATGTATGCTGCGAGACCGACACAAAGATTTTGATTATCCTTTTGCATGCTGTGCAACTGATTGGGGGGAACTGGTTACAATGGTGGCCAGACAATGGCTAAATAACGTCACTTAAAATTAGTGGGCTATTGAAGTCTGGGAGACCTATACTTATTCCCATAGGATTGTAGATCACTGGGAGCTTTGTGCTGATAGGTTTGTGCGTATGGATACAATTTAAGGTAGGTACATCATTACGTCGGCACTTGATATGTGTAGTTATTATGAGCATCTGTCAGACTTATATGGACATAGTTATATATTATTTTCATCATATTTATTCAGTTTTCTGTCTTTCACTGACTGGTAGTAGAATTTACTAAGTATTTGTCTATTTGTTTTTAGGATTTCATGCTTTGTCATCATTTAGCGAGGTTTTTAGCAAGACCTTTTCTTGCTGGGCAAAGGCGTCCCCCAAATCTTTCAGATACGCTTTTGTTACACCACCACAAACCAGAACTTACATAATCAGTCTTTAATGTTCCCACTGCTGGGACACAGGCCTCCTCTTATCGAGAGGGAGTGTGCTGTAATCTATCACGCGGGCCCAGTGCGGGTTAGTAGATGTCATATGTCTTCGAATTTTTGGTTCTTGGACATGCCGGTTTCCTCACGATGTTCCTTCACAGTTTTAGGAACAGTGGTGATGCAAACCAGTCCTTACTGAACAGCATTTTCTCAATGCCTTGAAAAAGGCTGTTATAATTGAAGGAAAAATGACTATTAACTACATTCTGATTACGCCATACGAATATCTAAAGCTTAATCAAACTAACTTGTTATCGCCTGTTACTGGTATAACTATTATAATACCGTATAATTATGGTACTTCCTTGTTGACGTTCAGATTTTAATTGAGCGATAACACAATCAGTATTAATATCGCTACATATCTGAATGATCAATCAACTACAGACGACGCCATTGTCATTTGATCAATTACGGTTTTAATGAAACAGAATGGGTTCGCTAATAAAACGGGATGAATTCGCTATCGTAATGAAAATGTTTTGATAACCCATTATGGCTCTTCGCATGGTAATCAAATACTCTGTAAGACAACTGACCTACCATACACACGTGTACCAGGTCCATTGAAAATAAAAAGTGGAGCGTCATGCGATTTTATACCTTGTGCGCTACATCTACTTATACATCATCTGCCCTGCAAATGATTAGTCTGCCTAGCCTTTTCCCAACTATGTTGAGTACCAGTATTTTATATGGAGCGACTGCCTATCTGACCTCCACAACTCAGTAACTGCGTAATACGATACCCCTTTGTAAGACTGGTTGTCAGACTTTTGGGGTTCTGACGACCCGTAACGACCGTCAAAGATCCACGAATGACAGCCAGGACCAACGGCTTAACGTGCTTTCCGAGGTACGGAGGGGTCTCGATATGTAAATATGGTCACCCATCCACGGACCAACCTCGGCAAGCGCAGTTTAACCTGATAGATCGACCCGTGTGGCTGTTATTACTTAGCCACGAGCTCCTCCTTTGCCCTGCAAATGATTGCCTAATTATTTATTATAGGACTTATTTATTATAATTACTTTGTACTACTATGTAATTAGTGAACACTTGGATAGTCAGGAAACCAAAAGCCTTGCAAACGATTTGTTCATGGAACGACGTAATTGCCCAGTGATTTGGCTGTGAAGCTGGTATTGTGACTCGTTACATAAATAAATTACGTACTAATCACAATAAATTAATAAGCCGCGTATAGTTGAACTACTTATGATTATGCTGCCAACTACGGGACACCAAAGGAACGGTTGTTTTAGCAGTCTATGTATGTTTGTATTTATGTATCCCGTCACCGTAGCGACTAAACTACTTTACCGATTTTGATGAATGAGGTGTCAATCGATTTGTTATTATGATCCGGGTGACATAGGGTACATTTTATACGAACAACATCAATATGACGGATGTTACATCCAAAAAATTAGGGGTCTCTGTTTTTTTTCTCTTTTGTCTTTTGGAGTACTTTCTGAAAATATATATATTAGGTACGATTTATGCCTTAATCACATGACTTAGTAGTGACGTGTGACACCGACTATAAATGTCGTCAGGAAATCGGCATGCCTGAGAGATATTTTGCGACGACATGTATAGTCAAGTCAGATGACCTTAGGCGGCTTTAAAACTCTGACACCAGGTTAGTCACTAACTACATGAAAAGAAGCAAGAAATTGAAAAATAAAAGTTTTATTCGTGTCTATGATTTTCAAAATTCAATCTACAGCTAGCCAGAACCTAGCAACATTCTCAACATAGTAAATTACCCAATTCAACATAAAAGCAAAACAAAGCGATAACTCTAAAATAATTGTTCACAACAAGAAATCCTCAAAAATCCGTCAAAGACGCATTACAATACAAAGGGAAAGTTTTGTTCGGTGACGTCATAAATCTTGTTGTGCCGACAGAACTCCAGGTGCTGTCTGCGTGAATACAAATGATAATGAACACGAATCCCTGGAGAAGGACAACGGGCTCGAAATGTGACGGGAGACGGGCTTGTTTACGCATGAGCGTGGGTACAGACGTTACTATGACGGGGTTTGAAGTATGACTGATGAATGACGCTGGTGAAGTTTTCAAAGATTAATTAATTTTTGATTGACTAATTTGATTTGTTATAATCAAATTCAATTGTGCACCTAAAGTCGACATTGGCTCAGTTAACAAAGAAAAAAATAAAAAATAATTGTACACCTACCTTCTGACGTTTCATAAGTGCCCATGTTGGTTTATGTGAAATAAAATATTTTGATTTTGATTTTGAATTAATCTGCCTAGCCTGTTCCCAACTATGTTGGGGTCGGCTTCCAGTCTAACCGGATGCAGCTGAATACCAGTATTGTACATGGAGCGACTGCCTATCTTACCTTCACAACCCAGTTACTGGGTAATACGATAACCCTTGAAGAGTGGTTGTCAGACTCTCGGGCTTCTGACGACCCGTAACGACTATCAAAGATCCACGAATGACAGCCGGGACCAACGGATTAACGTGCTTTTCGAAGTACGGAGGCTTTTTTATTATCAAATTATGATCGTAGATTAAAGCACATGCAGAAACATTGCAATTGTGAGTCGCAACACGAAAGCCACCGCACCACAGTCACCACAAAAGACTATCTTTATAAAGAGCTGCCACACCTCAATAAGACCGCAAATAAAATGGTTGAAGTTTTCCAAACAATCCATTTACGAAGTTAAGCCTGATTTACACGATGCAATTTAATTGCCTGCGGTATACCATAAGTTGTAGCAACAATAAAAGTTGCACAGTCTAAACTTGTTTAGACGGTGCAACTTCTGTGCAAGTCATTTATTGCTCCAATTTTATGGTATGCCGTAGACAAGAAACTCGTATCGAATAAAT
Source organism: Lithophane leautieri (assembly GCA_949152455.1). Lineage (NCBI taxonomy): Eukaryota > Metazoa > Arthropoda > Insecta > Lepidoptera > Noctuidae > Lithophane > Lithophane leautieri. Next base: position 3,835,696 of record OX424469.1, on the reverse strand, counting down.
GGGGCTTAATTCATGAACCCTTCATGGAAGCAGATAACTGTGACGAAGCTCAGTTTAACACTGTTGTCTCCTATTCAGTCTGTTTAATGTAGATGAATTACTTTATTAATTTAATTAGGTATAACTCGTATGACAATGATACTGCGTAATTAGCGAGTCAATGAACAATCATTCAGTGACGTGATATAATTATTGTGTGATAGTGCCGTCATTATCTCGATTCGGTGGTACGGAATCAATAGTGCAGGATTACAATAAAACACGATGATACAGCAAATCAGTTAGTTTTTCACTTTCAGAATAATTATCACAGTTCGTACAATACTAATAATGTTCACGCACTACTTTCTACGTTCGGGCAAACCGACAGTTTCGCATAGTAAAAGTGGAGGTCTGCATCTGTTCGTTGCCCTCACAAGACTGCCTCGTCGTTCAGCCACTTTCCTTAACAGGACTCTGTCCACGTGCCGCCCTTCTCTAGTGAACGCGTCACGGAGTTTACCTTCACATTAGTACTACAATAACCAATTGAGAGACTACTATCGCTCAATTTTTATAATCTATGACATATATATTTTTCTGTTCGTTTCTTCTTGTCTGCTCTTACTTGCCCATAATGTTGAAGCAGCCATAAAACTTGCACCGTCTAAACAGTGCTTAGACGATGCAAGTCATTTATTGCTTCAATTTTATTGTTTGGCTTTACTGTTCTGAAATGTACAGAACAATGTACTGAAATGTATAGTCTCATTAATATCCTAGAGTTATGGGATACGAAAAGGAACAAGTACAAATCAACCACTCACTCAATCAATCACGTACAATGTCGCGACATCAATTGTCGGGTAGTTGCCGAACAGATGCGACACCCGGCTGCTAGTCGGATGAATTACATAGAGATTCATTTCTATGGAGGATGAATGAACTTTACACCTTGTTCCTCAAACCTCTATAATGAAGGAACTTTCTGTAAGGACTCAAGCACCCGAGTTTAGCATTACCATACAAGGAAAATACAATAAGAAGTCTTAGATAATAAACATTACCACAAGTTTTAAAAAAAGTCAGCTATCTCGTGTCGCCTAACTTAATAGCACCCATGTTTTAAACAAATTGTATCCTATTTCATTTTGCAAACATTAATTTAATGTCACATGAACTACAAACACGAAAACAATAGTCAATAAACAACTATATATGACAGACAAACGTGCAGGTAAGTCCGGAAAGGGGAAGCTAACTTATCTTTATAACTAACTCTGCCTTCTCTAACTCTTATTTCAAAAGACATAAAGGTCGAAATCTGTTTTCATGGATGTTTTTTTATAAAGTTGTTTATTTAAAGGTACGTAAGCCGCTTTTGATTTGTGGGCAAAAATGACAACGTTGTTTATGATTTCCTTAGGAATAAAGAATAATGTTTTCCACAGTGAAATGTAAAGAGTTTTAATGTTCGTTTGTTTTTGTTTCTATAGGACACCTGTTCCTATTACACTGTTTATGGGGCTTGTTGAATGTATGTTAGGGATTTTATGTCTTCTTACATGACTTTGATATAAGCCGGTAAAGGAAAGCAGAAAAGACGCTAAAAGCCTGCTTCACAGTGTAGGTACGGATAAAAATTCTATCTGATAAAAAAACAAATGGAATAGAATTTGCATGAAATTATCTACCATCAAGCGTAGATAATCATTGTAGACACGAAAGAAACGAAAGACTGACAGATTCGAGAAAGATTTCTATGGCTCGATGTCCAAAATGAGGGAAAGAAATTTAATGTCACTTTGTCTTCGTAGAGTAGTTAAAGAAGTGGCCATACCTACTACGCGTGCACATATCAGTACACTTAAAATACAATCATCAACTCGCACAGACCAGGGGGCCAAGCCTACTAATTTACAAACGTGTTAATGGTCTCGGAATGATGAGTTTTTGACAGATTTTGTATGGCAAATCTGTCAAAAATTAATCATTGTTAGACCATTGACACGTTTGTAAATTAGTAGAATTGGCTCCCAGGGATCTTGAAGCATGCCACAAAAGAGAGGCATATAGGTACTCTGCGGGTACTGGAACAAGACTGCCAATAATGTTGATGATGAAACTTTTCTTCACGATCCTTAAACATACTTAATAGATTCAGAAAACATAATTTACCTACCGAGTTTTAAATTATAATAGCGAAAGAACCTAGTCTTGATTTCTCTATAATCTATTAAATCCTGTCGCTGTCCTGGGTCTACCTAGATTTCCCGCATACTTCAAGCTTCCGATTTTTAACTATTTTTATACGATTTTTATTTCTAGCGATTTTTAAATTATAATAGCGAAAGAACCTAGTCTTGTTTTCTCTATAATCTATTCAATCCTGTCGCTGTCCTGGGTCGTCCTAGATTTCCCGCATACTTCGAGCTTCCGATTTTTAACTATTTTTATACGATTTTTATTTCTACCGATTTTTAAATTATAATAGCGAAAGAACCTAGTCTTGTTTTCTATAATCTATTAAATCCTGTCGCTGTCCCGGGTCGTCCTAGATTTCCCGCATACTTCGAGCGCATTAAATTCCGAGATTAGGCGACGAAACGACAATCTCTTCATTACAGCATGAATTAATATTTGCTCATGTAAATGTTCATTAGTAAGGACTTGATACTATACTCGTAGCTAGCTAAATATTTAATGTTGATATGGAGTTATATTAGTGTATATTAGTGTAGATATCATAATTATTCCTTAGGGTCTGACAAAGCTTCTCTGGAATTGTTCTCAATATCCACTTTACGAAAGCAGATATTAAAGTAAACCCATATTACGAACTGTTCTTGCAAATCTGTTTTTGATTGTATCGATACTTTTAGACTCATAACAATAATATGGCCTTTCTCAATTGAGAAGCTTCCTAAGTGCGGTTTTTATTAAAATTGCCGTTAGTATCATAAGTATGAAGTAAAATTTTGTGGTCTTTCGTTGAGTTTATTTGCTTGGAATCGTTTTTGCAAGAGATCTCTTCCAAAAAACAACAAAAAAATATAAAAAGAAACTACAAAAAAACTATCTAAAAACCCTTGTGATCATGTGTTATTTACTATTTCAAATTCAAAACAAAACAAAATGGAATTTCATAAATAATAAAATGTCGTCACAAAAGGAGAACCAAGTGAATTTGCCAAACTGGGTTATTCTGTACTTGGTTACAAAACGGATCGAATAGTGTCAACGATTCAACCAATCAGTGGCTGGGAATGGATCATTAATTAGTAGGTATTGTGCGAGTTTACTCAATGAATGGACCAGTTGCTTGAGTTTTATTTGGAAAGAATTCTTAATTAATTGATAGCCCATAACCTGTTTAGAATTCAAATATTAATTGCTTTCCATTAATACTACTATTAATATTACTATTTTATCTTTAGATAATATGTTTACTTACTTATAGACTGCTGTGACTACAAAGGATTTCCCAATGCATTGATTGCCAACCAAGACAAAGTAGTATTGACACATTCACCTATAATTGCACCGCGTGCACACCAATTTTGCTTTAAATCCATACTAAGTATATATACTACTAGCTGCGCCTCGCGGTTTCACCCGCGTAAGTCTCCATCCCGTGGGAATATCGACATAAAAAGTATCCTATGTGTTAATCCAGGTCATAAACTATCTGTTTGCCAAATTTCATCCAAATCATCCAGTAGTTTTAGCGTGAAAGAGTAACAAACATCCACACATCCATACTCACAAACTTTCACATTTATAATATTAGTAGGAAGTAGGACTAGTAGGATACACTTAATATTATAAATTCGAAAGTAACTCTGTCTCCCTATTGTCTGTTGGTATGTAACATTTTCACGCCTAAACCACTGAACGAATTTCAACAAAATTTGGAAAATTCAAATAATTTATTTCAAATAGGCACATTAAAAGTACTTTTGAACATCAAAAACAAAGAAATAGAACTGTTTCTAGTTGCGCCTTCCAAAGGGTAGTTTTCGTATGGAGAAGAATGGGCAAGAAACTCCATCGTTTACTCTTATAAAAATGTTTTACAATATTTTGTATACATCAATAATTATTATAATATTTACATGTGAAGACGATGCACCTACAATAAGATTACTGTACCACGAAAGGTAAAAAGAATTATAAATGGAGCAATGACAAATAAATTAATTTAGTATGTGATAGATACATGCAAGGAGATAGATGGCACCCTGGGGACGGACATAGGTTACTTTTTATCGACATACCGCGCGGGTGAAGCCACGGACGGAATAGAATAGAATAGCATTTATTTGCAAATATGGGTTTACATAAGTAGGTAGTAGTAGGTTTTCATCAGAATTCTGCCATATTTCACCATTCAGCATGCAAACATTTTCATTATATAAAATTGTTAAAATTTAAACTCTTGTTGGAACATTAAATTAGTTATGTCATTCTCATTAAATAAAATTATTAAAATTCAAATATTCATTTAAAAAAAAAAGAAAAAAATTTAAATTGTCAGTAACAGTAGGTATATACAAGAAATACAAATCGTGGTCCGAAGATAAATAAACAAACAAACATCAAAATTCCAGGTCATAGACAACACACCATAAATATTCCTTAAGCAAAACAATAATTAATTAATTAAAAATTCGAGGTAGTCTGATAAAAATTGTCCGTTAAAAACTCGGTTACACTGTAATATGCTTTAACTATTAACAATTTACGAAGTGTACTTTTGAATTGTAACGTTTACGGAATCTAGTATTATCATAAAATAGAAGACAATGGGGTTAATTATAAACGTTGCTTAAAGTTAAGTTCCGTTCAAACGTCAAAAATGTATGCAACTCTTTTATATAAACCCCAATAATCCTTTCTTTCATGAAATATAGGTAAGTACGTAATATTATAAGTACGAGTATTATCTGTCACAATATAACTCTTTGTCACTTTCGACTGAGAAAAGAAATTGTGTCACGTTTGAGATTACTAACATTACATCACGAGTTTTCCCCAGACAGACACTAGTGCGACATGACTACAAAACGCGCCAGACACATAAATTCCAAGTACATTCCTTCAATCGGCAACTTTGCAGTACCTGGAAGTAAATATGGCACATCGAGCTTTATATGTACTACTCGAAAATATCACTGGATGTTTATTTATTTCTTAAAACTTTATGCATAAGTAAACGGAGTAGTATGAGAAAGAGGGTTTATCGAATATAGTAAACAACATAGACAGAGCCCTCATAACTCCCTGCGCTGACGAATGGGTAACCATTTAGAGCAATCGATGCGCGGGTACACGTTCATACTTACAAAGATTGAAAACGAATCGAATGCAGTTATTGATAAGGCGGTCTAGTTTATTGAGAAGATCTGCATTCAGGTCATAGTAACACATCACCATAGTCAATTATGGGAAAGATTAGAGACTGTACAAGTATTGCTTTTATGTAAAATAACATAACATAACGTTTATTTGGACTCAATAAAATATAGCCTAATACAGTTATTCTTAAGAAATAGGATACAAATAATGTAAGTAGGTGACGACTAAAATTGCATGTACTCCTGAATTCCAAACTAGGTAAAAACCTGTATCTTGGAAATCAGTGCCCTTCCGTTCTAAATTAGGTGTAAAACTTACAAAATACTATATGAAAATTCAACAATTAAATGACTTAGACTATGAAAAAAGCCAATTAAGTCTGTGGCGGTACCTACATCGCCACATATGAACTACGCATCAAAAAGACCTGACGTCACACAAACACCTGACGTCACGTAAATCCTGTATCGCGCAATTAAAGTTTACCGTGCAATGGACATATATACAAGAACCCTACACCAATCGTTGGGCAGTTGCCCGCCAGACACAACACCCGTCGGGTCGGAGGATCCTCCCTTTTCTATGGTGTATGAGTGAACTTTACACCCTGTTCCTCATACCCTTAAAACTCTACAGCTTGACGGGTGAGTGATGTGAGTGTGTGTGGTGTGTGTAGTGTAAGTATGAGTGATAGGAAAGGGGTTTTCAACTGATAGGGCGACCGCAACGTTCCGGTGACTTTTATGTTGGATATGCGTACAATACAATAATGTTTTGCTGATGCTGTTCTGACTGCCTCATTTTTGCAGTCCCTCAGAAATGTTTGCGGTAACCCATACCGATGGGTTTCATGCCATCGTTCGCAAAAAACGGCCTCACTCCAGCTGAGCAGAATAAGAGGCAGTCACATAACATCCTGGTGAGCAGTGGTAGCCCAGTGGTTACGGGAACTTACGAGTTGATCGTGGGTTCGTACCCACCCAAGCGCTTTACTTTGTGTAAATAATTTCATCACCACTGCTCTCAAAACGGTGAAGGAAAACATCGTGAGGAAACCGGCATGTCCTAGAACCAAAAATTCGAAGACATGTGACATCTACCAAGCCGCACTGGGCCCACGTGGTGGATTACAGCCCAGTCCGTCTCAAAGAGAGGAGGCCTGTGTCCTAGTAGTGGGAACATTATAGGATAATTATGCTACATTTCTCAGTAGCAGCCCGCAATCTGGATTTGTGCCTGGATAATGACCCCTATTTCTTGGGACTTAAACATAACTGGCGAAATTTGGGTGTACTATAAAGGTAAACCTTTGCCCAACCCTTCCGGGATGTGTGTTATGTTTGTGTACCTTCAACATTCATAGAATACCTCGTCGCAACAATCATGTTAGAATTAGAACCACGCTATCTATAACAGACCGTCCACCTGCCATCTCATATCAGCGAACCGCCTTATGTTTGATAAGGGGTTTTCTCAAAATTAATCAGTCTCACGTCTGGGGTACATAACAGTAACCCAATTATATGGGTCCCCTTTGTATATGTACGTCATCAGCATTCAATGGCTGTCGAGAACACTGGCATTGTATTTAAGTAGCTGTATAGGTATGTAAATACACAATATTGTTCGATTTTCGAATGACGAGAATTTTGATTGTGCTTCAAACACCAGAGGGCCTAAAACGGACACATTAAGCAATTCATTTCCTGAATTCCCAGCAGATCATTAGCAATTCCTCTAATTTTCGTAAAATGGTGATACATAAATTATCTGAATCAAAGTTAAGTAGGTACCTATACTCAATTCAATTCATATTCGAATAATATTTGGTGTAAATATTGCTGCATTGAAAATGACGTTATTAATAAAATGACTGTAATTTTAATTTAACATTATACTTCAATAAAATGTTTCACAAATTATGAATTGCTTATTCATAATTTGTGAACCATTTTACGAAACTGTTGCACAGATGAATTGCGTAATTTGAATTGTCAGTTTGTGACATTTTATAATATCATTCATATTATTATCCTATTATGATTCTGCCAAAGTGGCCGTTTTAGGCCCCCAGTCGAATTGGAAAAATGATTTGGTGTTAAGTTCGGGAAAATTAATGCTTAGTCAATTGACAATCAATTTGTATTGTCCGTATAATCATAGCGTCATTCTTTGACAGCCATAATGGACATTGCTATAACAAGAAAAAGAGTGTCAATCAGCTATAAACAATTAATTTCCCTGACAGCACGTAGGTGGGTAGGTAGGGACTTATGAACATGCCGAATTGTTTTTTTTTCTTTCATAATAAACTTGCTTTCTTGCTTGCTTATTTGGTAATGTCGCAAGACATTATGCAACTAAATTGTCTTTGGCTCTGACCCTGACATGAAGCAATAGACAAAATTTGTCAAACTCATAAGTTCTTATTATTAATTCGAGGGTTTTGGCTAATTTGTACTTAGAATGAAATGAATAGAATGTCATTCTTTATTTTGTAATGTTCGTTTAGTTTGTGCAGAATAAACATTTTTTCTTTCTTTCTTTCTTTCCAATTTGTGTTGAAAGTATTGATGACGTTTTACTGTAAGCGCTAAGTTCTACTTCAGACTAGTCTTCAACCACATCATCTCGAGAATTTCCATGCAATTCCTTCTACAAGCGAATTACTCTTGTCCGACGAGTGTTCCTTACATCAAATAAGGTGAAATCTGGGAAGATTACTGACCTATCAATGGAATTATTTTAAGGTCTTTGGCAAAGAAAAGGCACAAGTTATTTAGTACATAAATAGGCTAGGAGCTCGTGGCTTCGTAATAATAGCCGCACTAGTCGATCCATCAGGTTAAGCTACGCTTGTCGGTGTTGGTCAGTGGATGGGTGACCATCTTTACATACCGAGACTCCTCCGTGCCTCGGAAAGCGTTAAGCCGTTGGGCCCGGCTGTTCGTGGATTTTTGACAGTCGTTACGAATCGTCAGAAACCCGAAAGTCAGACAATCACTCCTACCAAGGGGTATCGTATTTCCCAGTTACTGGGTTGTAGAGGTCAGATAGGCAGTCGTTTCATGTAAAATACTGGTATTCAGCTGCATCCGGTTAGACTGGAAGCCGACCCCAACTTGATTGGGAAAATGCTAGGCAGATGAGTACTTACATAGCCTAGCCTTACATGGCTTAGCCTATGTTAGTACTATTCCTATTGTCTGCACATATTTTTTATTTTTCTTATTTATTGAAAAAAAAAAATTTTGCAAATCTTTGCATGCCCACGTGACGGTAAAATATGGCGGACTTTATTATTAAAACACCTCTATGTACCTACTATACCCATGTTTGCAAAGAAATAAATGATTTGATTTGATTTGATTTACTATATAACTAAAACTAACCTATTTTGTTACTAACATTGTGGACCTCATTGTAGTCTGGATAAAATAAATAAAGTTTCAAATATAATTCTAACCCTATAGAGTACTAAATTGTTCCAAAAACAACATATTCGTCTCTGCCACATAATTCATATCACTCACTTACCCCTTAGATTGCTCCCTTCCGCAACTTTATTGCATTAGGTTATGCCCCTCAAATTGCCCATAGATAACACCCCCTCGTATTTGTAAGAGGATTTGCATTCCTTATCTGTGACGTATTCTGTGACATGCAAGGGTCTTATGGCTGCGACACACGATAGTGATATAAAGGTATCCATTGCTGTTTCTGAGTGGAAAAGGTTTTGTATAGAGGTTAGTAGGTCTTCAATGGACGTCAAAATGTGCGTGTGCGATTAATTATGTTAATCTTAACCTGTCTGTTTGTTCCTTTGTTGTGTTATGGTGAGGAAATGGATTGTTGTTGTAATCTATAGACCTATTTAGATATTTGTCTACCTAATTTGTATACTGTTATGAAAACTTACGGAAATTCTAGTAGCGTGCTCGAAATTCCAGTTAGGATGGGCCGACTAAAGCCAGCCTAGATCTCTGATGACAGGTCGGATTGAGACTGTAGGTATCTTGTGCAGAAATGCACAACAATGATCATGTAACTTAAACTTCAGACAGTTTTTTTTTTTTTTCAGTTAAAAGCCTTATAATATATTAAGCTCTATCAGAAGAAAAATAAATAATATTACTCCTTTGAGCTACAGATATAGGATGTTTTATTCAGACTGTCTCTAATTTAACACAAAAGCAGGGGGTAAAGTAAGACTCTAACACGCTTTGAGTATATAATAACAATAATATATACAGGGCGTATAACGGATATGCCACATGGAGGGAAAGTACCTTGATTATTGTAGATGGAACATTTTACTGAAAGAAGACATTATTTGAATTTAAAAAACTATTTAAACTGCATTCATAGATATTTAAATAATTACATGGTTAAACCGGGAATCGAACCCGTTACATGAGAAAAATAATCACCCTGTAGCTTTATCATACCTATCGAAAGGCTTCATCATAATAATCATTTTTTTCATGTAACGGGTTCGATTCCCGGTTTAACCATGTAATTATTTAAATATCTATGAATGCAGTTTAAATTATTTTTTAAATTCAAATAATACCTATCTCCTTTCAGTAAAATGTTCCATCTACAATATCCAAGGTACTTTCCCTTCATGGGGCATATCCGTTGGACGCCCTGTATATACTCTAAGCTGACACGTTTGAGGCGCACGAATAAAGTAGGGCGATATTATGAAAGGAAATAAGATTACCTTTCACTCACTATCAAGCATTTATTAGTTTCTTACAGGGGGTGACGTATAGGTTCCATGGTGTTCCCATGACAAGAGTGTGGAAAATGTCTGGAAGTAGTATGGTCTGTTCTGGAAGTATTAGATGAAAATGTAAACAAATGGATCAAAAACGTAACTGTGGATGCCAATTTGTAGTGCCATTTACAATTTGAGTAAGTACTATTTGATTACTTGCTACTGCTATGCTTAAATCTGAAATCTTAATTTTATTTTCAATGTATAATTAATAATTTTATTCAAGCCATAACTGTTGGAAAAAGTTGTGAGATATAAAGATGAAACCTTCTAAATACAGATGATTGTGTTACTAATTCCCTTTAGTGAGTGATTGCGTAAGAATGCGTAACATAATATATGAACAGGGTTTGTTTACACTTTCATCATATACTTTTCGAACAGACAGTAAATCATAGCAGGAAAACAACGTGTGTGTGCAATCATTGACTGGTACTGGCTGTAATAAAATTTTACCAAAAAGTTTTTGTGCCTACGTCATAAATAAACGAAACTCGTAGGTTACCATGACCATGTAGTAAATATTGTTCCCAAAAACAACAGATACTGGCCATAAAAAAGGAATTTTAAACGTTACAACTTCAGTTCTGTCGCATTCCAAATTCTGAATAAAAAACAGCTGACAGTTTATTGGGTCCACATTTTGTTCGTTTAAAAATAGCGGAACCAGAATCTCGGCTTCCTGCCGTTTGAGCCTTTTTATTTATCTCTAGACTATGAGACTAACAGAGTGGCGATGAGGTTATCAACTAGAACAGCGGTTAATACAAGTAGATATATTATACGTCTGTTATATTACTAAAATAAACAGATACAGTAAATGTTACAAAAAAAAAAACATTTTTCAAGTAAAATAGATAGCGTAGTGTTGTGTTTCAATTTATTAATGCCTAATCATTGGATTTTTAATTGCAACATTAAAGCAGTTATTAGTATAAAATATATTTTAAAACTAAGTGCAAAATACTTTCCTTGTACTGGCAACACCAAAAGATTCGAAATGTATGTGGTTCATGACGTAAAGACGTACCGAGTGGCCGTGAGTTAATAACATATAGATTGATAGAATCCTACTATCCTACTATAATATAATATAATATATGTATAATATATAATTATATAATAATATAATAAATAATATAATAAATGTGAAAGTTTGTGTGTTTGTGTGTTTGGATGTTTGTTACTCAATCACGCAAAAACGGCTGAATGGATTTGGATGAAATTTGGCAAATAGATAATTTATAACCTGGATTAACACATAGGATACTTTTTATCCCGATAATCCCACGGGAACAAGACTTACGCGGGTGAAACCGCGGGGCGCAGCTAGTACTAAATAAATAGTGATATTAAAATTATGGAGAATAGATTAAGTGATGATAGGGTGTAGAATATTTAATTTAATTAGATGTTGACAAAAAAATATAAATACATGATAAAATCAATCAATCTGCCTAGCCTTTTCCCAACTATGTTGGGTTCGGCTTCCAGTCTAACCAGGTGCAGCTGAATACCAGTATTTTACATGGAGCGACAGCCTATCTAACTTCCACATCCCAATAACTAAGTAATACCCCTTGGTAAGACTGATTGTCAGACTTCCTCGCTTCTGACGACCCGTAACTACTATCAAAGCTCAGACAGCCGGGACTTATGGCTTAATATGCTTTCCGAGCTACGGGGGAGTCTCGGCATGTAAAGATGTTCATCCATCCACGGACCAACCCCGGCAAGCGTAGCTTAACCTGATAGATCGACCCGTGCGGCTGTTATTACGTAGCCACGAGCTCCTCAAAAAAATCTACGCATAATCTAAATCTACATTTTTTTTTTTTTTACTGACATTGTGATCTATCAACGCACAGCACAAACCACTGGACGGATCGGGCTGAAATTTGTCATGAAGGTAGATGTTATGACGTAGGCATCCGCTAAGAAAGGATTTTGATTAATTCTACCCCAAAGGGGATAAAATAGGGGATGAAAGTTTGTATGCAACTTTGTCAATATAATGTTATGGTTGTGGAAAACTATACCTAATTAATAATAATACTTCTTAACGCGAGCGAAGCCGCGGGCAATAATATTATAAATGCGAAAGTAACTCTGTTTGTCTGTCTGTCTGTCTGTCGCGCTTTTACGCCAAAACTACTGAACCAATTTAAATGAAATTTGGTACACAGTTAGTCTAGAGCCTGAGAAAGGACATAGGCTACTTTTTATCGACATAACACGCGGGCGAAGCCGCGGGCGGAAGCTAGTAAAATATAAAATTAACTTTTCAAAACGTAATTTCACAATTTCAATCGACTACTCTAAAAGAAAACTGCCTTAGAATTTTCCTACATGCAAACATCTTTTCATTCAAAATTACCTACCTATAGCTGTTGTATTCACAAAAATAAAGACCAACAAAGAACCACAAAATCGCTCACGAGTTTTGAATTTCTCGACGATCAAAAGTTCGCCGGTGTTGAATGCAAAAAGATAAGAGGCGATACAGTACCGGAAGCTACTTCCTGTGGCCGATCGAACATTTAACGTTATTCATGGCTCGAGCCCAGAATGAAAACTTCCGCCGAAGAGATACATGACGAAACTTCGCAGAAATTGTCAGGACTTGTAGGGTGGAGTTGTCTTGGGATGTCGTTTTGAGGATTTTTTAGGTTTAGAGGCAGAGTACACAGGGCTACACATCAAGCTATACATTTCCAGTATAAACTGACCTCGCATTGTACGGAAATCCTATGCAATGCGAGATCAGCATAAACTGGAAATGTATAGCTTGATGTGTAGCCGTTTAAACGAGTATTATGGACTTCGGTCTCAAGAGAACAAAAAAATTAACAAAAAAAAAAAACAACCGACTTACTTACAAAAAAAAACACTACAAAGTGAAATATAACTTTAAATTGAAAGTGTTTTTTTTTGGAAGTCAGTTGTTTTTTTTTTTTTGTTGTCTTTTTTTTTATCTACCCCACACAAATTTGAATACCATGGCCTGATAGGTGAATTGCAGAGACAGGAACTTATTTTACATCATCCACATAGGCTAAGTGGGAAGAATACCTATCATTGAACCTAACTCAAAACCTATCCAAGGAAAGTTACCAAAAATATGGGAACGCAAGCTTCCTCTATCAAATAAAAAAGAATTTTAAAAATCCGTCCATAATTGACGAAAATATCGAAAAACATAGTTAAATAAAATAAAATAAAACATACATATTTGCTACGAACCTAGCCGTGCCTCGGAAAGCACGTTAAGCCGTTGGTCTCGGCTGTCATTTGTGGATCTTTGACAGTCGTTACGGGTCGTCAGAAGCCCGAAAGTCTGACAACCAGTCTTACCAAGGGGTATCGTATTACCTAGTTACTGGGTTGTGGAGTTCAGATAGGCAGTCGCTCCATGTAAAATACTGGTATTCAGCTGCATCCGGTTAGACTGGAAGCCGACCCCAACATAGTTGGGAAAAGGCTAGGCAGATGATGATTTGCTACGAACCTAGAACCTCCTCCTTTTTAGAACTCGGTTAAAAAGGAGAAGAATGAGTTAATGTGAGTAACGTAACATAAAATCACAAGGAGACTTAATCAGAGTAGTGTTAAACAAATTCACCAACATTTGGCCCGTTATGTTCAACTCTCATGTAATAAAATTATGTAGGGCGAGCTCAAACTCAAACTCAAAACATTTATTTCAAATAAGCCATTTACAGGCACTTTTGAATTGTCAAGGCGTCGGCGTCGGTCAGTCAGAAATATGAAGCTAGTTGCCCATTCCAAAACGTAGTAGGTACCTATGAACCTTCACGGACATTCCTTTAAATAAAAAAAATTATACAAAAAAATTGGTTACATCATTCATGTTGAAATTATACATGTGAGAACAATGTAGAAAACAGGTTAAAAGCGTCCGTAATTTCAAATCATAACAAAAAACAATTAAAAAATTGCAGGTATTGGCATTAACCGGGCAGAAAGCCAGACTCCAGACTGCTACAGAGTTCTTTATGAGAAAACCCACTAAACACTTTGTCGGACCATCACCTTATTTGCGTAATACAGTTTCAATCTCAACCCGAGAGTTTTCAAGGATATTTCTCATCTATTGCTTCATAGGTTTAATAAATTCGTCTGCTCAACAACGTAAATCACGCAATAAACATGGTGGAACTGAAATGAAAAAAAATGCGGTCCATTGTTTTTTTTAAATGTATGTTACGCCATTGGGCCGCTGGCGATTGAACCCAGGAGCCGATGTTCAAAAGTCGCGCTTGTGATTGTTACCACTAGATCAATGAGGCAGTCATAAAAAAATTATGTGTAAGGTCGTTTGTCCACCACACCGGGAATGGGAACGTCAACGAGAAACAGATGACGATACCAAAGTAAATGTACTGTTGCTACTTCGCCTTCGGCGCGGAATCGACATGTGTTTCTCGTTCTCGTTCCCGGTGTTGTGGACGAACAGTGTTAGCCTTTCGAATTTATCTCGTTGCGACCGAAATGGTGGTCACAACACCAAAAGAACGAATCAATGTTAGTTCAATGGCTAACTATTATTGGAATTATTAAGAAAGGAAAGATTCTAATGAATTGATCGTTATCTTTTCGCTGTAGTCTTTAGTTGAGGATGCTATTACTAACAGGATGGAGCATCGGTGCAATACAAATTAATCGCGTATTTTAAGAATCAGAGAGATTAACTAGACGTGATTTTATGAATGATTCTTTTTTACATGTAACATTGTATCATTCATAAAATCAAAATCTGTCGAGATTTCAGATACATCGTCCATTGTTCTTTAGTCGCCTTCTTATTAGGATTCGGTCGAAAGCGGGAAGGTTCAGAAAAATCACGAAATAAGTAAGTAATTGTAGTGAGATCACGTTGTGGCGGTACCTACATCGCCACATTCAAACTACGCATCAAAGACCTGACGTCACACAAAAATCCTGACGTCACAAAAATCCTGCATCGCGCAATTTGAGTTTACCGTGCAGTGAACATATATACAAAAATCCAATATCAATCATTGGGCAGTTGCCCGCCAGACACAACACCCGTCTGGTCGGAAGATCCTCCCTTTTCTATGGTGGATGAGTGAACTTTACACCCTGTTCCTCATACTCCTAAATTGGTGACCCCGAATATGAACGTCAACGCAGCCTTCATGCAACTACTCCAGCGTGACGTCATCATCATCACTCCCGCAAGCTTTCAGTCAGTGAGGCGAGTCACACAGCCAAGCCAACACCCGAGGCGTCAACGGGTATCCTGACCACCAGCATGCAGCGAACGCGCATTCCTGGTCATCACCCGCAGCCTCATCACCCCGACCCACTGGGGAATCACCTCAATCAACTCAATCACCGCAATCGCCGCAAACAGTTCCGACCCACTGCGAACAATGCGGCACCCGGTTCCGACTCACTGGAACCACAACTGGCACTGACAAGCATCGCAAGATACAAGACTCAGCCCACTATCGACCTTCGGTCTCCGGAGAGGAGTGATGTGGCGGTACCTACATCGCCACATTCGAACTACGCATCAAAGACCTGACGTCACACAAAAATCCTGACGTCACAAAAATCCTGCATCGCGCAATTAGAGTTTACCGTGCAGTGAACATATATCCAAAATCCAATATCAATCATTGGGCAGTTGCCCGCCAGACACAACACCCGTCTGGTCGGAAGATCCTCCCTTTTCTATGGTGGATGAGTGAACTTTACACCCTGTTCCTCATACCCCTAAAACGTGTATTTATTTTTTCGTTGAACCTTGACTCGATTATACCTGTATTTAAAGAAAATATATTCTGAAATCTTTTGAGATAGGTGGTACTGTACTTACAACACGTGATTTTAGGTAGTCTAAACCTCAGCACGTATCACTAGCAGGGGGGGTTTAAAAAAATTTGCTAAAAAACATCCTGTGATTAATGGACGACCCTTTAAGTGTCTTCTACACGCTCGCCCCATCCCGACAGAGGTGACCTACTTGGTGGTGTACAACCGTGTAGATGATGGTTTACTACCAAATTTGAAACAACTCTGCCGGTCGCCAACCAAGGTCACCTCTTTCAGGGACTCGATTGGCAACCGTGTAGCAAGCACTTTAGTAAAGAATTGTTGCTTCTGGAACATCCTCTTGATTCATTCATTTAATGATATGAAACGGCTTCCACTTACAGCCAAGTAGGTAATGCGGGAAAGTCCGAAAGGGATACCGGGACCTTGGCAACAGGCAAATGAAGGAATACGGGTGGGTTTTAGTCAGTAAAAGTCTGACACGCCCTTCCGCTCCGCCCAGAGCGGGAGAAGTCATTGGATAATTTCCCAGCCTCAAAAAAAAAAAAAAGCCTAGTAGGTAAAGTAAAAATTGCTACACAAATTTAAGGTATAGTCGACTGCACGTTAGTGGTTACACTTTGACCTTGGGCTGGCCAATGTGTTAGGTAAGGATTTTCAAAAGAATAAGTGACTAGTTTATACTAGTTGTGTTACCACTGACATGCGTCCTATTGTACAGTCACGAGCAAAAATATGTATACACTTAGCATAATTCAAAAACAATTTTTTCGTGAAGTAAGGATTGCAACTTTGAGATGATACCTATTTCATAATAATATGGGTTCCAAAATACTTTGTTCGTTATAACATAAAATTACAATCAATACAGTAGGAGAAAATCACTTTTAAAAGTTGCTAAGTGTATACATATTGGTGCTCGTGACTGTACTTACTGGGGGTCGGTCTGTCAGTAGGTGACCATCTTTACTTACCAAGACTCCTCCGTGCTTCGGAAAGCACGTTAAACCGTTGGTCCCGGCTGTCATTCGTGGATCTTTGACAGTCGTTACGGGTCGTCAGAAGCCCGAAAGTTGACAACCAGCCTTACAAGGGGTATCGTATTACCCAGTTACTGGGTTGTGGAGGTCAGATAGGCAGTCGTTCCATGTAAAATATAGGAACTCAGATGCATCCGGTTAGACTGGAAGCCGATCCCAACATAGTTGGGAAAAGGCTAGGCAGATTGATTGGTGCATACCAGGTTTAGGATAAAATATCATTGGCAAGTCGTTAATACTCCAATTCTAACAATTACGTTCCCTCTACATTTAAAAAACGCTGTACACAAGTGTACAATAGTGAGCTTTAATAACAAATTGTCAGTGCAAAATCCTCAACACCTCCAATTTCCCTGCCCATTAATCACGTCATCAGCCAAACCCAATTTATTTAAATCCTCATCTCAATACAAAAACGCAAACCCTTTTGAAAGCTAATTTATTCACAATTCCAAGCGACACGACATTCGATACAAGGGACCTTTTGTAAAACTCCTGACACTGGCGCTAACGTAGGAAATTAGAGATTCTATCTGCGTAACGAACTCTTCTTGAAAATAGTATTAAACAGAACAAAACTTGGAATTCCTACCCACAGCGTAAAACAACCTTGTCTCTCTGGGACAGAGTTGGAATTTCAGTGTGCCAGATAGCATAAATTGTTTGAATGCGTTTGCTAGTAAAAAGTTGGACAGAGCTATTAGTGCTGCCTACTCACCTAGATTAAGACTTTATTTCCTGATGGGAAATGGTGCTCTTTCATAGACTTTTGATTCCATTATTAAAGCACGTGCTTGTTTTTATCTTTTACTGATTAAACGTAGGGTTTCTTTTGTTTTTAGGTACATCAGCGAATTTTGGGACTTTGACATTCTGTAGATTATTTATGAACTTGTGCTTTTTAGGGTTTCCGTAGTCAACAAGGAACCCTTATAGTTTCGCCATGTCCGTCTGCCTGTCCGTCTGTCCGTCTGTCCGCGGCTTAGCTTAAAGACCGTTGGTACTAGAAAGCTGTAATTTGGTATGGATATACATATAAACCACGCCGACAAAGTTTATTTTTTTATTTTTTTTTTGAGGTGCCTCCCCTACATTTAAATTGGGGATTGTTTTTTTTTCTCGTCAATCCCATGGTGTGGGGTATCGTTGGAAAGGTCGTTTAAAAATAATGCGAGTTTGTGAAAACCATTTTTGGATTCAGGGATCCGTTTGCGGAATATTAAGCTTTAAAGTGCAAATTTTTGTTAGAGTCAAGTGTGTGTCCCCCCCCCCCCTGCCAGCTAAATGGTTGGGTTTGGAAATGGGAAAAAATTCACGGCAGTAGTATATATAACGAAATTAAAAGAAAAACTATCACCGCTACGAAGGCTCCACCAGTTACCGAGTAATAATCGACCAACTTTAATTTACAGTTGCAAAAACATGTTCTCCCATACATTTTGTATGGGAGAACATTAACTACTGTATCTTGACAAAGCTACATATCCGTATAGTTAATTGTTACTAAATTGAAAGGACAGAGCACAGTCAGGAAATAGAAGCATTACATCTAATCAATAAAAAAATCAATTGCCGTGCATTAGTCTCGCAAAAACTCGAAAAAGGCTCTACCGATTTGAATTCTTTTTTTTTGTGTTGTTCGCTCAATATGGGTGGTTTAGTAAAAAAGAAAATAAATCGTCATTTTGTCGAAGTTCACGGGTCGGAATTCTGTTATATATTTTGAATTATGCCAATTTTATCGACCAAAATTCTGCCAATATAATATAGAAAAACGGGTGAGGGAAACCAAGCAAGCGATAAAAAAAGCACGTAGTGTAAAAGACGCACTTTGCCAATTACCATGATATAGCCATTTCATATCAACGAATGAGAGTAAATTGTGATTCGAATATACTAACCATTTAAATTGGTAGTCAATTTACTAAAAATTTAATTTACCTAACTTTACAAGCATTTTGTTACGATGCAAAAAAATTGTGACCCATCCGAAAAAAAACTGAATATAAAATTGATACATATGTACTAAACTAAAAGCACTGAGTAAGTAGATTAGATTGTCAAACAATTGCGCGTGCAGCACCGTACACGTGACAGAAGAGAAACTTCATACCAATTAAAGAATAAGAGAGATGTAGTGTGAGAGACAGAGAGAGAGAGTTTTATTTTTCTTCTCTCTCATGTAACACGTTTTACGTGAATAATTTTGATCACCTCTCTCCAAACGGCAAAAGAAAACATCGTGGAGAAACCGGAATATTCTAGAACCAAAAATTCGAAGACATGTGACATCTATCAGCCAGCGTGGTGGATTAAGGCCCACTCCCTCTCATCAAGATGAGGCCTGTAACCCAGAAGTGGAATATTATAAGCTGATTATGCATGTAACGAAATGTGCCTAAGCGTGACCCGTCCTTGAAATTTCACTCTCAATTCTCGTCCAATTATCGAATCGCAGCCGAAGAAGTTTCAGATCAAAAACATGAATAACGCGTTAAAATTTTTACTCACAAATCAGACTTCAAAACTCACGGTCAACATTTCACGAAACTCCACCTTTATAACTTCAATCAAACAATATCTTTGAATCAGATGGCGTCATTTGTTGAACAGTCTCAGATATGAAGTGTCTCACTTTGGAGCTGACTAACTGAATTGGATCTATATATCACTTATCTAGACTTCACGCTCTATTACCTTTTTGATATGAACTGGGGCACAGTATAATACAGTATCAGTATTATGTCTCGGTAGTGACCTTGAAATAATTACCTACGGCCATTCGGTAGATAAACTCGAAACTTTTGTGTACAGTTGTACACACTGAGATTTCGACGCGCGTCGTTTCGGGCGTTTTCTATGAAGACATAATACTGTTACTTAATAATACTGTGGCTGGGGTATCAATGATGGATACTACAATGTTCCTAAGTATCACTTTATTCTAGTTGTGGGTAGTAACATTTTGGAAAGGCGATTGAATGTAATGATTATCCTTACCCCCCAAGTGCAATCACTTTACCAAAACGTGCTCACTTTGGACTATTTCCAAAATTAGGCTCGTTAGTGCGCCAATTACGGTAGCTGTCATTATCAATTGTGTATAGCTCTGAGGTATTATGTCCTTGGTGCATCATTTTTGACATTCCCATTTGCATCGCATCTTCTACATAATAAAAATATAAAATTGATTAAGTCACTGACAAACAACGCACAGTTTGAACCTAGGTCTAGAAACATCCTGCCAGGGTTGCGAGAAAGTCCGAAAGGGATACCGGGACCCTTGGCAACAGGCAACTGAAGGAACACGGGTGGGTTTTAGTCAGTAAAAGTCTGACACGCCGAGCTCCGCCCAGAGCGGGAGAAGTCATTAGATGATTTCCCACCCTCAAAAAAAATTTGCTCAAAAGTTCTTTCTATAAGAAAAAGGAGCAATACAGAATTTTGAAAATTCACCACCTAAAGGGGTGAATTTTTAAACAGGGGATGAAAGTTTTTACGAAAGTTCGTTATTTTTCCAGATCGGAAATTCCATCGGGATCATGGCTTGTCCTTGTAATAACAAAGATTTTCTTAAGGTGACTGTGACTCTTGGTTCAGAAGGAAAAGAAATAAAATTGATCTAATTTATTTTCAAAAGCATAGCAGTTTCTCTCGAAAATAATTTCATACAAAACGTTTTTACGTTAAGTACTGTGAAATGAAACGCTATAAGTGCATCCTCTCAGATTATACACATATTATGAATTTATGACCTATCCTTTGAACACCCACTTCACTATTATTCATAGCCCTAATTTCTTGCTGAAAACCTCGCAGTATCGCTAGTGAATAAGTAATTATTCGACTCAATTTTATGGAATACGGCCAAAAAATTAGTAAAAAATATATTATGCCAACAAGCTCTAGGTAAATAAAGGTACAGTCAAGAAAATGAAAATACAGATCACTATTATTTTGACCATGATGCAAAATTGGAGGTAAAATAGGTACTAACTGTGTAAGGACTTTACCTAAAGTTGAATTCCGAAATTATTTACATTCTCAAGTCAAATAGGTAAAGTTTTATTGTGATAGATGTTTAATTGGGAACTTCCACATGGGAAGCATACCTAATCAGGCTGTTCCCACTGCTGGGACATAGGCCTCCTCTCAGTGAGACGGAGTGGGTCGTAATCCACCACGCAGGCCCAGTGCGGGTTGGTAGATGTCACACGTCTTCGAATTTTCGGTTCTAGGACATGCCGGTTTTTTCACGATGTTTTCCTTCACCGTTTTGAGAGCAGTGGTGTTGAAGTAATTTACACAAAGTAAACCTCATATTAATTATAAAACCTTCATAGTGTACTCATGTTTTACAAAATTAATTTATCTTATCTTGTGCTATCTTATCATCATTCTCTTGTCCTTATTCAAATTTATTTGAGGTCGTAGTCGGCATCTCGGTAGTTACCCCTTTCTAGCCATAGGTTTAGGGGTATGAGGAACAGGGTGTAAAGTTCACTCATCCACCATAGAAAACGGGAGGATTCTCCGACCAGACGGCTGTTGTGTCTAGCGGGCAATTGACCAACGATTGATTGACGGGTTCTTGTATATATGTCCATTGTACGGTAAACTTTAATTGCGCGATGTAGGATTTATATGACGTCAGGATTTTTGTGTGACGTCAAGTCTTTGATGCGTAGTTTGTATGTGGCGATGTAGATACCGCCACATGGGTATCATCTTTCACACAATCCATCCTTCGTTTCTTTTACTATAGACGTGGTAAATCATAATTATTTTATTCAGTGATTAAAGAACGGCAAGAAACTCACATTGTTATACTTTCTCCTATAGATTACAAACTTCATAAGCTACCCTCATTAAACCTTTCGCTAAATTTCTATACCCATACATATGCAAAAACTTTTTATATAAAAAACGCCAACAAATTTTCCCCAGCGCAAGAAAGCTTGGAAAAAACGTAACAAAATACGTTACGTTTTATTCCACGGAGTAAAAAGCCTATTAAAAGTTGGAAGGCTAATGTTGTGTTAGAATGGGGCAATTATCCTTCACAAATGAAGATACTTTTTTTAAAGCGGCATTTTCATTTTATAAGAATGAGTGTAATTCACATCATGAAGCCGTGTCGCGCAGGTAGGATCGTTTGTGAAAAATGTAAAAAGTTTGTAGAATGAGCTACGGACTAAGAGGTAGTGTTTTTTATTTTTGGGTTTTTTCCTTGAGAGTACATTATTAGAGTTCTTGGGCAATGTTTTTTAGAGTCAAACTCAAGTACTTGCTTTCAAAATTTTTACCTCTTACTCTCTTAATAAGGTAGTGTAGAGAAAATACTAGAATAGCTCAGATAGCTACCTAATTATGATAGTAGAATTTATCGTTTGAAAAACGGCAATATCATTCAGGGTCACATTCTCTTGACCGCCTGGCCACAGCGTAGACTGGCGGCGCGAACGGCGCGGCGCGGCGGTGCGGCGGGCGGTGCGGCGGGCAGTAAGTACATTTTTATAATTTTTTTTCGTCACATAAGACGCTTCGCCGGTCACACAGCGCGAAAATTCGTTGTAGCGGAATGTCCCGTGGCCAGGCGGTGAAGTGGTAAAGGGTAAAAGAAATAAACGCGTCTCTTTTACTACCTAATTGTATTAACCGACTTGTATTGTATTACTCCGATCATACGGGTGTTGTGTCTGATCAGAGGATCCTCCCTTTTCTCTAGAGGATGAAGAAGCTTCCACCCTGTTCCTCATACCTCTTTTCAAATTCTAATTCAAATATTTTACTTCAAACAGGAGGAGACAGACAGAATGCAGTAGTGTTAGTATGAACTTACTTGTTAGTAAACTCAATAACTTAAGAATACTAAACTTATAAATAAGTTGGCTACATGAACATGTGCAC
This sequence comes from Lithophane leautieri, assembly GCA_949152455.1. Classification (NCBI taxonomy): domain Eukaryota; kingdom Metazoa; phylum Arthropoda; class Insecta; order Lepidoptera; family Noctuidae; genus Lithophane; species Lithophane leautieri. The sequence continues at coordinate 3,812,803 of OX424469.1, read as the reverse complement.
ATGTCTGCCAGCCCAGAGCCTGATAAATGGTCCATCGACCTTGTCCACCAGTGAAGCTAAAATACTGTTAGGTCCACCCCTGAATCTTCGCAACATCGGTGCACACCTTTTGCGCATGATGGCATAAAAGTCATCTAGTCTTTTACTCATTAATTTTTAGTAATGTACAGTCAAGAAATGAATAGGTTAACAAGCAACTTAAGGTTAATTTTAGCACTTGTACTCTTTCTACGCCTTGCCAACATCCTAACTATATCCACACTTAATATTATAAATTCGAAATTAACTCGGTTTGTCTGTCTGTTACCTTTTCACGCCTAAACCACAGAACGGATTTCGATAAAATTTGGCAAGGAGATAGATGGCATCCTGGGGAAGGACATAGAGTACTTTTTATCGACATACCACACGGACGAAGCCGCGGGCGGAAGCTAGTAATATTATAAATGCGAAAGTGAGTTTGTTTGTTTGTTTGTTACGCTTTCACGCTAAAACAGCTGAACGGATATAGATGAAATTTGACACATGGGTAGACCATGACCTGGAATAGGACAGGATACTTTTTATCCCGATATACCCACGGGATCGAGACTTAAGAGGAGGCGCGGGGCGCAGCTTGTTTTGAATAAAAATTACAGAAAGTTCATAAGCATATTATTTGATCATATACTTACTCTCATGTTGAGGTAGTGGGTTCAAATCCGGGCAAGTACCAATATGACTTATTCAATAATTGCTGGGAAACGACTTTTATTTTTGGTAAAAAAAATCGCTATTTACGGTAGTGCGCAACGTAACACACGCAAAACATTGTGTTTATGGGTGCATGCAACGGTTTAGGGTTCGTGGGTGTATTTAAAATTAAGTTATAACATTTAAAACTTACTTTTTTTCTTCAAAAAACGTTTAAAATTGTTGGAACTTTATCCTTCAATATCTCCATAACCAGAAGGTTCCAGGTATGGTCCAGAACAAAAAAAATACCACAATGACGGGAAAAACAAGTGACTTTCGGCTTCGTTAGGTGTCTTTTTACAACCGTTAATAGGATGAAAAAAAGAAAAAAAAAACTATCATCCGAACATAGTACCTCCTCCTTTTTTGAAGTCGGTAAAAATAGGTAACTGCACAATAACAAGCTTGCCCACTTACCTACCTAAGAACCACTGACCTATTTTCCAAAGAGTCTCATTTCCTTATTTGTATATTTCTTTTTAAGCGCATTCATGCCCTGATTCTTTTGTGGATAGAAAATTATTCCACTTGTTATTTTATGAGCATCGATGTGAGAACTTCTTCCAGGTATGTAGGTATTAATGTAGGGATTTTAAATTGAATATTTTATTTCAGAAAAGGGCAGGTTGAAGAAAAGATGGATAGATTATTGAAAGATGTTATGGCTAGAAAGGAATTGAACTCTGAGATGACTGCTAAAGAACTTACTCATTTTGTCATGTGGTTTTCAGGCCTCAACGGGGTGGATTTTTGAAACGGGGCAGTAAGCCCTCGCACCCACGCGTGATTGTATATATAACGCGGCGATTTTCTACCCTCGTTGTTTAGCCAAGCATTATTGAGAACCCAACAGATATGCAACCCAGCGCGTCAAAACAATACACCGTTAGATTTTCAATTCTTAGCGCTAAGTAGTGCGTTGATAATCTAGAGCGCAATCAAAAATCGCCGCGTTATAAAATCACCCGTGCGTACCCGGGTTAAGGGCGGGTGCCTAACGTTGTCTAAATCTGAAATCTGTGAATGCAGTTACAGCTGTGATGCTCACTGTTGATCACCAATCCAAACTGCGTACTTATAATGTCATTCTTTGTAAGATGGCCAAATTGCAGGTCTTTTATGTTCGCAGGTTGCTGTGATGACATCTGTGGAAATGTTTTACTCGGAGGCCATAAATTACCGATGACAGGGAAATTCATCTCTCTTGGCTGTAAAGTGTACCTACTAAACAATATCCGTGTAAAAGGACTGCTAGGAATATTGTAATATCGTATACTTTTACAATGTTTGTAAATATGTGAGCACCATGTATCTATGACATACTTATTTTTTTTTTTTATTACTCCTTTTTTACGTTTTAAAATATCATTTATTTCTCAAAGATTAATAATCACTTAATGAGAAACAAAGTTTTAATAATAACATATAAGTAATAATTAAGCTAGTCCAAAGCGCTCGTCGCGTTTTAATTCTTGTTACCTATTGTGGTACGTTAATCGTATTCTAGGTGCATCGTCTTCACATGTAATTATATAATTGATGTATAATATGACGGCGTCAGGGATGGCTGAGTGATAGTGCCGCTATAATTTTGATTCGGTGTTACAGACTCCATAGTGCAAGTTTACAATAAAACACGATGATACAGCAAATCAGTTAGTATTTCACTTTCAGAATAATTATCACAGTAGGTACAATACTAATAATGTTCACGCACTACTTTCTACGTTCGGGCAAACCGACAGTTTCGCATTGTAGAAGTGGAGGTCTGCATCTGTTCGTTGCCCTCACAAGACTGCTTTGTCGTTCAGCCACTTCCCTTAACACGACTCTGTCCACGTGACGCCCCACTCCAGTGAGTGCGTCACGGAGTTTACCCTCACCTTACTACTACAATAATCAAATGAGAGACTATTATCGCTCAACTTTTATAATCTACGACATATACAAAATATTGTTAAATATTTTTTGAAACAGTAACGGTGGAGTTTCTTGCCCATTCTTCCATACGAAAACTACCTTTTGGAAGGGCAGCTAGAATAAGTTCTATTTCTTTATTTTTGACGTTCGAAAGTGCCTTTAATGTGCCTATTTTAAATAAATTATTTGACTTTGATTCTTTTGTAGAAGAAGCTTCTCTGAACTAAAATAAGGACTTTATTTTACGAGAGCGTGCTATAAATAGTGGTATCCACGAAGACGCCCCCACTCCGTGATTACTGTACTTTTAGTACGGAGGGGAAGGGGGTGGGGCGCGTCTTCATGGATGGCACTGTCTATACAGTTGCTACAGAAAAATGCAGCCTTTAAACCCGAGTCCATAAGTCTAGAGATTGACCTATTTAAACCCGCCATCTTTGCTTCCGTTAAAGGTTACAATAATAAAAATGAAACAAGTCTCTTTTTATTCAAGATGTTTTATTACTGAAATCAGAATAATTTACATTGTAAAAAATACACATACTCCGAATATTACGCTAAGGTTAACACTTTCAGCTTTTTTGGCTCTATTTTACAGTTATTCTATAGCTTTCTTTACTAACTAGATGTTTCGACAACTTTTTCTTTGCCTAATATAAGATCGATTCACACATTACAAGGTTAAGAATATTAAGGATTTGAGCAAAAAAAAAAAAAAAATCTGAATGTTTGTGAAGTCGAGACAAATTAGAAACGATAAAATATTTTTAATGATGTTTTGTGTGTGAATCGATTTTCGAGAAACGTCTGTCAGTTCAAATTAAGTTTAACTTAGTTCTTTGGCATTTAAAGCAAATTGCTAAAGAGTTTCTATAATGTGAACCTCCACTATTTTGGTGTAACAAAAATGCTATTACAATCGCATTTAATATGAAGACGAAGCAGAGCGGAATCATCTTCTTTCACGTTTTCCCGGGCATTGTGAAAATGGTTTTTTTTTTTTTTTTGGCTTTACTTTTTTTGTCCGCTCCGCATATTCTATGACTGGCACTATACAACATCTACCAAGCACTGTAAATTCCAATGTTTGTTATATTAAAATTAATTACAATCTCAAATGAAATTCATAGTCTCACAGAAGGCTTTGTGATTATCTATTATAACTTACCTAAATACAGACTTACTTTAATACTTATTAACTGATAAAAATAAACAAACTCCTTTTTCAAGTCTATTTATTTTTATTTCTCATTAGAAGTTTTTACACTTATTTGTATGAAAAATAAAAGCTGCATCTTTGGATCCATTTTACACTAAAATAATTGCTACACGTTTATTGAATTACTGTCACAAAGGTAAACACTTAAGTAAACGATATGTATTTTTTCTATTATTAACTCCCAAAGTATTGACAGGGATCTATGAATAAAAATATTGAAAAAGGTTATGGAAAATTTATAAATTAATAAATTAAAATTATAAATCTATTATTTTCTTTATTTATTTAGCTTAAGACACGACATCATTTTGTACTAGAGCAAAAATCTGTAATAATATAATATTATACTTTTAAAAAATAATTCTGTATTAGGATTCTTAAGAGATTGGAAAGCGTCATTCTAAAGTATTTTGGAAGAAATATTTGTTTTTTTTTAACAAGACGCAGAAGCATTTTTTTTTTTTTTTTCAAATAATTCTGTAACGATGTAACGCCACGTGACTTTCCTTATAAATCCTAAATCTTAGTCACCCTTAACAATAATTGACCAACAAACAAAATTGAAAGAAGCTTAATTAGTTACAGCATTAATGAACCAAATACTATCTATTATTTTCCAACATTGACAGTCATCTCTTACAATTTTTATTTTATACAACATTTTTATTATATTTTTACACGCCACGCCACTTTACATCCAAAAATATATTGAAATGCGAAATGAATAAATGGAATCGGAACAAAATAATACTTGGACGGACAGACACAGATGCTAAATAATAAACAGTCATCATAAATAGTTAAAAGGAAAGATAAAAATGTATTAGAATTGGGCCACTAATTAAGAATAATTGTGCCTTATTTATAATACCAAACTCATGCTTTGGAGCCAAGTTTTTGTTCATCATTTGTTTGGTGGAGCCACCAAATTATGTCTTCAGGAAAATGTTAATAACTTTAGAATTAGAACACAGTATTTCGTTCTCTAAAAGACAGTATATTATCTCCACCGCAAATGAGTCCTTCAAAATTCAAAAACTAATTCCAAATCATGGCATCAATTTAAAAAAAACGAATTCGAAAACTGAATAATCAAATTACGAATTACGTGAGATTATTTCGCCAGTCTTCGCGCGTCTGCTGCGCCGTGCAGTTGGTGGCGCACCAGCGCGACAGCGCGGTGGGCGGGCACGGCGCGCCTCCGGGCCGCTGGCGGCGAATTATTCGGCGAGTGCGCATTGCTGAGCCCACGCAGCCACCGTCACTGCGGCATGGGCTCCATTCACTCCAATCCGATACCCGGCAGTCTAGCAGTCCTGTGGTAAACAGATTAAATGAGACTTGCTGCATTACTAGTGCTAAAACAAGAGGGCAGAAACGATCAAAGTTTGTACATCTAAGGAGCTGGCCACAGAAGAGACGTGAGACGAGGACGGGACGCAGACGCGCCAATAGTATACACGCGCCTGCGTCTTGTCTTTTCTATACGTTTTGTGCCAGATAAGTCTGCGTCCCGTCTCACGTCTCTTCTGTGTGGCCCGCGCCTAAGTGAACAAGGTTTGATATTATTCTCAGAATGTCATGATTGGCAAACATAATAATAAAGTCTATAAATAACATCAAAATATTTAAAAATGTAAGGATTATTTATTTAAAAAGAAATAAAGAATAAAAGTCTATCATAATATAAGATGAAAGTCTTGAGCAAGCTAAGTAAGAATAAATAAGAACACATAATGATGTCTCATATCTATTAACACAGTAAGAATATTATACGAGGAAGATAAGTAATTCATGCCTCTTTGCGGATTACAAATGGCTGTAAGTACGAGAAAGCGACCTCTGCCGTCTTTCAGATGTTTAATGATCTGAAAGTACGCCGAAACTCTTTGGGTTAGTATGAAAAAATATACGATATTAAGTCAACGAGACCCAGGATTAGGGAAGGCAATGACCTGAGTTTAGCTGTGGTCGACTTAAGGCGGTACCCTGAGCAAAACGCCACTCTAGCCGCTTTTTTGGTAATTTTTAGAAGCTATGTACTTGTTATTTAAAAAGAAATATCTAATAATAAAAAATTCTTCATAATATTAATTCCAAAAATTGGCATTTCTTTTTTTTTATTTTATTTGTTTGTCTATGTTTCTTTCCTTCCAACGAAACCATAAAAATGAGAAATAATCTTTGTTATCATGCATCTCCTCGTAAAGTAAACATTATTTAATTTTGCTACTGACACTAATGGATAGACAATTTAATAATGAACATTTTGTAACAAGTTTTTTTTCAAAAGACCTATATTTGATTTTATAAAGATTTTATCCTAAAATTTGGGCGTATTCACTACTGTAACTCACCAGAATTCAGTCTACAAAGAGGGAACGAATTTATTTTGCTCAGGGTACCGCCTTAAGATGCGTATGTTTTTATACCAACCTTCCTACTTCATTCTCTTTTATGTTTCTCACAGAAGCTTTTACGTGGACGTCAATATGTAAGGCTAGTATTACTTTGGCTAATTGTGTCCAGAAGCCAAGTAATTAATTAAAAGATTAGTTTGTCTACCGAGACATTTTACGAAATAAATATGGTGCAAAGAAGTATTGTAAGTTCAATAATAATTATAAGATACGCTAATATCACTATGACCATTTCAACTTTACCTATGAAATTCATTCATGAATGAATTGAAATGACCATTTCCAGTTTACCTACTACATTATTATTCATAGTCTTTATTTATTTTTATTTATTCATAGGCTAAGCCACAGTGAATGGCCGTTCCTAGTCCCGAACTAAACTACTACTTTATAGTAACCCAAAAATACTATTATAAACCACAGTTATGTTCCGGCTTTAGGTGCCAGGCATAATTACTGTGCACAGACAATATTCCTGTTTTGTCTCTGGGTTGGCAACTTATCTGAAATGCATATAGGCAGTGGTGACTGCGTACCATCAGATGGGATTGTTTGGCATCCAATGACTTGAAAAGATAACGCAGATACTAAAGTTGTAATGACAATCATGCCATTTGTTTTAAATAGGTTTCTATTTTTAGTACTTATCTTATTTATCTTTTATATAGATTATTTTCTACTTTGTGAACGTGAGAACGTTGTAGGTTTAGTGGACTTTAAACATTTTCAATTTATTTTTTCTCAAACTTTTTGAAAGGCCTACACTGTAATTCTAAAATATTGTAAAAGCCAATTATTTTTTTAAAGAGTAACCGTGGAGTTTCTTGCCGGCTCTTCTCGGTAGGAAACGACCAATTGGAGCCGTGCACCTAGCTTCTGACTTTTCATAAGTGCCCATGTAGGTTTATGTGAAATAAAATATTTTGATTTTTAATTAAAAACTCACTAGCTCTTTTCCGCTTCCTCCGCTCAGCCGGGTCGGTATTGTCAGCACGAAGCTTGCGTCGTCGCCTCGCTCGGTACCTACGGGCCAGGCTTCTTAGAGCTGATCTCTCACTGGCTGCAGGTCCCGAAGTCGGGAGCTCGTTAGCCGAACGAGGCTCTTCGGTCGTGCTCGATGTCGTGTTCGTTCTACAGGAAAAGTGCAATTAGATTTTTCCGAAGAGCTTTTGAAGAGACGTCCTTGAGTATGATGTCTGTAACAGTCGAGAGTGACTGGAGTAGCCATTCACTTTTGAATTTCACTTTGAAGTATATTGGGTGGCGAATAAGATGAATAACAATTTTAATTATTTTATTTGTTTTTAGAATTCAATTTTTACCCGGTGTAGGTACTAACTGAAAGTGAATACACGATTACGCGATCGTTTACATGAATTGTGACGTACAAAAATGACTAGATTGAACGCGCGAATACGTTATATTCATTTAAGGAGCGCGATGTTCGCGCACTCGCGTGACAGTTGCTTTCAGTTAAGACACGGACTTATAGCGTAACAAATTCCTCTATTTTGAAAGCTTACCTACAAACATCGAATTTAGGAAAATTGCTGACAAATTAATTTTAAAAGAAATATTCAAATATTTTACATCAAACTTATAGACTCACAAAGAATAATACGAGTAAGCCCCATCCGGCGTGGTCATAGATCCTTCAGAGTATATCCTCGGCGCCTGCTCAGCTCTCTCCACTTCCTCTGCTATGGACAGTGCCCTGTTGCCGTCCAGTACATCTATATTGTTGTGGTTCATCTTGTCCAGTTGTAAAACGTCGTATCTCCTGTCATCCGTGTTGCGGTGGAATACTTCTGAGAGTTCATATTCACGTAGCTGTTGAAAGGTTGAGGCTTAGAAATAGTTGCAAAAAATATATTGTAAAACAAAATGCTTCGAAACTTGATTCATAATTATTTTATGCGAAGATTTCGAAGCTGAGTTCAAAAGAAAGCTCATTAGTTCGAAAATATGAAGTTGAATAAAATTATATTACTAATAAAGGTTTAGAATACTGTTTGTTGATTATAATTTTCTGTTTTGATTAATAAACAAAGTTGGATGTGCTATTACTGTAGAAAAATTCTTACGAAATTCAAAATAATTGAAGTTGATGTAACGTATTGTAATTGGATATACATACAATAACTGCGTTGAATAGAAAGTTCCTTTGTTCGTCGAAAAGTGAATCAAGTTTGAGTTTCTTTGATTATTATTATTTTGATATTTTAAAAACTAAGAATTGTTTGTGAAATAATTTTCTTACATTTTAAATGAAAACGCAAATACTTTTGCCACATTCTTTTCCAGTGTCAACTAGCTTCAATGTTCTGACTAACGTACTGCCTCGTAGCCATTTCAAAACTGGCTTACTTATTTATTTAACATAACATAACATCACGCCTTGTTTCCCCGAGGGGTTAGGCAGTGGTTTACCTAGAGTAACCACCCACCCACATTTCGCCAGTTATGTTTAAGTCCCATGTAATACGGGGCGAGCCTATTGCCATCAACCGGGCACAAATCCTGACCCCAGGGTGCTCCCGAGAAATTCCATACAGACAAACCCAAATACAAGAAAAACCGGCCAAGTGCGAGTCGGACTCGCGTACGAAGGGTTCCGTACCATTATCTATAAAAACGGCAAAAAAATCACGATTGTTGTATAGGAGCCCCCTTAATATTTATTTTATTCTGTTTTTTTTGTATTTGTTGTTACAGCGGCAACAGAAATACATCAATCGTGAAAATTTCAACTGTCTAACTATCACGGTTCATGAGATACAACCTGGTGACAGATGGACGGACGGGCGGACGGACGGTCGGACAGCGGAGCCTAAGTAATAGGGTCTCATTTTACCCTTTGGGTACGCCCTAAAAATAGAAGAATATTTAAGTGCATAAAATAAAAGCCTAGGTTAGCAGGTACCTTTATAAACTGGAAAGTCGCAATCGGCGGTAGTCTCCTCAGGTGCGGATAGAAGAAGGACCCAGCTGGATGCGACGGATACTTGGACGTGATGCGGTATGCCACTCCTTGTGGGGCAGTCGGCCAGTTGGGGGCCGTGAACGTGAACCCATTGTCTGTGCCAGCATCTAGTGGGTCTACCTGTGAACGAAATAATGTTATTTTAGGGGTATGAGGAACAGGGTGTAAAGTTCACTCATCCTTTATAGAAAAGAGATTATCCTCCGACCAGGGCGTATTATGAAGTATTAATGCCATCATTATTCCACTGCGAAAAAAGGATGGTGCTATCGTTCTTGTATAGCTCCGTCTCTCACTCACACTGGAAAAATGGTAGCATTAACACGTCATAATACGGCTCCAGACGGGTGTTGTGTCCGGCAGACAACTGCCCAACGATTGATGGCGGAATCTTGTATATATAATGTCCATCGCGCGGTAAACTCTAATTGCGCGATGCAGGATTTATGCGACGTCAGGATTTTTTTGTGACGTCAGGTCTTTGATACGGCATGTGGCGATGTAGATACCACGACATTATCATTCCTAAGTTTCTCTTCAGGATTTTTACTTGAAGGCTAGGGTGAGAAGTAATTCTTAGGAGGATGAAAGCGCTTACTAAATATTTCGCTTAGTTACAAGTTTAAGGCCTATGGTTAGTGAGACGCAACCCTAGTTACAAGTGTGGTTGAAGACTTACTCATAATAGCATCCATATATAATTTTTGCGATGTAATTTTACCTCATTTCCACTTACCTCAATTGTAATGCTGTCAAGCCAGTTCCCATCGACACAAAGGTCGAAGCTGTCCACTCCAATGAACCAATCAGGAGACGGGATCATCCGAGCCATAACCGACACCTGCGACAAAATATTGCTGTTGAAATTATAATGACAACAAAAAACAATAACTGCTTGCAAAGTAGGTCATGCTGTGTCTCCCTTTAAAGATTGGAGATGAAGAGAGATGCAATGAGATTCGTGTGCTTGTATCCTTTCGTTTATGCTTGTCATGAATTCCATGATTGATGCTGATCACGTTGTTTCGATTATTATTGCTGATTTAAATATTGGATGTTATTTTATACCTGTGAATGCAGTCGTATAGAGTCGTGGGGCTTGTGGCTAAGTAATAACAGCCATACGGGTTGATCTATCAAGGTTAGCTACGCTTTCCGCGGTTGGTCCGTAGATGACCATCTTTACATACCCAGACTCCTCCGTGCCTCGGAAAGCACGGAAAGCCGTTGGTCCCGGCTGTCATTTGTAGATCTTTGACAGTTGTTACAGATCGTCAGAAGCCAGAAAGTCTGACAACCAGTCTTACCAAACGTGTTACCCAGTTACTTACTCGGTTGTGGAAGTTAGATGGGCAGTCGCTCCAATAAAATACAGGTATACAGTTGAATCCGGTTAGACTGGAAGCCAACCCCAACATAGTTGAGAAAAGGTTACGGAGATGATGAATACAGTCGTATAGCTGTCGATTTTGAGTTTCGTAGCGTAAATTGTTTATCAATTTAACCGCCACTGACCCTAGCTAATCGTCCCTATATTATAAGAGATAACATCAGAATCAAGAATCATTGGATAACTGAATTTTGACGTAACAAAATTCGATAACCTAATGATTCTTCCGATTGAGATCCGCAGGAGAACCAAGATAACTGACATAGGCCGCAGAATGGGCAAACTTAAGTGGCAATGGGCAGGTTACATTGCTCGCAGAACAGATGGCCCATGGGGCCGAAAGGTTCTGGAATGGCGACCGCTTACCAAAAGACGTAATGTTGGTAAGCCTCACATAAACTGCACCGATGACCTTGTGAAGGCCGCAGGAATCCGCTGGATGCGGGAAACATAGAAACTTGGGGGAGGTTTATGTCCAGCAGTGGACGTCTTTTGGCTGCAATGATGATGATGATGAATGATTCTTGGTTGAATTGCATATACTAAGTTGGCTTGACATCAGACTAAGCTTCTCTAGATACTTATAGGTCTGAGACCTTCCAACTTAATTTCAACATGGTCACCATTCTCACAAAAAGAACTTTCACATTCTTTTCCGTAGCAAATAACATCAAAAACATTTAACTTAACAGCGACAAATGAAATAACGAGAAGTAAATTGTGGAATGCGACCATTACAGTCAAGTTGTTAGCTAAAGGGGTAACTGAGCAATTAGTTCAATGCGCAGTGAGCCAGTGAGACGTTTGCTGTCAACTGTTACCAGGCGACTATACTGTTGCTCATGGTTTGTTTGTTAAGAAATTCTTAGTTAACTTGAGAATTGTAGTCGTAAAATGAGAGCAGCTTTAACTCGATGTTGGAGGAGAATTTTGATATTGTTACTGTCAAGATGTTTAGTGAATTGAGAGTCGCTGGATTGGTAAACGAAATGTAGGTCGGAAATTAGTATGATTTCCAGTACCAATTGTTGATTTGGAAACTGTTTTGAATGTGGTTCAAGTTTGTCGAGGATGCCTAAACGAGTTAACATTAAGAATAGAATAGAATAGAATAGAATACTCTTTATTATGTACACCATAAAAAATACAGATACAAATGTAGAAAAAACATAGGGTGACACAATGGGCGTTGGATGGATGGATTAAGAGGAGAGATTTGCTTTTACTTTCTACCTACTAAAGTTAACTTTGAAGAATTCGATTTGTTTCTGAATTGTACAAGGTTTTTACTCCAAATTAATCACGTTGAGGTCGCGAATCAAACTACAGCGCGACGCCATCAGATTAAATCATTTTGTGATAGATTCCAAAAATATAAATCTTAAAGATCATACTTATCCTTACATAATTATTATAAATCAAAGTCCTGCACCGCGTCTGTCTGTCGTGCTGTACGCGATAAACTCAAAAACTACTGCACCGATTTTCATGCTGTTTTCACCAATGGATAGAGTGGTTCTCGAGTATAATAACCGACATCCATGCGGCCGAAGTCGCGGGTATCAGCTAGTTTATTATAAACTTGACGATCTTTACGAAGTCTATTTTTTTTTTGACGTAGATTTTCATCAGGAAATTCTCATCAATGTTATACTAACGAAGTAGAGCAAGCTTCGATAAAAATTAGGTCAAACTGCTGCAGGTGCTCATTACTACGAAATCTAAAAATATGCTCGTAAAAATAGAAAGCCGATAATGAAGATGTTACAGAAATGAAATGTCTTTTAAAAGAACCGCGTGCTTTTAATTAATGAGCCTTCTTAAGGTGACTACGAGTTTCCGCCTTATGCTTTGTTTAGATTGTAAACAGAAGAAATGCTACTTTTATTTTGTACTAGCTTTTGACTGACAGACGGACTGACAGACAGACGGATTGACAGACAGACGGACTGACAGACAAACCGACTGACAGACAGACGGACGGACCGAAGACGGGCTGACAGCCAGACGGACTGGCAGACAGACGGACTGACAGACAGACGGACTGACAGACAGACTAAGTTACTATCGCAAAAATATATAATTTAGGTTAATAGGTATTTTATAATTTAGAAAATGGGTGTGTGTGTAAGATGTGCGAGTCTGTGTTGTGTAATGTAATGCGTGTGTGTGTGTGTGATATGTGATGTGTTAGTTTAATTATGTGTTTATCTAATAAATATTATGAGTATTAAGTAAAAAAATCTTCATAACCACCCCAGTGCTACCCCTTTAAACTACGAACTTTACCACTTTGGCAGAACAAAAGAGCAATACACGAACGAAACTTCAATAACTACATAATAACCACCACTGCCGCCTATAACTTCATACAGTAATAACTGTTCCAGTATTGAACTTTGCTTCAGTAGCTACTACTTCTTGCCACTTGCGCTATTACTGGCGTGGTCTGAACTAACCATTAGTGACGTAATTATCTTATGTACTCCGTTGAAATTAATTTCCTTAATGATTTAATTTCATTAGTGTTATGTACGTTGAGTTTTTTCCACATCACAGTGCTGCCAGAATTAGCGTCGCTTTCACGACAAGAATTTTACTGAACATTTTTGGCCAGAATCTTATCTTAAGAGCCGTTACGTCGAAAATACTGCAGCATTAATTTATATAATTATATAAAAATCAATTGCTGTTCGTTAGTCTCGCTAAAACTCGAGAATGGCTGGACCGATCTGGATAATTCTTTTTTTTGTTGTGTTCGTTATTCTCAGGGGAAGGTTTGTACGTAAGGTAGGTGTAGGTTGGGTAGGTAGGTACCGTAGGTATGTATGTATGTATGTAGGTAGATATGTAGGTAGGGTAGGTGGGTAAGATAGGGTAGGGTAGGGTACTTAGTGCTACCCGTACGAAGCTGGGGCGAGCAGTTAGTTTTGAAATAAATATATGTTAAGGTTGAGGATTGATGCTAAGTACTATGTTTGACAAAACCCTGATTACATAAAATTTTCGCGATAGAAAAAAAAACCTAAGTGACCTCTAAACCGCACTATAGACCGCTGGTATTCAAAAAATACTTCAAATATTAGATCATGAAACTTTACATAATAACTGAACTAACTACATTTATCGTACGTTTTTAATTTTCTTAAATTATCCTTACTTTCATCGTAAACCTACCGTTTCATCGTACCTAAACTATTCGAGCTTTAGAGCCGCCAGCACCACACTCCGTCTCGCTCTCACTCACTCCGCGAGTAGTATGGTGTGAGCGAGATAAAAAGTGAATTTGAGCAGAGGTGGTGTAGGCTCTTAATTATCAAGTTTCAAGGATTTGGATTAGAGATGTCCAGTACTCATTATTATCTGCCAATATCCCAACTCTACCCGCCATCTTTCTCTCGTACGAGTATATTGATCGTTACAAGCCGTCTCATTATTTCATACTGTGGATTTTTACTACAAATATTTTAATTATTTATTCATCAGGCGGTCTTGATGCTATAATAAAGCTTAAACAGCCGACCAATCACATAACCCTCCATTAATTAACACACAACTGCTACCTCAAACAAATTCATTCGATAATCGATTCCCACTCATACCGATTAACGAGCAAAGAATCGAAATTAGGCTTAACTGGCAGAACAACAAACGCGATTTCCGATTCGATAAAACTCCCTTTTATTACAGCATCGAATCGATTCTTTTATTTGTCCGTATCGTAATTGGTGTTTGCTCTGGAAGCATTAATTAGTGATGAAATACGATATTTTTGGGCATTGTTGGGTTGGGCTGTGAGTACAATTCCACTTGTGCAAATAGCCTTACCCGAATAGGTACAGCATAGTTCTTGTACGGTGGGTGACACAATTTATGGGCTTATTGGTGATTCGCCCCAAAACGGGCGAATCGACACTCTTAAATATTACTAGCTGGGCCCCGCGGTTTCACCAGCGTAAGGCTCGATCCCGTGGGAATATCGGGATAAAAAGTATCCTATGTCCTATTCTCGGTTATGGTCTACCCCTATGCCAAATTTCATCCAAATCCGTTCAGCCATTTTAGCGTGAAAGCGTACCAAATAAATAAACAAACAAATAAACTCACTTTCGCATTTATAATATTAGTTAGGATTATTTTTTCTTGAGGCGATTCGCCCATTAAGTAATTTATGCGTTAATTATTGTAAGTTAATTTATTTGTGTGCAGACGAATCGATTTCTGGAGTGGTCGATTCGACTACAAATAAATTGACTTCGTGCGAATCACCTCAAGAAAAAATAATATTATTTAAAAGTGTCGATTCGCCCGTTTCGGGTGAGTAAATTCGGGCGAATCACCAATAAGCCACTTTATGTCATGCTCATGACATTTCATGTTTGTTGACGACATGTCATTTGCATTTTGGCATTTTTATTCGTTTCTGCGGTGTACATTGTTGACTGGCACAAAGACGGTTAGGTACTTATCGTATTTTATATCCTGGTGCATGTTTGTTTTTGTTTGTTTAAAGTTACTTGTCTGAGAGCAGTGGTGGCCCAGTGGTTAAGGCTGTGACTTACGAGTTGTAGGTTCAAACCCTTACAGGCGATTTACTTTGTGTAAATTATTTCATCACTGCTGCTCTCAAAACGGTGAAGGAAAACATCGTGAGGAAACCGGAATGTCCTGGGGCCAAAAATTCTAAGACATGTGACATTTACCAACCCGCACTGGGCCTGCGTGGTGGGTAATGGGCCCACTTCCTCTCACTGAGAGGAGGGCTGTGTCCCAGCAGTGGGAACATTATAGGCTGATTATGCTTATATAGGTATACTTCATGAAATAATGTGGGTAGGCATGAAATATCCATGTCGATTACAATTTAGAATAGTAATAATCTCGTAATCCGTTTACTGCTACACCAAAAAGCCAACCGGAAACTGACACAATTAATCATCACCCTAAGTGCGCAATACACTATCAATCACGATCTGAATCGATTTGAAACAAATTACTAATCCATTGCTTCATAAGTTCGAAAAAACATCTGCTCAACAACGGAAATAACGCAATGAATGTTGTTGAACTGCCAAATGAAACGGATAAGTCTTAATCGGTTACGAAAATAAGTTAGGTACGCAATTAAGAAGCTGAAGGGCTAAAATCGGCCCACTTCAACCGGTACGTAAAGCAGATGCAAACTGAAGACCATTAATCATTCGCTGAAATACAATATTATGACACTAATTGCTTAAGCTTTTCGAAATCTCCACATTTAAATAAATGCCAATTCGAAAGTCCCGTGTCCACTGGAATAAAACGTGGATGGAACTGCGCGCTTATCACAAAATTGCGCTGTCCATTGCCGATTTTAATTGCAAAATTATTGAGGCTTCATCTTTATTGCATTCGATTACGACTGCACTCTGACCACGGAAATAATGGCGCTAATAAAATCAGACAATTTGTATTTGTGTGTCAAATTGTTTCGATAAACCCGATATTTAATTGGTTTGCGGCTTAAATATGAAATTTAAAACGTTTTAAAGCGTAATGATGCTGTTATTTGCTGTATATTTTCGCGAAATATTTATTTTAATAGCCATATTGTAAGTTCGGAACAGGCGGAATGCGGTAGAAGATTTTATTGACCGTTTCCCGAATAAAGTTCCATTATTCCAATAACGGTATTGGAAAGTTCAGGCACAGTATAATAAAGTAACAGTATTATATCTCGGTACTGACCTTGAAAGAATTACCTACGACTGTTTGGTAGATAAACTTTACGCGTCCGTGCGTAGCTTCCGCGCACTCAATACTGTGCCGTACTGATAGGTATACGCTGAGATTTCGAAGCGCGTCGTTTCGGACGTTTTCTATGAAGACATAATACTGTTACTTATGTATACTGTGGTTCAGGTAGGAGTATATTTAAACACGCGAGCATTCGAAATGACATTCAGATTCGTGGAACGCTAAAACTAAAAGGAACATGATGTATGGATTTAGTTTGATCGAATTCATCCGCAGGGAAATATACGAGTTGGAATAGTCAATTTTAGATACGTTTTTCCTGTTCCATAACTAAGTGGTGTGGAAATACTTCCTTGTTTTTCTAAAGTTTTCTAATAGTTTATTTTGCTACTTAAGGTCATAGTAAAAAATATGTATACTTGATCAGAAAGGTGACACAGAATGACACGGAGGATCCCCTTTCCACATCATCATCATCTGCCTAGCCTTTTCCCAACTATGTTGGGGTCGGCTTCCAGTCCAACCGGATGCAGCTGAATACCAATATTTTACATGGAGCGACTGCCTATATGACCTTCACAACCCAGTAACTGGGTGCACCACCAACATGGGTCCTTTCCACATACAATTTTTGAATGATCTTTTAGTTACACGTTACTTTATGTACTCAAACTTCTCTTTCTCACGCGTTGGCGCTAGCCAATCCGAGCTTAGCTTTTAATGCTAAGGTAATGACATTTAATGAGGTCACTAATCCAAATTGTTAATTAGTGGGCGCTAATTAATGTCATCGCATGTCGCCTTTGTAGGAATTAGGCTCTAGTTTGTTAGTAGACGAAAATATAGTACTCGAGTTATGAACTGAGTTCTCGAGCCATAAATGTCAGTAGCAATAAAAATGTTCAAAGCCTTGCGTCTTATCGATAGTTTGCTACTTGTGCGAGTGAGACAAACTAATAACAATGATTTATGGCCCGACGACTCAGTTCTTTACGCGGTGACTATAATAAACAAATCTACGCTTTCTTCTCTCTTAAAATTTATTTTATAAAAATAAAAGTTATAAAACTAAAACCCAACTATGGCAAAAAGTCAACTAAAAAGGTATAAACAAGACACCACAAACAGACAAGTTAAAATTCTGGAGTCACACGTGTTAGGGCATAAATCAAACAAATAGGTGTACCTCCGGATTTTTAACATAGCCAGCGGACGGTCAAGACGCTTCCAACCTCATTTATCCAATTGTGACGAGGAGTTTAGAAGATAATGAGGGAACACGTGAACATACATACCGGTCAAAATCATAACCCTCCTTTTTGCTTCGCCGTATTCGTGTACAAATATAATCGTCATCATCTTCAAGCAACTGAAAGACGTTATATTTGGCCATATGCCTCCCATCAAGCATCGCCAAAACGACCGGTCCTGTGCGTCCCACCTCCAGCTGATTCGAGCAGCCTTCACAAGACCCGCAGCCTAACCACGTTGCATCTTCTGGCTAACCATTTCACCACATCGGCCGTCTGAGGGCCTAGACAAGTGACAATCGCTTCGAAAGCGTTTCGTATTTCTTCAACGACTTTCAACAGGATCAACATAAGCTTTTCTATAGCTTATGTCAGTCCTATACATTTTTGCATTTTCCATCATCGTTATCGCTGATAGAATGTCACTTTGTCTAGGGCCTCTGTTCGCTCTGTTGTAATATTAGGATAGAAATGGTAAATAACTTACCCTGGAATGATTTCCATCCACAAAGAACTCAGCTTCTGTCCTTCCAGCGCCCTGCCCTACGGCGGGTCCACCGAACACGTCGAGCGTCCCCGGAGCAGACCCGAGAGCGTCCGAACGACCAGACTCGGCGAACTGACGGACTGGTGCCGGAACTCGACGACCGAGTCGGAAGAGCACGTACGATCGGTCGTGGGATACACCTGAGGACAAAAGAAAGTATGAAATAGTATTGTGATATTTTTGTGACAGAAAATAACGTAACTTATCTTTAACCGACTTCTTCAAATAGGAGGTGGTTCTCAATTTGCCTGGTTTTTTTTTTGGATGTTTGTTACGCGATCTCTCCGCCAATTATGAATAGATTTTGATGATTGTTTTTTGTTTGGTAGGACATGCTTCTGAGGGTGGTCCCATATAAATTTTATTAACTTTGCTTGCGTAGTTTTTGAGTTAGCTTCAATATTACGTATTTTTCGCACTTAATTTATCTCGACATTTTAAGTGACTCCGTCACTGATATTTACATAGCAGGTAGTCGAATTCGAATTTGTGTGGGGTAGGCACCACAACTAAAAAGTGAAAAATTAAAAACTTTTACAAAATAAAAACCGACTTCCAAAAAAAACATTAAAAAGTGAAAAATAACTAATTTCAGAAGTCGTTGGCAAAAAACGAAAATTGAAAAGCAAAGCCACTGGCATCCGAAATTAAAATTATTTTTCACTTTTTAGTGTTTTTTTTAGCTATCTAAGTGCTGCTGGCTGCAAGAGCAACTGTTGCGCACAGGATCTTTCTTTGTGGTTGGGTTTTACTCTTAGGATTTTTTAAATTCATTGCAGCCATTTCTGCTTAATTCATGGCTAAAGACGCCCTATACAACATAGGAATTTTAACTAGCCTTTTACCAGTGATCTTTTTATACACCTCTGGAGAACACAAGAGTGATATATGTTATGTCGTGTGAAATAATAACGTACTGAAATAAATTTTCAATCTATATGACATCTAAAATTTAAATTCCGAATATTTTAATGTAGATAATAAGAAAGGTCTTAAAATAAATTCCTAATACCTACCGACCATTAATTCGATCTTTAGTGATAATACTTAATAAGTAATTCAAGCTAAGTATTATCTTTATAACATTTCAGTTCCACGAAAAGGTACGAAGGCTGACGAAAATCCTCGAAGTTTCTTGGAAAAGCGATGTCAATAGGATTGACACACCCACGCTTATAGAAAATATTTTGATTTGGTTCAAGTTTAGTAAAATAAACGTTTATTACACCGGCTAGATTCAGGTTTATAATCTCGTAGACTAATTTATTTAGACAGGTGCAAATTTTAAACTCCAAATTTGAAAACATTCTACCTAAAAGCTATTTATTTTTAAAAGAGTAACCGTGGAGTTTCTTGCCGGTTCTTCTCCGTGCACCTAGCTTCTGACGTTTCATAAGCGGCCACGTAGGTTTCATTATCATCATTATCTTTTCAGCAGATAGCGAAAGACGTCCACTGCTGGACATAGCCCCCCCCCCAAGCACCGCCACTTTGACCGGTTCTGTGCTTCTCGCATTCAGCGGATTTCTGCGGCCTTTACCAGGTCATCGGTCCACCTTGTGGGAAGCGTTCCAACGCTACGTCTTCTGGTGGCCAGAACCTTTCGGCCCCATCGGCCATCTGTTCTGCGAGCAATGTGCCCTGCTTACTGCCACTTATGTTTATGTAGGTTAATGTGAAATAAAATATTTAGATTTTGCTGAAATAGAAATTGTTGCAAGACTACCCTAGAGTCGATTTAGACCAAACGATTGCACATTCAGGAGGAGCTCGTGGCTAAGTAATAACAGCCACACCGGGTCGATCCATCAGGTTAAGCTACGCTTGCCGGGGTTGGCCGGTGGATGGGTGACCATCTTTATATACCGAGACTCCTCCGTGCCTCGGAAAGCACGTTAAGCCGTTGGTCCCGGCTATCATTCGTGGATCTTTGGTAATCGTTACGGGTCGTCAGAAGTCTGGCCACCAGTCTTAGCAAGGAGTATCGTATTACCCAGTTACTGGGTTGTGGAAGTCAGATAGGCAGTCGCTTCATGTAAAATACTGGTATTCAGCAGCATTCTGAGAGACTGGAAGCCGACCCCATCATTATCCCAGGTTGGAACATAAAATGGATTTTAATAAAAGTCTTGTCCTTTAAGTATTTCTAAAATATATATAAGGAAAAATAAACAATAAAACATGTTTATGAAAGCATCAAAATTAAAAGTACAAAACCTAAAATTAAAAATGTATTTACAAAATATTCGCGATTGCCTTCCTTACGGAATACTTAATGAACTCTTATTAAATCTCGGATAAACTGCGAAGGGCTGCAAAAAAAAGGGTAACAAATTACTTTGCAAACAGCTTCTTGTAAAAATATTATAGAGAAGTTGTTCACAAGTCTTCGTTAAGAACTTGACTCAACGTTTTAAGGTTTCGGAGATCAAATTGAAAAACTTATCTCTTACAGGTTTCTTTTAGTCGGACACAAAAAAGCGCGAGGCGACTCCAGTATAAAAATTTCTATGAAAACTTCATGTAAAATATTCTACCAGAATCGCGGCGCAACGTCGCGTCGCGTGTCTGTAGGAGCCATTATTCATCTGTCTATGGTTATCGGTCATATTGATTGTTAGTTATTATCAGAAAAAGATAAAATCAATCAATCTGTCTAGCCTTTTGCCAACTATTTTGTGGTCGGTTTCCAGCCTAACCGATAACAGCTGAATATCAGTATTTTACATGTAGCGACTGTCTATCTGACCTCCACAACTCAGTTACTGGGTAACACGATACCCCTTCGTAAGACCGATTATCAGACCTTCGGGCTTCTGACTACCCGTAATGACTCCACAACCCAGTGGAGGTCAGATAGGTAGTCGCTCCATGTAAAATACTGGTATTCAGCTGCATCCGGTTAGAATGGTAGGTACACCCCGATTCAAACTTAAGGTTCTTACATACTGGGGCGATTCGTCGCGCGACGCGAATTTTAACAAAACAATTTCTCACGGCGAACAATGCGGCGGTTTCGCGTCGCGTGACGAATCGCCCCAGTATGTAAGAGCCTTTATTGGCGGCTCGGAATATGAGGCGAGTCGCTGCGCAGTAACGAATTCATAGGTCAGCAGGGGCGAGGGGTGGGGTACTGCGCAGCGAGAAACTCACTTCCGAGCTGCCATTAAGTTGAATCGTTGTTAGTTATTATTTAACCATGCTTTTGTATGTTGTGCAATGTCTTTTGTGTGCACAAAATAAACGTTTTATATATCTATATAACTGTAGCCGACTCCAACATAGCAGATGATAATGACTCTACAGAGGCAAACCATCGCGCAATCATCCAATTTTTGTCCGAGGAACAATTTCATTTTAATTTACGTACCTATTAAACGTTTACATTTTGGATACCCCTGATACTTAAATTAAAATGTACCTACTGCGTCTTGGTCTTTGACTATGATAACTTAATCAATTTGAAATATATGGGGCTAATTGCTGATAGAAGGTGAGATAGTTGGGGCTATATTTAAGCAAATAGTTGCCGAGACATCTTAATTATGAGAAGATAATTAAAGTTAACATCAGAAGTAAATTTTAGTACTCAGATACTTTTCTAAAATGTTTGATAATGGAAACTTGCAAAATGTTTGGAAAAGGTTCAGTTATCACAGGGTCTACCACCACCGCTTACAGCAGCATTAATCTTACTTCGTGGTGGAAAGAGATGGAGCTATACGTCCCATAGAGCTTCATCTCTTTCCTAGAGTGGAGTAATATTAAAATAATACTGCTGTAACCGGTGGTGGTAGGCCCCCAGAACTGTGTCATTTTTAAAGATTTTTTTTGGTTATTTCTTCATAAGAAAGCTTGAATACTACATAAACTTGTAACTGTAAACATTTATTAAGTGATTTTGTTTGAAGACTAAATCTTACTAAATAATGAATAATTTATTTGATGAACAAAAAGAAACCTTAGTCACTGTGTTCAAGAAGATTTAGTACTCGACAATTTAAATCCAAATCACAATTAAAATTAAAAAAACAATTCTGACTCAATGTTCGCAAAAAAAATACAATGAGACGACAACCTTGCTCTAATTTTGAAGGTGAAAACACTAATAAATATTGATTTTCTTTTCTTCGAAATTCAAAAGAGGGATTGTTAATATTTTTTTTTTAAGTTAGTACCTTCCTTCGCTTTGCTGCTTTAAGAAAAAAATACATTTTTTTTTTGAACTTGGTATTATATCACGCGTATAAAGGATTGTCTAAATTGAGATGTGGGTGGGTACTTACATGATTTTCAGAATATCGTTTACGTAGGTAATGTCGGTTGAATAATTTCGCCCAATATTTTATATCTTTTTATTATAATCTGTACATGAAATAGGACGTCTCAGTTGTCCAAACGTCACAAATAATAAAAATGAACTGTAACGCTATTACTTTTATTATATTATCGTTCATCATTCAGGGTTCCGTGAGTTTGATTAAAAAATGCAATTTTCTTTTTAGAACTAAGAACTGACGTTTAATGAGTTCTTTTGGGTTTATTATATCGGTAAATCTGACATCTATCCTGCGGAAATTAACGTCAAACGACCGCCAAACCAACACTATCAGAAAACTCAACACTGTCCACATGAACTTACGGAATTTAGCCATGAATGTAGTATTGTGTTGAAACTCTATTGTCTCCAATGTGGCTTTGTACCTACTCCGCATCCTGACACTTTCAATCGAGATGAACTAATGAACATTGACGAAATAGCTGCCTTGTGGCAAAATACTGTGCAATGGAAATCCATATCGATACTATACTGATACATAACTACTAGGAACAATATATTTTTATAATATAATATATATTTTAATTAACATTTTTTTTTTGTTTACAATATATATGTCGTCGCAAGCGATTCTAAGACGACAACTTTAATAAAAATTACTACCCGCTTATTTCATAATACTGGTCACACTGTAACTTAATTCTTATTGGTTGATCGGTTAGTACAGTGAACGCCGTCAGGTGGCGCTTTAATTTTCCCACCACCAACGCGGACAGAGTCGATCGAGAATGCGAGTTTGAGCATTGTTGTCGCTGACGCCGTAGAGTGCAGATCATACGATCGAAACTGTCACGTTCACCGTACCAAACTTGTGTTCTACTGTAAATTGCCGAATAACAGTGATTCTGATATTGTATTTCTACCTACGTTTTACTGGTTTGCCCGAGTACCCACCGACTTCATGGAACCCGTACCAAGAAACGAAGATGATGACCCTGTTATCGCTACGCCCACGCTCCCGCCGCCGTCATATATTATAATGCGACCATCACATGAATTTCAATAATCTGAATTGGTACACAATTAACCAAAAAAATCTGGGCATTACTAAAAGGTGCACCTCTTCCTAACCCTTCGAGAATTATTATGATAATGATGTCATGTCTGATAGGTAGTTTTTTTTTTAAATCTATCCTCATAAATGAAGCTGTATCGCTTTACTACGTGTGTTATATGAAGACAAATATTTACGTGAAGCTCACCATTTTACATAAAATGTCCAAAAATCACTTAGTGTTGCTACATAAATTAAAAAATAGAACTCTAATTAAAAACCGACCTAAGCAGTCTTATCAAATTTCGTCGTCCACCTTATGGCTCCTGCAGATATACGTTACGGACCTGTAGAACAATTTCCGTATTGCAGGCGAGGACAAACCAATAACCTGAAATATGGTGTAACTTTTGATTGTCCCCGCCTGCTATACCTTACAAAAAACTAAGTTCAAGGTTTCACTGAAAACACGACTTTTCAATGAAAAAAAAATGGATATGATTATATCCATTTTTTTTTTCTTCATTGATTCGGAATGTCTTAATTGTAAACTAACACAACATGAAGACATAATTATTTTACATAGAAAAAAAAATGTCAAGAAAATAAGAGAAGGTTCTAACAACTCAAAACTATACATTTACATACATAAACACTACGGAACCCCCTCATACGAGTGATTCATACGGCGATAGCAGAGCAGCGCACTTGCCAACTGGCACCGCTACAGCGCTTTATAAACATTGAAGTACATAATTATGTACCACTGTTGTGTTCAGAGACAGGTGTATTCTCGGCTATTGAGGTTTAGTCAGCAAAGTATTTTGGATTTTACGGATTTGATAGCTCGAGTAGACGGCGTGATATTCAATTTTTTGTGCTACTTATAGGTAGCTATTGTATTAGGTATATAATATATTGTAGATATTAGGTACCTATTGTATCCTATATGATATAATAACTTAACCTAACTTATTATACTAAATTAACTAAAAAACTAAAACTAAAAGGACTAAGTAACTATACCAATAAATATAAAAACAAAGGGACCCTTAGGCGTCGAAGTATTCGTCCGCATCGCTGTCATCCGGAAACGTGCCCAGAAGACTGGCAGCATTGCCACGTTGAATGGCAATGCTAATTCTTTGGCCAAAGAACAAGCCAACCCTCTGGTGACGTGAAGTGTCGACCAGTCGGCGAGAAATTTCCTTAAAAAGGAAACGCGCACTCGGGCCCCATGACCCGAGCGTTTCGACCCCAAACGGCTCAAAACTGTAGTTGCCCATAAGGTTACAGTATTTGCGCCGCCTAACTAACTAATATCATAAATGCGAAAGTGATTTTGTTTGTGTCTTACGCTTTCACGCTAAAACGGCTGAACGGATTTGGATGAAATTTGGTACATGGTTATACCATGACCCGGAGAAGGACATAGGCTTTTCATCCTGGATTGCAGACGAAGTCGCGGGCAACAGCTAGTATGAAATAATTAAATCTTAATCTCAAAACGATGAAATGCAGATTCGTACCTATAATAAACCCAAATTTCGTCAGTTATGGTTATGTCCCATGTAACAGAGGGCGAGCCTATTGCCATCAACCGGGCACAAATCCAGACTTCGAGCTGTTACTGAGAAATCCAGATGGCAAAACCCAGCAACACTTTGCCCGACCTGGGAATTGAACCCAGAACCTCATGCTCAGCTACATTAGGTACATGTTATGTGTTTATTCAAAATGTTACTTCCTGATAATTTAGCTTTCTTTTGGTGAAAAAATGGTGAAAAATGGTCCAGTACTTTCAGAGCCTATTCAGTACAAACAAACAAAAAAATCTTTCTTCATTATAATATTAGATAGAGAACAGGTAAATAGGTACCTACTTGATAAAACGTGCACATAAATTCATAATCAATTGCACACACACACTCGATCATCCATAGCAAACAGCGTACCTATAATATTAATTTCATTCAATGGAAAACGTGAACACTACGTTAAAGGGCATTAAACTTAGTGGGTGGGTAAATAAAAAATAAAATAAGTACATTTTGACGACGAATATCGAGGAGCTCGTGGCTAAGTAATAACAGCCGCACGGGTCGATTCATCAGGTTAAGCTACGCTTGCCGGGGTTGGTCCGTGGATGGGTGACCATCTTTACATATGGAGACTCCTCCGTGCCTCGGAAAGCACGTTAAACCGTTGGTCCCGGCTGTCATTTGTGGATCTTTGACAGTCGTTACGAGTCGTCAGAAGCCCGAAAGTCTGACAACCAGTCTTGCCAAGGGGTATCGTATTACCCAGTTACTGGGTTGTGGAGGTCAGATAGGCAGTCGCTCCATGTAAAATACTGGTATTCAGCTGCATCCGGTTAGACTGGAAGCCGACCCCAACATGGTTGGGAAAAGGCTAGGCAGATGATTGATGACGACGAATATCACAGGGACCAATAATGAAAATAATCTAGTTTTACAATAATACCTAATCTATCTCTCTGTTTCTAAAATGTTAATATTATTTCAAATTGTTTTGATTTTATTTATAGACACACGATAGACACGTATTTAAATAATATTAAAAGTTTATAGAATTAATATAATAATAATATTATGTACAAGTATATACAAAAGGGGGGGAAATAGTTATAGTGTATCAAAAAGTTCATCTGTCTATATGGCACTATGAAGACTATATTACTCTATATAAATTGCCATCGAAACGCTAAGAAGTATTGAATATCTTTATTTTTTTGTATTTTTTTTCCTTTTTAAAGTATCAAGATTGGTGATACTTTATTCACATTACAATCTAGCCTATTAGCTAATAAGTAATTAAAATATAACTTAAACTCTTAAGAAATCGTCCAATAATGTCTTTCTTTTTCACTATAAGTTAAGGGGAAGACACACAGAATTCATATTTGCTGCATTAAAATATTAATATTCATTACGAAGCTGGTCCAACAAACATAATCAATAACCTAATATTGTCTATTCTTAGTCACCATACAACATTAATTTATCCTCCTTCTAATATTTCATTATATTGCTAAGCAAACATACGGCAGTTTACACAAACGTACACAGTACAGTCACGAGCATAAATACCTGACATTTACGCAAAATTCAATAGCGTTTTTCTCGTGAAATTGAAATCATAGCTTTGAGAAATAGTACATTACTGCCGCGGCCTGCAAAAGGGGGGCATTGATAAACGAACTTGAAAATGTGAGTCCATCAATAAAATAGTATGGTTTCGATATTATTATGTTCGGAACACCATATAATATCTGTCAATACTTCAGGAGAAAAATCACTTTGAATCTTGCGTAAGTGTAAGATATTTATGAACGTGACTGTACATAGCTAGGTACACCTTAAAGTAATGGTTTTGTTTTGCCAGACCCAACGATTCTCGGCTAATACTTTTTTATCTCGAAGAAAACTTGTTATTTAATGCTATCATTAATTTTGTCTCGGTTAATCTATGAAGGCATTGAAGTAACAGGTGTTTTTGTAAGTAATTGATTTACACCTGGATTTATAATATTTTAGTGAAAGATTTAGACAACATTTTCTTAGAAAAATTAAATAAGGTCTGGTTCTTGCAAAGCGATTATAGTACTTCAAAGCTTTAATCGTGATCTATTTTTAGTTGAAGACCAAAGTACGAGTATCCTAACTAATATTAATATTGCGTAAGTGAGTTGCGTAACTGAGTTTGTTTATTACGCTTTCACGTTAAAACGGCTGAACGGATTTGAATAAAATTTGGCGCAGGGGTAGACCATGACCCGGTATAGAACATAGGATACTTTTTATCCCGATATTCCCACGGAATCGAGACATACGCGGGGCACTGCTAATTTTTTTTATAATCCGGAAGAACTGTCGAAAGATACTTTGTAAAATCTCCATAAAAACCTACATAGTAATTATAATTCACAAGTCTCATTACTAAAATTCTCTCTATCTCCTTCTCTCATGTCTCCGCTAATTACAGTCCGGCCGTCGAGAAAATGCGTTTCTGGCACCTATCAATTTCTAGTACTAATAAGGATCAAATTCGCAAAACACATATTCGTTAGTATGAAACTGACGGGTGTCAAGAACGCATTCTCTCGACGGCCGGACTGTAATGTTGATGTCAAACCTAAGTTTGTCGTGTTCTTTATGCTCGATTTGAAGTCGAATGACTAAAGATTGACACCCGTGAGTTGACAAATTTTAGTACCTAGTAATAAGGCCAAAATTCGCAAAACACATATTCGTTCGTATGAAACTGATAAATGTCTAGAACGCATTCTCTCGACGGCCGGACTGTAATTAAGTATGTCGACAAATGCTAACAAGATCATGTAAATAGACAAGTTACATATGCCAACACGACGTAAATTTTCAACACACAACTTTATCCCATATTATCTACAGACACGCAAATGCGTTAGATATGATGCCAAGGGATTAATTCAGGTGGATTCTGCGTCGTATATTAATACTGCACAGGTGCATAAGCGCCTAACACATGACCACAAATGCACCTGCCAAGCAAGCATGATTAGTTTGGTCTATTTTGGTTTATCGAAATTCCAAATCTAGTGTTATTTAACCAGAATATTTATTTTCTCTCCTTATGGCCATGTATGCCCCATTTAACCAATCCTTATATAATGATTTCAGTGCCCGTACCAAGCACAAGTATGTATTAATACTTGTGCTTATATCGAACAGTTCTTGGTAAAATAACATACCTATTATATATGTATTACATAAGGTGTATCTTTACATATACGAAATGTCATAAGGGATCAACTCATCATTATGAACATTTTTCACTACGGGATCAAACCAGAAATCGCGAAAAAAATATATCCCCTACATTTTGACGAGCTATGCGAACATAAATGTGTAAACAGCAGATTTTTTTTTCGCAATTTCAGCTTTGGTCCCACTGTGAAAGTTGTTCATAATGACATGTTCGCAATAGAAGTCAAAATCGGTTGAAAGGACTGTAAGAAAGGTTTATTTAAATGTCTAATCTTATTTCAAATGGAGTATAGTTGCCATTTATATTTATTTAAATAATGCTTATGATAAAATGTAACCAAGTAAAAAACACACTCTAAAATAAATTAACACACACGTGTAAACAAGCCTTAAAAGATAGAAGATTTCTTTGATGTCGATAAAAATAAAATCAGGACCGTAGTTCAATATTCTATTAGAGTACGAGTACTGAATGAGTAGTCGATAAAAATCCTAATTACCTGATCAAAGGCTAAACGAAGCCGCTTTAAAAGATTGTTTAAAGAACTTTTTGCCAATCCAATTACAGGATTGGAGTCACAAAAATCGAAGCTTTTTTTAAATATTGTATTTGTTCAAGCTAACTTATAAATTTTTATGAAAGCTTATTGAAAGAAAGAAAGAAAAATAGGTTTATTTGTCAGAGAAACAGTGCATACAAAAATTTTTGTTTTTCTTATTGCCTAATAAACAGCGTGTAACAAAAACCCTGTCCGATCCGTGAGAGTGTTGTTAAGAATCATACTGAGAGTCTATTTATGTTTTTTTTTTGGGGAGAAGAAGAAAAAAAATCGGTGTATTTTTTTCAAAGGGAAATTTTACCTGGTTATTACATGGGGCGCGGGCGGCCGTCGTGTAGTGGATGTCTACAAGTCATAACTTATGACCTTTGTAGAAAATTTGCTAATTTATATTGAAATTGGTGTGATTTTGGCACTAAAAACGAGAATTCCACATTGCGATAACTTTTTTATTTTCTGGTAATGTTATTGCAGTACCTATCTATGTGCCCCTTTCGGATCGGACAGGGTTTTTTTTTTACATATTTTATAAAATATGTAAAAAAAAAACCCTGTCCACCAGACCACCAGACCAACGATGCAGTCATTTTAGCACTATAGTGCTAAAATGACTGCATCGTTGGTCTGGTGGACTTACGTCCGACTGTTCAGCATGGGTTTCTGGGTTTTCGATCATCAAGACTAGCAGGGTTTTATTGGGTTTTTTGCTAAGGAAATTCTCAGTAGCAGTCGACATTTGTGTACCGGCAATAGACTCTAGATATTTTAGCTCAGGTGCCTACTCTTCGGGAAAAACAGGTGTGATGTTGTTATACATACATACATAAACTTAAGCCTACTTCCCACGGGGATAGGCAGAAACTACAGAACGCCACCTACTCTATGATCCTTACATACTGCTTTGTGATGATAAACTTTCTCTAAAATGTAATAAGTAAGTCCTATATGAGTAACAGCTCGAGTGCAGTGCCGGCCCAGTAGTTACGGCCGAGACTTATGACTTGTAGGTCGTTAGTTCTAACCCTGACAGGCGCTTTACTTTTTCTAAATTATTTCACCACCACTGCTCTCAAAAACGGTGAAGGAAAACGTCGTGAGGAAACCGGCATGTCCTAGAACCAAAAATTCGAAGACATGTGACATTTACCAACCTGCTCTGAGCCAGTGTGGTGGATTACGGCCCACTCCCTCTCACAGAGAGGAGGCCTGTGTCCCAGCAGTGGGAAAGTTATAGGCTGATTATGCTCTGTTTATGCTATGATGCTCAGACAGGACGTGTGGAAATGAGTGCACCTACCAACTGAACCAAAATACCACTAATAAAGAAGCGAGGAATGAAACCGTGTTAACCTAAATAAACATCATTTCTGATAATGAGAAACAGTTGACGTAAGCGCGGTCAAACAATCGAATGTGTGGGTAGACGGTAAAAAAGACAAATGTGGAGGCATTTGAGGTTTACTATTATTGTCTCTTCGTTTTGTGGTTATCGTGGTGAATTGTGTTTTGTTTACTTTGCTAGAATCTGCTTCTTAATGTGGTAATTTGATTTATACTAAAAAATAAAGATTTAGCTTTGATTGAGGATGAGGCTGTGGTTACTCCACTTGTCTCATTCAAGTATAGTAGTAGTGGTTGTTCAGAGCCCTAGCAAGAAGTAAACGTAACATAAATTCGAAAGATTTTCGTATCAATAATACAAAATTACTATCCTATGGAATTTTGATTTTATTTGGTTTATAATATTACTGACTGTTGCCTGCGACTTCGTCAGCAATCCAGGATGAAACGTAGCCTACGTCAAGGACGTAGGCTACCTGGAGAAGGTCCAGGTGATGGTCTATCCCTATGCCAAATTTCATGCAAATCCGTACAGCCGTTTTAGCGTGAGAGCGTAACAAACAAATAAACAACATTAGTTAAGATTTTCAATTTTAAAA
Source organism: Lithophane leautieri (assembly GCA_949152455.1). NCBI lineage: Eukaryota > Metazoa > Arthropoda > Insecta > Lepidoptera > Noctuidae > Lithophane > Lithophane leautieri. The sequence continues at coordinate 3,782,001 of OX424469.1, read as the reverse complement.
TCGTCCAAATACACGTTACGTTTAGTCCGCGCGTTCATGCTAGGCGTGTCACGGATGGCAGATGAAGTTTCACGAAAAGTTCGGCTAAGTAGAGTGTCGTTTTTTAAATGTGTGTTGGTTTCTGCGTAAAACTCCATTTGCCTTCTTAACGACCGCGTACTGTTTTCGATCGTATCTAATCGTATCTAACTCACCAAGGAAGACAAAATGCATAAAACATCAACAGACTCACAATACTCTTTCGTGAAAATGACTAAGATACATAACACAATAGACACGCAACTCCAGTACATGCAAACATAGCATCAGACAACAACCACTACAGAAATAGGAAACCCACTGTTAAGCCGGCTGTCAATTTGTCTTGGAGATTCCCTCCAATTATCCACAGCCGGTCACCTGAGGCGGTGCCAAGCTGAGAGTAATGGCGCCACTCGCCACTAGCTGACACATGTGATGTAATTTTAGATATACTACGAAGATGTCGTGTTTCAGATATAGTAAGTACGATAATTTGGCAGTGACAACGTTTTTTATGAGAGAAGAGTTTAGAAAATACAATAGACGTAAGTTCTAGTAACCTGTTCCGTTAAACTATACCTAAAGATTCATAAAAACGTTGTAAGAAATCGACACGTGTGTTCACCTCACAACGAGGCATCGTCAGGATGACGATTGACTTGTGGAATAGGTTACTAAATATATCTACGTTTATTACATTTTATAATGGATTTCCGCAAAGTTAGTCCTGAATCAATTAACTAGAAGAATGTATAGAAAGGTGGACCAGGGAAATATATTAAAAGGAGCTATTACGGTGACCGTGTAGGTCATCGTAATAGCTCAATTCTGGGCAACATTTATCAAGTAAAATAACTCAACCACTTTTCTGGCATTCCAATATACCTACCATTTATAGTGGCCAGAGATAGCAAATACGATTTGCTCTGCTACGTCCGGCATTATTGATGTTGGCAATAATTGCTGAGTTTCTGTGATTGGTTAAATTGAAATAAATGCTTTGAGTTTTGATAAAATTGCCCGTGTAAAAGCTTGAGGGTAACCCCGTATTCTTAGATACTTAGTTAGCCCGAACACTATTTTTAAAGTTGTTTAATACAAGCAAAAATGGAGTGCATTCTCTTCAAAAACCATCATCTGACTAGCCTTTTCCCAACTATATTGGGGTCGGCTTCCAGTCTAACCGGATGCAGCTGAATACCAGTATTTTACATGGTGCGACTGCCTATCTGACCTCCACAACTCAGTTACTGGGTAATACGAAACCCTTGGTAAGAATGGTTGTCAGACTTTCGGGCTTCTGACGACCCGTAACGACTGTCAAAGATCCACAAATGACAGCCGGATCCAGTAGCTTAACGTGCTTTCCGAGGCCCGGAGGAGTCTCGGTATGTAAAGATGGTCACCCATCCACGGACCAACCCCGGCAAGCGTAGCCTAACCTGATGGATCGACCCGTGCGGCTGTTATAACGTAGCCGAGAGCTCCTCAAAAATAACAATATTCATTCTCTTCAAAAATAACAACAGAAATAACTTTTGTCTTAAAACATTATTCCATATAACAATACCTACTCTATAATATTGTTTTGACTCACAAAACAAACGGTAATTACAGTTTCCCATTACGGAACATCTTGGAGACTTCAGACCTTTGATCTATGGAACTCATCAACGTATCTAATGTCGAAGAGGGTACGGTACCGTGGAGAGCTAAGCGAGGAATGAACGATGTGAGGAAAACCTCGTATATATTTGTTTGGCTTATGGTGATATGACAGAACAGATGCTATGAAAGCGGAATGGAAATAAAATATAAATACATACATAAAATTAAATTAGCATCGAATTTTCCCACTTCTGGGGCCCAGGATTTCTCTTTCGTAAACGGGGGAAGAAGACGAATACGGTGGTCCTTTCCCAACAGTGGGATCTAAAGAGGATACGAAAAAAGTGGCGAGAAAATCAAGTAACTGCTTATTTTTATTTAGGAACTGTATAGGCGGCTATTTCAATGATCAATCGTCGGTTTTTAAGTTTTTGCTCTCCTTACTAACTGACAAGACTGACATTCTTCTTAATCTTTTGTAACTTGCGCCCATTGATAATATCAAAACTTATGTAAAATGTAGTTATTTACAAGCAGAGCCAAGCTAAGCGAGAAATGACACCGCTTAACCATCAGTAGCCCCAAAAACAACTACTTGACACCGCTCAAATAACAAAGAGACCGCGATTGCTCTTCAGAGCGAGTGAACAAACAATACGTGAGCTATTCTATTTAAATATCTCGCTGAGCAATATGGAGCAGTATGGAGTAATGAGTACAGGATTCTAGTTCATTTGTACAGTAATAAATTCTGTTTCACTACATCTTATTTTACAAGAATTCTAATTTCGTAATGTCGTATTTTGTACCTAAATTATCTGGTATGTTCATCTTTGTCAAAATGCTAATTATTTCAACTGGAACTAGGGTGAAACACTTTTCTCATTTACTGTACTAAGTGAAAAAGCACAAAAAAATAAAGATATTAAATTAATCGTATCGGGGGCGTCGGCCACAGGTGCGTCGACCACTGGGGGCCTAAGCCACGGACCCACTTACTTCACTATTGACTGATAGGTACTTTCGTTATGGTCCAAAGAAGTTAGCTGTCGAATTTTTTTTAAGGAAGATTTTGTGCACAAAATGTAATAGTAGGAATGTTATAATATAATACTATTATACCTAATCTACGTTTTCTTGAGTAGAGTAGATCTAGAGTTTATTTAAAAACGCCAAAAAAATTTATGGTCAAGCAGAAGTTAGTCATTACTTCACATTAAAGCAACGTTTATCAATAAACCCCGAAAAGTAAAGCAAGGCAAACAATGGAAAATCTACATCTCCAACGGATAAGGTTGCAAAGTCATTATCCATGAAAATGAAAATAGAAACCATTCTTTTTCAAAAGAATTGCGGGCCCTCGTGTCAATATCTCGCTCTAAGCAGGAGCAGGACATTAAATTGTGCGTAAAAAGATATAAATCAAATGTGAACGATTTATTTCTCCTTCGCAAAATGATTTTGGTCATCCCTTGCTCAGATAACTGTGAAAGCGTTCGCGCATTTAATCTTAAATATTATTTAATGGCTGTGATAAATTATAAAATGCGTTGCAAAGTAAAATCGGTTTGGAAATCGCATTACATAGGTATGTATATTTATGGAAAACCTACCTATACGTAGGTATGGGTAGGTATACAGTATATTAAATTACAAAAGGTGTACCTATTAACCCGCAACAGTCCCGTAGCCGTGTGTACATAGATTGATAGAGTTTTAATTATTTTCTTTTTAGTTGTTGTTGGGGTCATTCATGGCTACATAAACCACTCAAATTCCTTCATTAAAATTTTGAAACAAGTTACAAAAACTTAGCAGTAACAATATTGGGAACGGACCTATTTTAAACAAATATAGTAGAAAATTTGGATTACAGGAGGCAATCGTATTTGCGGGAAAGTCCGAAAGGGATACCGGGACCCTCGGCAACAGGCAACTGAAGGAACACGGGTGGGTTTTATTCAGTAAAAGTCTGACACGCCCCTCCCGGTCCGCCCAGAGCGGGAGAAGTCATTTGATGATTTCCCACCATCAAAAAAAAAAAAAAAGGCAATCGTTTCAATGGAAAATGGAGGACTAAAAAGAACTTATACAAAGCATATAAAAACAAAAAAAAGTGCGAACACCTCGATGAAAGTAATGAATGTCCAACAGATTACCAAAATTAGCATCATATTTTATTCGAGCCTAATCGTGCAAAAAACGAGCAAAATGGTAATAAACTTCATACGAATTAAGCGATAAAAATCCACATTACAATAATTTTAAAAAGATGTCAGAAACAACGATTTAATGTTCTCATATATTATTAAAGCCTACACGTTATCCCGAATAAAAATCTTATTTGGAATAAACCTCATAATAAATGTGGGGTCGCACTAATTATTTTATTAGACTGGAAGTCAGTAGCGGTTTCCAAAGCTTAGGGCGACCCACTACCCAGGTTATTTAATAAAATAATACTCCATTCATCCAACCGAAAGGAACAGAATTACAACAAAAAGAATAGATAATTAGTGAGGATACACTCGGATGAATTATGTAGAGAGTGTAATGAAATATGTTCGGTGTGTAGAAAGGAGGTGAATTATGTGAATAAAATATATTTCGTATGTATGAAATAGGAATATTTTTGTTTAATACGAATACAGTTATAAGTTCCTATAGTTTCAATTACAGTAGGAGCTCTTGGCTACGTAATAACAGTCGCACGGGACGATCCAGCAGGTTAAGCTACGCTTGCCGGGGTTGGTCCGTGGATGGGTGACCATCTTTACATACCGAGACTCCTCCGTGCCTCGGAAAACACCTTAAGCCGTTGGTCCCGGCTGTCATTTGTGGATCTTTAACAGTCGTTACGGTTCGTCAGAAGCCCGAAAGTCTGACAACCAGTCTTACCAAGGGGTACCGTATACCCAGTTACTGGGATGTGGAGGTCAGATTGGTAGTCCCTTAATGTAAAATACTGGTATTCAGCTGCATCTGGTTAGACTGGAAGCCGACCCCAACATAGTTGGGAAAAGGATAGGCCGATCATGATTTTCAGTTTCAGTAGAGAAGGGTTATGAACCTTTTAATATTATATTTCGACGTTATCGTTTGGACACGAACGGGCAGGGACCTACTGGCTACCTATGTCAAAAAAACTGTTACTATATACATAATGAATCATAATCATCACAATCATTTAAACCCTTTTTACTTTCATCCCCCCGGTTTTTTGTCCTCAACATCAATTGTATTAGTCTAGTTTATTTTTATCTTTATTTTTTAACAAAATTGCATATTACTGAACTGTAAGTAACGATTACATCCATATTGGACGGATGGATGACCCCTGTAACACAGGTTTTTCCTAGCATAGGGGTCATTGATCAATATTTTGTACCAGGTTATTTCCAAGTTTAATTAAGTGTCACCTGTGTCATGTGTACTTTTTACGTCAAATAAATAATATTTATTTAATATTTAATTTAATTAGTTATTGCTGTAGTTAAAAAGGTAGCGCTATCCGCTAGTCTGTCACACAATCAACAATTTCAACTCAGAAGGAACCAGAATCCATACTAATATTATAAATTCGAAAGTAACTCTGTCTGTCTGTCTTTCTGTCTGTCTGTATCTTACCTTTTCACGCCTAAACCACTGATCGGATTTAGACAAAATTTGGCAAGGAGATAGATAGCATCCTGGCAAAGAACATAGGATACTTTTTGTTTCAAAAAATAATCCTATAGGGGGTGATATAGGGGATGAAAGTTTGTATAGGAAACCCAGCATTTCTTAAGTATCCCGGTAGTATGTTCCCGTGGAATGATATCCGACATCCACGCGGGCGAAGCTGCGGGCAAAAGCTAGTAATATTAGAAATGCGAAAGTTACTTTGTTTGTTACGCTTTCATGGTAAAATGGCAGAACAGAATTAGATCAAATTTGGCACATGGTTAAACTATGACTTGGAGAAGGACATAGGAATTTTGATCCTGATAGTACGTTCCCGGCAATTATCCCAATAATTTCCGACCTCCACGCGGGCGAAGCCGCGGGCAAAAGCAAGTTATAAAATAATATAAAATATGTTTCTAAATCTTCTTTAAGTCAGAGCCTCAATCATTTCCACAGCACCTTTAGATTTAATGGACCAGTGTTTATTCCTTGTACAGTTTAGAGGCTAAGGGAATCCAGTATTAATTAGACTATCTCGTCGCGAACATCAAAGCCGATATTATGAGACTCCAAACAAACTGGATGACTGAGTCATCTTTTAAGTTGATCCGTAACACAAGTTTAAACAAGTATTTCGCTAATTTGGTTTTAATTAAATTTTAGTTTAATGAATTAGGTAAGGAGGCGTTTCGTAGGAAGTTTCGTGTTGATTCTTTATTTTGGTTTTAAAAAATAATTTACAAAACACTTTTTTATTGTTTCAGAAGTATTTATATATTTTTCTTTCTTTCCGCTGATTGCTGACGCTCAACCAAGATATTATGTCTGGACTTTAAAATAAACTTTGACCCCTGAGCACCCCTGAGTTTGTTTCGCCATCTCTTTCAGAGGTACTCAGATAAAAAATATCGACTTTATCTAGCTTAAAAATAAGCTAGACAGAGTTGACATTTTTATATGACGTGTAAAAATGATTCCGATAACCTATTTACATAATAGACAACTCCATTTCATTTCAAATTAATTTTTTAAAAATTAGGAAGTTTCCTAACTTTCTATTGTTTAAACCTGTACTTAGTGCTATTTGGTAAAAACCTCACCATGAAGGCTTATGTAGGTGAAGTGAGCTTGAATTGAACTGTCAATCCTGGTATCAGATGGGATCAGCCGGTGTAATCTGAAAACACCTCACCGTGAAAACAAAGGAGAAGTGAGCTGTCAATTCCTAGCGTCAGGTGGAATGATTTTTATAGAATACCCCTACTAATGACAGTTCATTTCAAGCTCACTTCACGGTGAGTTTTTTGCAGAATTGACAGGCTGGATTTCCTACTGCACAACTAAACTGAACGCGCCAAAGTACACAACCGGTCCTCAATTTCGACAAAATAATAAATATATAGACAGGTTTTTCTTCCGCGTCCCTCAATAAGCTCTCTGAAATATAATAGTGTTGTCGATACCAGATTTCCTGTCCCTGTCGATACGTGGCCGCTATTTCTGGCGAAATGCCAAACCCGACCGTTCTCGTGTCAAAATAAATGGCCCCTTTGTAACTTTTATAATACTCGTTATGTCAGAAAATAAATTAGTTATATTAATCGTGTCGTGTTTCTAAGTCAATTAAATACTCCAGTATATTCTTGTCAGTTTCTGTGGTATGCCTATTAATTAAGTTCCTGTTTTAGAAAAAAAGGTTATTTTTTGGACTTTTCATTTTGTTGTGACATGATGAATGTTTCACACATGAATTACTAGAATGTTTCTATTAATTTTATTATATATACTATGAGGTCGTTATTTTTTTGGGTGCGTTGGTTGTTTAATTAAACCCCAGATTTGATCCGATAAAGCATGTTAGTTTGATCGTAATAATAAATTATGACAATAAGTTGAGGAGCTCGTGGCTAAATAATAACAGCCGCATGGATCAATCCATCAGGTTAAGCTACGCTTGCCGGGGTTGTTCCGTGGATGGATGACCATCTTTACATACCAAGACTTCTCCGTGCCTCAGAAAGCACGTTAAGCCGTTGGTCCCGGCTGTCATTCGTGGATCTTTGACAGTCGTTACGGGTCGTCAGAAGTTCGAAAGTCTGACAACCAGTCTTACCAAGGGCTATCGTATTACCTAGTACCTGGTTTGTGGAGGTCTGATAGGCAGTTGCTCCATGTAAAAAACTGGTATTCAGCTGCATCCGGTTATACTGGAAGCCGACACCAACATAGTTGGGAAAAGGCTAGGCAGATTGATTTGACAATAAGTTGAAACGGCAAGGGACAATAAAAATAGTTGTTGTTCCCAAAATTAAATGAGGAAAAACAAGCGTACAAACCGCAAGGCAACTGTTTCTACAGGAACTAACTGTATCTACAGAAAATAACTTTGATGCAACACTGAAATGATTCTTACATAGCCAGCATATAACTGTGGGCCTAAAACGGCCACATTAGCAATTCCTCTAAAAGCGATTTATTTCCCGAATTTCCAGCTGTCATTAGCAATTCCTCTAATTTGACACAAAAGCAATTCATAATGTGTTGACCATTTTACGAATCTCCATAGAAAACTGTCATACAGGAAAATTATTTCGTAATATGAATCGCACGCAGATCATAATTATGAATTCTTAGTTTGTGACATTTTGCGATGATTCATAATATTTTCCTATTACGATCCTGCCAAAGTGGCTGTTTTAAGCCCCCTGGTCATAAGAAAACATAATAAAGAAAACAATAGTTATTTATGCAACTGTTATATAATAAGGGGTATTAAAACACGAATGTGGGTTGGGGTGATAATAGTATCACATAAGTGTTTTAATACCTAATTATTTACAAGACTTTATCTACACCCATGTTATGAATCCTCTATAAAAGGTTCTTTGTAATACTAATATCGAACAAAAATGGCGGGATACAACGCACATGATTTCGAATTTTTAGAATTCGAATAAACTACAAGTTCTTTTTTTAAATGACAGATCTTAGTTAGTGAAATGCGACTACCTGACAGCGTTCTTTTTTTTAAATGAGTTGCATTATGAAATTTAATACAACATTATAACACCCGTTTGGATGATATAATGGTTACTATATGACACTGGTTGTTTTAATGTTGGCAATAAGCTAACTGTTTCAGAAACTTTTATAGAGGATTTATAGCATGGGTGTAGATAAAATAATGAAAAACACATACCTACCGGCCATACCTAATAATTTGTAAAACAATAACAACATGCATTAGCAGTCAGAGCTGCACCTAACATTATCGACCGCATGAATCATGATCCTATCACATTGTGGGCAGCTGTTCTTAGAATCAGTACGACGGAGCTCCATTAGGAACAATAAAGGGAACCAGAGGTTAACCGACACCGCACTCGTTTGTTGTTAAGCGAGGAATTGTTTTTGAAAATGGAAGATTTCGTAGAATTTGTAATGTGATTTTTAAGAACAGCTGTTATTTGAGGCATTGTAAGTGAAAACTGAACATAGTAAAAATATTTGTATGTTCTTCGAATCTTTTTCATAGATTTTTACATTCGTATTCGATTCATAGGTATAAGTAAAATCTAATTATAAGTAACCTTAAAATTCTACGTATTATTATATTATCTATCTATTATTAATTTTCTAATATAGATAAGGTGATTTTTAATAAAAACCTTTTGCGAGATATCAATTTATTCTTAAATTGAAATATGAATGACATTATAAAAATAAATTCTATTATATCAGAAAATATAACATACTTAGATAATCACATTACTCAAATAGTCTTGAGCTTCAATGTATTTTAAGTGTTGCCAGGTCTTTGAAGACATTTCTAAAATGTCAACCTAACATTATTAATGTGTGGGCTGTCTTTCACATGACTCATTATTTTAACTAAATAAAACAGGTGAAGAAGAGAAAATATTGCAGACGTGTTATGAGGGGGGATGGTTAAAGATGGAAACTTATGAAAATCAAAACTCATAAAAATAGCAAAAAAAAATCTAAGAAAAGCAAGTGGCTGGATGGAAATGGGCTGGACATATAAACAAAACGACCAAATGAGATTTTGTTTCTTAAACTGCAAGCGACTACTGCAACTAAAGTATTTTTTTCATTTTGTAGTCGATTTACAGATAGAATTTACTCAGTAAAAAAAACACTCGTTTCAAAAAATATGGCAAACTCTAAAAAAAACAAGGTGATAACCAGTCCAGGAATATATAAAAAGCATAGGCAGTCATGGTGACTGCCGACAGAAGAGAAATCTTTAAATTATGAAAAAAAGTGTCTAATACACTTGGGAGCAAATAAATCGAGCCACTTCCTTTTTCACGTTTAATGAACAATATTTTTGGTAATATGGAACGTATCAATTCGAACTATATATCGCCTAAAAGTTTATAGAATAACCTCTACAATGAGGGTAAATTATTGAATAATAACCTTATTGAATGATAAATTATTGGCTCTGAAAGAAAAATGGTAATGTTGATAGAAAATTTAGTAGGCTTAGAACGGTCCAGAAAAACAATTAAAAACGAACCAATAACACGTCAATATGGGTATAATTTACAAAAACCCCCAATATGACCTTTTTTTAATGGAGTACAATCAAAATGTCATAAGCAAATTAAATGCGATAATTTTATTCTACCCTTTGAACTTTAATTAAAAATGTAAATTTGACAACTTACTACCCTCATTGTAAAGGCTATTAAATAACCTTTTAGGCGATATATCTTTCGAAACGATGCGTTCCATAATACTAAAAATAATAACCATAATGCGTGAAAAAAAAAGAAGTGGCTCGATTTATTTGCTCTCAAGTGTATATTATATTAATAGCATTAACAGATAAGTTGTTAACAATAGCATGTCGGTGACGCGAACTCGTAAGATATTCGCCTACCAAAAATCTTTCAACGCGCCTAAAGAACTTTTTCCTTCAATAAAGGTTGAAAATGTTAAAATACCAAAACATTGTTTAGAACGCTCCCTTGAGATTTTTCACCGTACATCAAAAGTTTGGCCATTAATTTATCTAGTAAGAACAGTAAGAATGTAAATTTATGAATGCATAATTTATTCATTGCCGGTTATTTCGCACAAATTCACACAAATGGTTGGAATTTATTCGTCTGACAACTTCGAGGGCCGTCTACTTGAAGTGGCTGCAATTATTTTTCACGTCTTTTATGATTCATGTTTGTTAGGGAATCATTGATTTTTCTATCAATAAAATTATAATAGTTTATGTATCTGTTTTAAATTGATTTTTTTGTTAATTAATAAGGACATTAATGAGTAATGTTTTTTTTTTGGGGTTTTTTAGTATAGCTCTGACACTTTGTTAAAAGATTATTTGTGTCATAAAAAATTATAGTATAGACTTATTATTTCTATAATTGCTTTCGTGTATTAATATTACTTTAACTCAGAAGTCAAAGCAGCGAAAAGCAACGAAAGATCTTTAAGATTTAAGAGTATAAAAATAAATAAATATGATTTAAAAAAAAAACAAGCAGTTAATTGCATTTCATACATTTATGGGTTTAATTGGCAGCTTGTCTCTTACTTATTTAATTGCCTACTGAAGTAAGTATTTTAAACTGGATTTATTACAAGTGCGATCGTATGAACTGAAATTCAACGGGACGCGAAGTTTCGATACAAATATCGGTAATTTGTATCGAAAGGTCGCGTCACGTTCAATTTCAGTCCGTGAGAACACTTTAAATAAAATGGCGATAATTCCACAGAATTTCAGATTGAATATTTATAACTGACTATCAAGTTCAGTTACTAATATATATAAGTGCTACGCGTCTGATGTTCAGGTGTTTGTAATACCCGATTTGCCTGGTCGGTGGGAATTACTAACTTCCATTCAAACTTTAACCGCTATAAGGATTTAATTTTCAAAAATGATTATTTAGTGTTCACTTTCGTTACAAAAGCAATAATTAATGTGCAAGGATTCATGCTAAGCTCAGCGGTTTAGACTGTGTTCAGAAGCATGAAATTTGTCATATTTTTACTAAGAAGATTCCGAAGATGACAAGATCCTGTCCCGATGAAATACCTTAACATGCAAACTACCTTCTCAGAATTAAAAGGTTTAAACTCACCATAAACTTTCGACCACTGCGCGGGCGGTCTCCAATCCGGGTAATGCTTCGGGAATTTCTCTCGCGTCCAGTATGTATGCAGCACCATTTTATACACAGTCATTTTATCCGGATTACACACGTCAGCTTCACCGGCTGCCGCTGCGGCAAGCGCCGGCAGCAACATCACTAGTAACAGCCGCGCCATATCGATATCGGCTATCGACAATGTCACAACACTAAGGCATAGTGGTTGATGTCACAACATTTCACCTTTGTACCTGTAAAGAAATATTTCAAGTTAGTATAGCAAGAAAATTGAAGACAAGTCAAAGATTTTTATATTTCGTAAGTAAGGTAAAAGAAACTATTTATTGAGGTCTTTTTATGTTTTCAACGAATATTTTCTGTAATGCTTCGATATTTTTCTTTCATCGACTTTTCAAGGAAGATTGAATTCCCGCGACTACGATACCACAGTATTAAATTGTAATACTGTGACGTTACTGAGAGTTAAAAAAAACTGTAGCAATTTTTGTTTTTCACTCACTGTGGAACTATTGAACGCAAAAAAAGTTGAACAAAAATAAATTCTATCAATAAATCAAAAATATCTCCAATATTTTAAGAGTCGGTACTTTTTATGCCGACTTTAGACTTTTTTAGGCGTTTTGACGACGTGGTATCTGGTATTATTATTCGGGTCTAGTTTACTCAGGACGAGCCAAAAAATTGTTCATCTTAGTACTAGCAATCTATTAATACACTGCCCTCTCATCTTTCATGAACATCAACACCTATATTTTATAATACCGTAGGTAGCCAATGAATGAATGTGTATAGTAAAATAGTTGCCTGTCTGAGACTGGGTGAATGACCGGTCTATTTCTGTTCCTTTGAGGTGTGATATTGGTTGAATCTCTCGAGAACTTTTGACGCGTGTCCAAGTATTAGGCACTTGACATAAAGTTGTCTTATTTTTCTTGGAGAACTTCGAAATTCAAACGGTATTGATTTGAATTTTTTTGGTATTGTTTCTGATAGATACCGTTCTCACACAATTCTGTCATAAATTGATAGAAGCAGCTCTGTAGTCTGTGAGTACCTATTCAAAAAACATTTAGAAAACCGATGCAGAATATATATATATTTTTTTTTTTTGAATATACCTATATTCAACATTACGTGTACGATTGAGGAGCGCTTTGGAGGATACTTTCCGATATGACCGCTCCGATCCACCTGGACTTAGACCACGTTTAACTCATTTGCCAATGCACAAGAAAAACAAGGCAATCCATCCATTACAATCACACTCTTATTCTTTTCAGCTCAATACTTTTTCGGGTTCCGTACCCAAAGGGTAAAACGGGACCCTATTACTAAGACTCTGCTGTCCATCTGTCTGTAGTCACCAGGCTGTATCTCATGAACCGTGATAGTTAGACAGTTGAAATTTTCACTGATGATGTATTTCTATTGCCGCTATAACAACAAATACTAAAGAAAAACAGAATATAATAAATATCTAAGGGTGCTCCCATAGAACTTTTTGCCGTTTTAATGGTACGGAAACCTTCGTGCGCGAGTCCAACTTGCACTTGGCCGGTTTTTACAATGTTCAGTCAGACATTACACATTCAACCCTACTTTTTTCGTCCCTACATAATATACCTACCTACATATTTAAACCCAGCCACGCAACATACCCTAATAAATGAACATGCGAAACATATTCGATATTTTCCAACAGTTCTCTCGTTAAAACCACAAACTGGAGAGCTCCATAAAAAACCGTATTTGTTTAAAGCGAACCCGCACAAAATAATTGTAATAAAAACGACACTCGCGTGTTTGGAACGGCTTTGAAAAAATACTGGAATAATAAGTCAGTGTAGCTTTTGTAACCTGTAGTAACTGGTGCTGTATTTTATTTTTATCATAATAAGCGGCTATTTTAATGGCCTGTTATATTTATTTACCTATTTTTTTTTTGTGGGTCGTTTTGAATTCCGAGTCGGGGAATAGAACATTCTTTATTTGCAATGAGCTTTTGTAAATCATTGAGAAGATAAAATAGACTACATGATGCTAGACTAATCGTCGTATTCTGTACCATGATTAAATAATAAGACTTGAACTACACCAAAGATTATTTTTCTATACGTTGGTAGATAATAATATAAAACTCTATTCGCGTTTACCCGAGCAACATCACGATTCGTCGAACCAAGTAATTGACCCCTAAATTCCTACCACATAACAAGCCCTAACAAAAACAATATCTCAACCCTAAAATGCCATACACGAAATATTCCAAATTGGGCAAAAATTTCAACCTCTCAGTTATCATATTGAACGATCATAAATATTCGCTGGCCCTAGCCTCGGGTCCGTGAGACCATCTCTGTGAAGGGTGTCAGCTTCTTTTTGCCAATATTTTACCAATATTTCAAAAGAGTATGTGCTGACATGACGTGACATCGGCGGCATACAGACCTTTATTCCGAACAGGCTATTCGTTATGCGTTCCACGTTTAAAATAAGAGCGGTTAGGTTGGTGCTGCATTGTGCTGGCAGTGTGAGGGTTGATGAGACCTAGTACGTTTGTAGGGTTAACAACGTCATTTGGAGTGGAGCTTTAGTATCTGAAAGTGTCATCAGAACCTCTATTCGAAAAGTATAAAGGTTCTTACATACAGGCGCAACTATTCGCGCGAGGAGTCTTTAAACAAAACAATTTCTGAGAAACTTCACGGCAGAACAATACCGGCGGCATTGCGTCGCGCGACATGTAGCGCCAGTATGTAAGAGCCGTAATACTTAAGCTGTACGTACATCTTTGATGCTGGTGCATAAGATTCTGAACAAAACTGAACAAATTCTAGAAAAATAAAAACATCAATGGCGTCGCCAAACGAGCAAGAGTTACTTCAGCTAGAACTGTAACAAATTTTTATCGTAATCCGTTCAATACAACATAAAATTCAATGGACTTTGTATTGAACTAACATTTTATGGAGCGTCGCGTACAAACTACTGCATTTGCTGGGCGAAGTAGTATTTAGTTATCAATTATGTATAGGACTGCCTCGTTAGTCTACTGGTCGCAAGCTACTGGGGAGCATGAAGTCCTGGGTTCGATTCCCAGGTTGGGCAAAGTGTTATTGGGTTTTTCTATCTGGAACTTCTCAGTATACAATACTGTAGCTGCCCATTAGTGAAATAATTTCGGAATCGGATTAATAGTTCCAAAGATTTACTCCCTACATACAAACTCACAAGTTATACCTCTCTATAAGTATATATATAGAGATCCGAGAAATATGATACTAGTATCAGAAACGATTACTGCACACGTATCGGTTTGCACTACATAGAACACGAGTCACCTAATGGCAGACCGCGGCCGGCGCAATCCGGATCCGGACCACCGACCTTTTTTGTGTGGACCTTAATTCAAAAGTAAAATGTATAAACTACAACTTAATTTAAAAATATTAAAATAAAAACGTTGAGTTTTAGCTTGCACCTTCAAAGTCTTTGTCATTTCTCACATGAATAATTATTAATTACTTACTATATTTTTAATCTCGGTTACTAAACTCGCGACAATCTAAGAAGTCCGTTTTGACGTTTCTTTCTCGTACATGTAATTAAACGTTATGCCTTGAGAATCAGTTTTTAATCAATGTAGATAAGTCGTCGATTACAAACTCTCTATGTATGTTCAATAAATATGTCTCGAGAATCAGTTTATAAGAATCCTTTTTTTTTTTTCATCGCTACACAAAGCATTTTTATAGCTGTCAAAACGGACTTCTTAGATTGTCGCGAGTTTAGTAATCTCTACCAAACGAACCACACTCATATTATTTTTTAAACGGCCCCCCAATGAAGCTAATTGGTGATACCTGCACTAGAATATCGAGGTATTCCAACTACGCAGTTATCCACGTACGAATATAGGTAGCTACACTACCCTACATATAAGTTTCCAATTAAATCACGGCCCCAGCATTCCGATATCGATAACACGTAATCACATCACTATATTTTACAGTATTTTTCAGCGAACGTTAGCAGTTTCAAAGGAATTAACTCGCGTGATATGAATACATTTCAAGGGTTGTAAAATACGGTTGTTATTAAAATATAACAACCGTATTTTACAACCCTTGAAATGTATTTTACAATCAATGAAAGTGCTTACTATGTGGGTAGTTCACCGAAACTGGGATGAATGGAATGTTTGTGGTTTTGTATTTGTTTATGGAATAGACTTTATAGAGGGCCTCCTTTTAAGCCTCTGCCCCACAGTAGCGTTTTTATCGCGCGATAATAACGCTAGCGTTATTGCGATATCTGAGGGCCTAGACAAGTGACAATCGCTTCGAAAGCGTTTCGTATTTCTACAACGACATTCAACGGGATTGACATAAGCTTTTCGATAGCTTGTGTCAGTCCTATAAATTGTTGCCTTTTCCATCATCATTATGCTGATATAATGTCACTTTGTCTAGGGCCTCTGTTTTCAGTACATTTTGTATTAGGACGGTCATGAAGTTGTACACTGCTGCAATAATAACGCTGCAATAGGAGAAGGACGCGCGCGTTTCTCCGTCCTGCGATATTCCGATAAGTGTTCTTAGAACATTTTGTATTAGGACGCATGCGATCTTAGACATACCTATGTTATTATCGCGCGATAAAAACCCGCATAAGGTGGAGAAATATCGCACGATAAAAACGCAGATGTGTGCAAGTAATCGGGACGCATTATCGCAATTACGCTTACGTTATTATCGCGCGATAAAAACGCGCCGGTGGGGGAGAGGCTTCAAGTCTAGATATTACTCATTTATTATTCTAATAATTCTCTAGAGTCTAGGGAATGAAAAGAATATAGGGTAACATTAGATTAGTTAGCTAAACTCCTCAGACACGATGGGTGTTTATTATGTTTTGTGGCTACAACTTGTTACAATAATTAGAACAAATATTGTAGCCAAATATATGAATTCTTGTCGATTAATCATTTTTATGAGGCTGACTGTATTTACTCATTTTTAGAGTTCCGTACCTAAAGGGTAAAACGGGATCCTATTACTAAGACTCCGCTGTCCGTCCGTCTGTCACCAGGCTGTATCTCATGAACCATGATAGTTAGACAGTTGAAATCACAGATGACGTATTTCTGTTGCCGCTATAGCAACAAATACAAAAAAACAGAATAAAATAAATATATACGACAAACGTGATTTTTTGGCCATTTTTATAGATAATGGGTACGGAACCCTTCGTGCGCAAGTCCGACTCGCACTTTGCCGGTTTTTAAAAGAGTCATGTACCGAAACTAGCAATACCTATTACATATCCTTGTATGATGAAACCACACCCTTTACACGAGTTTTAATTCCCAGATCGAAAACTGCTATCAGTTTCGCGATTTAAAAAAAAAAAAAGATATCTGATGAATAAAAAATATTGACAGGCTCGCCTATCACATGGGACCTAATATTGACATTCGTAGACTGCATTTTTTAATTCACAAAATGAAATATTGCCACGATATTATTATATCAATATTTCTAGAAATTTGGGCCCGAATTCGAGAAAGATTCTGATTGAATTGGTTTTAAATAGTCGAGAATTATGTAGTTTATGTAGACTTTATCAAGTCTACATAAACTTACGGCTTCTTCTCATGGGGGTAGGCAGAAACTACAGAAAGCCCCCTGCTACGGTCTTTACTTATTCCTTTTTATATGACATCTGTCAGTGAAATATTGAGAACTCTTTTAGGAAATGAGTCAAACGCAAAATGAATTAACAGCAAATTAAAGTCCAAGTCAAATAATTTATTTCAAATAGGCACATAAAAGGCACTTTTGAACGTCAAAAACAAAGAAATAGAAAATTGTAGTTGCCCCTTCCAAAAGGTAGTTTTTGTATGGAGAAGAATGGGCAAGAAACTCCACCGTTACTCTTTTAAAATGTTTTACAATATTTTATATACATCAATTTTATATAATTATATGTGAAAACGATGCACCTAGAATAAGATTACTGAATATGTAATATGTAAAAAGAATTATAAATGGAGCAATGACAAATAAATAAATTATGTGATAGGTTCGTGGTGCTCACATATTTACAAACATTGCAATGATATCACAATATTCCTATAATTTCTTAGCGGATGAAACTTCATAGGCGTCGTGGGTATCGACATGTTTTTTTTTAATTTGCCCTATAATTCAGCAACGCTAATACCGTTGCACGCTCACATATGCAGGTGACAGGGCATGTAGCGCAAGATGGAAGGTGGGCCATTGTCTGTGGAGAGACGACGCATATGCACCCGAGATCTGAGCTCCGGAGATCAATATTTCACTGACAGATTTGGTTTATACCCGCATTACTTCTATGAAGTTTTGTTAGCTAATTTATTTTGAGTACGAGCTAAGGGACACACCTACAAAGTTTTCCCAATCCATAATGGTTAGCAAATAATAAAATCTGGCTTGGATTGATTAAAGGCTCTCTTTAAAATACGAGCATAATATTCTACTTTTTAAAGTTTCCTACAAAAGATATATCTTATTACCACAAAACCGTGTTTATCAGTTTTTTAGCCTAAACACCTTTTAAACATGACACATCTGTATGGAGTTTGACATATAACTGACATTAGACACGCGTTGAACAAGTGTCTAAGTTTTTGTGGTAAGGCCCAGTAACTTCAGTATAGTATTAGTTTGTTCTCAATATAATCCTCTTTGATTCGTCCACGATACAAATACTTTTAATACCCCTTAAAGAACTTTAATATCCTATTTTAAATTCTTCGGTCATTGTCTTCTGTTTTCTGTATAATTGTACTTCTGTCATTATCTTTTGTCTTCTGTATAATTGTACTTCTGTTATTGTAGATCTTTGACAGTCATTACGGGTCGACAGATGCCCGAAAGTCTGACAACCAGTATTACCAAGGGGTGTCGTATTACCCAGTTACTGGGTTGTGGAGGTTAGACAGGCAGTCGCTCCATGAAAAATACTGGTATTAAAAGAAAAAGAAAGAAAGAAAAATTGTTTATTCTGCACAAACAAAACGCACATTACAACAATAAAAATAAATTAAAAAAAAGACAACCCCTTTATTCATAAACGTTGCTTAAAGTAATGATTTGTGACTGTTTAACCATACATTTTTGACGTTTGAACGTCACTTAACTTTAATTATCGTTTATGAATAAACCCCAATAAGTACAGAATCAAATTAGCCAAAAGCCTCGTATTCAACCAATAAAAGTTTGACACTTAGTCTACATTCAGCTGCATCCCGTTAGACTGGAAGCCGACCCCAACATAGTTGCGGAAAAGGCCAGGCAGATTGATAAATTAATGGAATTGTACTTCTATGTGATATTACATTATTATTTTTGGGGTAACTTTCAAAGACTCTTTAACGTTGAGATCGGTTTAAGACGATTGTGACTTTGTAGTGTCGAGTCACAAGATGTAATTTAAAATATAATTTTCTTTTTTACTTTCTGTGGCTTTTTAACATGAAATCTTCAAGCTTTTTTCTGAATTACTTACAACACTTTTTGGAGCTTCATCAACTCCAAGTAACATAATATTACAAGAATCTTTTCATTAAAGAAAGAAAGAAAATACGTTAATTTGCGGTAAACATGACGCAAAAAAAAAGAAAATAAAAACAAAGAAAAAATAAGAAAAGGTTGGGGGAAAAATGCATCACATCCACGAAAAACGGCTATCGCTCAGCATTATGCTGCGACCCTATGCAAGACAGAGCCCCAGCGCTGGTTTTCAGCGACAGCCGGCGCTGACGTAATGACGTCGACCGGTGCGGCACGGGTAAACTATTATTAGGACGCTGTACCTGTACAGCGCACTGGAATAAAAAATAAAATAAAAATATATAGTTATCTAATAGAATGTACTATACATAAACTATACATAAAAAAGATAAAAATAAATAAAATAAATTCTTTTTTCATTGTCTTAAGATTCTTCACTTAAAGGTTATACGGTTTTTTACCTTTCTGACTGACCGACCCCTTGACAATTCAAAAGTGCCTGTAAGTGGTTTATTTGAAATAAATGATTTGAGTTTTAAGGTTTTTGTAACTAGGTATCAAGGTATTTTTAGGCCCAACGTAATATAATATACATCCCCATCAATTTATGATAACTATTCCAAAAACATCTTAAAGTTCATCATCTGCCTAGCCTTTTCCCAACTATGTTAGGGTCGGCTTCCAGTCTAACCGGATGCAGCTGAATACCAGTATTTTACAAGGAGCGACTGCCTATCTGACCTCCACAACCCAGTAACTGGGTAATACGATACCCCTTGGTAAGACTGGTTGTCAGACTTTCGGGCTTCTGACGACCCGTAACGACTGTCAAAGATCCACAAATGACAGCCGGGACCAACGGCTTAACGTGCTTTCCGAGGCACGGAGGAGTCTCGGTATGTAAAGATGGTCACCCATCCACGGACCAACCCTGGCAAGCGTAGCTTAACCTGATGGATCGACCCGTGCGGCTGTTATTACGTAGCCACGAGCTCCTCTTAAAGTTACCAAATAAAAAATTATTCATAATTATCGGCTTTAATTTTACCATCGCTAATCTACCGATAACCTCCACTTTATCAGTTACATGATTCAATAACATAATTTTAGTAATTCCTCAGTTTATTATTAATCCCATTTTAGCCGGGCCTCCCCTGTACTCTTGTCCAACTTGTTACAACTTCCCCTTCTGTTGTTTTTCATCGCACTGTTCCCGGGAGGGTTGTAATTCGATTAAGTTATTGTTTTATGTCCTATCGTCTGGATATTGTATGTTTTTGTTCCAATAGGTGTCTGTCTGGTAAGAGGAAGCCTCATAATGTTTTATTTTGTATTCGTGTTAATGCATACGCGGGCCATAGACGTTCAAGTAATTTGATCAAACAGGCTGGTTCAAACAGTTTGATCAAATAGAAATACGAAAATTCATAATTATGACTTCATGCCATTTGACAACTCTGTTCGATCAAATTTTCCCACATATATTCGTGCCAATTTGATGTTTGATCAAATTACTTGAACTTTTATGGCCCGCATTAGATATGCACAGTAAATAAGACATTTAATGGTAATATGGTAAGCTATGCGTTGGACAGAAAAGATTTAAATAAATATTTAATTTAGTCAGTACAAAATCACTGTAGCCGTAAAAGTTGTGCGCTCAAAACCTAGCTAATCCCAATGTACGTTGTACAATGTTGTAATAGCGTTCCATTAAACTTTTGAAATACATCATTAAAGTCGAACCTGGATAAGCGACACTTCAAGTGAACGCGATCTCTTTTTCGCTTATGGAAATTTCTTAGTAACTCGAGTTTCTACCATAGAGAGGTACAGGAACGGTCTTTCTCATGTAGTGAGGTTTCCATCTGAAGTTTAAAATTTTAAAAACGACACCAATCTTTTTAGAGAAAAAAAGGTAAACGGGGAAATATGTGGAATTTTGGAGTATTGTTCCCCAAAAATATAAAAGCGTCGAAAGATGTGCCCAAATCCTACTAACATTCTTTGGGTCTAGGGATATCTGCGAATCGTCTTTTTCTAAAATGAAATAGACAAAGAACGTGTACAGAAAGATTCTCATCTTGGTGATGTAATAAGGATAGCATGTAGTGACAAAAATTGTTCACAGTATCAAAAATCATAATTATAAACATCTTTGTTAAAACTTATTTTTTTTTTAAAGTGAATACATCGTTTACTTGGGATTACGTTTTAATTAAGCCCTAATTTTCGTTTGCGGCCCTCGACACCATGACTGAAACATGTTTGTGGCCCCTTTAAAAAAAAGGTTGAGTATGACTGTTTTGGGGGGTGACGGGTTTTGGGGTGGGGAATGACGAGACCTGGCAATTACTCTCATTTATAGAGTTTTCGCGCTTACCCAGTTCAGTCAGGTTTGACTGGTAACTAGGTACAGTTCCTGCTAGAAATTCTATTGATGAGAAAACTTTCATGTAGTTTTAGTCATCTTAAGACTATTGCCAAAACTTTCACCACCAATACAATATTTTCTCATCCATTTATAAGCACTCCAACTGTAACGTAATACTAAGTTGAACATAAATTCAGAATATTAAAACTGAACAACTTCAAACTAACAAGAACCAACATTGGCACTCGACGTAAGACTGCGCTCAGACCGAACCGAATGTAGCTAGAACGAACAATGTGATGTCGTTGAATAATAAACTTTATGCTCAGCATCATAGAGCACACGCCACAGAGCCGGACACCCGAGGAGTTCTTTGATGTCTGTGTCCATATTTATACAACTTCAGACTTTATGTTCTAAATAACAAAGTGCATTATTCAAAGTTGTCAGAAATCCTCCGTGATTCGCTCCTCTTAGTGTGTGCGAAGCCTAAAGGGGCGAGCTCATCGAGATATAACAGAGCCTGCCCAAACTTATACTGCAGAATTACGTTGCCACCCAACTCCTAATGAAGTTTTAATAATTCACAGTCTTCCAAAACTGTTGGCTTGTTAATTTACTCAAGCCAACTCGTGGTCTCTTTAAAATGTTAATTGTGAGTCGATAAGGAGAATTTAGTAGTTCTTGACTGTTGAGTTTTTGGTTACTATTTATCGCAGAAAATGGAAGATAAAATATAATTCATTTGATCAAACTCTCAACCCAACCAAACCAAACCACCAAACCACCAAACCCAAACCAAACCAAACCTTCGTATCCAAACTAGAAGCAGACCCTTCAATATCAATGATTTAAATAACAAAACAAATATTATTTAGGTACTATTCACTAATACCCGATCTAAATTATTAATTAGTCTCAGTACATAAGCTGTCAATGATAAAAGCTACGTTATGTACATTTGAGAAAGATAATTTGATTTCCCTGCGGACTCAAGTAGTCGGCCTATCTATGTTACCGAATGAACAATTTAGTTACACAATAATTATTTTATCAATATTATTTCTATTACAGTTGACGGACGGGATGTTAATAAATAATTTGGGTTTATATTGGAGATGAATTTCTGTTTATTTATTTAAACTTAATGGAAAGACAATTATTCTAATGTCAATCGTAATTTGTCTGTTTGACGAAGACTGAGAAATTATTTAGAAAATTGTTGCTACTGTTAGCATAAAATGGCCACACGAAGTCGGACTCGCGCACGAACAGGGGGCTTAAAACGATTACTTTAGCAGAATCATAATATGAAAATATTATGAATCATCATAAAATGTCATAAACTGACAATTCATAATATGATCTGCGTGTAATTCATATTACGAAATAATTCATCTGTTTGACAGTTTTCTATGGAGATTCGTCAAATGGTCTACACATTATGAATTGCTTTTATGTCAAATTAGAGGAATTGCCAATGACAGCTGGGATTCAGGAAATGAACTGCTTTTAGAGGAATTGCTAATGTGGCCGGTTTAGGCCCCCAGTTCGGTACCGTCGAGCAATATTTAGCAAAAATCGCCGAAAAATATGTTTCTTCTACGTGATTTCAAATGTCTACCTATTACGGTTCATGAGATACAGCCCGCTGACAGACAGACCGAAGGACAGCAGAGGCTAAGTAATAGGGTTCCGTTTGGCACCCTTCGGGTACGGAACACGAAGAAGTATCATTTAAAAAAAAAAAAAAAGTCTTTTATTTGTCACAGAAACAAGTGGATACAAAAAGATAAGTTGCCAAAAAAAATATCTAAAAGCACTGAACAGAAATAGTCGGTAGCTGCACGTCGTGACTGCGACAAGAAAGCTGATGATGCTGTCCTATGGAGGGGGGACCCGCAGCACAGCGCTGATTCGAAATAAAAACACTGCTGATTCATTTATAAAAAAAAAAACCTTATTAAAAAAAAAACTACGAGGAAAGTTTAAAAAGGTTTTTTGAAAGTTTTTTCTCTTTTCCAGACACAGATCTAAAACCGTAAAATACATTAGATAAGATAGGATATAAATTATAAACATGAAATCAACAATACCAGTAGGTAGGTATTGTTGATTAAATGTTTATACATTATTAGCATTTGAATTAAACAAACATAAAGGCTCTTACATACTGGGGCGATTCGTCGTGTGACGCGAATTTTAACAAAACAATTTCTCACGGCTATGAATGCGGCGGCGTCGCGTCGCGCGACGTATCGCCCCAGTATGTAAGAGCCTTAATGCTGTTTAATCCGTACTTAAATTCGTCGTTCATAATCATAAGAGACAGTCATCTACAAATTGACAGTGGAAACTGAGCCGCGCCGAATTGTTGACCCGGTTAGAACACAATGAGGTTGGCGTTGAGCACCATTACACCGTAAACAGCCAAAATCCAAGCTTTGTTGGTACATAGATGTCATAAACGTCACTTCACTATAGGTTTCTCCCAATGGATAGGTAATTCCAATTGGTAAATTTAGGAAAATTATTTTTTTACCAAATTGATAACCAACGTAAAGGCTCTTACATACTGGGGTGATTCGTCGCGCGACGCGAATTTTAACAAAACAATTTCTCACGGCGAACAATGCGGCGGCGCGGCGCGCGGCGTCGCGTCGCACAACGAATCGCCTCCGTATGTAAGAGCCTTAATGCTGTTTAATCCGTAGTTAAATTCGTCGTTTATAATCATAAGAGACACAGTCCTCTACAAATTGACAGTGGAAACTGAGCCGCGCCGAATTGTTGACCCGGTTAGAACACAATGAGGTTGGCGTTGAGCACCATTACACTGTAAACAGCCAAAATCCTAGTTTTGTAGGGACATAAACTTCACTATAGGACTTTCCCAATGGATAGGTAATTCCAATTGGTCAATTCAGGAAAATTAATTGTTTACCAAATTGACAACCAACGTAAATTGTCCGCTAATCGAAATCACAACTGTCTTACTTTGACAGTTTTGTATGACATTGCTAATATCAAGGTAAGTTAGCGTATACTATCAATTTGAAAAAAAAATAATTGTCCTCACTGTACATATCCTTACTAATATTATAAATGCGAAAGTAACTCTGTCTATCTGTCTGTCTATCGCGCTTTCACGCCAAAACTACTGAATCGATTTAAATGAAATTTGGTACACAGATAGTCTAGAGCCTGAGAAAGGACATAGGCTACTTTTTATCGACATAACACGCGGGCGAAGCCGCGGGCGTAAGCTAGTTTATTTATAATTATTATTTTATAAACGAGCACAAATCCAGACTCCGGTCTGCTACAGAGCATTTTCTAGTGGTAGGTACATCCGCCAGTCCGCACTTGTAGACTATGGCCCACTCTCTCTCACAGAGAGACTTGTGTCCCAGCAATGGGAACATTATAGGCTATGATGTTTATGCTATGCTATGCTGTGAAGATTACACGAAAAAAAAAACAGATTTTTTAAAATGACTACAATAACAGCGTTCTAAGATCATACAAAAAAAATCATCAAAGTAATATATTTTTTGCTGTCATGTTTAGCTACCGATACCCATAACGTCCGCGGAGTTTAGCTAATCAATTTAAAATAACCCTGATTATGAGGTACTGACGAAAATCCTACGTCTTCAGTATATGACACACTCACTCACACACACACACACACACACACACACACACATACACACACACACACACACGTCACACATCACACCATCACTCCCTTACTCTACATCAGGTACTCATACACACGGCATATATCTCAAATGTATTTTTATTATTATTATTATTTTTTCTTATGATCTTGTTTAATTACCTTTGTTATGTATTAGTCTTGGAACAACCTACCCTCTCACTAGGAGTCGGGCGTTGGTAGCTGCGTCACAGTTTTTAACTTTTGCAGCTATTATCGTTGAACATTGTTTGTCTTTGTATGTTTATGTTTTTTTTTTGTTCCCAATAAACGATATATATGAGTCGGCACTAAAAACCTAAATACTATTTTCGTAAACCCAAATGTAAAAATAAATAAATAATAGAAATCTATTTTAGAAAAAAGTCAAAGTCACATAATATTGAAACAAATCTTCCGTTCCAGTTATTTTCGTCACTTCCAGTATATAAACAGATAATTTTAAGACGTTTATTCAGAGATAAAGAGGAAATATCAAAGAGTTGGCTTTGAACGATTTGTGATGCTTCGAATATATATCGGAGCGAATCAAATATGTAGTGATCGGTGACAACCGTGATGTGCGAATATATATCAACTTCGAGTGGGGATTGATAATGTTTGAAAGGTTTATCATATACTAGCTGATGCCCGCGACTTCGGCCGCGTGGATGTCGGTTATTATATACTAAAACATTACTCGAGAACCACTCTATCCATTAAAAAAAACGGCATGAAAATCGGTGCAGTAGTTTTTGAATTTATCGCGTACAGGACGATAGACAGACGCGGCGGAGGACTTTGTTTTATAATATGTAAGGATATTTGAATCTTTTTTTTTGTTTGTGAATAAAAAGGGTAGTCTACTTTTTAAATGGAAGCTTTCATTTGAAAATGTATTTGCATGAATAAAACCAAATCGTCTTTCTAAATACTTTTAGGCCCATTTGGATCATAATTAAATCACAAAATAAGTTCCAACGCCTGCTTCGACCACAAAAAACACATCGTTCATTTGTAAAACATCATTCTATTTCTATGAATGTTTTAAGGATGAAAGAGATACAATGATGTTTTTAATATGTTCGGCATTAAGGCTCCCGTAGACAGGCGTGACACGACGGTGCGACGCGACTCTAATAGAACAGTTTCTATGAAAACTTCATGGAATTTTTCTACCAGAATCCTGTTGCGTCGCGTCTGTCTGCAGGGACCTTTAATCACTTTTCTATTTCTGTTAATTTTAGAAAACTGAGATAAAATGTTATTTTATAATAATACATAATAATGTTTATCGCTAAATGTATTTAGTGGTTTGAAGAGCAAAAAGGCCTTTGTTTATAATAAGTTTTCATTTGTTTACGACGAGAAAAACATTTTAGGTACCCTTTTTTCTTTCAAAAACATGACCTAACTAAACAAAACAAGACAAGCACACATAACTACGATTCCCTCCTCTATTTACGAACGTAACTCACGGGACACACTCGCACACCCACGCTTTAGACCAATTCATTCAGTGGAAAGTGGGCTCATGAATAAATTATTACACCAGTTCAACTGTACCGTACAAAACGCTTGAAAACCCGTATTGATGCGTACGATGAGATTCTTTTTTCGAATAAAGAATTCTTTTTTTTTTCAAGGAAAATTTTTGTGATTGTGATTTTTTGGGGTTGCTATGTTAGCTGCCAGTATTTTAGATTTTTTATAGTCTCGACGCGTTTGAGACACGCAAGCATAGTACGAGCTTGAATTTAATAAAAGTAGCTTAATTTTGGAACACAAAATCGAGGCCTATCTACTTAAAGAGTTTATTTCGCATGAAACAAAAAATACTTAAATAAAAACAATAACAAAAAAAAAAAAACAAATAAAGCATACCTCAAAATTAGCAAGCGACCTTGTTGAACAGTTTTAACCCAGTGACACAGAAAGCCCAGAGCGTTTATTTCAGACGCGAATGTCCCGGCAAAGATAATTATTACGTGCCACGTAACCACCGGATTACTGCTCCATATTTATTTATACCAACACGTGCTTTTTCGGATATTAAGTTATATTTCACACGTTCAAATAGAAATACATGTAATTCGTTGCAATTTTTGAATTAGGAATCTTATTGTTCCACGTGATGGCACCATCTTGAATTGTTCGAAATGCAATGAAATGAAATTGTTTATTCTGTAAATAGGATAACAGAACCACGTTTACACGTCATTATAAGCTAGATGAGGTCGGCGTTTCCTATCAGACTGCTCTAAGAAGAAAGGCCGAAACAAACTCAGAGGTCGCAGTCTCTTTTAAAGTCCAGACATAATCTTGGTCAGGCCAAAAGAGGACCATGTAGATTAGCGTCTGAAAAGAACTTGAGAGAGTTTTTTTTTCATAGTTCAAACGCCACAATAAACCAATACGTCATATTTATAGGTATAAGGTGGGTACCTAATATGTAATAGGTACCATACAAAAAAAAGTCACTTTTCGTGTCAGTCTTGGTTACCACGTTGTTTTTCTAAACATATGAAACGGATTATAATGCTAATCTCACCATGGCTTAGAAAATTTATTCATAAAGGTCTAAGTGAAAACTGCATAATATTAAATTAACAAATAATAAAGCAATCTTCATTTAGAAAGAAAGAAAGAAACGAGAGACGTCTGACGTCATTTGTTTTATGTAGTATGATTAGACCAGTTAAAGCAGGAGCAGGTTTCTAGTTATTTATAATCCAACTAGCTGCAAACCGTGGCTTCGCCCGCGTGGACCGTTATTCGTTTTTTCTAAGAAAGAAAGAAAGAAAGAAAGAAATCATTTATTTTCTGATAATGTAGGTATACATATAAGTTGGAATATTTATTAAGTGTCCCAATACATTTTACCTTGCGGCATGCAAAATATTAGGTTTGAATTAAATAGTAATATAGAAATAGAAATAGTAATATCTAAAATGAAACTTATTCTTTATAACATCAGCTATCTGCCAGTGAAAGTCCTGACAAAATCAGTCCAACTATTTCGGAGGTTAGCCGGAACTAACAAACCGAAAGACAAAAATTAAAAATGTTTTTTTTTTTATAGAAGTGCTACCGTATAAACTTTCATAATAATATTATGCATTAAGTAAAAAGCTATTATTTTGATATTACAACCATACACTCCAATTTTATTTATTTGTATATATTGTTGATTAATAAATCGTATCTTTTCAAAATTCTAAAACACAGTCTTCATTGCCCTTTACAGCTTTTAAACATAAATAAAAATTCCAGATTACTAAATTGATTCCAAATTCAATCACTTAATTCGAAATAGTCTGTTACAACGTAAACGGAACCAAATTAAGAATATTATTCTCATTCACCGAATTGCAATAGACAATGACAGCGTTAATTCTCGAACCAATATAACATTGCACGTTGCACAAAATCAACACTAATCCCATTTAGTTCAGAACACAAAACATTATAGACTGGAATTCAATTTGCCGACTGATAAATTTATCTTTGAGGTTTAGAAGCGTCGGTGGTCGCTAGTTGTCAACGTTCGATGACCTGGTTTCAAGTCTATTTTGGTGAGGACACGAATATCGAGCGAGAGATCACTTGGCTGTAAGCGTAGTTTCCTATGCCTGAAAAAGTTGGGTGACACACGCGATGTTTAGACATTTTTTATCTGTGAAGAGATTCTTTTTTTGAATGACGCGCGGTTTTTCTGTTGGTTGGAAAGTCATGTTGAAATTGAGGATAGTAAGTACTACGGTTTTTTTTTTCTGTACGATAGAATTTTATTATGATGTCATCGAGTGAAATCTTGTGAAACTTTTGCGTAATCATTTATTATTCCTGAATACAAAGAAAATACCTAAAGGTGAATGTGGTATTTTTGTCTAGTTGTTTTCATGTGAGGATTTCTCAATCCTAACACCTATAAATATGACCGGGCCACTTAATATTTGGATTATAGTTGACAACGAATGGTGTGGTGTGGGTGTGACCAACATAAAGCAATCAATTATCATCAATAGCTCGTGTATTGTCTTCTATTATCAATCATCGCGGTTGAAGATGTGGTTCTACTGCACTAATGTAGATCACAGTGTTTGCTAACAGTTTATTAACAAAAGTGAAACAGTATCATCTCTCTACATAGTGTAAACATCGCCTTACAGCTATTAGCTATAAACCTACCACAGCTGCACTTCCTATATTTTAAAAGAACACTTAAATCACTAAATAAAAGCAACAAGTTAGCTTTAAAAACTACTAGAAATATTAAAATAAAAATTCCATTCACCTACTCTAATATAAGTCTCTTCCTTTACCTAATTAATAATAGTCTCCACTTTATTTACTTTAATACTATTCGTTAATTTATTTAAAAATAATATATCTTACATAATCTAGTTTTAAAAAAATGTACCGAAACAGTTACTATTTCAGTCATTGAAAATATTATGTCTTATTTTTATTTAGCTTCTTATAAAATTATTGTCTTCTTTTAAAATGTTTGATGTAAATTGATGGCCTGAAACACAGGTTCTCACAAACCTAGATCAGGCAGGTCTATATTACAGCTAGAATTAAAGTTACCTCGTTTGTAATTAATGTTAATTAATGTTAATCATGTTAATTTAATGATTGCAATATAAAACGTAATGGGTCCGTGGACATTGAAAGACTACTCTCAACGGCTTTGAGTGTGCCAGTAGAACGATGGTGGTCGAGTAACTGGCCAATGTGGGTCGCTGTACTGTGGCATAATGAGCTGGTAAATAAGAACAAAGGATTGTAATTAGACTGGTTAATCGTAGTACTTTTGTATTGGCAACTATTTTCTAATTTTCTATCGTACGGAATCATGCTGAGTCTTGAATAGAAGGAATATTTGCTTCATAGTAGACTCGATTATTTTGCTGATTATTTTTTCAAAAGGTAAGTACCTACCAAGTTGATATCTTCTTCGATTAAATGGTCTCGTTAATATTAAAAAAAAAAAAAGTTTTTGTTGTTTCTCATAGGTAAAAATTGTTCTATAGCACAAAATATGCCTGTTTACTATGTATTTAAGCTGGTCAAAGAAAAGAATATTATTCTAATAATATAGTAGTTGATTAACAAGGAACGTCGTAAACTTTTTTAATGAATTACAACTTAGACATTATAGACTAAGGTGTCTGAAATAAAAGTTATTTTTATTTAAAAACGAATCGGAAACGCTCTTAAATTATTCAGAGACGAAATGTAAGATTGTATGCCTATTAAACTTGCCTCTAACCAGAAAATCATACACGATTAAACCCCTCAAGCCCAGAAGATAAACCGCTGAACCTTTCGGCTGCTAATACATAATTAATTCGGTACAGTAAGCCAAGAAAAAAGGTTGGCTCAAACCGCGTTAAAAATGTGATCTCTGTGATAACAAAGGTTGGTAGAACGAAAAAAAAGTTGACTATGAACATAATCATTTTTTTTTTAGACAACTAATTAACAATCAACATGGTCTGCATGCTGAATAGGAACAATCGTGTGGCGGTACCTACATCGCCACATTCGAACTACGCATCAAAAGACCTGACGTCACACAAAAATCCTGACGTCACAAAAATCCTGCATCGCGTAATTAGAGTTTACCGTGCAGTGAACATATATACAAAAATCCAATATCAATCGTTGGGCAGTTGCCCGCCAGACACAAGACCCGTCTGGTCGGAGGATCCTCCCTTGTCTATGGTGGATGAGTGAACTTTACACCCTGTTCCTCATACCCCTAAAATCGTAATACCTATTTTAATTATAGGTTGGTCTACCTGGACTATAACATACATAAACTCATGCCTTCTTCCCATGGGGGTAGGCAAAAACTACAGAACGCCACCTGCTACGATCCTTACAAGATACTCCTTTTGCCTCGTTTACGTTCATACATCTGGTGCCGTATTATGAAGCCACCGTTTTTCCAATGTGAGAGAGAGACGGAGCTAGACCAAGCCGATAGCATCATCCCGTTTTCACAGTGGAATAAATGATAGCGTTAATACTTCATAATACTACCCTAGGTCATACACGCACGGTTGCGAGTACTATGCACCCGACCTTTCCTGGACTATAATGATTAAGAATAAATGCATGCAGGCATGTAAGTTAGATGGTTACGTCACGTTAGCATAATATTTACTGCACAAAAAAACTGATGACAGAATTTTTTTTTAAAACAGAGCACGCCCTTTTAAGCATCGACGATATACATTCATCGACCCCAGAGCACTCCAGATTTTTGTAGTACTCAGGTATACCTGAGCACTGAAAAAATATGTAGTGCCACATGAAATAGGTTAACAACAGTGTACCGCAGTTTTGGCATGACCTATCTGAATATTCGTAATTGGATTTTTTATTTATATTATTCAGATGGAAAATATTGTACGGAAAAATATTTGGACCCAGTCAAAGGGTGTGAGGGTAAAATTGTATTCGTACACGGTAATAAAGCTGTTTGAACGCGATAAGTGGCAACCCTAGTAAAAACATCAATGTGGAAAAAAAAATTGAGAGTAGGGAAATAAATGTGAGTATATTTTATTTAGATATCTCTTAGTGTGAAAGCATCTAAAACCCAGCATCTTGGACGTCAGACTAAGACTAGATTGACAATAAGAAAACCGGACTGGGTTTTTGGTTGGTATATTGGCGCTGACATATGGCTCATCATCATCTTTTCCCAACTATGTTGGGGTCGGCTTCCAGTGTAACCGGATGCAGCTGAATACCAGTATTTTACATGGAGCGACTGCCTATCTGACCTCCACAACCCAGTAACTGGGTAATACGATACCCCTTGGTAAGACATATGGCTAATGATTTTATTTAAGTATGTTTTGTGTTGCGTAATTGTTTTGCATAGGTATTATTTAC